>JBANSL010000005.1:3750000-5000000 GCA_037127255.1 Persicaria tinctoria | reverse complement strand
ATTTTATTGCAGACAATAAACTCTTGTATAACATTATTTTTTGCTGAATTTCAGATCAACTTGGTGGATTGGTTCAAGAATATGGTAGCTAGTCGCCATGGAGAAGACGTCTTGGACCCTCGGATTGAGGTCAAGCCATCACCTAGAGCTCTAAAGCGAGTAATGTTGGTATGCCTCCGTTGTATCGATATGGACTCCTATAAGAGGCCAAAGATGGGGCAGATTGTGCACATGCTTGAGGCAGATGAATTCCCATTTCGCTCTGTAAGTTTGCTACCCTACCCAACTTAAGAATTGTTTTTTTCAAGTAACTGTCTACTTTTAGAATTGGTCAATTGGTTGAAGGCTCCTTCCCATGATCCTACATCATTTACTTAGTTGTCTATAACCAACCAATCAGTACAACAAATGTGTTGTACATTCAATCAATCATGGATCTCACATCTCTTGTAAGTTTTAACCGCGCATTTCTGCATAGATTTACACCATGAACTTTGCGTTGCATCGGTCTATATGCAGGAGCATCGGCCTGCTCGGGAGACACCACCCTTGCCGCAATGCAAGCAAGCTACGAACAAAGTGCAATGCCCTCCAGAGGAAGTCGCGGTTGGAGATGTGCAGAGAGCGACGAGATGGGGAAGGTGAAATGTCTTTGATATAAATTGGAATGAAGATTGCAGTCTTGATACCATGGTGGGTGATGATTAGCCTTAAGCTCCTTATAATTTGCTGCTTGCTTCTTCTTTTCTTATTTCCTTATACTGAGGTTTACAGGAATATCTAGTTACCAGAGGAAAATTACCTGCAAATGCAGCCTGTAAATATGTGCTTGCTTAGAGCTGTTTTCTTTACTTTTCTTGCTCTTTGCTGTTACCTAACTAATCAATAGCCCCTTCCAAAAAAAAGAAAAATACAAAAACAAAATGCCGTAGCCAGGAATCGAACCTGGAAACCAATCCCCTAAGGGCAATTACACGAGTGATTGTGCTACTACGGAATTGTTGATTCACTAAGCAAAAATATAAATTTGAAATTTAAGAACGTCAGTTACTTTTATTTATTTATTTTTAAGAATCATCAGTTACTAAATCCTTAGCATAATAGCATGCCCAATATTTAATTTAAAATTATAATTTAAATGAAATTTTTCTAATGAAAATTGAAAGTAGATTATATTAAGGTAAAATATTCAGCGTTTTTGAAAACATTATGAAATGTGCGTCAAATAAGCCCTAGACGGAGTAGACGGTTGAAAGTTTTAACGATGAAAATGTCATAAAATTTCTTACAATGGGAGCTATGAAGAACAGATATGTTTACAACAACTACCCTTGTTCAAATCTTATTACCATTCTTATTTTACACTACAATGATTGATTATACCATTACACATTTACACAACATAAAAAAAAGAGTGGTAGATATAAATTTGTGTTGCAGAGGGTGTTCTCGATCATCCATATTCGAAATCACGAATATGAATATATAAAACAGCCACATACAACAAATATATTTATGCTTAGAAATATATTTTTAAGGCATACATAGATAGGTTCATGAGTGATCTTTCTTTGAACCAGTAAAAATATTCACACCAAGTAACGAAGTTACAAAAAACTTGTACCATACTACGGGTGTGTAAAACCGAAAAATGCCCAACTCTTAAACCCAAGAGGTATCTCCCACGCCCACTTATCGTACTCCAAACTCAAATAAACCCACTAAAACCATTCAACTCATCCTACAAGACATGAAATGGTCCATGCTGCAGCTTCTCTGCAAGTGTCTTAAATCTACACTTAACGGATAGTTGTGTTTTACAAGCTCTTCAATAATTGTTTTAGCACATTATTTAGGATTACATTTTTCATTACAATACTTTTTTTTTTGTTGCTAATTTCTGCATTACAAAACTGGGACATAGGACGATTGTTCTCTGCAGCCAGCAAGACGATGATTGTTGGAGTGATGTTTGAAAGTTAAATTACCGATGGTTTTGTGTTAATTTTTTAATTTACTAAGATTTTGAGAAACTCTAAATTTAAGGGTGTTTTTATGTAAATCTGCAATTAAGCGGAGTCTGAGGAATCCAGATGTATGCACTCTTTCCCCGAATAAGTCGAGAGAGTGTTTCCGATAGATTCAGAAGTATCGTGATTAAAGTTTAAATTAAAGTTTTCAATTGCATACAAAATTATTTACCAGGTCACATGGAGAGCTAAACCAAACTGATGGAAGGTCATAACATTAGTACTTTGCATGATGATGAGAGAATGTGAAACCACCCATGTGGTGGTGATTTTGGAGTCCCAAAGAGCCACACATAAAATAAATCGGCTGATTTTAATGTTATATAGTTTCAACGCAAGTAAATACTACGTATTGTATATTGCATCATCAACCACTTCAATCTCTTGGGTTAGGTGCAAATGGAAGTTGAATACACAAATGCAATCAGTCAAAAACAATGTGGAAATCCATGATACGAAAGCACACCTTAACAACCAAAATGGATGTATCAGCAAACTGTTTCAAGGAAAAATTGCAAGTATATGATCAACATTAGGACGCAATGAGAAATTATCAAAAATTCGTGTCTTAGTTTATGCCTTCCGCAACTACTACAACTCTTCTGTCCCAAGGCCAAACAACTCCGAGCCACACTACAAGGCGAAACAAGTGAAAGGGTCTGCGTGTCTGTTTTTTGTACGATAAATCACCAATAGCCTACGTTTCAAGTGCAAATTTGTTTACAGAGGAAACCGCCAATTACCTGGGAAGTCACTCTCTTCTAGCCGCTTGCCACAATCTCGTGGATGGTGTCACTAACTGTCTCATCATCAGATCGTACAGCCAGCTTCATTGCTACATCTCTGTTTGAATCGATACCAAACTGCAAACGAACGAGGACCTTCACATTGCCTATGAATATGCCGGAGAGAAGACACGTGTGTGACCTGGAATTGCTGGGAACCACCTCTGTACCCTGAAACACACACCAAAAAAAAAGCAGGAAAACTATTTTATCAGTTTCATGATCTCTTTTGTCGGTTTAAAAGCATCAAACAACGTAGCACTAAAGGTAAAGAAAATTCATTAAGCTCCAAAATTATTATTTACTATACTAGTAGCAAAGCAATCACTTGGGATCTACAGTCTGAGAGTTTGAAGTAACACGGGTTAGATTACCTCGCAAGGTTGCATGCCGAGGAGGCTGACGACAGCATTAACAGCTTCCACCAGACTTTCCCTTGGTCCAAGGCCATACTCATCTACCCGCTCACAGTCAGGGTCCATGCTTTCCCAGGCATTTCTGAAATTTGACACCCCAACTTTTTGCATGTAATCCGCTGCCAGGACTTCCAGATCTTCCAGCTGGTATTCATCTTCGACACCATCATCCTCCACCTCTCCAGTTGAAGGGTCAACCTATTAGAAGTTTATTGTCACCAACACGCAATCAGATTTATGGTTAGCATGATCATCTCATGACTCCCTTTCATCCAGAACTACATTATCACTTGTGGAATATCATAATGTGTCCCATAAGATTAGACATCTTTGACTTGGTTAACAGTTGGAACTTGGAAGTGTAAAACACAGAAAAAACATTTGGTTCTACAGGCACTTTACAAGAATCAAAACCCTGAACGTATAAAACCAATTTTAAGAAAACAAGCTTGTCAAAAGTTTGACTATTTTTTGTACTTGAATGTCCTGTAAACAATTCAAAATGGATGTAATATTGTACACCTTCATGTATGCATGCAAACATTACCTCCTTGACGATAAATCTCAATATGTTCGAGAATTTCCCTGCTGCAGGGACTCCCTCTGGCCTCTCAAATGCAACAAATGTCTGCCCAGGTGAATCGTAAGGAAGTGATCTAAGAGGTTTGGATGCAACTTCAGAAAATTCCTCGGCTTCTGAAGCATCTACAACTACAGTAACCTGAACCAGAACAAATGCACATTAGCACCTTAAATAAAACATCTCAATATCTGTTTTCAGAACAAATTTACATTTTCCAACAGTTGTTCTGGAATAGTATTGATGCAGTTGTACTGGAACACGATATGCCCATCAAAGACATGCTTGACGACATTGACTGCATATTCTGTCTCAGCTTCAGTCAACTCAACAGGTGATGATGACTGCAAGGGAAACAAAAATATAGCATGTCAAGATTGATTCAGAGAGGTATATCCTACAACTAATCATGTAAGCATATCTACTGGACCTTGAAAAGCTTGCCAAAGCTTGCAAACTCAGAAATAGATGAAAGTAGTTTCTCATATCCATCAATCCCTGATGGTGGTGCAGTTGGAGGAGCATTAAGCCCAGTTTGCTTTTTGCCATGTGCTTTCTTCTCAGCCAGGGGCGCAGACTTAACCTCCTTAGGCACAGAATGGATATCAAATGGCTCTTCTGTAGCCTCCTGCGTTGTGAAGAATGGATCAGGCGAGAGACATAAACTTCAATGGAGTCAAAAAGCATAATAAAATAAATAAGACTTACATAGTTCTTCAAGCTAGCTTCTAGGTTGCCCAATGGGACATCAAGGGAGTCAAAGAGGAATCCCTTGATATCTTTGTCAGTTTCAACAACTTCCCCATCACCTCCTAGTGTATGCAGATAAAGTGTTGCCCTGTCACGAACCTATGAGGGAAAAAACGTCTTAAACACAGAAGATAACCTAATCCAAATTCCCCATACAGAGACAGGGTGATTTGGAAACTCATCTCAGAAGCATCTCAACCTTCTCAACAGGGCTAGTTATAAGGGGGAAGATCAGCACAATATATAAAGGGTAGCAAACTAGATAAATACATCCAAGGACAAAAGCAAGCCTGTCAAAACAACTGAACATCTGAGCATCAATGATTATCCAATCTTACCTCGTCATCACTATCAAAGAGGCATCTTCTAAGGAGAACAAATATACGGGGCTGCAATTCAAAAAACAGTATTTAGTTGTCACTGCATCACATCAAAATTTACTGTTCCAGGATAAAACAACAAACTACCAAATACCTTCAGAGAATCTACTATAGCTCCAAACTTTGCCAAGGTGCTTACGGCTGCAGCTCTTACGGTTGCATTTTCAAGAATTACTCTATTATAGATATATCGAATGAATTTGCTAGGGTCTGCAGTCTTAGGCCCTTCAATCCCTAGGAAATGTAAAATCTGCCATTGAATTGTCCAATAACATTAGAAGCCAGCCACACACGAAAGTAGAATATCCAAAATTGAAGACCAATATGAATAGAAGGGGGGAAAGAACTTCATAATTTATACAGCATAAAGTCCAAAAAAAACATACCTGTACAGAAAGGTAAGTAAATTCACAGTCCTCGATGAATTCACACAGATGAAGAAGTCCACTTTCCTTTGCATCGGGAATATCTCTTATGAGAATCACAATAGAGTCAACAATTGCCTTCTTGTACTCAAATCCTCCCTCTTCGCTGAGGATATTGCTCAAGAAATTCATTCTGGGGAAAAAAAAAATTACACGAGCATGGTAACTACCTTTCCAGTTGGATGAGAAGCAACAATCAACAACACCTAATGAATCAAAATAACCTCTTTTCAATCAGAAAATTTAACACACTCACAATGCTCTATACTTCAGGGGGAACTTGAGGCACAGAGATCTTATTGCTTCAACCACAACAATCTTAAACTCATCTGCAATGTCAGACATAAAGTTTGTGATTTGCTTCATGAGACGATCCACGCTTGATTCATTACCAGTCTTCAACAAAGTGGTAATAGCAAGGGTGGCAATGCTTCTATTCTGGTCGGAGATCAGGCTCTCCATGTCAATATTGCAGACTGTTACAGCCATAGGATGAGTCATTGCAACCTGACCAATAAGATCCTTTAATCACAAACTATTACAGGAAAAGAATCATCAATTCATCCATTGCTTTCAAAATCTAGCATAGTGAGTTTAAGAATCCATATTAACTTAACCCTCCAGATATTAACAATGTTCAAGCTCAAACTGCAAGATTTTCCATATTGAAGAGAAACATTTTTAGAGCCTGACTTAGAATACCCTTAAAAAAAGCAGCAGCAGCAATATTCTGATTCGAAAACAGAATTGAAATAGCAGGTAACAGTTGACTATGGAAGTGATTATGTAAACATAGTGAAAACAAGTCTAGTTTCTAAAAAGCACAACTAACCTTATTCAATGTGCGAACTGCAGCAAAACGAAGCACAGGCTTGGAAGAGCTCAAGAAGAGCTGCAGTACAGTGATAGCTGGAGTCAATTCTCGACTTGTGACACCATTTAGTTCTGTTATTGCTCTTGCAGCTTCAAAAATGACCATTTCTGCCTTATGGCGCAGGCAACCTTCTAGATAGTCATAAAACGGGCGGTCGCCAGTTTGGGAATTATTAGCCGACTCTCTAATAACCTGCAAGTACATTTTTTGTAATGATCACTTGAAATACAATTTTAAAAACCTTATTACTAACTTCCATAGGAAACTATGAACAAAATGTTTACCTGACTTGTATAACGAATTAGGAGACACTGAGCCAAAGGTGAGCGTACTGATCCTCTTGTCAAGCTTGTAACAAGTTTGCTGACTGCTAAACGGTCATTTTGCCTTATCTGCACGTTTCATATGTAATATCATATATGTTACTTATTCGCAAAATAGCAACTAATCCTATAAAGTGATATTCTACCGATCCCTATAGAGTCTCTGAATCAATCAAAGTGATATGCATTATCAAAGAAATTACCATTTACAATCTAAAGAACGGAAATAACAAAGTCGGAGACGATGAATTCTAAGAGGCCATTCGTAAGTGCAAGCTGATAATAAGCAAAGGAAAAAATGTTGCCTAGAAGTCAAGTACAACAAACATAAAGTTATTATTCAATATTCATCATTCTCAAATGGAAAGTATGATGGGCAATAAATTCTTTCTTGTCAAATCTAGTATTGATAATTGAGCCATGAATCATGACAGAAGTGCACTTCATTGAGGAAATTATGATCACCCCAACTGTAGTGATCCTACACTAGCATGGCATGTAGTGATTAGTTATTTAGTTGTAGTATGACATGGGGTGATTAAGTTGCTTCTGTGATAATTATCCATGAACATTGTTTACATTTTTAACATTTTCAATTATGACCTATAACTTTTTTATATGTCATACAACACGTCTGCAAACTAAGCACGGCCAATAGTTTGAAAAAGTAGCCACAGATTTGAAAATGGTCACAGTTATATAAATAATTGAAAATCATCAAACCTGGTGCAGAAGAGCTAAAGCATGAAACTGCACAAGAGCAGCACGTGATTGCACAGCTTCCTGGACCTCATTGCTCCACCTTTTCACAATCTCTGGATTTGTCTGGTGAAGCATTAATATGTTCAACATTTATAAGTTGAGAGCATCATCAAGATTGCAGATCACCAAGTTTTCAAAATCTAGTAATACCTGAAGCAAATGAATGCCACTAACAAGAGCTGCACTAGCAACCACAGGATTCTTGTCGACAATAGCTTGTTTCAAGTATCTTTCAATTTGAGTAAGGAGAGTCCCATCTGTGATCCGGCAGAGCACTCGAATAGCATTTGCTCGGTACATATCGGTCTTGCTATTCATATCTTTCATCAAAGAACTTGTCACGATAATAACCTTCAAACATAAATGTTTGGCATCAAAATTTAATTTCCCAAATCACAGTTCATTGTACAGTATATTAATTCACAATATGATCAAGCCGCTTATTTAACCTCGTCAGCAGAAGGTGAAAGTTCTTTGATCATCAAGTAAACCATTCTTCTCAACCCTGTATCCTTTGACTGAAACAGCTTGGTGACAGAAAAGAACACCTGTGTGGCTTCATCCTATGGAACAATAAAGCAAATTAAGATATCAATAAGCATCAAAATTCATATAATCAACGAAACCACATCAAGCTTGGATTAACATTATTAACCTTAGTGAATGTCTCGCCTTGGTTCAGGAGGTATAGCAGCTTAGTGATGACCTTATAAATGAAAAGAACAAAGGCATCCCAACCATTAATACATGAGAATTTGGAAAAGGGAAACAATGTGCAAGGAAACATTTCACTGATACAAAAAAAGAGAGCATAAAACCTGAGAACATTTTCTCGGATCAAGCTGAGGATCATTGAATACTCGAGCTTCCTGAAGCACAGCTCCTTTCTCGATCCCAAGGAAGGGAGAGTATTCCGCTGCAATCGCCAATCACACACAAACAAACAAGTACTATTCAGATCCAATCGATCCAAATTCAATCCACGCAGAAAACCATGAGGCACATCCACCAACACCTCGAAGACTCGAACACACTCAGATCTGAACCGTTCACATTTTACAATGGAAAGGACCAAGACGAATGCAATCCGGAAAACGCTAACAGATTGAATCAGCTAACCCCGATCCCATCGAACTCATATTGCACACAGACAGTTGGACTAGATTAAAACCTAAGTAGATCCGGAACGAAACAATTCAATTGAAGATACGGTACTTCAAATTGCACAGCGCGAACTGCAAATAGTGCCAAAATTGTGCGCGAATTTCGGCAAACGGAAACAGTGAGTGAAAACGTAATCCGATTTACCTTCATCGTCGCGATCGTCGTCCTTCTTTATGAGAGGTTGAGCCATGGCGAAATCTGGATTGTCTAGATCTGCGAGATCCGGCTGGGCTCTCCCTCCGTTTCTCTCCCCGGTGAAACGAATGAAGATGTGAGTTGAGACTTTAGAGACGGTGATGGCAAACGGAGTAAATAGAGGAAGGTTGGAACGGGTGGGAGGCCGGAGGGGGTATGGGGATGTTGGGTAGTCAAGACTCAACGATGGTCGATGGTTAGCACAACCCGTCCAAGATTTTATATATGAAAATAATTATAATCGACCCATTTTTTAAGTTATGTTTTTTTTTTTTAAAGTTTTGTTTGTTAATCCCTCTTATAATTACTCACTCCCTATTAAAATACTGTTTCAATATTTAATATTTTTTTTATAATGATAAGAAAAAAAAATTAATTTCATATTGTATTTACTAGTAATGACTAATGAGTAGGAAATTATAATAAAAATAACTAAAAAAAATTAATATTTTATTATTTTCAAAAAGGTAGAATGATAAACTTTTTGAGATAAAGGAAATATGTGGTAAAAAAAATAAAAAAAATTGATTCATATGGAAATAAATATTAATATTTGCTATTTATTTTGAAAAATATGTCAATGAAGCAGATTTAATTACACGTTTGATACGAAAGACATGTCCATGTCCATCCTCTAACATTCATGTTTGAAACCTTGAAAAAAAATGAAATTACTTTTACTATAAGTCCATCAATGATAAGTACCGAGTATTACACAACCGAGTGATAAAAATTGTGGGGTGCAAGTGGGCTAGATGTTGTTAGGCTCCTAAGCTGCTGGTTGCTCTAACTGATTAGAGAGATGGACTCCAAAATGTACATAGGACCTCTTATATACTATGTCCTAACATTATTCCCTCCCTTACAAAGACCTTGCCCTAAGGTCTAATTCAAAGAAAAATCTAGAAACTGATGTAGAATGTGGTTCGCTGGTTCCCATGTCGCTTCCTCAATTGGTAGGTTGACCCATTTCACTAGCCATTCTACCATTGGATCACCATTTGTGAGCTGCTTGACCCTGGTGTCCAAGACTGTCTCTAGCGCTACCACAAAGGACCCTGAATCATCTGTAGCGGGTAGATCAGGTTGAGGTGTAATGTCGGAGCCTATCCTCTTATTTAATTGGGAAACATGAAATACTGGGTGCTAGTGAGTTGTAATGCTAGTCTGTATGCAGCTTCTCCCACCTTTTTTATAGTCTCAAAAGGTCCACAATATTTCGCACTTAGCTTCAAACATTTCTGAAGTGCTAGTGAGGTCTGCCTATAAGGTTGCAGCTTAAGGTAAACCATGTCCCCTACCTGTAGCACTCTCTCATACCTCCTGTTATCGGCGAAAAATTTCATCCTTTCTTGAGGGATTTCAACACTCTCAGTGTGTTTTCCCTTTCTTGGAACCAGTCTTCAACCGAAGCTGTAGTTACACTGCTTGCGCGCAGTCCCAATTGTGGTGGTTGGTAACCATACAAAGCTTGAAATGGTGACATTTTCAAGGCTGTATGGTACGAAGAATTGTACCACCACCCTGCTAAGGCAATCCACTTTGCCCACTGTTTTGGCATGGCCGAAGTCATACATCTCAAGTATGCTTCAAGACATTGATTTGCTCTCTCGGTCTGTCCATGTGTCTGTGGATGGTAAGCAATGGATAGTTTAAGCGAAGTGCCCAATTTTGCAAACAACTCTTTCCACAAATGGCTTGTGAACACTTTGTCTCTGTCTGAGATGATGTCTCTAGGTAAACCATGGAGTTTATAGACATGATCCATAAACAGTTGTGCTACCTGGTTTGCCGAGAAAGGATGGCTTAGTAGGAGGAAATGACTATACTTGGTGAGTCTGTCTATTACCACCAAGACAACATCAAACCCTCCTGATTTGGGTAATCCTTTCACGAAGTCCATCCCTATTGAGTGCCAAGGAGCCTCAGGGATTGGAAGAGGTTGTAGAAGACCTGGGTTATGCCACATTCTCGTGCTTGTGACGCTGGCAAATGTCACATTAATTCCATGACAAATTTCTCGATGAATTGCTTCAACTGAGGCTAATAAAACAGTGCCTTCACTCTATGGTAAGTAGCACGTACACCTGAATGACCTCATGTGGCCTTTGAATGAAAGACATTTGCAATCCTGGTTTTCAACTCTCCCATGTGTCCGATCACAAGTCTATTCTTGTATTTCAAAACCTCACCATGCCATTTGAAGTGGGAGGAGGGATCAATTGCTGCCCTTGGAGCTAACCTCTCAATTTCAGGATCCTCCTTATAGCTATCTGTAATTTCCTGCATCCATGCTGGTTTGATCTCTACTGTTGCAAAGTATGAGCTCACTTCTGTGTGATCCATAGACACTCATCTCCTAGATAATGCATCATCTACAGAGTTGCTCTTGCCCATTCTATATTGTATCGAGTAAGAGAGCCCAAGCAATTTCCTTATTGCTTTCTTCTGGAGGTGGGTGGTGACCTGCTGATCTAGCAAGTGTTTCAGGCTTTGATGATCAGTAATAATGACAAAATGACTAGGCTCCAAAATAATGGCGCCATTTCTCAATTGCAAACAGGATAGCCAACACAATTCCTTCTCATATGTGGACAATAAGATGTGTTGACCACTAAGAGCCTTACCGATGAAAGCCAGTGGTCTACCCTGCTGCATAAGCACTGCTCCAATACCCTTCTCACATGCATCGACTTCAATTTGAAATTGAAGGGAAAAGTCTGGGAGAGCCAGCACTGGTGGACAAGAAAGCATCTTTCTAATTTGGTGAAATGCATCAGTGCTTGCTGCAGTCCACTGAAAAGAGTCTTTCTTCAGCAATTCATTCAAGGGTTTGCAAATGGTCCCAAAATTCCTAATGAAGCGCCTATAATAGCCATCTAGCCCTAACAAACTCCTCAAATCCTTCTCATTTGTAGGAATTGACCACTTCTCTATAGCTTCTATCTTGGACTGATCAGTTGCAACCCCCTCAACTGATATAACATGGCCCGGGTATTCCACTTTGGGCACAGCAAAGCTGCACTTAGAGAGTTTGGCATACAATTGGTGCTTTCTCATACTCCCAAGCACCTCCTTTAGATGACACACATGATCAGTCAAGCAAGTGCTGTAGACCAGGATATCATCAAAGAAAACAAGTACATACTTCCTTAAGTACTCATCAAACACCACATTCATAAGAGATTGGAAGGTAGCTGGCGCATTTGTCAACCCAAAAGGCATGACATTGAACTCATAATGTCCATTATGAGTACGAAAGGCAGTCTTATGAATGTCACTTTCAGTGACCCTGACTTGATGATACCCAGCACGCAGGTCCAACTTAGAGAACACAACCACACCATGGAGCTCATCGAGTAATTCTTCAATGTTCGGAATGGGAAATTGGTCCTTGATGGTTGCCTCATTTAGCCTCCTGTAATCCACACAAAACCTCCATGTTCCATCTTTCTTCTTAAGGAGAAATGTAGGTGAAGCAAAGGAGCTCTGGCTATGCCTGATGAGGCAAGAAGCTAACATCTCCCTCACCTGTTTCTCTATCTCCTCTTTTTGGCTATGAGGGTACCTATAAGGTTTTGAACAAATTGACTGTGTGCCAGACTTTAAGGGAATATTATGCTCACACCCTCTTTCAGGAGGTAAGCTCTTAGGCTCAGCAAAAATATCATCAAATTGAGCCAACATCACCTGCACTTCCTCTGGAATTGAGTCCTCTTTAGCAGATAATTGGAAAGACCGAGTAACCTCTGCCATCACCTCGATTTCATTGTCCCTGGCCAAGCACTGCATCTCTTTCCATGTAATGTGTCTCACCATAGCCTTCTTATCAGCGTCCACAATTCCTTGCAGTCCCACCCTTTTTTCTTCCTTAGAAAAGGCAATGGTGATCTTGTTGTAGTCAAACTGTATCGAACTGTAGTTTTTCATCCAATTGACCCCCAGTAAAAGCTCGAATTCCCCTATCTTCAGAACTCTTAGGTCGAAGGAATAACTACCTCTTTGCATATATAGCCCAGCTAAAGCCCTTACATTCTTGCTTGTAAAACAATTTCCCTTTATTCAAACCTTCCACTATCATCAAATTTGTTGTTGTGAGCTTGAATCCAACTTCTCGAGCAATCAAAGGATCGATAAAGCTGTGAGTTGATCCACTGTCAATCAATACATTGATCAATCTAGTGCCCACGTATCCTTTAACCATGATTGACGTATCCGCTCCATTGCCAGTTAGAGCTCTAAACAAAGCCCTCCTGATCCTCAGCTAAATCATCCCCTGGAGAAGTTTGTCCCACTGTCTCCCCCTCTTCATCCATTTCATAGTCTTGCACGAGTAAATGCTTGACATATGATATGTTACACTTGTGCCCCACAAAGTACTTTTCTCCACAACGAAAAGACAGACCCTTCTTGAAATCTCTTGCAATCTTGGAGCCATTGAAGCTACTTCGAGTGTGTTCTTGAACTCCACCCGTACCAGCCTTCCATGGATTCTTGTTTATCCTGACCAGGGCCTGTACAACATCATTATGCAACCTAGCTAACTCCAAAACCTCTGCCAAATCCCTCGGTCTACCAAGTTTCACAAGGGGTTTGATCTCGGGTTTCAACCCGCTAATATAGCTCGTAACAAAGTAGCTCTCAGGTAGGTGTGGGTTATAGGAAAGCATACCTGCCCTCAGATCTTCGAATTTCTCATTGTACTCTTCAAGATCAGAGGATTGGCTCAGCTTGTTGAACTCCTCAACAATGTCCACTCATTGTTTCTCTCCGAATCTACAACATAAGGCCTCACTCATTTCCTTCCAACGAATTCCCCGTTTTTGCATCAAGTATCTCTGAATCCATGTGTCAGCTCGATCTTGCATATACATCGCTACCAATTCAACCTTCTGATGTTCTTGAATTCCAAAAAGTGAAAAATATTTTTCACATTTTCGGACCCAGCTCCTGGGTTTCTTTCCGTCGAATTGAGGAAAATCAACCCTGGGAAATCGGCTCTGGCCGGTACGAAATCTTTCATTTCTCATCGGAGGTGGCCTGTAGGCATTCGTATCTTCTGGAATTTCCCGATTGATCAATGGTGGCGTCTTTTCTTGATTCTCACTGTTGAATTGTCGATCTGCCTTTAGCGACAACGATCACATCCATTCCCCAATCCGAGCAATTGATTGCTCCATCCGAGTCTGGTACTCCTCGGTTGATTTCTTCAGATCTATGATCTTCTGTTGTTGCTCATGCGTCGTTGTCGAAAGCTCCTGGAGAAGCTTGCATTGCGTATCCTGTTTCTGAATCGTCTCCTGTAGTTGCTCGTGTGTTGATGTTGAAAGTTGTTGAAGCTGATGAAGATGGGAATCCACCTTCTCTGTCACCTTGAACCATGTGCCATCCACCATTGTTGAAGAATGCCGAAGATCTCAAGCAACTGGTACCAATTGTTAGGCTCCTAAGTTGTTGGTTGCTCTAACCGATTAGAGAGATGGTCTAGAGAGAGTTTAATTAGGAGGGAAACACATTTGATTGATCATGAATGAACTCCAAAATATGCATAGGACCTCTTATATACTACTCGTATGTCCTAACAGATGTTATATCATCTGCACGAGACTTTCTATTTAGTCTCGTTTAATATTGTAAATATGATACACTATCAATATGTTTATCTTTTCAGGAGTGATAAAAATTGCACTACACGATTATTTGTGAGATTAAGCAGGCATATTTGTGAGATTTAGGATGCTCTATTTTGATTTGAACAAGTTTAATAGTGTAAAAATTAAGGAGAAAATGTAGTGTAGTTCCCTAACTATTAATATCGAACTTATTATACCAATCACAAGTTGGTGTAGTGGTTATGGGACTACGTCCCATGCCTCGAGGTTCGAAGTCCCCGTGGAAACATGGAGACGCTTGTGAGGGGTAGGGTCAACCCCTTAATGGACCTACAGTAACCCGATACAGATGTAAAGTGGGCTAAGCCCACTTAAACTGGAAATGATCTAAAAAAAATATCGAACTTATTATTGTGAGCATACGTTCTGAGTAATTTAATTAATATTAGATTCGATACGATTCTATATTAAATTCGCTTTTGTCAGAACACGAAACTATCATATATGGTATCTTTTTTTTTTTTTGATTCAAATCATATATGGTATCTAAAATCATGAAAGATATTAAACAACATACAAGTTTGAGATGAAATATACCATATTGAATATCTATTTTAGACTTGTCTCTTAATTATATCACATATAAGCCCATAACATATAAGTTTCTCAAAACACGAAATTGTGGCTTATTGAGCTCATATAGTCATATTGAACCCTATCAGCTTTGACATGATATTAGAACCAGTTATTGAGTCCCAATGATTTACACCATCTTAACATACATGTCTTAAGGAGATATTACATTTTACACCATCTACCAACTCAATAAAGAATCAAAATTATATTTGAACAGTGAATTATTCAAATTATAACATTTCGAATTCAATCTAACTTATACATTCATTTGTTATTTGCATCTCAACACTTTTTTTAAAATACCTTATCGATTATTACTATATCGATTTCAATCAATATAAAACCTATTGAACGCCCAATTTGTTACCTACCATACGATCTATTATAAAAGGGGAAGCTCTCAATTCAACAAAGCTTGTAAGTTGTAATTACAACCCATCCGATAAAAATGGTGTTCGCAGGCCAAATTGACAAATGCAAACCACTAGCAAACCCTCCTCGATTATAGGAAATGACTCCAAAAGGATGAATTTTTCATTCACCTTATTGAATCATTTTTTTTCCCTTCGTTTTCTTCGAGATTCCTCCCGCCCTTCTCTGTACAAGCTTTAATCGTCTTCTTCCTTCCTTTCCCTGCAAAATCAGCTTTCATCTTGCGCGAATTTGCAGGAAACGGATGCAAAAGGAAGATAAATAATCAATTCTTCCCTTTATACATTCGTAAATCCTGGCATTATTGCTAAATTTTGACATTCCGCATGGAATTTAGGGAAAATTAGTTCGAAGGAGAGGCCGGATTTCTCCAGATCGAATTGGTGATTCAGAGTTAATCAATGGCTCCAACACCAGATAATAAACCTAACAAAGGTAACGCCGACGCTTCCGACGATGGCGGTGGTGGTGGTGGCGCCAATGGTAAAAAACAGCAGCCACAACAACAACAACTACAGGCTAGGGACGCCGACGGATCTAATAACGACAATGTTGATGGTAACGGTAATGCCGGTGGCGGTAACGCTAAAGGCAATGTTAAAGGCGACGGTAATGACAACGATAATGATAATGGTAACGGTAATAATAAAGGCAATCGGGGTAACAAAAAAGCAAAGGACTCCTCGGATTCGTCTCGGTCTTCGGGCAAGGGCAAGGACGGCCACAAGTCGCGCAATCCAGAGTCCACGTTTCTTCCGGCTGGTGTTGCTTCCTCGTCGTCTTCGGATAATTCGTCGAATGATATGACAGCTATAATTGGGGTCCTCGTCGGAGTCGGAGTGTTGATCATTGTGATCGTCGCCATCTTAGTTGTTTGTTGTAGGAGGAAAAAGAAGAAGAAGCCGCCCCCGGAGCCTATGCGTTACTACGGCAACAATCCTGATCCTAAAGGTAAAACTAGTAAAACTCAATACTAATATATAATTAAGGTCGATTAGGGCTCTTAATATGAATTGAGCAACATGAGCTCAGCTCGAAATTGGCTTGAAAAAAGCTTGAGCTCGTTCACTTACCTAAAGAAGTCAAATCTGAATAGGAGTTCTTGAACAAGGTTTTAAGCTCGAATTTCTAAAATTTTCAGTTCAACTAGTTCGAATTTTATGGAATCTCTAAGATTTTAAGCTCAAATGGTTCAATTTAAGCTCGAATAGTTAGAATTTCTAAAATTTTCTTTAAATTAATATGTTATAATCACATAAAACCGTTTGAAGCTCGAAAAAAATCGGTTCGATCTCGTTCATTTCCTAAACAAACTAAGATTGATAAAAAAATAAAGCTCATTTAAACTTGGGATTAGCCCAGTTCGAGTTCGTTTAACAAATGAACCAAACTTGAACATGTCAAACTTTGCTCGTTCGCTCAAATAACCCCAAAAGTCGATTACAATTGATTTTGACATAAAACCTCACTGGACTCATGTGTCACATTGCAGCGCAACAGAGCCCATACAACTCGAATTGGTACAGCGGCTCGGATGCGGGGTCATCGGGGGTAATGCCGCCGCCGGGAGGGTGGGCAATGCCGCCACCGCCACCGCACATGATGAGCAGCGACATGAGCGGAGGCTACTCATCAGGCCCGGCAGGATCACCGGTCCCGCCCCCGAACCCCGGGATAACCCTGGGGTTTAGCAAGAGCTCGTTCACGTACGACGAGCTGGCGGCGGCAACGCAGGGGTTCTCGCAGGCCAACGTCCTGGGGCAGGGCGGGTTCGGGTTCGTCCACAAGGGCGTGCTTCCTAACGGCAAGGAGGTGGCCGTGAAGAGCCTGAAATCCGGGAGCGGTCAGGGCGAACGGGAGTTCCAAGCTGAAGTGGAGATCATTAGTAGGGTGCACCATAAGCACCTTGTGTCCCTTGTTGGGTACTGCATCGCCGGCGGCCAGAGGATGCTCGTCTACGAGTACGTTCCGAACAAGACCCTCGAGCATCATCTCCATGGTAAGATTAGGCTAAGTTTGGCAATATTTGTAGCTTTTTCATCTTAAGATTTTAGTCTAATTTACTTTGAAATTGAATTTTCAACCGCTACTCGTCCCAATATTTTCACAAATCTAGGGTCCGTTTGACAATACAAGTAACTTTTCGTAGCTTTTGGTTTTCATATTTTATAGTTTTAAATAAGTTAAATATAAGATTTTATTTTAATTAACTTTTAAAATTGCATTTTCAACGACTACTCACCTAAGCTTTTCAGAATTCTATTCATTAATTTTTTTCTATCTCATCAGCTAGTTTGTATCAGCTACTCTATCAGCTGATTTATCAAACATCTAACTAGCTTATAAAAACTTTAATTTTATACATTTAAAACACTTAATCCATTAGCTTCAGCTACCCTATTAGCTTAAGTTACCCATCAGCTCCGTGTTACCAAACCGACCCTAGTCATTTTCTCTTATAACATTAGTAAATTTTTATCAGCTACTCTATCAGATGAGTTACCAAAACACCTTACTAACTTATTAACACTCTAATTTAACATATATTTAACACACGTAATCCATCAGCTTCAGCTACCTTATAAATTTCAGTTACCCCATCAGTTACGTGTTACCAGACACACCCTTACTAGCCTTTGTGCACATATACGGGTGTAAAAGATATACGATTTTGATTTGTCATATTATAAGCTTCAATCTGACACTTTGAAAGAAGAAGAAAAATTATGACCATTTCATTTTGTTGGTGTAGTATAAACGCAATTGATTGATATTACTAAGAATTTTCGCAGGAAGAGGGCAACCTGTCATGGATTTTGAGATAAGGCACAGGATTGCACTTGGATCAGCCAAAGGGCTCGCCTACCTCCATGAAGATTGTAAGTAATATGATTTGCCTACATCCATGAAGATTATAAGTGGTATGATATGTAATTGCTGCGATTTCAGGTCATCCTAAGATTATTCATAGGGACATCAAAACCGCGAATATTCTGATCGATTATAGCTTTGAAGCGAAGGTTTGTGCAAGCTATGATTCGATTGATCTGGTTGTTAGTTTTATGACTCAAACTAAGATGTTGCTTCATTTCATTCAAGGTAGCTGATTTCGGATTGGCTAAATTGTCTTCCGATAATTACACTCATGTATCGACTCGCGTTATGGGGACTTTCGGGTAAGTAAAATAAACCTTCATGGGACACAGCATATCTGAATTCGAAATACCTGACAAATCATCTTTTGAAATCTGACTAGGTATTTGGCTCCCGAGTATGCAGCAAGTGGGAAATTAACCGACAGGTCCGACGTATTCTCCAACGGTGTCATGCTCTTGGAGTTGATCACGGGGCGACGTCCCATAGATCCAACCGGCGACGAAGACACGTTAGTTGATTGGGTTAGTATATACACCTTATAGAGTATGTGCTTAATGGCGTGGCATTACCAAAAACGTAGCATAAAATTTCGTCGCTTGTTTGTTACATGTTTGAACCAGGCTAGGCCCCAACTTATGCGAGTGTTAGAGGAAGGGAAATTCGAAGGTCTGGTTGATCCGCGCTTGGAAAACAAGTTTGACCCGAACGAGATGACACGAATGGTTGCGTGCGCTGCTGCATCGATCCGACACTCTGCTAAGCGACGGCCCAAGATGAGCCAAGTAAAAGTCCTAAACATATTTGTTTTGTTATACATCACATAAGTTTTTTCAAAATCCATAACCGAAAAATTGAAACAGATTGTTAGAGCCCTAGAAGGCGATATGTCCCTAGACGCATTGAACGGCGAGGGGGTAAAGCCAGGGCAGAGCACCTACTTCGGGACAGGTGGAGGTGGTAGCAGCGATTACGACGCAACTTCTTATCAACAAGACATGAAAAAGTTCATGTCGACGTTGAACGAAGAGGATTACACGAGCTCCGAGTACGAGTCGAGTCGGGATTATGGCCGGTCTGCCCCCGGGTTTAGTGGCGACTCGTTCGGGATGCCGGGCGGAGGCGGCAACAAAAATTACAAGTAGGATGGAACTTATAAGCGTCGCTAGCGTTGTGAAATGCCACGATTTTAGAAAAATGGTTCGACGGAGGAATAGTCACGTTTTTTTGTCGAAGGGTGACTTTAGGCGTATTGTACTTTCCTGATGAGAGATTTGTTACGGGCCTTTTCATGGCAATTTGTTTATAATTAGGAGAGGGAATGTGTGATTGATTTGATATAGAAAAAAACAAATGTGCCTATAGTTTACGTGTGTATATTGGGCATTTGTTCTCTTTTAATTCGCTTTGTAAAAAAAATTGGTAAATTTATTGGATTTTGAAGTGATTGTATTGTTTTCTCATATACTAGTGGATTAATTTACGTTACAGACTATAGATTTTTGTGTCGATAAGTTCATATAGTCATATTTCAGATCTTTTGAGAAAGTTTATGCATAAAATTCTTTTTTTTTTGTATAATATTTTTACTCAAATATTGATTTTAAAATTGATTATGACGTACTATTTTTCAAATATTACATACATAATTGATTAGATAATATTAAAAAAAGTATTTAATTTTTTTTACTAGTGTCAATTTTACATCTATTAGGTACTTTTTAAATTAATTATTTGTATTTATTATATTTTTATAATCTTCAATATTTTTTATTTATTCCACATCCACTAAGTTTTACTTAGATAAGATAGGGTAGCCAACACAAATACTTTTTATGTTTACAAATGATGTTTAATGACTTGTTCATGTTGTGCTCATTAAACTATTCAAGCCCATGATTTAAAGTCTATATATACTAATAAATTTTATAAAACTGAGAAACATATAAGTAACTTTAAACAAGTCTATTAGGGAAATTTTAAATGTTCTTAAAATGTTCATAGATTTCATTATAAATACATGGTGAGCCAATGAAGGAAGAGGATTGTTATCAAAGTCTTAAAATATTCAATTTCCAATTAAAAAAATCCCCTAAATAATCCCTAATTAGTTATTACCACATACTCCCTTCGTTACTAATTTTTTTTCATATTAGTGAAAATTTTTGTTTTATTTTTTTTTACGTTTTGATATTATTAATATAAAAGTATCTATATTCTATATAAACTCTTAATTTAGAAGAGTTTAGGATGATGTGTGAAGCTTAGAGAAATTTTAGGAGTCTCGACCAATCATTTTTTTTGTCATTTTTCTTTGATTTTCTTTAATTCTATTTTTTTTCTTCGTTTTCCTTTAATTCTCTCTTTTCTTTAATTTTACTAACTATCTATATATAAACTCTTAATTTAGAAGAGTTTAGGATGATGTATCAAGCTTAGAGAAATTTTAGGAGTCTCGACCAATCATTATCTATATATAAACTCTTATTTTCTTTGCAAAAGGT
Organism: Persicaria tinctoria; assembly: GCA_037127255.1. Taxonomy (NCBI): domain Eukaryota; kingdom Viridiplantae; phylum Streptophyta; class Magnoliopsida; order Caryophyllales; family Polygonaceae; genus Persicaria; species Persicaria tinctoria. The sequence goes on along the minus strand of JBANSL010000005.1, from coordinate 4,979,258 downwards.
AAAAAATAATTAAAAAAAAAGAGGACCACGGTTCAAAAACACTACTACGTATTATATAAACTATTTTGAACATTTTATTTAACAGGTTTAATCAATGAATTGTCCATCTTGATGGAGAAGATGGGGCTTCCGTATGAACAAGGAGGTGAAGAGGTGAATATCGGCTAAGTTTCGAGAATTTTTTAAGAGAGAGAGTCGAGCATCAGGGAGTTGAGGGCTACGTTTGATGTGTTCGATGAAAACAGAGACGGGTTCATCGATGCGCTTGAGCTTAAGAGGGTCATTATTGGGTTGAGTAAAGGGTGGGATTTGGGAGATGATGATTAGGGATTTTGATGAGGATCGAGATGGTGTAGGATTGATGCTGATGAATTTTTCAACCTCATGACAAAGACTCTGTTGAAGCTTCAGCTGTCTCAAGTTTTGACCGTATATATTAAAAAATGTAATGTCAATCTTAATCTAAACATTAGTTCTAGGAATATTGGAAGGCCCTAACTTAGGTTACTTGGTAGATTAAGACAAAGGACTAACATATACTCCATCCGTTCTTAAATAATGGTCGTTTTGAAGTATTTTGTGTTTGTCAAAATATTTGACATTATCAGATAATTCCACCACTTTTCCTAATTTACTGTCATTTCTCTAATTAATACTCATCCAGTCTTAAAATAAAGTAATGACACAGTCTGATCACTTCCCCAATTTTGTACTGCTCTGTCCAATCAATACTCCCCAATCTCCTCCATCTAATTAATACTCCCCCAATTTCACTAATTAATACTCCCCCGTTTTCAAATTCTAGCTCTGAGATTTGAGTTAATTTGGAACCTACAAAATCATTGTACTTATAACTAGTGTTTCCTTAATTAGTGTGCATAATCTCAAAACGACAATTATAAAAGAACGGAGGGAGTATATATTATACTTAGAACTATCATATATTAGAAGTGTAGGATTTTATATCTTATGCTCATATATGTTACATCTCTATAAGTATAGTATATGTGTGGCCCATGCATTATATGTTATATTATGTATATGTATGTACTGGATACTAGCTTCTCTGGCTCGGCCCAACACCAAGGCCCAAAGCCAGCCCAAGCTCCGCTGCCCACCTGATGCTTTAGCTCATGAGGACCGTCTTTAGTGGAACGCTGCGTTTCACTAATGCTCGCTCTATATAAACCTAAAGCTAGGGTTTCGGAGCTCATTCGACGTGGCGCTCCTCAGGTAATCCAGAGAGAGAAAGAGAGAGGTGCTCTGCTAGGGTTTGCTGTTCTCCTAGCTCCAGCGAAGCTCCGACGGCCGATCTCGAGCGGATCTCCTTCGGAGACTCCAGATCCGGCTTCTAGGAAGAAGAAGAAGGCGACTGTCCACAGTTCTGGCGAAGATCTTCTTCTCCTGGTCACTCCGACGACGATCTGACTCCGGTCTTCAGATCTATGGTGTTTTCTTCCTTGCTTGCTTCGATTATCTCTTCTTTGCACTCATATGTCTTTCGTACTCTGTTCTTTGCTTGTATTTGCCGTAGTCTTGAGTTAGGGCAACCTGTTCTGTAAAACTACTTAACTGATTAGTGGATTAGTGCTCTCAAGCCGTTCGGCTGAGGCTCCGTGGACGTAGGCTCCGGCCGAACCACGTAAATCTCGCGTCTGTTATTTGGTTTATGTTCTTTGGTTGTTTCTGCTTCTCTTACCCCGTTCTAGATTCCCGATCTGTGGAGTCTTGAACGAGCATAAGAATTACAAAGTGGTATCAGAGCGAGGAGTCCCTTTCCTTACCGACCTGTGCCATTATTGGATTTCAGGGAGCGGGATTGGAGGCAGGACATTGGGTAGTCCTTCAAAAAGCTCAACCTTGGGCTATTCCTCTCCTGTCTGACGTACCACTGGTCTAGATCCGCTCAAAGACCTGTGATTCTAGGGTTTATAGAGTGTCTTGTATACTGTTTACACTCTTCTTGCTTCCGCTTACATAAACTTTGATACTGACCTGTTTCTTGGACACTGCAGGTACCTAACATCATGGATAGTGCTTTGAAGATCAAGCCATTTGATGGTGTTATAGACTTCTCCATGTGGCAAGTCAAGATGAGAGTTGTTCTCCTCAAAGAAGGTTGTTGGAAGGCAGTCTTGAAGCCTGCAACCACAACCTCTGAGATGACCTCCCTTCTCAAGGGAGTTGACATCAATGATGAGGATCCACCAAAAACTGATGAAAAACTGAAGAAAGTTGAAGGAGGATCCTCTACCACACAGTCCACAGCTGAAGAGCTCGAGATGGACATGAAAGCCCACTCAGAGATAATGCTTCGTCTTACAGATGGCATTGCTCGACAAGTGGTAAAACACTCTTCCGCTTACTCCCTCTAGCATGCTCTGGAGGAGCTTTTTCTATCTAAATCCTTGCCCTCCAGGATTTCTCTGCTATGTCGTCTGTCCACTTTTAAGATGAATACTGCTCTTACTCTTGATGATAACCTTGACAAGTTTCTTAAAATGAATCAAGAACTGGAAAGATGCAATGATGACATAAAAGATTCTCACCAGGCTATTTTACTTCTTAATTCTCTGCCTACTCAGTTTGATAACTTCAAGGATGTCATTCAGTTTAGTCGTGATGAACTTACTAAGGATAAACTGATTGAATCTATCATTGAAAAGAATGAAATCATGAAAGTTTTCAAGATTAAAGGTCTGAAAAATGATAAAGTTGACAAACCTGAGGTCCTGTTCACTAAAGGTAATGACAAGAAGGGCAATAAGCAGAATAAGAATAAGAAGAATAAGAAAGATAAGCCTAAATCTGAGAAATCTGAGAAATCTGACCCTAATTCCAAATGCAATTACTGTGGTAATATGGGTCATTGGGTTAAGGAATGCAGGAAAAAGAAAAGGGCTGAGGAACTTGCTAAGAAAAATAACACTGAATTGTCTGCTGCTGTGCTTGAAAACATGTGTGAATACTCTGCTGAATTATTCATGTGTACTGAGATTTCATCTGTTGATTCTTCTGATGCATGGATATTAGATTCAGGATGTACAATGCATGCCACTCCTCATAAGCATTTCTTTAGAAATTTAAATGAGTCTGTGTATGGTGATGTCATGTTGGGTGATCATACTTGCTTGCATATCAAAGGTGTAGGTGATGTTCCCTTACTCATGCATGATGGCATTGTTAGAGTTTTCACCAATGTTAAGTGGGTCCCTAGTCTTAGAAGAAGTCTAATGTCTGAATCTGCTTTAGAAGAAATAGGATGCAATGTTAATTCTTCTGATGGTGTGAGAACCATTTCCAGAAATGGAACTGTGATTGTTAAAGTTGTTAGAAAGAAAAGATTGTATTGTGTTCTCTCTTCTAAACCTGAAGTGAATGCTGTGTCTGCTTCTGATTCTATGACATTATCTGAGATAAAAATCTGGCATAACAGGCTTGGTCACATAGGCAACAAGGGCTTATTAAAGTTGCATAAATCTGGCCTATTACCTAAGAAACCTGTTGATATCAAATTCTGTGAACATTGTGTTTTGGGCAAATCTGCCAAGCTTAAGTTTCATGTGTCTTCATATGTTGCTAAATCTCCTTTAGAATATGTACACTCTGATCTATGGGGACCTTCACCAGTCCCTACTGCAGGGGGTATGAGATACTTTATTAGCTTCATTGATCACTTCTCAAGGAAAGTTTGGGTAAGCCTTTTGAAATCAAAGGATCAGGCCTTTGGTGCTTTCACAAGATGGAAGGTAATGGTAGAGAGTCAGTCCAATCATAAACTGAAATGTCTCAAAACAGACAATGGTCTAGAATTTTGTAATTCTGAATTTGATACATATTGCCAACAACATGGGATTAAAAGACACTTAACTGTACCCGGAACCCCACAACAAAATGGAACTGCAGAAAAAATGAATAGAACTTTGTTAGAAAAAGTAAGATGCATGTTAATTAGTTCTGGCCTTAAGATTACTCTTTGGGGTGAAGCTGTATTAACTGATGCCTATCTTATTAACAGATCTCCCGCCTTTGTGCTTAACTTTGTTACTCCCCAGTTCAAATGGACAGGTAAGCAACTAAGCTTAGAGTACCTCAAACCTTTTGGATGTGCAGCCTACCCTCACATCAGTGATGGTAAGCTGCAACCAAGGGCTTTGAAGGGTATCCTTCTTGGCTATCCTGATGGAGTAAAGGGGTTCAGGGTGCTCCTCTTGCAACCTGGACCCTACAAAGTCATCACAGCAAGGAGTGTGAGATTTAATGAGATAGATTTTCCTTTAAAAACTAAGCTAACATCTTTCTCTGAGTTCACAGGTACCCCTGAAGAGACAAAACAGTTGTTACCTGAAGAAAGTGAGTCCTCAGATGATGAAGAGCATGACACTGGTAGGATTGTCACTACAGCCCCGAAGGGCACACATTCCACACTACAGGGGGGACAACAAGAGAAAGAGCAGGAGGATACTGAAGAACATGATCCTCAAACTGATCAAGAGGAATCTAAGCCTCAGTCTTACACTGAGCAAGTTACTTCTCCTTCCTCTCCTATTTCTTCTTCCTCTCACTCTACTTCTGGTGATGTAAATGGCCTTTCTATTGACTCTCAAAGAGACTCCTCTGTTTTCTCCTCCCTCCCTTCTGATTCACATGCTTTTGATATTACTGCTATACCCAACTTGCATGATTATCAGTTAACTAGGGATAGAGAACCTAGGACCATTATCCCCAATAGGAAGTATACCTCTTATATTATGGAATATGCTTTTCTTACTGCTGATATAGTTAGGCATCCTACTACTCCTAGCTCTTATGAATCTGCCCTTAAGAATAGTCATGCCAAACAGTGGCTAACTGCTATGAGAGAAGAGATGGACTCCATGTATACAAACAAAACATGGAGTCTGGTCCCTAGACCTCCTAAAACCCGGCTAATAGACTCTAAATGGGTCTATAAGCTTAAGGAAGGTCTAAACCCTAGTGAGCCCCCTAGGTTTAAAGCCCACCTTGTGGCAAAAGGGTTTACCCAGAGAGAAGGAATAGACTATAATGATATCTTTTCACCTGTTGTTAAGTATAAAACCATGCGTATTATGCTTGCTATGTGTGCTGTTTTTGACTGGGAGTTAGAGCAAATGGATGTCAAAACTGCTTTCTTACATGGTACTCTTGATGAAACCATTTATATGAAACAACCCAAAGGGTTTGTAAACTCCAAATTCCCTGATCATGTGTGTCACTTAAAAAGATCCATCTATGGACTCAAGCAGTCTCCTAGACAATGGAATCTTAAGTTCGACGCTGTGATCAAGAAACTTGGGTTTACTCGTAGCAGTTATGATTCATGTCTTTATTTCAAAGGTGTTTCTAAGTCATCCTTGATCTATGTGTTATTATATGTTGATGATATACTGTTGATCTGCAGTTCTATGATTCCTATTAGTTCTGTTAAAAAGGATCTTAAGAAATACTTTGACATGAAGGACTTAGGAAATGCCAAGAAGATTCTTGGTGTCAATATTATTAGAAACCGACCTAACAAGCAAATATGGTTGTGTTAGGACGATTATATAGTTAAGGTTCTAAATCGGTTTAATATGTTGAATTCTAAGCCTACATCCATACCCTTAGGAGGGCACCTAGAGCTCACCCAGAAAAGTTGTCCCACTAAGCCAGATGACATAAAAGAAATGGCTAAGGTCCCTTATGACGTAGCTGTAGGGTCCGTTATGTATGCAATGTTGTGCACCCGCCCAGACCTTGCTTTTGCCATTTCTGTGCTAAGTCGTTTTATGTCTAATCCTGGATTTGATCACTGGACTGCCATGAAATACTTATTGCGTTACATTACTGGTACTAAGAGTCTGTGTTTGCATTATGGTTTACATGAGCCTATTGATAAACTGAATGGATATGTAGACGCTGACTTTGCTAGTAACAAGGATAACCGCAAGTCCACTACCGCCTACTTTTTCACATGGGCTGGTAACTGTGTTTCATGGAAATCTCAACAGCAAACAGTTGTTGCTTTGTCATCAACTGAAGCTGAATATATGGCCACTACTGAAGCTGCAAAAGAGGCCATATGGCTCAAAGGAATCCTCAGGGAAATCCTACAAAAGCCACCAAAACCCGTTATACACACGGATAGTCAGAGTGCACTTTACTTGTGCAAAGATCCCATGTATCACGAAAGAACTAAGCATATTGATGTACGTTTTCACTTTATTCGTAATCGCGTTGCAGCTCGAAAATTAGAAGTGAAGAAAATCAAAGGCGACATCAATCCTGCTGACTTCGGGACAAAAGTAGTCTCTACTAACAAATTTGTGTTTTGCAGGGATTTTCTCCATCTTGGAGAACCACCTTAGATAAAAGGTATTTTGAGCCGATGATGAGGTTGAATGGTTTGAGAATATTTATCCACTGATCAGTAGGTTGTGTTTTTAATAGATCTAATGTTTGGATTAGAAGGGCAAATTGTAATGTCAATCTTAATCTAAACATTAGTTCTAGGAATATTGGAAGGCCCTAACTTAGGTTACTTGGTAGATTAAGACAAAGGACTAACATATATATATATATATATTATACTTAGAACTATCATATATTAGAAGTGTATGATTTTATATCTTATGCTCATATATGTTACATCTCTATAAGTATAGTATATATGTGTGGCCCATGCATTATATGTTATATTATGTATATGTATGTACTGGATACTAGCTTCTCTGGCTCGGCCCAACACCAAGGCCCAAAGCCAGCCCAAGCTCCGCTTCCCACCTGATGCTTTAGCTCATGAGGACCGTCTTTAGTGGAACGTTGCGTTTCACTAATGCTCGCTCTATATAAACCTAAAGCTAGGGTTTCGGAGCTCATTCGACGCGGCGCTCCTCAGGTAATCCAGAGAGAGAAAGATAGAGAAGAGAGAGGTGCTCTGCTAGGGTTTGCTGTTCTCCTAGCTCCAGCGAAGCTCCGACGGCCGATCTCGAGCGGATCTCCTTCGGAGACTCCAGATCTGGCTTCTAGGAAGAAGAAGAAGGCGACTGTCCACAGTTCTGGCGAAGATCTTCTTCTCCTTGTCACTCCGACGACGATCTGACTCCGGTCTTCAGATCTAGGGTGTTTTCTTCCTTGCTTGCTTCGATTATCTCTTCTTTGCACTCATATGTCTTTCGTACTCTGTTCTTTGCTTGTATTTGCCGTAGTCTTGAGTTAGGGCAACCTGTTCTGTAAACCTACTTAACTGATTAGTGGATTAATGCTCTCAAGCCGTTCGGCTGAGGCTCCGTGGACGTAGGCTCCGGCCGAACCACGTAAATCTTGCGTCTGTTATTTGGTTTATGTTCTTTGGTTGTTTCTGCTTCTCTTACCCCGTTCTAGATTCCCGATCTGTGGAGTCTTGAACGAGCATAAGAATTACAAAAAATAAATAAACTTTTTTTCCTTTTTATTTTAATTTTTTAGTTTATGCTTTAGTGGTTGATAAATTGTACTAGTGTTTAACCCTCAATCCCTTTTATAAGGAGATTTATGGTAATCCAGATGGTACTTATTTTGTATAGCATAATAATCAATCTCAATTACATTAACCTTGCAAAAATTTGTATTTTATGAGAATGATAAATAGTATGCATCGATCGTGAGAAGTTTAGAATAAACAGTTCATAAATGATAGTTGAGTCGGTTTCAACAATTAAATGAGTCACTTTTAGACGCGAGACAGTTAACGAGATAGACTACATGTCATTGTCATGATCGATTTGATGAATCACATGGCTTAATAAACAAATTATGCCTCCACGTGGCAGCTTCTTATTGGCATGGTTGACTCTCTACACTTGAATTTGACAAGCCCATGTAACGACCCGAAATTTAAGTACCCGAATTAACCTCCATAAACCTACTTAGAAGGTAAATAATGTTCGGAATACTAGATTATCGGGGGAACGTTATAGGAGAAGTTTGATCTTCTCCCGTGAGCTTTGGATCTTACGACCGAGTACGAGTTATTATTAGGTTCATTTAAGCGGAAGATTTAGTTGTCAAAAGATGGGGATTGCGAACCCCGAAAAGGTCGTAAGCCCATTGGAGGCTTTACCTGTCCTAGACTATCACGAAAACGTTTCGAAAAGAAATAAAAGCAGAAATAATAAATACAACAAAACGTCACGGCCGCGCCGGGTCAAAACGATAAAACGTATGAGCAAAAGATTTAAACCGGGTTTTCATAATTATAAGGGAGGATAATATTCGGATTATCCTACGGATATTTTATAAATATTAATTAAATTCCGGTCTTTACAATCATCCACCTCTAAAAACAAGTCTCGTCCCCGAGACAAAAGGTTTAAACCGGTGGAGAAGGTTTTAAAACTTGAGTCCTTGAATCGTAACAAAAGGCACACGATCATCCTGGATGCGTCGTCCAAGAATCTCACGCCACCTTTGTCACGACCGTAATAATCACGAATGGCGTCGTCGAGCATATGAACGGGCGCCCCCGTCACCTCTCGCCTCAACCCTCGAAAGTATCACAACTCGAGAGAATCATCACACTACCGCTAGGTCTTAGCGAAAATTCTATGATGGCCGTCGCAGAAAATCCATATCCACTTCGCGAAGCACAATGAGCTTAACCGGATCATGGAAGCTTAAACTCAATCATTTTCGAATCAATTCCAATTAAAAGGTGTTGGCGTCCCGACACGACTTGGTCTAGACTCCTCTAGACTCCGCTCGACTTTCTCTCTCGGGAGGTGGTCATCCACCTCTAAAGTTCAAATTTGATTCCCGACATTCTATTCTCCCAACAGGAGGGTGGATCAAAAATCCACCTCTAAGGATCAAACATATGATCTCATTACGACTCAATCAAAACAGAGGGTGGATTAACATCCACCTCTAAGGCTAAGCCTTACTCCTTTTCCTAGGTTCAATATTCCGACATACCATCATTTATCAACCATACTCACAACAATCACATAATCATAACGATATCATATCAGTCATATATCATAAAATATCACATGTCAATGATAATCACATCATGTAGGACCGCTCATGGGCCCCACCACGCATATTAATCACAGAAAATGCGCACTCAATCACAGAGGTAAACACCCAATCACACATAGTACGGCTAAGGGCCCCCCTCACAAGTACTCACTGGCCACTCACGCAGTCGAAACTATATATGCCTGTGGTTGTACATACGACGCTAGCAACTCATCTAATACATCTCCATAGCTCGCCCGTATATTCTCCTCTGTCTCCCAAGTAGCCTCCTCGGGGCTCCTCCTAGCCCACTGTATAAGTACCAACGGTACCTCTCTGCCCCTCAGCTTCTTGACCCGATGGTCAAAAACAGCAATCGGAGGCTCCACGAAGGTATGGTCAGGTGCTATCTCTAATCCGGAGTAGTCCAATATGTGACTCAGATCTGGCTCGTACTTCCTCAGTTGTGACACGTGGAAGACATCGTGTATACCAGCCAAACGGGGCGGTAAAGCAACTCTGTAAGTTACCTCTCCTACTCGCTCGAGGATCTCAAAGGGGCCCACATATCTAGGGCTCAGTTTGCCCTTCATCCCGAATCGTCGGATCCCTCTCGTCGGTGACACTCGCAACCAGACATGATCTCCAACCTCAAAGGCCAACTCAGTCCTGCGCCTATCAGCATACTTCTTCTGTCGGTCTTGCGCAACCCTCAGATGCTCTCGGGTCCGTCTGACCTGGTCTGTCGCCTCCTGCACGTACTGTGGTAGTGTCCCCACTCGGTTTGTAGGCTCATCCCATCAGATAGGCGACTTGCATCGCCTCCCGTACAACGCCTCAAAAGGAGCCATCCTGATCGATGAATGATAGATGTTGTTGTACGAGAACTCTACTAGGGGAAGATGCAGAACCAACAGGTTCCCCCACTCCAAAACACAAGCCCTCAGCATATCCTCCAGCTTTTGAATCGTCCTCTCGCTCTGCCCGTCCGTCTACGGGTGATAAGTCGTGCTGAAATGCAACTTGCTCCCCAGAGCCTCATGCACCTGCCTCCAGAATCTCGAAGTGAAGCGGCCATCTCTATCAGATACTATCCTCTCGGGAACCCCATGCAACCTCATTATATGTTGTATAAAAGCTCGGACTAAATCAGACACGGGCCATGTCTCCTGAATCGGAATGAAATGGGCGGTCTTGGTCAACCTGTCGACCACCACCCAAATCGCATCAAAGCCTCGTACATCTCTCCTAAATCCTTTCACAAAGTCCATCGTGATATCCGTCTACTTCCACACAGAGTCGGTAAGTGATCGTGTCATCCCTCCGGGCTTCTGGTGCTATATCTGCACCTGCTGGCAGACCTGACATCGCGCTACAAACAAAGCGACGTCAGTCTTCATCCTGCACCACCAGAACGTCCTCCTCAAGTCCTGATACATCTTATTCAATCCCGGATGGACCGAATAAGGAGTGGAATGTGCCTCTATCATGATCTTCTGCTTCAGGTTGTGCACATCAGGCACAACAACTCGTTCCTGCAACATCAGCATCCCATCATCTCGGACGGTAAAAGGCCTACAGTGGTCCTGGGCCATGCGCTGTCGGATATCGGCAATCCGCGGACACTCTGTCTGCGCTCATCGGATCTCATCCATCAACTCTGACTGAACCTCCTGGAAACTCAGTTGTACACTCTCTCATTGTGACCAGACCTCTATCCCACAACTGATCAGATCCCGCTGCAACTCAGGTCGAGCCGTCAATCTGGACAAAACAATCTCCTGACGAGTCTTCCGACTCAAGGCGTCAGCCACCACATTGGCCTTCCCCGGGTGATACTCAATCTCCAACTCGTAGTCCTTGATCAACTCCAGCCACCTCTGCATGAAAGTGTACTTCAGATTTTTGTGATCGGTCATGATCCTCACTGAGATGCCATACAGGTAGTGCCTCCAGATCTTGAGCGCATGTGCCACTGCGGCTAGCTCAAGATCGTGCGTGGGGTATGAGTCCTCCCCTGGCTTCAGCTAGCGTGAAGCGTAAGCGATGACCCGATCCCTCTGCTGTAGCACACAACCTAAACCTGAACTCGAAGCATCCGTGTAGACCACGAAGTCCTCCGTCCCCTCTGGTAGTGCTAACACTGGCGCGGATGTCAACTTCTGCTTCAGGAGATCAAAACTGGCCTGGCCCGCCGGGCTCCACTCGAAGGGTACTCCCTTCTTCGTCAGCTGCGTCATCGGCCTAGCTATGCAGGAGAAGCCCTCGACGAACCATCGGTAATAGCTAGTCAAACCTAGAAAAGACCTGATGTCTCTAACATTCTTGGGGACCTCCCAATCAACGATAGCATCAACCTTCGATGCATCTACTGATATCCCTGCTGCGGATATAACATGACCAAGAAACATCACATCGGAGAGCCAGAACTCACACTTTCAAAACTTCCCGAACAGTTTATGCTTCTACAGAATCCTCAACACCATCCTCAGGTGCTCAGTATGCTCCTCTCTACTCCTCGAGTAGATCAAGATGTCATCGATAAATACCACCACGAAGCTGTCAAGAAAATCGATGAACACCATGTTCATCAACTCCATGAAGACGGTTGGCGCGTTGGTTAGCCCGAACGGCATAACCACAAACTCATAGTGTCCGTATCTAGTCCTGAAGGCCGTCTTCGGGATGTCCTCTGCCTTCACCCTCAGCTGGTGATAACCCGAACGCAAATCTATCTTCGAGAAGACGACAGCTCCATGCAGCTGATCCATCAAGTCGTCTATTCTTGGCAACGGGTAACGGTTCTTCACCGTAGCCCGGTTCAACTCTCTGTAATCTATGCATAGTCTCAACGACCCATCCTTCTTGAACTGGCAGACGATCTTGGAGATAGATGGTCGTGGGTCGTAGCGGGTGCTGAAGAACGCATCCTCTCGTGCTGCCTGTGTCCCAGATGGACAGTACTCACTCAACATCAACTTCCTGAACTCCTCGTAGGTCCATGCAGTACGATCATCATGGTAGACAAGCCATCTGTCAAAAGCATCTCCTCAAAGCTGCCCAGCCGCAAGCCTCTGTCTCTCCGCATCGGGTACTCCAATCAAGCGGAAAACTCCCTCAAGTCCTCTGAAGAACTGCTCGATATCCTATCCGAGTCCGGCCTCGAAGATAGGCGGACTACTCTGTGATAGTCTCTTCACCCAGCCGGTGACGCCAGCCGATCTCTCTCGCTCTAGCAACGCGAGTAATGCCCTCTCTATCGCTGATCCCTGCTGCTGCCTATCAGCCTCTCCCTCGTGCTGTCCGGGGATCTCGACCTCAACATCGGTCTCAGTCTCGGTCTCAGTCTCGGGAATGCGGCCACGACCTCGGCCACGTGGTCTCCCGCGTCCTCTAATAATCTAGGTGTCGACCATGCTGACAACTGGACATTTAACTGTACTCAATATACAACTAAATAAAACGTCTTCTTCAAGGAAGACGGCCCTCAGGCACATTCATCTCACATAATTACATCCCTTCAAGGGATGGCCCGCAAGCACAGTTTTATATCACACGGAAGCTAACTAGATAGCTATCCTTCGAGGGATAGCTTAGCGAGCCTGCCTCTAAATCCTATCCTACTCCAACCACCATGGTTGCTCCCTTGGAGTCTTATAGGCCCGTCTGTAAGGAAAAGCTAGGCAGTCTACCCGAACCCTTCTACATCTCTAAGGATGCCTATCGCCTTGTCTCTACCCGTCGATCCTATCTCTCGTCTATAAAGATCCTAACCATTTCCAATTTCCAAAGGGTTTTCATCTTTTCCCTTTAAACACTTCGAAATCCTTGAAAATTTCCAAAACGGTGGGCGGGTTTTGAAAATTAATTTTTAACTCGTGCGTACTCAGGTCGAACAACCTTGGCTCTGATACCAACTTTGTAACGACCCGAAATTTAAGTACCCAAATTAACCTCCATAAACATACTTAGAAGGTAAATAAGGTTCGGAATACTAGATTATCGGGGGAACGTTATAGGAGAAGTTTGATCTTCTCCCGTGAGCTTTGGATCTTACGACCGAGTACGAGTTATTATTAGGTTCATTTAAGCGGAAGATTTAGTTGTCAAAAGATGGGGATTGCGAACCCCGAAAAGGTCGTAAGCCCGTTGGAGGCTTTACCTGTCCTAGACTATCACGAAAACGTTTCGAAAAGAAATAAAAGCGGAAATAATAAATACAACAAAACGCCACGGTTGCGCCGGGTCAAAACGATAAAATGTATGAGCAAAAGAGTACGAATGTCAAGCGCCTCCCTTACTCTAATCGTCCAAAAGGTCTGTCCCGAAAACCATCCACATAAGCAAGTCATATCGGGTAAGGGGTACCTGAATCTAAAAAACAAGAAATACATCGGGGTCAATCATCGGAAATATACACACTCAATGCCATATAAAGAGGCATACTTAAACTACATGAATGTTAAAATGTAACACATAAGCAAGTATATAGATATATATAAATGCGAAATAAACACACAAGGGCCCGTATCATCATCATAATCATCATCATCATCACCGTCATATCATAATATCTTCTCAAACGTAATCATCCTTCTCAAACGTACTCATCCTTCTCAAATATATTCATTCTTTCTCATCATAAGTCTTTCATCATTTCATTCGTGTTCCATCGAATATAAGTCATTTATTCAGATTTTGACGGCCGTCCTACCATAGACCCATAGCATACATATGAATTATTGGATTACTAAGTTCATCCTACGTCATATTACCAGTTTATATTTCTAACATGTTACTAGGTCGCGTGATGCATGAAGACTCTCGATAAGACAAAGAGTATCACATAAATCCATCATGAGTAAGTCCAGGGGACTTACCTGGTGTCCGGAGAATAAGCAAGCAATAAAGTGCACAACCAAGGATCCAATCAACAAGAGCCTATTAATTTCATTAAGCTTTCATTAGGTGGTATTCTAATGCATGGTACCCAACCTAATAATCAACATATATCCACATGAGGTTCACGATTATATAGATTATGCACTTTGGTTAAGTGATCCGGACTTAACCAGTTATAATCTATATCGTATTATCACATAATCGATTTTCTTCTTATCGGATCATAAGCCAAGTTATGAGTATACATCATTTCTGTATTTTATATGCTCTAAGTTTCGGTTATGTCATCATATATTTAACCATATTCTTAGCATTCCCTTAACCAAGTTTTCTAACCGAGTCATTATAAACACTGGTTACTAAAATTATAATAACTCTTGATCCAACCGTTGGATTGCCGTAATATTTGAAGGGAAGTTAGATAACATTTCCATGAACATCATATTAAGATTTCAGCCAAATCAGACCGTTTGAATGGAAATAAAGTCCAAATTACAGAGGCACATATATCCATTTTGTTTCTTGACGTTTGCTACAAAACGCAACCAAAAACACATAGAGGCTCCACTTCCTAAGCCCTTTACAAGCACACAAGATCTATTCCTAGAGAGGGGGAGGCGGATAAGGGATTACCTTTGAAGAATCCCAGACAAACGACTCAAGAACACCCTCGGGAGTCCTTCGGAACACCTTGCCATTTTGTCACCAAAAATCCCAAAACATGATTTAGATTCTTACTCAAAGTTGAATAAAAGGAGTTATAAAACATGTTGGAACTGATTTTTGGAAGAAAGGAAGGGTTCTTACCAAGAAATCAAGTCAAACTCTCAAGACCCTTCAAAAACAGTTTTCTGCAGCTCCAAAGATGGACAATTTTGGTTAGTCAAACGACCTTGGATTTTTGTGTTTGAGATATGTATGGAAATCTGGGTTCAAGACGGATCCATGGCCACCGAGTTTTCTCAATTTGGATGAGTATGGAGGGAGTTATGCTATTTCTTGTGAAGGCTGTCCAAAATGGACCTAAAATGGAGCAAGGCTCTCCTTCTCTCTCTCTCCTCTCAATTGACGGTGGGGCTTCTTTGGGTGAGCTCCTCATGAGTGTTGGGGTCAGGATTATATAGGAGAGGGTGGTTGGCTTCATGAGTCAAAGCATGGGTGTGATGGGAAGGAAGTAATGGGAGTGGTTGGCTTCATGAGTCAAAGAATGGGTGTGATGGGAAGGAAGTGATGGGAATGGTTGAATGTCTACATTCACAAGCAAGCCACAAGTCAAGGGTTTGGTGGCTCAATGTTAGGCAATTTGGGTGGATGACCTCTTTAACATAATGTAAAATCCGAGCTCGTGAAGTGTTAAAATCCGTTACGTTTATAAGATACGAGAAAAGTAGCTTGGGTATATTTTTCCCCATCATTGAATCCATGTAAAGCTAGGCATAAAAAATTTAAATTTTCCGGGTTTTCATAATTATAAGGGAGGATAATATTCGGATTATCCTACGGATATTTTATAAATATTAATTAAATTCCGGTCTTTACAATAAAATCGTACCAAGTATTTTGCCTTGTATGCTAAGAATAATGTCCCTAAATCCCTAAAATGCCCTCCAAACAATCTATTTAATTCTCAATGAATCCAACCTCTTTCCCCACCAAAACCAACATTTTGAAACCAAAGAATAAGAACAAATTAAATCACTTGTTGTAACCAACATGGCGGTACGGTAACCATCGTGAAGGTGGTACAGTATTTGTAATGAAATCTAAATACCATGGTGTACGTACGTGTGTACGTGTGTACGTATGTACGTGTATACACATGTATGTATGTGTACATATGTGCATATGTATGTATGTGTACATATATGTGTGTGTGTATGTGTGTGTACACACACATATACACATATATATACTCGGTAACCATGGTATTTGGGTGTGTTTTCCTCCCCCGTTTTTTAAGGGGTGGAGGTGGGGGTGGGGGGGGGGGGGATTTCCCCACCTTGTGAGATGAGGTGGGAGAAGTGCACACACACAATCACATATACTCGGTAACCATGATATTTATGGTGTGTTTTCCTCCCCCATTTTTTAAGGGGTGGAAGGGGGTGGAAGTGGGGAGAAATTTCCACACCTTATGAGAGGTGGGGGTGAAAATCCACTCATTTCACCCCTTAAATAAAGGAGGAGAGGGTGGGCTTAGTATTTACCTAAATACTAAGACAATTGTAAACGCGAACCAAACCAAGTAACATCGCAAAGAACATCAAGGTCCCATTACAATTATTACTCCGAGCTCTTAGTATTTAGGTATTATCCGTCTTGTTTCTAAGAAAATAGGGAACACATCAGCAAAGTGAGTTTACAAAGATAATGGATTTTCTAGAAACACTTCACTATATACAACTATACACTAAGATTGATGAATAAGTAAAAAAAAATGTTGAGCTCTATACACATCAAGAAATGAACAATTGAGTTAATGGTGCAACTGCATACTACTCCTACAACAACAACAGGAGAATACTACGATAAATTTTCCTCTTCTACAAAACCATTTATCAAGCCATCAATTCCCCATTTTCAGGTATGTGCTATTTTAGATTGGTTGATTTGTAATTTCTTCGAAATTTCTGTTTTTTCATTAACTCTTTTGGCAATGTGTAGATAAGAAGTTCTGTGTGGTGCCCGTCCCTTGAATTTTTGTTTTTCTTCGGATCACCCAATGCTCAAAAGAAATATGTCGAGCTTGCAAGTCCGCGGTTCTTAGCTGGTATTTATGAGCTCCTCCAAGTCGATGGTTTCGATGCTATGGAATGTGTTGAAATGGTATTATATGTTTTTTTGGTTTCCTTCCATGTATTTGTGTTATGTGAATTATTAGGAATCAAATAAATAATCTTCCATATCAGTTGTAATCTTCCATATCTATATTCCTTGATTATAGGCTAAAATCTCATTAATAGTATATTTTTAGTTATTACTCTGCATCTTGTATAAACTACCTCGTATTTAATAAGAGTTATTGCTCTCGGTTTGATGAAATCATGAATTACGATCTAAGAGCCTCAATTAAAATTCGCTCCCAACCCGAATATTATTATATAACAAAGTCAAATATCTATGCAGGGGTGCTTCTCCAAGAATCCAAGATCCACATGTTACCATACAATCAAGGAGAAACTTTGTATAGGAGGGGGTTTCAACGGGGAGATCATTTGTAAGGTAGGGAGGTTTAGAGATTGATATAGAGTAGGATTTGAATCATATTTAAATTGAATTGTGTGTTTGTTGTGTTTGCATATCCTAAGAGAGGATGATGGTGTTGGCAATGGAATTGACCTCAGGTCTAATAAATTGACCTTATGCGATTAGATAGGAGCAAACAACGTTGTGAATTGTATTGATGTATACTACACTGGATATAGGTACAAAACCACTGATATAGAAAAGAGTAGAAGTTAATGTTTTCAACATCTTTAACACGTATTTTTTGTACATGCAACTCATCACCCCTCTTCCTAGTCTCTAGCGACGATGGATATTTGAGAGTGTATGACTCTAATGGCTTTAGATTGTTCTGTAACGACTCGCTTTGCTATCCAAATAATGTATGTAGTGAGTATTTTATCTATAAATTACACTTGTCTAGCTAGCTTCTTCATTCATTTTCTAATTTAACTTGGTTTCATTTTCTAATTTCACTTGTTTGCAGCATGCTTTGGTCAGTCCTAACAGCAGCTATATAGTGGCGATGGGTGATACACCTAATGATTGTCTTCCAGATGCTCATGAATGGAGGAAGGTGTGTACGTAGTTGTCGCCTTACTAGTTTAATTTTGGCTTCTATTGCAGTATTTATATTTGTAACCAGCTGAGAGGGAATCTGACTTGAATTGTACATGTGCGGCGTATCGCAAATCCTAAGGGCCACACCACCACTTCACTAATGTGTGCTTGGCATCCTAACTCTATCTACTTTGCTACTAGCAGAGATGATTAGACGTGTCAGATATGAACTGTGAGGAAGTCCACCCTCCCTTTGCACATGCTTAGGATGAATTGTGATCTTGTATACTCTACGATGTTCACCAACAACAGCAGGTTTCTGGTTGTGGCGGAGTCATCAGACTTCATCCATTTGTACAACATCATGGTTGATTATTAGGTAGAGCAGCAGATAGACCTATTTGGATCTGTAGCCGATATGTCTTTGTGCCCGGATATACCGGCACAAGAGAGAGAAAAAAAGGAAGCTATGCAACTATTTACCAGAGTAAAAACTCAGGAATTTGAGTAAATAATCATTTTAAAAAAATAACCCGATCAAGTTGAAATTATACTCACAAACGATTATTGAACAGTAAAAACACAAGACAATTGTAAATGCGAACCAAGCCAAGTAACATCGCGATTATTATTCCGAGCACTTATTATTCAAGTATTATCCACCTTATTTCTATGAAAATAGGGAACACGTCAGTAATGTGGGGTAATAAAGATAATTGATTTACTAGAAACGCTTCATATAGAGCACAAGTTTTCTACTCATTTGAACAAGGCTAATGCACAACAAATTTAAAATACTAATACCTCGCCAAAGTAGCGATTATTGACATTGAACTAATTGTTTTGAATTGGCCGGCTCCGAAATTCCCTATATTCCCCCCTTGATTGTATGGTTGTGCGATCTATCTATCTATCTATATACAATATACACATACTAAAACTGATGCATAATCATTACTTGACAAAATATCTCAACTCGAAATTGTTGGTGGTTTGTTATAGCATGATCTGCACGTCGAGAATGATGGCAATTTGGGACATCATTATCCATATTCCAAACGAGAATATCATGACAAGCATAAAACTGGTTGACATCTTGTGAGAGAGATCGTCTCATCCATCATTCTTCATGTTGAAAACCGAGATTCGATATAACGAAAGTGATTTATGCGGAAGCGAGAGATAAAGAACGAGAAACTCAAACAAGACATGCAAGAACAACACCAGAGTTTTACGAGGTTCGGCAAAAGATGCGGCTTGAGATCTAGGGATTGAGACTGGACGTAAGGCCTCGGCAGACCTAAAAGGCAACATCGCTGGTGCTGAACCCCCCTTACGTGACATACCACGCCTTGTTTGTTTAGATCTAGGCTTGTGTGTGTGTGATTATGTGCTCTGCTCTAAGGTTCAAGGTTTTCTTGAATCTCTCGCGTGGTTTACTGTGTTTTGTTAAGTTTTTTAAGTTCTTAACTATAAACATGGGTGAATCATATCGTTTAAAACCCTTCAATGGCACTACTGACTTTGCTATGTGGCAGGTAAAAATGAAGGCCATATTAATCAAAGAAAATTGCTATGAAGTGGTCACTGGAGAAGATGTCGAAGAAGACAAGAAGAAGGATATAAAACGTCTTGATAAAATAGCACACAGTGAGATTATGTTGAGACTCTCAAATTAGGTGGCTACGCAAGTTCTTACTTGCACAACTACTAAAAAACTCTGGGAAAGGTTGGAGGAATTATACTTGGTAAAATCACTACCAAGTAGGGTAAATCTCTTCAAAAACTTTTCAATTACAAAATGTCTACTGCTTGCACTCTTGCTGATAATCTTGACAGATTCTTGGCTATTACCCAAGATCTGGAAAGGTGTGGTGACAAAGTTGATGAGACTCAATTGTGTGTTTTATTGCTTAATTCTTTGCCTGCTCAGTTTACTACTTTTGTTGATGTTGTTCAGTATGGTACTAATAAGTTGACTCAAAAGGAGCTTATTGATTCTATCATACAGAAAAATGAAAATCTGCAAGTGTTTAAAACTGTGAATGGAAATAAGACTGACCCTAAACCTGAAAACAAAGATGAGGTTCTTATGGTGAAGTCTAAGTACAAAGGTGTTGAAAACCGAGATTCGATATAACGAAAGTGATTTATGCGGAAGCGAGAGATAAATAACGAGAAACTCAAACAAGACATGCAAGAACAACACCAGAGTTTTACGAGGTTCGGCAAAAGATGCCTACGTCCTCGGGGCCTCAAGAAGCGGCCGAATCCACTAAGTAATTGTTCAATAGAGGGTTACAATCAAGAAATGCAAAGATAAACCCTAGATCTAGCATGTACGAGTTTCAGAGATACAGAGAGGAGAAGATCCCCCTGTGTGGGATGACCGGAGTTCGAAGATCGCTTCGAAACTCCCAAACCCTAGATCTCCAGACGTGAGACAAGTGGCAACCAAAGCCAGGAGCTTAGCCGCGCCACCACCAGGAGATCACCGAGATCAGCCAACGCCTTCGTCTTCACAATCGCCGGGGAGGAGCCAGGAACAAACCCTAGAAACCCTTTGAGAGCGTTTGAGAAGAGACGGAGGAGAGAGAGAGAGCTGAACTGAGGATTCGAGAAGCTGCTAGCGAGCTTAAATAGCTAGGTCATCGGATCTCAAGTGAAGCCAAGGCCAAACACGCAGCGCTTCACTCCAATGGACCAGGCCGCCAAGCTCACTCCGCCTGAGAGATCTTTTGGGTTTGGAAATGGGCCTAAAGCCCACATCCGTGTAAGACTTCTTCCACATATATATATATATATCATACATATTATACATACATTATATACCATAGTTTATACATTATACTCCACAAGTGTTCATTAGACTCGTTAGAGGATCAAGTCGATTTCTCGACTCAATACGACTCAGTCAAGTCTAATTATAACTGTGCATCCATGTATATCTAAGTATATAATATATGTTATATGCATACTCATCATACACCCATACATGATTACAAGCACATAACAATATTACATGTAACACATATGAAAGCAAGACATAGGGAAATATAACACATAACATTACAACAAATCACCCTCTATTTTTCTAAGTCTTGCTCCAGGCAGACTATAACCTAAACAAAGTGGATTCAAGGCCAGTCCGTCATTAGCCCAGTCATGCAAGGATCACCCATGGAAATCCTCCAAATGGAGGAAGTTCCTGCAGAACACAAATTTTTCATAAGGAACAATTTTAGTGCCAAAATCTGCAAGATTATACTTACCATCAATTTTCTTAACATGTATGACATTATCTTCCCCTTTCTCACGAATAAAATGGTATCTAACATCAATATGTTTAGTACGCTCATGGTACATGGGGTCCCTGCTGAGATAGAGTGCACTTTGACTGTCAATGTGTATGGCAGAAGTGTAGTGCTTCCTCTCTATCTCCTTAAGGATACCTTGCAGCCAGATGGCCTCCTTGCAGGCCTCTGTAGCTGTTATGTACTCAGCTTCAGTGGATGAGAGAGCAACAATGGGTTGCTGCTGGGATTTCCAAGAAACACAATTGCCTGCCCATGTATACACATAGGAGGTATTAGATTTCTTGGTATCCTTGTTAGAAGCATAATCAGCATCCACAAAGCCATGTAAGTTATAAGAGGAGGAGTGTTCAACATATAACAAAGACAGATTAGCAGTTCCAAGCAAGTATCTTAACAGATATTTCATAGACACCCAGTGTTTCTCATTTGGTTCAGACATGAACCTACTGAGAGTGCTAATAGCAAATGCAAGATCAGGACGAGTACAAATCATAGAGTACATCACTGAACCTGCAGCAGCATCATAAGGAATGGATTTCATAATATTCAACTCAGCAACAGACAATTTTCCTTTTATTTTAGTGAGATCAAGATGAGCACCTAAAGGAATATTGTTAATCTTATCACCAGAAATATGAAATCTTTCAAGAACCTTATGCACATAGTCACACTGATGCAACCATAACTTCTTATGCTTCCTATATCTTATAATAGACATGCCTAAAATCTTTTTAGCAATGCCTAAATCTTTCATGCCAAAATGTTTTTGTAAGTTCTTTTTAATATCATGAATAGCATCAACAGATTTAGAAATCAGCAAGATGTCATCCACATATAAAAGCACATAAAGCACATGACTCTTATTGACACCCTTAAAGTATAAACATGTATCAAATTTGCTCCTTTTAAACCCTAGACTGAACATCATGCACTTGTCAAATTTGATATTCCATTGTCTAGGTGACTGTTTCAAACCATAGATGGATTTATTTAACAAGCAAGCATGATTAGGATGCACAGAATCAATGAAGCCCTTAGGCTGTCTCATATAAATTGTCTCATCCAAGTCACCATGAAGAAAAGTTGTCTTAACATCCATTTGTTCTAATTCAAAATCATAAACAGCAGTCATGGCAAGCAGTAATCTCAAGGTTTTGTATTTCACAACAGGAGCAAATATTTCATTATAATCCTCACCCTCTCTTTGGGTAAAACCTTTAGCAACCAACCTAGCTTTGTATCTAGGGGGGTCAGACTTAGAAATGTCATTTTAAGTTTGTAGATCCATTTACAATCAATTAATCTAGCACTCACAGGTTTAGGCACCAAAGTCCAAGTTTTATTCACCCTCATAGATTCTATCTCATCATTCATAGATGTTTCCATTTAGCAGAGTGAATACATTTCATAGCTTGTTCATAAGTTTCAGGAGTAAAAATCTTCACAACATCAGAAACTAAGCAAGCAAACTCAACAATGTTATTAATGAACCTTTTATTTGGTATAACAGTCCTAGGACTCCTATCCCTAGTCAACTGTCAATTGTTCATGTGTGCTCGTTAAACTATTCAAGCCCATGATTTAAAGTCTATATATACTAATAAATTTTATAAAAATGTGAAACATATAAGTAACTTTAAACAAGTCTATTAAGGAAATTTTAAATTTTCTTAAAATGTTTATAGATTTCATTATAAATATCATAATGAGCCAATGAAGGAAGAGGATTGTTATCAAAGTCTTAAAATATTCAATTTCCAATTAAAAAAAATCCACTAAATAATCCCTTATTAGTTATTACCACATACTCCCTTCGTTACTAAAAAAAATTCATATTAGTGAAAATTTTTTGTTTTAAATTTTTTGACGTTTTGATATTATTAATATAAAAGTATTCTTATTAATGTTGTCCGCTTAAATTGATGATTTACAAATTACAAATGAGAGAAGTATATCTCCACCAGTGTTCTAAATATCAGATAAATCGGCCGATATATCGGCGATATATCAGGGATATTTAGAATCCGTTACGATATCGGCATATCGGGTGGAAAATATCGGTCAACGCCATATATCGGGTCAATGTCGATATATCGGGTCAATATCGTCGATATATCGGGTCAACGTCGATATATCGGGCTAATATCGGCGATATATCGGGGATATTTAGAACTGCCAACTTTGATAAGTTAACTTTGGCCTTTATGAATGATGTTGTTTTTATTTTATCAAGTTTATTTGGTAATTTTGCAATTTAAATATTATTTTTTCATGTATATTTTTACATTTTGAAGTATAAATAATAGTACTTATAGTTAAAAATTGGTGAAACCGATAAATCCGATATATTTCGATATATCATTTTTACTTCTAACCGATACGACCCCGATACGCGATATTTAGAACCTTGATCTCCACATCATTAAATTTATTTATTTTTAATAATTGCACAATAATTTTAAATTTTTACAGATATAAAGTGAGTATATTAAATTATTAATTGGTTCAATCATATAAAAGCAAGTGGATTCGATCCAAAAAATATAGAGGAAAGCGGAAAATAAGAGAGAGGGGAGAGCACGTGGAATATCCGGAAGCGAGAAGACTCCCCAGTCGACAGATCACTTTCAGCAATCCAGCGCCGATTAAAGTTTACTGCCTTTCCCCTCTCTCTCTCTCCCAAGGCAGAGATTTCGCCATTTCGGATCTTTGCCGCTCTCTCTCTCCTCTGTGAATCGATCGATCGCAGATCGCTTGGTTGCTGTAGAGTGCAACGATGCCTTCTCGCCGGCGAACACTTCTCAAGGTCATAATTCTCGGTGACAGCGGGTATTTCTCTCTTTCACTCTCTTGCGTATCTCAATTGCTTGTTAATTTCGTCTCTCGTGCATTCCAAACCCTAGATTATCGGCGTTTCCTTGCGATCTGGTTAGATTTTGTTTTTGTTTCGTTGTTTTAATCGTTTGATTTGTGTTTTTGTTCGTTTGATGGTTTTTCTTTTGAGGTTTTAGCTGGTTGGTGTAGAATTCCCCCCGAGATGAGGCTGGGGTGTGGCTTTGGTTTTGTTTGGGTGGAATTGTTGTTAGTGACTGTAGCTATGTAATTTGGATCTGATTTTGGAGACGGATCTTTGAGGAATATGCAGAAATTTCCAAGGATTTATAGTTCTTGCTGCTCTGTGTAAAAGCTTTATTTAAATAAGAAAATTGGGAGGAAGTGACTAATTGCGCTACTGATAGTCTATTCGGCTAATCAGAATCAACTGGAATATGTTGGTGTGATGTGGACTGGGCCTGGAAAGAGAAATTGGTTTAGTGATTTATTAATTTGGGTGTATTTTGTATGATTAGCAATTGACCCGATCCTTTTGCTTCCTTTCCTAGTAATGGCGTTCTTATTCTTTATCCCTGTTGAACTCTTTACCTGTCTTTCATTTGCAGGGTTGGGAAGACCTCTTTGATGAATCAGTATGTACCAGCTCTTGTTCATAAAAATGTTTTTTCTTCCATTTTCGAAAGCGACGAGAGTGTCAGCCTTTCATGGTATTGTATAGATTAGTTTCTCTACTTCTTCATTGTTGACCTTTGTATTTTAATTTCAGATATGTAAATAAAAAGTTTAGCAATCAGTACAAGGCGACCATTGGTGCTGATTTCCTGACCAAAGAAGTAAAATTCGATGATCGGCTCTTTACCTTGCAGGTTAGTATGATTCCTTTCTCTGGTAATGAAACTCCCTCAGGCTTGTTTTTATGTATTTATTATGCCTCCAAAAAATGGTTGATTTATTTGCTTCTGGAATTAATTATTAATGGTTTATTAGACCAAAGTAGTCTTGATAGAGTTTCTTCAAGGAACATACCCATTAAAAAGTGACCTAACCAAACAATGGCCCTGGCTTTTGGGTGTTGAACAGCATAGTATCAGCTCTCCTTGTGTCAAGGGGACAAAATCACTTGCTCGTTTTAATATAAGTGGAGCATCATAATTTGACATGTATTTAAATGAGTATAGATTAGATAATATTGATGCGAAGCCTATTTGGGATTTGGTGGGAAGCAACTGTGTGAGGATATCCAAGGTTGTCTGTGATCCTTTTGCTAACATCAAATTTATTGACCTTGTTGACTCCTTGCTATTATTATGTGGACATTCAAGTCTACCTGGATCTAAAACCTTGACTGAGGAGATGGTTGTCTTGAGTACCAAACTGCAGGAGTGTTAACCACTACTAAAATAAACTGATTCGTGGTGGTGAGATGTTAATTTAGTAATATCGTTCCTTCTCTAACCATTATAAGTTCATTTTAACATTATTTAAGCTTTTAAATTAGATATCGATAATGAAGAAGAAGAAGAGTATAACGTTATGATAGAGGTGTGGAGGTAGGTTGGACAGGAAGTTTTCATAAATTAGAGGGGTGGAAATAGGTTGATCATTGGTCACTAAAAGAAATTTATCCATATAAAACTAGTGATATCCCTCATATCCTTTATCTTTGTTCTGGCAGATTTGGGATACAGCTGGCCAGGAAAGGTTTCAAAGCTTGGGTGTTGCTTTCTACCGCGGTGCAGATTGTTGTGTTCTTGTATATGATGTCAATTCGATGAAATCTTTCACCAATCTAAATAATTGGAGAGAAGAATTTCTCATTCAGGTAATGCTATTGTCATAGATCATTAGTGAATAGTTTCTTTTAAGAATACCTAGCCCCTTCTTTTCAAAGAAAAGAGAAGAAAATAACCCATATAAAAAGAACCTGTACAAATATGTTTTATTGTTGGTTTGACTGAATCAAAGTAGTTTACATGTGGGGAAAGTACCCAGAACTCAGTTGACCCATCTGAAAGTATGTCGAAAAAAGCTGGAATGACCATCAAATGGACAAATGGTTTATTATCTAGCCAAGTAAATAAAACTGTCATACTTTGTATGTTTAAGATAATCCATGGTAATACTTATCATCCAGGAACAATATGTTGCTCGTGTGAATAGTTTAATGCAAAGCTAATAACTGCTATTTCTTGATTGCATTGTTATTGTTTTTTCTTTTGAATTTGAGAAATTGACTCATATTTATAGTAGTTGTTGATTGGATGCAGAAGGCTGTAGGCAGATTCTTATAGTTGAATTTTAGAAAATTAGGTTATTTTATGATAGAACTGAATTAGATGATGCAAAAGTTTTTTTCATTTTGAACTGAAGGTATACATTTTCCTTTGCTTGCAGGCTAACCCCTCGGATCCAGAGAACTTCCCTTTTGTTGTAATAGGGAACAAGGTTGATATTGATGGTGGAAACAGTAGGGTGGTATGTAATTTACCTGTACACGTGCAAGTTTGTAACACAAATTTCTTTTTGAAGTTCTATTTTATTTATCAATATGATCTTCCTTTTCTATGTTTGAATGTGTTAGCATGCATAATCCTCCCATTTACTTAGAATATTAACACAAATATAATATACTCATTGCAATTACTACAGGTTTCTGAGAAGAAGGCTCAGGCTTGGTGTGCATCCAAAGGAAATATTCCATATTTTGAAACCTCAGCTAAGGAGGGTATTAATGTAGAAGAAGCATTCCAGTGCATAGCAAAAAATGCTTTGAAGAGTGGAGAAGAGGAGGAGATGTAAGTTTTCTTTTCAGTCATTTTTTTTCTTTACACTCCCAACATTTAAGGTTAGGTACTCATGTCTTCCTTGATGGATAGTGTTCTGTCTAGAAAGGGCTAACAATTTGCATCTAGTGTTATCTAAGAAAGAGCTGTCATTGAGTTGTTTCTCTTGAATTTCATATTTGGGCCTTCACTAGCTCAAAGTTCATTTCAGCTTACATTGTTTATTTGCTGTATTCTGCTGCATCGGTGCAAAATATGATAGTAAAAGTCTCTTGTTGATATTTCTGTTATACTGAAAATTGATATCCATCATATCATTACTTCAATGTGTTTGCTTGTGCTAGTGAACTATCAGTATTAACCTGTGGGATTTCATCTAACGGCTCCTTCCCCACTATTAGTATTGGAATTCATCCATCCTCTTTATCCTGTGTTATGTTTGGCATTTGAGGCTGAAAATTACTGAAAGCATTTATCCCGGCATTAGTGTTCTTTACAGCAGCAACTCTCGAAAACCCCACTTACGTTCATAGCAGAAAAATTGAACATTTGCACTAAATCTAAGTTCTCTCATTTTTTGATGTTTTGAGAATGAAGCTGGTGAAACAAGGATGACTTTTACCTCTATGCATTTAATTTGCTGTTCTTGTGATCAGCTTCCTATTTGATGTATGCTAATGTAAACTAACTACTGTTTTCCCCCCTTGGTGAATATTGCTGATACCTGAAGATACTTGCCGGACACGATTGATGTTGCAAGCAGCAGTCAGCAGAGATCAACTGGTTGCGAGTGCTAAGTTTGGATGTAATTCATTTCCCTCTTGAGTTAATAAACACAAAATGATCAGAGTTCCAGTTATAATTTAAGCATTATTCTGTATTTTCATGTTTTGGCAAAGACTAATTTTGTATATTTTTAGTTTCTGGGTAGGAGCAAAATCCATTTATCTCAGTTGCTGACAAATGTTTCAATGTGGTGACATTTGTTTGGAGTTGATAATATTGTTTTGTCTGGTTTGTTTTATGATTTCTGCTTGATATTCATGTGCCGATTTTTATTGCGGGAAGCTAATAATATCTATGGTTTTAGGGAGAACAATACTGGATCGAGTATTCAAGTATATGAAAAAAAAATGGCACATACAGTTTATTACTCGTTACTAATTTCGTTCTATAACTATAAACATAATCGCAGATTGTTTTTTAATTGTCTTACATATGGAAGCATAATCGCAGATTGTTGTCGATTGGAATGACAGTAATTTGGGCGATGAATGGTGGGATCTTACTCGTGTATTCCTCAACCTCACTGTTTTGTTCGATTGGCATCATTAACAAACAGACCATAAAGGAAAATGTATTTTCTTGTATGGATCCCTTGGATGGAGTTGGATGATAAATGATTAGTAAAAAAGCAAACGAAACAGATGTTGAAATATAGCATAATGAGTCTACTAATAGTAAATGAATCAAACGGATCATATAATTTTATAAGAGCATCTCCAACAGTTTCCCCATTTTAGGGATTTTGGAGTTTTTGGGGAATTTTAAGGGATTTTTTAGTCCAACAGATTCCCCATCCCATTCTCCAAAATGGAGAAGCAGCAGAAAAAATGGAGAGGATTCCCTAAATCTGCAGCATTCTCCAAACTAAACAATTCTCCAAATCTTCGAAATGGGGAACCTGTTGGATTTAAAGCGAAAATAATTTGGAGAATATGTATTTTGTTTCCCCATTTTGGGAAAATTTTAGGGAAGCTGTTGGAGATGGTCTAAGACCCTACATGACGACTTCAACAACCATTTTTGCTACATTAGGATGATCTTCAGAGTTGCATCATGCATCTATAATACATAAATCGATTAGATTAACATGTTCACCTGTGTTATTACAAAACCATCCATCTAGTACAAGAACAGATCTAGGCATCATAGATGCATTTTCAAACATGATCATCACCTTCTTCCCCCCATCATACACAGTTGTCCTGGCGCCAAGAATTTCGCACATAGGGGGCTTCTCCAATAACTGGTGAGTTATATAGAGGAAAGGAGCTTGTCCGCAGCCGTTCACTGCATGAGCCAGCAAACAGATCAGGAATAAGGTTAAAAGGGCTACGAGTATCCATCATGTAGAAACTAGAACAAACTCTGAATAGTGTTGAGGTCAGTTTATGCACCATGTATTTGGAACTTCTACTAATAATAAGTTTATTTATTTCAATTAGCCTTCGCAAAGTATCCTGTATGGCATGATACACAGCTGATTATGCAAACAGACGGAAAACTTGTAGTGTAACTAGGGTACCAAAAGAGGTGAAGTCGGTTTGGGAAGCCAAGGCTAAGTAAATGATACCACAAGCAGATAAAGTGTATGTTAGTTAAGTAGGTTAGTAGTGACACAGGTATTCTTTACAGGGGGTTCTAAAACGCTGACATGGTCAATAAACTGTTTTAGAAATGAAGTACAGGTAACATCTCCCAGGTGCTCTTTTGTCTCATGGGTGGGTTAAAAATTCAGATCCCTATTTGAAGGTTATGACATGAGTTGAGGTGGTTGAAACAAGGAAGAAAAAGCCGATATTGCTGTGAAAGATGACAGATGATATCCCGAAAACAGTATAAGCTATCAGGAGGGCAAGAATGTTGCAGCTATAAACAAATGCTCGTGTTACTTGAGAGATGCTGTACAGGAAGCTACTGAAAAACTTAAAAAGTTACATTCACTAGTAGTCAAAATAGAGGTGACAGTAAACAGAAAAAGAATTTCCTTTAAAAGATTTATATGAAGAAAAAAAATAGAACTTGTGAGATTTTTATTCATTATTCCTGGATGTGGTCCTAAATATTTGGGTAGTGAGCAATGAATCATTCTATACTTCAAAAAGAAGAAATCAAGAAAATAAGTGTCAGTTGAAATTTCCACTGAATGAAAATCTATTTTATAATCTACTATAGAAATGCCATATAGAACTCTACTTCTGATGTTTGGTAATGAAGTTTTAGTTCTTTCAAATATTAAAGCAAAACTAAAGATTCAAACCTCAAATGTGAAGGATTCTCACCTGGTAGCCCCGACCTTCCTAAATAGAGAAAAATTGATCCCCCGAAGTTCTACTGGCTCGAAGGCTGCATTGAACTTCCTCCTGCCACAGTAGGAGCAACAGCGGCTACCGATGTCATGGGACCTGAGGTCATTATTGGCCTTGGCATGGGGGGTCTAACAGAAGAAGCTACATTCATTGGAGGCCTCATCATCCGGTTGCTTGGGCCCATTGCTCCCCTGCCGCCAGGAAGCATTGAGAGCATTGGCCTAGATGAGGTAGGCGGTATGCCAAACCGTGCTGCTATTATCTGAGCTCGTTCATGATAAAGCATCTGCTTTGATCTGTCCAGTTGTTCCTTTACCCTCATTATTGCATTGTCCATATCGGCAAAGAAACTCAACTTTACCTCCAACTTGCGCAACTACAAGATCAACACATTCATATATTTTCAACTCTTGCTAAGACAATAAGAGTAGTTCCCAAATTTCTTTGTTCTACATGTTTTATTTGCATGTTGTACTTCCTTGTTTCAATATGCACAATTAATGGTACAGATTAAATCTAGGTTTTGTATGGACTAATATAATTGGACCTTCTAAATGATAGAACTATGAACAATACCTGCTTCTCAATCAACAAGGCGGCAATCTGCTTGATCTCATCTTCTTCCTGGTCAGCAAGAAGCTTTGCCTTCACAGCAGCGGCAGCTAGTGTAGTAACAGCAGCACGTTTGAGTTTATCCACATTTTGATTGTCCTTTGTCTCCAGAGACTTCGGAAAACCAGATTTTGCATCATTCGTATGGTCATCACCTGTAGATATTCAGAGAAATTAAGAAAGTTTACTTACATGATCACTCATAGGAACCCTCTTGCTACTAACAACCCCCAACCCCAACCCCAGCCCCACCCAACAGAAGATAGGAACAGTAAATTACAAGCTAAGTCTGAGAATACAGACAGCACTCCAACAGAGCAGAGAAAAGGGGGTAGGGGGGGCATTGTAGATTACTGCCCAAAAGACGAACTACCCAAAGTAACAATAACCACAAATTTCATAACAGTTAATTGTATCACCAATCAATTATCTGGCGGTCTCCAACACAACAAGCTCCAATGACAAGGATGTCGTGCAGATCAAACCTGTCTTTGTTTCATCTTCCGTCATAGAAATTTCTGGGCCCGCCTCCTCCTGTTTCTTAACCAGATCAACAGAATGTAACTCCATATTTACGTCTTCTGGTGCTTCTTTAGACTTCTCTATCACCGAGGCAACCTCCACTTGTTGCCCACAGCCAGAAGAAGGATCCACACTGGAAGCCAAATTTTCAGAAGACTCCTTACTAGCATTTGCTGCTTGGTCTTTTGAAAAACCAGAGGTTTTAGATTCATTCACAATTTTCAACCTAACCAGTTCATCACCAGCATTTTCATCAGGCTTTTCAGTAGTATGCGACTTCTCTGAAGATTCATCCTGCTTTTCATGAGGTCCAGGTGGATCTGAATTTCGAGTAGAGTCCTCAGTCTGCTTTATTTCTCCCATATCTTCTTTTCTCTGATTTTCTTCATTTTGAGTATCTTGATCAACCTCCTTAGGAGCAGCACTGCAGGTTGTATTTATATCAGCCATAACAGAAACAAACTACTTCTAGAATTAAACAGTACATGTGTTGGCAAACCTTCCAGGTCCATTTTGTTCCTTCTCACTATTTGGTGGATCTTCCAGAAGAAAGCTGTGCCTTAAAGCAAGCTGCATCTCAGGAGAGTTGCTAGCTATTGATTTTAGAGAGGAACAAACTGATGCTGATGTAATACCAGGATCTACCAGACGTATTAAAAATGCTGCCTGCAGAAAAGCATAGTTACATGTCATTTTTCATCACGTCTAACAAAAATAAGTAAAAAATTATTAGCAGCTACTCGAAATATATAATATACTAATTGAGCCCACAAAACAAACCATTATTAAGCCTTGAAATTATGTCATTTACAGGAGGATAACAGTACTAGTGGTCTAGTTGATACCCATATGTCATGTAAGCATTTTAATAAGAAATCTCATACCATTGACATCACAGGATTTCCTGCCTCAGCAAAAGAAAGCTTGTCTTCAGAACTTGGCAGGCAACCGACAGTTTCAAATGCTTCCTTGAGTGCCTTCACTGCAAACTCATTACCTACGTCCTTGTTAATTTTAGCACTTGGGGCATCTTTTGTTTTTGAAATTTCCATGGGGGAAGGTGTTGGCTGATTCTCAATTGATCCATTTCTATTCTCTGGTGTTTCTGAAGCATCTTTAGGAACTGAAGGGTCGTTTTTCGTTGAATCATTATCCACAACAGTTTTTGCATTGGCTGAGATTGGATCTTCTGAGGTGTCAGATCTGATTGCTTTTGGATCTGCATTCTCATTGAGACTATCTTTGGCTTCATCATCACAATCTAGAAAATTATCCTCAATAGGCATTTGAAGGAAATGCAATATGCATTGTGCCTTTGTTTTTGTAGCTACATGTTCAGCTATTTCATTCCAATTCTCTTTGAAAAGTTCCAATGCTTCAAGCAGTAAGAGGGTCTCCTGATCTGTCCATCTCCCACCACTTGCACTAGAAACCTCAGCAAACTCCATGAGGATAAAATCTGATGGAGACATGTCAGATCCAAACTTCCCATTATTATAACACTCGCTACATAAATCAAAATCGGCCTGTGGATCAAAATGCCCCAAATTTGTCATCACATATATGTGTTCATCCATCCGTATTTATATTGACAAATGAGAAAGAGCAAAATTAACAAAGCAACCAACTTATTTCAGCGTTCCCAAAACAAGTTGTTACAATTTTGTAACAAAGATAAATTTATATCCACCAAGTAAAGCACCTTTCTATTTCCACTGATATTTGGAGCAATACTCTATTTATAGAAGCCTGAAAATTCTTAGATAAAGGTTAAGTAATCTGAGCACATTTATCATTCAAAAGTCACACCAAACATTCAAAAGTGAAGTTTCCTCATGTTGGTTCTTAATACATACTCCGTAATATATTAATATCGTGACTTGTCTAACACATTCATGCAAAAAGTCACTTCATAATTCTTGCTAGTGCCATGAAAGCAAGCGCAGCATATTAGTAACTGCACACGCATAAAACAGATGCAATATCATAATCATTAAAGCTCCTCCATTTCAAGAGACATAACAAATATCTTAAAAGTAGAGTGGCACAAGAATGGACCTGCTTTTGGCAGTGGTAGCGCTTGCGAGAACAGTCAGCAGAGCAGGAGTTGCAGTGATACTCTACAGATGGCCCTTCCTGTTTTCCCAGCTCTTCAGCAATAGCAGACTCATGTAAGAGTCCTGCAGTAGTCGCTGGGGCTGACAGATTGGCTGTTGGAATTGGTAGTGGATAAGATTGTTCTGTCTCAAACTGATATAATTTTTCAATCAATGACCCTGAATCCATTTTCTCGGCATTGTCGTCATCTGCATTTGCAGCAGCATTGGTGCTATCACAATCTGGCGGTGGAAACGGATGGTAATTTATCAAACCCCAATAATCCAGAAAGTCCATTATCTCTTTCTGAGCTTCGAGGTCTCCAACTGACATTTCTGATAGGTCTTTTGATTCAATATTTGCACTAGGATTGGCATAAAACTTATTCATGATCCAATTTCGTATCTCCATATACATTTCTGGGCTTCTGCTCTCTGATTTCCCATTGAAAAATGAAGGCAACATATGTTTCTCAATTGGATGAATGCTCGCCCATAAAAACCAACCTGCATAAGAAAAAATATGTGAACTCTTGAGATTTGCAGCAAGGTGATAGAAACCACTAGGATCACTCCTAGGAAAACCACTGATTGCAAGTATCTTGCACCAGGAAATTGGTGGAGAATCTCCAAATTTGTGTTCAATTCATCATTTTCAGTCCCCCTTACAAGATGCAGTTCTCCTCCTTTTATAATAGAAAAACTCAATAACTAACTCCTAAAACTAATTAATTAAAATGCAGGAAAAGGAAAACAGCATGGGAGAAGTGGGAGATGTGCCTAAAAACTAGGAAAGTGGGATGGGAAACAAAGTTAACTAACTAATTTCTGCAGGAAAGTGAATATACTAATTAAAACATAATAAAATTATAACGGGGGTTCGTATCACAAGGTCCTCTTGAATTCATATATTTCATGAAGGCGTGACAGAAGATTCACAGGCTGATATCAGAGCTTTGTTCCATATTTTCACAGTAAGACTTGCTCAGCTGATAACAACCAGAGGCAAGATTAAAGGTGGCTACCAAGAAGACAGAAATAACATGAAAGCTCAACGAACCAATTCAACCTCAAAATGAATACATCTTGAAACTTGAACTCATCCAATTATGTTAAGGGAACATTAGTTTTTTTAACAGAAGTCTTCTAAAACAGTAATTGTTGCTGCAAATTTCTACATCTCCAGATTCCAGTGGTTAAGGCATAAAACTTCCATGAATGAAAAAATAATTTAATTCAAACATTCATATAGCTTAATTCTACAGGATTTGGGAATCTGCTGAATACACACCATCAATTCCCATGAAGAAGGCAGTGCTTTTAAAGGTAAATCACACAACATAAAACCACTCGTCTATTTTTGTATTTCCAGCTTCAACACACATCACCAAACAGAAAAATGCCAACAATTCTCCAATAATCAAAAGACATTTCAACCGAAATGAAAGAAAATGGTCACCTAATCCATCGAATTCTAAACACATTACAGGAACACAGTACATTATCGTTGCACGAAAACAGATACAGGTTTAATTAGTGATAGAAGAGAGAAAACATCAAACCCTAGAACAGCCCAACGCCAAACCACTAAACTTTTTACTTCTTCCTTCTGTCACTCACTCCCCATATCTCTCTTTGAACCACCTATGTCTTTCTCTATCCGATTTTTGGGTAATCGTGGAGCAGCTTGGGGCTTTCAATGAGTCAACTCTCAGATTAAGACATCGAGGCCCTTTCACCATCAGCAAGAAAGAAGAGGTGGATTTTGTGGATAAAGTAGTCAAGGAGACGCAATAAAAAGGGAGAAATTTTTTTCCTATGTGTTTGATATAAAATCAGAGAATAGATCTAACAAGCACAAACTCGAGTAAACAGCGAAAAGTTCCCTTGAAATTGATATTACCGCCGCCTCAAGAGCATCCGCCTCCTGGCCAAGCCTTTACACTCAAAACTCGAAAAGGAATTTCAGGATACCTAATCAAGGAAATTCAAGCCCTTATTTATACTACTAATTCAGTGCTAAAGCTACCGCAAGTGCTACTAACATGGTCCATTCACTGGCAGTGATACTAGCATTTCCCCCTGACAGCCTGGCAGTTTCTCTTAACCCATATGGGCTCCACACTATTCTAGAACAGCCCACCATGGCTTTTGGACAAATAACACACCAAGTCCTTTTTACAAGTTTTGCATTAATTTACTGCGTCCTCTTTACTAGTTTTGCAATAATTTACTGCATTTGATATCATATAATGAAATATGCCCCAAGATAGATGTTTAAAGTAAAGGTCGCGTACAGAAAACTCGGTATGCAAAGGCACTACATGCACCAATTTTCTGATTGTTTTTCAAAACAAAAGATGATAACAATAACAATAACAATAATAATAATAATGTGTTTAGATGGCACTTATTTTCAAAAGGTAACTAAAGAAGGGCATAAATTTTCTAGCTTTTATGCCACTTAACCCTAGGCCTAAACTTAAGCAAAGTCACATAGCACATATTTGAACAATTTTTTCCAATATCCAGAAGGGAAACAATACAGCGAAAATCAGTACAAGAACAAAAGCAAATCAGTACAATAACAAATTGTAAACCAGTTCGGTTGAGCTAGGCAATTCGTGGGCTGGAATGTATAAGGTGACCATGGGAAATAAGACCAATAATTATACGTAATATACACACAGAAATACTTCCGGTAATATGCATGATCCATTTAGCTTAACTAGATCATAGAATAATGTTTCATCACAATTTTCCGTGATACAGAAATGAAGTATACAAATTCGATCCATAGTTAATATGCATCATGTAGTGAATCACATCTATCCTGGGTATTGGAATTTGAAAGTTACTTCTTGCCATCCTGAACCAAAAGCAATTAAGGTATGACTTATGTCAACCTTAATGTATACTTAATATACCTTAATTGCTTCGTCTTGACTCATTCCTTCACGTCGGCTTTACCAATTCAGAAAAGCCTATCCATTTCAATTTTCTCACAGTACCATTCAATGCATGCTTAATATATTTCGAACCACGGAAGTCTATAAATGTTGAACATAATAAATCAAAATTTATAAATACTAAGCTTAAATTACATTGCACAAAACTAACAAATCCATATTCACACCCAAACACCACTAGGACTAAAAAATCAGCAATCACTATGTCTTAACTTTTCATACCATGTCCTATAATGGTCACACTAGGTACATTTACACAACTAAACCTAATTAATGATGCGATATTTTTTTAAAACATCTATTACACTGGGTATTAACATTCAGAAAATGCTCAATGCCCATCCTACTGAGTGGATTATAATTTCCTTGAGATTGTAGCATCCCTCACTTTCCAGATAAAAAGACTTATTCCTCTTCACTGCGTTTAATGCAGCCTGATCTGCAGTAAATTAAAGGATTTTTAAATTGAACCTACTCAGTAACTACTTTATGCAAACAGAAGAGGAAATGAATGCATGAACATATGCTGATTAGAAATCGTAGCCATATAACATATTAGCAGAGGGATCCATGTAAATTAGATAATTATTTCCCTCATTCATCAAACAAAAATTTAAAGGAACATCCTGGGGGTAATGACTAGTCATTTCATTATTTCTTAACACATTTCTCAAATGAAATGTTTACAAGGTATCTAAAACTTCTATGTGATATTTTGGAGTACTTTTACCGAGTGCCTATAACCTTCTGCCTAGTGCCTTCCTCTACTGAAGACCAGACAACACAAAGTGAGAGAGGGCAGGGGAGCACAGCAAGTACAAGCCTGAAACTGAAGTGAAGAAAGAAACAAAAGGTGTGGAGAGAGAATCCCTGCCACATTGGTCATTGTCTCCTCTCTTACTTGTGTGTGCTAGTGTTAGATGATTGGAAGAGAAAGAGATATGTTTTCCAACCGTTTTCGACATTTAGTACCTATTACACATTCCAAGCATCCGAGGACTGAAAAGCAAAATATCTATGGGTAAACTATAGCTGTCCACAAATCCATCCCTTTCCTTTACTATATCAGGAAAATCGACAGAGGAAACAATAAAATACAATGTATATGCTCGATTTCAAATATGGCAGCACAATGCATCAACTGAGCTGAAAATAACTCCTCTAACACCATCCAGGTATTCAAATAGAATCCAAATTCTCCTATTCCCTACCACATTGAGACCCGGTGTATCAATCCAGCTAGTAACCAAGCAATAGTGCACCACATAAGCCATAAACTAACTGCAGCACTCTCATATGGAGGCCAGATTCACCTAAATAGGCCTAAAAAAAGGGTTATCTTCAAATCAAACTTGCTTAAAAGAGCAATATATTCATAAATGAAATACTATAAACATTGTAAATTAAAAAACACGGTAGAACATCGAGAGCTCAATTTGAAATATCAGAAACTACTTTCAATTCTCAATAGCTTCACAAATTGTACACTTCGAACCCCTAATAATCATCTGAATCCTGAAAGGCAACTACATTAGACTAGGAACTGAAAACTCGCTCCGGAATTTGAAATTCCTTCCATAAAATCACCAAATGAGAATAGACTCACCGGCAGGGACCGGAACAACATGAGCATTGCCAT
This sequence comes from Persicaria tinctoria, assembly GCA_037127255.1. Taxonomy (NCBI): domain Eukaryota; kingdom Viridiplantae; phylum Streptophyta; class Magnoliopsida; order Caryophyllales; family Polygonaceae; genus Persicaria; species Persicaria tinctoria. The sequence goes on along the minus strand of JBANSL010000005.1, from coordinate 4,941,708 downwards.
CACGAGATCGAATCGCTTCCACCTCCGATTCAACAGCGGCCTCCAGAGCCTCAAAAACCTTCCTCGCGGCACTCGATTCCTCTGACTCCTGGCGCGGCACCTGAGCCGCCTGCAAGGGCTCGTTCTTCGCCGAAGCGAGCGATGACGACGTGGCGGCGCTGTCAGACAGCTGTCTCGCCCTCGTCAATGGGCCGTTGTGGATCTGGTGCAGCGGCAGTGGAGCGTTGGCCTTATCACGGTAAGCGCGCTTCGAAGGCGGCGCAGATGCAGGCGACGCGCTCGAATTGCTTGCTTTTCGCTTCAGTCCCCCGCCCCGACGGCGAGAGATGGTGGAATCGGCGGCGGTTGAAGGTTCTCCGAAACCAGAAGACTCACCGGCCGGCGAGAGGAAGCTGGATTCTCGGCGTTTCTCTTCCATTTTCACTCGCCGAAGGATTCGAGAGAGAGAAAGAGAGACAGGGGTTTGGAAGACCTCTACAAGAAGGATGAGAACGCCATAGCTACTCTTGTAGGGGTATGGCCGATTGAGAAAGAAGTAGGACTTGCCTTTACTCGGGTGATCCAGTGTGATGGCGGTCCATGTTATCTCGCTGCGCCTTCGTTCACTCGTTCAGTCTCCCAACCCCAAGTCGTGATTATTACAGAAAACCGCCCTTATAATGGGGTATTTTTTACAAAATCACCCGTAAATTTGCTTATCTTTCAAAAAAACGCCCATGAATGCTTAAATAATGTCAATTTACCACTTTATATAAAATAAAAGATGCTTAAATTGTTAGAGATATATTAGTTATGATTGTATTAGGATATAATATTTGATATTGTTATGTTAGGTAGAAATATATATCTTTGGTAGGTTTAGATTATCGATATCCTTATATTACATATTCTTCAAGCATTGTAATTTATTTATGAGCCTTCCACCACCAATCTATTAGGTTTTATCCCTCTCTAAATTCTACATAAATAATGTCAAATTAACACTTTATATAAAATAAAACTTACAATAGCCGTGAAAAAATCTTTCACATTACAAGGTATTTTTAAAAGTTAAATATATAAACAGATTATTAAAAGATCGGTGTACAAAGTTAGACCTGGTATATGTCTAAGTATCTAACTATAAAATGGCATCAATGTCCGTATCCCTAGTTCCCCACTATATATCCCATTCCGTACTATCACCAAGGTTAGTTCATCAAGTTCTCCTTCCTCACCCTTCCCTCATCTCATGTCCAATAACACTGTCATAACAAAACCTCAGCGCCACCTAAAGTGAAAAACTTCTTATGAAAGCTTAATCAATCGGGTCTTCCAACAAAATAACGTCTTGCGCAACGGAATTTTGCAATACCGCCCATCTGTGACCTATGTAGCCATTCATGTGAAGATGAATTACATTGCTTCATTGAATTCCTGTCCTCCATCTCCCGTTCAGTCCTTGGTCGTGAGATGATTCACAAAATTACGGGTCTCATCCCGCGGCGTCTAGGAATATAAAATTGTTCCTCCAAAACCTCGGGGCTAAGTTCTCCAATTCGGAAAAACAATTAATTGCATTCACTTGGTGGACCGCGTGGAAAATTAGAAATAATCTCATTTTCCGTAATGAACCACTACCGTCAGCTGAAGCAGCTACTTTTGCTGTCAGATCGCATATTCAGTCATGGAATCTAACATCTATTTTGGAATCACACGACGACACGACAAAACAACAACCTACAAAACCTAGAACCAACACAAGGCACGAAGATCCTGCGACATATAAAGATAAGACTAAATGGCTCAGGCCAAAGGCTGGTTGATATAAATTAAATTTTGATGGATGCTCCCTGTCAAATAGAAACACGTACAACTCTACAGGGTTCATCATTCGGGATTGGTTTAGCCAACCCATCTTCTACTGGGGTGAGCGGGTTGGTAAACAAACTGCAATTATGGACGAGGCTACCCTGAAATCTGGGATCTCCAAAACCTGAAGCTCAGACTTCCAAAAATCCATATTGAGGGTGATTCCCTCGTCATTATAAACCACCTTAAAAGGGGTTCTCCATGTCCTTAGGAAATTGAGCTTCTTAGTCGGATATCATAACTTTACTGACAAATTTTAGAGAGATCTCATACTCTCATGTGCCCCGCATTGGCAATCGAGTGACAGACATGGTCGCACACCTTGGTCACCCTGCTGGGGCGTCTGGTTTCGTTATTGATCAAGATCTCCTGGACCTCATCCGCAAAGATGCTATCAGTAATTAGTCTCTAACTTTCTGAATTCTTTCCTAATAAAAAAAACGTCATAACAAAACCGTTAAAATTGTATTTGAAAGAATTTATTATTACAAATAAAAATGAATTCACCATCTTAACAAACACCCATCATGAAAAATGAATTCAACCAACCATATTTCTAAAAAGAGGAATTGAAAAGCCAATTTTATTGGAAGGTATTACTTTCCCAAAAATGCATTTACCATTATAAACTAAATGAGCTCTTATTAGTTATTTCCCACAATAATACATGAACTCAAATTGTAAATAGGATCGAAGATAGCTAGGTACATTCGAGTATCAAACAATCCTAGCTCAACTAGCAATTGAATTATATAGGTTTTTTTTTTATTAGGTAAGAATTATATAGCATTTTGGTTACAAGGTTGGGTTTGTTTTTAATTATAAAGTCAGAATTCATCTTTCTCACACAAAAACTTAAATCATTATATAAGGATTCCCTTATATTTGATGGTATTTTTGTTATACTCGTCCCACCAACGTGAGTCAAACTTTATTCCCAACAAACACTCGATACAATGGATATATACTCTCCAATATATTGGTTATTACTGAAAGTCATACATATATGAACTGACCGACCTTGGTTTTGTTTTTTTTAATAAAATGCAAAGAGTTGGGAATGGTCAACCAAGGTTGATTCACCGCCCAAGCATCAGCTGGCGGACGGCGTTATTGATCTCAGCTTGGGCACGGTCTTTGACAAACGGCGAGGAGAGTTCAAGATGTGCCAAGATATCAGCGACTCGATTCCCCTCCCTGGAGATCTGTTGACCTGGCCTTGGTTGTGTGATCGAAAGCTAATTCACTCTCTCAATTTTTTTTCATATAAAATAAGACATACATATATACTCTATTGATGTACAATGCAATCGTATCAAAATCATGCATGACCTACTTTAAAATCAATTAGGATTTTCGATTAGTAGTCCATATATATCCTAAGATATATTTTCGAACGAAACCTGTAACTCTAGATCTATGGTAGGGTTAATATGATCGTTTCGACTTTCCAAGAATACTTTCAAATATCCTTAAATGTATTAATAATACCTACTATTTTAATATTTTGGATTTTAAATTTTAGTGCTTTGGCATATTAAGTTTCTTCCACATTGGAAGCAAACATTAAACATATATAACTATATAGCCATTTTTTAATTTTGCTTATATAAATTGAATAGTTATGACTTTTTAAATTGAAATGAAATTTAACCTGACTGCAGACGTTTGAAGAAATTGAAGATAAGCAGCAGGAAACGACCATTCTCCCAACCGGCAACATTTATATATGAATTCATGAAATTGAAATTAATTAGATATAAACATTAAAATTTAAAAGAGTTATATCAATTTTTATATAAAAAAAATAAAAAGTATTCAACAAGCTCAGATATTTCTCGATCCAAAAGCAAAAAAAAAAAATAAAAAAAATGAGAAATTAAAGAATAAGAAGAAGATCATTCATCAAAGGACAAAATTTTGGGATGGACTATTTAAAACTATATATAATTAAATACTGTAATTAAAACTATAATAAGTATAGAAAACACGTACAATTCAATACTTTAAATAATTAATGCATAAAGTAAATTACAACATGATATAATTAACTCCTCAATTAAAACAGTCAACCATGCCCTAATCATACAACAAATTAAGGCTCTTATTTATCACCTACTTGACATTTTCCTTGATAAAGAAATTAAACCTCCATGACAGTCTATGACGCCTCACCTCTTGGGCGGTCAACATGATGATCATGATCGCCATCATGGCCATGATCATGATGATGATCATGTCCGTTCATCATGCCATGATGGTAAATGATGGCCGCCGATCTGGTGTCAAAGTCTCTGTTGATCAGATCTTCCCATGTCCTCTCCTCCCCCACCGGAGTCGCCGAAAAGCCGCCGCCGACTGGATCGCCGCCCTCGCGGGTGCTCGGAAGAAGGCCTTGAATGGCTTCCGGCATCGGGTCGTCTCCCATCACATGTTTCCAGTAGTGCTGCTGTAGCCTGCTTGCTTCTGCTGCTTGGTTCAAAGCCTAAATTAAATCATCCATGTATATGGATTAATGAAAGAATGAACAAATTAATAAAAATGATAATTAATTAAATCAAAATGAATTAAGAGATTACCAGTAGAAGAAGGAAGAAGATGAGAAAGATGGAAAAGTAGGGCTTCATTTGGGTATGAACGCACAAACCCAAGCAATTAGCCTCTGACTTTCGTACATGGATTTATTATGTATGTATAATGTAATATAATTGGGGATATATATATAGATATAGGGTCACCGTCAAGCGAGGATAAACGTTACATAATAAAAAATAATGTGTATATATATGGGTTAAAATATAATAAATATTACATACCATATATATATATATATATGTAACAATATTTGATTATAATTTTAAATTTTTATTAAAAAATAATAATGTGGATATGAGTGAAAATGACGCCGTGATTTATTTTTTTGGTGTTGTTAGATACACCGCAAATACCTTCTTTAAGTGCACGTTCATTTCAATGTGCAGAACGTTTTCAATTAATTAGCACGTTTTTCCAATTAATTAGCCCACTTCAAGTCTTCAACCATAGATTTGTGGCGTATTTAGTTTATCCGTTTTTTTTAAGGTATGCATTGATACTTTTTCCATATAAATGCAACAATTTTTTTTCAATAAGTTAATTAAGTTTTTATATTAAAAAAAATATTGCTTTTGCATATAGCGAAAATGGCACCGATAGGATATTTATACTGAAATATTTTATCAATGCAACAATCTTTGATTATAATTTTAAATTTTTATTAAAAAATATTATTGTGCATATGATCAGTGAAAATGGCGTAATTTTTTTGGGGGTATGCAATACTTTTTTCCCCATATAAATGCAACAATTTTTTTTCAATAAGTTAATTAATTAAGTTTTTATATATAAAAATATATATTGCTTTTGCATATAATAGCGATAATGGTACCGATAGGATTTTTATACTGAAAATATTTTTATCAACGCTTATAAATATTTTTTTAATCAATTTTTTTAATAAGTAATAACTATCAATTTATACAACAAAAGTGATTAAAAATATTATTTTATAAATTTTTTATTTCTTTAAAAAACGTGTACAAAAGTCAAACTATATTTATTTTGAAACGGAGGGAGTATAGGTCAAACATGTGATCAAGGAGTGGAGTGGATTAGGTTGGGTTTGAATTGATTTTTATATTGGAAATAGAAAAAAAAAATATTAATAATATACCCATCCCAGTTGCAAAAAAAATACAATAAAATCATAACGACAATAAAGCTCCACATCGAAGAATTTGAACTTTTGTGCATGCATGATATAACATATGGATATCAATATAGATGGGACTTAATATTTTAGTACAATCCATATGGAATTGTTCCTGTATAGGATAATTTTAGACTTTAGCTTATGGTCCTTATGGATCCATGGAAGGTGCTCGATCAACTTTTTGAGAGGAAAAAGGTGTTCCACTAACAAAAAAAAATTAAATAAAAAAACTAAAGATACAGAGATTGTCTATCTGTTAATTAAAATATGTCATTGTAACATTTTTATACAATATTTTTTAAAAGCACAAATAAAAATATAATTATACCTCTTATCGTTAATCTAAAATGACGTATTTTGTTAAAAGGATGGAGTATACTTTTAATTTATATATAATAAAAAAATCATGTTTCACATTTCTCTCTTCTCTCTTGGAGAGGCCCTAATTTTTTTTTTAATGATTTACTCTTTCAAATTGGAAGTAAGATATAATTTAAAATATGCTACCCTACCAACATATCTACCTTTTAATTTAATTTCAAAATTAAGTTGAAATTGTGCCTTTTTACTTCATCATGGTGTGCGTCAAAATTAGAAAAATAATAACAATCAAACAAAATTTTCTTTTGGTAGACAAATCAAACAATTAATTAAATTGAACTTGAAGGATATATGATTGACCATACAAAATTGCTTTGGGACGTCATTAGATTTTGATTCCTGCAAGAATCTTTGGAGGATCATATCTTATACTTTACATCTAAATTATTTATTTGCATATGCTATTTTTGTTTGTCCTTGGTAGCAAGTCGGCCAATTGGGTGTATCTTAAAAATGTCAATCTCAATTTAGAAAAAGATGTTTTGGAGATTTTATTCAATTCTTTAACATAATTATAAGATGTTTGGTGAAATTTATTCATTTAATTTAAGATTTTTTTAAAAAAAAATTACATTCTTAAAACGGTTTTTCTATTCTATGATTGGGATATAGGATAAGCAACTCATATTGAGAAATATTCCTTATATTTGAATGCATAGACCCTAGAAAAACATTTTAAAAATGACTAAAATCATTTAAATTTGATAAATCTTTCTATTTGTAACCTCTTATCATATGCCCCGATGACATAGCAGTGGCGGATCTAATGTTTAAAAGTTAGGTAAGCGGAAAACTATTCATTGCGAAGAGACGATTTTTTTCCAAACCAAAATACGATTCTTATAGAGTTTTTCACCTAAAATATAAAAGAGATTTAAATTTTGATAATTAGAAGAGTTACAAAATATGTTTAATAATAAATAATCTCATTACAAATAAACATTATAAATAGGGGACTTCTAAATTTGCATATGTGAGTCTATAACTAAAATAAAACTACCCTAGCAAAAAAATAATTATGCGTTGGGGAAAAAAAATTCCACCCAGCAGGAGCTGGGTTTGCTTACTAGAAGATCCGCCTCTGTGACATAGGATAGAAAAACTGTTCTTAAAATATACTCCAAAAGTCTAAATTAAAAAACAAAAACATTCCAGCTTTTATCAAAATGTTGTCTATAAATTAGCGTACTTCCCACCGTCTTAAACATCATCATACTAAAATAAAAGAAATTTCCTAATACAGTATATGCATGTCTAAAGGTACATCTTAACACTTCTATATTTAGGGAATAAAAAATTTTAATTTTTTTTTTTAATGCATTAGTCTTGGGTTCATTTTCTTTCCTTCACACACCTCGTTATGACAATCGAGTGACTAATAAGGTTGCACAACTTGCACACCTTAGTTACTCGGTCAAGAGTCCCGACTTCCAAAACGATTCAAGTCTTAATAATCTCATCCGTAAGGATGCTATCGAGTAGAGTCTCTTCTCACTCAAATTCTTACCTTTCTTTTTTAAATGGGCATACATTGAAAAAGCCCATAAACGAAATATCGCTATTAAATAAACGATCTTTTTAAATTCGGTCTTTCTAGGGTATAGGATAAGAATCTTAATTGGGAAAGGTTGTCTGTCAAATAAAGAAGCGACCCTAGGAAATCAATACTAAGAAAAGCTAACATAATTTAAAATTGGAAAATCTTTACTGAGTGAGGTTGTTATCTTATGCCCTTGAAAAAACCCGTTTTAAATTATGCCCCAAAGTTATAAATAAAGATTAATTTTTATGAGAAAAATACTACTCTAAATTAGGAAACATGTATAAATCACACTATGATTTGGTTTAAAATGTAATTATAATTAATTAACTCGAACATAAATGCTTTGGCTGCCTTAATTAACTCTCCACCCCAATGCACTTACAAAAAAACAAATCTAGTCAGTTTGATAAGACTTAATCGTTCTACATTTGAATCAAATACTGTGTCCTTTAAGGAGTTCACTCTCATACTAAAAAAAACAACTATATTTTCAAGGTAATTTCAAATCACTGACATAAAATATAACCTCACAATCACTATACCAACTTAGTTTATAATTAATTAAGTACGTGGATGGTTTTATGTTTGTTTGAAAATTTACCCATCAATCTAAACTTTTTTGCTAAAAGATGCTCGATCAGTTTCATGTGCCCTACAATTCACTCGATTTTTGGCTAGTGGAACTTGTGGGGACGTATTTTTTGGAATATATATCCAATATAAATTGTGAATACGAAAATTTTAAAATATATAAATTAATTGTTGCAGTCTTGCTAGTCCACGATATTCTTTAAAATGTGGAATAGTTAGGGATATCCTATCTATGATTCTTGTATATTGAGAAAGCCTAGTAACAACGTTGTTTGTTTACAAATTACCAAAAAAAAAACAAACTTGAATGATAAGAATAGTTGGTTAAAATATGAATAATCATTTAATATGTAAGCCACTACTAAGTAATTTGTGATCAAATCTAGAGCGTCGGATTAAGAAAATTAAACAACTGAGATTAAAAGTTCCTTCTAAAGGAGGACACTATTAATAGATGTCAAGTTACTGAAGTTCGTTGGGAATCGGGATCGGGGGTTGTGTGCACACGTGCGCCGAGGCGAAAGCATCTCATTCGGGAATTGGGGGTCGTGTGCACACGTGCGCCCTTGCGTTAATAGTCTAACACATAAGCCGAACGTGATTACATCCTAAAACCAATTGACAATAGGAGGAGTAACCCACTAGCTTATATACTAAGACTTCTTTGTTTATATAATCAATGTGGGACTATTTTGGTCTCTTTACATTCCTTTTATTCTCAACACAAGTGATTATGAAAAATCATTTGTTAAATATAAATAATAACACTTGTATATACATAAAAATAATTATACCATGATGCACGAATAATCGCTTAATACATAAAAAAAATAATTTCAGTGCTTATAAATTACACGTAAAAATTGTTTACACGGATCCAACCTCCCTCTATAAAATGAAGACGTTAAAAAGGAATGGGTTGGGGTTGGATATGAGTGACAGCACCGGCCTGATCGGAAGTCAACCTTGTGAGGCTCAAATATAATATGCTGCGCGCTGTTGATCGAGGAATCATGTGTTTATATTTTCTTTGATGATTTGTAACTATATATTGAGTGATCATGTAGTGCATCATTTCTACTTTTTAAGTGTCAAAGTCAACCCTCTTTGTCTGCTTCTCCATCCATCCATCAATATTATGTGTGCTTTACGTGTACACCCACCTGTTCCTCACATTCGACGGATACAAATACACTCGACTATATATGTTCTTTGTTAAATTATCTTCAAACTCATTTTTGGCAAAAATGGTAGACAATTTTTTGTAAAATTTTGCAAAAATAACACACATTCTTGTAAATTTGCACAAATAACACAAAATCTAAAATTTTACAAAAAAAATACCGGTGGCACAGCATGTTGTAGGGGGCAAAAGTGGAAAAAAAGAAAGAAATGGAAACAAAAAGGGAAAAGAAAAGGAAAGAAGGAAAAAGTGGCCATAAAAAAAGGAAACAAAAAATCTGAAGCAATAAATATTACTCCCTCCGTCCCGAAAAGGATGTCTTTTTAACCCTCTAATTTTTTCCCATAATATTTGTCTTTCTAGATCAAACTTTCTATAAATATACTACTCAATATAGATAGGGTTATATTGAATGATTAGATGGCTAGTTTAATAACTAACCCTACTGTCCTACAATAGCTTTTAAGAGCACCCACAACACCCATCTTCATTTGGGTGTCTTAACCCCTTTTTTATTGAAAAAAATAAAAATGTAAGTAAATGGCAGGACACTGCACTTCATTCAAGAAAAAAAAAATCCGCTTCCAACCCCTTACTCACATTGGTTTAAACAAATGTCTGACTTTTCAATTAATGCTCTTACAATTTCAGTTTTCTTTAGTAATATTTTATTCTTAATACACCCATAGTATAACCTTAGTGGATGCTCTAAGTTGAGTGCACTGCTCCTCCCCCCCCCCCCCCCGGCAACTCTTCAACTTCTTCCCCTACTCACTACATTTCTCAATGTAATTAGTGTGCTTTTTTTTTTATTAGGAAAGAATTCAGGTGAGCACACTCTACCCGAATAATTAGTGTGCTTTTCTTGTAGCAAGTGAACCCAATCGTTGTTATTTTACCCAAAAAAAAATTCTATTTTTAGCTTCCTTAGAGCATCTTCCCTCGTAGGCTATAATAGCTAAGTGAAATAGCATACCAAAAGAGAATATTTTATATAATATTCTCTTTTGGCCTATTAAATGGTTTTGTTGTTCCCACCATAGGCCAAATTTGGCAGGCAACTTTTCTATGAATACTCATGTTATTTAAAACTTTCACACTCATTTTCGTCATTCGATTCTATCGTTATCCTTTCGATTTGAATTAACAATGAATTCTTCTCAAATATTTATTTTTTATTATAATTTTGATGAATCTATAATAAAAAAAATAGTAATGTCATTTTCTAAAAATATTATTTATGCAATAATAATTCAAATATGTCAAATATTATAGTCATATCGAAGAACTCTTGAATATCTTAACAATACTACAAATTTTATTTTTAATAGGAAATCATAACTATATAATATATAGATTTATAATTGTATTATTTATAAATTTACTTCATATTATGGTTTTGTTGTGTTTTGGGATTTTTTATTATTATTTTCAAATATAGTAATTTATGCAACTCGATATTTATTTATGAGATATGATTTTGATGAAGATGTAATAATATAAAATGAATATGTTTTTATAAAGATATTAATTATTTATGCAAATATAATCCAAACATATTAAATATTATAGTCAAATCAAAGAACTCATCAATATCTTTACAAACTATAACTTTTAGTTTTGATAAAAATTATAATTAGATAGTTTATATACAATTAATTGTGTGATTTATAAATTTATATTAATAATGAACAATTAAAAATAAATAAAAAAATGGTGGAATTCACATTTAGCCTTATAAATTTTCAAGTCAAATTTGGCCTTCATTTTAGAAATAGGCCAAACAAAAATTGATCAAAATGGGTTTTGGCCTATGATGGGAAAAAAAAAGGCTAAACCCCATTTTATAGCCTAGGGTGGGAGATGCCCTTAGTAACCGTGAAAAATTCTACAAAGACATCCTTTCCTGGACGGAGGGAGTATTATTCTCTCTCCATTTCAATTCTCTCCCTCTCTATCCTTTTCAATTCTCTCTCTCCATTTCAACCGACGATTTCGAAAGGAAGGAGGCCGGAGAGGATCCACCGCTGTCGGAGTGTGGAGGAGAGCGTAGAACGCCGCCGCCGGACTATAAAGGTACACCTCCTTTCCGTCAACTCTAAATCATTCTTTCTCTTCTCCGTGTTGTGCGAACGTGGGGTGTCGGGTGTGTGGGTGAAGGAGTTGCAATGAGGTTTAGGGATTGAAGGGCAATGGTGGGTTGAGTGATGGGTTGTGGAGGGGTGACAATGGTGGGTGCGATTGAAGGATGAGGAGGGTGGTTTTCGGGTATGGTTAGGGAAAATCTGCAGTTAGGGTTTAGGAAAGCCGAAGAGATTGACAATGGTGGGAGTTGAAATTGGGATACGGGGGGATGATTTGATGGGTGATTGAAGAAGAACGATTGAGGTTTGAGCCGTGTTTCATTTGGATTTTTTTTTGTTTGAAAGAGAAATTTGGTGACATGGGTTTCAAATTGGATGAGAAAGTATGTCATTCATTCGCATATCTTCGTTTTCTGCAGAATCTGCATAACTTAGGTGACAAGGGTAAATGGACCTCTGACACGTGACATTTTCAAGGTGACACGTAAATATTGATATTTAAATGATACTATTCTAATCATTTCGATATGAAATTAAGCAACGATTAGAATCTGATATGAATTTGAATAGTCTTACGAATACCACATATTCCCTTTGATGTCATTCTCTTGTTTTTTTTTTATTTCAATTTCATTGGTTGCTGGACAACAATATCGTTTTCTGTTTTAATTGGGCTTGTTTCTGAATTATAAATGAGTTTTGACATACCCAGCTCAGATAATGTTGTTTTCTGAACGCTTTTGTTCACCTTAGTCCGATGAGTGATGCTAAAAACCTAATCAATGCAGATGAAAGTGTTGGAGGAGGTCGTCAATGGACTATTGGTTGTTAAAGGGATGAGAAGGGTCAGAGAAGGTCGTCAATGGACTATCTGTTGCCATCGGGGTGTAGAGGCAGTTGCTTGCTATTTCCATCTTTTCATGGTAGACTATTATGAACTTTGTTGGGGTTGTATTTTTTATCAGGGCGTACTTTTCATACCCCTAGGTTGTTATGAACTTTGTTGGGGTTGTATTTTCTAAACTTTGTTGAACAAAACTCGTAGGATGTTATGATCTCCGTTAGTCAGTAGGTGTAGTATTTTATGACATTGGTTGGTCAGTACATGTTAGTCTTTTATGAACATCTTGTGCACTTTGGGGCTTTCTTTACTAACATATACTTGGATTTAAAATGTTTGGGTGGAAAAATAGACACGTTAAATCCTTCAAGTGACACGATCATACAAACAGGTGACATGGTTTATTTCTAAAACAAATTTAAAGTGAAACCCCAAACTGTGACACGTGAAATCTAACCGGTGACATGGGTATACAAAAAGGGGACATGGGCGAATTCCTTACGAAAATGGCAGACCATCAAAATTCTAAATCATCAAAATCAAACAAATGACAAGTGAGATCCAGAAAAAGTCGTCAGGGCAAAATACAACCCACCATACATAAAGTTTGTCATATGTACATTGACCAAAAATTACTACCAAGTACTTACCCCGTTCCCAAAAGTATTATGAAGTTCTTAACCACTTACCTATCAAAATGGTCCAACCCCTTGCCATAAACTGAAAATGCAAAATAAAACCTAGCTTCTAAGGTAAGTCGTTGGACCACCAATAGAAGAACACAACTATGAACGACGATGCTTCACATGGGGAAACTCACTCGTGTCCTCCTTGGCACCGAACAACTCCAAATCATCCCAGTCTTCTTCGGGCTTCACTTCAAAACCTTCGTCCTTGTCCGAGACCCCAAATTTGATTATGGAGGTTGGCCCATCGTTATCCTCCTCGTCGCTGCTAATGGATATCACCTCCAAACCCTGACCCATGTCACCCATGTCACCTGACGAGGTATCCGTGTCACTCAATTCAATTACATCCATACTCTGTACCCTGTCACCTGATTGTTTAACCGTGTCAGTGTCCGTCGCAACCAGCTCCGTGCTCTTCCCTAAGACAGTGGTCACCTTTTCCCCATCATATAACACAACATCTAGAGACACGGGGTTTTGTTGTGCTTTACCGTCTGCCTCATCTATTACAATCTCAGTCAAATCGTCCACTTTTGGGGAGGAAGGTGGCCCACTCAATCGTTCTTCCCAGACAGGTTGCTTTACTTCAAAGCCCTCCTTCTGCAATGGACCAACATATATCGCAAGGGGCCACGAATCTTCTTCACACTTTGAGTTCAAAATTTTAAACACCTCAAAGTCGTCATCATCAACTATTATGATCGGATTACCCCCTTCTTTCGACTTTGGTACGTAAGACAACATCCACTATTCATATAAAGCACCATCGCCGACCTTAAGGCCGATCAACTTTTTGAAAGAGTTAAAGTCGATGCCCTCTTTTATCATGACATTCTTGTGCGTTTTCTCACCAGCAATCACCCATCCGCCTCCCTCGAACACCAAAAAACCACCGAAGATGAGTGTGACGCATACCAAGGCGTTTTCACCCGAAAAATGATATCAGAGACGAGAAGAAATGTTATCAATCGGTATCTAATGACATATCTAACGAGTAATTCGCCAAATACACTTACCCCTTGCATATGAGAAGAAAGGTTTATGGGAAACCAAGGTGACACGGGGATTCTGATCACTAACATGAGTGTAGAATAGCGGAATTGATGTAAAGTCCCCCTTGAGGGTTTCCATTCATTGATAATCATATATATAGGTTACAAAGGTATTGAGCATTTTGAGCCTTTGGGTCCACTATACAATATAAGACCTATGTAATCTATCAAACCCCCGCAGCCGAAACTGGAGGAGTCCGTACAGTGAGACTGGACCGAAAATCAATGAATAACTGCCGAGGTAAACCCTTGGTGAATATATCAGCGTACTAATAAGAGGATGGTACATGTAGAGCGCAGACATGTCCAATGGCAACCTTGTCCCGGACGAAGTGGAGATCGAGCTCAACGTGCTTTGTGCGTTGATGCTGGACTGGGTTGCTAGCCAGATAGACGGTGGAGACGTTGTCAGTGTAGACCAGAGTGGCCTTTTGAAGAGGACAATGGAGCTCAAGAAGGAGATTGCAGAGCCAAGAGCACTCGGAGACAACGTTGGCAACACCCTTGTATTCGGCCTCAACGCTGGAGCGAGACACGACAGACTGACGCTTGGCTGACCACGACACAAGGGTGTCGTTGAGGAAGACACAGTAACCAAACGTGGAACGACGTGTGTCCGGACAACCACCCCAATCCGCATCAGTGTAAGCAACAAGGTCAAGCTTAGAGGAAGGGGTGATCGTGGTGCCGAGCTCGAGAGTGTCGTTGATGTACCGAATGATCCGCTTCAAGGCCTGAAATTAGGGTTCCCTTGGGGCATGCATGAACAAGCAGACCTGCTGAACGACGTAACTGATATCAGGTCTGGTGAATGTGAGATACTGAAGAGCACCAACGAGGCTCATGTACAATGTGGGATCATCAACCAAATGACCAGAATGAGCACTGAGCTTGTTGGATGTATCGACAGGATTGCAGTTGACCATCTTAGCCCGAACAACAATCTCAGCAGCATACTTACTATGTGAGAGAAACAGACCAGACGCATGACGCTGAACAACACCAACTGAAGGTGACAAGTGCTCTGCAACCGAAACTGCAAGCCGACAACTTGTGTTCAATGGTGGAACGTTCTCAATCTCTTTCTCCAGGTAAGTTTATGTTGTAGAAGATGTGAGAAAAGAGAGAAAAAAATGAAAGTATTTTCCCATCCTCCATTTTTATACAATATAAAATGGTAAAAGTAAACTCAACATCACATCACTCAATCACTCATCCCCTCACAATTTTTGGCGCCAAAGCCCATAAGCCTTTCCCTCTTCACATGTTCCCTCTAACCTGCCCAAGAGGTCACTATTTTTTTTTTTTTTTTTTTTTTGCAAAAGTAGACCCATATACCACTTTTACATTTGTCCAAAAAGTGGTCTATCTATACAAACCATTTCAAAAATTGGTCTATCCATGCGAATCGCCCCTCATTTTTTTCATTAATTAATTTCATCATATACCAGTACTTACAATAAATTACTGTATTATAAATTAAAAAATTTGTAGTAATTAGTTGATCGAGCATGATCGCTAGCTTATATATAATCAAATTAAGACTTTTGTATGGCAAACATTCGAGGTTGCTAGTTTTTCGGAACTTGTTTTTTTCATTAATTAATTTCATCATATACCAGTACTTACAATAAATTACTGTATTATAAATTAAAAAATTTGTAGTAATTAGTTGATCGAGCATGATCGCTAGCTTATATATAATCAAATTAAGACTTTTGTATGGCAAACCTTCGAGGTTGCTAGTTTTTCGGAACTTGTGATTTTGATATTATATAATTTTAAATGAAATAAATATAATATTTTAGTTTAATTAGCAGTTGGAATCATAGTTTTTCATCATGTACTTACCAAATTTTTCGGAACTTATGATTTTTTTTAATTCACAAGTTTCAACCAGCTACCATATTGGCTATCTTTTTAACAAACATAGCCTAAACTCTTTTATAATGTTTTAAAACCCTTTTTTTTAACCATTTAACAGTATATTGATTTGGTGTTGATATTAAATCAGTATAAACACGATTTAACTTAAAATTATGGGAAAAAAACATAATGATTTGAGCGACATTGAATTTAAACTCGAACATAGTAATATTCAATGCACAAAAATAAATATTGTGAAGATCATTTAAACAATTAAACATGTTATAGTGTTGTATATATTCCATAGTCATTTAACAAATTCAAAACTTTTTATCAAATCCCTTTAACTTCAACGCTATAACCTCGCTCGCGAGAGAGAGGGGTGTGCGAACCGTGCATATTGAAACTGATAACCTCGCTCTGGTGAACAAACTACAACACGGTTGTGATGGACTAGGACCCCTGTACAATCTACTTGCTGCGATAAAGGGTCGCGAGGAAGTGTTCGACTCAATCACTTGGTCCCATACCCGACGTGAGGGGAATAGGGTGGCTCATGGTTTAGCTTCGATTAGGCCTATTTCTAATTCATTATTTTTCTCTTTTCAGGGACTTCCATTTAACATTGTTACATACTTGCTTAATGAAATGGAGTGATGGATTGGCTTGTTCTCAAAAAAAAAAACGCTATTAAGTTTTTACTTTCTAATTTTACGTATTCATTTCCTTTCATTTTATAAAAGTTGTAGTAGCACAATCATTTTTGTAATTGTTCAAATCGGACGCTGTTCCGAGTTCGAATTCTGTAGGAGGGATTGAGGGGTTAATGGGAGGTTTCAGGTTTAATTCTCGCCTCCGTCGTGATAAGGAGTGAGAGAGACTAATAGGAGGTCTTGGTTTTGATCCTTACCTCTATCCCTTCTGTTGTGAAAAACAGGACCTCCTATTAGTAGGGGTGTTATTCGAGCCGAACGAGTCAAACTTGACATGTTCAAGCTTGTTCGTTTGTTAAATGAGCTCGAGCCGAGCAGAACCTAATTTTTAAACGAGCTTTTCATTTTGTTCAAGCTCGGTTTGTTTAGGAAATGAACGAGCTCGAACCGAGCTTTTTTCGAGTTTTAAGTAGTTCTACTTGGTTATAACATGTTAACTTAAGGGAAATTTTAGAAATTCCATAGAATTCGAGCTATTCGAGCTTTATTCGAACGAGTCGAGCTTTCAACCGAGCTTAAAACTTTGTTCAAGCTTAGCTTGTTTAAATAAGTGAGCCGATCCCGAGTCAAACTTTTTCGAGCCGATCCCGAGCCGAGCCGAGTTCAGTTCATATAACAACCCTACCTATTAGGGTGGTTTTGTGAAAAACACATAATTTTCGGGTGAATTTATGTAATTTACCAAAAAATAAAATAAAACTTGCTAGTGTTTACCGTATTTTTCTACTATCAGTTACAGTTGAATCGAAGTGTGCGAGAAATTCTGAGAATCCGAAGCAACTTTAGGGCTAAATTCGATCTCAGAACTTCTGCATCCTCTTCGTTTCTCTCCGTACCTGTTCATGGCTTTCCTCGGCGGCAGCGCTCCTGGAGAGGTCGCATCTCTCTTCTTTCTCTGCATTCATTTGCTTAATTTCTAATATTGTGCGTAGTTTGTTTCCACTTTTCTTGTAATTGACCGAAAATTGCAATTATTCCTGTCACTATTCCATGATCTTATGAAAGATTGTGTTAGACCTAGTATTGAACGCAACATTGCGCTTGGATTAAGCAATTAATTTGTAACGAAACAGGTTTTTATAGTCATCATATGTTCGTTGGAGGTTAGAGTTTACTGAAATTGTGCTGTTAGGGATTCAGTGGATCTTCTGGTGGTTGCTATGGTCGATCGTTTAGGTTAGGTGGATTGAATGACAGAAACTTGGAGAGATGCTTCTTTATGTAGTCCTTTATGTGTTGTAGAAGGATTTGAGGAAATTTGATCAGATACTAAGATAATAAGTGGAGGAAACTGTGAGGTTTGGGGGTGGAGAACGATCATTTGTTCTAGAATTTGCGTGGGATGTCAACTTACTTTTTGGTTTATGATCTAGAAAATATAGGGGTTGATAGTAGGTGGTGATAGGAGAAGAGTTGGCCTCTTTACGGAGATTTTTTTATATATATTTTGACTTTATGATACCAATGTAAGGAATAGCAAGAGGGATGTGATAGTAAACAACTGGATTTTTTGCCATATCTCCTTGTCTGTACTTGGTCTAAAAAGTGGATTGTTCACACTCTCTACAATGCAGGTTGGTTTGAAGCTTCTTTTTAGCCCAGTTTCTTCAAACATTGTTCTTCGAACAGCATGGTAAGTCTGAATCGAGTTACCTCTTAACATTTCCTTCAATCCCCTCCCATACAGAATGGAAACCCTTGAAGTGGGCTGAAGAAAGTTCATAGGCAAATATTTATTATGTGAGGTTGTTTGTGGGATTCTAAGTGAATACAAGGATTAGGAAGTTGTATCCTGCAAGCATGAGACTTGGTAGTGATTGACAAGGATGGCTAAATTTGTATTCTGGATATGGATGAATCTTGACAAATCTTTTGACCTATTTAAATTACTATGATGTGCCAATTTTTTATATATTTTTATGTTAGATGTATGAGTGTTATTGATTATTTATACTAAATTTGGGTTCAGTTTTTCTTGTTCTTCAATTCAAGGAATGTGGATCTTTACCTTCCATCAAAATATTAAAGAGAGGAACTGCTATATGGTACTGTGGGTAAGGGACTGTATTTTGGAAATTAACTAGGTTTAGAAAATATAGGATGTGGCAAGCCTTCTTCCTCAAAAATTCAAAATAGCCAGCTCTACATTGCTTTTTTAATCTTTTGAGACATTCACAATGTAGAATTCGTAGAAAGAGAGGGAGCTTTGAAACTTTTTGCTTCACAAGTTACCTTGTAAACCACCACAAGCCCAATTTTATGAACCATATTTTTTAGTTGCCAGAACTAATGAGAACTTTGGACATTGCCTGGTTTCCTTACTGAACTGAATCATAAATTTTGGCACTTTCTTTGCTAAAAATGATAAAAAAAAAAAAATTTGGTTATTTTTGCAATATCAAACCAATTTTCTTGGCAGTTTGTAGATACAGTGGAATTCTCTTAAGTTTTTTTTTTCTTTTGCAACTTGTGGATTATTTCCTGGTCAAACATTGATTTCTAGGTGTTAGTGTTACATTTTTTTTTTGTTCATCTTGATCCTTGTGACTTTGTGCATGTGTTCGGTCATTTAAGCATTCTTTGATTTGGTTTGTTCACTTTTTGCAGCTGCTCCATAGGAATTGCATTGCCTGTGTACTCTACATTTAAAGCAATTGAAAGTAAAGACCCTGACGAGCAGCATCGGTGTCTTTTGTATTGGGCAGGTCAGTTTTTATAGGTTTTCTCTATCATTGTGTAATACTTCAAAGTATGCTTGACAGGGACACTTTTACGTCTCATGACCAGCCTCTTCTTGCATTGCATATTTGCACGTGATCAGCTTGATCATTAAAAAGGACTACATTTCATCTTTAAGTAAGTTTGATAGATCTTCTTACTATGTGCAGCCTATGGATCATTCAGTATTGCTGAAATATGGACAGACAAGATTCTAAACTGGTATCATATTGCGAAGCATATATTCAGTCTTGATAGTGTCATATTTGTTTGTATCACACTGTCAATATACTTATGTATTCTTGTTCAACTTCAACACTTTCAAACCCTGTCTTAAGAAGAATTTTCATCTGGAAGACTAACAATTCTTTCACCAGGGTACCCATGTACTATCATTTGAAGTTTGCTTTTCTGGTGTGGCTTCAACTGCCATCAGCTGATGTAAGCTTCATTACTATTTTTTTCTATTTACATTCAGAATTGATTTCTTTCCCCTGATGTGTCGCGATTCTTGACCCAAAGAGTGGTTACCCTTGCTTGCTAGTTTGACTGATACTGTATCATTTGAAGGTTTTTTCCCCAGCGTAGCTTCCTGCTGTGGACTTGTGGTATGTTTCCATGGACCATACTTGAATGGTTTGAAACATGATCCAGGTTGAATATATTGATTATTTGGAATAGGTAGACAGGCATGGGTGGTTAGGAAATATAGGTTATTAAACCTTTTCAGTTTTATTTGCTTTTAATTGATGAAAGTGTTAATGTACCTAGTGTAGTCGTGTTCATACAAGGAGTGATTGGAAAATTTACTAAAGTAGTGGTTACAAATCTGCAATGCGCAAATCAGGTGTCCATTATATAAGTGTTTTGTAGGACTTCATGCTTTGTTCTCCAAGTAGAGTTCTCTCCTATCAAGTGTTTGGTGCATTTTGGCTGTCTCGTATTTAAATGTGTGTGTTGTTTGTGCTGAGAGTATCCACTTAAGCTCTTATCAGATTGCTTTTGGAAATCTCTATTTGAGTTTATCTTATCTTATTTGCCTGCTTGATTTGTAACAGGGATCGAAGCAGTTGTACATGAAGTACTTGCGTCCATTCTTTTTGAGGCACCAAGCTAAACTTGATTACGCCCTAGGGGCTTTCTATTGTGAAGCGGTATCATTCCTTATTATGGCACTCTCCTTTTAAGCTTGTATTGTGAAGAATAGCGGATTGGTATAGTGAAACCCTAGTTTATATATATATATTTTTTTTGGTGAACAAAAGGAGGGAAAAAGCCCCCCCCCTAGTTTATATTATTGCACAAAAAGTAGTAAGCTTTTGCGAAACATCCAAAGCAAGTTAAATATTTAAATGTAATTGCTAGTTCAAAAAATTGAAAGCCACAATGTTGTATCAACTTCCCCAAATAGAGCCTAATTCCCCTCCAACATCAATGGTTCATTTCCTATCAAACCTGCCATCATCATGAAATGATCTTAGGATATTCATTTTACTTCAATTTTTTTTCTTTTACTACTCATCTAGCATATTTTTGTGTGATTCTCAATTTTTTGTTATAAATTGATGAACGTGCAGACAAGATTTGTTAGCTCACACCAAGCAGAATTTCAATTTGCAAAGAGACTCGTCCTAAATGTTATGGGAGCTGGTATGATATATTTGCTTTATATGTTCTTCAAATTACTTAATTTTGCTTAGTACTCCATCCGATCCAAAAAGATTGTCGTTTGACTTTTTAACACGTATTTTAAGGAGCTAAAAACTATATAAAATATCAACTTTTTTTAAATTATTTTTTTACAACTTAATATTTGTTGGTAATAAGTATTAGATTATAAAAAATAATAAAAAAAAGCTAATATATTATATAGTTTTTAGCTTCTTAAAATACGTCTTAAAAAGTCAAACGACATCTTTTTGGATCGGAGGTAGTATATTGCTTGCCATTATGGTTTGTATAATCATTGCATGTTTAAAATGTTTCTTTATACCAAAACAGCACATCAGATGGTGAGGAATGTCACGCACCCGATGGCTAGACCCACAAGAGTCAATCGAGCTATTGAAGGGCCTAATGCACAAGTTCAGAATTCAGAGGCAGATTCGGATTCTGATCCTGATTCTGGGAGAGAAGGTTGAAATCACACCGAATGCTGTTTCCTTGTCTTCTTTCTATTGTTTTAGCTGTTGAGATATTAAAAGGCATCTGTCTTTTTTTGTACATAGTAGGACTTGTTTATTTGCAATTCCTTTTAGTTTTAGTCTAGAACATGTTTTGTGTACCTCGGCGAAATTGGAGATACAATATACAGTTTTTGTGGCTTACAATTGTAGTCTATCTAGTACATGTCATTGATAATGTTTTACAAATAACAGGTGGATGTGTAATTTCAACAATAAGATGTGGTTGTGTAAAGTAGGAAAAAAAATGGGTGTGCAATTTCAACATTTTGTTATGAGAATTTTAATTAGGTCATTTTCCTTGAATTGGTAAATAAAGAGCGGAACCATTCCGGAATGGCTCACCAGAAAGGACTTGTGGATAGTGCCCATAGGTCCCCGGTTCGATCCCTGGAGTGGCCGCTCTTTATTTACCTATTCTCCGGGGTTCGAATCGGGGACCTTTTCCTTGACAAGTCTCATCGCATAGTGTTAACTTTATAAAACACTGAACATGCACATTTGGATAAAATTCTCAGATATCCACCACGTAACAAAAAATGCAAGCTTGTTGTGCACCCCATAGGAGTTCCAATCTAAACAACTTTAAGGAATCATAAACTTCAGATAACCTGGATTTGTGAATGACATCAACATGGCTATGTTTTGACTTGAGGTTCAAATACCTGACTTGTCCATTCATAAAATTTTGGATACATATTGAAAACAGTAAATATACCAAGTTTGCATCAAAAGTGCGTCAAAACAGATGTAAAACAAAAACCATTCTTTCTTGCACCAAGAGAGGCTACAAAAATCTTAAGCCAAAGCATCATAATCATCCAGCTCTCCTTTGTATTCCTGCACTTTCCTTTTAATCTTGGAGGAGTGCACCCAAGTAATAAAATCTTCCAGGTTTCTTGTGACATGGAACGCAGGATCGGTTACTGTATCTGGACCTACCCGTATATGGCCCTGCTCGATATATGTCACCGCTTCTTTCAGATACTGTGCATATTTCTTGTTCACCAGAACTGTTGCTAGTCGCCGTCTGTTCAATGAAAGTTGAAGAGAGAACAGAATAAACCCAAGGTAGCAACAAGTAAATAGATTCAAGCTGCACAAGGCTAAATGAACTCAAGTGATAATCAGGGTCAGATGGTTCCAGATGTTCCATTCTAATGCAAAACTATCTTTGGTGTGCAACCATAGGGCTTGGTTTTCCTTATACTAACACCCTTTTAGTCCTTATCAATAGTTTCCAGGCAGCTACTATACACAAAACGTAAAACTCTCAAAATTGTGACTGCTTAGCTTTAGGGTTGGGAAATGGAAATGCAGAATGCTAACCTACAAAACGATGAAACGGATAAATGATCACAAACAGCCAAGCTTTTCCTGGTTGTAATTATACCCATATCGAACCTGCAATTGTAAGAAAAAGCAGTGAAAAATAAATGAGACAGGCACATAGTCCATAAATCTGCAATAAGAATCAGAAGTTCCCCACTACTCAAAACCGAAATCCACAAATCATCCATCACTAGTTCCAAATCATAACATGGCAAAATTACGAGGCACGGGATGGATTTCTAGCAATCCATCCAGATACAAACAGCTAAATTACGAAGCATGAAAAAACAAACTCAAAAGTGAAATTATAAATCAGGATGTAGCAATCTATTTAAAGTCAGACTGAAAAGTTAGAGCATCCGCATCCATGGAACCCAATTCGGTTCCTTAACTCTCCTTTTTATCTTTCTCTCTCCTTAAGAAACCCAACTTAATTTTTTACCCACATCCCTAAAACCCTTTTTATTATAAACTAAATAATATAAAATTAAAAATAGCCCCACTACATACCCAAACCCCTCTCTTTCTCTTTCCTATCCCTCACTCATGTCCCCCACATTCTTTCTTTCTTGAGTTTTTAAGGGTTCTTGTTCTTTACTAGTAAACCCATCACATCATTCCTTAGCAAAACACATCATTCCTCCATTATTTTATTAGTAAGTTTCTTATTTTTCTCCTTTAAACACCCCAATGTGGGTGCTCTTAAGGCCACAGACAAATAAAGAGATTGGGCTGTCAACGTTGCAGACAGATCACAGCAGGAATCAGTAGCAGGCTAGCAGCATCATTTTAAGATAACCAATTCCCTAACAAAATGGAATTTTGAACTATTCAATCCCCTATCTATGAAGTCAGAAAATCAGAATCCTAAAAATTCATCCCTAAAAGTCTAAAGCATAGAGTTACCATTCTGCTACTTGCCAAAAAGCATCGGAAACAATCCTAAATCTTCTCTTTAACATGAGCAATCAACAAAGACATACAACCAGAAAACTCTGAAACATCAAACAGGAGAAGAGATATTTCAAAGAATTACTAGCTTACAGGTTTTGCAACAGCTTGTCGGTCATGTCAATCCGAT
Organism: Persicaria tinctoria; assembly: GCA_037127255.1. Classification (NCBI taxonomy): domain Eukaryota; kingdom Viridiplantae; phylum Streptophyta; class Magnoliopsida; order Caryophyllales; family Polygonaceae; genus Persicaria; species Persicaria tinctoria. Next base: position 4,917,849 of record JBANSL010000005.1, on the reverse strand, counting down.
AAGGATCCTTCGGATCCATCTGTTTCAATATGTTCACTAGCTTCTGCACCATCCTACATATAGTTGAATACCTGAAAATCCCCCACACAAAAAAAAAAAAGCAAAACAAAATTAATCAAACCAATTCCCAAAATCCAATCAGAAATCGAAAAAACAAACCAAAAGAAAGGTAAAATAGAAAAACAGACTTTTTGTAATCATCACGGACAGTGACATGGTAGCGGCCCATAATAAGAGCTTCACGGTGGCCACCTTCTCTCTTCCATTCCAAGAAATTCGTCTTCTTCAGGAGCTTATGCTCGTGAAACTTGAGCTGCCTCATCTTTCAACGCCTTTATTCTCTCTTATTGAGAGTCACAATGAAAACCCTAACAATTAATACATCATCATCATAGTAAATAATAAGTACACAATTGCAAAATAGCACAAAATCAATCGAAAGCAAAAGTAATCAGTAACAAGATAGCACCTGGAAGTTGGAAGCAAAAGCTAACAAAATCAATAACAAAAGTAAGTAGAGAAATGACGTTGAAGTGGCCATAAACAGAAGCTAACTTTTAGGGCCCCTCAAAGTTAGCTAGCAAAATCAATAAATGGAGAGCACTTGGAATTTTCAAAGCGTTTATCATTGTTTTATCAGCAGTTTTCTGTTTTGACGGGGAATAAAACAAAAACAAAAACAAACAAGATGAGTAAGAATATGAATTAATGAGATACAAATGAAAGTGTCTTTTTTCTTCCTTTATTTGCATCAAAAAACAATGTTTTAGGCTTGATTTTGTTTTTCAATTAGAGGTTCTCTTTTCGATGCGGATTGCTAGAATATGCTTTCCCCTTATAGTTGTGTATGTGTAATATTTCTAGTTTGATTTAGAAGAGATACCAAATGTCTCTTTTGTAATGGTAGCATTTTAACTTCAAGAATGACACTTAAAATTACTATTCAAAGCAAAATATATATTATATATGTGTAATAAGGGGCATGAAGGAACAAATTCAAAGCAAGGAACATATATTATTATAATGTCATTTATTACACCATTTTTTACCCAGCAACTAAAAATAACAACTTACTAATAATTATACAAGGACATCTATGTAAAACAAAGACTATTGACATATGTAAACTGGACACAATAAATGGACCCCTAATACAACGAAACACATTCTAGTAGATTGTGAATAAAGAACTTAATATATACACCTTAGCATTATTTTTTAAGGTGTGTTTTTGTTGGGATGCTCTTAGAATGTGTAAGGCGAATATCTTCAGTGTGTGCAGTATTTCAATCTACCCTTATCAAGTATTCCATTTCATGCCCATTTCCAAGCAAACATTAGCTAGTTTGATCTTCAAAGTTAAATCCAGCAATCAACTGCAGCCCCAAAATCTCATCAAACACCCCCAAATTTGCAAATTCAGTCCGTCAGCCCCAAAATTCCAAATGGCCAAATAAATTGCAATTTCAGATTCCTTCCAGTGACAAGTAAAAGTCTTTAAGAACACATTGAAGTCACACAAGCATGAAACAATGAACTATGAAGAATTTAAGAATGAGAAATATTCACAGCTCACAAACCTTGAATCTGGTGTATAATCGTCTGCCGGAGAGGGAGAGGGGATCGACAGGCGGAAGTGGGGAAGGAGACCGGCACCGGCGCGGAAGCAGAGACTAGGAATCGAGCGAGACAGGGGGAGGTTTAGTTGTGGGAAGAGAGTCTGATGGAGGCAGGAGGCGGTAGCGATTTTAGGGTTTAGCGGTTCCAGAGTTCCAGTTCAGGATTTTTTTTTTAATTTGGGAAATTCCCCCGGTGGCCACCAATTTTTGGTAATTACGTGCAGTAGCCATGAAGTTTTACAAAAGTTTTCATGGTGACTAAAAGGTTATGCACGTATTTTTATTTTTATAATGATAAAAATTACACTCATTTCGTTAATTAAAATTTGTCATTTTAGAAATCTACACACTTATTAAAAAAACAAACAAAAAATACACTTATACTCTTAATTACTCCCTCCGTCCAACAATACATGGACTTTTAGATGTAAATTTTTGTCCAACAATAGATGGTCTTTTAGGTTTTCTAGGTAAAAAGTTGTAATGATTTGTATTGGTTTGTGTGTTGTTGACTTTTTAAAATAATTTGATTGGTTAAAATGTGTAGTGGGTGTTAAAAAATAATAAAATTTATGAAAAAGTTAGTGCAATGATGATGTTTTTTTTAAAGTAAGGTGTTTTATTAAAACTTGTGCAAAATGCTAAAAGGCAATGTATTTTTGGACGGAGGGAGTATTACTCTTCTTTTTTTACTTTCTGAAAAACTACAATTAACAACTAATTATCAATTTCGTAAAATAGATAACAAAATATCTAAAATGATAAGTTTTTCTTAACAAGATTTACTTCCTAAAATGAAAAGTTTTAGTTAACGGATGGAGTATAAAATATAAAAAAAAATACATTTTTTTAATAAATTCATACTTTATAGTAATAAGTATGAAACCATTTTAAAAAATTAATTAAAAAGTTAATATTTTATATACTTTTTAATGCCTAAAAAAGTGTATATGAATAGTAAAACGTCATATTTTAAGTTGCGGATGGAGTATATCATAAGAATGAAATGTGATACCTTTAATTGAATATTTTAAGTTATGGGTGGAGTATATCATAAGAAATAAGAATGAAATGTGATACCTTTAATTGAATATTTTAAGTTACGGATGGAGCAAATCTAGAGCGTTGAATTAAGAAGATTAATGACTAAAATTTAAAGAGCAAAATTATTCACCTAAAATAAGATTTTTTTTTTCACTTGTATTTTAGGTATAAAATTTATTGCCAAACCTATTAGATATTTAGATGTCACAAATGTGTATGAAGGACGACAAACTTTCAGATTAATTCATGTTTTCGCACTTGCACACTAATATTTAAAAAAAAACTAAAATTTTACCCGAATCTTTCTAAAAATTACCCAACCAGAATTTGATAGAAACAACAAAAAGGGCTATACATTTTGACCAACAGATGTTTCACAATGGCTATCACCCCATAAACATTTAATCAGCAACAAATACACAACAATTCACAACAGAACAAGCATAGACAACACTCCAGTAGCTTGAGCACTGTCGTCATGGTATGTAGACATCAATATGACTGAAATCGGATGCAATTTTGAGAGAAGGGTCTCGGTTAAATGTTATTTTGAATACATTATTATTACATGAGCACCGAATGATACATGTAATGTTCCAGGGGGGTTTTCTTTGGCTGCCAACTCGCACACTTCAAGCTATCTGGGAAGACAATGGAGTTTTTTTCTTCTTCTATGATCGCCTGGGTCTTCAGAAGTCCCCTTTTAAACGCTTATTATAAGCATCTCGTGAAGAAAGTTTGTCCGACATATCCACCAGCCATAGCTCTTCTTACATTGGATTCAAACATCTTTGGGTTGTCCCTCAATACAGCAGCAGCGTCGTGGTTGAGGGGATCCTCATGGTTCGGTTGCTGAAAACAGGCAGACAGATTTTATGTATCACAAGCACAAAAAAAGGGAGAAGAGCAAGGAAAATAGAACACATCTGATTGGGATGAAAGAAAGGGTGGAATTAAACGTCTCGGGCCAAATATTTAGGGTGTGGCTCAAACACTTGACCAAAAATACGCGAACTCACAATGGCCTGATTTTAGAACCACATGATCAAACAACTTATAACCACAACTACTTCAACTTGCCCAAACCAAGAATTTTAGGATTTAGGTCAAGCACCTTGTGATCTACTCGAAACAAAATTAACCAGCCCTTAGATAACCCAGCAACAAAGTTATCCGACCCACCAAACTTGATTGGTGGCTTCCTTGTTTGGCTCAAGGGGTGACAAGGAAGGAAAAATAAAATCTCCAGTAACTTTTCTAGCTTACCAATGCCATGCAATTCCCCCGGCTTATCTTCCCTCCCACTTTTGTAATACAACAACAATACAGTAAGATGAGCATGAGAAAGAATACCGTGAAAAGATGAAACAGTCCGTATATGACAGTGTTGACATTCAGCACCGGCTTCCAGTCTTCCCTTAAAATGTTTAGGCAAACATTTCCTTCCAAATCAATGTTCGGATGGTACACCTTTAAAGTTAAGAAAATAAGTAAAAAAATACACCAATACAATGAAAGTTGTGATGAAGATACATATAACTAGCTGCACTTTCGAAGAGATGGATTTATAATTACCTTTGTTTTGCATTTTACTTTTGGAGGTTCATAAGGGTAGACTGAAGGAACTTGGAAAGTAAACACAAAGGTACCCCCTCTGCAGTAAAAAATATCACAAAATTCTTAACCATTCTTATTTCTTAGTGCCCTAAATGCTCAAAGTCACGAACTCACAAATCATGATTTGACTAAGAATCAAAGCATGTTTTATCCAGAGTTTTAAGGAAAGCATCAACTATCCACAAAGTAAATAGGCAGAAAGTTGGAGCAACCCCTTTCATTATTCCAAATCTGTCTATACAGTTACATAACCCTTATATAGACAGATTTATAATGAAATCGAGCATGGTATTAGATGGAGATGCATATAGAAAGTGACTTACAAGTAGTATCCTTCATCAGGACGAATGGTAACTTCAAAGTTCATCAGATCATCCTTGCCATTGGGAAATGAAATTTTGCATGATTTTGGGAGATTTAGTTCACTGATATCTACAAATTGGAAGGAAATATGTTTAATGTGCAGAAAAGAGTTAAACCCCTTAATCAATAAATTGATAAAAATCATCTTTAACACATTTAGATAACTGTCAATTATAGATATATATGACAAACAACATTTTTAACAGAAAGCAAATCCATGTTGTTTTTTGTGAAAATCATAATATAGAATGGCAATGTTGACTTAGCAAAACAACCCTATTAACAAGGCATTTAAAGATATTTGCGTTAAATTATGAAATATTTAGGAGATAAAACCTTTATGAAGACGTAGTTCTCCAGCAGATTGTTTTTTCACTGGTGCCTTCCCGTTGTTATTCTCTATGAGTTCCCTCTGCTTCTCCTTCACTTTAAACAGCTTAATCATTTTCCTGGAGTTGAGCTCTGCATCATGAAACAAAAACTTCAAACAAGCATCCAAGGCCACCAAGTCTAAATTTTGATAGTGTGATACATAATCCAATTATTAATAGAAGGAAAAAGGAAAGAAAAGAAGACATTGGACTATGATTGAAAGTTGAAATAGGGAGAACTGAAAACAAGTTTGAAAGAGATAAGAAAGAGATGCATAGAAAGCTTACTAAAAGTATACAAGAATATATCAAAGAAGACAACAAAGTGGGAGAAAAAGATGACAAGTACAAATGACCGATATTTCAGTATATCTATATCGGCTTGTTTGGTATTTTGTAGTATATCAGATATAGCCCAGCTAACAAATTCATCACAACTGAACAAAATAAATCTGAAACAAATCAAGAGAGATAGAAACAAATTCGCATAACAAAAAAAAAAAAAAAAAAAAATCAGATTCTACAGATTTCGATGTAAGGCACACAAATTTCAGATTGTACATTCCCTAATCTACAAACCCTAATTTCAGATTGTACAAGCCCTAATTTCAATTGTAGAGGCAAAGAACAAAACCCTATATCAACAAGCCAAAAATCGCCCAAAAAATGCACAAACCCTAATCTACAAACCGCACATCCCTAACCCTAGATTTCGAAATTGGGATTGCCCATAGATTCCAACAAGCCAAAGTCAAGAAAGAGGAGAGAAAGAAGGACAGAAGAGAAGAACGAGAGAAGAGAGAGCAGAGAAGAACGAGAGAAGAGAGATCGTACCTGAGCGGAGAGAGAGCGAACAGAGCGAGAGAAGAGAAGATGATATCAGCGCCCAAATGATCAGTATATCAATTTGGACTTTCTCTAATCAAGGGTGTGTTTGGATTCCAAAATGCATTAAATATAATGCATTATTTTTACCTCGGTTTATGTGCTTGTTTATTTACATTACATATTTCACCTCGATATTTGCGACATTTTAATTGTGCAACCAAATATGCACATAAATCGAGGTAAAAATAATCCATTATATTTAATGCATTTTGGAATCCAAACACACCCCAAAACTTAAAACTGATACAGTATAAAGTACTCCATCCGTTAAAAAATATAAGTTTTTTAGGTTTAGATTTTTATTTGAGGAAATGGTAGTAAATACCACAATTTTTAAAATCTTTGCAAAAATGCTATCATTTTGGGAAAATTTGCAAGAATGCCATTTTTTCCCAAAATTTGCAAAAATGTCAATGTAACCCCTCCCCCAAAACCTGCTATCCTAGGTTATTATGCCCAAAAAAAAAATTAAATTACAGGCATTGTCAAGGTTCCCGGATCTGAGTGGTTGCCGATGGTGTTCGCCGGGGGGCTTGGTGGAGGGGGTGTGTGGTGGTCGGTCTCGACCTGGATCTGGCCGGAGGTGGGCTCTGGCGCTCTGGGCTATTGTTGTTCTCTCTCCTCTCCCTCGCTCTTGCCTTTTTCTCAGATCTGGGCGTTGGTAAGGGTTTCTCCGCCGCCGCTTGTCCGAGGTTGGTTGTCAGGCTGATAGGGGGTGGTCTTGGGTGTGAGCCAGGCGAGATGGGGCTAGTAATGTCGGTCTTCCTAGTTCAACGGATCGCTGCAGCGGGATGGCTGTTCCTCGACGATGGTGTGGTGGGTGGAAGGCCGGCCCCAGGGTGAGGCTGGCGGCGGTGGAAGGCGTGGGCGCCGCTTGCTCTCTCGCTCTCTACTTCGTCTTTTTCGTCCCTGTTCTCTCTCACCTGCCGCCTGCTCTCTCTCTAAATCTTTCTTCGTCCCTGTTCGTCTTCTTCGTCCCTGGTTTGAGGTTCGAATTGGGTGACATGGGTTTGACATTGGGTGACAGGGGTTTCCATTTTGTAGAGAAGGGTTCCAAAATGGGGTGACAGGGGTTTGACATTGGGTGACAGACTGACAGAGGTTTCCATTTTGGAGAGAAGGGTTCCGAAATTGGGTGACAGGGGTTTCCATTATGAAACTAGGTGATGAGGTGTGGAAATTGGGATATGTGGATGTTGTAGGTGGCCGATTGAAGGAGGTTTGAGGTATTGGTTATAGGCTTCCGATTTATAAGGGGTGACATGGGTTTCACGTTGAGTGACAGGGGTACAGTGACATGGGTTAGTCTGTTAGGTGACAGAGGGAGATGAATATAATTTGTAAACTGACTTTGTTCGTCTTTGTTCGTCTGATGGAAATTGCATGAAACAAATGGTGAGGACAAAATACACAGAGGAAAGAGAGTGGCCGAGAGAGAGAAGACGAGTCAAATCGCGAGGAAGAAGAAAGGCAGGCCGTGAAGATACATCTGGCAGCTAGGGCGGCGGCTGAGTCGAACTCCGGCCACCGCAGCCATCATCGGCGGGATACTGAGGAGGAGGAGCGGCGAGAAGCTTGTCGGAGCCTCCGACGACGGATTTTTGTCAGGTACGACCTCATCGACTACGACGACGAAGACTACTTAGATGACGACGATGACGAGTTCGACGAGAATGACAATACCGACGCGGAGGACGGCGGCCGAAAGAGAGAGAAGAAGCTCAAGTTTGTGCTCAAGCTTCCGAATTGTTCCAGACTCTGAAGGTGAAGGGGACGAAGAGGATGAAGAAGAGGAGGAAGAAATTAGGGTTGTGAAAATCCCCCACCAAAACTCTCTCTCTCCTTTCTCTCTCTCTCCTTGTGACAACCTGTAACCGGTTTAGCCATTCCCTGGTTTTATTTGCAAAAATACCACTAATGGTAGTTGTGCAAATTTTCCAAAAAAGTGGTATTTTTGCAAACACACAAACAAAAAGTGGTATTTGTGCAAATAACCCTTTTTATTTGTGGAGGATGGTGGATAATTAAAGAGACTTACTTGAAAGTAATTTGTAACCAAGAACCGGCGGAAGTGGCAAGGAGAGATGGATACGAGGAGAGTAGATTGAGAATAAAGCAGTAGAGAATACGAGAAGAAGTCAAGTGGGTAGAGACGAGAGAGGGTTGACAAATTTAATTGTATGTTCTAACTAAAAAAACAATTTGGATGGGGCTATAAAAAAAATTGTACGTTAAATTTTCATTATTTTTAGGTTTAATTTAGTGAATGTCCATAAAAATTGTCATAATTAAGTAAATGCTAACTTTTTAAATAAATTAAGTAAATGTTCATTTTTACCCTTCCTTCCCATCCCTTAACCTTTGATCATTTTTAATTTTGACATTGACTAGTCAACATTGACCATTTTGGTCAATGCCTACATTTGATGACAGTTTTTTGGTGACAGACTAATTTTTTTGGTGATATTTAACGGAATTATTTTATTGTACTAGTGAACACTGTCACCCGCCTATTGTTATAAATTACAGAACATTGTCACCAACTTTTTGTCACCTACTATAAAATATTGTCACCGTCAATTTTCACTAACTACGTACTAGCTATTACCAACTACAAAAAATATTGTCACCAACCTATTGTCTACAACTACGAAACATTGTCATCAAATTGTTTTCACCAACTTATTGTCACCAACAAGCGAACAATGTCACCAAACATTGTTACAAACCAATTATTACCGGCTATAGCACACTCGATATCACCAACTACAACACACTCGAAATCCAATTCAAGAAACAATCAATTGAACAAGAACTCATCGATTTCAAATTCTCATGACCAAAATGTGGTATGATATGACTATGATCAATGGCAAAATGGAAGATTTACTAGTGGTTTTACAAGCTAAGACCACCGAGCAACATATTACCAATATGAAAGCACAAGAAGGGGTCCATCGTCGATGACTTTACTTAATTGGAGCTCAAGCTGCTCGTCCCCTAGTTGCTAAGCGCAGCGTTTGGCACCTTCACACTCACATTCAACAATCCGATCTTGTTGGGCAGATCCGCCAGCCCAGAGGTTGTCATGTAGGGTTTCTTTTTCACGATTGTCGCCGACTGGCCGAGATCAACGGTGTTCCGGCATCCGAGGTCATAGTCTTTCTCCAGCGCCACCAAGCACCGACAGATCCCACCAAAAGAAGAAATTCATAACAAAAGAGAGAGGACATGGAGCACCACCAAGTAGGTCCCAAAGTCGTGAATTAAAGTCCGCCAAAAACAAGAAGAAATTCAGAACAAAAGAGAGAGGACTTGGAGCTTAAGAGGCTCCGACGGAGCGAATCAAAGCTTTCTTGAAATCGATGGAGACAGAATCACCGACCACCACCTGCAAAGCTTCGACGGCTTCCCCTATAGTTGAGTTATCCCGCTTGCTCGCTAGACAACGACACGAAACCCTAAAACCACATAAGCAAGCAATTCAAGCGGATGAAGAAGAAATCAAAATGAAGGTCCAATTTCCAGGTGAATGAAAAGGAATTTAAGAGAGATAAAAAGGCACCTCGGGAAAGAACACATGGAAGAGAGTGACGATGGACGACCAGCGAGTATCGAGAGTGGCTATGGTGTGAAGAAGACGATGAAAATTAATAGAGGGGTAATTTGGTATTATCAAATTATTGTGCTTGTGGGCACGTACTTAATTACCAAATAAAAATGAACATTTACCTAATTATACTTTTTAAATGGATATTTCACCAAATTTTTCCTTATTATGGTTCATAATAATTTCACAATATCCAAAACTAGTATAACTATCATAAAATTTTAATAACTAGGTTAGGCGCTGCGCGCATACGTATTTAGATTGTACATGTTACCTTTTATATGCGCAAATATTCATATGTGCAAATAAGTATGATTGAGTTATTTTCCATAAAACTTAAATTATATAGTAATAAAAACAATAATTGTATCATTATAAGAAACTGGAAGGATAGTCTTATGAAATTTTAATCAAAGTAATAAGAATGATGTCTTTCAATGAAAAAAAATAAAGAATAAAAAGTTTATTAATCAAAACAAAGAAAGAAATTCAAACCTATAGAGTTCGAAAATCATGATCATTACACATCAAAACAAAGGGATGCGGAGCTCAGCTTGTTAGCCGGCTCTTAAATAAGGTTTGATAATTAAAAAAATAGTAATTATTATTATTATTATTATTATTATAACAATAATTATTATAATAATAATAATGATTATTATTATTAATAATTATCTGATTAAAAATATAAAGTCGGTTTAATTTGAGAAAACCTTAAAGTTACAACTTGGGTAGTTAACTTAAAAAACACAAAGTATAGTTGGTTTGAGAAAACTTTAAAGTTGTAATTTGGGCATTTTAAGAAAAAACTATAAAGTTAGGTGAAATTGATGAAATATGACAATTTATAATTTTGAAAAGACATAAAAGGACCTTGAAATAAAAAAAACTAATATTTTTAAATTCAAACTTTTAGGGTGAAAAAGATAGAAATTACTTAAAAGGACGTAGTTAATATAATATGATACGGAGTAATATAATTATGAGAGAAAAATAGATATTTTCAACCAAAAAAAACAATTAAAAATTACAAATGGGAAGTTACTATTCATTTGAAACTTCATACCATTATAAGGTGTATGATATAAGATAATGTTATAAAAATAATTAAACACTAATAAAAATTAGCCGAAATAATAAATTTAGTGAATAAAATAAATAAAAATCATCAAAATATTTATCACACAATATCATAAAAATATTTATGAAAAATATTTTTAACAATTTCTTCTCATTTAACCTAGTATATGTAGGCATAGATATTTTACGTCCCTCTCACTGTCACTCACTGATTAGAAAATAAAATATTGGATATGTTGCGTCCCTCTCAAATCACTGTTGTGGTTGGTCTGTTTAAAATCTTGTTACATTGATTTTATTGATGTGAAAAGTTGACGTTCCTCCATTTCACTTGAATTGTTGTTGGCTTTTACCGGAGTAATCTAGTTTTGTTGATGGTCCTATTAGGATATAATATGACATTTAGGGGAAGAGGTAAAGGTAGAAGAACAAGAACAAAGAGAGGGAGACACGTAGATCCTATTAGGATATAATATGACATTTAGCAGTTCGCCTACACAATTGTCGATGGGAAATGATTTACATGCCGACATTGCCAAAAAGAGTTCAAATGCGGCCTCCAAAAGATAAGATCATTTTTTATGGTTTGCTTCGAGTTCGAATTCAGGTGCTGAATCTATAAATTCTCTTGATGCCTACTTAAGACAATTTATTTATGATAAATTAAATCAGAGTTTGACCACACTACCCTATTTATATATATGCACACCAACCTCTTTCTCCGATCCTCTCCCCATCGCTTTAATTTCTCTTTCTCATCAAAATTTCGGAGAGGATTGATTGTTCCTAAAAAGAGAAAGACAACACTATAACACATCGTCCCATATCGGATAACAGTCTTAAGAGGACTAGCTAGCATGGGTTAACACCTCTTAATACTTTGGGTCTTACTGATGGTATTAGAGTCGACTATGCGCTTAGAGGTGCTCCAACAGTATGCTCGAGTACACTTCTCTTGGAACTCAAATCTTTTATAAATCACTCTGAACATCAAATATAAATAATATCAAGTAAACCATAGCGAAACAGTCATTGCCCATGTGCTGCATGTGCCATCAAATTCAGAATCATTGTTCAAAACTTAAAGGCTTAGAAGATTCTGAAGATTATATACTTAGGCTGAACGTGGTGATGCTTAGAGAGTTTGAGAAGATGAGGAATGCGTATCCTTGTATTAAGCTGATGCAGTGATGTTGTGAAGTAAAAGAGAGAGATGATCTGATTATATGATCCAAGAGTCCCTCCAATCTTGATTTGTCTTGTTCCAAACCTACCGCCATGATGTGAAGGGAACTAAAATTGGAAGTATTTTTCGTTTTAATTGGGTGTGGTTTTGGTCTTTGTTAAGGACAATGCGCCTTGGCATAGGGCATTTATAGTCAAATATGATGGGAAGAGAACTAAAATTGGAACTATGTATTTGTTTGGATGCCTTGATGATGGAAGAGTTCACAAAGATGGGAGATCAAACTTATCACTTTGATATAAAGTGTTAAAAATGTGGGAAGATTTTATATCTCTATACCACTTCTTTCATCCATAATACGAAGATATATTTTTCTCAAACTTCATTTCCAATGTAAAAAATGTAGGAAACGAGTGAAGTGGGAGAAATATGATAGTGGGATACATATATATAACCTCATGGCTTCTCATTCAAACTTCAAATTTTCGATGTGGGATGTAGTCTTTATCCCAAATTGGAAATGAGAGGATGTAATGAAGACTTCCAAATCTATAAAAGGAGAGGAATGTGGTTCATTTGTCACACATTGCCATATTAGTGTATGTAATATTATGAAATTTTCTAACAATAATTTATATAATTTACATAATAATTATAAATTTATTTGACTGTTAAAAATAAATTTATAAAAAAAAATATATTTTGAAATGGTGGGTTGACCCGGGTCGGACCCGCCGGGTCACGGGTTATCTTTTCCCGGACCAACCCTTCGACCCTTGGACCCTAACTCGGCGGGTCATGGGTCGACCCGCCCGACCTGTGACCCGAGGCCATGTCTAGTGGCGGAGCTAGGGGGTGCTCGAGCGCTCGAGCACCCCCTGGCTCGGAAAAAATACAAAAAATAATAAATTTGTTTGCATATATTTAGTATTTTAAGGTAATATAATATCTTTAAATGACATGTGAAACAAAAGTGCTATCTAGCTCAAGTGGTAATGGAAGAAAGAGAGAAAGTAAGGATGATTAAAAGGTCTTGGGTTCAAATCCCACCTTTTTAACTTTTTATTTATTTTACTCTATCATTAATTCTTCTTAATTTCTCTTTATATTTTTTTTGTTTCTATCAACCATTTCATTAAAAATGTCATATTTATGTTTAAATTATATACTAAACATTTTCTTTCAATGATGGTTTAATAATAATTCTTCGTCATTTTTTTCTATATTTTTTGTTTCTCTTCTATTTTTTGGTTACTCCCAACTATTTAAATACAAAACAAATCATTGAAAAATCCCAATTTTAGTGTTTTTTCAAATTTTTTTTTTACAAAATCTTCTTATCAAATATGCACAAAAAAAAAATATTTCACGAAATTTTTTTAGCACCACCTTACTCAAAATCCTCTATCATTAATTCTTCTTAATTTCTCTTTATATTTTTTTGTTTCTATCAACCATTTCATTAAAAATGTCATATTTATGTTTAAATTATATACTAAACATTTTCTTTCAATATTGGTTTAATAATAATTCTTCGTCATTTTTTTCTTTATTTTTTGTTTCTCTTCTATTTTTTGGTTACTTCCAACTATTTAAATACAAAACAAATCATTGAAAATTCACAATTTTAGTGTTTTTTCAATTTTTTTTTTACAAAATCTTCTTATCAAATATGCACACACAAAAAAATATTTCACGAAATTTTTTTAACACCACCTTACTCAAAATCCTGGCTTGGCCATTGCTTATTTGTGTTGATAAAAACTTCCCGCATCAATTAATCAAATTTTTATGGGTATATATCCAATTTATTTGCCTTATTTTTACTATTTGGAACTTTCCGGAACAAAATTGTCTTCTGATCGACATCAAATCTTTTGTTAAATGAACATTTCCTAAATGTTGTGACAATCACATTATGGTCAAAATAGAGTGGTCGATCAATGTTGGATCAGGTCATATGTTGGTTATATAATGTATTCGTTCGGATTGGGTAGGTTTGGATCAAAATGAATTTCGGGCTGGACCAGATAAATTTGGGTCAAAATGAATTTCGGACCTGGTTGATCCAGTTGACTCATTTTATTTTATTACAAAATCAAGATTTTTTTTTTTTTGCTTATTGTCGAATATTAATGATTTATTATATATAATTTGTGTATTTTAAAATTATAAAATTAAAGTGATTACAAAGATGATTCTGGTTGGGTCGATGAAGAGTTGAGTTTGTTTGTATTATGTACGTCCATTCGGACATCGAGTTAAAAATGGGTTGGACTCGCGTTCAAATTGCGCATGATGCTAGATTTTTTAATTCTATCGGGTCAAGGTTCGGGTTTCTCGGGATGGGTCAAATCTGTTGGAGAAATGTTCATTGTGGGGGTTTTCAATTGTGTCTTTTGAACTTCTTTTGTCCTACATTGATTACTAAGGGGTTTGGGGGGGGGTTGTTTTTAAGGAGGAGTTATTCAAGGAGTTATTGAGAGTTGGGATAGGGATCCCACACGCGCGCACCACCACCACCGCCGCCGGTCCGGTCCGTGACACGTGCGCGGTGCGGTCACATTTTACGTCGAGTTTTAATTTTATCAAAGAAAAAGGCCTCGGATAGTGTTGAATTAGGGTTTTGACTAATTCAACATTGTCACACGTTTTGAACGTTTCTTCCGAGATTTCAGCAACTGTGGAGCGTCCTCCTCCGAGATTTCAGCAAAGGTGGAGCGTCTCTTTGTGTTTTAAAAACCGACGTTCCCTTCAGTTTTCAATACACAGAAACCAATCTCCTCCTTTCTTCTCTTCTTCTGTTTACCGTTTTGAGTCTCTGAATGGTTCCATTGCTTCGACAGCGAGTGCACGCCAGAGAAGCCGCTGTGTATCCTTGGGGGGCGACGCCAGTAGCCGACCTGCACCGTGGTGTCGGGGCGATTTCGCTTCTAAGGCAGTGGTTCCCTTTATACCACGCCACAACCTTAAACACTTTTAAACACAGTTTTATTTCGATTTCTAAAGCGGTTTTTCTTGTCAAATTGAGGCTACATTCGCAGATTCACACCAACAATTTAGAAGCGAAATACCTTTGTCTCTGCGATGTCGATTCAATTCTTCAAACCGCTCCTGGATCTGTCGAAATTGGAGCCGCTGGATGGGACGAACTACAAGCGATGGTCGCAGAAGATGCTCATCTTCTTCGAGCAGTTGGAGATTGATTACGTCCTTCTTCAGGACGCCCCTGCTGCTGCGGCAACCTCCTCTTCCACCACTGTCGGCGACAACAAGGCTGGTAAGACCGTCGACGATGTTGATGCTGTCGACAAGGGTAAGAAGGTTGCTGATGATGACCTTGTACAGGCTAAAAAGTACGAGTCCGACAATAAGTCTGTACGAGGTCATCTTCTCAGCCATGTCTCAAACCCCATTTTTGATCTGATCTCTGTGCATAAATCTGCTAAATATATTTGGGATCTGCTGGAGAAGAAATATGGGGCTGACGATGCAGGGAAAAAGAAGTATGCTGTCGGAAAATTTATGCAGTTCAAGATGGTCGATGATAAGCCTATCATGGACCAGGTGCACGAGTATGAGAATCTGGTGGCTGACATACTCTCCGAGGGTATGAAGATGTGTGAGGTCCTGCAGGCGAATTTTCTGATCGAGAAGTTGCCTGACTCGTGGGGTGGCTATCGCAACCATCTGAAGCACAAGAAGAAGGATCTGACCCTGGAGGAGCTCGTCGGTCACATGAAGATCGAAGAGGCTAATCGCCTCAAAGACAAACCTAAGCCTAAAACTGCTGATTTTGTGAAGGCTAATCTGGTTGAATCTTCTGTGAAATCTGATAGGTCCAAGCAAGGAAACAAGCCTGGAGGTTCTAAGCCCAACATGAAACCAAGGAAAGGCCAGAAGTTCAAGAAGTCTGGCAATCGGCCGGACAAGCAGCAGAAACAGGGAGGCACTGGGATCGGCTGCTATGTCTGTGGCAAGCCAGGCCACAAGGCTTGGCAGTGCCGCAATCGAGCTGACATCCAGAACCAAGGACAGCAGCAGAACAAGCCCGCAGCTCCAGCCCAGTAGCAAGCCAACGTTGTCCAGGACAACAACCAGCTGATAGCCATGATCACTGAAGTCAACCATGTGGGAGGCCAGGTTGATTGGCTCTTGGACAGCGGAGCCACTCGACACTTCTGCGCCAACAAGGACCTGTTTGCTGAGTTTGAGGATGCTACAGACATCGACCAGGTCTACATGGGCAACTCGAGCATCTCTCGAGTGCTAGGCAAAGGGAAGGTTGCACTCAAACTCACCTCAGGGAAGTCTCTTACCCTAGTGAATGTGCTTTGTGTTCCTTCTCTGCGCCGAAATCTGATTTCATGTGGTTTGCTTGAGATAGCTGGAATTAAGCTAGTGACTGATGCTGAAAAAATGGTTTTAACCAAAAATGGAGAATTTGTAGGCAAGGCTTATAGGGCTGATTTTCTGTATGTGCTTGAGACCATGATTGAGAATAATGAGAATGCTTCTACTTCTGCTTATATTGCTGAGTCTGTTGATTTATGGCATGCTAGACTAGGACATGTGAATGCAAAATCTGTATGTCGATTGCATGATATGGGGTTGATTCCTAGCCTATCAAAACATGACCATAGCAAATGTGAAATATGTGCTGAGGCCAAATTTCATAAACAACCTTTTAAAACGGTGTTAGAAAGGACAACTGAATTGCTGGAGTTAGTCCATTCTGATTTGGCTGATTTTAAGACCACTGAGAGTAGAGGTGGCAAACGCTATTATATCACATTTGTGGATGACCATTCTAGATATACTAAGGTATACTTGCTTAGGTCTAAAGATGAAGCAGAAAGCATGTTTTATGTGTATAAAGCTGAAGTAGAAAACCAATTAAATCGAAAGATTAAAAGGCTTAGATCTGATAGAGGCGGTGAATATGTCACTCATTCTTTGAGACAATTTTGTGAGCAAAATGGCATTATTCATGAGTTTACAGCTCCCTATAGCCCACAACAAAATGGTATCGCTGAAAGGAAAAACAGAACTTTAAAGGAAATGATGAATGTTATGCTTTCTAGTTCTGGTTTGCCTGATAACATGTGGGGGGAAGTTGTATTGTCCGCAAATCATATTTTGAATAAGGTACCTCACAAGAAGCTGGACAAGACACCTTATGAGCTTTGGAAAGGGCATCCGCCTAATCTGAAATTCTTAAAGGTGTGGGGGTGTCTAGCTAAGGTGGGGTTACCTTCGTTCAAAGTTGATACTATTGGGTCTAAGACTTTTGATGCAATTATGATTGGTTATGTTGATAACAGTGCTGCATATCGTTTTATGTGCTTGAGTGATCGTACCTTGTGTGAATATCGTGATGCTGTTTTCTTTGAGCATGTGTTTCCTTTAAAGAAATCTGCATTGCCTGCTAATGATTCTTCATCTCATGATGCATCTTCATCCATGCCTAATACTGCTGTGCCTATTGCTCAATCTGATCATGATGAACCTAGGAAAAGTAAAAGGCGTAGGAAGGAAACTAGTTTTGGTCCTGATTTTGTGACTGCATTTCTAGTTGAACTGAATGATTTGAATGAACTAGATGAGACGTTCATTAGTCTTCATATGATAGAAGATGATCCTAAGACCTATGATGAGGCAATAAGTTCACTAGATGCTAGTTTCTGGAAAGATGCTATTAACAGTGAGATAGAATCCATTATGTCTAATCACACTTGGGAACTAGTTGATATGCCTAAAGGAAATAGAGCAATTAGTTGTAAGTGGATCTTTAAGAAGAAGCTTAAAGTGCATGGCTCAGTTGATAGATATAAGGCAAGACTAGTTATAAGAGGATTCACTCAGAGATATGGCATTGACTTCTTTGACACTTATTCTCCTGTTACAAAAATTGCCACCATTCGTGCATTGTTTGCTTTGGCTTCTAGCCATAAAATGCTTGTTCATCAGATGGATGTTAAAACTGCATTTTTGAATGGTGATCTAAATGAGGAAATTTATATGGAACAACCTCCAGGGTGCGTGGTTCCAGGACAGGAAAACAAAGTGTGCAAGCTATAGAAGTCAGTGTATGGACTCAAGCAAGCACCAAAGCAATGGTATGAGAAGTTTCACACAACTATCCTAAGCTTTGGATTTGAGGTAAACGGATCTGATGCCTGTGTCTATTCTAAGAGGTTTGGTGCTGATTGTGTGATTATATGTTTATATGTGGATGACATGTTGTTATTTGGATCACACATAAATGCTATAAACACAACCAAACAGTTTTTGTCATCTAAGTTTGAGATGAAAGACATGGGTGAAGCTGATGTCATTCTAGGTGTTAAAGTAACTAGAAATGAAAATGGCTTCATTTTATCACAACCTCATTATGTAGAGAAAATGTTGAAAAGGTTTGGTAAATTTGATGTTGTGCTAGTTAGAACTCCTTATGATGCTAGCATGCAATTGAAGAAAAATTTTGGAATTGGTGTTTCCCAAAATGAGTATGCTAAAATAATTGGGAGTTTAATGTTTCTGATGAACTATACTCGGCCTGATATTGCATATGCTGTTAGTAGACTCAGTAGATATACCCATAACCCCAGTAGTGAGCATTGGATTGCACTTAACAGATTATTGAGATATCTTAAGGGCACCTTTGATTGGGGTTTACATTATGTGGGTTATCCCCATGCTTTAGAGGGATACTGTGATGCAAACTGGGTAACTGACAATGATGAGGTTAGCTCCACTAGTGGTTATGTGTTCACTTTATGTGGTGGTGCTATATCATGGAAGTCATCAAAACAAACTTGCATTGCTAGATCAACTATGGAATCTGAGTTCATAGCATTAGATTTAGCTGGTCAAGAGGCTGAGTGGTTGAGAAGCTTACTGGCTGATTTACCTTTGTGGGGGCATAAGACCCCAACTATTTCTCTACATTGTGACTCACAATCTGCTATTTGTGTAGCTAACAGCAATACTTACAATGGTAAGAAGAGACACATTCGGATTAGACATGAAGCTGTGAGACAGTTGATTGCTACCGGTGTCATTTGCTTGGAGTATGTGAAGTCCGAGAGGAATTTGGCAGATCCGTTGACGAAAGGGCTGAACAGAAGGATGGTCCTTGAATCGTCTAAGGGAATGGGGCTCAAACCCACGTGAGCTGAGATACACCACACCCATTCCCAGGACAGGTGTATAAGAAAGGATGAGTCTAGAACTCTTAATGAGTCCATAGCCCAGAATTGGGTGGTCCTATTGAGAAGGACTTGATGGATTCACCGAAAACTGTAGAGGTTGAGCCTTGTGCTCTTAATGATACCATAGCCCTGTAAAGGGTGGTCCTATTAAGAAGGACTTGATGGAATCACCTACGAGAGTGTGAAGGGTTGGTCGCCTTCTATGGAAGACTAGGGTTGTCTTTCTAGAGCACTCTTCAGCACCCAAGGTATGAGATGACTATTACAGTTGACAGTCAGATCGCGGAACCACCAGGGCAGTGGTGAAGGTATGTGCTGCTGAGGTCAACTCACGAGTCTGGAAGTTCAAGATTCGTTCACTTCTATGACTTGTGAGATACTCAGCTTCACTATGTGTTGGTTCAAGATTCGTTCACCAGCATTTAAGTACTTTCTCCACGAAACCAGCTCAGAACGATGTTTTTGTCTTAAAACCCCAGTTCTTCACATTTGTGGGGGACTGTTGGAGAAATGTTCATTGTGGGGGTTTTCAATTGTGTCTTTTGAACTTCTTTTGTCCCACATTGATTACTAAGGGGTTTGGGGGGGTTGTTTTTAAGGAGGAGTTATTGAAGGGGTTATTGAGAGTTGGGATAGGGATCCCACACGCGCGTCTCTTTGTGTTTTAAAAACCGACGTTCCCTTCAGTTTTCAATACACAGAAACCAATCTCCTCCTTTCTTCTCTTCTTCTGTTTACCGTTTTGAGTCTCTGAGTGGTTCCATTGCTTCGACGGCGAGTGCACGCTAGAGAAGCCGCTGTGTATCCTTGGGGGGCGACGCCAGTAGCCGACCTGCACCGTGGTGTCGGGACGATTTCGCTTCTAAGGCAGTGGTTCCCTTTATACCACACAACCTTAAACACTTTTAAACACAGTTTTATTTCGATTTCTAAAGCGGTTTTTCTTGTCAAATTGAGGCTACATTCGCAGATTCACACCAACAAAATCTTGAAAGAGAAGATTCAATTTCACAACACCAAGTTTTTTTCATGATAACAAACGCAATAGAACTTGATAAGCTACATTCATATCAGTGCCAAACGAAAACCATCACATAGGAAACATCAGTAAATAACAACACTTCATCACAGATAGAAACATAGATAGGTCAAGGGCATGATGAAGAACTCGAATCAGTTACTGGCGCAGCTGAAGTTGGGGTCAACATTGCAGTTGACCGGCAGCTTCATGGCGGCGTCCTTGTTGATGTTGAGAGTCTTCAAGATAGGGGAGTTGGCGAAGGTGCAGAGGCACTTCAAGTTGGCTCCTCTAACCGCGTCGCAGCAATCCTTGGACGGCGGTGGAGGGCTGTTCATCGCCACCGCCGGCTTGCAGGCGTTGAAGCCTGACTGGGACATGTTGCACATCTGCGCATCGGCCGTGTTTCGGGTGTTGCTGACCACTGCAACCAAGGTCAGGGCCATGACTATGACGAGCTTTGTGTAACCTTCCATTGCTTAATCAATTTCCTGCAACAACAAGAATTAGTTAAGCTGAAGAGTGCAAGTGTTTTGGTTGTGGTGGTGAGGAATGGAAGGCAAGGAGAATGGGTTTATATAGGCAGTTTACATGTGCTTATGGGGCTATAAAGATAATAAGGCTTTGTTTGGATATGTATTTTTCTCTTGGACAGATAACTAGTCACATGTGAGTGAATGTAACGAGGGTATTTTAGTCATCTTGGGTTGGGTTTTTGGTTTTGTGGGATATAAAATCGACACCTTAGAACTGTCGTGATTTCAGAGATCGACACAATCGGTAGTTGAACAATCCGAGATAAGAATGTAACAACAGCCATTTATGAATTGATGGATTATGTGGGTAAATTTTATGTTGTATTTGTAGAATGATAGAATTAATGTAAAGTCCTCCCTTAAGGGTTTTCATTCATTGATATAACATATATATATATATATATATAACAACTTTCTAATGCATTTACTTCTTAAAATGCATTTGTGAGACCAATTTTTAGCCATAGGATTAAATTTGAATGAATGGATAAGATTTATTGTAATTATTGATATTAATATAAAAAATTAAAATATATTTGTTAATAATTTAATTACTTAAATTAAAAAATCAAAATATTTTTCTCTCTCCAAATCTCTCTATTCCACCATTCTTGTTACGTAACTTCTCTCCCTACATCCAAATTACGTGAATAATTTTGTATATTCATATGAATATATGTATCAATATATATTCATATGAATATATATTCATATTCATACGAATATATATTCATATATTCACTCGTAAATAATATTCATTCATATTCATATACAATTATTCAATGGAATGTTATCCAAATATTCAATTGAATATTATCCAAATTCGGATAATGTTCATTTGAATATAATCCGAATATTCATTTGAATATTATCTGAATATTCATTTGAATATAAACCGAATATTCATTTGAATATAATCAGAATATTCATTTGAATATCAAAACGTTGGAAATAATATTAGCATTGAACAACCGTTTAACTTTTGATTAATTAGGAGAAAAATAAGTGATATGGAGAGAGAAAATATTTTTATTTCTTTTTTTATATTTATTTTTATCTCTTTTTAATTCTTAAATGATGATTTTTAAAAAATCCACTTTTAAATCCAACCATTAATTCACTATCATCCTACGGTTTAGGAGTGGTCTCACGAATGCATTGTAAGAGTTGAATGCATGTGAAAGTCACCCTATATATATATATATATGTTATATCAATGAACACCCACTATACAATATTAAGACCTATGTAATCTATCAAACTCCCGCAGTCGAAACGGGAGGGGTCCGTACAGTGAGACTGGAACGAAAATCAATGAACAACTGTCTACGTAAACCCTTGGTGAATATATCAGCGTACTGATAAGAGGACGGGACATGTAGAACGCGGACATGTCCAATGACAACCTTGTCCCTGACGAAGTGGGACTACTAGAATTCTGTTATTTAACATCGGCTCATTAACATCGGTCAGAAAAACCTGCCATGTTAAACAATTTTTTAACATCGGTTTTTAATTTTGCGATGTAAATAAAAGCATAGACATCGTTTCATTTATTTAACAGATGTTAAATATGTATTTAAAAAAAAAATCAGAAGGCGGAGAACTAAATCTAAATTCATTTGAACACCCACTCAAACAAATCCTTGTACCATATCCCAATACTTCATCTCTAAAAACAAAAAGAGAAAGCCTCATTTTCACCTTTCCCTTCTCCCGCCCATGACCTCCCATTCCCAAATCTCCCAAATCCCAGATCTGTTGTTCTTACACATCCCTCACCTCGATCGCTCTCTCAATCCATGGAGGAGGGCACTTCGAACTCGCTGGCGCGTACCTCGTACTTCACCGTCCAAGATGATTCAGGCGGCCGCCTCGATCCCTGGCCCCATCTCTCTCGTCGTCTCGCCATCTACCTAGAGTTCCTCCTCGATCCCACCTTCGAAGGCTAGATATCGCCGCCGTCGACCACCTTTTCTACGAAGGTAACGTTCTCTCCTCTTTCCTATCTGGGCGCTCTCTCTGTGCTCTCTCTGCTTCCCAATTCCAGGGTTTAGGGGTTGAAATTTTGGGATTCTGAACTCGAATTTTTGTTAGATCTGACTTGTTTGGCTCTGGAATGGATTCGTAACTATTCAGATCTAGATCTGGATTTACTATTAGGACTCGTAACTAGATGGTGGTGTTAGATCCGAATTTGTACAGACCACCTGTTAGCGTTACTCCATCCTTCTTTTTGATTTAGGGTTTGTGTGAATTGATTTGATTTAGTGTGGTTGACTTGATGTTGATATTCAGTTTTTATTCAGGGTTTAGTTTTGATGAATGTTTGTTTGTGTGAATTGGTTTGGTTCAGTTTTTATTTTCCCGTTGAATTTGGTGAATGCTTGTTTGTGGGTTCCTGGGCATGCTCTCAGCAGTCAGAATCGCTTTTAAGCTTTGGTGCTGACTCTATCAGTTTTGATGAACATGATGATTATGAAGATTCAGATTAGGTAAATGAAATATTCTAAATAACAAGAATCGAAGCTTATACTTGATTTGCATGATGTAGATTTAGTGCTCTAGTCATCTGGTGAAATGATATAGTGCTACTAGTTACAAGATATGATCTGTCATGTTTTTTAAAATAATTGCTTGATTTCTCATTTTAGCTTGTGATTAAACTGATTATATCCTCAATACATATTTTTAAAATTTGATTGATTGCTTGTTTTAGAGTGTTGATAGTTCTCACAATTGTTGTTTGTCCATTGTTCTGTAAGCTTGACATCTCGCCACCATGAAACAGAATACTTGACAAGCAATCGGTCAAACAGAATGCCATGACACTGTATCTCTGCTATGGACACAGTCACTTCTGTGTTTCTACTCTGAACTGTCTGAATTTTCAGAATGTCATACATTGTTTGATTACTGTGAATCAGATCTCTGGGATTTGTCTACCTTGATAAACTATATGTTGTATTTGTTTCTTAGGAAAAAAGATCATTACTAAGGAGTTTCATTATAAAAAGGCACTTTAAGATATCCCTTAAGGTTTGAGGTTTCTGTGGGTTTTGGATTTTCTAGGCTTCTAGACATCTACACTACATGTTTGTTTCTGAAAGGGACATGCCATTTTATCATTATGATCAATCCAATGGGGTGAGTAGAAATTCTGTTGTGATTTTCACGTGGTAGAATGCTTGAACTTTTGGGGGTTTTATGCCTAGACCGGGCAAATACCTTGTTTACCCACAATTCACAAAATAGAGAGTACCCAGAACAACACTTTCAAGCATTTTCATTTCAGTACATTAAAATTTTGAAATTGTTTTTCCACCCTCAAACTATGAGATTCTTACCCTTTTTAATGTTTATTAATTATATACAAGAACTCAAGCATTGTGACTTCATTTAGGCTTGATTGTGTTTGATGCTTTATTATGGCCCCAAATAAATGGCAGTGTGGTGCAGTTCATGTGCACATGGTGATTTATGCAATTTTGACAAATTTTGGACAGATTCGAAGGGCTATTTGGTTGATGAAGAAGGTTTTGACTTCATGAAAGTGTAGTTTTTGAGAGAAATTAAAGCTCAATAGAGAAGCTAAAAAACATAATGTTTGTGGAAATTTAATAAATTGTTTGATAGGTTGATTGATCATTCTAACAGGTTTTGACTTCTTTCCTCCTCTCCCGTCGGTTTTATCGATTTGTGCAGTGTAAGCTTCTTTTCTCCTCTCCTCTGTCATTGTATTTACTGTCACTTTGTAATTTTTTGCTTAATTGCTCGATTCAGATAGACTTGTGATTGTTTTGCCTCTTAAAATTTGATTCTATGTTTTCTATTGAGCATATCATTGAGAAGAAAAGGGATTGATCTCAACTCGTTCAATATATATCGAATTGAGCTACAAGGGAACTACAACAATGACCGATCCATGTTATAATATGCACTTCCATTGACTAATACATTGAGATTGAAATGTTCTATAAGATGCTGGACTGGCTAGCAACCCAGTCCAGCATCAACTCCAAAGAAGTAAGACAGCTGACCCAGATCAGACATGGCGAATTCCACACTCAACTGCGAGATTATCGACGTCCGAAGAGCATCAGAAGAGGCGGTGAGAATGATGTCGTCGACATAAAGCAGCAGGAAGGCCAAGTTTGAGCCTCTGCGATAGATAAACAGAGACGTATCTGAACGGCTGCCAGTGAAACCCAAACGGAGCAGATGAGAGGCAAAAGCTGGAACCACGCATGCGGAGCCTGTTTCAAACCATATAGAGAGCGCTTGAGGAGACATACATGCTTTGGACGCTCAGCATCAGTAAACCCCGGCGGCTGAAACATGTAAACTGTCTCGTTCAGATGACCATGCAGAAAGGCGTTCTTGACATCTAACTGATGGATGGCCCAGTTGCGCGACAGAGCCAGACTCAGGACCACTCGGATAGTGGCAGGCTTGACCACAGGGCTGAAGGTCTCATCACAATCAATACCGACTTGCTGAGATCTACCGTTTACCACAAGACGGGCCTTGTAGCGCTCTAACGTCCCATCAGAGCGGAACTTGTGATGAAAAAGCCACATACAATGAATGACGTTCGCCTCAGGAGGGCGAGGAACAAGAACCCAAGTACCATTCTTTGTAAGAGCCCGGTATTCGTCGAGCATAGCCGCCTGCCAATTCGGGTCGAGGAGGGCTGTTTTGTGGGAGGTGGGAACGGGGGAGAGGGAGGTCTGGGTGGGGGCAGAGGGTGAATGGGAGTCGAGAAGGACGGGGGCAAGAGGGGCTAAGCAAGGGGAAGAGGCGGCGGGCGGGTCAAAGGCGGCGAGGGTTGCGTGCAGCGGCCGCCGCCAGGGAGGGGTGTAAAGCTGCGGGCGCAGCATTTGTACCTGCGGCGGGCGCCGCACATAGGTGACGGGAGGCTATTTGGCGGGGTGATGGGAGGTGGATAGCGGGGTGATGGGCGGTGGTCATGGAGACGATCTGACGGGGTCGAAAGACACCGAAGACGCTGCGGGTGTGTGGTCTGGTGGTGGGGGGTGGTGGTGGTGGTGGTGGTGTTGGGGGAGAAGCAGGAGCACTGGGAGAGCTCTGGGGCAAAAGGAAGTGAGGGAATGGTGACTCAAACTCTGACGGAGACACAGGGAGTGTGGGAGACGCAAAGGGAAATCGCGACTCATCAAATGTGACATGACGTGAAAGAATGATCTTGTGAGTCTTGATATCGAGGCAAATGTAACCGCGATGATCAGACGGATAGCCTAGGAAGACACATGGAGTGGAGCGCGGGTGAAGCTTGTGCGGGGCTGTGGAGGACTGGTTTGGGAAACACAAGCACCCGAAGGTGCGAAGGTGATCATACCTAGGCTCGGCGTAATAAAGTGTATGAGCTGGCGAGCGATGGTGTAGGGTAGTGGAAGGGAGAATGTTTAGGAGATAACATGTGGTGGATAAGGCGTGAGGTCAATAGGGAAGGAGAATAGATGCGTGGAAGGGGAGAGAGCGCATCATGTTGGTAATGGTTCTGATGATTCTTTCTGCCTTGCCATTCTGCTGAGAAGTATAGGGGCAAGACAAGCGATAGGAGATCCCATTTGCGGCAAAGAAGGAGTGAAAGTCTTTGTTGTCAAATTCACGGCCATTGTCACATTGGAAACATTTGATGGACATGTGAAACTGTATTTTGATGTAGGTATGGAATCTGGCAAAGACAGGAAACACTTGGGACTTGAAATGCAATGGGAAGACCCATAAGTAATGAGTGTAATCATCAAGAAACAAGAGGTAGTACTTGTGACCCTCCTTGCTAGGCACGGGAGAGGTCCAAATGTCGTTGTGAATGATATCAAAGGGAGCAAAGGTAGAGGTCAAAGACCGTTGAAACGGCAGTCTGGCATGTTTGCCTAGTTGACAGGAAGAGCATAAACAAGAGCGTGGGTCTTTAGGGCAGGTGACAAGGCTCTGAGAACGGAGGACATCTAGAACGGCATCACTGGGATGACCCAGGCGTGCATGCCACAGGCTGGACGACGATGCCGAGAGGGCGACCGGGCACGACTGACTGGACGCGGGTGGTGGTGTGACAGGGTATAGCTCCCCGGTGCTGTTACATCTCATGCGAGTAACCCCCGTAGTAAGATCGTTCACAAAGAAACCATAGGGATCAAACGTAAGGGAAACGTTGTTGTCAGTTGTGAACCGACGGACAGAGATAAGGTTTTTGACAATCTTTGGGGCAATAAGGAAATTGTTGAGGTGTAGTGGGTGGGTTGGGGTCTGTAATGTGGCGTTGCCAATCCCCGAAGTGGCAAGACGACCACCATTTCTGACGATAATAGAGTGGGCAGGACCCTTAAAAGAAATAGATAAGAGGTTACCTGAGGAGTTCTTCATTTGGGAGGTGGCACCAGTGTCCATGTACCAAGAAGAGTCCGAAGATGTCGGCTACATAGAGGAGAAGGCGTGATGTTGGTGCGGAGAGGGCCCAAGGAGTCCCTGTTGGCTCGGGTATGACCTCGTTGGAGAGGCCGGGTAGCCCTGTGGATGGGCTCCAATGGGGGAATACCCCCTCTGTAAATGACTTGAAGGGGCGATAATCCCGACGAGAGATTGTTGGTGATCGTAGAAGGCCATGGTAAGGTTTTTTTTTTTTTTTTTTTTTTTGATGTGCCACTAAGTTAAAAAACAATTAACTTAGGGCCAGAAACGAAAAAAAAAAATACAAGGACGTTTCTGTAATTATGTTGAAAGAGATTCCAAAAGAGCATCTTTCTTCTTTGATGGAAATTGGAAGCACGAACAGGAACTCGGAAGTACGGACAGAGACGGAGATGTCTCGGCGGCGACGGGAAGGGTCGGAGGAAGAAGACCGGTGAGACGGGATGATCAATTTAGGGTTCCGTTAGGAAGAAAAGGCTGTGATACCATGTAGAATGATAGAATTGATGTAAAGTCCTCCCTTGAGGGTTTCCATTCATTGATATAACATATATATAGGTTACAAAGGTATTTGGCCTTAATGGGCTTTTAGCCAACTATAATATTAAGACCTATGTAATCTATCAGTATTGATGGATTATGTGTGTAAAATTTATGATGTATTCTCTCCGTTAATTAAAACGTGTCGTTTTAGAATGTAAATCTTGTTAAGAAAAACTTGTCATTTTAGGATTTTTATTATCTACTTTACAAAATTGTCCTTGTAATGATTAGATAAATGTTAGTCGTAGTTTTCAAGAAAGTAAAAAGTTGAGTAATAATTAATGGTAAAAGTGTATTTTTATTTGTTTTCTTAAAAAGTGTGACGATTTCTAAAATGACATGTTTTAATTAATGAATGGAGTATTAAACTTTTTGCTGTATAAATTAGTAATGTGGTTGGTATATTTGTAGTTGATACAAACTAACTGATTAGATAAGACGGAAAAAAGTGAATATAAAAAGAAATTTTCTAATTGTGAAAATCATATTTCAAAAGATATTTAAACCATAATCGTATTTTTAACTCATATAAAAACATAATATGATATTAAAAAGTAAAAAAAAAATAGCTATTTGTGACCAAACAAAGCCTAATAAGTTATGCGACAAAAGTCACTCGAAAGAGCCTATAATAGTATATCAGCATGAAGCATTGTCGTCTTGATTCGAGCTTGTAAGAGCCATCGAGTTCCACATAACCTCAACCGGACTACAAAAATTGACAAGTTCAAACCCCTAAGAACAACTTCATATCCAAAATACGGGATAATCTTCACTTAGGCACGAAAATGTGGTTGAAGGAGAGGCGACACTCTCTCGAATAAAGTACACATTCCTATGGTTGATCAACACCGACGTGGCATGTTGTGGTTGATCGGTAGGAGGAATTTCAAGAGAGAGAGGTGCAACCTCTACGATGTAATGTAAACCCGTGACTAACAAAAGGTGAGGGATCCACATAATATATATAGATAGATAGAAACAAACTACTACTATAATGTAATATCACGGGCCAGCAATTGGTGGCTCAGAACTAACGTTGAAGTGTGTTTTTTGTTGGAAGTTTGTGTTGTTCAATTAAGTCAACTGCACTTCTTGGCCAATTCTTGTAGTGGAATAAGATAAAAACTATATACATCCATTCGAGTAAGACATTTTAGTACACATGTGGTAACAGCAAATTCCACTACTTGGTCTATATTCAAAGCATTCTTTATATCGCGAGGTGCGGAATAGGCAGATAAAAGGCTAACAAATACTCTAGAAGGAGGCTAACAAATAATAAGATAGACAAAGATAAACAATAAAGATAAAGAGCAGAAGAGTAAAGGACACGCGATATGTTAACGAGGTTCAGCACAACTTGACCTGCGTCCCCGCCTAGAGTTATCCAACCCGTAGGATTCAAAACAACTTTATTTCACTTCTTCCTATGAGTATACAACCTTTAAAAGACATTCCCTCTTCTAAACTCAGAAGCCTCACACTTCCTATCTAGCAACCCAAACACATCGGTGAAACAAAGTCCTACCGATACCGAAGTATCTTATACATTTGGGTAGAAATGTACCCTTAGTATAACCCTAATGAATTATATTATAAAGCTCAATGTAAACCTCACACACTCAAAGAATAAAAGCTCTCAAACAAAGAGAGATGTGAGATCGGTGCTATAGGAGACAAAGGATTGCAGGAGAACTGTATGCGCAGGGAATGAAGCTTGTATGGACTGATATCCTCTTCGTCTCCTTATAAAGGCCAGCCTATCTGAGTTGAATAGATTCGAATGTTTGATCTTTGGGTGCTTGATCTGTTGAGAGACGTGCTATACTCACGGAGAGAACAACCTACAATCCAATATTGCGTTCCAGAAGCTACGCCTGAGATATGGTTTGATTTGAAACGTTGAAGGCAGTTGGAGATTAGTTCAAACAAATCCTTTGAAGATCTTAACAAGCAAATCTATATATTTGGTTAGAAGAAAATAGAACTTATAAAACAATCAAACCAAATATATATACCGACTGGCCCATCAGATAAAATTTAGCCCAATAAATTATTGGTCCAAATAAGGTCGAAATTATAAGCCGATTAAAACAAGCCCCCATTAAAACTGAGCTCGTGTAAAACTTGAGTCAGTATCAGTAAAACCTTACCAAAACCTAGATACCATGGTTTTGACTTTCATCAATCAGTAAGACCTTATCATCAACTAATAAGGTCCATCAAGGTGGAATCAACATACCGAATGACGGAATGAGATCACATGTGTCAAAACCGACTATCTCCTCACCATCGAATTTAAAAAAAATAAAAATTAGAATTTAAAATTTTAAAAAAATGAGGTTAAGGCCTAAGGGTGGGAGATTATCACACTTAGAAGGATAGGCAGGAAATAGGGAAACTAGGGACAACAGATCCTCACTGCCTTTATACACCCACTGTTAGAAAAAAAAAATGATGTCGTTTTAAAATATAAATCTTATTTAAAAAAGATGACATTTAATTTTAGGTTTTTTAATGTCTACTTTTTAAAATTTGGGAAATGTTATAATTTTAAAAAACGTGAAAATTAAATTTAGAGTAATAAATAATAATAATAAGGTTTATGAATGTATTTTTGTTTATTTTTTTGAAAATGTATACATTTTAAATAACTCATTTTAATTAACGGATTTGTGCATGTCATTTAATTTGCAAATGTTATAAGTATATACTCCTAATCAATTTTAGTCTTGGTGCATATATACCACTTGTTAGGAGGTCAATCACTCAATCAAGTCGACTGTGTAACCGCAAGGAGAAAAGAGAGCAAAATGTGTGTTGCTTTGATTGAATTGTATTAAGTCCCAATTACAAACAAAAGAGGTCTATTTATACACCACTTTTCTCGGCTTATTGCACACGTTAGGCAGTTATAACTACTAAGCAACCAATGTTGCATAACCTCAACAATTAACCCCAATAGCCCCCCTCAAGCTGGTGGATGATAGATCCCCAGCTTGGAAAGAATGTATTGCTGCTGTCGAGATGGTAAAAGCTTTGTCAAAACATCAGCCAATTGCTCTGTAGACGTGACAAAGGACAGACTAAGTAAACCTTCCATGACTTTGTCACGAGTGAAATGGCAATCCACCTCAATGTGCTTCGTACGCTCATGGAAAACAGGATTGGAGGCAATTTGAAGAGCTGAGCGATTATCACAAAACAAGGTGACTGGCTGAATAGGGGCAACACCAAAATCTTGAAGGAGACGGACTAACCAAGTGATTTCTGTAGCAGCATTGGCCATGGCTTTATACTCAGCTTCGGAGGAGCTACGAGAAACTACTGATTGTTTCTTAGACTTCCAACTGAAGGGGGAAGTGCCAAGGAAAACGATATAACCTGTGACAGACCTCCTAGTGACAGGGCAAGCAACCCAATCTGAGTCTGAGAATGCTTTGAGGACAGGAGAAGAGCATCCATTGAGTAAGATGCCTTGACCAGCAGTGCCTTGAACATACCGCAAAGTGTGCAACAAAGCATCAAGATGAGGAGATCGAGGATGTTGCATGAATTGACTGAGTGTCTGAACGGCATAGCAAAGGCCAGGACGTGTAATGGTCAAGAAGTTGAGCTTGCCAATAAGAGCTCGGTAACGAGTAGGATCTTCCAAGAGATGACCATCTAAATCATTAAGCTTGAGGTGTAAAGGTAGTGGTGTAACTGCTGGCTTAGCATCAGATGCAATGCCAGAATCTGGAAGGAGTTCTCTGGTGAACTTAGATTGAGTAACTGCATAACCATCTGGCAAGGAAGTGATTTTCATTCCCAAAAAATAGTTAAGGTGACCAAGATCCTTGATGCTAAAGGTGGTATGAAGAAAGCTCTCGAGGAAGGTAATTTCAGAAGCACAATTGCCAGTAATCAAGATGTCATCAACGTAGACAACAAGGATGGTGATCTGGGATGCACAATTCTTGATGAAGACATAATAATCATTTTTGGACTCAACATATTTGAGGGACTGAAGAGTGGTAGTCAGCTTATGAAACCACTGCCTAGAGGCCTGCTTGAGGCCATATAAACTCTTCTTAAGCCTGCAGACACTGTGATTGGGATTGGGAACACCCTCAGGCATCAATATATAAACCTCTTCATGAAGATCTCCATGAAGGAAAGCATTGTTAACATCCAACTGGAAAATAGGCCATTTCTTTGATGCAGCAACAACTATAAGGGCTCTAATAGTAGTCATCTTGACCACAGGAAAAAAGTTTCATGAAAATCAATGCCCTCTTTTTGTGTGAAACCTTTGGCCACTAACCGAGCCTTATACCTCTCCAAGCTGCCATCAAATTTAAGTTTTACCTTAAACACCCATCGACAACCAATGGGAGTTTTACCGGGTGGTAAAGGAACAATGTCCCAAGTTGCATTAGCAGTCAAAGCATCAATTTCCTTAGTCATAGCAGAAATCCAATTTGGATCAATGGAGGCTTGTTTGTAAGAGGTTGGCTCAGTGTAAGAAGAAAGATGGGTAAGTAAAGAAAAATGAGATACTTTAATTGAGAAAAAGGAACATGTCCCAAACGGCAATGCCACAATTCAAGTAAATGTGAAGAAAGTGTAGTAGAACAAGCAAATTTATTGAAAGGAACACTAGTCATAACAGTAGAGCTAGATCCAGGCTTACTAAAAGAAACGTTTGCAACATAAAGACCTTTAACCTCACTGCCAATTACAAGGGGAATCTTCATCGAAGGGGCCTGAAGGAAACAAAAATGATCAGTGAAAAGGACATTAACATGGGTGTCTTTGATAAGTTTCTTCACAGATAAAAGGTTGAAACAGAAATCTGGAACAAGAAGGACATTAGAGATTGTGAGAGTAGGAGAAAGACATATGGTGCCAGAATGAGAAACTGCAGCAGTTTTGCCATTAGGCATAGTAATAGAGGTAGGTTTGGACAAAGCAATCAAAGAAGAGAAAAGGTTATGATCCAAGCTCACGTTGTTCCTCATCCTGTAAAACCAGCTGATACACCTCATTTAACGAAGGAGGAGGCTGCATTAAGAGGATCTGAGCACGAGTTGGACAATACGTCTCGTTGAGACCGACGAGGAATTGGATGACTTGTTGATCATCAAGCAATTGCTGTAAAACTGTAACAGAAGCAGAATCAGACAAACGAGCTTCAACGAATAAGGTGTATTCGTCCCAAAGCTTCTTCAATTTGGTAAAATAAGACGAGATCGACAGAGATCCTTGAGAGATTGAGAAGATCTCACGCTGGATCTGGAAAACACGAGTTCGATTGGATCGAGAAAAACGAGTTGCAAGGTTTTTCCAGATAAGAGCAGCGGTGCGGAAGTGCAAAATAGATTCGACGATGTCTTTCTCGACTGAATGCAAGAGCCAGGCAATCACCATATTATTGCATCTCTCCCACTGATTGAGGAGGGGAGAGGTAGCCTGAGGACGAGCAGAGGAGCCTGTAACGAAGCCGAATTTGTTCTTCGCGTATAGAGATACTTCAACAGATCGACGCCAGGAAACGTAATTGCGATCATTGAGAAGGCCAGTGGACAAAATGTAGTTCGGATGATCGGAATGATGGAGGTAGAGTTCATCATTCGGATCAAGCGAAGCAACAACAGCTGGATGAAAAACTTCATCCGCCATTGAAGAACCTAGACTGATACCATGTAACAGCAAGGAGAAAAGAGAGCAAAATGTGTGTTGCTTTGATTGAATTGTATTGAGTCCCAATTACAAACAAAAGAGGTCTATTTATACACCACTTTTCTCAGCTTATTGCACACGTTAGGCAGTTATAACTACTAAGCAACTAATGTTGCATAACCTCAACAATTAACCCCAATAGACGGGACCACCGATTGAGATTATATTGGCAGGAGGTTAACTTCCTGAGTGATTCACATGTGTATCTAAAGGAAATTAAAAATCTCATGAACTAGTGAAGAATCATTTCAATGCATTGATTTACATGTGTATCTAACCTCCTGCCAATGTTATAAGTAACTCATGAACTAGTGAAGAATGCAAATTATCTCATGAACTAGTGAAGAATGCATATATCATCGATCATATCATATGTTATAAGTAACTCATCGATCATATCATATGTTAAATTCAGAATCATTTCAATGCATTGATTCACGTGTGTATCTAAAGGAAATTAAAAATCTCATGAACTAGTGAAGAATGCAAATTATCTCATGAACTAGTGAAGAATGCATATATCATTTTAAAGAAGCGTCCGTAAATAGTAAATGACATGTTTTTTACCGAACGGAGGGAGTATTATATAATATGTCTTAATTCGATATATGAGTAAAAAAACCATTCCAAAATGGTTCAATCGGAAAGAGTTTGCGAGTATTGGGTAGTATCCAAACGTCCTCGGTTCGAACCCGGATCGGAGATGACCACTCTTTATTTACCAAATTTAAGATTTATGAGTAAAAAGTTATGAAAGTTTAAAAATTAAAGGTATATTAATCATTAATGTTATTTTAATAAACTACAATGCTTTTATGTTTTATTTAGATTGACATTCATATAATATAATTTAGCTCGGCTATATTACTCATTTCGACAATTAAGTAAGAAGTTATGAAAATTTTAAATTTTTTATATCTGATTATACATTATTATAAGTTAACTTACTTATTGACTCAATGTTTATCATATTACTATTATATATATATATATATATATATATATATATATATATATATATATATATATATATATATATATATTTTAAATGGGAAAAAATAACATTCTAAACTGAAAATGTTTTACCATAAAACGACAAAATTTATTATCGTATTATATAGAGTTTTACTATTACCTCAGTACACGCACCTTATGTGATTTTTTAAATTTAAATATTAATGAATTATTTGGTATTAAAGAAGACGTATAAAAAATTGTAATTAACCCTTAAAACCCAATATTCTTTCATTTTTTTTGAATTCAGATAAACTAGTACGATTCCCGGATCATGACGCGTTTTTTTTAAAACTAAAATATTAAATATAAATATATTATAAAATATTAATAAATGTTAAGATAAAAAACATAAAAAAAATTTTACAACAAATGTATCTTACAATTATCTCAGAAAATTATTTTTAAAAATCTTATGTAAAGTATAATACATAAATATAGATATTTTAAATTACTCATTAATAATAATATCAATATCATTACAACATTGTTTAAATGTGATGTGTCGTAATCAATAGTTATATCCAATATTTTGAATTAAGCTCAATAATTAATATAAATTTGAGTTAAGCCAAATAGTTATATTAGATTTAATTCAACGTTTTGAATTAAGCCCAATAGTTAGTAAAATTAAAGAAAAAAGAGAATTAAAGGAAAAATAAGAAAAAGGGAGAATTAAAGAAAATAAAAAAAAAATGGCAAAAAAAATATGATTGGTCAAGACCTCCTAAAATGCCTCTAAGATTGACAAATCATCCTAAACTCTTCTAAATTAAGAGTTTATATAGATATAGATATAGATTTTCTATTAACATCTATTCAACTAATTAACTTCTTTTAATACTATTTATTGCTATATCAAGTTAAAAATAACAATCAAATAAGAAGAAATCAATTTATACATAATCTTTTAATTTTTTTGGGAATTTAAATAAATTTTGTATTAAAACTTGTGGGATAAAAATTTGGTAAAATTATATCTTTAGCATAGTAAGAATTTGATAAAAACTTGGAAGCTTGCTGAACAATAGTAAGAATTTCATAAGGTTTGAAATAAATGTGAACGGTACTATACTAATACTACTATATAAATCAATGTATATATACTTGCTCACCAAGCTTTCAACTTAAGAGCTTACAAGTATAAATAGATCGATCTATATCATTTCTAGCTTCGATTATATCATTTCTAGCTTCGATCATCCGCCTGCATCTTCTTCGTCTTATGTCAAAAATTATGAGTATAGATGATTAAATCAGGGCATCTAATTAATTAGGCTTTATATATGATTAAAGAAAAACAACGTATGAGGTTCGAGTAAGTTCGGTGTTGTTTGGGTTCTTGGTCTAGTTGGTTGGTCGGCCTTAAGACATTGAGTCGTCAAGTGTAACTGGCAATAATGCGTGGTCATGCAGTTGCGCGCACTTGATGGGTGTTGAGAATATGAATATGAGTTGGGATAGATCCCACATTTATTATAAAGTGAATCAAAGCTTTATACAGAGGGGAGTGGACTATTCCTCCTAACACCAATTGATTTTAGGATAGAACACGTACCCTACTCGGCTTGGTTGGCCTTGGCGCGTGTTACGCTTGGTTAGTGGGGTTCCATTTAAGCGCATACAACATATAAACTTGTCGGGCTACCCCTCTCATTGCCAATCGATTTTGAGATGGAACCCACGATCTCTCTAACTTATCTTTAGCCCCACCGAACCCAGCCGACTTTAACCGATAATTTTAAAAGGTACAGAGTATATAATTTCGTTAATAGATGGTCAAGGGTTTCGTATACTCAAATCATTTTCGCCTCAAAGATAACAACAGAGATTAACTTATTACGGAGTACGTACACATCGTTTATGATTCACACACGTTTTTTTTAAAGGATAAATACTTTATAACATATTTATTTATTATTATTATTATTTTAAAATAAATTTGTAGTTATTAATAAGTATAAAACTCTTAAAAAATAAAAAAACATAAAAAATATTTTTTATACTCCTAAAAAACGTGCATAAATAATGATGAACGATGAATTAAACATTTTTATAGTTTATACATTGTTATGATATAGTATGAATTATGAATTGATATGATGTAGGCCGATCCCTTTTATATTTGTGTAGCTTTTCCCTTGAAGAAAAAGAAGTGATCGAGATGACTTAAAGGTTACACAAACAACATGTTACATAAGCACTCCTCTAATTTCCACCACATATTGTTGCCTTTTGTTTGTTTCTCATAAATTCAATCTTTCATTTCAAGTTGCTATTTACATATATTCAATTAATGTAGGTGAACATTCCGCTAAACAACGGTTACATTTAATTAATATCTTCACTTAATTAAGTTTGCCTCAATAATCAAGTGGGACCAATCTTTTTTTTAAACGTGTATAATATTTTTATTTATTATACACACCTACATGTTTTTGCACATACGGATCGAGTAACGTGTTATGAAAAAAGGAATGGGATGCAACAATTTTTTTTAAAAAAAAAATTATTGATGGAAATCTATTGATAGAATCTAAAAGATTTTTTATTTTATTTTTATTTTCCAGTTCAAGTGGGCTTAGCCCACTCTACATCTAGATCGGGTTACTGTAGCATCTCCATGTTTCCACGGGGAGTCGAACTTCGAACCTCGAGGCATGGGATGTAGCCCCATACCCACTACACCAACTTGTGATTGGTTTGATAGAATCTAAAAGATGATCTCAAATCTCAATATATGGTTGGTTTTTATATTGAAAATTACTTTTTTTTTTTAAATCTTTCCTCTCTTTTAACCCTAAAATAATACTCGATTCAGATCAATAACATTGTTTATTTTAGAGCATGTTAACTCGGGTTTGCCAAAAACTAATTAATCTTAGAAACTTCACCATCCGAGCCTAAATAAGATTTCAAACAAGTCGATCCTAAATAGGATTGTAAGCTTGATTGAAAGCTCGGTTCATTTGATTTAAGCTCGAATAGTTTAAATTTTATATAATTTTTAAAATATCTTTTAAGTTAATGTATGTTATAATCAAATATAACTACTTAAAGTTAAAAAAAAAATTCGGCTCGGACTCGTTCATTTCATAAACAAGTCAAGCTTGACTAAAAAATAAAACTCGTTTAAAAATTGAAATCGGCTTGACTCGAACTCAAGCTTGAACATCTCAAACTCGGCTAGTTCGGCTCGAATAACACATCTAGTCATTGATCGAGCTCGGCGCTCTTTTATTCAATATACATATTTTTGCTATGAATTTCCATCCAAATATATAACTTTTTACCTAATTGTCAAAAACGAGTAGATAACCTCTCTTTCGAATTATATTATTGATAAGAATTAACGAGTTAATCTCAAGTATAAGTATATCCAAGAGTCTCCACGTCATTGATTAATTGTTTTGTTGATTAGTACTTAATTAGAATCATCAATGGGAGTGTCTATCTAATCACATGGGGTTGAGTTTGATGTTAATAAGATGGGTGGTTTGAATTGTACAGTAATTTTGAACCGAACCAAACCAAACAGTGATTGCCAAATCCATCTTACAATTAGGCAACAACTCAGAGAGTATCTAAACCTTATTTTTCAACGGTTTCGATTGTTACAATTTTGAATTAAGTTCCATTAATCAAACCCCACAAGTCCGTACAACTGCATGCACTACACATAGTAAAGGGAGAAAAACATAAAAATAGACATTAGCATAATTTTTAATGAAGCCAAATTCATCATTACAAAATGCTATTTTTTAAAAGTAAAAAAAGTGTGACTTTACAATAGCTATTAAATAAAAACAACTAAAATTGAGGGTAATATTATATTCACGGCTAAATTATCGCCAAATGAACGATCATTCACCAGATTTCAGTGTCGGTGAGTTTTTTGACCTAAAAAAAGCTTATCGGCATCGAAAACCGATAACTACATCGTGTATTTAGCAATATGAAACCATGCGTATAGCAATCTGAAAAAACTATCTACGTTTTCTAAACTTTATACAATACTTGAAAAAATTCCTTAATTTAAAAAAAATCATCAACTTGGAAAAGAAATTTCAAGGACTGAGGCTAAAGTTCTTAAACTTGATGGACCAAATTAAAGTTCAAAAAATCTATTAATAACTTTATACTCCCTACTTCTCAAATGGTTAAAAATTAATACTTCGTAACATTAATACTTCGTAACATTTTTTTTAGGGAAATTTCGCCTGGTAGCCACGAGTTATGACTTTTTTCGCATGGTACCCAAACTTTTTAAGAATTTCGCATGGTAACCACGAGGTTTCGACTAATTTTGTGTGGTAGCCATGAGGTTTGGACAAATTTCTTATGATAACCCAATCGGTTAAAAATATTTTAGAATTTAGGCAAAATCACAAGATAATTATAAAAATATTTTTTTTTTCACACAACAACCCAATTTTGGTTTTTTATTTTTAAAAAGTTAACTACAACCATTTAAATTTTTTATAGTGCTACACATTAATTGCATGATAAATGAATAAATTATACAAAACAACAAAAAATAATGGTAGTTTTTTTTTTCAAAAAAGAAACTTAAAAATTTGGAAAAAGTATACATAACTACCCAATGTAGTAATTGATTATTTTCAAAGAGTCATTATAGTAACCTTTCTAATGTTTTAAAAAGATTACTTAATATATGTATAATACAAAGTTTATTTTAACCAAAATATTTTAGGATATTTTAGAACAAATATGAATGAATGGTAATTTAAAATATGTACTTAATTTTTGGATTTGAAAATAAACGAAGTACATAATTTAAACAATTTACTCATTCTTTATGTACTTATTTTATTTATTTTTTAGGTGAATTTTTTTTATAATTTTATCGTTATTTATGTAAATAATTTAGTCTCTTTAAATATTAAAAGGGTTGTTGATGGATTTTTAAACATAAAAAACCAAAATTGAGTGATTATGTGAATGAATTATAATATATTTGTTATTTTATATAATTTCTATATGATTTTTAATAAGTTTGGTTATCACAAGAAATTCATCGAAACCTCGTGGTTACCATGCGAAATTCGTGAAAGGTTTGGGCACCATGTGAAAAAGATCAAACCTCGTGGCTACCAGGCGAAATTTCCCTTTTTTTTAATCCTTTAAATATACGGCTTCGCTATATACACCCCAAATCATGCGGTGCATGGTTAAAAGGGATTAATTAATTTTTTAAACGCTAATTAGTCAGAAGGTTAATTTGCACGTCATTTTCGACGTGCATTTTTTACGTTGGATTTACGGTGTATATAACAAGACCCTAAATATAAGTCATATGACTAGCCTAACACTTTTGGTAAATCATCATGTAAAAAAATCACAAAACCATATATAAACTTAATTTTATTTGTAAGAAATACATTTAGAGACATTTTAAAGTGTAAAAAGTATTTTAAAATGTCAAAATATCACAATAAACTTAAACATTTTGGTAAATATATATTAAAACAAGACTCATTTTGATATATAAAGTGATAACTACACACTTAAAAATAAAATAAAATAAAAAATATTTTTTAAGTGATGTTCCGGGAAAACAATTATTTTAAGGGTGATTTTCTGAAAATTGTTGTATTTTAAGGGCGGTTTCTTTAATTAACACTTGGGAAAAATTCTGTTATACGGAGTATTTCAAATTCAAATTGAGTTCACTTTGGTAGTAGATAAAATTCAAATTCAGCAATACATACAGGTGTTCGATTCAATCTTTCAGTTCCATTGTAGATCAGATTCAGGCAACAAGACGAGAAGATACAGATTTGTCAAAAAGTGATTGCCTTTTTCTTCAGCGGCCTTTATCAAAATTTCAGTTACTTTTATCGTCGTCACCAAAAAACCAAACTTCTGGGATGCTTCTGGGCTTTGTTGCTTACAACAGTTTCAGAGTTTGGTAATTGGGTGTTTCGCTTTTTCTGCCTCTTACCATCTCTCTCTCTCTTTCTTCATTCATTCATTTTGCTTTCTGTTTTCACCCTCTCGTTTGCGCGTTTCGTTTCGCAACCATACAAAACTCACCTCTTTAGAGAGAGAGAGAAAAAGATTGCTTCCCGCGTTTGCAGTGATCGGAGCTTCATGCGTGCAAGCCATTCTCAAGCACACAAAGCCTTGAATTGAAGCTTCTATCTTCTCTTCCCCCGCCCCCAATTTCAATCCTCTCTTTTGCCCCTTCAAGCTTTCATTTCTCTGCAAGCTTCTTCAATCTCTTCCGCCGCTGAATCAATCATTAAAAAATTTCCCTAATTTGAAATTTCTCTCTCTCCATCTCTACCTCTACATTTAATACCCAATTGCGCATCATTTAATACGCATTTATCATTCCCAAAAAGATCTAAATCTCTCTCTGGTGTGTTTTCTTGGTTTCCTATTGCTAAAGATTTCATCTTTTTCCCCTTCTCCCCACCTCCAGCTGTGGTTCAGTGGCGGTCAATTAAAACCTAATTTCATAGTTTTTTCAGCAATTCTACCTCTACATTGTGTCTCTATCTGCTTCTCCAAAAGCCCTAATTTCAACAATTTCTGCATCTTGGTGCTTCTCTTGATTGTTTACCTGTTTCAGATCTCAATTGCACAACCTAGAAACCAGTCATGGGAGGCAACATGAGCAAGAGAACAGCAGAAACCAGCTTACACTACACAACTGAGCTCACCTCGTATGCAGCAGCTTGCCAAGCAGATACTGAGCTCCAAAACATTGATTCAGCCCTCCATGCCAGAACCAGCCATGTCATCAGCACCATTGCAGCCGGAGTCGAAGTCCGAGCCCTCTCCTTTGAATCCCTCAGGGAGGTCACAGGGTGCCTCCTGGACATGAATCAGGAGGTTGTGAAAGTCATCTTGGAGTGCAAGAAGGACATTTGGAAGAACCAGGAGCTGTTTGAGCTTGTTGAGGAGTACTTTGAGAACAGCTTGCAAACCCTTGATTTCTGCACCGCCCTTGAGAAGTGCCTCAAGAGGGTCAGAGACACCCAACTGCTTATGATGGTTGCCCTCCAGCAATTTGAGGTTGAAGATGGATTGGAGGGAGAGAAGGGCGTCAAGTACAATAGAACCCTAGAAGACCTCAAGAACTTTAGGGCAGCTGGGGATCCCTTCACAGAGGAGTTCTTTCAGATCTTCCAATCGGTTTACAGGCAGCAGATATCAATGCTTGAGAAGCTACAGATGAGGAAGAGCAAGATGGACAAGAAGCTCAAGTACATACATGCCTGGAGGAAGGTGTCTGGAATCATATTCGTCGCGACTTTCGCTGCCGTGCTGATATGCTCGGTGGTGGCCGCAGCCGTGGCGGCCCCGCCTGTAGCGTCGGCCTTGGCGGCCGCCGCCTCCGTCCCGCTGGGGTCGATGGGGAAGTGGGTCGACACGATGTGGAAGAGCTATGAGAATGCTGTCAAGGGCCAGAAGGAAATGGTTAGCACAATGCAGGTGGGGACTTATGTGGTGATCAAGGATCTGGACAACATCCGGGTGATGATTGAGCGGTTGGAGATCGAGATTGAGGCGCTAATGAAGACCGCTGAGTTCGCCATCGAAGAAGAGGGCATGGTGAAGGTGGCGATCGGGCAGATCAAGAGTAAGATGGGGGTGTTTATGAAGAATGTGGAGGATTTGGGGGTTCAGGCTGATGTCTGTAGCAGAGATATCAGGAGGGCAAGGACTGTTGTGCTGCAAAGAATAATCAAACACCCTAACAACTGAAGACAAGGAATGCAACCTGGAATGGTTTGGGAATTTGATGACTGATTGATTCCTCTGTTTGCTACTGACTCTTGTTTTCTGAAGAATTTGTTGTTTATTGGAATCTGAAAGTGGCATCTGATACTTCTTAAGATCTAATTATTTAGACATTTAGTCTTTCATGTTTATTGTCAGTGTGTAAATTCATATACTCCCTCTTAACATTCATCATTTTTATTTATTTTCCTGCTTTCAGAGATGGTGCAAACACTTGCTGGTAGAATCATGAGATTTACATATCAAAATGTCTGTTTTTGTGGTTTGGTTTGGATTGCATTTCAGCAGCTTATTTGCACCCCCTAGCACCATTATACGATAACGATACTCGCAATCTTTTGATTCCGAAAAGTTATTCTAGACTGAAGTTGAGTTCTAACTGGCATTGCAATAGGAAGAGATATAACCAATCAATACACAAGCAAGTGCTGTAGGTAAAGATTATATGCTAAGAAAAAAAAGGTGAAAAGCATCTAGTTCTTATTATGAGTTCTCATGACCTTACAAGGGTCAAAAGTAGAAAGTGAAAAGCCATTACTCTCACTTTGGTGCTAAACAAAGCAACTAAGATTCCTTCACTTTTTGTAACTATTTGCTCTCAGGCTAAGGTTTGACAAGATGAACAGTTCTAAATCCTTGATTACAGACAGTACATTTTCATCCATAAGGCAGTGATACAATCTCTAAACCATCACTGGTTTGTTGTTTTTGTATTCTGCAAGTCTCCCTAGACTCTGATTTTTAGGAAGTTGAGCACGGGAGAAGGGCGAATGTCAAAAGTGGTAGCAGTAGCCAGATAGATGCAAACCGAAAACACGTACATCTTGAACGACGTATAAAAGAAGGTTAAGTATGCACACGAACCAGTAAACATCAGAACAGAAGCGAAGTTCACCAGGCATTTTAACAAGCTGAGGTCTCCTTCTGTAGTCGTTTCACTTGGGAAGTGGCCAGTTGTGTAGAACTTGGTGAGGAGATCATCCTTGAGCTGAAATGTATCTAATAACCAAGTGTTGACCTCCTCTGCTGACACTGGGATATCAC
The DNA here is from genome assembly GCA_037127255.1 of Persicaria tinctoria. NCBI lineage: Eukaryota > Viridiplantae > Streptophyta > Magnoliopsida > Caryophyllales > Polygonaceae > Persicaria > Persicaria tinctoria. The sequence continues at coordinate 4,874,767 of JBANSL010000005.1, read as the reverse complement.
TGATGGAGACTCGCCGGGTGTGAATATGAACTTCGGATGGGCTCAGTCCAAAGACATTGTCCATGAAAGAGGGGCAACGAGGCTTGTAACCTATGGTTATGTCGTAGACTGCAGTAACGTTTTTAGGCATAATTGTCAGCTTATACCACCACACTGCAGAAAATGCTCTTTACAAGCCAATTTGGCATCACAATGATGAGCCATAATAATGTAATTTGAAGCTATTTTATATTCAAACAAGCATCTAATATGATACCTTGAACCAAATATGCAATTTGGATTTAAAAAATGGATAGAAAAATCGCCTGCTTAGAGTCATACGCTACGAATAATCAATCTCACTATATCCCAATCTTTTGATTTTACCATCAGTACAAAATTAAATGGTATATATCACCATCCAAAGCATAAGAGGCAGAAATATGCTTGGAAATATAGGCGACAATGTACTGGCAGAGGCAATATAGCTACAGCGAGGAAGGAAACGAACCTGCATCAACAGAACTCCTTAAATCCGACATGCAGGCAAAGAACCCTTTCGTTTTAGGAAGCAGCACATTTTTCAGAACAGGCAAACCATTTTCAGCTGCATACTTCTGATTTCGTTTACACTTCTGCTCACTGCCAACAGAAAAGATTTAGTAAGGAAAATCATACCGATCATACTTTTGATTTCATATGCATTTCTGCTCACTGCCAATGAAAACAATTTATATAGTAAGTAAAAACATAACAAGCATACTTTTGATTTTGTATTCACTTATGCTCACTGCCCACTAAAAAGATTAAGTAAAAGCAATGTTCTGCTTAGATACATTAGTTTTTAATCTGTGGTACACAAAATTTTCTGGTTTTTGTATTCAATTTCATCTCCCCTGGCCCTTTTCTAGAAATTCATTTGATTTTAGCAACACTACTTCGTCTGCCACCGGCCAAAAAAAAAACACACACACACACACAAAAAAAAAGAAGTTTAAAAAATTGCTACCCAAGTTTTTGATCCAAGGGTCCATCATTGAATATAATTATAAAAAAGGTAATGTGTTTTGTCCATAAGCCAATCTGAAAGTGAAAGCTAGTCCAAACAAAGCATAGTCTTCAAATCTACTTTAACTATGATATTTTTCTTGAAACAGGTTTTTCCTATAATATAAAAGAAGCTCAAAGCATATTATTGTCTTCAACTCACCTCAACTGATGAAGGAAACACAAAAGACGATTAACGAAAACTATAAATTCTTACATAAAAAAGAAGGCGAGGAGGAGATTACGTGAAATCTGTGCCTTCGGGGAAAACAGCAAGCCACAGAGGATCACTAGGGTCATTAAAGGATGAAAGCATTCGGTGCATTGTAGACTCGTCAAGCTCCCACTTTCTCTTCACAGGAATGAACTCCAATATATGAAATGCCCATCCAAACACAGGCAATTTCATCAAACTGCTCTTAAGCACATACTTGATGTAGCCGAGGCGTCCCTTTCTCAACGCAAGATCCCACAGATACATCCAATCAACCTCGGTCCTATGGTTTGCTATCAGTAGGACCCGGCTCTCTCCAGGAAGAGTCTCCCCGGAAAAGATAACTTTGATTCCATTAATCTTTTCAAACAAGAATGGCCACAGAGCAAGCCAAGCACCCAGAAACAAAGAAGTCAATTTCCGGCTGTAATGTATGCTAAAAAACCGTACAACAACCGCACTCACAAACCCGCCAAACACCAGCATCATGAATGCTGTGGAAATCAGCACTACTAAACACAAAATCCCCCTTACAAGCCTAAGAGGAGTTAAAGCACGGAAGCCCGAGCTGTCATGGATAGGCTTACAAGCTTCCATCCTCTTCTACAAGCTTGCTTTCTATGAATCTTATTTGTGCTGATTTAATGGAATTGCTCCAAGCAGAGGGAAAAAAAAATGCAGTCTGAAAGGAAAGAATTAGATTCTCTCTCTCTCTCTCTCTCTCTCTCTCTCTCTCTCTCTCTCTCTCTCTCTCTCTCTCAGCTTTGATGGAATATATGTATGCTTACTTGCTGGAGGATGAATCTAGCTGATAAGAAATAAACAATAGGAGTTCATTGTATGTGTTCCCTGCAAAAGAAGTCAGAAGATACAACTTATTAGTTCATTGTAAAGAAAAGTAAGTTGTGCAAATGATATCTTCTTACAAGCAAACAAATGGTGCACTTTATCCCCTTATTGAGCATTTGAGCCTACTTAGTCCAAAGTGGACTATACAACGTTTTGAACAATGAGACACAGGATTTTAACTAGTAGGCCATGAAACTGATCTCAAGAGAGTCAGAAAATACCCTTAAATGGGAAACAGAAACTGAGGGGAAATCAGATTTGTACCTAGAAGTCATACAAATGACACAATTGATAACAAAAGCCAAAAAGACCATTCAAAATTTCAAATAACCTTCCACACCCAAAGGGGGAAGCTACCAACTTTTTTGAATACCATGCTTATGAATAGCAGCTCCATGAAAGCAACTTCATCCGTTCAATGATTATAAAGATCACAATCTCAAGATTGCCTAAATCAAACAATCAACTTAGCTGTTGAAGAAAGTAAAGTAACTACTACTGACTTTTTAGCCGCATTACTTTCACTTTCTAGATAACTTTAGAAGAGAACAAACTCTGGCATTGCTAAGAGCCTAAAGATCACAACTTTAACATCCACAGTTCAGAAAGGCAAAGATACCAATTCACGAAGACACAAACAGGTTACAAAATGAAGAAATCAAAACCCCAAAGATACCTATTTTCCTATTTTGAGGGCTTCCGGGTGCAAATAATCCCACCGAAAGGCACCGTTTGGAGGCAGAAAAAATGGCGAAACGGGTGGCTTCAAACAACGCCCTCCGCCATTTATATAAGTGACTCAAATCAGCTCCTGTAGAATACAGAGAGGGAGAGTGTACGAAATTGGCCCCCCGAAATTGACAAGTGTAAAACTGTGAAAACGAAGGGCCCAGAAACTGGTAGAAACACAGAGGATGATGGGGTGAGGTATGTCATCATCCTGATTTTAATTTGGATTCTATTGAGGGCTTTTAATTCCGATGTTGAAAAATTCTCCATCGATTTATCTGAAAAGGTGCGGCCTTTGAATTTGAAATGAGTGGACGGATTTACTCATCAACAATTACAAAAAGGGGGAAAAGGAACCGAGGGAAATTCACGTGACCAAGGGTGGTGCAATGTGGAAACGACGCGAGGGGAGGAGTGAACTTCACATGGGATATGTCGGGCGACATGGAAATGACTCAGAATGAAATCAATAGATCCCCTCTAACCTCTAACCTCCCTCCCGTTTTCAGTACTTGTGCCACTGTTTGAGAGTGAGTAATGGGTCCGATATATACTTTCTAACATTATTCAATCATGGAATGATTTCCTCACCTAACCCCCACTCCTCAAAATATCATAAATTTATCTATTTTTCCAGATTAGGAGGAGGAATAGTGTTTTTTTGGTTGGAAAGATGAGGATTTGTTAGTGTGGTGAATTCCATGTGAGTTGGTTGAATAAAAGAGGGAAAATGGAAGAGAGGTAAAATCTCATACTCCCTTCATTAAGAAAAAATATACTCTCTCCGTTTCCTTTTAAATGACTTTTTCAAGTCATGCACGTAGTTTTATAACGATAAAAACTATATTAAATATTAATATTTTAAAAATATTTTTTTAATAATATTATACTTATCATCAATAAGTATGAGATTGTCGAAAAAAATATTTAAAAAAATTATTATTTCATATAGTTTTTCACACCTTAAAAAACGTGCATGAATAGTAAAAAGTCAATTAAAAGGAAACGGAGGGAGTAGCATTTTATGAATAAAACTTTACTAAGAAAAATATGTCATTTTAATTTTTTTTTTCATCCACCTTTCAAAATGTTCTTATATGATTAGAGAGGTATTACTAATAGTTTTCAACAAAAGTGAAAAATAAAAAAATAATTAAGGGTATAAGTTTATTTTTTATTTACTTTATTAAAAAATATGCAAATGTCTAAAATTATATATTTTAATTAACGAAAAGAGCATTCTATTTTGTACTCATTATATACATTATACTAATCTAACTGATAGATGGCAGAGAGGATGAGATTATACTAAATTTATGATAGCAATATTATATAAAATTAGTTTTCCCCATTAGCTTATACATTTGAAAATATGAAAGAAAAACCTTTTTGTTATTTGCACGGCGTTATATTGCCATCGGCACGGTGCCGGTGCCGGACTCCCAGATCGGCAGCGTCGGATGCAGGTGCCGGACTCCCAGTGTGGCATAGTGGATGCAGGTGTCGGACTCTCAGTGTGGCATCCAATGCCCGAGGTAAAACTGCAGGGAATCTGCAGCTTTTCAGACGATTTGACTGATGTGACCATGGCGGATCCGGAGCTCGGCATCGGTGTCAGGTCTCAGCAAGATTTGACACCTCGTCAGGTGAGGTGACAGCGCGTGCCTGCAAAAGCTGCAGATTTCCTCCACCCTTTGCCGATCTAGGAGTCCGGGACTGCCATAAGTGTTTGCCGGTTTGGGAGTCCGGTACCGACACCGTGCCGATGGCGAAATTTTCGCCGGGCAAATATCAGATTTGAAAAAAAACTTATAACTAATGCATTGACTTTAGGGTTCCATTGAAAAATGGAAAAAAATATTTTGTTTTTAAAATGAATATCTCCTGTTTTTGTAGTGTGTCCATAGTCCCACATTATAAAATGTATACAGTAGTAGTATGAGTTGATTGAGAACTCTCCACCCTTAATTAAAAATTACATTAGCTAAATTTTAAATTACTCTATTAGGATTCACTTGTTTTGGTAGGTAATTTTTTCTAAATTGGTTCTTATTTTATGCTCTAGGTATAGGATAGAAAGAAAAGTAATACCCGGAGTAATGATTTTAAAGCAAAACTTTTTTTTTTTGAGCAACAACTTTTTATTTTAACTTCAACACGTTTAAAATGAGATGGAGAAATTCTGAAATTCTGAAATATTGGTATGGAATATGGATCATCATTCATTTGGTCAATATGAATCCAAAGCCCATAAACCCGGTCCATAAAATGGTCAGAAAACCCGGACCCGGAAAAGGGATCCGGGTGGCGGGAAATATCTATTTCCCTTTTCTGGATAACAAAGATTATCTTCTTCCTACAAAAACCAAAACCCCCAAATCAAATGGCCGTTGAGCTTCGCTTCCCCAAATCCGTCACTCCACCTCCATCAATTCCACGATGATCACTTCAATCCCTAAACTTAAATCTCTTTGCCCCCTTCTCCATCTCCACCAACCAATCGCCAGAACCCGCCTTAATCTCCCCCACCCCCAGCTGCCCAATTTGGGCGGCAATGGGAGGAGAACCCTAAAATCTCTCGCCTTTACTTGCAATCTCAAGGTCCCAAAGCAAGAGAAGGGCAGGAAAGAGAAGCCCATTTCTGAGAAAATCGTCATAGCTGACTCAGCTCCGCCGCTGGCGGAGGATGGCGGCGGTGGAGCGGGTGGAGAAGCGCCTCCTCCGCCTCCGACTAAGGTTTCTGGAACGGCAATGGGATGGTTGAAGAGAGTGCCGAGAAAGGTTTTGTCCATTTTGTCTAATTTGCCGCTGGCTATTGGGGAGATGTCTGCCATTGCTGCTCTCATGGCTCTTGGTATGTTTCTCTTTTTCTCCCTAGGGTTTCTGATCATAGATTTTAGCTAATAGAGGTTATTAAACAGCTTGCTGAAATTGATACTGATTTGCTTAGCTGTAGACTAGACATGATTGCAACAAGCCAAATCTGAAAGTGTGATTTATTTAGGATGGTTAGATGCGAAATTGACTCAATAATAGGTTGTTAACTGTACCTTACTTTAAAAGATTTTGGAAGTTTTTTAAAATATATTGTTCTTAGAATTGTATAGAGTGTAATAGATATGTCAGTGTACACCAGGGACTTTCATTGATCAAGGAGAAGCTCCTGAGTATTACTTTCAAAAGTTCCCTGAAGATAATCCTGTGTTTGGGTTCTTTACTTGGAGGTGGATCCTTACACTTGGGTTTGATCACATGTTTTCGTCTCCCGTTTTCCTTGGAACATTGGTTCTCCTGGCTGCATCTCTTATGGCTTGTACTTACACAACACAAATTCCTCTGGTGAAGGTGGCACGAAGGTCCATATATGGTTTCAATGTCTCCTTTTTATCACTTTATTTTATTTTTGCATTTGTATGAATTTTTTGTAAAATATTAGCTTCTGTTTGTAGATGGAACTTCGTACATTCTGCTCAGAGTATCCGTAAGCAGGAGTTTTCTGATACATTGCCCAAGGCCTCAATTCAAGACCTGGGTGTTATTCTCATGGGTTCTGGATATGAGGTAAGGTTGCAACTCTACTTTTCATGTTAGCTAAATCTTCATTATGATTAATGTGGACCTTTTTTTACTGCATAATCTGAATTAGTGAACTATTGCCTTTGCAATGCACATGTTGCTTGGAACAAATGATCGGTTTACAGTGCCTAGACGGTGTATCTGTTCCTGCTTTGTGAGACTTGTTGTCTTGTTGAACATCTTGAAATGTATATTACGTCAAATTCTTCATTTTTAGTGGATTTGCTTGCCACAGGTGTTCTTGAAAGGCCCTTGTTTGTATGCTTTTAAAGGTCTGGCTGGTCGATTTGCCCCGATTGGAGTACACCTGGCAATGCTGCTGATAATGGGAGGTGCAACTCTAAGTGCTACTGGGAGCTTTCGAGGTTCGGTGACAGTTCCACAGGGGCTAAACTTTGTGGTGGGAGATGTGATGAATCCTAATGGGTTTCTGTCTAATCCATCAGCAGCTTTTAATACCGAAGTTCATGTTAATAGATTCTACATGGACTACTATGACAGTGGAGAGGTAGGTGAAAGTTTTCACTTCCACTTCTTTTGCTTTCAGTTTTAGTTACCAAGTGAATTTACTCCCACGCTTCGTATTTGTATTCAGCTTTCTTAGAATTTTGTGCAAAGTAGGAGTTTTGATTATTTATTGGAGATTGTTCAATGTCTTTTATACTTCAAATCCATCGACTTTTCCTGCTGAATGCATGTGTAGATGAATATGACTCTTCCCACAGTCTTGCTATATGTGCAGGTTTCACAGTTTCACTCCGATCTTTCTCTATTCGACATAGATGGGAAGGAAGTTTTAAGAAAAACCATAAGTGTGAATGACCCGTTGAGATATGGTGGCATTACCATCTATCAAACAGATTGGAGTATTTCAGCTCTCCAAGTAATGAAGGATGACGAAGGACCTTTCAATTTAGCAATGGCTCGTTTGCAGTTGAGTGGTGATAAGAAGCTTTTCGGCACTTTCTTACCAGTTGGAAACACAGATTCTCAAGATGTCAAAGGAATGTATGTTCATAAGATTTGAACTCCTCTTTTTCCCCAATTCAAGTGAAACTTACAATTGGCTTTGATTTATCTTTATTCATGATCCGCTTTCATTTTGCGATGTCAGATCTATGCTTGCTCGCGATCTACAATCTGTTGTCTTATATGATCAAAGCGGGAAATTTGTGGGTGTACGAAGGCCAAGCTCCAAGCTTCCAATTGAAATTGATGGCGTCAAAGTCGTCATTGTGGATGCAATAGGAAGTACTGGACTGGACCTAAAGGTAACCCCCTACTCTCTTGAGCAAGTATTTTGTTTTTAAAACTTCTCTAAACTATGTTTCTTCTCAGACCGACCCTGGAGTACCAATCGTGTATGCTGGATTCGGTGCTCTAATGCTCACGACGTGCATAAGCTATCTTTCTCATTCACAGGTAATGTTTTCTCACTTTTAACCAATACGTGCAGCTCGTGCTCATCTAACAATTGCCTTTGTCTCACTTTTGTTTATCATTTCGTGTACTTTGTAAACCATGAAGATATGGGCTCTGCAAGACGGAACCAATGTTGTGGTGGGCGGAAAGACCAACCGTGCAAAGGGCGAATTTCCTTTTGAAATAAACCGGTTGCTCGATTGTGTTCCAGAGTTAGTCCAAACCTCACAATCAAAGCAATCCGATATCACGAAGATTGAACAACCAGTCCTTACAGAAGACTCCTGAATTTCAGCTGCCATTCAGCCGAAAAAATACCATTTTTTTCACAGAATATAAGATGCAGAACATCAATACCACTGAGCCTATACCTTCATTCAGTATCATCCCACAATGAAGTGGAGGCTTAAGAACTAGTGCTAGATTTTGCGAAATTCGCTCTGGTAAACGCATAGTTAACCAGCGATTCCGAGTCCATCTGTTGTACTTGTTGAAGTTCTTGTTTCTCTTTGTAGGATATCTATCAAATACAGATCCTAAAGTAATGTATCTTCTTAGCTCATAGGTGGTTCCATCATGTACAAAGACACTGGCTTCTATATAATGTTTATTGAAGATTCATCACCTCTAAAATCTGTTGATACAATCAAATTATTATGCAAAAACAAAATTGCAATGATCAGAGAAGAGAACACAAAAGTTGAATCATCCAAAAAATAAAACAAAAACAAAAACATTATTTGCCTTCTTCAAAGTGTGAGGGTGTGTATGTGTACTGTGTGGCAGTAGTAGATAGAAAAGGCGGAAAATGGATTTTTGGCGGTTTTAAAGAGCTAGGGTTGATATTGATTTGTCGTGTATTGGGGCTTGAGGAATCAGGTGCCACCACACCACAAACAAATACAGTGCACTTTCCTGATTCCTGATGAAAGATTGTTTCACGGGACTCTCCGTTTGCTCCGCAATTTGATTACCGGTTACTGTATTTGGGTTTTGTTTCTGTTTCTCCTCTTTTCCCCAAATAGCTAAACCCTAGAATTTCGGCTCTTTGTTCTCAGTAATGGATCTGGACGAGGATAGATTAGGGTTGCTTCTGGTTCGAGTCTCCGAATTACGCTCCAGAATCGCCAATTGCATTGCCAGGGGGAATTCGAATCCCGGAGAAGCCCGCGAGCGGGAGCAGTTGGAGAGCAACGGGGATGGGGATTCTTCGGCTTCGGCCGTCGAAGGGGAAGAAGAAACTGAGAACCTTCTCGGCATTTGTGAAGCTTTTGACTCTTTAGAGTGCCAGCTTGGGTCTCTTCAGGTTTGCTCTCCTTCCTCAATCCCTCTCTCCTTTGGTCTTAGGTTTACTGTTGTTGGAGAGAATTTAGGGTTTCCAGCTAAAGCCTCCGACTGTTCAGGCTCAATTTCTTTTGGTCCTTTTTGAAGAACTTCATCTATCATTTGGTTTGGTTTGTTGCTGTTGGAAAATTTCTGGGTTTCCAGCTTGAAAACTTTAATGACATTCTTCATGTACATATTTGGTCTTATCATGAACTGATTACTGATTACTGTCATAGGAAACCATTGGGATCACTTTAATTTCAGTTGGTTTGTGGAATGTTGCTTGGGATTGGGTGGGTGATACTTAAATCCTATTTAAGCTTCTAGGTTACTTGGCGTTGAACTTAATAAAATGGGAGTATACTAGGCCATTGTTTTGTTGGAATGGGAGTATGAGGTTTGGTTTCCAACATTTGGTGGGCAATCTTTCTTTTGCAGGCACTGCAACAGCAACAGGAGTACCAAAGGGCAGATGCGATAGCCGAAATTGAGCGCAGCAGAAAGAAGTTGTTGAAGAAGCTAACTGAGTATGAAGGGGAACATTTGGATGTTATAAAGGAAGCTTCTGCTTTTGCTAGTTTGAAGGTGGAACAGAACAACGAGTTGCTACTCCCACCGTATCCCAGTCTCACGCCCCATTCCCTTGGCTTGGACAATGGCCACCTTCCATCCCTTTCTTATGGGCGCAAATTACCCCAAAATGGGCATGGTGGCGCTGATGCTGTGAATGGGTCTAAGAATGAGATTACTCGGTCAGAAAATGTGAAACCTCGAACGTTTTTGGGCCGGTCATGGACAGGACTGAGGTTCTTGATTAGTTCCGCTGCAAAAACTATGGTTACCCTGGCTGCTGTGGTATCTGTTCTTAATCTGGCTGGCTTTCAACCTAGGCTTGTAAAGAAGGGCACTGATATTAAACTCTTGGGCCTGTTTCAACAACTTGCCACAGAGGAGAAGAGGGTCACTTCTCGTTGCCCACCAGGAAAAGTGGCAGTGGTAGAAGATGGTGAAATCCGATGCCTTGTGAAGGAGAGGATTGAGATTCCATTCAGCTCTATTGATTCCAAGCCTGATGTAGACTATGGCTGTGGTTAGGTGGATGCAGGTTGGATTACATATCTTTCTTTTCTTTGTCCATTTTGGTTCCATCAATGGTCTTAATGGGCTTTTACCGCTGTATTCGTATGGTGCATCAGAATGCTTGCAAAATACCATGTCGCCAGAATCGCTTGCTGCTATGGTGCTCAGAGTCGTAGATTGATCCTGGAATTTATGTCGCGTAATGGGTTGAAGAACATTTACCTCTGCTCCAAAGGATACTCTATGCAGGGTTTATGGTTTAGTGCCGCTTCTGGTTGCTGTGATTGTGAGTTTGTGAGACTTTTGTTACATGTAGTTTGTAATGCAGATATTTTGTTTTATGAAATCCCTATAAACTGCATAGTTTACTCAGGTTTTGTGAAGTTTTTGTTTTGGATGAGGGATTGGGAACTTCAGAGAAGTTAAATTCTTTTGAAGCTAGCAAGGTTTTGTATAGGTTTGAAATCAAGTCTTATTAAGTGGGATGGTCTTGGTGTAACATGATCTGTGAACAAACTGAAGTCAGATTTGTCCATCTTCTTATAAGGAACCTAAAATAACCTAAAAACAGAGTATGATTACTTGTGCACTTCAATTTGACTCATACACCATGGATGTCAAGAACACAACAACAACAACCCGGTATATCCCGCAAAAGCAGGGGCTAGAGGGTCAGGATGTACGCACTTTTTCCCCATACAAGTCGAGAGAGTGTTTACGATAGATTCAGAACAATAAGATACAAGAACTACAAGAAAGCAGGACTGATAGAAGGGAAACAGAATCAGACTACAAGAAAGCAGGACTGATAGAAGGGAAACAGAATCAGACTACAAGAAAGCAGGACTGATAGAAGGGAAACAGAATCAGAAATGAAGCAGGAGGAAGACAGAAAGGTAGCACGGATAAAAGTACAAAACATCAAGGTCCAAAACTCTATACAAAACGTCAAGAACACAATATTCACACAAATTAAAGATGCAATTTGGAGAGAATATTTCAAGAATTGATAGGTTTGTTAGAATTTAATTTATTGTCATTTTTTTTTACCTTGTAAGCATTGAGTTGAGGAAAATGGAGACGGTTTGTTTTCCAATCACGTCATCCTCTCCTATCTCCTTTCATAAACACAAAAAAAAATCTTCTGCCAAGATGGCCCCTTTTTTATGCTACAATATTTTACAATTCATAACCTTATAATTAAAGTTAACCGTGTTAATATAATAACGGTTTTTCTATCATATTGATTGTGACACTATGTGAACATATGCTTTATGGATTGAGTTATTTTAGAGGGTAAAGTAATGAATTGTACGATGCTATTCAAATTAAAGTGGATTATAGTTCTATTATTTCTCCATATCTAAAATTAGATTATATGAGTACTCATTATTATATCGATTTTTATGTCCAATGTCCTTGGGTATAGGATAAGACGCTAAATTGGGAAAGATTTCCTACAAAGAAAGCAAGCGACCCTAAAAATCTAATTAAAAAAAATGTTAAACTAATTAAAAGTTTAATTTTTTTTCTCCAAATTCAGGGTCTTATCTTATCCCCAACTAGTCAGTAGCCCATGCGCAAACGCACGGGATTTTTAAAAATTATATAAAAAACATCAATAAAATTTATCGGATGTTATCGTAGTAGCAAACATAAAATTTAGGTTCAACTTTGTCCAAATCATTCTAAATTTTATTAAATCAAGTTGAAATAAGAGCACGACCATTGTCGATAGGTCATTCAAATTCTATCTAAGAATAAAGGTTTACAATATGAGTTATCTTAAATCGACGTACAATTAAACCCTCAAGCTCCAACCTACTCTTACAACCCATACGCCACGTTTCAATTATGCACGAGTCCAAATTAAAGATTAAACTGACATGTAATAGACGAATGTAACTTACAAATCCCAATTATGCGCTTGTGCACTCCCTTGGATTGCAAGATTTATTATCGATTTCTAATTAACCTTAGAAAATAAACACTATATACTAAATGCTCACAACATGAGAACCAAATCTGAGTACAAAAAACAAAGGAAGTGCAATGGCAAAATATTATTTATTGGTGACTATTTAGTAAACCCTAAGTACTACATTGGAATTACATTTATATATCATATTGTTTTGCAGTTCTTTAATTCTTAAGCTTGTCCAATTCTGCAAGTCCTACATATTGAGCATTAATTACCTTGATGCCCCCTCTAGGGTTCTCTCAATTGATAATCTCAAAGTATAGTAGATAATGAATGAAACTTCAAAATCACCCATCAGAAGACCGAAAATTTAGAAAAAAACACAAACTCCAACTCGCGGCTCACATTTTAAGCCACCAACGGAATCCTCTGTACCAAGGGACTGGCATTCGTAGCCGCCATGGTCGCTAGATTAAACCTAAAACCATGAATCAGAAGAACTTTTGTGTTGAAATTGAATCTAAATTCCCCAAATTGAATCACCTAAACCCTATATTTTTTTTAAAAGGACATCTTTAAATCAAACACATACTTGTGGATGGAGATCCGGTCGGGGAAGATGGAGATCCAGTCGTTCTTGTCATGTTGTTATACTTCAATGCCTTGTCATGAGTCTTCTCCTCCCGCCGGTTTCGATTGAGAGGGAGTTGGAGAGCTGATCGTGGGAGAAGGAGAGAACGCGGGGTTTGATTAGGGAAAAAGGAAGGGAAAAAAACTAAAGGCATTCAATCAAATTCTCTTTGTTCCATCAGATCTCAACAAAACTAAAGACATACTTATAAATTCGAATATAATAGAGAGCAAGGATAAGAAAGGTCAGTGACAGTTATCAAGTGTTTGAAGAATGCATGTACCTTAAAGTACACGAAAATTCTTGTGAGTCCATAACTGTAGCTTAGCTGTCATATAAGCAAAATCCCAAATTAATGTTAACCCATGAAGTCGCATTTTATTAATAACTTCAAAAGAGATCAACAGCAACAACAACATAGAAACAAATGCAGTAGATCATGACGGCGATCAATAGCACTCAGAAAGAGCAATAATGTGTTACATTCTAGTATTCTACCACTTTGCTATCACTCACAAACAACACTCGGGACATTTAGGGGATGTAATACCGGTTAGAAAAAACATAAAATTAAAAAGATTAAAAGAAATAAGTACTACTAAAGAAAACAGATCTATACTCTAGAGTAAGAAGAAGCATTTCATAAGAGTGCTTCAATGATCAAGAGATCATACCACCTTAGTAGGTGAAACACCTAACCAAAATTTGTTTGCATATCCCTAATCAGCCACTTCAGGCCCAAGATAACCTCAAAATTTCATGAGATGGAAAACACGTTAGAGAATCTAATTTTTAAGTAATTAAAATAACGAAAATTTCACCGGGTACCCTCGAGGTATTACCTTTTTTGCGCTGTGTACAAGAGTTTGTGCAATTTCGTCGGGTACCCCTGTGTTTTATACATATTTCGCCCCGTGCCCTTGGTCCGTTAAAACTAACGGACTCTCTCCACTCCGATTGGGTTTTCTGATTAAAAAAAAGAAATGAAAAAAGAAAGAAAGAAAGAGTTTGGAGAAAGAGAGCCCGACCTGGAGAAAGAGACCTCGACCTGGAATCGGCAATACAAGGCGACACAAGGCAGTTGCAGGGCTCTTAGAGGCGTCGAAAGGGGTGATGGAGGCGTCGGAATCTGCCGGTTCTCGGTATTGCCAGGTATGTATTATTTCAAACCCCTTTTCATAAAAAATTAGGGTTCTAACGCTCGAATCGTGGTTGCAAATTATTGAGTTTATTTTCGAATTTGAGGTTCAGTGTATTTGCAAACAGAAAAATGTTGTTGATTATTGCCGAATTTGGGTTTCAATTTGTGTTTGCGCTGAAATGGAAAAATGGTGTTTGAGTTTTCAATTTGGAACAGAAAAGTGTTTTGAGCAAAATTTGGGGTTTCAATTTCATTTTTGAATTTGTGGTTTCAATTTATGTTTGGGGCGTAAAAGAATTGGTGCCCAAGAAATTCAGTCATTTTTTAGCAAAATTTGAGCTAAATTTGTTGTACTGATACAGAAATTCAGCCATGGGTGCCCAAGAAATACCACACCACCATGCCTATCTCAAGGGTAAGGTTCACCACTACAACAATTTTCTTCTTTTCATACAAGAACCCTCTTTCTATATCCTACGAGACTGTAAAAAAATTTGTTGGTTCATCATGCCTCTCTAAAAAGTTAAACTAAATTAATCTAGATTTTAATAGCAACATTTCCACTGATACAATGTGGAGAACTGCCATTCTCCCCGGAATAGTACCCTAATCAAGTAATCATCAGTCAATTTTTAAGATGAAAAGTGACACAATTAAGTTCAACGTTCAGCAGACAATATGATATCCAAAAAAACTACACTTAAATGATAATAAAAAGTGTGTAAGTTAATTGAATATTACAAAAAAAATGTAGATTTATTAAAATTAGGCATCACCAGATAATAAAACTTCACATGTAATTCTATGTTTCAAGTTTTTTTTTTTTTAAGATTTCATTTTCAAGCTACAGAACAGCAATCCAGGAAACAATAAAAAAAACAACGCCAATTATAAGATACTTTCGGTAATAGCATATGCACAACAATCTCAAATTTAAACCACCAAAAAATTTCAAATAGCTTACAGTGGACTGATGCTGAAGATTCCTCCTCAAAAGCTGCTGAATAATTCTACAAGCCATCATAAATTACTTTCTGTCAAACCAATTTCCTGAAAACTCAAGATCAGAGGTAGCTAAATTTGGGTATCTTTTTTCGATCAACTCAGGGAGGTTTTGAGGAGTGGTGATAGAGATAATTAGTGTATTATATTGGATAGACAAAAGGTACCATTTTAGTTCCGGACTCAGTTGTGTTTTTTTGTTTTTCTGTATCAACACTCCTTTTTTTTTTTCTGTATTGTCCTTCTATTTTCTATTTTTATATTTTCCAGTTTTTTGTTTTTTTTATCTGTTTGCATTAAGTTTCCGTATCCATTTTTCTGCATTCAATTGTGAATTTTCTGTATTCAGGTGTGCTTATATATTTGCGAACATTACTGATTTTTGGCAACAATGTTACTGCAGCTGTCATACAGTTTTACTGCAGCTGTTATGCAATTTTACAGCAACCAACACAACTCCAGCTGTCATACAAATTTTTAGTGACATTTGTATGCTTTTTGGCAACACACAATAATCTTTTTGCTGTTATATAGCAGCTCAGAACGTAGAAAATTAACCATATATCGGCACCTTATACATGTTAAATTAGTCTATTAGCTCAAAAGGTAGAGCAATGTGTTGCACACATTGATGTGGGTTCGAATCCCACATAGGCTACAAATTGCACAAGTGATATCTTAAGATTTTCTTTCACTTGTACAATCATTAACTTAAAGAATCTGGTTACATGAGCTTCATTAGAATTGAAACATGGAGATACAATGATTGCTATTTGATCAATGGTTAAAACATGGCAATTAAACTAACATGTAATCCCATGACAGAGTTGTAGCTATAGCACTCCAACTCATTAAATTAATGAATGGCATTCACTCTATGTAGTTGACCCCAAGTTCCTGCATAGAGAAAGAATATAGCACTCCAACTCTTGAATTTTGAAAGACTTGATTGAATTCGAATTCGAGATACAAAGGTCGAACTATTTCACATAGGATTTGGACGATAAATTCATTTTAATTAGACAATTGTTTTTTGCCAACATGCAAGTATGCAACTAACAATTTGCAAAGTTCAATAATGGAAATGCTTGTAGCCTATGTGGGATTTGAACCCACATCTATGATGTAATGTTATAAAAATGTATGATGTATTTTTTTATCCCATTTCTATAGTATATCTCTCTTCCTTTGAAATCAAAAGATCAAATATTTATCGGGAAAAACCTCAAATATTTTATGATAAAAAAGATCAAATATTTATCGGAAATTTCGCGGGGTACCCTCAGGGTATAACGTTTTTCGCACGGAAGTATCTTATTTTGTTTAGTACCTTTGAGTTAGACTCTCTCCGTTCCAAAATAAAAGTTGTTTGTCCTGTTGTGCACGCTTTTTAAGGAGGTAAAAAATACTACAAAATATTATTTTTTTAATTAATTTTTTTTAATAATTTCATACTTGGTAGTCATAAGTATAAACTTATAAATACAAATTCATTATAAAAATAATATAATAATATTTTATAGACTTTTATTTTGGAAATAAATTTCGCGAGTCCTACATGTTCCCAATATGAACAGTTTTTTTAAAACAAAAGGGGACCGAAAGGGGATTGTGTAGGGAGAGACGGAGAGTACCTTCTGATTCTGTATACGGCGATTCAAGAGAGAGAGGGAGAGACCGAAAGGGACGCCACCTGGAGATCTCGATGAGGGACAGACGTGAGGAAGGAAACGGTCGGCGTCGGCAACTGTTCTAGGTAAGTCTCCGTTCTGATTTTGACTGTAGGAATTTAGGGTTAGAGATTTAGGGTTTTTCAATTTAGGGATTTTTGGGTTGGATTCTGGTTTTATAATCTTCCAATTGAGGTTTGAGGGTTGGATCTATGGATAAATTTTACGGTAATTTGTGATACATAATGTTCTTAAAGATGATTATATTCAATGAACACTTGAGCTTATTGATTTGGGGATTATATTCAGTAGAAAATTGAGGTCAGCAACACATGCGAGAGACGTCGGAGGAGACAGCCTCGTCGGATGTGACGAAGACTTTTCTGCGTCTAGGAGCGACGACGGCCTTTTGGCATCCACTATCCATGAGCGACGATTTCGCTCTCTTCCCCCTTACTATATGTTGTGAATTTGTGACCAACAAAGGTAAACACTTTCGATCCCTCTAGTTATTTCAGTTCTTTAATTAGTTGAAACTGTCAGGGATTTGATTTAGGGTTACTGTAAGAGGTGAATTTGGGTATGTTTTCTTTAATTAGGGTTCTTGATTGATATATTTCTTATATTATAAATTCTAAATACTCCTTGCATTTGGGTATGTTTTCTTTTTTTCTCATATCGTGGAGGTCATAAGGTGGCATTGTGGCAAAGCTTACTTG
Source organism: Persicaria tinctoria (assembly GCA_037127255.1). Lineage (NCBI taxonomy): Eukaryota > Viridiplantae > Streptophyta > Magnoliopsida > Caryophyllales > Polygonaceae > Persicaria > Persicaria tinctoria. Next base: position 4,857,461 of record JBANSL010000005.1, on the reverse strand, counting down.
TTGATTGTTTGAATTTGTTTCTGCCACATGTTCAGCTGTTGGAATTTGCCTCTTTTATGCTCTGCCAACCCATTCATGACTTTGGCTAATTAATGTCTTTAAGATTCCCTTTGAACTAACTGTAAGAAGTGCATGATTAAGGAATATTGTGAGGCATGTACTGGACATTTATTTGAAAATGAAATTCTATTAGCTTTTGCCAAAAGCCTATGAATTCCCTTGTCAAACTAATGCTCAAATAGACAAACATGCTCAAATTGGCAAACAAAATTCCTTGTCAAACTATTGAATATTTATTTTAAGCCTTTTCGCTCAAATGGTAGAGCAACGTGCTCATGCATAAAAAATGTGGGTTCGAATCCCACAGAGGCTACCTAAAATTAGTCAAAATGCATAGCTATTCCAAATAACTGTTGGAATTTTCAAATATCCCCTCTATAAGTCTAAAACTGTCGATGTCAAAAACTTCCCATTACAGCTTCAGGAATTTTCAAATCCCCCTCTCAAAAAACTATGACAATAATTTTATACCTTTTGAAGATCAATTGAAAGCTATATTACAACAATATGACGACCTTGCTACAATTTCTTTTTTGGTCAGACCTTGCTACAATTTCTAATGTATTCACATCTTGTGTCTAAACACAATGCTTTGCCGGTTGAGTTAATAGGCAGATTTTTTTTATAAAAAAACAATAGGCTATAAACAGAAGATACCAAGCTTAAATTTACCAAAGATAATTTACCTATCATCGCAAATTATGTTAAGTTTGACAAGGAAAAATAAGGCATACAGCATACCAATTAATTGGATTGAAGGGCGAAAACAATAATGTAAACATGACATAAAATCAGAGACATTTTTATGACATCCCAAAGGAGTGGACTGACATGGTTTTTTGTTTTACTATTCTTTTTAGGAGTGGATTAATTTTTATGTTTGTTACTGTCATTTTTTTTCATGTCATACCAAAGTAAGAACAATCAATGTCCTCTAACTAAATGATGAGTAAACCCTGTTGAGAATGTGATTCAATATAATATCACGTGATACATCACAAAATTATTTTAACCTTAAATTATTTTTTTTAAATAAAAAATTATAGTCACATTACAAACAGGTATCCTTACATTGCTTATAAGAGCAAAAACCAGGCCATTAGAAGACAAAGCATTATATGGGTCAGATTTGGGCGGTCAAAAACCAAGAGGAAGAAGAAGAAGATAATTAGCTTGCATAAGTGTACCGTCTGACTTATGCTTTTGTTCAATGGCTTTTGCTGGTGCTGAGTGGAGACAAACCTTTATTACAGCCAAGCCTCCAGTAAGTTTAGCGATTCTCTCTGGAGCTTCTTACGCATATAAGCATTATCTGTTTCATCTAAATCCTTCTTTATCAGTGAAATTCTTGCATGGACTTCAGCTTTTGTTGAATCATCAGACAGTTGTTGAATCATCAGCTGGCAGTTGTTGCTGGACTTGTTATGACTACCTTTCTTGCTCTGCCCAGTTGATCAGAAGTTGCAGCAGCTAATGACAGCCCCAATTCTCCACAGGTATTATCAGCCCCTGATATCAGTCATCAGAAATATAAGAAAATCATAGAGAAGTGGCAATGCACATAGAGGAAGTTATGTGACTTCTTGATTCAAGAAGTTATCATATCTGTTTTCATTAATAATAGAAAGTGCATGAAATAATTTGTCTGATAAACAAATTATAAAGTTATACTTGCCAATAATATCAATTGAGATCCACATGTCAGCACTGAGCTCAACTTACATGACAGGAGTTGATTCTATCCAAAAAGGTAATAGAAATATAAGACGTTTCTTTCTCTTAAATCCCAAAATAATGGATTGCCACAGAAAAATATATGAATCCAATCTGAAGCTGAATTCAAGAAATTATATGGCAATTCAACAGCCCCCCAAAGACCGTAAACGCCTATGCCAAACACTCCCTCAATGTGCTTACTTATAAACCTGCAACAAAGAATTGTTGTATCGAGTTCAGCACCCAAAGCTTGCTGTTAAGTACAACGAAGCTTCATGTCGTACTTACTGATTTCACAGATGCCCCACAAATTGCACCCAAAGCTTGCTATACCAAGTGTACAGTAAATAGAAAAGGATATATTAGCCTCTGAAATCAAATGAAGGAAAGAATCTAAAGTCAACCTCTTTCTACTACCAGCTTCTCCTGCCTTCTTCTTCGGTGCATAAAGCTTTGCAGTATACGATTTGGGTCTGAACAAAAAGTAGAGAATTAGCAACTGTTTATTTTTATAGACATTCTACAATGTAATTAAGTGAATGATAATTATACAGAAAAATATGATCCAAACCTTTTCACCAGTTTCTTTGTTTTCTCTCCATTCCGCTTACAGTATGATTTTTGTTTCGGCACACCATGCACACACAAAGGAGGATAAGGCTTCTATGTCTCCATGTTTGCACAGCTGCAACATTCATTTTCGGTTGACATCAGTAACAGAAAAACAAATGACGCTTACAGCCACAAATGAAAAGATAGGTCCTCTATCAACCTAGATGACTAATATGGAGCTATAAGATTCAATATTCCCTGCCACAAGAAAAGTCTCACATCTTGGAAATTACCCCCTCCTATTTCCTTAAAAGCATCTTCCATGACCTTAAGAGAAACTACAAAATATAACGCATTTGTAACAACTCAACCAATTTCAGCATATCCTCTCTTTCTTTGAAAAAAACATATCCTTTCTATTCATTAGATGAATTAGGTAGCTTTATAGCAAAACAACCCTGTATAAGATGAGCATTGCTTTTTTGGATGGGAAACGCAGGTTAAGCAGCAGACTTGGGTTCTGAAAACCAAGAATGGTTATGTGGCGACTGATATCGATACACACCAGAAAAGAGTAGTTCAAGAGGGGAATAGAGGAGGTAAAAATGCAGCCGACTGGAATCTGACCTTAGAATGGCAACCGACATCAGTGTTAACCCTTTGCGGAACGGAATCAGAGCCGCCATTCCAAGGTCGTCTTGGAATGGCAACCTGCTATCCCCCCTTGTCCAGGAACGTACCTGCTTGGATCTCCCCTCTTCGTTCCAATGCTGCTCATCTTTCATCATTTTGTTCTTCAATTCCCATTGTTCATTGTTCTGAATCACACCCTCACCCAGCAACAAAAGAACATTAAAAAAGGGACTAAAGCAATAAATCTCTTTACCCAATCTCTTGATCATATTAATCATAAGCACGTTAATCTTATCATTCTTGCTTCTTGTTAACCACCCCTGATGCAGAAGAATTCAAGTTGACTACCATTGTTGACAAGCTTGGAGCAGTTCTTGCTATCCATTTCGATCAATTCACATAATTGAGAGATGACAATGACAAATCTCCATAAATTAGTTAGATTAAGATTAGAGAGGCTCACCGGGAGGTCATAAGCTTGAAGAAACCAACTCGTGCTATTGTGCATAACTAAAAGTGAACATCTGCATCGAAGCTCGGGCTTAACAGCGAGGGCAAAGCTTGTATTAGGATACAAAACCCTGAAAAATAAGTTCAATCCCTAAAATTGCCAAATTACCTGATTTTTACAATAACTACACTTGAATTGCCAACTCAGTTTGATGCTTGATTTGAATTACCATCTTTTGGCTTCCTCCTTTGCTTCCTTCAACCCCAACAAAATAAAAAATAAACCCTAAAACTGCATCAATTTGAAACAACCAATCAGCAAAAAATCAATTCACATACCAGTCAAATTCACAAACAACCAATCAACAAAAAATCAATTCACATACAAATCTGATTAGCTATATGAACACAAACAACCAATCAAATTCACAAATTTATGGCAAAATTAGCCCTAGAACCATTCCGAAACTCATATCAAGAGGCAAAACGATTCAATCATGGAAGAACTGAAGCAAACCAACCGGAAACCCTAGAAACCGTATGAAAATCGAAGAAAACTTACCAATTTTGCAAATTTCACCCAAAATTTCGCCCAATTTCGCAGTTTCAGGCATCCTGCAGCACCAACCATATGGCCTATGCTGCTGGTTGAAGAAGGTGGTCAGGCGTCTCAACCTCGGAGGCATCCCGCACCACATCCATCACCAGAAACTCCACTGTTGCACGAAAAGGTAGATTACACACATAAAGGCACCGAATTTGGGAAGAAAAAACAACACAAATTTAATCACACTCACACAAAGTCGATTTAACGCCATGACTTACGAGATCCTCAACAGAGCATCAATGTGGTGGTACCACCGGGAAGCATTGACGAAGCTCGGTGAAGGGGGCTTAGGAATGGCGGAGTACACAATGAGATCCTCCCGACGACATCTGCTGCTGCTTGAATATGGCGGTCAGGCGTCTCAGCCTCTCAGGCATCCTGCAGCCCTGGCGATCGGAAACCTGCGACTCGGAAGTTGCTGCCTGCTGTAAAGTTCGCCTTCATCCTTCGCTCCTTTTGCCTGCGCACCTCGTCCTTCGGAGCCCTCAGATTATCACCAAAACCGCTTCTAGACTGAATAAGAGGAGCTGCAAAAAAACCGCTTCAAAAAAACCCAGTTGAGAGCAGTTACGCAGGGAAGGGGAGGAAAGAGAAGGTAACTGCTGCCTAAAACCTTCAAGAAATTTTGCTAACACACGTGGCAAAATCTTTTGCACAAAGAAGACTTTTGCTTTTATATTTCAGGGGATGACATTGGACAGAAAAATCGATATAATAATGAGTACTCATATAATCTAATTTTAGATATGGAAAAATAATAGAAATATAATTCAATTTAATTTGAATAGCATCATACAATTCATTACTTTACCCTCTAAAATAACTCAATCCATAAAGTATATATTCACATAGTGTCACAATCAATTGGCGATGCAAGATTTTAGTTAAGCCATTCTTTAGTCACGACATTGATGTAGAGGATGAATGTTTAGTTCGAATGAATGATTTTATCCTAATTTTGATAAATTATAAATTTTTGCATATATGAGCCAATAAAAAAGATATGTTACTTCATCAATTTGATAGAATTTGTATCATAATATTGAGTGAACTTATCTTTTCTACATTGAATTGTGTTACTTAACCTAAAGGTTAATTGTATTTTTTTTAAAATAAATTTTTGTTTTTACCATAAATTAATAATTTCCCCGACCCGGCAAATGGTCCGGACTCCGGATCTTCACTATCGGGCGCTATAAGAATAGCCCCCGTTCTCCAAAGCTGTTCATAAATTAGGGTTTTGGGAAGGTTTAAGAACAGTTTCTTCAAACGAGAGAGAAACTTGAAGAACGAAGCAAAGATGTTTTCGGGAATGTTTCAGAAGAAACCTGACAAGGCCAAGGCTTTGAAGCAGCTCCGCGTTCATGCAGCCTTGTTCGGAGCTTGGGTAGCCGTGATCCGCCTCACCCCTTACTTCCTTGACTACTTCCAGACGGAGGAGCTCAAATTGGATCTTTAATCTTTCCAGGTATCCTCTTTGATCTCGGACAAACCTTTTGATCTTCCAGTTTTCGTTGTTGTATTGTGTGATAAATTGTTTATCATTGTCAAATTCAATCAATTTGACCAGAGAATGTGACTTTGATTTTTAAAAAGCGAGTACCTTTTGATTCGTCCAGTGTTTCATATCAATTGACAAATTGAAACAGGAAATTTACAACTAGATTGTTAGAAAGCTGCATCATGCTTCGTTTCAGGGAAATCTCTGTTGATTTTGTTAACTTTCTAATCTGTGATGGGTTATAGTAGTCCTTGATACAAAGGGATTGTTGTTTATTGATACCTGAGTTTTTGAAGCTTCTTCAAAAGAGGGAGAAATTTGAGCAATGTTTTGTTTAATAGAGTGTAAATGGATGAAGCTATAGAGGTTCTAAAGTGGGCATCAAGCACAAAGCCAATGCGTATGCTGATCGTGCTTCATTCAGTATACATAATATTTGTAAGATAACTCCTAGAACAAATTCCACTTAACTATAAAGATTGGCCAAGAAAAAGGAGTTGAATGCGAATTGGAAGCCATGCTTGAGGCTGGCGCGAATCGGTGAGATAGAGCACAACAAAGAGAGATTAGTGATGGAGTAAATTTGAATAATTGATTATTTGGACATTGCCTTCTGTTTATATTGCTCGATAAATTGTCACATTTGATATTTTTGTTACGAGAGAGTCACTGTGTATGAATCTGCCATTTACTCCCACATTACTTCTAAGTGATTGATTTCTGTTGCCTTTTGTTATTTCTGTTGTATAGATTGTGGTAACTAATACTAATATATCATGCTTTCTGTTGCAGAGATGCTGCCTCAGAGGACTTCAGTTGGCGTAGCTGTTCGTCTGAGCTATATGTTTCTGTTATTGTTTCATGTCAAACCGCTGTCTCTTTAGAGCGAGCTTGTATTAAACTTTGGTGCAAAAGAATGGGTTTTAGATGGCAATTAGCCAATAGCAGAATACTCTTTGGGCATTCCAATAATCTACAATAGTTCTGTCTTATTCATTGGTTCTGTGTTGGTTGAGTGCTTGCTGAAGCATATCAAATTCATGGCTTGTTTGAGATACTGAGACAAGATTTGCGTGTCGTGTTATGCGAATGGGTATCCAGAGCAACGAATCATGTGTACTTGTACTGGTTTATCTTCATTAGATGAGTCACTTTTGTAGCTGCAGAGCTAAGACAAACTAAAAAAACATAAAAATCTGCATTTGCCTATTGCAATTTCATAGACAAGCTCTGAAATAAACCAGTGAATCTATTTGGAGCCCAAATTATTGTACTTCTGAAAACTGCCCTGATCACAAACGAACACCAAACCCGAAATTTATGACATTTTGCTGAAATCTTCCCACATAAATCACTCTACTTCGAAGTTTGAAGCTAATCCAAATATATAATGACATAGTGCCAAACAAACCCGAAAACTGAAATCTATAGGAAGCAGAATGTGTTTCATAACTTGCATCAGTGGGTATTCAACATCAATTAGTTGTCTATCAATTCGGTAGATAAGATTTATCGGTATAATCCATGTCAGGTACAGCATTTTTCAACAAGTCACTTTGAACCTATTGATTTCTCATTAGCTTGAGCTTAAGTTTGCTGTCTACATTGAAGGTGTTCCGTATGGAATTCGACACTAGCTTGCAAGAGCAAAACATAATTGCACCATTTAACCTGCCCACACCATTTAGAGGTTGAAGTAAACAGCAAATAGAGATGTTGCTCGAACAGTACTGTTTTATCTCTAGATGCTCCTTATCATCAAGGGTCTTTAAGCCTAGAACATTGACATATCTGGGGGTGGCCCATAGACTGTTTTCCAGGAAAGCGGGATGATCCATCCACTACCTTCATTTCCTGGAACAACGAGAACAAGACAAGCAAAAAAAAGGTTCATTAGGACCTCAAACTGAACAGAAAACGCAAAACATTTAGGCATAATGACCCAAAGCATTCTTCATATTACTGGGGGGAACATGCTCTTTGAGATGAGATTGTTTCAAGCTATTTTGCCAGCCACACATTTACTTACACCTTCATGAGAATGTGAATGAAGAAACCAAAAGCACTTGAAGGATTCAAGTGACAAGTATGCCAAATAGAAGGATGGAAAATGAACAAATATATTTCATGGGTTTAGATCCATTTTACAGTTAACATGACGTGTTAATGTTAATTGAAACTTGATATATGCTAACTTACCGCGAAGGTTACTAGGGCTTCTTCCCAAAAGCTTGCATGCTGCCTCTGCTAGGCCGATGGAATCAGGAATGTTATCTCCTTCCGAACAGTAGCACAGCAAGCAAGTTACCTTCAATCCTTTTGCCTGAATCCACAGCAGAAAATAATTTCTAAATATCAACGAGGGTGTATTTGGTGGAAAAGGAGAGGATGGATGAATTTTCATGCGGCAAGCAAGTGTCATATATAAAAAGAAAAGAAAAGATGGATGCAGATTAATATTCACTGGCAACATGAACTCAGGATCCTTAACTCCAACAACCCAATGAAAAACAAACAAACAAAAAGAAGAAAGAAAGAAAACCAAGCAAAAACACACTCAATTAGATAAGAAATACAACGAACCAAAATAATCACTTGTAAAAACCCTATTGGAATATAAAATCATCCCCTACAAAAATGTCGAGTTTGACCCCCTCCCACATTGTATCAAAGTTAAAAGCGTAGAGGTGGCAATAGGTTGATTAAGTTCAACAAGGAGAACATTTGGGACTTTGGAAAGTGAAAACATGTAGTAGAAAATGGAAATGAATGATAGGGTAATTTCATTCCTACAAGAGGGCTAATTTCATACATTCGCTTACTGGAAATGTACCTTGAAACTGGAAAACAGTGCAGCAAAAGGTAAAGTGGCATTATAATCTTCATCTTCACCAAGTTCATCAAAATTAAGGTCCTCTTCCTGCAACTGATTTCCTTCAGCAATCTTGGTCAGATATTCCCATCTCCTTTGGGAAGGATTATATCCTTGGAGTTTCTTCCACCCAAGATTTTCACAATTTTTATCTGCCCCATCAATAGTTGTACTTGAGAGATAATGTATCTGCAAACCACTAAAACATTGGCACACCATTAAATCTTGGAATGCAAATCGCAAAGGATGGTAAAACAATGAAGGTGCAGCCAGTTTTAGCACTACGGAATTATAACAGTGAGTAGATTTAAGGAAATAAGGAAGTATTCCTTCTCATTCAGCAAATATTACAACAGGAGTCCAAAAGATGCCAAGCAGAACCATTAATTCTTGGAATGCAAATCGCAAAGTCTCATTCTCTTTGTCCAAGAATAACAGGGTCCATCAGAAAAATAGGAATAAAAAGATCATTTTGAGCTTAAAAATGCAAGAATGAGAGAGCAATTTGAGAAGGAAACCTTCTAGAAAAATAGCTGTCCTAGTGATAATTAATTATAAACAAGGCAGTTTCTTAACAATTTTTGGTCTGGATTTGAAAACTATATGTCGTTCATGGCTTTTTAAGACAAGGTCTTAGGTCTACATGGATAGCAAAAATCACTAGTTGGACATTCAAACACCACAAATGATCAAGTTTCATGATAGAGTAGAATCAGTTGAGACTAGCTAGCAGCCACCAAAAGAAGAAAGTATCAAGCAGAAAGAACAGGCAGTTAGTAAGGATTATGCTTGTTTTTTTTTTTTTGGTGAGAAGTAAGGATTATGCTTGTAATACCTTGACATATCAACATTATGCCACTGCCCAAAGTCCAAGCCAGAAAGCACCACCACATGCTTCTTTCCCGTGGCAACAACAAAATCAGCCAAGTTTTTCGCAAAATCGCACATCCTTCCCTGAGAAAGAACAAAAAGCTTTAAACACAAATGAAGATCACAACCAAAAACATGTTCTTCTGTCTAGTAAGAAATACAAAAATGACAGAAACAATCAGTTCTGTCAAGAGCACAACATAAGGAAACTGGGGATAATATATGGGTAGAGGGTAGAAGAGCACAACATACCCACAAGAGGAAAACAACCAAGAAGCATATGATGCATAAAATTCACAAGTGGTAACCGATGAAACTGGGGAACTGTCAAGTACAGGATGTTTGTGCAATTATCTAATTGGCTAATCATATTCCATATACAGCTAGAAATAGTTCCCCCGTCCATTACTGTACTGTTGTATAATTCAAGTTCTCATTGAGAAAGATGTTAAATAAATAAATAGCAAGCATGACGAAACCTAAACCTGGTTCCAGAGTTTTCTTTCAATCTATCAATAATGAAAATAAATACAAAACAAAAGGCAAAGGTTTGAAATCTCATTCAATCATTCATATTGGACATGAGAGCCACTAAAACACCAACCTTAAGTACGGGAGATCTCAGTTGCACAAAAGTGGCTTCATTTGAGATTGAATCATAGGCTGCAGTACAGGGCGAAAAATAAAATTTAGAAAATGGAATTCACAGTCACATGGAAAATCAAACCATCTCTCCATGTCATTTGGTTTCGTCACTCATCTATATTAGCTCCAGAAGCTTCTTAAGCGTAATTAAAAAAAAACTAATTAGCTTGAAGATCCTAATGATATAAATTGAACATAAAAGAAGAAAGAAAACCTTCAAGTGGAAGAGCTAGCTCGCCACGAGGAACGGGGCCATAAGCATCATTTCCAACACAAGGAAGAACATAGGGATCATCCAGGTAGCCAATTCTCTCAGCTCCCGTCGATGAAATCAGCAAATCCACCGCCAGTTGGCCGACATTCCCAATCGACAACGCCGGCTAATCAATTGACAAGATTTATTGAAAATCAACAAACAATCAACCATCCCGCAAATTTTGGGAAGTAATTTGTGGCTTCTAATTTCAACTATAGATGATTTCAATTCAATAAATTAGCTTACCAGGACTAAGGTGGAACATTCGCTGTGGAGCTCCTTGCCTTCTTCTGTTACGAATTCCATTCTCTCTGTCTCGCTCTCTGGGTTTCTTTCTCTGCAAGACGAGGGTGTGAGATTTAGTGCTTCAGGAGTTCGGGAAAGTGGCAAAACGACGTCGTGCGGTGGTTTGGGCAAAACGCCCGTTTCATTAAAAAACAGTGGGCTCAAAAGCCCAAAAGGCCTCAAAAGCCCAAAAGGCCTCACCTGTTTTGAAACTCTATAGGATGAATTAGGAAATTATAGAATACCACCCATAAAATTCATCTTCTATGTAAACTTTTAAAACAAATTTCCGCCTATATGTCGCATCCACCTTAATTATCTCATTTTTAACCAATCACTATTTTTATTCTATTTTTTTCTATTTTGCAATCGACTTTCATCTTTTTTCAAATACTTTATCTATATCTATATAAAATCTTAAAATTTAAACAGAAAAGTTTTCACATATGTGTCAAATCCACCTTAATTATCTCATTTTCAACCAATTAGCTTTCTTTCCCTTATTTTTCAATTGATTTTCATCTTTGACATAATCAATCTATATATCCATATATATAAACTTTTAAAACATAAAAGTTTTCGCATATGTGTCACATCCACATTAATCGTCTCATTTTCAACCATTCATCTTTTTTCTTTTTTTTATTCCTCTGTTTTGCAATTGATTCACACACACACATTTCAAAATCTTTATAGACTATCATAATAATGTCCACCTTGAATAAACTTATTACTGTATACTAATTTTCTCTTGTAAGCTTGTTCTTATAATATAATTCAAAATATTAAACTAGTATTTTCTTTAACTATATAATATTAATTTATTTTATAAAAATTGCGCAATGGCGCAGAAAACGTATTAGTTTTCTTTATAGTAAAAATCACCATGACTCTTTTTATGTTACAAAATGTATAAATATAGAAGTTGATTGAATAACCAAAGTTGAAATTCGGTTAATCATAAGTCAGGTTATAAATTATAATATCATCAATCATAATCATATATTGAATCATGAACTAATGTAGTTCTTCAATTAGGCATTTTTTTAATTATTATTTGTTAGATTTTGAATGATTTTCTCATGTTAGAGCAAGTAAATTACAGAAAAGACACCAATAAAAACAATAAGATACTTTTTAGAAAATCATACATACATATACTAGTCAACCCTTGATGAATTAATAAATAAAAAAATTTAGGTTGGAAACAACCATAAATTTTGAAAATGGGCATCTATCAATTTTAATTACAATTTAAGTCGATTTACATGTAAGCTATATGATCATAGGTACGTATTAATTCCTGACGTGATTGCAAATTTAAATTCGTATAATTTGTGAAAAAATAACCAATGAATAATGGATAAGGTTTTAATTATTTGACAAATGAATGACAATGAAAAGGCTAAAAACTAAAAAGAAGCACAAAAGTCCAACCTCATAAAAACAACACTTCGAAGCAACCAAACAAAGAAATTGAAATTGTGGCACATTATCCTCGCAAAGAATATGACTTTTAAATTATTATTTTTTGGGTCGAAAGGACTTTTAAATTATTTGAAATCAATAATTGAAAGTTGAAACCTAAAAGATATTGCATATGAGTGAATGTTCCACAGTAATTTAATCACATGGAGCATATATGGTTTATTTCGTGAGACTCGGAATCTTACGAGATATTCAGGCGGTGATTGATATAAAATTTGAGAAGGTAAATGAAAACGAAAGAATTGAGATCGATTATTAGAAAAACGAGCATTTTTAATTTCTTCCATTTAGGGAGGTAATTAATCATGAATTTTCCTATCAAATAAACCCTAATTAATAAACCTCATAAACAATATTATCATATCAACTCTAAAATAAGTCACAATTATCAAATTATGAGACCAATACAAGGTTTATAATCTTCAAGTGGTTGATTTTAATTTTTTTCAATTGGTTTCTTTGCCCCCATACACATCCAATATTATCAACCATTTTAAAATTTATTATTCTTATTTGGAGCTTGTAAAATGAAAAACTCTTATGGTCTTGATAGATAGAATTTAATATCTTTTGTGCGTAATTTTTTTTCGGGTTCAAATCCCATTCTTCACACAATATGTATAACTAGTGGGGCTCAAGTTTTCATTGACTTGGGTGAGCGGTTCGCGTCCTTTGCATGCTAGAGCTCGAACTTGTGGAGGATTATGTTATGATCCTAATAGGATCTTGTGTGAAATTGAATAGAAAAATCAGATTAGAAGGGAAGAAAGAGGAAGAAGATGAAGGTAAGAGGGAGATAGATGAAGATAGGAGAGTTAGAACGAGAGTGGAGAGATTAGAGATGAGGAGAGAGAGAGTAAAGGGTAAGTATTTTCATTATTGATTGAATATCCCAATTACAAGGTATAAGAGTATATTTATACCCTAAACTACCACAATCTAATATAATAGCTACTATATAAGATCATAACATTGGAAAGCATGTTTTGAAACGAAACAATAGCAATTCAAAGTGGTGCAGCCCTCCCATGTGCAGTAGCAAGGTGCACCCTCTCCAAGTGCTAGCTTTCCCAACAATATAGTAGTAAGTATTGACATGACTTCAGCCGATGCTAATAATAGCTCTCCTTTAGGACCAACTCCTTCCAAGGAGCCCTGTCAATTGAAATGTAAAACCTTATACCCAGTCACTTGGGTTGGGGGGGGGGGGGGGAACTTCACTAAATGACACCCCGATTCTGCATTCGGTTGACATTGCCACCCATTCCACACAAGAAGTCCATGACAGTAGCAATTATTTCCAGTAAAAAAAATTTCCAATGACAGCAGGTTTGCATCTCATCTTTCTTGAGCTCCATGACAGCCAAACTCCACCCGGATCAAAAATCTCATCTTTCTTGAGCTCCATGATAGCCAAACTCCACCCGGATCAAAAATCAAAATACAATCGTTGATCGGATATGCCTTTACTAATGCAGCAACAACTCCCTCTATATAAAAAATACACTGATTTTTCAAGGAACATAGCACTCCTGATTGATCCAAGATGACACATTCCTCCTAGGGCTGTTACTTGAGCCGAGTAGCTCGACTCGGGCTCGCTCGAATTAAATATGAGCCAAGCTTGAGCAGAATTCTGAGCTCGAGCTCGGCTCGAGTAGCTCGTATAGCTCATTTTATGGGTGAAATTACTGTTCTCCCCCTATGTTTTATTTAACCCCATGTAAATAGGTTTTATTTAACCCCTTGTAAATAGGGCGTATATCTCGTTTCGTAGGTGAAATTACAGTTCTGTCCCTAGATTTTATTTAACCTCTTCTTCTAAAGAGTCTGTCAGCCGCTTTGCCTTTTAGACTCCATTCACTTTGAATCACAGATCTACATTTTGTGAGTAGCTCGAGTTCGACTCGGCTCGGCTCGAGAAAATGAGGCTCGAGTTCGAGATCGACTCGTTTATAAACGAACCGAGTTTGAACACCCACTACTCGAGCTCGTTAGCTCGTATATCAGCCCTAATTCCTCCTGGATCGAAAACTAGATATGTCTTGTCCACTGTCTGAACTGGATCGGTGATCAAACTGAAACATCTTTCAATGATAACAACTAGCTCAATATTGGCTCTTCCTCTATCAAAAGGCCATGTTAATAGCTTCTGAAGATTAAAAGCTCTCGACTCAAGTCGATAATGATATGAGCAGCACGCCTCAACCATCACCCTTGTCACTAACCCGAATTCTCTTTTGGGCATTTTCACAAACACCTTGAATGCACTAATGTTTCTCCAATGATCAAATGAATTCCTTCCTAAATCAGCCCAACTAAATTCCATGGAATTAGCTAATCTCATCTCCATCAATTCAATTAAGAGTGCAACCAATTCAATCAATTCTTTGGATACCTCATTACAAATAATTTCCTCACAAGAATTGGAATATACCTTCACACATATGTCTTCGTTGTTTTCTGGTTTGTTCAACTCATCTGCTATGAAGGGCAGAGACTTGGCTAGACGATATTTTGGAACCTCGTCGATTCCTTGTTCTGACTCTTCGATCGGAAATCCAGTCGCTTCGTGAGCTTTAAGAAACCCAGGCAAGCAGTCGACCGAATGAGGTTCATCCCCGGATGTAGGCCCTGCATCATCGCCTTCCATGAATCCTTGACTCGAGGCTTCGGTCGTTTCCTTGGAACATTGCAAATCATTCCCAATTTTCCCGAACTTCGCCCTCATCTGCTCCGTAATTTCCTTCAATCTGTGGCAAGATTCGTTCATTGGTTCCTCGCCGGATGAATTCACTGCATTAGAGCCGCTCATCCTACTCAGTTCCATTCGGCAACATCTGTCATAGATATCTCTATGATTTAAAGAATCAACTGCTCGAATTGCCGACTCTTTCTGTTGAAATCGAATCTTCGAATGGTAACCTTCTCCTGGGCACAATATCTCCAAGTATTCTATACTTCCAAACTCAGAGAAAATTTTATCCAAAATTTCCCAAGAAATTGGATAAATTTCGAGATGGATTTTGACAAGAATCATTCGATCGCCTACCGAATTCTCTCTTTGGCCAATTTTTCGACTCTCATATCCACATTCCTCGGCTAAGCACTCAGACAAACTCATTGCTCCAAGCGACAAATTATCGAATTGCTTGTTGGATTCACATCCGTAGTGTTGGTTTGTATATGCATACCTTTCAACAATTGCTCTTAATTTCTGGAGGTGGCGGTCCATCCGACGTGATATCTCCTCCCTCGGCTCAGGTTCTTCAAGATCGTCCATGCTCAAGACCGATGGCTTACAAACCTGAATCTAGATCAAAAGTTCTTTTTTTTGTTACGCGCAAGATCGATGGCTCTGACACCATTTGTTATGATCCTGATCTTGTGTGAAATTGAATAGAAAGATTAGATTAGAAGGGAAGAAAGAGGAAGAAGATGAAGGTAAGAGGGAGATAGATGAAGATAGGAGAGTTAGAACGAGAGTGGAGAGATTAGAGATGAGGAGAGAGAGTAAAGGGTAAATATTTTCATTATTGATTGAATATCCCAATTACAAGGTATAAGAGTATATTTATACCCTAAACTACCACAATCTAATATAATAGCTACTATATAAGATCATAACAGATTATCGACAACCTCGAAACCCCCCACGTTAAAAATAAAAATAAAATCATTGATGTAAATTATTTATAACTTTTTTTAATCTTAGTTAGGGCTGTTATATGAGCTGAACGGCTCGAGCTCGGCTCGGGATCGGCTCGAAAAAAGCTCGACTCGAGCTCGTTCACTTACCTAAACAAGCCGAGCTTGAACATGATTTTAAGCTCGGTTGAAAGCTCGGCTCGTTCGATTTAGGCTCGAATAGCTCGAATAATATGAAATTTCTAGAATTTTCTTTAAGTTTATATGTTATAACCAAGTAAAACTACTTAGAACTCGAAAAAAGCTCGGCTCGAGCTCGTTCATTTACTAAAACAAGCCGATCTTGAACAAAAAAGAAAGCTCGTTTAAAAATTGGGCTCGGCTCGGCTCGAGCTCGTTTAACAAATGAACAAGCTTGAACATGCCAAGCTCGGCTCGTTCGGCTCGAATAACACCCCTAATCTTAGTCCACTTCGATCAACTCAGTCGCTTTATATCTGGCTCGAGTACTGTGTAACCCATTTAAGGGGTTGACCCTCCCACTTACAAGTGACTCCATGTTTCCAAAGCAGAGGCGGATCCTCTTTAGGGCCAGGGGTGACAGTCGCCCTCCCAACTGAAAATAAAATTTAAACATACATATTCCTCTCGTCAATAGCTTCGATTTGACATATTATAAGCTCAAAACCGATATCCGAGCAAAAAGTTATAAGCGTTTCAATTTTAAGAACTGAATATATGTAAATTAATTATTTTTTACATCATTTACCAAACTGATATAATTTTATCTTCAAATTAGGAGGTTATATTGAAATATTTGAAAACCATGGAATAAAGCAAACAAGATTTATATTATTATGCTAGTTAATATTGATGATTTTTCGAAAAAGAATAATTAGGGTTTAATTTTATTAGGGGTGGGCACAAATCCCACAAATCCCGATCCCGTCCCGATCCGATCCCGGTGGAATTTAGGACAAAATAGCGAATCCCGTCCCGCAAAAATTATGCGGGACGAAACGCGGGACGATCCCGGTGGGATCCCGCAAATCCCGTCCCGTCCCGCATATAGTAGTAGTAGTAGTAGTAATAATAATAATAATAATAATAATAATATTTTTTATAATATTATAATATTATAGAATAATAATAATATATTATTAATATTATTATTTTGAGCAAATATGATAATTATAATTATAATCATAATCTTCCATTTATAATAGTAATAATAATATTTGTTTATAATAATATTATTATTATTATTTGAGCAAATATTATTTATAACTATAATAATAATTTTCAATTTATAATAATAATAATAATAATAATAATATAATATAATATAATATAATTTAATAATAATATTAATTTATAATAAAATTATTATTATTATTATTATATCATATTATATTTTTTTCTTGTAAAGTATAATTATTTTATAATAATAACAATAAAAATAAGTTATTTTATTTTTAATTATAACGTGGGATTATTATTATTATTATTATTATTATTATTATTATTATTATTATTATTATTATTATTATTATTATTATTAGGGCAAATTGCATAAAATAGCACGAACTTTATGTGTGGTTGCACTCAGTGGCACAAACTTAAAGAAATACAAAAACAATCACCAACTTTGGGGTTTAGTTGCGGTCAGTGGCACATACCCCATATCTTGCTAATGTGGACTAGTGAGGGTGCTTACATGATTTTTTTTTTAATTAAAAAGGCATATAGCGACATATGAATTAGCGGAGCAAATCCTCTGCTCCATTTTCGTGCCCCAACACCCTATCCCACATAATTATTTTAACTTTAAATTAAAATTAAAAATATATTTAACTTCTACATACTTATTATAACATATTTGAAAAAAAAAAACTTAAAAACTTGAATTATAATTTTTTTTAAAATCTATAGTAAAATCACATCTTTTTAAAACTTTAAAAAATCTTTACATCTCTTTTGAATTACTATAATTTTTCTAGGTTGATTTTTTAAGATTTTTTTTTCCAAATATGTTATAATAAGTATGTAGAAGCTAAATATATTTTTTTAAAAAAAATTTAATTTTAATTTGAAGGTAAATAATTATGTGGGATAGGGTGTTGGGGCACAAAAATGGGGCAGAGGATTTGCTCCGATGAATTAGTGTGAATGCTTAAATGAATTTTTTTTTAAAAAAAAATTATAGGACATAAAAAATAAAAAATAAAATTGGAACCTAGCTAGTTTCATAATTTGGGCACATCTTTTATGTCTTTTAATTTTAAAAAAAATCATACAAGCATTCTCACTAATCCATATCTCGCTATATGCCTTTTTAATTAAAAAAAATCATGTAAGCACCCCCAGTAGTCCACATTAGTGAGATATGGGGTATGTGCCACTGACCGCAACTAAACCCCAAAGTTGGTGATTAATTTTGTATTTTTTTAAGTTTGTGCCACTAAGTGCAACCACCCCTAAAGTTCGTGCTATTTTTAAGTTTATTATTATTATTATTATTATTATTATTATTATTATTATACCCATTTATAGTTACAAGAGGCAAATAGCTAATTAAATACGGTATTCTTCCCAACTATCAATCGATAATGAGACAATATTGGTGAATCTCGTCTCAATTCCTTTCCGTCCTGATCTAGTAAGATAATGTAGCCAAATATGTTGAACATTATAATTAATTATACAATCATTGTATGAATTAATAATAGTATTATAATATTAATAATAATAATAATAATAATAATAATAATATTATTATTATTATTATTGAATAATATAGTTGAGAATAATACCGTATTCAACATATTATACTAAATAATGAATTATGAAAGCATTTTTCACTTTGCAAATTTATATAATATTTTATTATTTTTATATGCGGGACAAGGCCCGTCCCGTTCCGATCCCGTCCCATCCAGACACCATCCCGTCCCGAAAAAAAAATGTCAATCCCGTCCCGAAAAAATTTCGCGGGACGAGTCCCGTCCCGGCCCAATCCCGTCCCGTCCCGTGCCCACCCCTAAATTTTATAGATAATTTTTTTATCGTAATTTTTCGTCCCTTTAATTAACAATTTCAGGATTCGTCCCTGTTTCAAATAGATTCGAACCTCTTGACATGAAATTTTGACCCCACAACTAGTACACCAACATGTGATTGCAGGTTTATAACTTCTCATAAATAATCGAAGTGAAATGAGATGTTGTAAATTTTCAAAACATTATAATCCTCATCCATTAGAGTAATGTGTCATTAGGTTAAATGATGTCAGGGATGAAACGTGGACACTTCCCTATGAGAAGAGTTAGATTGATGGGTTTGGATGGTGAGAGCTATGAAAAAAGTTAGATTGAAGAGGTAGGAAAGTCTTGTAGTAGGGCGATGACAAATCCAAAATCTACGAAAAAGGGGAGGTTATGTGTCCCCTTTCATATCTGACCTACACAACACATACCACTACCAATTCTATTTGTTAATTATGATTCATTTATTATTATTGGTTGTTAATATCTGATTCATATGCTATGGTAGACTCGAATATGATTGATTCCAATAGCCAAAAACATCGAGCATATTAAAATAAGTGCTATAAACTATAAACTTGTTGAGAGGTTTTGGTACGGGAGTATCCCTCCCACGTTGATTATAAAAGAGTAAAAATGATAGGTTATAAGAAATAGTGAAACTGTACATAATAGCTTAAGCTTTTGTGTTAAGTTGGTGGATCCCGACCTTATAATCGCAAAAATAATAAAAATAAATCAATGTAACCCGATACGTGTTTGTCCCCCGTTAACGGCACGTCGGATATTTCACAAAACACTCTTTATTAGGAGCGAGGTGTAAGATGCGGGAGTCTAGATTGCGTTGGTTTGATCACGTTCGGAGAAGACCCTGGCCTCTCAGTGACGGTGCGTAGATACGAGAGTTTAGATCTAGGGCCTACCCGTAGGGGCGAGGCAGACCGAAGAAGAGATGGATGGAGGTTATCAGACGGGATCTCAACTTTTTGAACCTTGCGGAAGATTTGGCTTTGGATAGAGACCATTAGCGGATGAGTATCCGGGTGGCAGACATCTAGTGTCCTAGGCTATTGAGACGAGTGTATTGCTTGTGTCTTGTGTTTATTGCTTGTGATATTATGTTGTTGTCTTGCCCTTTTAGTCAGCATGTGTTTATTGCTTGTGCCTAGCTAATTCACCCTTTTAGTCAGCATGTCCTCGCGCGTTGTACTCTTCTGTGCTGTCATTATTGGGTTAATCGGAAACACTCTCTTGACTAGGTTGGGGTAAGAGTGCGTACACCCGGATCCCCCAGACTCCACTTTATCGTGGGATAAACTGGGTCGATGTTGTTGTTGTTGTATTTTGGAAGAGATTTGGTATAGTTATAAGTTAAAACTATACAAACGGTATAATCTCGTCCAATGTATGAAATTGTTATCGATTTTCAATGTCAGTAAAAAGATATGTCGAAACTGACTTTCAGAATCGACAAAAAATCACGGAGTTGACAGGGTGTTGGGGTCTGTCGACACGGGTACTAAAAGGCTGGGAGTGGTTCCCGACTTCGGAAGTCGGATTTGAAAGGGGCTGGGACAGCGCTGGAGGGTTGATGAGTGGTTGCCGATTTCGAGAGTCGGAGCCGGTATAGGTGTCATCTACGATTTTTCATGTCGGTGTCTCTACCGTGTGCTCATAACGAGAATGAAAATAGTGAAGAAAGACGTAAAGATTTACGTGGTTCGGCAACGGTGTTTTACCTACGTCCACGGGCAGAGAACCAGATTTGTATTAGATGAAGCAAAACAGATTAGGATTACAAGGGGTCGGCGTTTAATGAGTATATGAAGAATACTAAAAAGCTGGAGGGTGAACCCCTGATACCTCGCCGGTCAACGATGATTAAAGACACGTGTTGACAAGATTTAACAACCCTTTTATAAAACTACCAATTAAACATGTTTTCTTTTTATTGATAGATAGGCTTACTCGATCTAGCTAGAGTTTGGTGTGGTACAATAGTACACATAACCTAGAGTAATGTCGTGGACAAACACAAAACAACACAAAGAAAAAACAATGTAGCTATTTTGGTTTAGGCATTACAAAAACTCCACATGTCAACACCAAAACGGAGTGATGGCAACTCCGTTCCCTCTTTATTTGGGAATATGGACTTCGTCTAAATCTCTATTCGTCAATACATCTCAAGAAATCTCTATCCCCACATATTTTAGTTTGTTTTTGTTGTCGTTAACCATCGATCATCTTCTCATTTAACTCACGGGATTTCTTAGCAACTGTCAATAGAATCAAAATAACTTCAACTAGTACTTTTCCCGAACCTTGTTCGGATGTTTTCATAATATTTTCGATCGAGTTTGACATATTAAGTACAAAATATTCGACACGTCAAATTAAATCGGGATGTGATGGGGATTTGACTCGGGTCCTAGTTCTAGCCACATTTTCCTTCCCTTTGAAATAACCAAGTGAGCTATGCGGAATTTCTGATTCAATCTACATTCTGTTTCTAATTATCACAAAAGTTCCACTATACACAAAAAAAATAAAATTATATACATATTTTTTAATTTTATATATATTGCTTTTCACAAAAGTTCTCCTGTAGTTATTACAAAACTCCACCGCAATAAATTTGTAGGTTTTTATATTCATAATGTATTAGATATTAAAAATTGTGTTTCATGGCCATTAACTATTTCACACCATTGCTGTGAAACGTGCTGAGATAAAACTATGGATTCATCATTGTGATGGTTTTTAGGTGCGGCAGCTGGCATGTTATCATAGGAGTCCATATATTCCAAATGTAATCCAACGACAACAAATTTGTAGGTTTTTATATTCATAATGTATTAGATATTAAAAAATGCGTTTCATGGCCATTAACTATTTCACACCATTGTTGTGAAACGTGCTGAGATAAAACGATCGATTCATAATTATGTTTCATCCATATCTAATTGAATTGAATGTATATGTCTGTAACTATTTACATGCAGTTCACTTCAAAATATAATTAGTTTATTATAAAATAATAAACCGACATAATATCATAATCATAAACTTAAATTGTATCAGTGTAACCGGTTATCATATTATTCATAATATAACCTTTTAAAAAATAGGAAACTAAATTTATAATTTCCCACAATTTAACCCCAAGTAAAAGTTGCTAAAAAAAAAAAACCTAACTAAACCTAGACTCGATCATGTGCCGCCCATAGCCTCGAATTCGTCGACCAAGTCTCCTCCTTTGTCTCCAATCTCACCTTCTACACCGTCAATCAGATGGTTGTGGCCTTCCATGAGTTGGATCCAGGCGGCATCTTCTTGCCCTGTTCACTCTCTCTCCATGTACAGTGTTCACTACTCCCCCTCGTTCTTAAGCTATCACCCTTTTAACTCTCCGAGGTCGACTGTCAAAGATGTGGCTCGCCTCCTTGCCTCCCCATCTTGCAAAGAATAAGATGGACAAAGGGTTTCGTCGGGGCCAAGTCTATCACAACCTACCTAGACCAGCATGAGATTGAAAACCACGTTAACATTATAGACCGATGAGCTTCTTAAGATCAATAAATGACAAATTATACACACCATAATCTATCTATATATAGTATTCTTCATGATAGACCAAACTAAAAATCACGGTTAAGAAAACATATATATAATTTATAAAGGGGACAAGATACTCATGTCCGATTACAAACATATAAAAATCATGGCATCCACAAACTGATTTGATCCCTACACTAAGCATCTACAAACATTTATAAATTGCTAAATAGAAAAATCAAAGCCTCACCTTCCAGCGGATCCCATTCAACATCGGTAGCTAAAAATTATGGCTCATCGACTCCGAACATTCCATGATGCAGAAAAACTCAAATTCCTCAATACCTATATTTATTAAGGTGGAAGAAACATTAAAGTGGGAATTGTAAGGTTGTGAAACCGTTGTGCAGTAAATGTTATGAAACTCCTAATTTTGTGTTGATTGAAACTCCTAATCCCACTAAATGCGCCTAATCATAGGGAATTTTGTTGATTGAAACTCCCAGATTCAATATTTTATATGTTGCCATTAAAATCAAAGTGTAAACATTTATCTAAGCTAAAGCATATTATCCATGACTAACCTCTACAGTCCAGTTGCTCTTTGATGATTGTTTTTGGGGGCTACTCAGCCTGCTGAATTAGCATAATAGGAACAATAGCTAGGTTAGGTTAATTTGGCATCTCAATCCAAGAGGCCATTTGTGAGAATCAGACACATCACACATGAAAAATGAATCAAACAATTCATACTACAGAGGAACATGAAGCTATATAGTTTATTAAAAAATTGCACATCATAGTGTAAATTGAATCCCGTAACTATGATGCAATTTCAAGAGTTTGGTAATTAAAACATATCTTGAGTGACATTCAACTTTGTATAAATCATAGCACATCATTTTGCTCACCTTCAAGTTGTGATAAACTTTACATCCCATCTTCATGACCTCTTTGAAGGAGGTGACTCCAATAGGAAGGATCTTGCACTCCTTAAACAAATATGTTAATAGTTCTAGACGTGTCATGCTCAAAAAATACAACATGAATAAGAAACAAATGAGCATCTACATAGCAAGCTTGTTCTCTTCAAGTGATCCACCATTGATCACATTCACATTGAAAGTAGGGGTGAGCAATATTATCTTTTTTTTTCTAGTAAGCTCAACAATGTGCTACATTTAATCCATGCTAATCAACATAGAAATCCAAGCGAACCCCTGCGGCCCTGAATGTTCATCAAATTGAAATTGGATAGCTTTCTTAAACCCAACTGAAGCCAAATTTTTCATATTTTTCAAAAAAACACTCTAATTATTTGATACATTTTATCAAACACCTTGTGTGCAATTACTTAATCAATAAAATTCATTTCCATATTTCAAATGTATGCACTTCTTCTTAGAGACATTTAATCAAACACCTTATGTGCAAAGATTAAACCCAAAATATAACAACTTTAGAACCTCAAATTTGACTAATAAATCCCAATATATAATGCAATCATCCATACAAGCACAAGAAGATGAAAGCTAATTAAAGTGAAGTTGTAATCATAAAACAAAATCAACCTAGACTAACCATCTAAACGTGCATCATCTCCCTCAAATTTCATTCAATCTTCTATCTTCAGGCTTGAAGAAATGGGAGAGTGAAAACCCATTACATATCAAAATAGGAATTAATAATTTAGAACTCAAATAAATCAACCATAGTAGGAGAAGAGGAAATACCATTTGTCGGAGGAGATCGCAAGCCAACGTCGACGATCGATGCCTATTCTAACCGAGGTTTTTTTGCAAGAGAGAGTTCATTTAGCAGGGCCAATTCCACCGCTGTCAACTAACCGCCTCCCGCGACTCGCCCTCGTCTGCCCACCACTCGGATCTAAGTAACCACCTACCACCCACGGATCTAAGCACTTGAGATTAGCATGGATGGAGGAGGAAATTGAGCATGGATGGAGGAAGAAATTGAAATCGTTGAGCATGGATGGGGAGAACGTGGGTTTGTCCCCGAAGAAGACGCCTGCAAGAGAACATGGGAAGGAGGTTGATTTTCTGAAAAACCGCTTGAAAGGAGGTGGTTTCTTAACTTGAAGAGAGAACGTGGGTTGCTGATGGGAATTCTTAGGGTTGTTCAACTAAGGACACGTGGCGCAAATTTTTTCAAAGACCTTGCTTCTAAAATAATAAGTATAAGGGGTGGATTTTGTTTATTTCCATTCCTATTTTTGACAATGGAGTAATTTATTTTACTGATAAAGATACATAGGAAAACATTATTAAAAATGACTAAAATAATTTAATTTTGAAGAATCTTTTTATTTGCAGCATCTTTAACCTATGCTCTTGAGGAATAGGTTAGAAAAACGATTATTTTGATATAAAGTTTATCTTAAAAAATTTAAAAATTATATATATACTACCTCCGTTCCATAATACATGGGCTTTTCTTTTTTGACACGTTTTTTAAAGAGCGAAAAACTCTATGAAATATTATTTTTTAATTAATTTTTTTTATATAATTCGATACTTATTACTAATAAGTATCAAATGATATAAAAAATTTGATTAAAAAAATAATATTTCCTAGAGTTTTTCGCTCCTTAAAAAACGTGTCAAAAAACTAAAAACCCATGTATTTTAGAACGGAGGGAGTATATTCTAAATAGCTATATGTTGATAATCTTTTATTTTGGAAAATAATGCTTTAAAATTTTTCAAAAATGAAATGATGAATTTTTACAAATTATATTTTTAAATTTTTCTAAACATGATTTTACATGAAAGTTTATAAACACGTACATGTAGCTATTTATAATGTGCATATAATTTGAAAAAAAAGAAGATAAACTTTGTGTTAATTTTTTTGTTGTTGTTAACCATATAATATAAAGGATTTTCATTGGTTACTAGTCCCACATTGATTACGTAAACAAAGAAGCCTTAACATATGAGTTAGTGGGTTGGCTACCCGCTGCCCTCACCTAATGTCAATTGGTTTTATGATGAAATTCTGATTGACTTATGTACTAGAGTACTAGACTATTAGCTCACGTGCGCATGTGTGCACATAACCCCCGATCCCGAGTCCAACGGATTTCAATAAATCTTGTTTGTTTTTAGATTGTAAGATTCGAGGAAGAAAACGCAGATTTTATGAATGAGATTCACAAATACAAAATTTTAAATTTCATCTTTTACCACAACAATATCAATCCGATAAAATTTCTTCCCAATTACCATTCATCAACCTAACCCTATTACCCTATCCATGACTTTTTAATTTTAATTCCATATGCATCCCCTCCTCCCCTTTCACACCTCACCCCCACACGTTAATCCCTTTCCATTTCCAAATTCCCTCCTCCAACAAACACTCAAACCAAACACGTACCTATCTCCTTCAAACCTTTCCACCTAGCCAGTTCCCACTTTATTTATTTATTTTTTCATTAATTCACGGATTATATTTTGTTTCTCTCTATATATACACACACAAAAGGCCACCTCTACTTCATTTCCAAACTCATTTTAAAATCTCACCCAAAGTATTAATTCATTCTCCAAAAATGCTCAAACCCAAGTCTTCCAATAGGCCCAAACTCGGCCAGCTCCTCCAATCCCCGGAACCAATTCCCGCCGCCACCACCGCCACCGCCAGCCCCTCCCCGGACTACTACCACCGCAACTCCGTCACCCCCACCGCCTCCCCCTACAACTCCGTCGCATCCTCGCCGTGGAGCCAGCCCTCGCCTTACATCAAATCCCCTTGGACAAGGCTATCCCCATTCCATCCCACCACCACCAACCACCCCACCCTCCTCGGGTCCCTCGTCCGCGAGGAGGGACACGTGTCGTCCATCGCCTGCTCCCCCGACTTCCTCTACACCGGCTCCGACAGCAAGACCGTCCGCGTCTGGACCAAGGCCCAACACCTCCGCGACTCCGGCGGCTTCAAGTCCGGAAGCGGCCTCGTGAAAGCGATCGTCAGCTACTCCGGTAAGGGGCGATCCCGGGTCTTCACGGGCCACCAGGACGGCAAGATCCGGGTGTGGGACGCCGGGCGGGAGCATAAACGGGTCGGGTCGATGCCCACGTGGAAGGAGTACCTGCTGGGGACGGTGGACCCCGCGAAGTGCGTGCAGGTGACGCGCCACAAGCGCGTGCCGGGCGTCATCATGCACTTCGACGCCGTGAGTTGTATGGCGCTGTGCGTTGAGGCGGGGCTGCTCTACTCCGGCTCCTGGGATAAGACCGTCAAGGTTTGGCGGTTGAAGGATTGCCGCTGCTTGGAGTCCATCGCCGCCCACGACGACGCCGTCAATGCGGTCGCCGTTGGGTTCGGCGGGTTTGTCTTTACCGGGTCTGCCGACGGCACCGTCAAGGTACATATTATACACTTTTCCAATTATTTTATGCTATTTGAGGCTTTGATTTTTAATTCTTGATCGAATCCTGAGATTTTGAGTAAGATTACGCTGAGTAATTAATTAAGTAAGTAATCGTAGGAAGTACTCATGCATTTATAATTTTATGGATGAGAACTTTTGTCTGTTCATACACGTCCAATGCATTTTGTCATCAAATCTGAAGTTAAATTAATCTATTGTTTAATTGAGGGTGACAATGCAAAGTAATGGAGATTATATATATTTTCTTAATTAATTTTAATTTTACCTCATCTAATATGCATAATTTCGATCTCCATATTATGCATAAAAAAACTTCACTCTCAATTTATTTGCCCTTTTCTTTTCATATTTTTCTTTAATTAATTTTTATTTTACCTCATCTAATATGCATAATATCGATATCTCCATTTTATGCATTAAAAAAAAACCCTTCACTCTAAATTTATTTGCCCTTTTCTTTTCATAGTGTTCCACTGTACACCCCCAAATTTTAATTAGTAGCCAATCCATTGAGCATAACTAAATCCAATTAATATTTAGCAAAGGCAATTTGACAACACACTATTTTTTTCACTTAATAAAAGATTTATGAGTTCAATATATCCTGCAATTTGCTCATCTCAAAATTAAATTATTTAGAGATACATCACCATAATCTTTTTTTTTTTGTTGCTAGAAATCTTAATCCCTTTTCTTTGACACATATCTAGCTAGTATAAATGGAAATGAGCTAGCCATCATTATATATTTGCTTTAAGAAAATGATTGTTATGACCATATGGTCGGATAGAGGGAAAGTCTAAGCTTTCATGGAGATTGAGAAGGAAGAAGAAGATGAATTGAAGTGAACACAGAGAGATAGACAGGAAGAAAAGAGCGATTAGGATAGAAGAAGAGGATAAAATATTTTGGTTATTTTCCTGATACCATTTGTTAGGTCTCAAGTGTGATCTTTTTAAGATTGAAGGGAAAGATAGAGATTAGGGAAAGAAGATAAATATTAGAGAGAGATAGAAGAGTTAGGACGGGAGACATAAAGGGTAAATGAGTGTTTTCATTATTCACTGTATACCCCATTTATAACATCTAATGGTATTTATACCACAAACCTAATACTAAGGTCATTACAATAATCTAATGTATTACTATAAGGTATTTTTCTCATAATTTTGAAGGAAAAAATAGTTGATTTAACGTGCCATGACTATAATTAATTTAGAATTTTAAATAATGGAATGATCAATTTAATTGTGTGTTTGGATTCCCAATATTGCATTATACTTACGGGTAATCACTTGTAAAAGTATTTGGTTAAAAAATTATAAAATATTTAAATTAACAAATTAAAATAAAATATCTTATAAATTGTATAATAAAACTATATTAAGTTTATAAGATAATTACAAACTCAACACAATATTGTGTATATTTGATACAATATTTTATTTTAAAATCATATTGTTTGAAACATAAAAAAATTTAAATAAACAAACACTTTAAAAATATTTATACTTATAAGACTTTATAAGCATAAATACTTGAAAATTCAAACAAACCTTAGTATTGATTGACTTGAACAGTTGAACCTATCAATTCAACGAGTGCTTAAAGATAATCAACAATGAACAATTTTGTGTAAAAAACAAATAAAACCTTTCCGGCGATTTTTCACATCTTTCCTAAATTTGCATGTGAAAAGATTTATGAGGTATGAAATTTTCATATAGTTAGTTTACCAACCTTGTGCATGACTCCTCAAATTGCTTAGCATTGCAAACTTCCCCTGATAAAATATTATTAATTTATTTCCACCTTTGACAAATTAATTTACCTTTCTAGCTGGCATTTGTCTACCCATACTTTATGTATTTAATTAATTCCCCATTTAGTGACATTAAATAAATAATTTTTGATTTTATAAAATTCAATTTTGCTGACTTTAATTTATACGCGCAGGTTTGGCGGAGGGAGCTGGACGGCACCAAACCGCGCCACGTGTACGTGCAGACGCTCCTCGACGTGCAACCGAACGCCGTGACGTCCCTTGCGGTGAGCTCCGGCGATGACGGTGTTCTATACAGCGGTTCATCGGACGGATTGGTCAACTTCTGGGAGGGGAAGGAGCAGCTGAGCTACGGCGGCGCGCTGAGGGGACACAAGATGGCCGTGCTCAGCCTGGTGGCGGCGGGGCGTCGGCTGGTGCTGAGTGGGTCCGCTGACTATACCATCTGCGTGTGGAGGCGGGAGCCCGACGGGGCCCACGTGTGCGTTGACGTCCTCACGGGTCACGCGGGGCCCGTCAAATGCCTGGCCGTTGACCAGGATGACGCGGAGGGTGACGTCAGCGATGATGGGGAGGACCAACGGTGGATAGTCTACAGCGGGAGTTTGGATAAGTCGGTTAACGTGTGGAGGGTGTTCGAGAATGGTAGTACACGCGCCGCCTGATCGAGAGAGATCGATCACGTGGGTGTCACGTGACAACTGGAGATTTTTGGTTCATTGATTGATTAATTAATTAATTAATTAATCACTTCACTGTTGTATAGTTTAATCTTGTGTTTGTAGGCCTAATTAATGCAGTGTAGTGGTGGGGCGATTGCTTGGATTGATTATACAACAAAATTTAATAGATGTAGTTCATATGTTGGAGGACTTTTAGAACATATAGGAGACATTGAGATGATAGTTATACGTGGATGTACATATACCTCTCATTGTAAGTGTGAATTTAATTCAGTTTTATATTTTAATAGTTGATTGATTTGATCAATTAGCTTGGTTTTTGTTTTTTCAATTCAATCGTTTTATATCTAGATATTTTTTACACTCTTTAAAGCGATGGGGTTCTATTGATCAAATGTTCAAATATTAAGAAATAAAATCTTACTCTAAAGTCGATGTGGTTACCATATAAATTTTTTGAACCTACAATCTGGGTTTTCATGGTTTGATTTGGGACAAATACAAAGCGAAAAATTTAAACGAAAACGAGAACACATACAAGCCTTTTTTTTTACACGGTTCAATTTTTCTAGGTCTATCAAACATTCGGAGGGGAGGTTCACCCAATCCACTAGGCATCTAAGGCCAAAAACAGGTTACAAAGGTCAGATGCAAAAGCACAAAGATACACAAGCACAAAGGTAGTGATTCCTAAAGAACACAACGAGAAGATCAATAGATAATAGAGTTAGAAATCGTCTGTGCCATACACAGAGAAATGTATGGGGAGATTTCTCTTGAACCAGAAACCGTCCTTCATCTTCTTCCTCGTTGTGCAATTAATCAAGGTCTCAGGCAATGTTCTAAAAAATGATTGACAAGTGCTTAACGGTAGGGTAAGGTCAAAGATGTAGGTGGAGTCTAGGCGGATTTCATGGTGAGTCTTTGAAGTCTAAGCGGGTTTTCACGAACTTAACAACTTTGATGACGGAGCAAGGTCAAAGGTTTAGGCGAGATATAGGTGGATTTTGAAGGGTTCTTAGAACAGTGGTCTCAGGTATCAATGAATGGAGCGAGAACCCTCAGATAGAATCGCCACGTACCATCAGAAGCTTTCCAAAAATCCTAACATCTCCAAAACCCTAGCCACACTTGAGGAGTGAGAGAAAGACAGCTGGTACAAAATACAACAGTGTGCTAGGATTTCATTAGAGAGGTTTTGGAAACTATGAAATTGAGAAATCAAAGATGTAAATCAAGTATTTGATTTGGCAATTTGAACAAACTCCATTGGAGTATTCTGGATCGAAATTCAGTAGAAGAAACTGAGTTTGTTACAACACTTGTAACTGCAATTCCCGCCTTATAAAGGCAGCTGTACATTGAGGGTAAAATGACGATTTTGCCCTTGCTTTATTGTGTGTTCACTTGGCTTGTGCACTTGCTGTAGTCTGTAGTCGTCAGTAGGAGTCCTGAGCTTGCACCACCAACCAATCAATCATCTATTCATACTAACTCACATACCCCCCTCAAGCTGAGCCTGGAGCAGGGAGAACTAGGCCAAGCTTGGCTCGAAAAAATTCATGTTGTCTAGCTCCAAGAGCCTTAGTGAAAATGTCAGCAACCTGGAGAGATGTTGGAACATGTACTGTGTTAAGGAAGCCAGCAACCACCATTTCTCGAATAAAATGAGCATCAATCCTAACATGTTTAGTGCGCTCATGGAATATGGGATTGATGGCCAACTGCTGAGCTGATTTGTTATCACAATATAGAGAAATGGGAAGGGAGATGGGTATGCCAATATCAACTAGAACCCCTTGCATCCACACCAGTTCACTGGCCACATAAAGACATAGCCCTGTACTCACTTTCTGTTGATTACTTAGACACAACTTTCTGTTTCTTGGTTTTCCAGGACACCAAAGATGAACCAAGATATACACAATAGCCAGAGAGAGATCGTCCAGTGTCTAAGCAGTTGCCCCAATCAGCATCGGTAAATGCCTGAACTATGAGGGATGATTGAGATGAGTAAGAGAGAGCAAAATTGAAGGTCCCTTTAAGGTATATGAGAAGATATGTGAGGACATCCCAGTGAGGTTTCAATGGATTTTGAATGAACTGACTAAGCTGCTGGACAGTGTAGGATATGTCTGGTCTGGTGAGTGTAAGGTAGAGCAATCTCCCAACTAGTCTTCTATAATCTTCAGGGTTAGGAATGGCATCACCTATGCTTGCAGAAAGTTTAATGCCATGTTGCATAGGAAATGGAGCTTCTCTGCATCCATCCATCTGGGCATCAGTAAGTATATCTAGAACATACTTTCTTTGGTTCAGTAGGATACCTGCAGAAGATCTTGAGATTTCCATGCCAAGGAAATATCTGGCTGCTCCAAGATCCTTGATGGTGAACTGTGTGTGCAAGGCAGACTTTGTGCTCTCAATTTCAGTGATAGAGCTCCCCATGATCAACATATCATCAACATAGACCAGAGCTATGGTTAGGTGGTTGTCTGACCTTTTGACAAACAGAGAGAAGTCATGTGAGGACTGAGCATACCCCAAAGTGATCATGAATTGTGAGTTCATGATTCCACTGACGGCTGGCTTGCTTTAGACCATATAAGGATCTAGTCAATCTACACACACTCCCATTTGCCACCTTGTATCCAGGAGGGGGATTCATGTAGACTTCTTCCTCTAAATACCCATGCAAAAAGGCATTGTTGACATCCAATTGATGGAGCATCCATCCTTTACAAGCAGCAATAGCCAGCAAGATTCTCACAGTAGAGAGTTTGGCAACAGGTGAGAATGTCTCTTTGTAATCTCTATCCTTCACCTGATTATACCCCTTTGCTACTAACCTTGCCTTATACCTCTCAACTGTTCCATCAGCTCTATACTTGACCTTGAAAATCCATTTGCAGCCTATAGATTTCTTTCCTCTTGGAAGATCAGTGACCTCCCAAGTGTGGTTATCTGTGAGAGCCACTAATTCTTTCTCCATAGTTGTCTCCCATTCAGGAATTCCCTTAGCTTGAGAGTAGGTTTTAGGTTCAAATATAGAGCATACATTTACCAGGGAATGAACATACTCCTGGGAAAGGTGGGATAGATTAGATGTGTAGAACACAGCAAAGGATTCTGATTGAGAGGAATCCGGGCTACCTCTGAAAGGAAGATGAGAATAGGCAAAATCATGAAGTCTAGCAGGTCTAGTGATATGTTTTCTTAGGTTGACATGAGAGATATGAGATGGAGTTGAAACAGGTTGATGAACAGATGGAGTTGATTGTGATGAGGATGGAGAATCTGAAATCTGTATGTCATCTAAGGAATGAGGTGAGGGAGGAGAAATGTTTGGAGGTGACTCAGTTGAGTGTGGAGGTGACTGAGAAGGTGAGTTATGATGAGATCTATGATGGATGGGTATCCAGTCATCATTTCCATAAGAAGGCTCCATGGATTGAAGATGGTGTTGTGGTCTGGCAGGTTCTTTGAAGGGAAATACCTCTTCTTCGAATGTGACATGTCTACTGATAATAACAGTTCTTTTGTCAAGATCATACAGCTTGTAGGCCTTCTGATTTGGTGGATAGCCAAGGAAAACACATCTTCTGGCCACATCTCCCAGCTTATCTCTATGATCATTTGGTTGTACAACATAGCAAAGACAACCAATTATTCTTAGCTGATCATAACTAGGTGCAGTGTGATGGAGAACTTCAAAAGGAGACTTCCATTTCAAGATGGGAGTAGGCATTTTGTTAATTAGATGAGTGGCACCAAGAACACAATCTCCCCAAAATCTCAATGGTAGGCCGGCCTGCATCCTAATAGCTCTAGCAGTTTCCAATAGGTGCCTATGCTTTCTTTCTACCCTACCATTTTGTTCATGCACACCTGGGGCAGTTCTCTGGTGAATAATGCCTCTTGATTCAAACAATTCTCTGCACCCTCTCTGAGTAAACTCAGTTCCATTATCTGTTCTAACTATTTTGACAGATACCTTGAATTGATTTTCTACCATGTTAATGAAGGTTGTAATCAACCTTAGCACTTGCATCTTATCTTGCATCAGGTAAACCCAAGTGCATCTAGAGCAATCATCTAAGATAGTAAGGAAATATTTTGCTCCACACAAAGCTGGGACTTTATATGGTCCCCAGACATCAATATGCAAAAGATGAAACACATTATCAACTATAGATGAACTTCTATCAAACTGTAACTTGTGTGCTTTGGTCATAGCACACACATCACAATGTAAATTCTGAGAGTCAACATCAGTGTAACCAGGCACATGTTTGAGTTTAGAAATTGAAATATGTCCCAATCTGGCATGCATCAAAAGCATATTATTGCAACTCACATTATTCAAAGAGGCAAAATACTGAGACTGATGTTGCACCTCCACTCCAGTTTTCAGCACATACAGCCCCTTGTCCTCATGACCTTTACCAAATATCCTTTCAGTTGTAAGGTCATGTAACCAACATCCTACACTGTCAAAATTGAATCTCAAATGCTTGTCAGCAAGGCGCTTTGAAACAGACAACAAATTGTGCCTAAACTGTGGCACCAGCAACACTCTATTCAATACCAAATCAGAGTTTAATCTAACTGTACCAAATTGAGCAACTGTAATACACTTTCCATCAGGCAATCCAAGTTTGATTGCACTTTGGAAGTCATAGATTTCTGAGAAAATCTGGTGATCAAATGCAACATGATATGTGGCTCCAAAATCCACTATCCACATATCATGTTGTGATTTGTTCACCCCAATAAGAAAGGAAGAGCTTAGGGTACCTGCAAAATGCACCATGGCCTGATTGGCAGTGCTATCAACACTTTCCATCTGAGATTTCCCTTTCATCAGTTTCAAAACTTCCTAGAACACAGCATGTACTACAGCTTGGTCAGGCTTGCTGGTGTTGTATCCATCTTCCTCAAAAGGACTCTCCTGTTGGGTAGATTCAAACTGAGCAGCAAACTTTCCACCAGGTCTAGGCTTCCCATCCTCCTTAGGTCCCCTAAACCACTCAGGGTATCCTATCAGTTTGAAGTAGTACTCCTTGATATGCCCTCTCTCACCACAATGGTCACATTTTCTTTCCAGTTTGGCCTTCTTGTAGTCTCTATAACTCTGCTCATTGCTCTTGTCATAATATCTGGTATGTTCACCATTTCTATAATCTCTGTATCTCTTAGCTGCATTAGCTTCACTATCCAGTTGATAGTTTCTATCCATTTGGCCAAACTTGTCTTGTGAGAACCTGTCAAACTGCCTAGTAACATTCAAAGCACTTTGTTCACCTTGAATTGCATTGGTAACTCCCTTGGATCTTTCAATTTGTGTAGCCATTTGAAAAGCTTTGTTGATCCCTGGCATAGGATCCTTGGACAATATATTGCTCCTTAGATTCTCATAAACATCATTCAACCCCATCAGAAATTGCATGACCTTTGCTTTCTCCTCCCCGTCAACTATCCTTTTCAGTAAACCACAACTACAACCATTTATTCCTCCACAGTTGCATACAAGAACTGCATCCAGTGATTTCAATTCATCCCAAATCTTGCTCAATTTCCCAAAATAAGCTCCCACATACATATTTTCTTGCCTGAGATTAGCCAAATCTCTACGCATCTGGTATACTAATGGATCATTACTCTCAACAAACCTTTCCTTCACCTCATGCCACAGTTCTCTTGCTGTTTCAACATACATAAGGCTTTCTGCTACTTCTCTAGTCATAGAGTTGAACAACCAACACATCACCATTTGATCCGCTCGCATCCAGTTTTTGAAATCATCACTTCCTTCTGCAGGCTTCACACAGCTCCCAGTTATGAATCCGAGCTTGACTTTAGCTCCTAGTGCCATCTTAACACCTCTACTCCAACTTGTAAAGTTGGCTCCATTGAACAAATTCGATACTAAAACCATTCCTGGATGATCGGAATTTGATAGGAATAAAGGATTCACATGAGCATTTGACATACCTTGCATCATGTCTCCAAATTGAATCAGAATATTCCAGCCTCTGCCGATGCCAGATCCAGGTGCTGGAGGAGTAAGAAACGTTCCCCTTCCTTGTCCATTTTGGTCGCCTCCACCACCCGGTGGTTGTCCAGCTCCTCTTCCAACCATTCTCGTTGCAGCAACTCCAGATCTCACCGAATTTTAGCAGAAAACGAACACGAATTCTGAAAGCAACTCCAAGCCTTCGAAAAACGCCAGTAAACCAATCGAACACCACCAAAACTACAGATCGTAACTCGTAAGCTCTGATACCATTTGGAAACTATGAAATTGAGAAATCAAAGATGTAAATCAAGTATTTGATTCGGAAATTTGAACAAACTCCATTGGAGTATTCTAGATCGAAATTCAGTAGAAGAAAATGAGTTTGTTACAACACTTGTAACTGCAATTCCCGCCTTATAAAGGCAGCTGTACATTGAGGGTAAAATGACGATTTTGCCCTTGTTGTATTGTGTGTTCACTTGGCTTGTACACTTGCTGTAGTCTGTAGTCGTCAGTAGGAGTCCTGAGCTTGCACCACCAACCAATCAATCATCTATTCATACTAACTCACAGAGGTTTATATAGGCAAGGATATAACATTAGGAAGATTTGAAAATGAGCTGGGCCAAGATGGTGGGCTGAGCCAATCAGGCCCAAACATCTTTGGTGACTCAATCCAAAATACTAAAACCAAAATAACTAAACACCCAACTCAGGCCTATATACTTCATCGAGCCTAGGTGAGCCAAGGCTAGCCATTGGTGCCATTAGGACTGAGCCATAGGACCGATGAGCTTTTCATTGGTCACAATAATGACTAGGACATACTAACCCTAAAGGTTTCACCTAATCTAAGTCCTCGTACATCATACAACCAAACTAATGTTTTTGTTACAACATATTAGAAGGATTAAATAACCTAACAAAATCAATTCATAGTGAATCGTGTTATCCGATCGATCAATCAAATAGTTTAGCTCAGCCAAGCAAAGGCAATGCCAATCAAAGCCCCAAACACAACAACAAAAATTGAAACTTCAAAAAGAGTGAACAAAAATATCTTCAGATCATAAACACTTACAGTGATATATATTACATATCGGCCCAAACACAACAACAAAAATTGCAGGGGGTGTGAATTAAAACCAAAAGTAATTAAGCCTCTAACTTAGCATGATTAATCACCCTATTTTTACAATAAATTAAGCCTTCAACTCTTCAAGCACTAAGGCAGTCCATAACCATCGACAGAGACTTCTCGGAGAAGGTCTTCGCCGGGATCTTCGCCGATAGGCCGGCGGTGAGCTTGGACAGAGCCCCAGCAGCAGCACCGTAAAAGTCCCCACCTTTCAGCGGGCGAACGTTCTCGACGGCAGCGGCCCCACTTCCGGCCTTCTCTCTCCACTCGGTGATCTCCCCGGACCAGATATCAGCAAGTCTGGAGTGCATCCTTAGAAATTGATCGAAGATTGTGGATTTTTGCTTTGATTGAATTGAAATCGAGATTCGATTGATTGATGGAAAAATGAAATCAGGTGAATGGTTTCTTATAGTGCGAGTCTGAGAGTGGTGATGATTGTTTCAGTTTCAGGAGGTTTGAGTCTGTGGGCGAGCGGGAGGGGATGAGCCGCCATGGGGCTACTGGTTTCTTGGAAAACGTTGGCCTACCAAACAGGGTCTCACTCCGGATATACTCCATGGTTTTTGTTTTTATGTGTATTTTATTTGATGACTATTTTAAAATTCGAAGTAGATAATGATACAAGTTTAATTTATGCTCCATGGTTTTTGTTTTTATGCTCCATAGGTAATTTTTCTAGACGAGTTGAGAGTAGAGGCAAGGGTCTTTAGAGAGGCTAAGATTAATAGATTATGAATCGAGATCACTAGTGACGATACATACATTTGGGTTGATGTTTCCTCCATGGTTTTTGTTTATGTGTGTTGTGTTTTCTCTTTATCCTTGTTGGTTTACCATTTCTTCCATGCCTTTGACTTTGGGATTTTTACCTATTTTGTCTAATCATATCAATTAAAATAATTGGTTATATATATGTAGGGAGTTTTTTTAATCGATGTCATGTGTTTTTTGACTAATGCTTTTTTTAAACTAATGTATAAACATAGAAAATCATATAAGAATGACAAATTTGATCGAAAATTTCCCCGAAAACACAGTTATATTATTTTTAGACGATGTTGCATATAAAATTGTCAATTTTAAAGTTTTGTTTCAGGCTGATACTTATATTATTTTTAGTTATTTCTCCATTTTATATTCAAACCATATTTTTTTTATATTCGAACCATATATTCTTTATTTCTTCGGAAATTTCGCCTGATACCTCTGAGATAAGGTCTTTTTCGCGCGGCGTACCAAAGTTTGACATATTTCGCCTGGTACTCCTGAACTTTGTTTTTTTTTTTTTGCCGCGTGCCCTCTGTTAGTTCCGGTTACATTTTCCGTTATAAAAATAAAAGAAATGAAAATAAAACAACTTACAGCCTAACCCTTGGTCTTCGTTCTTTTTTTTTGGTCTTCGTTCTTTGAATGACAGAAGAAGGGGAGAGAGAGAGAGAGATAGAGATAGAGAGAGAGAGAGAGAGAGAGAGAGAGAGAGAGAGAGAGAGAGAGAGACGCCGACCGGATCGACATGGAGAGACCGAAGGAGGCCGGAGAGGGTGGGGCAGACCGCGGCGGCACCGACTGGTAGAGGTAAGCCTTCTCTTCCATTTGACACTAGTTTTAGGATTATTTAGGGTTTAGATATTTGGGGCTCTTTTAGAATTGGGGGTTTTGGTTGGATTGCAATTGAAAAATCCCCAAATCGGGATTTGGGGATTAAAGGTGAGGATCATGTGAATCTGTTTCCAATTGGGGGTTGTTTCATCCTGAATGATTTTCACAAAACTAAGTGTATGATGGTTCCCCCATCAAAATTGATAAAAAAGACATTTAATTTTCTCCATCAATGTTTAGATTATTTGAAATTGTTTTGTATCAGTATGTATTTGACATATATTTAGAAAAATATTGAAACTATGGCTTAATACTCATTGGCATTGCTGAATGCAAAGTGGAGAAGCAGTGGGTTCTTTTAGGTATATTTGAAATGCAAAGTGTAGTGCAAATTTTGCTAAAATGCAAAGTGTAGTGCAAATATTGATGTTGTCATAAACTCTACTCATGTAACTCATCCAATTGGAAGATTAAATCAGATGTACATATAAGTGGACATGGAAAAAGAAGTGGTGTTTATTTTTCAAATCAACCAACTTTTATACTAGCCTATTAGCTCAAATGGTAGAGCAAAGTGTTGATATACACATCGGTGTTGGTTCAATTCCCACATAGGCTACAAATCATTAGTTTTGTTTATAAATGCAAAATATGTTCAAATTTATGCATTTAACTTGCTAAATCCGATTTTGGTTTTTGTAACATTTGTAAAAGTTGATTAGGTACTTGACTTGCATTATGTAGGTTGTTGTAACATGGGATTGAAGCACTTTCCTGCCAAATTTTGATCATCATATAAAGCAAGATAATGGATAATATTTAGCATATTTGGAGCACTTTTCTGAATGGCTTGACACTGATTTAATGGATAATATTTAGATAATGGATAATATTTAGAAAAAAGGTCCTAGTACTTAACACTGATTTAATGCACTGATGTAAAACAACATAGTTAATTCTCTACAGTTGAACAATCCTACCATTACAAGGCCAAGTTTCAACCTGCATGCATGTTGAAAAGCACCCCACATGAGATCAAAAGGTGGACATGCCAATATCTAATCAACATCTACTCAAAACACAATATGGGGAACATAATGCTCCCAACCATGTTGCTTCCATAGTTCCAGTTTACTGACTTTCAGAGATCCAAGGGGCTAAGCACATTACACCCGACTCTTCGTTGGTTGTTGCTTTAGTTTTCCTCTTTTTCCGTCGTTCAACTCGGATGCCTTGTTGCTCCCTAAGCTCTCTTGCTATTGGCCCCCCCTTTACAAGTCTTCACATTGTGCCCAAATGCCTTGCACCTTCCACATTTCACAATCCAAGACCTTTTTCCCGACGCTGGTTGATCTTCTTGTCTCCTCCGAATTCTTGGAGGTCTCCCGACTCCCCTTCTCATGCTCGGTGGGATGATTCTTGGAAAATCAAATGTAGGCCATTGTTCTTCATCCTTAACAGCCTTATAATTCACCGAATAGGTTGTTTTATACAATCGTACTGAATACCCAGGCACATGAGCCTTTGATCATGTGCCCACACCACACGAGCCTTTGATCCAGGATTCGACATCTTCAAAACCTCACAATACCCAGGCAAACTTCCATAAGAAGTGTCTTCGCTTCCTGTGATAATTTTATGGGCAACTGATATTGCTTTATACAAAGAGGTTGGCTTCATATTTATACCAAATTTCTCAAATAGCAAACCTTGAATGGTCTTGCCTTTGACATCTTCATGTGCTCGTACATACTCCACAATTTTAGTTGATGCCCGATCTGGAGTTGCCATAGGATTACACTTGCTCAGTTTCAAGCACGAATGAGTGTCCTTCAATGTTTTGATAACCCATGTCTTTCCGTCCGAAAGGGTTGATGCATGAATCCTCCAATCACATGTCGATTCTCCACATATAGCTGTATACCTTCTCTGATCTGCTTTTAAAACTACAATAGCAAATCCCTCTTGGACACAATAATCCCTCACCACATTAGTCAAACTTTCTTTATCCCCAAATAGCATCCACGCCTTAAGTGTGATCTTCCCAAACTCTGTCTCACCATACAACTCTCCATTCTCATATAGTTTGTCAAAGTAATCTGACCCATCATCCCTTCCGGAAAATTCCTCAACATCAGCATCAGACCCATCATCCTCATCAACGGTTGCATCCACACCAACAATGGGCAAATCAACAACAGGTAAGATAAGATCAGATGGGACATCAACGACAACATTTGGCAATACAGAATTAGGTACATCGACCTTTGTTGCACTAAGATCACCAGAAGTGGGTTCACTACCGAATGAATGAGAAGTACTTCCACCTTTTGGAACATAATCTCCTCTTCTTCTAGCAGAGGTGGCAGGAACTCTCTTACTAGACGTGGGTTTACTACCGTGACTTGAACTTGGAAGTAATGTTTGCCTCTTTGATTGCAACAAACCCCTTGCCAACTCCAAATTCTCAGATGGGGAATCACTCATCCAATAGCCAAATTAATCAACTTCTTCGCCGAAAATGAGTGAAACATGTTCACAATATCATCATCACTTTCTAGCTGAAAACTTTGACCATTATGTGCATACCACAAGGTTGGATTGTCAGGGAGAAACAACCCGGTTTTTTCAGCCCCCTCTAACAAATCAACAAATAAATCCATAATGTTGCACTTATCGGGATCATCTACTTCTATTTCCACATGTTCTCGATGAATATAACGAATTCTCATCAAAATCTTGTCCTCCATTCTACAATAAAAAATATTCAATTTGCCTCAATAAACACAATAAATTACCATAGGGCAAACAAAAAAGACGAAACAACAATATCTTGCACAAGCCACAATATGAGATTAAAGCCTTGTCATTTAATCAAGTTAAGCATGGTGAATAGAAGAGTAAGACAACTAACAATTTGAATAGCTAACAAGTTGAAAATATAACCCCAATTCGAAATAAAAAAAACCCCTAATTCGAACCGGTAACAACATATACAAAACCCCCCAATTCGAAAGAAAAAAACCTAAATCTAACCCCAATTCGAATAACTAACAAGTTGAGTAAGACATGAATTGATTCCTAAATCTAATCCTAAACCCCTAATTCGAACAGCCTCCATATACAAACCAACCCAAAACCCTCAATTTGAAAAAAACCCTAAATCTGACAACAAGTTAAAAGGGAAGAAAACTTACTCCGACCGTCGATGTCCTTAGGTCTCCACCTCGTTAGTGTCTCCCTTCGCCGGTGTCGTTCTCTTCCTTGGAGTTGAGAAGACTCACGTCGTTCTCTCCATGACCGAAGAGGCGGTTGTTCTCACGTTGAGCGTAGGCCTTACCTTAGGAGTACCCGACGAAATTTCCGTTTTTTCTTTTACATCCCATAAACCGGTTCTAATGAATCCAATATTCTCACACCATGAAAGAACCCGGTTTGGCATATATTCTTTTTCATTCGCGAGAAGTCAAGACCCTTTTTCTCTTCCTGAGCCGCCACAACCGAACCTGAAGCTGCTCTCTCCGTCGGCGATAGTTCAAAGAGCGATATCCATCGCCCTCCCGCGAAGAGAGACAGAGATACAAGATGTCTTACGATCAAGTGGAAATCGAAGACATGGAGTGGAACGAGGAGATCCAGGCGTATACTTACCCTTGCCCTTGCGGCGACCTCTTCCAGATTACCAAGGAGGACCTTCGGATTGGAGAGGAGATCGCCAATTGTCCGAGCTGCTCGCTGTTCATCACGGTCATCTACAACATGGAGGATTTCGCTGCCGATAATTCCAAGAACAATATCCAGCCTCCGAAATAGCAAGCAATCTCTGTATCTTGAGGAGCGCTAGATTTTCTTTGCTGAATTTCGGTGCGAGGTTACTCTAATTTTCACCTCTTGCAACTGATTTCATGAATTTGGAATCTATTTTTGTTCTGGATTTGTTCAAGTAGGCATGAATCTTTATGATACATATCTAGGGTTTTGAGGTTGTTTGGATTCAAGACGAGTTCGATACAATTTTTGAGATTTATACAATGATTGGATATTGCGCTTTCATTACCAAGTTATGATTTTGATAGCAAATTTGGTATCTTCTGCTGTAATTGTGTGATGTTGAATTGACAAAGATGAATTGGTTGAAATGTTGAAGCTCTGCCCTTTCTTTACCACAGAGCAATTTGAAATTGGTTGGAATTTGGAAATCCTAAATGGTTTTAACTTCTTTTCCTGATAGTTTGCTTATTTGTGGTATGATGTTCAGAATAGTACTGATGCTGTTGCAGCTGGGTTTGGGTTGAATTGGTGTTTGAATTTTTCAGTTGTTGTTAGGTAGTTGTTTGATGCCAAATTTGGAAGTTCAATTTCAATTCATTCTGGCTTCCATCACATTTTCATGAAGGTGCAAGCAAATGTGATGTTGGCAAAAATTAACCTAAACAATCTCATCTAAAAGAGCATTTTGCTTCCATTCATTACGTCGAACCTCAATCTTTAATGTTTTCTGTTCATTTTAAGATCCTCCAACTTGTTAACTTCGCTTTGCTTGTCTTGTTGTCGTTGTTAGCGGATGGATCGTCCTGCTTTCCTGGAAAACAGTCTACAGACTGCCCCCAGATATATCAATCTTCTAGGCTTACAGACCCTTCTTGACGTTTAGAAACATCTCTATTTTCTGTTTACTCCGACCTCTTAATGGTGTGGTCAGGATAAATGGTTCAATTGTGTTTTGCACTTCCTAGCCAGTGTCGAATTCCATACGAAACTCCTTTAATATAGACAGCAAACTTAACTCAAGTCAATGAGAAATCAGTAGCTTCAAAATGACTTGATTAAAAATGCTTTTTTATCACGCCCATGTCGTTTAATACTAGTATATGGTAAATCAGCCAAACACCTTTGTTGGATTTTGCACAGATGTTGAGTTTGAATACTCCGTACATACCTGATACCTGACATTGAGTTTGCATGTCCCTGCACATTGTAAAGCAAATGCGATGGCATGGTGAGAGTGTGGATGATGATGAATGTTTAACACACCCGACAGACGGGGAGACATGACAAGAGTTTGATAGATTGTTCCCTCATTTTTCTAGCGACGTTAGGAATGTGTGACTCAGATTGACAATTGATGGATTCAATCCATTAGGGAAACTAGGAACTCTCCACAGTATATGGCCTGTCATTTTAATGCTACATAATTTGCCTCGTCGATGTGTATGAAAAAAGAATTCAACGTGTTGACGTTATTGATCCCTACATGCAGGGGCGGAACTCTTTGGAGGCGGGAGGTGGCCGTGGCCCCTCCGGTCGGAAAAAAATTAATGTTATATGTAAAAAATTTGTTATTACATTTCGGAGTAAAATGGTATTTTAACAACTAATTTCTCTAGTTTAATTGGTAAATAGTAGGTATTTTAATCCACAAATCAAGGGTTCAAATCTCACTATTAACTTTTTAGGACAATAATTTTAAAAGTTGGTGTGAATGTGATATAAAAATCCTGAATATTTTTTTGGCCCCCTCGAATATATAACTCAAGTGTTTGAGTGTGTTCATGGAGTCCTTGATCGATGAGCTTTCTAGAATTATGGCATACTGGAGTGAGTATGGTTGATCGACATTCACAGTCTAATTTAAACAAGCTTCAGGAGCGGCAGTCAAACTCGTCCCCTCTTATATGAAATATTCATCGGACAATGGGATTAGAGAAGGTGAACTACACGCCATCGATCACTTGCAACTTGGATAAAGTTAGACTTGAACTAACTCTAATTTGGACAAGTGAATCCGGCCGGGAGGGTACTAGGACACATCATACCTTAGCCCATAACATCAAGGCTTCTGAGCCCATTGATCGATCCAAAGCTCAGCCCAATGATCACTCTCGCAATACTTGTACAGCTAATGGAGGTAGCACTTCACAAACAGACAATTTAGAGGAACCTTCCCGATCCTATCAAGAGTAGTATATATACACTCATTGTAATCGTTTTATATTAATGAAATGAATAGTACAATCAACACCACAATGGTGGGTGCGCTACCTTTCAATTAGCAGAGGGCAACAACAACAACAAACCCATATTATATCCCGCTCAGAGTAGAGACACGGGGGATCAAAGTGTATATATATGCATTATTTGATTTATTTCCCCAACTGTGTTGAGAGAGTATTTTTGATTGACCCAAGTATTGCCACACATACAACAGATCGATACTCACAAGTGTAAACCATCCGAAAATTAAGATACGCCTTACAACTTCTGGGGTGCATGCGCAACTTACGTACAACAAAAGGCCCTTATTTATACAGGGAAGCTAGACACTCCCTCTTAGGAAGATACGCCTACAACTTCTGGAATTCGGAAATAAAACCGCAAAACTGTAAGAGATTAAGTGACCATCACCACTTCTTTCTTATTGTTTTGGGGATCAATCCAACAATCATCTCCCACAATGTCTGACTAGTCGGTGGACTAGTTGCTACCACACTGTTCTTCGCAGTCTTAAGAGCTTTTCAGGAAGCAACAAATTAATCAGCTGCAAAGGAGACAGATACACACACATATATTATATATACTGTCACTTTGGAGAGGTACGTAGTAGTAGACTAGTAGTAATAGAATTAGGTACAAACCTTGGAAATGAAATTATGATTAGTTGATGGACTCCCGCTTTTGGGTAGCCTGGGCTCAACGACAACGACTGTTTGCATATACTGCTGGGTTGTGCTCCCCGATTCACTCCCTTCACTTACCACTCTTCCTACTACTGTGTGGATGTAGCCATCTGCTAGACAAGCTTCAGTCACACTACCAGCTTGCAATTGTAAAATATGTTTTGGCAAGTCATCACCATCTTGATCTTGGTTATTGACAGCTT
This sequence comes from Persicaria tinctoria, assembly GCA_037127255.1. Classification (NCBI taxonomy): domain Eukaryota; kingdom Viridiplantae; phylum Streptophyta; class Magnoliopsida; order Caryophyllales; family Polygonaceae; genus Persicaria; species Persicaria tinctoria. The sequence continues at coordinate 4,812,754 of JBANSL010000005.1, read as the reverse complement.
CCTCATCTGGTATCTTTGCAGTTTCCTATTTCACCTCCAAATAATTTAGCTATATATATAGACAATAGATCATGTGTACACAATCCTTATTGTGTATTATGTTAACAAATTTGGACCATTGAATTAAGAAGATCAACGGATGAGATTAAAAGCAACTACGTACTGATTATTCGTTGGTATTTGAAGATAGAATAAAATTTACATTTTTTTTGTATTATTTGTACAGACAAATAATTACAAAATTATAGACGAATAATCATGTGAAAACAAATGAATAATTATGAGCAAATAGATGAATATATAATTTCTACGTACACGATAAAGCATGTATCTGTATACATATGATAAGGGTTGTGTAAATCAAAACTAACCCCCCCTCTCTCTCTTGATCTATATATATAGACATACATACACGATTTCTGTTTAGCGGATGGTTAAATTTTCGTGTGTTCTAAATGGGAAAAATATTTTTTCTCAAAAAAGAAGTGAAAAATATTGTTGAATTTTATTTGAAAGTTTAAGCAAATTTTAATAAAGAAAATGAGACATTAATTATTATCATAAAAAATATTATTCAATTTAAACAATGCTAATAACTTATAAATTTATTTTAATTTTGATTAAAAAGCAGTCTATAAAATATTTTTAAAATTTATAACAATTTTTAGAAATAAAATAGGAGAATTTGTTCACATATACATCAAGTTTTTTAAAAATTTTAGTAAAATATATTTTTGAATCTATTTGAGATTTTACTTTAAATATAAAGATTAAAATATTATAATATCATATATATTTGACAAAATCCTTAATAGAAATATATAACGGGTGGTAATTTTTTAACAAAAACTATTTAATGAGTGTTTTTCTATAATTTCATATTTAATGGGTGCTTTAGTGTAAAAGCATATATTTAACGGGTAGTTTTCTGTAAATTTTCCAAAAAAAATGATACAAATTCATGTACTGGATTTTTATATAAATGAAAGATCTAGCTTGTATGATTTTATATATAAAAAATTAAACATTTTTTTCATCTTTTTTCCCATAAACATATATATACTAATAATTGTTTGAAAGATAAATATATTTTTTATGTTATATATTACTAGTATTGATGTATAACATAAATAATAGTACTACGTATGTACAACACATATGATAAATAATTAAATATTATACCATAGGTCACATCAATCAATTATATATTTATATTACATCTATTGTTATTATTATATCAAACATAGGAGAAGTCAGGTAGACACATAACGCTTTCTGATTAATCGTAGACGTTTGAATCAATCACAATTTTTTGAAATAATTAATATATGCATAAGATAAAATTTGATCCAATTTCATTAGATATGCATATTAGTCGTATGAACCAATCAATGTTTTTTGTAATAATCAATATATGCATAAGATGAAATTTTATTATAACTTTATTTAATTAATATATCTATATATGCATAAGATAAAATTTGACCTAATTTTATTAGATAGGGATATATTTTTAGGAGAGATTAACCAATTTTAAATATTAATATTCAAGCCGAGTAGCTTGAGCTCGACTCGGGAAAAGCTCGGCTCGAGCTCGTTCGAATTTGAAAACGAGCCGAGTTCGAGCTCAAAGTCGAGCTCATCATGAGCTCGAGCCGAGCTCGATTACTCGTTTGTATGCGTATTTATTCTTTTACCCCTAGGTTTAATTTTAGTACTTTATCCTATCCTCCCCACCATGGCCGCCACCAACTCTAATCTCATTCGATCAGTTTATTCACTCTCGATCCCGCTCTTGGCTTCTCATTTATGTACGTTTAATTAAAGTGGATTGGATATGTGCTTAAACTTGCAAACAGGGATGAAGTGGTTAAGACTACCTATGTAACCGAGCAAATGAGCTCACGAGCTCGAGTACCCTCCCTAGCTCGTGAGCCGAGCTCGAGTACCTGTTTGGGCTCATTTTCATATCAAGCTCGAGCTCAAACGAGCCGAGTTTGAACACTAGATACTCGAGCTCGTGAGCTAGTATATCACTCCTACCCTTGGTTGATTAATTGGGTTAATGGGTAGTGGATTAGGTTGGATTAGATTCGGGTGAAGGTAGAACACTGAAATTTCTCCAAGGGGCACAAAATCTACACTCTCCACCTCAACAAACCAGTAGATGGATTGATCAGATCTAGCCTCTAGGTGAAAATAGATCAACAGAATAATAAGATTACTACTTTTTTTTGGGCGTTATGTATAACTCCACCACTGTACAAAAATGAAGGATGATTAATATTAATAAACACTAATTAAATCACCAAAAAACTCACCTCCATATATAGATCAAGTAGAGTCGCAGGAGTCCCATTCGGAGTGGTCCATTGGTGTGGAGGAAGAGGGTAGTAAGGAGGTATTGGGTTCGACTCCTGTATCTGTTTCTTTCCTTGGGTTAAAATGTTGCTCTTGCTGCTTGGGTTATGTGACCGGGGTTTCCTCATCTTTAAAAAAAAAATTTAGAGGCAGCAGTGTCCAGATTGATCGACCTCTTCCGATCCTATCCCTGATATATACAAGTCCAGACGGTCAATGAATTAATATTATATATAGTCTAATGCAAGAACGCGGTGCTGTCACTGTTGTGACAGAGATGGCTATGGAGAAAAGCTTGACTCAACATTTTTAAAAGATCTGTGCAAAAGTGGGTCAATGAAAATTAAAACAAAAAAATCATATTTTATTTGAGTGAGTCTGTAGATAAGAGCGGCCATTTCGGAGTTCGAACCGGGGACCTATGACTATTATTCACAAGTCCTTTCTGGTGAGCCATTCCGGAATGGTTTGCAAGACTGAATTCACTAATTAACAAAAATCACATATTATTGTGTGTTACAACGGAAAAGATTACGAATACAAAAGAATTGAAACAAAATTCCAATTCGAAGTAATAAAAAATGGAGGAACATGATCGATTAATTGGCGAACTGAGAGTATCAACAGGAAGAATAAATTCGAACAAAAAAAAAAAAACAGGAAGAATAAATTTTGAAACCTAAATCACATATTCATAACCATAACACAATAAAATTCGCAACAAAACCATATCATTCAAATTACTTTCACAAATTCTTAATGAGTAAGAGATCGTTGAGTCCATTATCAGAATAACAAAAGATCATTGGAAAAAGAAAAAGAAAAAGAAAAAGAAAAAGAGAGGCTAAAATTGGATTGGTTTGGTCGACCCATGATCATATTCATTGTATAATCGAGCTTATAGATTGAGCTCGGCTGTTTTCAAGGAGCTACATGATGAAGCTCGATCAGCCAAATTGTGCTGAGGATACATTGACAACTTTGGCGACAACTACGATGAGCCTCCGATTCCGATAGGTATTTTACCATTTCGAAATTGAAAATTTGAAAGCAATAAGGAAAGATATCGATTATTTCGACACCAGCAATACACTCTTACCGACAAAAATCGTGGCAATATGTACAGTGCAGTTTGTAACAACATCTCTATGTTAAGATTCACAAAGTATGGGAAATAAAATTTCTTAAAGGAAAATCAAGATACCAATCATTTCATTGTTGAGCTGAAGCAGCTTTGTTGCCTTGGATGACCTGATTATCAATGCAGATAAAGGGAATGTGGGAGATCAGATGCCAATCTGCCCCTTTCTCCCTTTCACATCTTTCCGTCAAACCCGAGCAGCCGGTGAATAAGTGAGACAGCAGATCCTCACTGGGTGTCGAGGCCTCGTCCAAATCTGGTTCCAGCAAACGTAAAATTGGCTTTGAGAACACCGACACCAGTGCATATCTTTTGCGTCAACCTAACCCCACGACTTTGTCCCACAAAAATATTTCATCCTTAAATTAATATTAAATTTTTTTAAAAAAATATATTTAGCATCTACATAATTATTATAACCTATTTGGAAAAAAAATCTAAAAAAATAACTTACAAAAATTATAAAAAATTATATAGTAAAATAATAATTTTCTATAACTTTTAAAAATCTCTCTATCTTTATTAAATTATTAAAATTTTTATAAGTTGATTTTTTTTTCGAATATGTTATAATAATCAAGTAGATGCTAAATATATTTTTAATTTTTTTTAATATTAATTTAAGGGTGAAATATTTTTGCGGGATGGAGTTTTGAGGCAGATGATACTCACTGACCGACACTGCTTGCTCTGATCTGATGGCAGGCTATGGACTTTTTGATAATGAATTCACCACCCTCGTGTCCCCTCCGGATGTGGTTTTTGTGTCGAAAAAACCTTTTGGTAGAATTGTAGTTGATGATCAATAATGGTTTCTGTAAAATCCTAGATATCTAAACTATGGCTTTCAGTCTATGTGCTCGGGGCATTTTGTCGTCTGCTGTTCTATATGCTTGCCTCAAGCGCCTCCTTCGGTTGGGCCCCTGTGTCTTTGTATTGATATGATCTTAATTTGTAATGAATGAAAATCGGCTTAGTGTTTAATTATGTCGATGTGAAGAATGTTAAAGCTAAAACGCTTTCAAATCTATTAGGCAGATCTGTCTTTCCAACTCTGCTTGCTACAAAATCCTATCCTTCTGTCCTGCTTCCGAAACACATGTTGAGTGCATACAACAACACAAGATGAGAGCCCAACCCCCCAACCGATTGTTTGCCACAAACAAACAAAGCCAAAGGATCGGGGCGCTTAATGTTCAGGAAGTAATCGAAGACAGCTGAACAAGCCACAAACATAGTCCATCCATACACTGCAAAACCCCAAGATAAGGTTATCACTTGTCAGATCCAAAATCTTTACAACAAATCAGGAAGTAATCGAAGACAGCTGAACAAGTAACGCTCAGAGTAACTCGTTCTAGTGTTCTTGTACACACAAGAAATTCTCAAGATCGAACATCAATCTCATCACCATGTAATACACAGAAATGAAAATATATAACAGAGGGGGATGGGTAGACATACTAGGCTAGAGTTGGAAGGTATATCATCTCTGATATGATACCAATAACACACAACCTGCTTGAGACTGAAAACAAATTCAACAATCATGCGGGGGAAAAAACGACATATCAGAATGTGACAGAAGAGATGGAGACTGCAGAATATCAATTAATGGAACAATTGGAGGGCGAAAAGAGTAAGAATTCAGATGGACTATTTCCCATTTGAATATGATCGAGTAACTAATACGTACAATGCATCGTCAATATTCATACATATTATATTCCAACTGCGCAAAATATGAAATCTTGCCCATTATCAACTTCCTCGTGTAATTCTATACATGGGGTCACAAGTACAAGTAACCCTGAATACATGTAGAGTAGAATTACAAAATTATTAATGTGTACTTCAGTCGAGATTCATCACCTTTTTGGGGAGCCGTCTGTGCTGCTTCATTACTTTGTATTCGAAAGGGTTTCCCTTTGGGACGGTGTACAGAAGAAAGGTATCATGGATGCAGACTGCATTCCATCCTGGACTTCATGATACAGAAGAAAGGCATCGTAGTAGAGCATGGACCAAGGTCTCATCCTCTCTGTTGCAACCTTCACACCATGCCGAGTATGACGGTTAGCTAGAATGGACTTGACAGCAAGAGCATCATTCAGAGCACGCCACGCAAAGAGCAATACTTTCGGAGGAGCTTTCAATCTCCACAACCATCCCCACACATACTACTCTAGATGGCCACAACTTGCGGCTCTCTTTTGTCTCGTCATTTTCCGAAACTGTAGGTGGAATGTCACCTCTTGTGCAATGATTGTTTCTCATCAATTGTCTCGTCATCTTCCGAGTTTCCAGTAGTATGCAATTGCATGTCGAACCTGTTAACCACGTACATATATAATTAATACCTTTTAGAGAAGAAGCATCGTACCATGGGGTCCATGGGTGTTTAGATATTAATTATTTCAACTAACCGGTGTAGCGACATATATCTATACTTATTTTAGCGAGTCGATCGATTGACCCATTTTGGGGTGTTCCTTACTATCAACTTGTGGTATACGTCCTTGCAGAAGCGATTGCAATTTTTTACATCAAATGATAGTTGTCCCCGCTATAGCTAGAGGCGGCATGTCGTTGCATGAATTCTCTAACCTGTGTCGGGTCTAAGTTTGTGGTTCCCATAAAGATCGATTTTCTAAAGTTGAAGTCTGGGCATCGGTGCGGTTCTACCTCAAATACTCCGCTGGTAGGGAACCCGTATTTCACACCATGAACTGCATATATAACACATTAATTTATACTCTTTAATTAGTTCAGAAAAATTACAAATCTAATGGTATGGTTGTCACTAGTAATTAACATTTGGAAATTAAAAATGCAAATTGAACGTGTTTTGAATCTTGCTACGTACTTTCCACATCGAAATGAAAAATACGAAGACCAGCCCAAATGCCCAATAGAGGTATCCATTCATAGCTGCCTTTTAAGCCATAAATATTTAGATAGACGGGAGCATGTCCACGACCGATCTTGCTGGAAGCCTTTGCTTTGGGCCTAATCTCAATCCCCTTGATAGCTTTTGAGATATTCAATCCAACTAAAAGTGGTTGCAAACAACAAAGTTGCTGCCCATTATCCTCCAATTTTCATCTAGATCACCATCCTCATTAGCAAACATCGATCCCTTCCACGCCACCAACACTTCCGTCGCTAACACCCGCATCGTCCTACTCCTACTCGAAGATGCACGCCAGCGTACTTCGCCACTCCTTCCACCTCATGGACCTCATCGATCGGAGATCCGACAGACTCGGTCTGATTACTGGCCTTTGTTGGGTCTGATTTCCGCCATTGATAGAGATTGACACGTCCGATCTTCCATCATCAGAAATGGGTTCAAACCCCTCAAGTTTAGCGGTTTCATCCAGTTCATCACCATGTTGTACAAGGTTCTCGGAGAGGGTGAAGGTGTCATGGTGGAGCGCGAGGAGAGTGAAGAGGAGGAGAGTGGCGGTGATGATCAAGTGTGGAGAGAGAAAAGCAAAAAGATTGACAACGTAAGGGGAGAAGAAGAGGAAGTAGGACAAGTAGAGAGTATGGTTGGAGAGAATGCATAAAAACAATTTCTTGTTGTTCATCTTTAATTTGAGAGGATCGATCGGAAGAGATCAATCGACAATCGATGAGGTCCATGAGGAGGAAAAAGAAGGAGTGACGAAGTACGCTGGTGTGCATCTTCGAGGAGGAGGAGGACGATGCGGGTAGTATAGCGACGGGAGTGTTGGTGGCGTGGAAGGGATCGATGTTGCTGATGAGGATAGAGATCCAGATGAACAAATCGAGGATAATGGGCAACAATTTTGTTGTTTGCAACCAGTTTTAGCTGGATTGAAGATCTCAAAGGCTATCAAGGGGATTGGGATTGGATGCAAATTAAGGCTTCCAGCAACATCGGTCTTGGACATGCTCCCGTCTATCTAAATGTTTATGGCTTGAAGCTAGCCAGCTATCTAAATGTCTTGGTATTTTTCATTCCGGTGTGGAAGGTACGTAGCTAGATTCAACCCACGTTCTTAATTTGTATCTTTAATTTCTAAATGTTAATTACTAGCGATACCACACCATTAGATTTGTAATTTGTTTGAACTAATTAAAGAGTATAAATTAATGTGTTGACATATATGCAGTTCATGGTATGGAATACGGGTATGGAGCTCATGATTTCCCCACAAGTGGAGTATTTGAGGTAAAACCGCACCAATGCCCAAGCTTCAAGTTTAGAAAATCGTTCTTTAAGGGAGCCACACAAACATAGACCAGACACAGGTTAGAGAGTTCATGCATGCAACGACACGCCGCCTCTAGCTACAACGGGGACAACTATCATTTGATTGTCAAAAATTGCAATCACTTGTGCAAGGATGTATGCAACACGTTGACATGAAGGAACATCCCAAAATCGGTCAATCGCCTCGCTAAAATAGGTACGGATATATGTTGCAATGTGAGATTTAAATATGAATAACAATGTGAGAATTAAATTAATAACTATTAATATAAGTGGGAGAAAATAAAAAATAAAAATTAATATAGATATTGTTAATATGCCTTGAATTGGGCTTATTATTTGTTTTGGGTTTATGCCCATTGTTTGACTAGGTTTCATGAGGCACTATATATACTCATAAATCTACCAAATTGTAACCCTAGTTTCTTGTTTGCCTCCATAATAAAGATCCCTATTTCTCTGCCCGTGGACGTAGGCAACACACCGTTGCCGAACCACGTTAAATCTCTGTGTTTTTCTTCGTCTGTTATCGTTCTCGTTATAACAAATTGGTATCAGAGCCTGGTTGTGATTTCTGTCGAGAATGATGTCTGGATCTGTAGTGAAGATTGACAAGTTTACTGGAAGAAACTCTTTCAGTTTGTGGCAGATAAAGATGCGGGCTTTGCTGAAGCAACAAGGTTTATGGGCACCGTTAACCGCCGACAAGAAGGGACAGATACAACCACCGCTGAGTACGGTTTTCTTGAGGAGAAGGCTCATTCGACGATCATGTTGTGTCTCGTAGACGATGTCATAATAGAGGTTGCTGAGCAGGAAACTGCTGGCGGCTTGTGGCTGAAGTTGGAGAGTTTGTACATGACAAAGTCTCTGACAAACAAGTTGCTTCTGAAACAACGGTTGTTCGGGCTGCGTATGCAGGAAGTTACACAACTCAGAGATCATCTTGATCAACTTAACACGTTATTACTTGAATTGCGTAATATTGATGTTAAGGTGAAGGACGAAGATGCTGCCCTTATTCTGCTGGTATCCCTACCCCCTACATACGAGAACTTCGTTCAGTCGTTCGTCGTTGGGAAGGATACCATCACACTGGAAGAGGTCAGATCGTCGCTTCACAGCAGAGAGTTGCGTCTGAAGGCAACTGCGTCGGTTACAAACAATCAGGCTTCCGGGCTTATGGCCAACGGAGGCAATTCTGATGGTAGAAGGGGCAAGAAGCAATGTCGCAAATCAGGCCCTAAACCAGACTACGTCTGTAACTACTGTAAGGAGAAAGGTCATTGGAAGAATGACTGTCCTAAGAAGAGGCAACAAGAGCAGAAATCTGGATCTTCAGCAGTTGTTCATGGTGGAAATACTTCCGAGGAAGATATTGTTCTACTAGCAGGTAATCGAACAGATCATGATGTGTGGTTTCTTGACTCAGGTGCGTCATGTCACGTATGTCCTAGAAGAGAGTTGTTTACAACATATAGATGTGTAGACAAGGGCAATGTTTCTATGGGAAATGATGTCATCTGCAAGGTTGTTGGGATCGGCTCAGTCAGGCTTCGGACAAACGATGGGAAGTTTCGCACATTGAAAGAAGTCAAACATGTGCCATCTATGACAAAGAATCTGATATCCCTAACTGTGTTAGACGACCAGGGTTTCAGATACACAGGTTATGGTGGAAAGTTGCGCGTGTTTAAGGGCTCTAATGTGGTTTTGCAAGGAGTCAAGCAGGGAAAGGAGACTTTGTATACCCTACAAGGTTCAGCAGTCACAAGTGTTGCAGATGCTGTTTCAGTCAACGTTAGGGAGACTGTTGCTGAGGAGGTGGAGTTGAACTTCACTCCAGCAGAGATTCAGGCACCTGAGTTGGTCACTGACCAATCATCACAAACAGGTACTACTGAGTCAGATACTGGTGAGACAAAGAATATACCACTAGACACAGGAACAGGTGGAGTTGTACATCAGAGTATTGCTCTAGATCGACCAAGAAGGGTTGACATCAGAGGGTCTGCGAGATCCAGGTCTGACGATCTGGTGGGATATGCTTTGCATGTGGCCGAGGAGGAGGAGGATGGTGTTCCATCCAACTACAAGGATGTTGTTTCTGAAGGTGAGTCAGCACACTGACAAGCTGAGAAGAGAATCAGGGTGAAGAAGGTGGGAACATCTGATAATCCTACTGATATGTTCACCAAGCCAGTTTTGGAGAGCAAGTTCCAACAGTGTTTGAACTTGTTTAATATCACCAACTGTTGAGCTGCCCTGCGGGGCAATCTGGGTCCTCCTACAAGGACAAATCTGAGGTAGAGGAATGTCTGGCACTTGTCATGGTGCATCTGTTTCTGAGAGGAGATTCTGGTACATCCGACATTGAAGCGCATCTGGTACATCTGGCATGGCATTGCATTTGGTACGTCTGGCGCTGCAATGCGATTGGTACATCTGAGAGGATTCAAGTCAAGGTGGAGATTTGTTAATATGCCTTGAATTGGGCTTATTATTTGTTTTGGGTTTATACCCATTGTTTGACTAGGTTTCATGAGGCACTATATATACTCATAAACCTATCAAATTGTAACCCTAGTTTCTTGTTTGCCTCCATAATAAAGATCCCTATTTCTCTGCCCGTGGACGTAGGCAACACACCGTTGCCGAACCACGTTAAATCTCTGTGTTTTTCTTCGTCTGTTATCGTTCTCGTTATAACAGATATAAATAATTCATTCTACTAAATAATAATATAGATATAAATAAAATAATGGCTATCAAATAATTAATTTCAATATATATAATTTTTTTCATCCAAAAATAATATATATAAATAAAATAACATGTATCAAATATTTATCTATTTTTTGGTAAGTATGGTTATGAAATAGTTTTGATTTATATTTTTATCAATTAACGAATTTATATATATAGTTTGTGGTTTATGATAGCTTTCTATAAATGACGAGAACATATTATATTCTTATAATTTTTTTGGTGATAATTTGTTACACGCGCTCTTGCACATTTTTGTTAATTAATTATATTTTGTTACTTCTCATAATAATAAGTGCTCTTATATACATATTTCTTATTATTTTTTCACTTATTTATTCAATAAAGAATACATAATAAAATAAAAGATCTTTATTTTTTTTTATTATTTGAAAATATAAAAGTATATTAAACCATTTAACTGATTTTACCTCTTATAAATAGAAATCGTTGATACAAACATCACAAGAAATCCCTAAGGAAGCTGAATCTATATCTATATACATATACTAAAACCGATGCATTGTTGTCTGCGTGGCGGCGTGTGAGTGAACCTGCTTACGTGGCAGCACATGAGTGCATCTCGCAAAACTTTCTCCTCTCAAAAAGAAATCTAATAAAAATAATAAGATAGTTTTAATCTATATAATTAAAAATAATTATTTTATTTTACCATTAACTCATATAATTGAATAGATGGAATATCTTATAAAAGAGTAAATATTATATAAGGAAATAACTATATCAATATAATTAAACGCAATAATAGTAATAAATTTGGCATATACAGATATACAAATTGTCATATAATTGTATCTCTATCTGGATTATAAATAATCTATCAAATGGACAGTTTATATATGAACTACACCATATGGACGGGACCTAAAAAAGACATTAGGTTCACCCAATTGCCATATAGACGAATTATATGGCGGGTATTTGGGGTGTATGTGGGTCTTGGTGATCTTGAAGGCCTTGGTGGAGGGGTGAGGTAAGGGGTTTAGGCGGGAGTCTAGGCGGGTCTTGAAGGGTTTTTTCAGAACAGTGATCATAATTACCAAAAATATTACAGTAATAGATACATAGTAGTAAATATTTGATAGATGTTATCGATTATTTTTGGTGGAAATAATTATTTATATCAAAATTAATTATTTCATAGTTATTTTTATTTATATCTATATTATTTTTCAGGAGAATGAGTTATTTAGATCTAGATTAATTTTAATCTTATATTTTCAGTTATTAGTTTAATTATCATAATGTAATTCATATTTATTTATTTTCATATTTATAATATGATTTTTTTATAGATAATAAATGTAATTTTATAATATTGTGTTAACATATTCTCGTACAGGGGACGGGGCATACACTAGTATGAAGATAAAATCGTTGTAATGGATGAGAATATGAGAGAAAGAGTAGTGGAGTACCAGGCGGTGCCGAGGACAGAGACGCCGATGGAGAGTGCAATCCCAATGGCGGCAAAGGTGTAAGGGGAGATCTGGACGAGCGCTCTTGATCATGAACTCTCTCCGATCCGCCAACCATCGCCCCTGCGATCTTCTCGATTTGTCGCTCCTTGGGATTGATTTGCTCGATCGGATCTGCGATTTGTTAAAGAAGAAAAAATTTAACTTCCCTCCATGGATATCATATGGAAGTATAAATGTGAGCATTGAGCATCTTATTTGAAATTTTGGTCTAAATGGACTTGAGATCAATCCTAGGCATCTTCCCAAATTCATCAAAGGATACAGGCCTAATTAATCTCTACTGGATCAACATGAATGAAGTAGTTCAGACTGAATCAATTCAAACGACTGATTTCAATAATTCAACAAATCAAAATCCTAATTGAATCAAAGGATATACCTTTATCTCGACTGGATCGAATGACACTAGTAGTGATTCAAACAACATGATCGAAGTAGGACTCGATCAGTAAGGATCTCCATGGCCATATGCATCACAAGTAGATCGATCTGGAAAGGAGAATACGAATGATCGAGGAAGATCTGGAAAGTAGACAAGTTGCTTCTTTGGAGAAAACGAACGAGAGTTGCAAACAATTGAATTGATGAATTCGATATTCACTTACCCAAAGCCCTAACCGGACGTCGACACTCAAGGAGGTGTTCGAAAGGGACGCAGGCCGGAGTGATCAGAGGCGGAGGTGGTGGAGATGTTGCGCGCAGGAGATGGCGGATTGATCGAGGAGACGCTGGAGTTGGAAGAGACGCCGGAGGCCGGAGGTGGTGAGCGAAATCTCCATCGATCGAAGATGCGTGCGAGAGAGACGAGAGAGCGAGCTGGGAAATTAGGAATTATAGATACCGTGTCTACAAAAAAAGGAAATATAGATACTGTGTCTATCAAAAAGAGGAAATATATGTATTAATGAGATCTTCAAATCATTTAACCAAATACACACATTACAGGTACATAATAATAATAATAATAATAATATAAATATTAAGAGATTGTTATCCATATCTTAATTTATTTTAAAAAATATAATTTTTAAAATTTTTAAAAATTAAAAGGCAATATTTTTGAAAAAATATAATTATTAAAAATTTTAAAACATCATTTTTCAAAACAAAATTTTATAAATGTATAAAAATAGATACACTACTAGAAATTTGTTATTTAACATCGGGTAATAGCCGATGTCTTTAAAAAAAAAATCGATGTCTATGTGGGGTGTAAAAAGTCAAAAGTTTTTCACATCGGTCAGAACCCGATGTCTTTGTACGTTATACCATCGTTTATATTTTTAAATCCGATGTCTTTGTTATATTATAACATCGATTATAAAATATAACCGATGTTATAACATACAATGACATCGGCTATTACCCGATGTTAAAAAGTTTTAACTTTTTACATCACCAACATAGACATCGAATTTTTTTTGAAAGACATTGGCTATTACCCGATGTGAAATGACATATTTGCGTTTTTTATTTATTTACGTAGCCTATGCGGGATTCGAACCCGCGTCTTTGTGTTTAAACACAATGCTCTACCATTTGAGCTAATAGGTTTTATACTAGATAGAATGTTCTTATATGTATGTAAAAGCGCAAGCAAATTCATGACAAGACTTGAGCACTCACTCAAGTCTAAGAATCAAAGAGAAATGACTAAAAAGCAAAGCCAATCACTCAAGTCTATGAATCAATTAGACAATGACTAAAAAGCAAAGCCAAAGAGAGGCAAGGGCTGCAAGGCATCTTCTGCATAGTTCACTACATTTTTCATAAAGGAGAGATTTATATAAATAGAAAGGAAAAATACAAAAACGTTAAAAAGCATAAGATAGGACAATGTTAGGAAAAGATAACTACACAGGGTACATAAATATAGAAGAAAAAAAAAGCAAGTTTAGCCATATACTGTGATGGATGAATATGGGTTCATGATGACCATCATGAGAATCAGCTAATGCAATAACATAAATACCTTTTCACAATTTCATTCGCTTCAGTACATGACTGCAAAGACAAAGCAAACCTTTCATTAAGGTCTTCTATAGCATGTTTCTGTTCAGCAGATATCTTGTTGGCCTCCTCTAGTTCCTTCCTTCTAAGTTCCAGTAATTCTTTCAACTCTTTCAGCTCATCAACATAATACCTGGAAATTGATTCCCTGAGATCTTTCATCTCCTGCTAAATAAAAAATATCTTAATTGGTCACATGTATTGAGCATAGTTCATACAAAATGAAGAAGTATATAGCTTGGGTACATGGCAGATATTGACTAATCCGATGATTGACGTGATTTCCCTCCTCCCTTGAATGTTAGCATGATAGTATCCTATGTTTGTCAAAAGAATTGCTTGTCCAAAATAGACCCTTAACTTCAATATTCAAGTAATACACTATTTACTAGTAGTGCAGAAGCTTCGAAGGAGAACTGCTGCTTATAGCTCATAACCTCAGGACTTCTTTGTTTTGTAGCTTATAGGTTATAAGCTTTGGGATCTTGTTTGCCAAGTAGCTTATAGGTAATAAGCTTTAGGATCTTGTTTGTCTACTTCCTACTGCTCAAAGATAGAAGAGAGTAGATTAGGATGCATAAGATCCCTAAAGAATACAACCATTACATGCCAAATCAAAAAAATGAGAAAAGGAACCTGCATAACTTTCATTTGGTATATTACTTTACATTAAAAATACCTTGCAAAGGTACTCGTTCTTTGTCCCTTCTGGAATCTTCCACTTGCCTTTTAACACATTCGGGTTGAGTAGTAGAGTAAGAGTATTTGCTCCATTCTGACAGATAGGAAAAACTTAGTCATTCAAAGAAAAATAATTTCTCCTCGTGTTACCCTTTTTGTGGAGTAATATTTTAGCATATAAAGACAATCATCGAAGATTCAGAAGCAGAGTGTTTCTTGGCTACAAATATAGAAAAGTCAGTATACACACTAACCTGTTCTGCCAATTCAACTACTGGTTCATAAATAGCAAGCTTTGTCTACAAATCCATCATGGATAACTCCCTGAATCCAGTTAAAAACCATCAAATTAGTCCTTCAGGGATTGTATGCAAAAAGACAACAAATGAAATGGAGTCAACATAAATCTTATTGCCTTTTTATCTCACTTTACTCCTCTCAAAACACATTATAATTGTAGAAGTAAAAAAATCCAGCAACCACATCTTCTCATGCACAAGGGCCAATCTTCAATGTCAAGGGAAGATTACCATACAAAATCCATGTATAATTATAGAAGTAAATAAATCAAGCCTTAAGGAGGCACATATGCATTTGTGTGAAAAATACACAATTCACTCCGAATAATATCAGGATCCGCGCATGAGAGTGCAATTTTTACCATGGAAAGCAACAATTTTTTTACCATTTGCAATTGTGAGCTAGCAGCTCGTCAAAAACAAAGCAAAGAGTGCTCCCAATAGCAAAATTCAACAAAATCTAAATTAGAATAAAAGGGTAAGTCAAAAACTGACCTTGAACATCCATTCAGTTGCAAAGAACTGGGTTTCATCTGCATTAGCATCATCATTGGAGATGCCTTCAGCAAGAGGCTCCAACTGCTGAGGCAAAGTGAGGAGATATTCACCAACACTGGTAACATAAGTCTGAGGGTAATCACTGAAGCTCGGGAGAGGGAAAGCACTCTGTTCCTCCACAAAAGACCAGATTGGCAAGCGTGAGATCTCACTAAGACGCTGTCTTACTTTGGATATAAGAACATCATCGACAAGTTCATTAACAGTCTCTGCAAATGCAGAAACCCTTTGAGATGCGAGTGGAAGTGCATGAAATCGAGGATCCTTTGACTGCACATGGGAACATTAGAATTAGCTTTCTAAGATTCCAGATAGACATAACAAAACAGTTAATACTCTCTTTCACCCAATTACAAAAAACGAGACAAGAATCCTGGTTTTCAGATGGATATATCTTGAATCCACTATTCTTATTTGGATCATTCACAGTCTCTGAAACAAGAAACTCTTTGTGATTGCCCAATTTAGATCAACCAGCTACTAATTTGAAACATAAATGAATATGACTCCCTTTAAAACTGAGCGTGGCACTAGGACCAGCCACATATATAGTAAGTGTCAGACAATAGCACTCACAAATGGAATTGTGGAAATACATTTCAGCACAACATATTTACAACCAACATCACACTAAAACCAAATAGTCATCATACATCTATCTACAGATGCAGTTAGGTCATGTACTCAGGTTTTAGATCAGTCAACTCAAACGTTTGTAAATTATATCACATGCCACAATCAGTAATTTAACGAATAAAAATACCTCCATGCGACCAGCTGTATCAACAAGAACCACATCAGAACCGTTGCGTGATGCCTCTTGGATTGCTTCCTTTGCTACAACTGCTGGATCCTTCTCATACCCCTTCTCAAAAATAGGAATCTGACACAGCACGCAGATGTAGCATCTTAAATTTTATATTGAAGATGATTGGTCTCGATAGAAACAAACATAGTCACAGCTTATGTCATACCTGGAGTCTGCGTGCATGAGTTTGAAGCCGCTCAACTGCTCCTGATCTAAATGTATCACAAACAGCCATCATAACACTAGTCTTGTGTTACAACAACCAGTAAGCAACCTGTCAAATGACCTTTAAATGACTAATATAGAACAAAAATTCCTCCATATGAGACAATAAATAAAACAAAGCAACTTGAAGTGATTATATGATTCAGCTGGCGTAAAGTTGAATAGTACACTAGAGCTCAAACTTAAAACAGTCTGATTTCACAAGGTATAATCAAACAGGCTATTTTACGAGGCATTTCAGAATAATTGCCTTGAGATATTGCAATCACAAGTTCAAATATGCAATCACACGTTCACATTTACAACCTTAAATCTACAAAAAAAAAAATATCACAACAAACAAACCCTAGATCTACACATTCAAATCTACAATCACAAGTTCACAAATCTGAAATCACAAGTTCCAATCTGCAATCACAAGTTCACAAAATGGCAGAAAACAACAATAACCCCTAGATCTACAAAAACAATCACACATTAAAAAGCAGAAAGAAATCACAAGAATAAACCAAGCATATGAATTGCGAACTAGGATTATCTCCATTGCAACCTAAAGAAACCAAGCATATGAATTGACTATACATACATTAAAAAGCAGAAAGAAATCACAAGAATAAAGAAAAATGAGCATGCCTTTTTTATAGGGTGGTAACTGATTATAATGCAAATTATAAATTTGATAAATATGAAATGGAAACAGATATTACCTTTGTAGATTGCAAATGTTTGCTCGGTGCAACCAACAGATCTGCAATGGACAATCAAATCTTAAACAGAAAGTCGTTCAGAGACAAATAAAATGGAGATAGAAGTACTGTTATTTTTTGCTCCCACATTACACTTACAAATTCAATAAAAGCCTGATTCTTGTTGGATCCCACATTGCACTTAGTATTTATAACTTTCCCAAAGGGCCTTGCAATATCAATTAGTTCCCCTTCAGTACACTCCCAAGGCAAGTTTCTCAAATGAAGCACCTTGGACGGAGGCTGTGTGTAACAAAACTGGGGTTGGCTAGATACCGAAGACATCTGCGGCAAATCACAACCCAAAATCCCAATCACAGACTAGGGTTTCCATAAAACACAAACCTAGAGATCAGCTATCAAAATACAGAAAACAGATCCAGGTTGACAATAACTTCATATATCTGAAAGTTGGAAATTTAGCACAATAACTCAATTCCACTAACTAGAGTGTTTACTGGCAACATAACCTTCGCAAATTGAATACAATAAATCATAAACTGAAAGGGGCACAATCTAATATACAAGAACATAAGCCTGATTTACTATTTGTTTAATCTGACGCCTATGCGTTACAGGCTCAATTATCATACTAATTGGCCCATCTTATATCACACATCTGGAAAGAAAGCAAACAATTCTATCTGAAAAAGCTCCATATGAGAAGGAGAGGGTAGCAGATAGATCCAAGGAGGAAGACAAAGGATAAGACTCACCTCATCTCGTGGCCTTGGTACAGAGAAACGGGGAAATCGATGCTACCGGAACTACAAGTGGATAATCACCGATGAAATCTACTGCACAGGATCAACACAAAACGACAAAACCTACTAATTAGGATCTAGGGTACGGTTTCCCCGATACAGAAGAGGGTGAGAAGAGGGTGGTTAGGGTTCCGATGGGGAAGCCGACCTGAAGAGGGAGAGAGAGATACCAGGGAAGAAAAGGGTTCCAGTGGGCTCGAGCGAGACGAGAGAGACGGGAATGAAAGGGATTTCGCCGTTGTTGAGGAAAGAGCTGAGAGATGGGAACGAGAGCGAAGAAGGGATTCCTCAGGAGAGACTACATCCCCACCGGAGCCACCCTCGAGTTCGAAAGCCGGCGGAGGAGGAAGGGGTTGGTGCCTGGTGGTGTACAGGGAGGAGCCGTCCGCGGCCGCGAATCTGGACTCTGAGGAAAGGGCAGATGAGTCGGGATGGAAGAGGAATATCGGGGTTGTGCTTTTAAAAAACAAACTCAAACTTCTAAAAAAAAATTCTAAGCCCCTGTTTGGTATTTATATCCTGATATGGGATATGGGTATGGATATCGCTGATATCCATATCCCTGTTTGGCATACGGGTATATCGATATCAAATTGATATCTCCCATATACCCCTCCTTTGTAAAAAAAACATATTTGATATCTCTCCAAAAGCACCGGTATCAGTTTTCAAGGAAAAGAACGCTACTGCTCCTTCTCTCGGAACATCGCTTCTTCTTCTTCCCTCTTCTTCTTCGTTCTACTGCCACTGCTTCCCTCTTCTTCTTCGTTCTAGTGCTACTGCTTCTTCGTTCTACTGGACTGGGGCGGGAGGAATTGTTAGGCTCAGCAACCTTCGTCGGCGACATATTCTTGTACCTTTCACCGCCGCCACCACAGATTTTCGATCCGGCTCTTCCGACCTCAAATTAGGGGATAGGGTTACTGAAGGACTGCCATGGGAGGGAGATTTGTGGGGAGGAGGAAGAAATTGAGAGGAAGAAACTTGTGCTGCAGGGAGGGAGAGAAGAGAATCATGGGTTAGGGTTAGGTTTGATTCCCATATCCTGCAATACCAAACGGAGATATTAGATATCAGATATCAGATTTGATATCCATATCTCCGATATCGATATCTCATACCCATACCCGATATCTCATATCAGTATATCAATACCAAACAGGGGCTAAGTGTTAAATCACCCCGCGTGTATTTTGATATGGGGGGGATTTAATGTAATTCAGATTTCAATCCGCGCCTTCTAATTTTTTTTTAAAAACACATATTTAACATCTGTCAAATAAATAGAACGATGTCTATATTTTTATTTACATCGCAAATTTAAAAAACGATGTTAAAAAACTGTTTAACATGGCAAGTTTTTCTAGATGATATTAATGAGCCGATGTTAAATAGCAGAATTCTAGTAGTGATATTAGGAATATAAATATAATTTAGAACAAATGTATACAAATTTTAAAACATCATTTTTCAAAATAAAATTTTACAAAGGTAAATCTTTTCTACATCTCCAAAGAAGGAATATCTCAATTGATGATATCATGCTAATAAGGAATCAAAACGCAAATTTTGAAGAACTGTGCTTTATCTAGCAAATGGTGTGGGAAACTAGAAATAATATTATTTTCAACAATAAGAGACTAGACAACCCATCAGCCTTAGTCCAACGAGTTCTAAATGATATCGTGAACTAGAAAAGATCAAATGAGGAAATAGAAAAGAAAAAATCAAAGAATAAAAGACTAAAAGCAAAATGGACAAAACCCCAGAGTACAATATTTAAGATAAACGTTGATGGCTCGGTGTGCCCCACTGGCCAATGTTATGTGGGAGGGGTCATCAGGGACTCCAATGGTCACGTTATCGATATTTTTTCATCAGAAGACAAGACAGAGTTCAGTTCTCCAAACTGAAGTTTTTGCTATTAGCACTGGCATGCAGAAAGCGATTGAGAGAAGGATCAAGAAAGTCATAATTGAAAGTGACAACCTGGAAGTAGTGAAAGCAATTAATGGAAGGACCACTACTAAATGGGAGATCATCCGTCAAATTGAGGAGATCAAACTTCTTTCTAATTCTTTTGAGCATATTGAATTTAAGCATTGTTACTGAGAAGCGAACAGAGTAACAGATTTCATAGTTAAGAATAGAAGGAATTGTAATATGTACGTCCACACTCCCTTTGAACAAGGATCCTCTGTTCTTGCTCGTTTCAAGGGGTTTCTATTCCCTTATGTTCTTGCTCTTATGTTCCATGCTTCTTAGCATTTATTCATTCTCTGTTTTACATTTCAGTTTAGTTGTGCCCTCTTAGGATTCTCTTGTATGTTTTTCATTTTTGGCCTTTAGAGCATATTGGATGACATTTAGAGCCAAATACGTAGGGACTAACCCGAACCTCGTAAACGTATCGATTGTCCTTGTTATATTTCATTTCGGTTTCTCTGTTTAGGATCAATCTAGACCCTCTGTGTTCAAACCGGACTAAACGACCACTTCGAACCTAATCAGACTTTGAACGACGACAATCTTAATCTTATCACAACTCAAATAAACTCCATCTGAAAAGCCAAGGTTTGGCTTGATCCAACCCAAAATACACTAAAGCCCATCCTAATGTTGGTAATTCGGAGGAACTCTATTGAAACCCTAGCTCTGGTGTATAAAAGGCCTCCTCAATTCACTGTTCATCTAAGCGTTAAGTGTGTGAAATCCTTGTAGAGTGAGAGAGAGAGAGAAAAGTGGCGATGACGATAGCTCTTATGTGAGCTGATCATAGGAAGACGATGTTTCGGCGACAAATATATTCGATGGTGTGAATACTTGATCTCAGTTTCTTCGGTGGTGTCACTGATTGATCTTCGTGAGAAGCTTCTAGGATGCCTACTCAGGGGGCTTCTTCTTCCTTCTTACTTTCTTCCTCTTGGTTGTGAGCTAGGTTCGTTAGTTTCTTGTTTCTATACTTTGCTGCCGTAGCCAAACTTGTAACTTTGTTCTCTGATGCTTAGTGGATTCCAGGATCAGATCTCATTTCTTGAGATCCGTAGAGTAGGGTTTCCCAAATTGCGTAAACAAATAATTTGTTTCTCGTTTTTGTTTAGTTTCTTCGTCTTTACTCGGTTCAAGTGAGATTCAAACATCAATCGCCCTGTTTTCGAATTTTCCCTATCAAAGGATGTGTAAGATGAAGAGTAGATATGTTCTTATTTTCACAAAATTATGTTTAAAACAAGATTAGAATGATTTTTTTTTGATAAGGTAATAATTCGATGGCCATATGGCACATCGAGTAGCCGACAAAGTCAGCCGACGACGAACCGTCAAACATACAACCTAAAATAGAAAGGTGCAATACAAACAGTGGCAAACTAACATATCCAGACGAACAAACAAATCTAGCCCTAAAGCGTTGAGAACAACATATACTACGACCCGACGCCAAGCGTCACCAACATATCTACTAGTAGATATGTTCTTATTTGCACAAAATTAAGTTTAAAACAAGATTAGAATGATTTTTTTTGATAAGTTAATATATTTCAATAAATTGAAATATAATCACAAATGTTATCAATGAATAAAAGTTATCATTGAAAGATGTCATCAATGAAGTTTGATCATATTTTATGCCCCTGTGTCATCATTTGTTTAAAAATATAATAAAAATGTCACAACAAATGATTGCATCAATGAAGTGTGATCGCAAATGTGTCATCATTGAATAAAAGTAGAATTAATGGAAAAATATCGATTTACAATTGATTAATTAAAAAAGTTGCATCAAACGAAAATGACATCACAAAAAAGTCATCATAAAATTAAAAAAAAAAACGTGATGCCAAAAAAATGACATAAAAAAATGGCATAAGTGATCAACGGTAAAAAAATGGCATCACAAAAAAGTCATCATAAAATTAAAAAAAAAAGCGTTATGTCAAAAAAATGACATAAAAAAGTGTCATCAGTGATCAACGGTAAAAAATACCATCACAAGAAGTCACCATAAAATTAAAAAAAAACGTGATGTCAAAAAAAATGAATAGAAAATTGGCATCAATAGGCAAGGGTAAAAAATGACATCACAAAAAAGGCATCATAAAATTTTGTTTTAAAAAAAATCTGAATAAATCAGTCAACGTTGACCGGTTAAATTAATACTCTATATGGAGGAAGGTTAGACCTGTCAAAACACAACCCGACCCGAACATCCTGAAAATTTTCGACCCGAACCCGAAAAATCGGAAATTTTCCGGGTAATCTGGGTTTCGACCCGGTGACCCGATTGACTCGGTAATTTTGGCCCGATTGACCCGGTTGATTTATAATTAAATATAATTAATTTTTTTTATATATAATTAAAATTTATTGCAAAATTATCAAATCATGATTTTTTAAATTTAAAAAAGAAAAAATTTACAAACCTGAAATCGACCCGAAACTCAGTCAAACCCGGGTTCTAATCAATCCATAAATACCCGGGACCCGTTTTACCCGAGACCCGAAGTGACCCGACCCGAACCCGACTGAATAACTCGTTTGACAAGTCTAGGGAAGGCACATCCCCACCTAATTTTTTCGAAGAGGCTAATTAGCTAATTGGATTTTCATAAAGATCCAATTAGCTAAATCACCCTTTATTTATCCATTTTTTATCAGAGAATTTTTTTTATATATTTTGGTGCTCGTTTTATTATTACTAAAAATAGTAAAGGGCCCCAATTTTAAACTTCACCTTGGACATTAAAAATCTCAGGTCCAACCCTGCAGATACTACGTGTACACAAGTCACAAGTGTAAAACCAACCGATCGAAAATGAAGAAAATGAAAACAACCACATACATAATGGTTATAAAGGTCATAATGAAGATGGAAAGGTATCCGGAACAAACGAGCAAGTGGAATGGAAACACAGTAACGCAAAAGTGAAATGAATTCAGGAGGCCGGCTCTCCACTTAAATTTGCAAACAAACGTACTACTAGAATATTATATGGGGGCGCCGCGCAACAATAAAGGCCCTTATTTATACAGGGAAGACACTCCCTCTTAGATAGGCAGATCGGTACGCCTTACAACTTGTGGAATTAATTCGGAAATAACACCACAAAACTCTAAGTGTGATATATGTTCTTTATCATTTGCCGTGCCTTGACCATCATCACTTCTTTCTTTTTGTTTTGGGGATCAAACTAACAGCCTTGTTCCACAAGTTCTCCATAATTGGCGGCCTCTTAGTCGTAATAGACTTTCAGAAAGCAACGAATTAATTAATCAGCAAAGGAGACACACACATGCTAATATATATATAAAGGAATCATTTGCATTACATGACTTATAAATTTATTCAATATTTCGAATCAACAACAAAGAGGGTTAAAAAATCTCCGTCTTTCAATTTTTGTTATAAATACAAAATCGGGTAGTTATTTAAGTGATTATAGCATTTTATTTGGATAAATTTGCAAAATAACAAAATATTTTTCCAACTTTATTTCTCACTAGAAAATTCACGTACATATTATAATAGGACTTGTGTAAGGAAATATAATAAAATAATTAGTAAATAAGTATATTGGTAAATAAAAAAAAGAATTTTTTGTGTAAATGACCAAAAAATAGAAAATAATTAGGAGAATAGCCAAAATATGAAACATTTTAGGGAATTAGCCAAAACAGGGTAAATAACAGCGACTTTACCCTAGGTTTTTAAAAAAAATAAAAAAAAATGTAAGTCGCTGTTATAAACAACGACTTACCTGTATTTCAATTTTTTTTTTTACTTTTTGGTTTTTATTTCGTTGAAATTAACTGAAATAAAAAAATATATATATATTGCTTTTTTTTTTTAATTTTTTTGTTTTAAAAAACTGAAAATATTTTTTTTAAAAAAAACACAAAATATCCAGAGTCGTTGTTATCTAGGTTCTTCTCAAATTAAATAGATGAAGGCAATTGAACAAAGGCTCAATCCAGTCGGGATACAGATGAACTAGGAGGGCCAGGAATTCACCGGAGGTCGTGCGCGGCGAGGGCCCCGAATTCGCCGGCGACTGGTGGGCGATGGGGGTCATGGCCTACTACGAGATGTTACGGCCACCGTTTGTGCCGTCTACGGAGGAGGAGGAGGTGCTGGCGGCGATGGCGCGGGGAGAGGGGTTCGGCGTCAGCGAATATTTCGAGGGATTGACGGCGCCACCTCCCGAGTCGGAAGGTCCGTGAAGGAGAGCCAGGAGGCAATTGAACAGATGAACCAGGAGGCAATTGAATTGACGAACATAGCATCACCGTCAACGAGGCTCAATCTCGTGGAAGCAGTGGCGGCGGCCGGTGGAGGCCGTGGTGGCTTCGGTGCTCGTCGTGAGGGAGGTGGTGGATACTGGCGGTTGTGGATACGGTGGAAGTCGCCGTGAAGGTGGATACGGCGGCGACGACGGCTACTCCCTGGCAACTTCGACGGTGACTGCTGGAGGAATTAACAAACTTGCCCTAAATTGAAGCTTTTCGCGAAGGTGGAACATTGGATTTCATCAAAGCGGCAAACATCTTTCATCAAAGGGGCAAACATCCCTCTGGATTTCATCAAAAGGGGCAAACATCCCTCCGGTTTTGCTCTGTTCTCTGGTTCTCGCTTGATCGGCTCAGAGTCGCTGTTTGTGTTTTCAGTTTTTGGAAACAACGAAATTAAAAAAAAAAGAGTCGTTGTTTGTGTTATAAACAGCAACTCTCCCAATATTTATATATATTTTTTTATTATTTTAGTTAATTTTAACGAAATAAAAACCAAAAATTAAAAAAAAAATTGAAATACATGTAAGTCGTTGTTTATAATAGCGACTTACATTTTTTATTATTTTTTTTAACAACCTAGGGTAAAGTCGCTGTTACAACAGCGACTTTACCCTGTTTTGGCTAATTTCCTAAAATGTTTCATATTTTGGCTATTCTCCTAGTTATTTTCTATTTTTTGGCCATTTACAAAAAAAATTCATAAAAAAACCAGTAGTCTTTTTGTTATACCGAGAAATTATTGATCAAAAGACTAGCTTTTAATTTTTACCTCGGCTTGGGCCCTATTAGCGACGGTTTGCATAGACTGCGTTGTGCTCTCCGATTCACGCCCTTGAGTACTTACCACTCTTTCTACTACTGAGTGGATGTAGCCATCTGCTAGATAAGCAGCAGTCCTACTATAATCCTCTTTAGGGATCCCGAAATTTCTCCTTCTCCAGGAGACCAGCAACTGGGGATTGAGAAAGACAAGAAGAGGTGCTTTAATTCAGGGGCGGCCCGGGGGGGGGGCGCGGGGGGCGGGCGCTTTGCAATTTAGATTTACTCCGTAGTACTATTAGTATTAAAATGTAATATAAAACACAAAACTTGTCTAGCCTAGTTGGTAAAAGGAGGGAAGGAAATTTGGGTTCTTAAGTGTGGTCTTGGGTTCAAATCTCATTTCTTTTCCTTTTTGCACTATTTTTTATTCCTACTAAATTTTCTTACTATAAATGTCATATTTAACCCACAATTTATGAGATTTTTTTGTTATACTTTTCAAATCCTATCAATTTTTTTTTCATTTACCAATGAAAAATTCTTTCAAAAAATTATAATTTTCTTTCAATATTAAAAAAAATCTTAATCAAGTATACACATATATATAAATTATAAATTTTTGTAATAAAATATCATATTTATATACCATAATTTATGGTTTTTGTTTAAATATACCATATTTATGGTTTTTTTTCAATATATTTAAAAAAAATTTATTTATTATATATACCGAGAAAAAAATAAATTTCTCCGAAAAAAAATTCCGCCCCCCTCCAGCAATTCCTGCGGCCGCCACTGCTTTAATTAGCATATTCGATCTCATGTACGTACGTACGGGAAATTATTGAGCACGTACCAGTTCTTCCAACAGCATTTTCCTGTGTAACTATTTCGCATTTGCAAACAATTTAAGTAAGAGCGTTAACATATTGAAATCAGCGCGTATGTAACATTTTATACATATATATGTAATGCGCGAGGAATTAATACTTACGACTTCATTACTCCGCTTCAAGGAGAGCGAAAACTAGGGAAGATTGAGTAAAAGAGGGAGAAGTGATTAGCATAGCATATTCGCGGCCAAGGAGTATTAATGATTTTAACTATATATAATATATATATATATATATATATATATATATATATACGGACCTCATCTCTTTGATCACTGAAAGGAGCGACTAATGAAGGATTATCGACAAGTATGGCCTGGATATATAATAAAGCAAAGCAAAGTGAGAGGTGATCAATAACTCGCAACTTTGGAATAAAAAGATGTGAATTCTCTCAATTTGGGAATTAAGAAACCACTACTTAGATGTCACTTAAGCTAACTACCGACTAAGATCAGATGTAGCTATTTGATTCAAACATGGGGCTTCCCTTGGGCTTTGACCCATGCCACTTATTGATTCATAATTGTTATGTTATTAATCCTTATAATTTGGTTTATAATCAAAACAATGGTTTATTTGGTATTAAGATGCACATAGGTCTAGGCTAGGATAAACCACACTTGACCACATACCAACCTGGCCATGATGTGAGCAAGAAAAGCTCATTGGTCCCATGGTCTAACCATTTTTAGAACCAATGACTAGCTTGGCTCACCAGGTGTGACCACTGGAAGGGTATGTGTGTCTAAATGTGGTTATTGGGTTATTTCGGTTTCTTATGTCCGAGTTGTGCTTCACTGGATATTGGGCCTATTCACTTGGCCCACTCTCCTGGCCCAGCTCACTGCTTGAGACCGTTGCTTGCTCGCTTATATATGCTCTCTTCAGGCACCCTAGTGGAACTGTAGCATCTCGACGCTCTCTCTCAGGTATGCCAAGGGGCTAGGGTTTTGGAGAAGAAGCTAGGATTTCTAGCTTGAGAGCGATCGGCTGACGACGATTTCTAGAAGGGAGCTCACATGGGTCTGGTGCTACCTGAGTTCCTGCTTGCTTGATGAAGATGAAGGCTTGGAAGGAGGGTTCCTGTGTTGAGAAATCTCTATGAGATTTCTCGGTGTCCTTTACAGACAATTCCTAACCCTATTCTCATCTTATCTCTGTTCTTGTGTTGCTTTAGAAATCGCTAGTTTAGATCTTGTGCATCTGAATCCATTGTAATCGGTTTTGAACTTGGATGCTTAGTTAAATTGGGTGAGCCTCCCCTCCCGAGGTTCCACGGATATAGGGTAACCGAACCGCGTAAACAAAGGTTGTGTGTTCTTGTGTTTTGTTTCGTTTATCGTTTTCGTTATCTCGTTGATTGAATGTAAGAGCGACTCAACCCTAGATCGATAACAATAATCCCCCTCTGTAGGAGGTAGAAGAAGGCCAAGCTTGGAGTACATATGATGATGAGTTAGACTAGAAGGAACAAAGTGCCCATCGATATAGATGTGCTTAGTGCCTTCTTGACTACGGCAATATCATCCTCAGAATCACCCAATAATAAAATATCATCAACGTAGCCAGCAAGGGAAATGGTTTGAGAACCGGAAGGACCCTTAGTGAACAAAGAGTAGTCATAGTAATATTCCATTGCCGATTGGCCTGGTTGAGATCGTAAAGAGACCGAGTAAGACGACACACTTGCCCAGGTAAAGCCTTATCATAGCCATCCAGATGAACCATGTAAACCTCTTCATCAAGATAACCATGAAGGAAAGCTTAATTGATGTCTAATTGGTGCAAGTTCCAGTTCTTTGCAGCTGCAAGAGCAAGTATGACACTAACAGTAGACAACTTAGCAACTGGAGAAAACGTACGTTTGTAGTCTTTGTCCTTCACTTGGTTGTAGCCATTCGCAACCAATCTCGATTTGTAACGCTCAATAGAACTGTCAGGTTTATAGTTGATCTTGTAGACTCGCTTTGAACCAATCGCCTTCTTCCCTTGTGGAAGAGAAGACAGGTTCCAAGTGTGATTCAATTCGAGAGCAACAAGGATCTTTCTTCATGGCTTCATCCCATTCTGAACGACCCTTTGCTTGGGCATAACAATGAGGTTCAATGATATTCATCATGTTGGCAAAAGAAGAAACATAATAGGGAGGAAGATGAGAAAGATGTTGAGAAGTAAACACCCCAAATGACTGAGATGGAAAAGAAGAAGAGGGAATAATTGGTCGATAATGAAGCTTTTGACAAATAAAATCATCAAGCTTCTGGGGAATCACAACCATTTTAGACAAATAATATCAATCTGTTATATATGCGAATATATTGATTTATATATTCATTTTTATATCTCCTGGTATTTAAATTTAAATTTGTAGTTGGAGATTTTATGCATGATTTGATTTGGTTGTTCGAGATTTGGAGTTGACTTTCTATAAGCTTCTTTGAGGATTTTGTGGAGCAATCTTCAAATTTTAAAGATTGTTGGTTTGTTGAGATCTTTAAGAGATTTGGTTGAGCCAATCTCCAGCTGCATTCTACGTTTCAAACCTGAACCTTATTAGTTGATAATAAGACCTTACTGAAAGTCAAAACCATGGTTTCCAGGTTTTGGTAAGGCCTTAGCGACACTGGCTCAAGTTTTACACGAGCTCAGTTTTAATGGGCTTATAATTTCGATTGCTTTAATGGGCCTATAATATCAATGTTACTTGGACCAATATATTGGACTTAGATTTATTTTATGGGCCAATTATTTGCTCAGGTTGTATTTTTAAATTGGATTGATTTTTCAACTAACCGTAGATATGTAGAGATATCTTTGTTGAAAATCTTCAGAGGATTTGGTTGAGCATATCTCCAGCGGCCTTCAACCTCTCAAATTGAACCAAATCCCAGGCATTTCTCAGACGAAGTTTCTAGAAGGAACTTCAAGAAGCGAATCTTTTGCAACGTCGTTCAACAAACATTCAAACATTCGAATTCTTTCAACTTGGACGGGTTGGTCTTTATAACGAGATCAAGAGGATCGCAGTATACACAAGCTTCAACCCCTAGCGTATACAAGTTCTCCTGCAATTATCCTTTGTCTCCTACAACACCGATCTCACATCACTCCTTGCTTGAGCGTTTTATTTCTTTGAGTGTGTGAGATTTACATTGAGCTTTATCGTACAATTCATTAGGATTATACTAAGGGTTCTTTACCCAAACTTATAAGGTACTTTGGTATCTGTAGGACTTTGTTTCACTGGTGTGTTTGGGTTGCTAGATAGGAAGTAAGTTTATAAGAGGGAAGGTCTTCTAAAGGTTGTATCTAGAACTCATAGGAAGAAGTGAAATAAAGTTGTGTTGAATCCTACGGGTTGGATAACCCTAGGCGGGGACGTAGGCAAGGTTGTGCCGAACCTCATTAACATATCGCGTGTTCTTTACTTTCTGCTCTTTATCGTTTTGTTTATCTTTGTCTTGCTTACTGTTCGTTATTTTATTTCTAACTTGTCACTGTGTTTCAGATAAGGTCTTATCTCTGGTCGGTAAGGTTTTATAGTTTCTGTTATTGCGAAAACTTGCCATACTCTATTCATCCCCCCCCCCCTTTAGAGTATTTGTCTCCTATTTATCTGCCTATTCCGCACTTCAATTGGTATCAGAGTCTAACTCACGTACCTTAGATACTACTATCTGTGAGTCTAACCATGATAGGCGAAGGTCAAGGCGGATTCGGTCAAGGGAGATCTGTCTCACGTCCACCTCTCTTCGTTGGAAACAACTTTATGCATTGGAAATCGTTGATGCAAATGTTCATCATTGATCAAGATTTAGAGCTTTGGCATATTATCACACGAGGGCCCCACATCCCCAAGAAAGAAGGACCAAATGGCACGAGAATAAACAAGCCAGTAGAAGAATATACTCAGACAGATTTAGAAAGCGTGGCTATATTTCTTAAAGTCATCCATTCATTGTATTGTGGTTTAAGTACTGACGAATACAATCGCATTTCATCTTGCAGGACGGCAAAGGAGATCTGGGATAAGTTGGTAGTCACTTATCAAGGGACTAGCCAGGTCAAAGAGACCAAAATCAATATCTATCTTAGACAATATGAATTGTTAAAGATGAACCAAGATGAGTCCGTGAAAACAATGTTCACCTATTTTACGGAGATCATAAACAAGCTTTAACCCCCAGCGCATACAAGTTATCCTGCAATCCTTTGTCTCCTACAACACCGATCTCACATCACTCCTTGCTTGAGCGTTTTATTTCTTTGAGTGTGTGAGATTTACATTGAGCTTTATCGTATAATTCATTAGGATTATACTAAGGGTTCTTTACCCAAACGTATAAGATACTTCGGTATCTGTAGGACTTTGTTTCACTGGTGTGTTTGAGTTGCTAGATAGGAAGTAAGTTTAGAAGAGGGAAGGTCTTCTAAAGGTTTTATCTAGAACTCATTGGAAGAAGTGAACTAAAGTTGTGTTGAATCCTACAGGTTGGATAACCCTAGGCGGGGACGTAGGCAAGGTTGTGCCGAGCCTCGTTAACATATCGTGTGTTCTTTACTTTATGCTCTTTATCGTTTTTGTTTATCTTTAATCTGTCATGCTTACTGTTTGTTATTTTATTTCTAACTTGTCACTGTGTTTCAGAAAAGGTCTTATCTCTGGTTGGTAAGGTCTTACAGTTTCTGTTATTGCGAAAAGTTGTCATACTCTATTCACCCCCCCCTTTTAGAGTATTTGTCTCCTATTTATCTGCCTATTCCGCACTTCATCGTTCTCCATCTTCACCGATCTTCAGCAAAAAACAGAAACCAGCAGATCTGTAATCTCTGGAACAACTACAACGATCCAAGCGATCGAATCACGATCTGATCCAATCAACTCAATCTCTGCGCTATGTCACCATGTGAATTCTCTCAATTTGGGAATTCCGGTTGTATTTCATCGAAGGTAAATGAAGAACAATGTCTCGTATCTATATAGGAAGAAATCACCACTTAGACGTTACTTAAGCTAACTACCGACTAAGATAAGATCTAGCTAACCTGGGCCACTTATTGGATTCAGCCATTGGGTCTCCATTACATTTACTTGTGGGCCTTGACCCATTCCACTTATTGATCCATAATGTTCCACAAAAAAGTCAAACTCATCCCCACTTTTATTTATTATTTCAGGTAAATGTGGATCCAAAGAGGGGACAAGGGTTGATAACGCATTGATTGAGAAAGTCAATTTGTTCAGAAGAAGCTTAAATGAAGACCTAAAGAGGTCTTGAGAAGAAAAAGACAGTCTAAATGAAGAACAAGTCTGCAGAAGTTGCCGCCCGACAAGCTAAACTTGTTTTGCACTTTTTAGAGGCCTTTGTTGTCCGATTGACTATTATAAGTATGTGTTGGAAATCTCTTTTCGAGAGCTACAACTTTCATGTTGACAACAAGGCCAAATTCGATCAGCATTTTCCGTGATGAACAGTGCAAAGACCGACGCATGTATGAAGTGACCACCACAAGCATGTCCGAAGAAATACAGGCGGTGACTACCGCAACCTTGGAGGCGGCCATCGCAGCTGACATCGGCGTGACGCGTTTAGGTTTCATACGACTTCATTTTCATCTATCCTAAACCAAATTCAATTCGATCAATTGCTAGGGTATTGTCTCGACGTTTTGCCTACCATTTGAAGATTTATTTGGATTCAGTTGTGAGTTTCTTAATCTTGTTCTTATTTTTGAATGTTTTAACTTCTTTGTGCTTAATTGTTTGATTGTTTTATTCTATCTTGTATGACCAACTAGATAGAATCAATTCGATCAATTGCTAGGGTATTATAGGTTACTAATTGCGAACCTTAACCCAAGTAGCAAAGTTATCCCTTTAGGGAGGGCTGATTGAACTAATTGGATTGCTACGAAGTTGATTGTGTTGAAATTCTTCTTTAGGGGTTGCGGATACCTTGGTTAATCTCTAATCTTAAAGCAATATATTGAGTTAAATCCTTCTTTAGGGACTGCTCATAAAATAAGGGTTTCTAGAACTGATTGGACTAGTAACTAAATTAGGTCAGTACAAAGGCATTCATAGGAACACAAAAAAAGGATAATAGGAAGTTACAAGATCAACTTAACCAAATAAAGTGGATAGTTGTAGGTGGAACTAGTTTATCCGAATTGTTTCGCATCAACTTGTTTATATTTTATTTTGTTTTCTTTCTAATTCAATCATCAAAACCC
Source organism: Persicaria tinctoria (assembly GCA_037127255.1). Classification (NCBI taxonomy): domain Eukaryota; kingdom Viridiplantae; phylum Streptophyta; class Magnoliopsida; order Caryophyllales; family Polygonaceae; genus Persicaria; species Persicaria tinctoria. The sequence goes on along the minus strand of JBANSL010000005.1, from coordinate 4,780,470 downwards.
ACCTTTCTACTAATTGGTAAATATACATTACATAGAAATACTTGATTTTATGTGGGATCGACCTCTTACTTACTTGTTATACTAGTTTGTATGTTTGAGTTATATTTTGATAGAAAACACAACGATTTCCTCCTGTCAAGCTTAAAGAAGTTTTTTTTTTAAACTCGGCACATATAAACTTATAAACAGAGTAAAATTTATAAATTGTTGGTAAAAGTAATTAAAAATTTAAACAACAAGATAATCTCTGTATGGGGCGAAAAACAGTTTATTTGTAAAAAGTGGAGTTTATTTGGTTGTTATTAGGGGTATTGTGGTACTTTCAAACCAAATAAGATAAAAGGGAAAGGGTAAAACAATACTTTTGCAAAATAAACACCAAAATAACCTCAATTTTCTAGTTTTTTTTAACACGTTTTAGTTTATTTTGATCATCCAAACAACCAAAAAAGTTGTTTAAAAAATAAACACCTACAAATGCTTAATTTTTAACTGCTTATATGCTCTACCACTAGGGCTGCCAAATGGTATGGAAATTACCATATCAACCACGTACCAACCATAAACCAACTTTGTTGGTAACCACACTTTTGGTAACCATCGTGGTGATAACCACGTGAAGGTGGTACGGTAATGGTAATGAAATCTGAATACCATGGTTACCATGACTACCGAGTATATATATATATATATATATATATATAGGGGTGCGCTCCGGTGAAAACCAAAATTGCGGTAAAAACCTGTGAGGGCCGGCTTTTTAGCCCGGTTCACTTGCTTTATAGCCCGGTTATGAATAGAACCGATCTATAAAGTCACAAATTTTAGCCCTGTTCTTAATAAGATCGAGCTATAAAGTAACTATGTAATTTTAAAACATGATTTTTAATTTAGCACAATTTTTAGGCTTGACCGAACTATAAAGTCATGTGTTATTTTAAAATTGGAGTTTTTAGCACGGTTTTTAGGTTGAACCGAGTTGTAAAGTCACCGTGTGGTTGAGGTTTTTAGCACAGGTTTAAAAAAAAACCTAGTTATAAAGTAGTCATCACGGTTTTTACCACAATTTAAGGTTTTCATTGGAGTCAATCCCTATATATATATATAGGTGTGGTTCAGGTGTACACACTCCTTAGGGTGTACCTTGTTCAAAAAATATTATTCAGTGAAATGTGAAACATTATTCGGTGAAATTTGAAGCATTATTCGGTGAAATGTGAAACATTCTACCGTATACTGTTATGTTTTCTTTTTCCGTTCAGTTTAGATGAAAACGTTCCAATTCCACTGAATAATTTGTAACATTCTACCGAATAATGTTTAATTTTTTTATTCATTTATTTCACCAAATAATGTTTCACATTCCCCTAAACAATACTCACATTTCACCGAATAATGCTTCAAAATTCACCGAATAATGTTCCATATTTCACCGAATAATATTTGTGAACAAGGTACACCGTAAGACTTGTGAACAAATGATCCATACACTATATATATATATAATTTAATATTTTATTGTTTTTATCTTTAAGTTTTAAGTTTTTAATTTTAGTTTTTACTTTATATTTTGTGTTTTGATTTTGACCTAAATTGGTCATTTCTATTGTTTCTAGTCCCTTCAGTAATTCATTCAAACGGACAAACCCAAATTAGTCATTTCTACTATTTTGATTTTGACCTAATTTGTTATTTCTACTGTTTTGATTTTTATTATAATGTTTTATTGGTTGTGAACTTTGTTTATTTGAACTTTTAATAGGTGGTAACCATATTATTTTTGGTAACCATGTTTTTTTCGTTGGATAACTTTGATGGCTACCGCATGGTAGGCAAGGGGTTTCAAAAAAATACAAATAAAATTATAACATGGTAATCATGGTAATGTACCAATGGTAACCACGACTTGTAGTTACTATGTGGTATATATGACAATTTACGTACCATGAGTTGGTGGTTGGTACGTGGTAATCACAATTTTTTGGTGGTCACCGTGGTCCATGCCAACCCTATCTACCATACACACCCTATGTCTTAAAGAAGCTATAATATGAATGAAGGATTAATATTGATCGCCACGTACGTATGGCCTGATCACTAAGAAAGCAACGCAAAGTGAGGTGAAATAATTCGCGTATTTGGAAATAGAAGGTGTAACGTACGTCCCATGCAGTATTGAAGTCTTCATCTGATTTAGAATAACTGGGAGTCCTCATCTTCTGGATTATCAGAAAATTAAAGAAAGAGTGTCAAAGTTGAAATCAGCATTAATTGTTTCAATTGGTCTCAACACAAGTACAATAGACGCACATCTAAGCGGTGTGTGTGGTTCCGGTGTAAACACCTGTTAAGATGTAATTTGTAAATACATCTAGACCTTTAAATGGTGGTTAATCGACTGTTGAGATTAAATAGCTTTTAATGTATTTAAAAAAAAGAAAAATAAATAAAAGATGGTGATTTGTAGGAAAGGGTGCCACTACGCCAGATGGACTTTCGGGCGACGGACCGAAGTCGTCGCCTGAAAGGTGTTTTTCGCCCTCTAACAACTCAGGCGACGAACTTCCGTCGCCTGAGTTGTGGTCGGGTGACTTTCATCCTTCCACCATTCAGCCGACGACCATCTGTATCTCCGTCGGCGGAGTTAACTCAGGCGACGGAAAAACTGTTCGTCGACTGATGATGTTGTCAGAGGCCAAGGGCCATCCAGGCCCGCCCATTAAGACTCAGGCGACGAGATCAGTGTCATAAGTTCGTCGCCTGAGTCGGTCCATAGGGCTATGAAAGCATTCAGGCGACGGAATTTTTTGTTAATGTGTCGTCGCCTAGATAGTTTCAGGAGACGGACTTAGAATTATTTTGTCTCCTGAGCGGTCCATAGGGCTATGAAAGCATTCAGGCGACAGAGTTTTTTCTTTATGTCTCGTCGCCTAGATAGTTTCAGGAGACGGACTTAGAATTATTTTGTCTCCTGAGCGGTCCATAGGGCTATGAAAGCATTCAGGCGACAGAGTTTTTTCTTTATGTCTCGTCGCCTAGATAGTTTCAGGAGACGGACTTAGAATTATTTTGTCTCCTGAGCGGTCCATAGGGCTATGAAAGCATTCAGGCGACGGAGTTTTTTCTTTATGTCTCGTCGCCTACATAGTTTCAGGAGACGGAAGTATAATTATTTTGTCTCCTGAGTGTAGTCTAAGGATGCATTCTCAGTTGTATGTCCGTAGCTGGAGTGTTCAGGAGACGAAATTTTATATAAGTCCGTCGCCTGAACAGGTTTAATTTTTTTTTTTTTTGGTATAAGTTCGTCGCCTGAATTGTTTTGATTTTAAAAAAATAAAATTTAATAGGGCTGGTGCCCCCTGTTCGAATGTACCTATAGCACATGTTGTGCTCCTGTCCTAAACTCTATAAACAACAACACAAACAACACATACAACATACTCAACACCATACAAGCACAAAAAACTTCACAATTCACAACATACAATTCATTCCATCACATTAAAAACTTCACAAAAGTTGTCTAAATGTTTCACCCTAAACCTTGTCCAACATACCAAAAGTATGTGACAAATATCCATCTTTGTGCAACTTCACAAAAAACTTCACAAAAGTTTATCTAAAGGTTTATCCAGAAAACCTTGTCCAACACAAGTTGTCTAAAACTTCACAAAACCTTGTCCAACACAAGTTGTCTAAATGTTTATCCAGAAAACCAGAGCAATGTTTTAGTTAGAGGGATACGAGGAGGGCGTCCTTACCTTGCTATTTCGGCTGGGGGGAGGGCTGACTGTCTGTTGGATGACCAGCTGAGTTGGTGGAGGGCTGAGGAGAAGCTGTGACAGCCTGAGGACACACGACGGAGGTGACGGATGGTTGTGAGTTGGCCTGACCACTGAGCATGCCCATCATGAGCCTCTCGATGCTGGCCATACGCTCCTCCAGCTGCTCATTCTTGGTCTCGGTGGCGGTGGTTTTCTCACGCAACCTTTCTATTTCAGCCTTCGCCTCCTCCAGCTCCTTGTCCCTCTCTGCAGCCCTTGCTGCCCATGGACCCCCTCTTTTCTTTGCAGGCCGCTCTCCGGCTGCACCCATTCCTTTTAAAAAAATATTGAAAACATAAATAAAAATGAGCAGCTGGAGAATAAGAAAGTCATAAATAAAATCTTGTTATGAAAACAAGACTGAAATCTTGATATGAATTATAATAAGATTGAAATTGTAAGTAAAATCAAGTAAGGATTGAACACATAAATAAAATCTTGTTATGAAAACAAGATTGAAAACGTAAGTAAAATCTTGTAATGGAAATTGTAAAATCAGAAATTCAAACATAAGTAAAATCTTGATATGAATTATAACAAGTAAAATATTTGTATGAACTTCTGAAAATTGTAAAACAATAATAAAATAAGTGGGGATTGAACTATACCTCGAACTTCTGTTCCTTTTCTTTCCCCAAAGCAATCCAAGATGATCTGTGTTTGTTCTTCGACAGAGAGGGGTGGTATTTGGCTTGGGTCTTCTCCTCCTTCTCCAACAGTGCAGACTTCATCAAGACGACGTTTCAATTTGACCTACAAACACAGAAATTTTTAAGTAAAATGAATATATATATAAGTAAAACACAGAAAGGAATGCATATATTGATTTGAAACCAGTAAAAGGAATATATATAAGTAAAACAAGTAAAACACAGAAAGAAATGCATTTTTGAACAGGATTTATAAGAAATGCAATAACATATAAGTAAAACCTAAGTACTTAGGAAACAGCCAAGCAAGCAAACTAAAAAAATCTAATAGTAGATAAGCAAGCAAAAATAAGCATAAGTCAAGCAAGCAAACAAATCTCATAGTAGATAAGCAAGAAAAAAAAATTCATAGCAAATAGATGAAAAGCAACAGTTAAAACCTAAGTAAAACCTAAGTAAAACCTAAGTACTTAGGAAAAATGATAGAAACGGAGGAAGATGAGAGGCAACAGAAGATAGGCAACAGTCATGTGTGGTTTTAAGAAACATAAAAAGAAGATAGGCAACAGAAGATAGGCAACAGTCATGTCTCGCTCGACAGAAGATAGGCAATAGTAGATATGGATGTGTAGATGTATTTTTTAAGCAACATAAAAAGAAGATAGGCAACAACCACACATGACAGAAGATAGGCAACAGTCAAGCAACAGTTAAAACCTAAGTAAAACCTAAGTAACACCTAAGTAATTAGGAAAATTGACAGAAAAAAAAGGTCATACCAGTCCATCTTGCGCACCCGGACACCCCTCGTAGGCTTCTATGGTTGTCTTAAGCCAAGCCGCCGGATGTTTTTCCTTAATGATGAGCTCTTCTGCTCGGAAGCTCAGGGGCTTGGACCCATTGTGATGATTAAGGGGGTTCGGGTTCTTGGTCCGGTTTTGCTTGTTTCGCTCACACAGGGCCTGTAAAAAGATAGACAATCAGAATTCACAAGTGATAAACAATAAGATAAACGGAGAATAAAAAAACAAGTTAGGGAATTAATGAGAAATTACCATTCTCGCTTCGTCTGTGAAGTCACTCACCAAGAACCGCCACTGATCAGGGCGAGCAACAAACTCAAGTGGTATGTCCTCGCCCCCCCACTCCAGGAAGTGTTGATGACAGTCATACTTCCAGGCCCCATATGCTTTTCCGCTCTTCTTCTCCACGTATGAGTCAACTGCAGGGTCAATCTCATAGTACATCTACACATCCATATCAGAAAAAAAGACATAAGTATAGGAGATAAGCAAAATTAGATAAGCACAACCAAGCAAGGAAACAAAAAAAAAAAGCAACAATTAAGCATTTTGTGAAGGAAAAAATAGATGTGAAGCACAAATCAAGAAAGCGTAAGTAATAAGAAACTATAAAGAAACATAAGTAATAAGAAACTATAATAGATGTGAAGAAACTATAAAGAAACTATAAGTAATAAGCAAGATAATAGATGTGAAGCACAAAACCAAAGAAACTTAAGAAACTATAAAGAAACATAAGTAATAAATGTGAAGCATAATTATAAAGAAACATAGGTAAATACAGATCACACTATACAGAGATCACACTACACACAGATCACACTATACAGAGAATATACACAGATCACACTATAGTTGCTTTAGGATACACAGAAACTATACACAGAAACTATAAAGATGTGAAGCATAATTATAAAGCAAATATAAAAAAATTCATAGCAAATAGATGAAAAGCAACTATAAAGAAACATAAGTAATAAGAAACTATAAAGAAATACATGTGAAGCAAAAATAAGCATCAGATAAGCATTTTGTGAAGGAAAAAGAAACTATACAGAAACATAAGTAATAAGAAACTATAAAGAAATAGGTGTGAAGCAAAAATAAGCATCAGATAAGCATTTTGTGAAGGAAAACAATAGATGTGAAGCACAAATCAAGAAAGCATAAGTAATAAGAAACTATAAAGAAACATAAGTAATAAGCAACTATAAAGACATAGATGTTCTTATGATTTTTAGGCAAAAATAAGCATCAGAAACTATAAACAAACTATACACATAAACTATAAAGAAATACACAGACAGCATGTGATAAGCATCAGAAACTATAAAGAAAATATACACAGAAACTATAAAGAAACTATAAAGAAATACATGTGAAGCAAAAATACACAGAAAGCATCAGAAACTATAAAGAAACTATACACAGAGACTATAAAGAAATACACAGAAAGCATGTGATAAGCATCAGAAACAAAAATAAGCACACCCAATCAAGAAAGCAAACACAGATCACACTATAAACATATAAGTAATAAGTACTTAAATAAAGGATAATAAAAAAACATAAACTACCTCCAAGTAATCTCTTACGGGGGACCGTTGCTCATCTGTTAGTTTGCTCCATGTTGATGCAAGCATCGGCACCTTGTCCCTGATAGCACACCCAATGTCTCGGACAAAGGTGTCATGCAGTTGCTTGAGCCCAGGCCCCTTGTGGAAGCAGGACCACTCAATCTTCAGCTTCTTCCCTGCCGCGGCCTTGAGGAGTGCTGTTTTGTGACTCTTGATGGTTCGATATTTACCTAAAAATCATTAGAACATATCAGATAACAAAACCATCATCAACATAAGTAACATTAATAAGCAACAAAAAAAAGAACACATATCTATATCATTCTAATATAGAATGATAAGATCTACAACTATGAAAGAAACCAGAGGCCACCCAGAAAAGCAAATAACAGTTGAGACAACACTGAAGGTACACACATATTTATATCATTCTAATATATATATATAAAATAAAACAAATAAATGTGTGTTTTTTTTCTTTTAAGTACAGAAAGGGGGAGGGAGAGTGAACTGCTGAGTTATAAGCTATGGATTTAAGATCTACAACTATGAAAGAAACCAGAGGCCACCCAGAAAAGCACCAAACTTTAAATAACATTAATAAGCAACAAAAAGTCTCAAACAATTAAGCAAAAAGTCATCTTCTCTATGAAACCCAATCATCTTCTCTACGAAACCCAATTAAGCAACAGTTGAGATAAGTAGCTATAAGTAATAAGCAACAAAAAAAAGAACACAACTTTATAAGAATCCTAACAAGTATATATTTTGCCAAACAGACCCTTAGTGAGAGAGAGAGAGAACACTGAAGGTACACACATATCTATATCATTCTAATATATACATAAAATAAAACAAATAAATGTGTGTTTTTTCCTTTTAAGTACAGAAAGGGGGAGGGGGAGTGAATTGCTGAGTTATAAGCTATGGATTTAAGATCTACAGTTGAGATAAGTAACTATAAGTAATAAGCAACAAAAAAAAACACAATCATCATCAACATAAGTAACATTAATAAGCAAACAATTAAGTCCACAAATAAGGCCAATCAAACAATTAAGTCCACAAATATCAAGCCAAAGGAAAAAGAAAACATGAATCACTGCAGCCAGTTAAAACAGATTGAAATGGAACATACTTCCTGTTCAATTTCACACAAATCAAATTGAAACCCTAAATCCTAAATCAGATTGAAACCCTAAATCATATATCCTAAATCCTAAATCAGATTAAAACCCTAAATCCTTATACAAATTGAAACCCTAAATCCTATGAGATTGAAACCCTAAATCCTAAATCAGTATACAAATTGAAACCCTAAATCCTTGTACAATTTTAAAGAATCTGACAGAGGGAGATAGAGAGATGCTCACCACGACAGCGGATGGAGCGAGGGGCCTCGCCTGATGACGAAGCAACTGGGGTGGCGCCGACAATGGCTGTGGATGGCTCCGGGTTGCCATTGGTGAGAGATAGGAGAGGAGGTGGCACTGGGGTTGTTGCAGAGGGAGTGGGAGAGGGAGTAGGAGTCCCTGAGGCAGGAGGAGGAGTCGGGGCCGGGTTTGGAGAGGGAGTGGGAGTGGGAATCGGGGCCGGGTTTGGAGAGGAAGTGGGAGTGGGAGTCGGGGCCGGATTTGGAGAGGGAGTGGGAGTGGGAGTCGGGGCCGGAGTGGACGAGGGGGCCGGTAATTGCAGCGGTGGAGGAATCGGGGCCGGAGGCGCTGAAGCGGCCGAGGTGGAGGGCGAGGGGACCGGTAATTGCAGCGGTGGTGGAGGAGGGGCCGGAGTGGACGAGGTTTGTTTCGAATTCTTTTTCCCCTTCACAGGGCGGGCTTTAGGCGGCATGGCGGAGGAGAGGTGGAGGAGGGACGAGAGGAGCGGCGGAGGAGAGGCGGAGGAGAGGTGGAGGAGGGACGAGAGGAGCGGCGGAGGAGAGGCGGAGGAGGGACGGACAGAGAGATCGAGGGAGGAGGCGGAAGAGAGACAGAGAGAGAGAGAGAGAGCGCGATGAGTGAATTATTTGGGGCTAGGGTTAGGGAGGCGTCTGAGTTACTAAAATCCTACATGTTCAGGCGACGGAGATATAAAAAAATATTGTCGCCTGAAAATTTGGCGGAAATTCAAATTTTCGTTAAAATATAGGGGGCGATTGGGGAGACGAAATAGTAATAAGTTCGTCTCCTGAATCATTTCAAGAGACGGGAAATTAAATAGTCCGTCGACTGAACATTTGGCGGAAATTCAAATTTTGGTGAAAAAAAGGGTGGGAAATGACATTTTATTAGAGCCAAAATGGGTCAAAAATTCACTTTTCCATTGGGGAGACGAACTACCAATAAGTTCGTCTGCTGAATACTCTCAGGCGACGGAAATTTAATTTGTCTGTCGCCTGAAAAAATACAGATTTTTTTAAAATGAGCACTTGGCATGTGTTATTGCCCTGTTTACCATAACTTAATGACAAATTGTACCAAAAAAAATAGTCTTAGAAGCCATGATACCAACCATGTCATACACATTCGAAAATAACCGCCATGTCTCACAAAAACAACGATTACAATATATGATTTATGGAATTCGAAGACATTATCAACCTTCGTCATCGTCATTTTCCTCTTCGTCACCCTCTTGTTCATCTTCATCTTCATCTTCATCATCGTCTTCATCTTCATCTTCATCATGTTCATCTTCATCTTCATCTTCATCATCATCATCATCTTCTTCTTCCTCCATTTCAAGATCAATGGCGAGGTTCAAATTTTCGAAATAGATCACCGGGCCAATCTCCTGATAAGCTTCTTCCACCTCATTGGTAAGATCATCTCCGCGAGTTGCTAGAGTTTGAGGATCATACACGTTTCTATGGGACATCACATTAACTACTTTCCAAGCATCACCCGCCTTTGGATCATCCACGTAAAACACTTGCCTCGCCGAGCGTGCAAGACAAAACGGAGAATCCTCATACCAACTGCTGTTTGTGTCCACAGAGAGCAAACCCATATCTACCTTGGTGCTTCCACTATTTTCAGGATCGGTGTCAAACCACTTGCATTTAAACAACACAACTGGCATACAAGTAGCGTATATCAGCTCTACCACTTGTTCAAGTACCCCATAGTACTTAGCATCTGAAGTTTCCACCATCACCCCTGAATTTTGTGTTCTCAAATCTTTGTCTTTGTCCCATGCCACAAACTTCACCCCATTGACAGAGCAGGCCCAATACAGTTTGCATTGTAGTGGCCCCTTTGCCAAGTTCAGAACCTCCGGTTTCAGGTAGGTGTCTCCATGTTTGTGCAACTTAGAAACCTATACAACATAATATGTTAGAGTTCTGTATTGGGAAAACAAACATGCAATTTGTTTAATGAAACATCACGATCGTTCTTACCCATGGGTAGAAATAACTAAGAAAATCTCTTCTACGGTCCCATTCTTCAAACTCCGGGTAAGCCTGACTATACAGGTTCTCATGCGATTTCATGTAGAACTCAACTTCATTGCAGTTGGTTAAAACCTGCCAGTGAGCCTCTGCAATCATAGGTTCTCCTAACCTTTCTCTCATGATTTGACCGTGAGGACGCACGAGGCTTGAAACGACAGAAATATCATAGCTCAGCTCCTCCATTGCATTCGTACCTTCACGGCTCTCATCTCGACCCCCGAGATACAAGTTGCAGTATGTTGTTGCCTCGTTTAAAACGTAACGCTCTGAAATACTTCCCTCCGGGTAACAGTAGTTCTTCACTTGAGCCTTATATTTGCCAAGTTGCCTATAAAACAAAGGAAGAAGTTTTGGAGGGGTATAATGGACAGAAATTGTGAGATGAATTTAATCTATAAGTAGCATACCTTTCTATTGGGTACATCCAGGTGTAATGCACTGGTCCAGTTTCTAACACTTGTTGCGGTAGGTGAACTAGAAGGTGTACCATGATTGTGAAAAAGTGCGGGGGATAAATCATCTCCAGTCTGCAAAGAATCTGAACTATCTCATCCTCCATCTGGCGGACATCCTCCTTCCTCACCTCCCTGGCACACAATTTCTGAAACCATTTCGCTAGCGCAACCAAAGTCTTGGCAACACCCAACGGCAGGTATGCACGGACAACAATGGGAAGAAGACGCTGAAACATAACATGAATGTCATGGGTCTTTAGGCCGTGGAATTTTCTCTCTGCAATTTTGACCTTGTTGTGCAAAGACCCAGCATACCCATGGGGGTACTTCACTGTACCGAACCATTCGAATATATCTGGTATGTCCTCCCGTTTCACCAGAAATGGCGCATGAGGGAGTGTTCCATCTCTCTTCTGTGCCTGGCTTCTCCGCACCCCTCTTTGCTGCAATGCGGCTCGAGCTTTGGGACCATCCTTTGTCTTCCTTTCTATGTTAAGAGTAGTGCCGATGATGTTGTCGAAGACGTTCTTCTCGATGTGCATAACATCGAGTGCATGTCTGACTCTAATGTGACGCTAGTAAGGCAATCTCCATAACTCGGACTTGTTGGTCCAACACATTCTGTTAGTCACACTGTATGGGGCCTTGAAAGCAGGGTGCGAGCTGAGGACGGGGAAGTTGATCCTGTTGAGAAAGATGGAAACATAATGAGAAAGACATCGGACAAACGTATGAAAAGGGAAAAGAGAGTGAAAAGAGGTAGTTCTCGTACCTATCGATCTGTGAAAGAATTTGCTCCCCGTTCCAAGCACAAGGGCGTGTTCTGTGTTCTTCGCTTCCATTGAATGCCATACCATCGGTTCGCCACGGGTGGTTTAGTGGAAGCCATCTACGGTGCCCATCGTAAACCATTCTCCCTTGTTCATGCGTTGCAGAAGTACCGTCCAAGCAAATAGGGCAGGCTTTATACCCCTTCGTCGCAGCTCCAGCCAACATCCCCAAGCCAGGAAAGTCGCTTATAGTCCACAACACTGCTGCTTTCATCGTGAAAGTGGACCTTGAGTATCGATCAACAGTATATACTCCAGTCCCCCATAAGTGGCGAAGCTCATCGATCAACGGCTGCATGAACACACTAAGACACTTTCCTGGAGACTTTGGTCCCGGAATCAACAACGCTAACATGTTGAATTCCTTCTTCATGCACATTGACGGAGGCAAGTTGTATGGCATCACTATGACAGGCCATGTGCTATGGAGGGTTGACTGATTCCCAAATGGATTGAATCCATCGGTTGCAAGTGCAAGTCTCACATTCCTCACGTCTTCAGAGAAATGCGGGTAGGTTTTGTTGAATTCTTTCCATGCCTCACCATCTGATGGGTGTTTCAACCATTCTGCATCTCTCACCCGCTCACCATGCCATCGCATAGCCTTTGCAATGTTCGGCTCCATGAACAATCTCTTCAGTCTAGGGGTTAAGGGAAAGTACCGGAGAACCTTCCTGGGAACCTTGCCTCTCGTACCCTCCCTAGTACACCACCTAGGTGTGTTGCACTTGGGGCACGCTTCGAGATCTGCATATTGTTTGCGAAATAGCACACAGTTATACTCACAAGCGTCGATCAGCTCGTACCCAAATGCAAGGTCCCTAATCACACTCTTCATCTTCGCTCCATCCGTAGGATGTTTATGTCCTTTCGGCAACATGCGAGCAATGTGTGCGCACATGCCGTCCAAGCTCCTATCTGTCCAACCAAACTCTGACTTCATCTGCATTGCATCCAGACAGGCATCCAGAACAGTCATATCGCTGTTCTCACACAATGGCATGTTTGCTGCCTCTATAAGCCTATTATATTTCTCGTAATCATCGTCAACAACATATTGGAACGGAGGATCATCGGGGATAGAGTGCGCCTCATATCCGGCATGAAACGGAAAAGCATCGTGCAGAATGTTCATAGCCGGACCATCAACGGAGGAAGATGCCCCTTCCTCCAGGATCTGCGTTCGTCGTTGCTCATTTGTCCTATCAACTGGGGCTTCGCCATGCTTGTCCCAAACAGTATAACTAGGCCACATTCCCATGTGGGCCAAATGACTGTGTATTTCATCTATTGGCTCCCATTCATTGTTGCGGCATCTCCGACACGGGCATAGGAAATGAGTCATTCCATTCGCATTATCTCTAAGATTCTGCATAAAGAGAAATATTCCTTTTTGATACTCCCCGTGAGCGTGAGGGAGTAGCATCCAACTTTTGTCGATCATTATCGTCCTATCATTATCAATCCATTCATATGAATTCATCACATTCTAAAATGAAATTGCACATAAACAATCCATTCTCATCATCTATGTCATTCTACACCACATTCTAAAATAAAATTTAACATAAACAATCCATTCATATACACAATCCATTCATACCTCAAACTCAATTTTAAATCAATTTCCAATCATACACAATATATACATACACAATTTCAACTCAAATCCATTCTCATCATCTATGTAATTCTACACCATATATACATACACAATTTCAACTCAATTCCATTCTCATCATCAATTCATAACACAAACTCAATTTAACCTCCATTTAACCTCATTTCCATTCTAATCATCAATTCATAACACAAACTCAATTTAACCTCCATTTAACCTCAATTCCATTCTCATCATCAATTCATAACACAAACTCAATTTAACCTCCATTTAACCTCAATTCCATTCTCATCATCAATTCATAACACAAACTCAATTTAACCTCCATTTAACCTCAATTTCAACTCCATATATACACACACAACTCTTTCTCCTCATAAACTCCATTGAAACAACTTTTTTTACCATCCAAACTCGATTAAAAAAGACAAGCTCATCATCAAATATCCAAACAAACAATGTATATGCATATATTCAACAAAAAAAACAAAAAAATTTAAAATTTATACATACCTTCAATGGAGGTGTGAAATGGGGGAAAATTTTCGAGCCCTCTAGGGTTATTGTGGGAGAAGGATGAAGGTGAGAGGATAATAATTGTACAGTACAACCGATTTATTTGGTTGTTACGGAAAACACATTCAGGCGACGGACATATTTAAAAGTCCGTCTCCTGAATGAACAGTATTTAATTACCCCCACCAACCGGACTTTATTACTCTACTTTTGAAAAAGTCCAACGTTCAGGCGACGGACCACTGGAACTTCCGTCGCTGCAAAGGCCCGAACAACGCTCAGGCGACGAACCAATAGCATTTCCGTCGCGACAAAGGCCCATTCTGACAGCCGTCATTCAGATACCTGTTTGGGCGACCGATCTTGAGAAATGTTCGTCGCCTGGATTTGTTCCGTCGCCTGAGTACAGTTCAGCCGACGGACATTGAGGTTTTCTGGTCGGCTGAACATGGGCTGGAGGCGGTTTGGGTAGTGTGCGCGTGTAGTCGTGTACCACTCACCCAATTCTCAAAAACTACCACTCACTGGCCAATTCCTCCACTTAATTAGATTCAAAACCCATATTTAAAAAATATTTATCTCCCTAAATCGTTACCTTAAGCATATTATCGATTCTAATCCATAGTAGTATGTTTTTTTATATATTTCGCAATTTAACAATGGGAGACAAAAACAATCGACGCTACTCCATCTATTAACCAATTATAGAGATATATTATTCATATATAAAAGGATAATCGTTATATATTTATTAGTTTTGGGAGGTTAAATAATAAATAATAAAATTTTATACTATTCGATAAAATCACAAAGATTATTCATAGGTAAGAGGTAGTTTACAACTATTATTTTTAAAAACTATGCATTATTCAGTGATTCGATAATCATTATTCATAGATAAAAATACAATTTTCTTGCATTTGACCAAATATAATTGTGCTGAAATTACATTATTCGGTTAATTTACAAGGACTATTCATATTTAAGAGGATTATTATTCGATCTTTATTTTACCTATTCAAGGATTATTATTCGGTTCAATTATAGGGATTATTCATATATAAGAGAACAATTGTTTATATATTTTTTGGGGGGAATTTTAAATTAATAATAAATAAAATTATATATTATTCGATAAAATCACAACGATTATTCATAGGTAAGAAAAAGTTTAAAATAATTATTTATAAAAATTATGCATTATTCAGTGAATCAATAATTATTATTCATAGATAAAAAAAAATATTCAGCGAGTTTGACCAAATATATATGTGTGTGCAGTACAGTGTACACCATAGTTAATCAATTCAACAATTAATTTTTTTTATAATTAATTAACAAATTAATAAGCCACAAATCCACAATAGACTTTAACGGTTAATTTTTTTTACAAAGAAACTGCAAGACAGTGAAGACACGCACTACTTGGTGAGAGTGCGAGATTTTTCCACGTGGGCCTCACATTTTTTAATTAATTAATTATTATATTTATAGTTAAATCCAAACCATTGATTCCCCATCATTTAAGGGCTAGGATTTGTTCACAATTTACATTTTAAGGAGTGTTTACAAAATATCCATCCCATATATATATATATATATATATATATATATATATATATATATATATATGTATATGTATATGTATATGTATGTATATATTACATATATACATATATATGTGTATATATATATTACATATATACATATATATATATATTACATATATACATATATATACATATTACATATATATATATTACATATATATATATTACATATATATATATATATACATATATATATATATATATATATATATATATTACACATATATATATATATTACACATATATATATATATATATATTACACATATATATATATATATATATATTACACATATATATATATATATATATTACACATATATATATATATATATATTACACATATATATATATATATTACACATATATATATATTACACACATATATATATATTACACACATATATATATATAGGCCTCACATTTTTTAATTAATTGATTATTATATTTATAGTTAAATCCAAACCATTGATTCCCCATCATTTAAGGGCTAGGATTTGTTCACAATTTACATTTTAAGGAGTGTTTACAAAATATCCATCCCATATATATATATATATATATATATATATATGTATGTATGTATATGTATATGTATATGTATATGTATGTATGTATATGTATGTATGTATATATTACATATATACATATATATGTGTATATATATATTACATATATACATATATATATATATTACATATATACATATATATACATATTACATATATATATTACATATATATATATATTACATATATATATATTACATATATATATATTACACATACA
The DNA here is from genome assembly GCA_037127255.1 of Persicaria tinctoria. Taxonomy (NCBI): domain Eukaryota; kingdom Viridiplantae; phylum Streptophyta; class Magnoliopsida; order Caryophyllales; family Polygonaceae; genus Persicaria; species Persicaria tinctoria. The sequence continues at coordinate 4,764,347 of JBANSL010000005.1, read as the reverse complement.
TATATATATATATATATATATATATATATATATATATATATATATTACACATATATATATATTACACACACACACATGTGTGTGTGTGTGTGTGTGTGTGTGTGTGTAATATATATACGTATAATCAACGCCCCAGATTTGTGTACATGATACACGTTAAGGGCTGAGTACGTACAATCAACGACCCAGATTTGTGTACATGATACACGTTAAGGGTTGACTACACCGGAACTAACCCATATATATATATATATGGGTTAGTTCCGGTGTAGTCAACCCTTAACGTGTATCATGTACACAAATCTGGGTCGTTGATTGTACGTACTCAGCCCTTAACGTGTATCATGTACACAAATCTGAGTCGTTGATTATATATATATATATATATAGGGGTTAGTTCCGGTGTACTCAACCCTTAACGTGTATCATGTACACAAATCTGGGGCGTTGATTATACGTACTCAGCCCTTAACGTGTATCATGTACACAAATCTGAGTCGTTGATTAGTTGAGATGGATGTTGGAGATTTATTAGCCCATTTGTTTGATTGCCCGCATAGATAATTATTCGGTCGAGTATAAATGATTATGCACTAGTATATGAAAGAGTATTCCGTCGTATGAGTCTGTTTAGTAGGTTAGTCATTTTGATTATTCCACTACTAGAATTCTGTTATTTAACATCGGTTCATTAACATCGCTCAGAAAAACCTGCCATGTAAAATAGTTTTTTTGACATCGGTAAAGAAATTTGTGATGTTAAAAATAAAAGAGACAACACATTACTTTTCGACCGATGTTAAAAAAAAGGTTTTGAAAAAAAAAATGCGTCATTTGTCCCGCCCATATGAAATACACCCTCCCCCCCACCCATACTTAGAATTTAGAAAACCCTTTTTATTCCTTTTCCAAACCCGACTCTGTAGCCTCCCGCTACAGCGAAATCCCCCTCCACCTCCAACTCCTCCATGTTCACCACCGGCTCCTTCCTCCACCAATCTCGCCAGCTTTCGAAATCATTCGGTGGGGATATAGGCTCTCTGGCGAAATCCGCCCCTCTCTCTCTCTCTCACCCCGACCCTTCGCTTCTGCCTCCAAAAAACACAGATCTATCTCCCTTCCTATGGCTCTCTCAAATTCCCAACCTCCCTCTCGCAGATCTCGTTCTCCAGATCTCGTTCTCCTTTCTTTATCCCCATGCATCTCCTCTTCATCTCATGATCTCTCTCAATCTCCTATCTATCATTTTCTCTCTCACATGTTCCAAGTCGAAGCCGGTTTTGTCGCCTACTGCCTTCTGATGCCTACACCAAGAGCCTGAAACCTGCCCCTTGCTGTCATCGCTGCCAGAACAGAGCCAACCCAAGCGTTGTCGCCGCTGTGGCCTTGAAAGGTAATTGTTCTTCTCCTATTGTAGTTGTATATCTGGGTTAGGGTTTAAAATTTGTGGATTTTTAATTTCAATTTAGGGTTCATTTATGAGTTTTTTTTTAATGTATAAGGTAACACTACTAGAAAAAGGTATAATTTTCGACGCTTCTATACCGACGCTTTGTGTATGCGTCGCTAATTTTCGACCCCTATAGGCGTCGAAAATGACCTGACCTTTAATTTTAGTAATAAAAAAAAACCAAAAACCCACTTTTACACTCGCGTTTCCCAAAATTGAGTCTTCATTCCGCCCGTCCCTCATATCAGTCTCCTTTCTCCTCCGCACTCTGCCTATCCCTCGTAACCCTAACAATCCCATCTCCAATTCGAATCACCATTCATCACCTTCAAATCGCTGGTCTCTGGCTTCGACTGTAGATCTTCGGCTTCGGCGATCTCCACCTTTGAAGAAATTTGCAGTTTGTTAGCGAGAGAAATTTCAAGTGATTGAAAAAGAGATCTAGTAGTTGGATACTTGTCGCCGGCTTCGAATCCCCGTTCTCCAGGTTTGAATCACCGTTCTCCAGGTTTGAATCATCATTCTTCTCTGATTTTCCAGATCCGAACAGGGTCTTTGTAGTCCTTGATTTTTTACAGATCCGACATCGTAACCGATTCACTTTCAATTTTTGTGCATTTATCTGATGGATTTCGAGTAGGAAGGTTGCAAATCCATGTCGGATGCCCAATATAGCAGCAAATGAGTTTTGTTTTGTATTTTTTTTTCGATTTTGGAAAACTAGATCTGCCAATTTGTTATTCCAAGGGTTTGATGGAAGATTTTCGTGTGCTTATGTATTTTTTAGGAGGCTGTTAAAGACTGGAAAAGTAACAAAGGATTCGAACAAGCCTCCAATTGCGTTCTTCGTTCTCATTTATGTTTCTTGCTTCTAAAACTTATCTAATATATTGAAGTGTTCTCATGTCTAGTGACTAGTACCTTAACTCTGAAATTCTGTGGCTTAAGTTTTTTTTAATTCTTTTCTATCAAGGGTGTAACAAATGTCTATTGACATAATGGTTTAATTCTTTTTGTTTATTGGATCATCTTCTAGTGTAGTTTAAACTCATCAATTGATGAAAGCATTTATCTGTCTAACTTTTCTTCATTTATTTTGTTCCTGTGTATTTGGTGGTTTGCTTGAATATTAAATTTAGTATTATTTGGAAATTGAGTGCAAAGACAGGTTAAAGTGATGACTTGGAATATCATCTATCTCAAACATGTGTATTTCTTTTTTCCCCGCTAAATATTGTAGTTTAATACAGCTCTGGTTCTCATCCTTCAACATTAGGGCTATCATATAGCTGGCTCTCAAATAACAACCCAATCTTTTGACTCAACTTTGATGTTTTGGACCATTTGTTATCAGGTATATCAATTCTTGTTGCAACACCTGGGCGGCTAATATTTGATGAAGCTGATAGGTAATGTACTTTACAAGTCTCATTTTATGACTTGCTTTGAATATCTTGTTGATATATGTTTCCCTTAGTGTCATTATTAGGTGTAGTTCTTACTAGCAGAGCTATATTTCAGAGAATGAAGAACTATACTGATGGTTCCTTCTTTCTGTTTCTTCTGTTTCAATATGCATTTAAACCTCTATATATGTCTAATATATGTCTAACCTTTCGCGCTTTCCCGGTTCAACAGATCTATGCAGTGTCCATCACAATCCGTATTGTGGTAAGTTAACTGACTTCACCGTGTGATAAAACCATTGCAGTTAATGGATGATTTGCAATCTGACTTACTGTCATTACCCTTGTGATAACTCCCTCCCTTGATGAAAATCGGAATAAATGTTTCAAAGGCCTTGACAGGATGTTTGTGTCAAAGGTCTTGAAACATTAACAGTTGATGAAATCCAAAACCTGTTTTATAAGTTCGAATATTATTTAATCTTATTATATACTTCCTTTATATTATATATATATGCTTGACTAATCTTTCAGGAAGTTTTTCGAATTATTTCCTTCCCTACGACAAGTGCTGAGAAGGTTCAAATCGGAAAGATTATGGCTCCATTTGTTTCCAAGTTTAGAAGATCTTGAAGATAGCCATGATCAGGAATAGCCGTTGGAGAAGATTCTCGGCGCCGATTTGTCTCAATAAATAGAGAAGGAAGATGAAGACAGGATATACAAGTGCTACACAAGCTTTCATTCATTCAAGCGTGATCTGTCTTCCAAGTGTACTCTCTCATAGCGCTCAAGAGTTTGTTGTTTTATTTCAAAGCCTTTGAGAGTCATTGTGAGCTTATAGGATATATTCATTTATAGTGTTACTCGAGAGTTTGTAACTCGGGAAGTTGCACTAGGCTATTGATTTGTGAGAGTAAGAGGATTGTACTAGATAGCTGAGAGAGGTGGGGCTCTTCTAGATTGGTCTAGGACTCCAAGGGAACGTGAGTTGACTAGATTGCAATTGTATAGGAGAGAGGCTTCTCGGTGAGCTATTAGGACCTAAGCTAAGCGAATTAATAAAGCCTTTTGAATCCTAGGGTTGTGGAAGAACCCTAGGCGGGGACGTAGGCCAAGTTCGTGCTGAACCTCGTAAACAATTACTCGTGTCCTTTATCTATTGCTTTACCTTATTTCCGCACTTGGTTCGATTGTCTAACTTTGTGATTCAGGTTTAATCTCAAAGGGTTTTATACGAGCTCCAAAAGTCTTGAGACTTTCTGCGAAAAACGGGCATACTCTATTCACCCCCCCCCCCTTCTAGAGTATTTCTATATTACATTGTTTTATATTATCGAACCTTCACCTTGTATTCCACAGCTTGGTTTCATGTTGGTTACTTTGATTTGGAAGTTCAATTTTTCCCCATTTATGGTTCTTAGCATTGCAGTCCTTAATGATGGTAAGATATAGTGATCTAATACAGATTACTTCATTCTCAATACCACTATAGCTGTAAATTCCCTGGACTTTTTAACTTGTATGTTATTATACTATTAGGAACTATCATGACCATTTCGAACTCCTTGTTTAATGTTTTGATGTTGCTTGCTTGTCTAATGTTTTGCTGGCTTGTTCATTCTTTGATGGATGATTGCTTTCTGAATTTTTTTATGACTTTGGTGGTGTGAATTTCATAGCTTGATGAGAGAATGCAGGAACTGATAAATGAACTCAAGTACTTTGAAGGTGAGTACGACGAAAACCATAAAACAAAGGCCATTGAAGCATTCAATTTCCATTGTTTTTTTTAAGAAATTGGTGAGTTCTCATATAATAATTCCCTTTTACTTGGATTTTCTTGATTGTACCATTAATTTGCCGATTTATGTGAGATTGCAAATCCTAGGGTTTATTTTGGGTGAAATTGATTTGGGGGAGATAATGAATTCGGGTTTAGAGCCTCTTTTGGTGATTAATCTCTGCTTATTTGTGAATGTGCTGAGAATATTTTGTATTATGGTGTGGTTTTGTTGGTGAGAGATTGTCCGTTTGAATGATTTTTGAAATTTGGAAATTTTTATATGCTTAAAATTACAAGGTTGTTTATACTTGCTAAAATTTCAAGTATTAGGTGGAAGCTTTTCTTAGTTACATAGAGCCAAGGATTATCTTTTGATTAAAAATTAATCTATACATTTGGTGGAAGCTTGTAATCCATAAGCATAGGGCTGAGAGCTCTTCAACCTAGGGTTGTTGCTCTTTAGTCTTTGAAGAATACACATGCATCCATCAAGCCTCTGGAACTTACTTTTGCCTGCCTTGGATTTTGCTTACTTCCCTGTTGGCTCTTTGCCTTAGTATGGAAGGTAATGCTATCTCTTAATAGTGTGAGTTCACTGATTAATTGAACTGAGGGCAATGATTGATTGAGCACGAGTTGTGCAAAGTGGCCTAAATTAAGGCTGGTTTTCTGGAATTTATCGTTCTTTTTTTTTTCTTTTTTTTTGGTATTGTAAATATATTGTTCATTTTGGACAATAACTGGGACTCTGAGAGCAACTCTTATTTATTTATTTTGGATACATTTCCATTTCATGCACTGAACTGAGAGTAATACCGTTCTTCTGCCACTGTTTTTGTGTGTGTTGTCAACTAATATGCTTCATGGGATCCATTTTGAGTTCAAATTTGCTATTTCCAAACTATTAGCTTATTGTGACCACATAAAACTATGCCCCTTTGTTATCATGAGGGAATTGTTAAATAATCTCAGTCACCCATTTCATTTAATCAAAGGCCCAGATCTGTTAACATTTAACACCATAAGGGATGTTAACACATGACCCAACCTCTCTCTCTCTCTCTCTCTCTCTCTCTCTCTCTCTATATATATATATATATATATATATATATATATATATATATATATATATATATATATATATAGGGTCAGGTTCAGGTACGAAACTCTCCAAAAGTGAGAAGGAAAGAAGGCTCTGATTGGTCCACGTGTCCAAAAGGGAAAAGGCTACACATACACTTGGTGTATGTATACACCATTTTTTTTTCTTAAAAATTTATTTTTCTAGGGTTCACCATTTAAAATTTAGGGTATCATTAGTGGTTATTGACATTTTTAGGGTTTATTCTTTATAATCTGAGTATAATAGAGTTTTATAGAAAAATTTTAGGGTTAATTTTTACAATTTTAAAAGTAGTGGATAAATTTTACAAATTTTTACATATGGCAAAAAGATACACCAACATACACCAGGTGTATGTGTATCATCCTCCGTCCAAAAGTGAATGCCAAATCAGTTGACACGCATCTATCCAAATTAATTAGCAACACTCATGTCAATTAATTAGTAACACCCTCACTCTCAGTTGGACACGCGTTAATTGACACACAAAACTAATTAATTGCACGCGGCCTACCCACCCAACTTGCTAATTAATCAGAAAAAGTAAGTACACATATAAAAATGCTTCACATGGACTTTTAAAAAATATTTTTTTGGCATTTTCACTTATTAAAAAATAAAAAAAAATATTTTTGGATGTAATTTAATTTTATCTACACATAGACACCCACTTTGTATATGTTTTGTTGAAAAAAAAATTACAATAAGTGGTTCATAAAGTTCACATGAACTTAGTGGTTCATCACTTTTACTCTTAGTGGTTCAGCCTTTTTACTCATGTGATTCAGCCCTTTTACTCTCAGTGGTTCAGCAATTTTATTCACAGTGGTTCAACAATTTTATCCACAGTGGTTCAGCAATTTTATTCACATTGATTCACAGTGTTCATAAGTTCATGATTCCACTGGCAACTTGAAGGATGCCAGATTTGGAGAAGATTCACAGGGTGGTGAGTTCCATGTCCTCACCATCATCAAAACAAAAGACGACGGGAGAAGATTCGGATCGAATGGGAGAGGGTGCGCACTTGAAGGATGCCAGATCCGAGTCGACATCATCCACAAATCATGGACGATGATGAATCGCAATCGCTTCGGCAATCCTCCGGCGAAGTCCAGGCAACAGGCTCTCTCCGTCCTCCACCACGTCGTTGACAACGATATACCAATCGGTGAAAAACATCCCAAAACACTGAGCAAGACAAATCCACAGCCTTGATCTCCAACACCAAAACCAGGCGAGAGCTTGGCGTAGGTGGTGAGAATGGATCTAAGGACGAGGAGGCGAACTCAGGAGAAGATCAGTTGCAGAGGTCGAATTAGGAGAAGGCGTTGTCATCCCTGTCCTTGTTCGGAACGATGCTCGACGATTCGTGCTCACCGGCGATGAAGGAGAAGGCGGTGGCGGCCATTGCAAGGGTTTAGATCTGAGAATCAGAAGATAAAAGAGACTACGAAGAGAAGTAGAAAGAGAACGGGGCGCGTGAGCCTGTTTTTTAATTATATTTTTGTTAATGAAATTTGATCAATGAGATTCCTTCTTTCCTTCTCACCGGACCAATTACTTTTCACTTGAAACCTCCCCAATATATATAGGGTCAGGTTCAGGTAAGAAGAGTTGCATCGGTGAAAAGAAAAGAAGTAATTTGATTGGTCTATACGGATTAAAATAATGTAAATTTTTTTTTTTTAAAACCGTGCTCTCGACAAATTCCTGTCTTCTTCCAGTCTCCCCAATTCGCACCCGCACGCGCGTCACCACCACGCGCGCCTACTGCCTTGAATTAAAAAAATGCCGTTAAAGTGAAAGTGAAACGGGATTCGAACTCGGCTTCAGGCATGGCCACTGAGGCACTATCGTCACTATCGTCACCTACCATTTCACCAAAGAGGTTTTCTTGTCTTTGAAGACAACAATTAATTTAATTTATACTACATTTTGCTTCAATATCGATACTATTAAGTATATATATTTTGGAGAATGTTTAGAATACCACCCCTAGAAGTACACCACCCTGTGGCATCCTTGTTGGCGCTGAGGTGGATTAGAAATATTTTATAATTTTGATAACATTAAGGGCTTGTTTGGGATGGGTATATAGATATAGGCTATGGGTATAGAAGACCCAATATCTATATCCCATGTTTGGTATATTTCTTCAAATTGGTATATAGATATCAATCCTATATCCCCATATACTAATTCTATAGCTTTCTTCACTTTTGGATATCCCCAAAAATTGGGGGCTATAGCTTCTCCTCCTCTGCTCTATTCTCCTTATTGCATCTGTTCAAACTATTTGCTTTGCATCTCTTCACATTTCTACTCGAAAATTTTCGAATTCATCGTCACTTGCATCTGTTCGAAATTTTGTTTCTTTGCATCTGTTCGATTTTTTTTTTTAAATTGAGAAATTTTCAAACCCTAAGGGTATGACATAAATACCTTCAAGGTCGACTAGGGCTGTAAAATCCCATAGTCAAGAAGCCCAAATTTCCCCCTTTTTGTTTGATGAAGGGATTGAAAAATTGTAAGTTTTTTTGCAGTGACATGAGAAATAGAAATAGGATACTTGTTCACTTGAAAGGAGAATAGGTATGGTGCAACAGATGCTGAAGAACATGGGGAATCACAGTTATCTTCAATTGGCATGGGAGAAAAATTGGGTTCGGTCCTCCTCTTCGGTGCCCACCATGTCTGATTGAGCTTTCAAATTAGCTATGTCCGAGGACGATTGAAGCAAAATTGAGAGCAAAAATGGGGGAATTGAGGTAGACGACCGAAGAGCAAAATTGGAGACTGATGAGTTTTGAACGTTTCATTTTTATTAACTTTTTTTTAAAATTTTGATATCTATATACCCTTTCCAAACGGTAGATATAAGATATAAATATCAATCTCATACCCATACCCAATACCCATAGATTGATATCTATATCTTATACCCATAGCCTATATCCTATATCTATATATACCCTTTCCAAACGGTATCTAAATGCTTAATTATCTGTTTGAGTTCTAAGAGGCTTTAATCAGGTCCCTCCCTTTAATCATCTCTTCCTTTTCTCTGCAAACGCACAAGTCATTCCAAAAACTCCTTGGGACTAAGGAAAAAAAAAACCTCTTCGGAGGTTGTGTAACTCCTCTCCGCCGAAAACCTTCTTCACCGGAACACCACCTCGCCTTTAGGCTGGTTTACCCTCTCCGCCACCTCCCCTCCTCCTTCTTCCCCCTGCGCTTCCTAGTTCGGACGGTAGAACTTGCCCCTAAGTTGTCGTTTCGAATCTCAACCAATTCAACAAGGCCTCGAATTTCAGATCTTGGTTCGTTGGTTCCTTGTTTATGATTTTCCAGTCCTTTACCCCATTCGCATCCAAATCCAGCGGCTTCATTCTCGGCGTCGATGTGCTTGTCCAGCATCTCTGTCCTTTGCACAGTCACCCTCCATCGCTCCACCTTCGGTTAATCGCCATCGCCTTAGCCCTAATCTCAGTTTCAACAAAACGTTCTTCCAAACCCCTTTCGGATCCATGGCCTCGACTCATCACCTCCCTGCTCAGCGTTTTTTCGGATCCATGGCCTCGACTCATCACCTCCCTGCTCACATCGGCGTTTTCCCTTGGTGGGTTGAAGTACCCGCCCGCCTTTCTCCCTCCTTCGACTCCCAATACTTCGACTCCCTATTGGGGCCCTTCGACGCCGCGTCTTTTGCTAGACTGGGGCTTACAATCGCCCTCCATCTGGCATTTGACTTCCGGGTCCTGAGCGCCCTTGTTCTTCCCCCACTTCTTGGTGCTTAACCCCCATCAGATTATACTCATTTTTACAAGTTTTTCGAAGCTTTTATTTTGATGAGTTTTCAGATTGGTTTTACAGATTGCAATCTGTTTAGGCAATCTGGTCTGTTTGCAGATTTTTCAAAAAAAAATTAAACAATCTGTTTAGCAATTTATTTACAGAATTTTCAAAATCTTTTTAAGCAATCTGTTCGGCAATTTCTTTACAGTTGAGAGATTTACTCCGTATTACCGTTTACACTAAGCATCAATGTCCAACTTGGATTACTGTAAACAAAATTCAACAACTTAAGAATTTGCAGACAACAAAAGTCTTATAATCTGTAGACAATTGCAGTTTATAATGGAAGATCGATATTAAAAACATGGATATTGAATTACAAATCGGAGACTCCGTAAGAACAGTCGATTGAACTTTCCAACTACTTGGAGGTTGGAGCAAGCCGGAGTTAATTGACAAATCACGCTTAGCCAACTAATTCATTAATTGACTGATAAATCTTAAGTTTGTAAATAGGAGTCTGTGAGAGAGTCTTCTTATTGAATTATGAATAAGTACTCAAATTTTAGGTTTTTAATGGGATGAGCACCCTATCTTTACTAAAAGTATCTATAAGTTTTTTAAGTTGAAGATATTGACACCCTAGAATGCCAATATAATTTGTAATATAATTTTATTTTATAAATATAGGTCTATTTACGTATTGATAACTTTTTTATGGGATTATAGATGCTATAATTTTATTTTATATATTGAATTCATAACATAGGGTTTAGGGTTTAGTGTTTAGGGTTTATTTTGCAACAAATTTAAGGTTTAGGGTTTAGGGTTTAGGGTCCAAGGTTTAGGGTATATTTATGATCATAATAAGTTAAAATGATAATTTATGATTTTTTTTCTCAATAACATTAGTTATGTTTTAAAAGTCATAATTTTAGTGGGAAATGCGGAAAAAGGTGAGTTATTGATAAACATAGTTCTAGTTACAAATTGAGTTTGAATTCATAATATGTCATTGTATTAATCATGAACCAATCACGAAATTTTAAAATAATCAATATATGCATAAGATAAAATTTTATTCTAACTCTATTTAATCAATATATCTATATATGCATAAAATAAAATTTTACACAATTTCATTAGATATGGATATTAGTCGTATGAATCAATCACAAAATTTTGAAATAACCAATAGTTCAATACATGTATAAGATAAAATTTTATTCTAACTCTATTAATATGGTTATATTTTTTAGAAGATATTAAAGATCAATATAGTAATATATGTTTAAGATAACACTTTATTAGTAGATATAAATATAGGTCTATTTATGATCATAATAAGTTAAAATTTGATAATTTATGAATTTATAATTTTCAATAACATTAGTTTTGTTTTAAAAATGATAATTTTAGTGGGAAATGCGGAAAAAAATGTGGAGACCGATGGGAAGGTTCGAACTCGGGTTGTTTAAGTCATGGGAGTAATGCAAAACCAGTGGGCCGAGGAGGGCCATTGATTCTTGCTTCTGTTCTTTAATTCTAGTTGTATAAAGACCCACACCCATTGGGCAGAATACAAGTGCACGGATACATCTGTTAGATTATACTCGTTTGTAACAAACGATCGAGATTGACTCCCAATTTTAACTCTCCTCAGTCCTCCCCCGCCAGACCTGATTGAACCAATTCTGTACATCTCCTCCCCTGCCCGGCTGCCCATCCAACTTCAGAACTCCACTTGTGATTTAATTTCATCAATATGTTTAAGCAATTTATTTTCAGATTTTTCAAAATCTGTAAAAGCAATATGTTTTCAGATTTTGAATAGTTTACAGATTTTTCGAAGATTTTTTAAGATGAGTTTTTAGATTGCTTTTATAGATTGCAATCTGTTTTCAGAATTTTCAAAATCTGTAAAAGAAGTCTGTTTTAAGATGGGTTTTTGAGCAAGTTGGGAAATCTATCTATATAATATATATATAATAATAATAATACATAAAAAGTTGTGTTCATGGGCAATTTAATGTCATTATTAACTCCACAAAACTTTTGCTATTTTTTCTTTTATACTCAATTTGCATCAATATAATTTCTTTAGCCCAATGGTAGTAGTTGTTGTAGAGAATCCATTCATCCAAGGTTCAAGCCTCAACAACTACATCTTTTATTTTATTTTCTTACTTTGTCATTATTCTACTTAATGACAATCTAATCTAATTAATTTATATATAATAACAATAATAATCTTTTTTCATGGTCATTTATATATAATAACAATAACCTCTTCATAACCTTAGCAATTACATCTTTTATTTTATTTTTTCATGGTCATTTTATTGACTTAATGATAATCTAATATATAATATGGTTCAAGAGTCATTTTGTAAACTATTGTGTTTGTAAATACTTTTTGAACAATTATGATCCTAATGATACATATCTTATTATTCTATAATTATTATATTTATTATAAAGGTATATATATACATGAATTAGTTATTATATATATATATATCCTGATGATACATACCGTGTTTGTAAATTATTATATTTAACATATCTTATAAAAGGTTAGGATGAGTTTATTATTCTATAATATTTATTATAAAGTTTGAAAGTTATTTGTAACTACTTTATAAAACTTCATTTGAAATAATTATTTAAATAAAATCACATATCGTAATTTTTTTTTAAAAGTATATATATACATGAATTTATCTCTTATGGTATTTATTTATCTTCTATATAGTATGTCACACATATGGAAACCTATATTAAACCTAAAGAATTTATTATGTTGAACCGGTTGAACCGGTCCAAGCTAAAAAAAAAACAAAAAAAAACCGGTCGGTTCGGGTGAACCAACCCTCCTTCTTCCTCCTCCTTCCCGTGTGCAGCTCCTACCCTCCTTCAATGGTGGTTTTTAATTCTCCGCCGTTTCGACTTCAAAACGCCTCCATTAAGTGCTCCTCTTCTCCCACATCACAAAAACATGTTCGAATTTTGGATTGAACAATGTATTAAGCTCCGAATTCGTCCAAGTTCACTTTGCCCCAAAATCAAAAGTTGGGTCGTTTGGATTGATTTATTCACCGTTTCTTGCAATTGAATATATAAAACTGATCACCGGAAGAAGATGAAGAGATTGGTGTATTTAATTTGATCTTTCGTGCTCATTTTAAAGATCAACTATAAAAGGGCCTTCAACCTTCGGGAGCGGGGTACACCATGGAAAGCTAATCTCCGAGGTCCGAATGTAGTTCATCGTCTTATAAAAACTCCCCAAATTTGTTCGGACCTTCGCTGGAGCCGCTCACCCACCACCTTCCAGCCGTGTCGCCACCGCTAAAACCGTCGGGGAGGAGCTTCACGCCACCAGGAAGATGGATTGGCCACCGTAGTCCACCTTTGTGATCTTTCGCCGTCGCTAGGCTTCGTCGAAGTTGCAATCGAGCCTTGCCGGAGAGGCTGCTGGAACGTGCTGTAGGGGTAGAGGTTGGAGATGGTTAATTACGTAAAACCTCCCCAACCTTTTATTTGTTTAAATTATGCCCCTGTTTCAATTTTATAAATTTCATAAAAAAATGTTATTTTTTTCATAGCCTCTTATATATTCATGTTCAATACTCTTAGTTGTGGGTACGTTAGAAGTCGGAGATTTGACAATGTTTCTGCCTATCTTTTGTTTTGGCTAAAATCCAACATTATAGTATGTGCAAATATACTTTGTAATTTACCAGTATTTGCGTTTTTGCTTGATTGGTAATTTTATTTGCGAGTTAATGATTCACATCACTAAGTATTTGCTTTTAGTTTTCTATAGAATTTTATTAAATATTATATTTAAATAATTTCCCCCATTTCAAAGATTTATTTATAAGATGTGCTTTTGAAGACAGATGATATTTTTTATTTTGAAAAATGATAGAATACTATTAGTTTTAAAAAATATCTTCCTATAAAAATAATAAGAATTAAATAAAACATAGAAAATACCCTATTGTAGAATTTAAGAAAGTCTTATGCTTAAAATTGAGAAAGTCTTATGCTAATAAAAAATGAGTAATTAAAAAATTATGCTTAAATTTGCTAGATAAGTTGATTAGGATAAGAATCTTACCAATTAAATGGATATACGCTAATTACTAATAAACGTTCAAAACATAAATAAGGAGTTAACGGTTATCCACCAATTTCAATTAGCAATCAATAAGGGAGCAATTAATGGGAAAAATATATGTTAACAAAGAATCAAGTTAAAAAGGGGAGGAGGAGGATACAGAAAGGGGGAATTGAAAGAAATCCAAAACAAAATTAGTACACACAAAATCAGTATAAAAGTTTGGCGCCGTCTGTGGGAAAAGAACGATCGAAAGCCAAGGCGCTGGAGCCTCCAAATCTGGCACATGGAAGCGGAAACCAGTTCACCCGGGAGGCTGAATTGGAAGAAGAACTGGCCGAGCGGAATTGCCAATTGGACGCTTCAAGGGAGGAGGTCGCTGTGTTACGCCTCCAAAATTCGCGATTGGAGAGGGCTCAAGGCAAGCGCCCGAGGGAAGAGAATGTGGGCAGCGGGCGCCGGGTAGCTAGCATCATCGCCGGTGTCCCGGAAAGACAGTCGGAGCACGTGAATCGGCACCCAGGCGAAGGAGCAAGGGCTGTTCTTGACAAACACCGTAGTCGAGAGATGGTCCAAAATGGAGGCGGAAGGGAAGAGCGGCGAGTGCATAGAGCACATCGCCGTTACGAAGGAAGAATTCATGGGCGTAGAGAGACGTCCTTGGGCGAGTTTGGAGATGAAAGAGCCTCTGAGCCAGAGTGGGTTGATCACGCTGATCAAGACGAGAGGAGTGTCATGCGTGATCATGGAAAGGGACGGGATCGGAGCCGCTCGAGGGAGCCTAATGAAGGCCTCCATAGACGTCAGAGGCGCTCGGAGCAAGTAAGGCGAGCCGAGGATCGTTTGCTAAAGCTTTTTGCTAACCAAGGGGAGTCGCTAGTCTCTGTTCAGGAGCAAGCCGAGGCTAAGCTTTCTCAGATGACGTCGACCCCATTCACTAGGGACATAAGAGATCAACGCCCACCAGATAAGTTCTCGTCTCCCACTTTTGAATTGTACGATGGGAAATCTGATCCCATAAATCACATAGCACTATATACCCACAAAATGGCTCTTTGGACCGAAAATGATATCATAATGTGCAAACTATTTCCCGCCAGTCTAGGAAGAACCGCATCAAGATGGTTTCACGCCTTGCAACCCAACTCAATCGCGTCATGGAATCAACTGGCTCGAAGATTTGTCGCCAGATACATCGCCAACAGCAAGGATCCGGCCTCAATGGACACCTTGTTCGCTCTGCGACAGCGCAAAGGGGAGAGTTTGAGGCGATTCGCATCTCGATTCTTCGAATGCCACTCGGACATTGAATCGTGTGATGAAAGTATTGCAATTGCTGCGTTCAGGCTCGCCCTTCCTAAGGATTGTCGGCTGAGGGAGAGCCTAACTTTGAGGACACCTTCAAGCATGGCTGAGTTGCAAGAGCGCATACGACAGTACTCGAAACTAGAGGAGGACCGAGGGAAGGCTCCGGACAACAAGTCAGTGTCTCCTAGCCGTAGACACCGCGAATCCAACACCAGCAGAGGCCGGGATCGCTCCGAAAGGGATGCATACCGCGACCGGGGACTCCCTCCAAAGGTACCCAACGTGGCGGTGAGCACCGTCTTCAAGGTCCCGATCTATCGGATTCTTAGCCAAATCAAGGACAAGCCCTTCTTCAGATGGCCGAATAAGACGAGAGGTGACCCGTCAGGTCGCGATTCAAGCAAGTTCTGCTCTTTTCACCGTGAGAAAGGACACATGACCGAAGAATGCAGGACACTTAAGCATTATCTCGAATATTTGACGGAGAAGGGTCATTTGAAAGACTTTGTTATGGAGAAATCTAACGGGGGAGTCAGAGACGACGCTGTCAACACGGATCGAGGGGATGAGGTTCGAACAGAGGGTGAGCCTAGAAAGGTAATTTATTTAGTGGATATTAAGCCGGGAAGAGGAATGGAGTCCCGTCAGGAGCATAGAACGAGCTGTCATAATCTTGAGGTTTCAAGGTCCGAGAGGGGGAGTGCAAAGAGATACAGAGGGGATCAAGTGGCAAGCCTAAGTTTCACCAGTGGTGACCTCGAAGGAGTCCGACTACCGCATAATGATCCGTTGATGCTGACCCTTTCGATAGGCAATTGTGAGGTCCGACGAGCATTGGTGGACTCGGGGAGTTCGGTCGATATCATGTTCTACGGAACTTTCTCGAAGTTGGGAAGGACGCAACATGATTTATCTCCGGTGTCGACTCAACTTGTTGGACTTGGGTCATTCCCAGTTTGGCCCAAAGGAGTAACGAGAGAAGCAGTGCAACTAGGGGGAAAGGTTGTCGAAACGGAGTTCTTCGTCGTCGATGTGCCCTCATCATACAACGTCATCATCGGGCGCCCCTGGATCCATAGCATGGCTGCAGTGCCGTCAACGCTTCACCAGTTGATTCGGTTCCCCCACGAGGGAAAGGTGGTTCGAATTCAGGGGGATCGGTTAGCGGCTCAACGCAATTCAAAGGTCGAAGAGGTCGAATCCGGAGCATACACCGGTCAGCCCATGCCGCAAGTCCTTGATGAAGTGGGCACACTACCTAAAGAAAAGTCCACCGAAGAGCTACAAAAGATTAATGTAAGTGCTAATGAGCCTTTTAAATATTTTTTAATTGGTGAAACTATGACAGGTGAAGAGCGAGAGTCACTGGTAAGTCTCCTAAAGCAAAATCTGGATCTGTTCGCGTGGAGTCCCTACGAGATGCCGGGGATCCATCCGGGCGTGGCTTGCCACCAGCTCAACGTCCGACCAGATGCTAAACCGGTGATTCAGAGAGCACGGCGGTCATCTCTTCAACATACCGAGGCCGTCTCGTTAGAGCTCGATAAATTGCTAGACGCCGATGCATTGAGGGAGGTGCAATATCCAACTTGGGTTGCTACCACAGTTGTTGTCAAGAAAAAGAATGGCGAATGGAGAGTTTGCGTCGACTTCACCGATTTGAATAAGGCATGCCCAAAGGACATGTTCCCGCTGCCAAAAATAGATCAATTGGTGGACGCAACTTCCGGTCACGCACGGATGAGTTTTCTCGATGCCTATAGGGGCTATCACCAGATCCCAATGTCGGAAGCTGATCAAGAGAAGACCGCTTTCATGACTCCGAGAGGTATATTTTGCTACAAAGTGATGCCGTTTGGATTGAAGAATGCAGGAGCAACCTTTCAACGCATGGTTACGAATCTGTTTGGGGGTCTGATTGGAGACAAAGTGGAAGTATACATCGACGACATGGTCGTTAAGAGTAAGGAGGAGAGTACGCATCTATCCGATATCCAAATGGTCTTCGACAGGATGAGGGCAGTGGATATGCGACTGAATGCTTCGAAATGCGCCTTCGGAGTTAGCGCGGGGAAATTCCTTGGGCATCTGGTGACAAGAAGAGGAATAGAAGCAAATCCTGAACAAATCCGGGCTCTTCAACTGGTGCAGAGCCCAAGCAGTGTCAAAGAGGTTCAGAGGCTCACCGAGATGGCTGCGGCTCTAAACCGATTCATCAGCAAATCTTCCGACAGGTGCAGCCCCTTCTTCAAGCTGTTGAGAGGCGGTCGGTTATTTCAGTGGGACAGCGAATGCGAGCGAGCATTGGTGGAATTAAAGGAGTATCTGCAAACACCCCCAATCCTAACGACGCCGGACCCAAACGAGCCCCTTAGCTTGTACCTGGCTGTCTTTGATCATTTCGTGAGCGCAGTGCTAGTGAAAGAAGATGGGAAGGTGCAGAGGCCAGTCTATTATGTTAGCAAAGCCATGGCGGATGCTGAGACACGGTATTCACCGCTCGAGAAGCTGCTGCTATCGCTCGTAGTGGCGGCGAGAAAGTTGAATCATTATTTTCAGGTTCACCCCATCAACGTTGTCACTTCCCACCCTTTGAGGTCATTGCTTTCAAGCTCGGATCTATCCGGATGAGTAGCTCGATGGGCTGTGGAGCTCGGACAGTACGAGGTCTATTTCGTCCCAAGAACAGCGATTAAGGCGCAAGTCCTCGTAGATTTTATAGCCGAGTTCGCAAAGGAAGAGGCGTCCTTTACGAATGAAATCTGGTCGACTCAGGCAGGGCATCAAGGATCATGGGAGTTGCAAGTAGATGGCTCGAGGACTCGCCGAGGGTCTGGTGCCGGTTTGGTGTTGATCTCGCCTAGTGGAGAGGTGATCCGCACAACGGTCAAGCTCGATTTTGTGACCACCAACAACGAGGCGGAGTACGAGGCGGTGATTTTGGGTTTGAAGGCAGCGTTGGAGATGGGAGCAAGTCGGGTGACGGTACAATCAGATTCACAATTGATTATAAATCAAATTAATGGAGATTTTGAAGCTAAGACGCCCCGAATGTCGGCATACTTGAGGAAAGCAAGAGACCTGCTATCAAGCTTCCAAGAGTCGGCAATGAGGCAGGTTCCAAGAGAGCACAACACCGTCGCCGACGCCTTAGCAGCACTAGCGTCTTCTAGTAAGGAAATCACCAAATGCACAGTAAAGGTGGACATTTTGAAAGAGCCAAGCATTAGCAAAGAGGAGGTGCACACTACTGATGTCGAGTCCACGTGGATGGATCCGATCGTCAACTATTTGGACCATGGCCAGCTCCCGGAAGACAAGAAGGAAGCTAGGCGAGTGAGGCTGCAATCCACCCGTTTCTGGCTATCCCCAAGCAAGGTTTTGTACAAAAAATCATTTGCCGGGCATTATTTATTATGCGTACACCCCAACAAGGTCGAAAATATGCTCTTCGAGATCCATGAAGGCATCTGCGGTGTTCATTCGGCGGGGAGATCTTTAGCTCAGAGGGCGATGACTCAAGGTTATTGGTGGCCGTACATGCAAAAAGATGCGAAATGCTACGCTCGGAGGTGCGAAAAGTGCCAACGGTTTGCTAAGCTAATTCATCAACCAGCCGGGGACCTACATCCGATCACCAGCCCATGGCCCTTTGCTCAATGGGGGCTTGATCTGGTCGGACCCTTCCCGAAAGCAATCGGGAATCGACAGTACATGATCACGGCTACGGACTACTTCATGAAGTGGGTCGAAGCCAAGGCATTCTCCAGCATACGAGATGTCGACACTAAGACGTTTGTGTGGGAGCACATTATCACTCGATTCGGCATTCCTTACGCACAAATATCCGATAACGGAACCCAATTCAATAGCACTTCTTTTAAGTCCTTTTGTGCAGGATATGGAATCAAAAACTTTTACTCTTCTGTGGCATATCCGCAGGCTAATGGGCAAGCCGAGGCGACCAACAAGACCATCCTCAACGGATTGAAGAAGAGGCTCGAGAAGGCCAAAGGAAATTGGGCTGACGAGTTACCCGCGGTCTTGTGGGCTTACAGGACTACACCTCGCAGCTCCACCGGAGAGACGCCCTTCGCACTCACCTATGGCTCCAAAGCAGTCATTCCGTTAGAGATCGGCATGCCAACCATCCGCACCGAGGCTTTCGAACATGGAGGAAATGACCAGGCCTTGCAGCTAAACTTGGACTTGTTTCAGGAACGCAGAGAACAGGCTGCGATAAGGATGGAAGCCTACCAACGCAGCTTGGTTCGGGCTCACGGGCGACATGTGCATCCTCGCGAGTTCAAGGAGGGAGACTACGTTCTGAGACGCGTTTTGTCCAACACCCGCGACCCAGCCGACGGGAAGCTAGGACCGAATTGGGAGGGCCCTTACCGGATCCCTTCACCTTAAGCTCTTTTTTATTTAGTTTTGCTTTATTAGCTTAGAAAGAGGTGTGATGTATTTGAACCTGCACGTAGGATCGGACATGAATAAGGGGCACTCTTTTCCCTCTCCGTGTGGTTTTTTCCCATGAGGTTTTCCCGCGGAGAGGTTTTAACGAGGCCCCCCTTGTTTTCATTTTCATTTTTATTAGTTTTGAAGCAGTGGCCGAATGGGTCTAGTTATTCAGATTAGCTCGTCGACAGGGCGAACCATACGATCGCCATTCAAAGCCAAAGAAAGCCGATTTCAGGCCATGCGATCGCCACTGAAGGCCAAGGAAAGCCGATTTCAGGCCATAAGATCGCCACTCAAGGCCAAAGAAAGCCGATTTCAGGCCATACGATCGCCACTCAAGGCCAAGGAAAGCCGATTTCAGGCCATACGGTCGCCATTCAAGGCCAAAGAAAGCCGATTTCAGGCCATACGGTCGCCATTCAAGGCCAAAGAAAGCCATTTTTTGGCCACAGGAACGCCACTCACGGCCACAAGGGAGCCGATTTCAGGCCATAAAGAGCACCACTCTTTGCAATGATCTGATGCTCAGATCCCCTCCTTGCAAGGTTGCAATGAGGCGATCTGGAGGGCTATTGATTAGGATAAGAATCTTACCAATTAAATGGATATACGCTAATTACTAATAAACGTTCAAAACATAAATAAGGAGTTAACGGTTATCCACCAATTTCAATTAGCAATCAATAAGGGAGCAATTAATGGGAAAAATATATGTTAACAAAGAATCAAGTTAAAAAGGGGAGGAGGAGGATACAGAAAGGGGGAATTGAAAGAAATCCAAAACCAAATTAGTACACACAAAATCAGTATAACATAAGTTATTGAAATTTCATTACCCTATTGTAGAATTTATACTTTGTTAATTTTTTGCGTCATTCACCAAGTATAATATCAGTCACGTAATTGATATAAAATTATGCTCCGGGCGTAGCACGGGTCTGCCACCCTAGTAATATTGATAAAACTCAACTACTCCGTATTAACTCCCACTGGGTAAACGTTTCAATTAATTAGGAGGGATGAGAAATTAATACATTGTCAAGAGTCAAGACATGGGTACAATTAATTAGGGTAGGGGTATTTAATACTCCCTCCGTTCACAAATATAA
Source organism: Persicaria tinctoria (assembly GCA_037127255.1). Taxonomy (NCBI): domain Eukaryota; kingdom Viridiplantae; phylum Streptophyta; class Magnoliopsida; order Caryophyllales; family Polygonaceae; genus Persicaria; species Persicaria tinctoria. Next base: position 4,743,777 of record JBANSL010000005.1, on the reverse strand, counting down.
GATTATTGACTTTTTACACGTAGTTTAATGAGCGAAAAACTATATAAAATATTAATTTTTTTGTAAATGTTTTTTCTGTAATATAATATTTATTAATAATACATACTATACTGTGAAAAAAATTGATTAAAAAAATAATTTTTTATATAGTTTTTCACTCCTTAAAATACGTACAAAAATAAATTGATCTTATATTTATGAACGGAGGGAGTAGTAGGATAAAAGTAATGATTATGATTAATTTAATTTTACATATTTTTTTCACTTGCTGATTCATTAATGATTTTTTTCTTTTTGGTGAGGTGGCAGGGTGGTAGTCTACCACCCTGGTAGCTAAAACATCCTCCATATATTTTCTAATTACAATTAAAATATTCTCACCCAAATTTATCAATTACACATTAATCACGTATTAATATATATATTGCCCTTAAAATAATTGCAAAAAAGGGAGAAATTGATAATTAAAAAAAAAACTACCCACCTGTAATTTGTAGTAGACTTAACAATTAACATTAGGCAATTTTTTTAGGGGTATTTTGCTAAATAGCCACGAAAACCGTCCTATTTTGTGAAATAGCCGCGCGTTGGGACAATTTAGCGAAATAGCCACGCGCTCAACGCGCGTAGGAGGCGCCTCTATCTTCTTTCTCTCCATCTGGTTTCCAGATCTGCACCGGCGGAGCCGGAGCCGGCCAGATCTGCACCGGCCAGATCTGCATCGACCGAGCAGTTGGAAGGCGGAGCTGGATCCATGGCGATCGAGGAAGGTCGAGCGAGGGCGGATCTCAGATCTGAGCCGAGGTCGAGCGAGGCGGAGCGAGCAAGCGAGGGAGGGATGCGGTGGTTAGCAATCGACGGAGCGAGGGAGGGATGCGATGGTGAACGAGCGACGCCGGAGCGACGGAGCGAGGAAGGGCCGGCGTGCGCGATCTCTTCTTCGCAGAATCGGGAGGAAGAAGAAGATGTTTTGATGAAATTACAAAAATTACCCTACAAATATGAGAAATTAAAAAAACTAGCTATATTTTATTATGTGATCCATAATTTATATTTTTGTTTTTATTTTTGCACAACAAAATGTTATATTTGCACAATATACAATTATATTTACACAATTTATGGTTATATTTGCACAACAAAATGTAAAATAAAAAACTAAACTCGAGTCATATTTGCATAAAATAAGATCATGTTGAGAATAATTTCACAAGTCTCGATTGTCGTGAAACTCTTAAACCAGAGTCGTGCAACTCTTAAAACAGAGTCGTGCAACTCTCAAAATAGAGTCGTGCAACTCTTACAACAGAGTCGTGCAACTCTTACAACAGAGTCGTGCAACTCTTACAACGGAGTCGTGCAACTATTAAATCAGAGTCGTGCAAATCTTGCAAGAGAGTCGTGCAAATCTTGCAAGAGAGTCGTGCAACTCTTAAAACAAGAGTCGTGCAACTCTTACAACAAGATTCGTGCAACTCTTAAACAGAGTCGTGCAACTCTTAAAACAGAGTCGTGCAACTCTTACACACCAGAGTCGTGCAACTATTAAAACAGAGTCGTGCAACTCTTAAACATAGTCATGCAACTCTTCAAACATAGTCGTGCACTCTTGCAACATAGTCGTGCAACTCTTCCAACATAGTCGTGCAACTATTAAATCAGAGTCGTGCAAATCTTGCAAGAGAGTCGTGCAACTCTTAAAACAAGAGTCGTGCAACTCTTACAACAAGAGTCGTGCAACTCTTACAACAAGAGTCGTGCAACTCTTAAACAGAGTCGTGCAACTCTTAAAACAGAGTCGTGTAACTCTTACACCAGAGTCGTGCAACTATTAAAACAGAGTCGTGCAGCTCTTAAACATAGTCATGCAACTCTTAAAACATAGTCGTGCACTCTTGCAACATAGTCGTGCAACTCTTACAACATAGTCGTGCAACTCTTACAACAGAGTCGTGCAATTCTTAAAATAATATTGAGAGAAAATAAAATCATGTCGAGAACAATTTCACAAATCTCGATCGTTTTGCAAAAAATAACCTATTGTTAAGCAAAAATAAGAGTAAGTTGTGCAAATATGACCTCATTCTATTTTTTTAATATTTTTTTAACATTTTATCGTGCAAATATAAGAGGACGTTGTGCAAATTTAATCATAAGTTGTGCAAATATGACCATAGTCTAGTTTTTATTTATTTTATTTTTCTAACTTTTTTTATATTTTTTTCTACATGGATAACAATTTTTTTTTTACTTTATAATATTATTCGTGCGCATTTTATTCTAATTTTGTGCACTTTTTATTCTATTTGTGTCAGCACTTTTTTCAAATAATTTTTTTTAAAACATAATGGTATGTTGTGCTCATATAACACTTTGTTATGCAAATGGTATAATTTTATCTAGTGCAAATGTAATATTGGGGTAAAAATTTTACAATATAAAAATAATGGACAATTTTTGTAATTTCTCTAAATTATCCTAATTGATGGAACGCTGTTCATCGCCATCTCGGAGTCTCCCTCCGTCGCTCGCTCGGTCGCCACCGCCACCCTCCCTCCGTCGCTCACTCGCCACCGCCTCCCTCCCTCACTCGCTCGTTCCGGCCTCCGCATCCACCTCGGCGCTGCCTCGCTCCCTTGCTCGCTCGCTCGACGTCTTCCATCTTCCTCATCTTCTCCTTATTGATTGCCGCCGCCGCCGCCGCTCCTCCGCCACAGCTCCTCCTCCAATCCGAGGTCGAATTCAATTTCCGATTGAATTAGATCTGAAGTCGATTGAAGTCCAGATCCAGATCTGAAGTCAAATAGCATCTCCGGTGGTGCTGTTGCTTTTGATGAAATCGACGCCGGCAGTGGCGCATCTGGCAGTGGAGACGAGAGGCAGTGGCGCATCTGGCCACTAACCGGTGGCGCCAGAGGAAGAGCGGGGGGCGAAGAGCCACCGGTGGCGCATCTGGTCGGATTGAGAGCTCCATCGCCATGGGCGTGCGGGGAGAGAGAGATTGAAGAGACGGGATTGGGGGCGATTAGAAAAAAAAAATAAAAATTGAGAATTAGGTATATATAGGGGCCATTTTACAAAATTGTCCAAACACGCGACCATTTCGCAAAAACGTTCAAATAATGTGCCTGTTTCGCAAATTTTTTCTTTTTTTTAAAAAAAGCACAGTAGCACCATTTGGAGCATTTCACACGCGCCTCCGCCACCAAATTGGTTAAAATTGAGCATGGGACCCACCTTTTTAAAAAAAAAAAAAAATCAGAAAATCATAATTAATCTACACCCTTGATTTTCTCATATTCAATTGCTCAGAATTGTTCATACGTTCTCACCCAAAGGGGAGTTCTTATCCGATCCACAATATATATAGGGGTTAGTTCCGGTGGGAACACCTCTTAAGATAGAAACATAGGAACAAATCTTGATCACACAAATTAAAATAAATCAAAGACATCTTGATTTTTAGTTTTTAAAAAAGGGAAATTATTGGCCCCACGCAACTCATTCACTCACGCGCAGTTTGTACTCCGATACTTTTTTGTCCCTTTTTTGTTTTTGTTTTTTTTTAATATTTGTTTTATACGGAGTATTTGTTTTCTTATTTTTTTATATTAAATTTAATTAAATAACTTTCCCCATAAATACGAATAATATATATTTTTATATTATTCGTATGTAAGATGACGATTGATTATTCAGTTAGATTAGAAAGATTATTCGGTTAAATGTGATATATTATTCGGTTAAATTTGAGAGATTATTCAGTTAAATTATAAATATTATTCATATGTAAGATGATGATTGTAATAGTAATATTATTCGGTTAAATTGTAAAATTTACATTTTTAATAATTGTAAAATTTACAATTTTCTTTTATTTTCTTTTAATATTTATTTTTTAATTATTTATTTCATGTATTAATAATCTTTATTTGATGAACCACTACTCTTTCTTTCATGAACCACTATTATTTATTTTATGAACCAATATTATTTATTTGACAAACCACTACTCATTATTTCATAAACCAATACTATTTATTTGATTAACCATTATTCTTTATTTCATGAACAACTATTTTTTATTTTATAAACCACTACTCTTATACTTTCTTTTAATTTTTAATTAATTAAATATATTTTTTTTCAAATAAAATTGTTCATGAACCACTACTCTTTATTTCATGAACCACTTATCTTTTATTTCTTTTAATGTTTATTTTTAATGATTTTTTTATTTGTTTTTAAAATAAAATGGTGCATGAACCAATACTATTTATTTCATGAATCACTAATCTTTACTTCATGAACCACTACTCTTTATTTCATGAACCACTACTCTTTTATTTTCTTTTAATTATTAATTAATTAATTATTTGTTTTTAAAATAAAATGGTTCATGAACCAATACTATTTATTTTATGAACCAAGTTAATAAGAAGTGGTTCATGAAGCTAACAAAAAGTGGTTCATCTATATATCTATTAAAACCAAAGCACTTTCTCCACATGTCATCATCTCACGCGAAGCTATTTTAGGAAATTCATTTTTATTTTTTTCTTATATATCATATCCACTAATTATGGCAACTAAATTATATAATATTAATTACACATGTCATCTTCTCACGCGAAGCTATTTTGGGAAATTGATTTTCATCTTTGAAATAACTTTGAAATAAAAAATGAGTTTATTTCAAAATATTAAATTAATATTAACCTAGGAGTTTATCTTGATTGAGTTTATTATATATTTGTTTTATGAGTTTATTTGTATAATTTTAATTCAAACTATTAAAATATTATTTTATTTAATTGCATAATAGTAGTATTATTTTATTTTATTTTTAAAATTTATTTTTAAAAAATCGCGCCATGGCGCGGGAACTATACTAGTTAATTACTTGTAGAACAAGTGGTTTATGAAGCTAAAAAGAAGTGGTTCGTAAAGTTATAACAAAACATGAACCACTTGGTTTAAACTCCTGAACCACTTGGTTTGAAACCCTGAACCACTTGGTTTGAAACCCTGAACCACTTGGTATAAAAACTTTGAACCACTTGGTTTAAACCCTCTGAACCACTTGCTATTAAAACCTTGAACCACTTGGTGTTCAAACCCTGAACCGGTTGTATTAACACTCTGAACCGCTTGATATAAAAACCCTAAACCACTTGGCATAAAAACACATACGAATTGAACATGTGAACCCATAAAAAAGTGGTTCATGAAGTTATAAAAAGTGGTTAATGAAGTTATCAAGAAGTGGTTATAGAGTTTTCATTCTTCTTTTATTTTCTTTTAATGCTTAGTTTATAATTGTTTTTTATTTTTTTAAAATAAAATGGTTCATGAACCAATAATATTTACTTCGTGAACCACTTCTATTTATATGTGCTGAACCGCTTGGTTTAAAAAACCTGAACCACTTCGTATTAAAAACCCTGAACCACTTGATACTAAAACCCTGAACCACTTGGTTTAAAACCATGAATCACGGGGTATAAAAACTCTGAACCACTTGGTATAAAAACCTCAAACTACTTGATGTCAAATCCCTGAACCACTTAATATAAAAACACATAGGAATTGAACATGTGAACCAATAAAATAAAGAAACAAATCAAAGCCAAAGAAACAAATCAAAGAACCAATAAAATCAAAAAGCTTCGTGAGTGATTTAATTAGCTCAATTGATTGTTCCATTTTAGTAGCAGCCAAATAAACAAATCAAAGCCAGTGTAAAAACAAGAAAGGAGCCACGATAATTTAATTAGCTCAATTGATTGTTCCGTTTTCTGGTTTGAGAAATCTAAAACTGCACAATCGACCAAGACAGGTAGAGAGTTGAGAGCCAACACTATGGGAGAGAGAAGCGGGCTATCGATTAAAACTGAAATTGAGGACAAACATCCCTCAAATCAACACCAATAGAGGGGCGGCTGGTGGAGGAAGACGACACCGATGAAAGACGCTGCCGAAGGCTGAGAGACAGGGGCGATGGCAATGCAAGAGAGGAAGGAGGAGGAGGAGCAGGGTCGATTCCAATCCCTAGCCTCCGACTCCATAATCGCGGCGGTCGAGCTCGCTCTAGGGCGCTGGTGTTGAACTCCTCGAAAGCGAGCTCCGATTCGAATGAGTCTAGGCAAACGGAGGAGAGGGAGGGATGAACGAAGGAAGCCATGGGTTGTTGGAAGAGAGGAGCCAGAACGTTTTCTCTGAGTCCTCCTCAATTCAATTGATCTGATGAATGACATATTTAAAGAAATCCTAAAAACTGAATTCTAATGCAGTTGAGGCACGTTCATCCCCACACTCATCACTAATTAACCCCACTAATATTTCTAATTAATTAACCCCACTAAATATTCTAACACTACCACTTGATTCAAAATTACACAATTTTATTTTTTAATTTCCTTCAGACGCAGACGCCCATCATCGTCTTCAATCTTCTCGGCGCTGGACACACTTCTCGTCGCCGCCTTCAAATTCTTCGATGTACCTCTCATCGTCTTCGATTCATGGAGCACTTTTCCGATCTCCATACCTCGGTCAAACTCTCATCACAGCCCTTCAACCGCCTTCATGACTGCCTTCTTCGGCCGGACTCTCCCCATCGGAGCCCACTTCTTCAACTTCGACCTTCTTCGGTCGGACTCTCATCGGAGCCGGTGACTGGACTCTATTCCGCCGCCTTCGACTGGACTCACATTATAGCCCTTCAACAACCGCCTTCTTCTTCGGCGTTCTTCACCGGACTTCATCATTTCCGGTCATAAACATACACATGGATCGATGGACTCTTATCGGAGCCCTCATTCTGTGGCCGCCTTCTTCAATCGGCCAAATCTTCCACCTCCATCTCGTCGGTGGTGCTGCCCTCCATGGACAGCTTTTTGCCCGAACTCTTGTACGGACACTTAACCTCCGAGATCTTCATCTTCTGAACAACTGTTGGCCTTCATCTTCGACCTCTCGATCTTTCCTACCATGGAAAGACTCGACAAATGGAGTACCTCTCTCGGCCTCCTCATGACTCCATTGCTTGGAATCATATCTTCAACAGACAAAGCGCCATCTCCAGGCCTCCGCATCAAGATTCCTTTGCTTGGAACCGCCCTCAACACACTGAGCATCCTCTCGGCTCACTCCTTCATGATTCCTTCAATTGGAACCGTCTCCAAACAACCATGGTGGCTTCCTCCTCATGGGAAGACATTTGATATTGATAACTCTTCCAAACAAACATGGTGGCTTCCTCCTCATTGGAACCGTCTCCAAACAAACATGGTGGCTTCAATTGGAACCGTCTCCAAACAAACATGGTGGCACCCTCTCGGCTCACTCCTTCATGATTCCTTCATTTCCCACGAATAATCCTTTATTCCTAGGTTCTCATCTTAAGGGTTGTTCCCACAGGAGCCACCCCTATATATAAAAGGGAATTACCCATTAGCTGATCGATCGATTGCATCAAAATGAAAGGAAAAACTTTATATAGAAAATGCAATCAGCGGTTCGATCAATATATAAGTTTTTCCTAAACTATTTCATTGCTAAGTGTTAAGATATATTGCCAGGCACGGACAAAACTCAGCCCACCCCAAAATCTTAGAATGTATATAATTATAAGTACCAACCATCACAAAGATTGATTGGTACAGATGGTTTTTTGTAAATGTCCAATTTGAGCCTATTGTGAGCAACCGGAGTTCGATTCTCGCTTGTCTTTGATTTTTATTTTTGTTTTTGGGCTGGGCTTTCACTTTGGCAGTTTGGCCTGCACTCCTCACAAATTGAGATTGGCTAGCTGACGATGTCATGATTCACTCTCTGCTTCTATTCCCACCTATAGAGATAGGTTTTTATTTTTATCTTCATTAGTTTTTTTTTTTTATATCTAGGTGTTTATATGTGTTATTAATAGATTTTAAAAATTTGTTCATTATTTCATCAAAAAAAAATATTTATTATATATTTTTATTTTTGTCTTTATTAGTTATTTTTCTAGGTGTGTGTATTTATAGTATACATTTTATATTGATAACTCTTAAAATTTTATTCATTGTATAAGGTGAATTTAGCCTACTCCAATTTTCATTCCTGGTTTCGTGCCTGTATATTGCTATAACATATATTATTAAATGATTTAGAAGCGCACATTCACGTGAAAGTATAGTGAGTAGTGAGTACGTACCAGTTCTTCCTTCAGCATCTCCCAGCGTAACTGTTTCATTTGCAAACAATTTAATTAATTAATTAAGAGCGTACGGTGCGTTGTACGTTGTACATATGGAAATCAGCGTGAATGTGCGAGGAAATAGTACTTACGGTTTAATTTCTCTTTTTCCAGGAGTCCAAAAACTACAGGGAAGATTGATAAAGGGAGGGAGAGGTGATTAGCATATATATTCGGCCGATCGAGGAGTAACGATTTTAAGAGTGTGTGTATATATATATATATAAAACTACGAACCTCATGTCTTTGATGACTAAAAGGAGCAATTATTGTGGGATTATCGACAAGTATTGCCTGGATATATATAAAGCAAAGCAAAGTGAGATCAATAATTCGCATCTTTGGAATAAAAAGAAGAACGCGCGTACCGACAAAGGTATATATATAAAATGACGAGCCTCCCATGCAACATCCAAGTCTTCGTCTGATTTAGAATAAGTGGGGATTCTCAACTCCTGTATATATATCACCAATTTAATTAAGCAAGTGAAAGGTGAAATTTGAATTGTTCGATCACACGCACATACATATAATTTAGTCTTTTTTACAATAAAATCGATGGACGGACTTAAAAAAAGGTTGATGGATCGACTAGCTAAAGTACCTAACAAAGTAAAACGAATGAAGCAATATGATATTTTTTTTATAATAAAGACTATTGATCAGATATTTAAAAAAAAAAAAACTGTTGATAATAGAAAGCGCCCATTCACGTGAAAGGAAGATTTGAGTACGTACCAGTTCTAAATTCACCAAGTATCTGTGATACTATTTCATTTCCAAATCATTGAACAATGTTAGCAACTGCAATCGGAGCTTTCTATATATATATATATATACTAACATACACACATATACAAAGCGAGGCAATATATATTACTTACGTATTTAATTTCCTTTTTCCAGCCGCACAGAAACTGGCGATTGAGAAAGAAAGAGAGGGAGATGTGATTATCATGTTCGGAGAAGCACAATTGATGGAGGAGTACTAACTTTAACTAACCTCGTCTTTACGATGGCTTAAAGAAGCCATTAATGAAGGATTATCCCCAATTATGGCCTGAATAATATATAGTGAAAGGTGAAATTAACTAATGATTCGCGTATTTGGAATAAAATTAAAACAAGTAATTACGTACGTACTCTTGAAGGGGGTTTTAAATGGGTAAAAGAAAAAGAAAAGGCAATGAAATGACGAACCTCCCATGCTGCATTGAAATCGTCGTCTGTTTCAGCATAGAGGGGAAGTTTCAACTTCTGTATCAGAAAATTAAGCATGTCAAAAGGTGATCATAATGGGATGGTATGAGTGTATATGTGTGAGTTAGTGAGAGCAAAAGTGTCTAAGTTGTTGAGTTTGTAATCTAGAATTCCTATGTTTTATCCAAGCTAAGATGGTTAGCTTGTAGTCAAGTAAGGTTAGTTAAAGTTAGTTATGTTTTCAGATTTGTAAAGGGTGTTGTGTGGACAGTTTCTATTACAGTTTTTGAAGTCTTGTAGTGGGCTAGGTAGTGGATAGAAGTTATGAGTTGGTTAATGTTTTCAGATGGTGTATGTATGCAAGTTTCAATTCAATCAAGGGGTAAGGCAGTTATTCGATTTTATGTGTTCAAGTTCTCTTCTGTTCCACAGAAGAACTTGACTTTTCTGTCTTCGAAAGTAAGCAAATTCAGTGTGAATTTGAGCCTTGATCCACCTCCAATTTCAACATAAGTGTGTGCACTGTGAGCTCGGATGTAAGCAACCACTGGAGGGGCATTTTCGTAATTTCGTCATTATTTGTAGAAGCCTTTATATGGCTGGAATTCGGTTAGAACTGTGTAACAAACTCAATTACAGCTTGTGATTTCTTGTTCTCCAATGGAGGTTTTCCGATTCCTTTCATTTTCGATCTATTGATGCAATTTGTTGCTCGATTTGCATAAGTTCAAATGGTATCAGAGCCCTGAGTTACGATCTGTCGTCATTTTCTGGTTTTCGTTTTGGAGTTCTGGTGTTTCCCGGAGCTCGTCTTTGTTTTGAAAAATCCGGTGAGATCTGGATTTCCTGTGATCAGGATTTCCTGTGATCAATATGGTTGAAAGAGGAGCAGCTAACTCACAAGGACAATCGTCCGGTGTTGGAGGTGACAACAATGGACAAGGAAGAGGAACTTTCGTCACTCCTCCTGCTCCAGGTTTAGGCGCTAGCAGGGGATGGAATTTTGCGAATCAAGGGATTCAGTTTGGAGACATGATGCAAGGCCTAGGTATGTCGAGTGCTCATGTCAATCCATTATTTTTGTCAAATTCGGACCATCCAAGAATGGTTTTAGTCTCGAATCCTTTCAATGGAGCCAACTTTACAAGCTGTGTAAAGCCTCTAGAAGGCAGTGATGATTTCGAGAAATGGATGCGTGTAGACAAGATGGTGTTGTGCTGGTTGTTTAATTCGATGGCTAGAGAAGTAACAGAGAGTCTCATGTATGTTGAAACATCGAAGGAACTCTGGGATGATGTAAAGGAAAGATTCTTTGAATCCAATGATCCTCTAGTTTACCAATTGCGTAGGGATTTGGCCAATCTCAGACAAGATAATATGTCTGTAGGGGCTTATTTTGGTAAACTAAGCAAGATTTGGGATGAACTAAAGTCCTTAGATGATGTTCCTTTGTGCAACTGTGGAGGAATAAATGGATGCAGTCGTGCTTTACTGAAGAGAATCATTGACCGAGAGGAGAAAGCAAAGGTTATGCAGTTTTTGATGGTTTCGAATGATGTGTATGAGAACCTGAGGAGTAACATACTGTCCAAGGATCCTATGTCTGGGATCAATAAAGCTTTTCAAATGGCCACACAGATAGAGAGGTCTAAAGGAGTTACTAGTGTTATTCAAGGTGAGCAAAATGCCTTGAATGTGTCAAGACAATTTGATAGATTTGGACAGTTTGGGCAAATTGATAGAAACTATCAACTGGACGTACAATGAAGCAAATGTTGTTAAGGGTTACAGAACTGGTGAGCACTCAAAGTATTTTGATAAGAGTACTGAGCAAGGATATAGAGATTATAAGAAAGCCAAGCTTGAGAGGAAATGTGATCATGGTGAGGGAGGACATACCAATGAGTTTTGTTTTAAGATCATAGGGTATCCTGAATGGTTTAGAGGACCCAAAGATGAAGGCAAGCTTAGGCCGACTAGAAAATTTGCAGCACAGTTTGAATCTGTACAGCAAGAGAGTCCCTTTGAGGAGGATACTTACAACACTAGCAAACCAGATCAGGCAGTTGTGAATGCTGTGTTTCAGGAAGTACTGAAATTAATGAAGGGAAAGTCCCAGGTGGAGAGTGTTGATAGCACTGCCAATCAGAATATGGTGCATTTTGCAGGTACTCTAAGTTCTTCCTTTCTAATTGGAGTAAATAAATCACAACATGATCCGTGGATTGTTGATTATGGGGCCACATATCATATTGCCTTTGATTGTCAAATTTTCTCAGAAGTTTTTGATTTCAAGACTGCAATCAAACTTGGGTTACCTGATGGCAATTGCATCCCAGTGACACTGTTTGGTACAGTCAGATTGAGTTCTGACTTGGTGTTAAAACATGTTCTCTTGGTGCCTCAATTTAGACATAACCTGTTATCTGTTTCTAAGTGTCTTTGTGAGCAACAACTGAGATTCAATTTCGATGCTATGGGATGTTGGTTACAGGACCTTACAACTAAGGTGATCATTGCAAAAGGATTTGAAGACAAAGGACTATATGTTTTGAAGACTGGTGTGAAAGTGCAGTCTCAGTTGCAGTTTTTTGGATCTTTGAATAATGTCAGTTGTAATAACATGCTATTAATGCATGCCAGATTGGGACATATGTCTTTTTCTAAGCTACAGCATATTCCTGGTTGTACTGCTATTGATTTTCAAAACTTACATTGTGATGTGTGTTCTATGACTAAAGCACACAAGTTACAATTTGATAGAAGCTTGTCTGTTGCTGAGAGTGTTTTTCATCTTTTGCATTTGGATGTTTGGGGTCCCTGCAGAGTTCCAGCTATGTGTGGAGCCAGATATTTTCTCACTATTTTAGATGATTTCTCTAGATGCACTTGGGTTTATTTAATGCAAGACAAAATGCAGGTGCTAAGGTTGATCACAACCTTTCTTAACATGGTTGAAACTCATTTCAAATTGCCTGTTAAGATAGTGAGGACTGACAATGGAACTGAATTTACTCAGAAAGGTTGCAAGGATTTGTTTGATTCAAGAGGAATTATCCATCAGAAAGCTGCTCTAGGGGTTCATGAACAGAATGAGAGAGTAGATAGAAAATACAGACACCTTTTGGAAACTGCCAGGGCCATCAGAGTGCATGCTGGCTTACCTTTAAATTTTTGGGGAGATTGTGTGCTTGGTGCAACCCATCTTATCAATAAAATGGCTACCCCAAACTTGAAATGGAAATCACCTTTCGAAATCCTCAATCACACATCTCCCAGTTATGATCAGTTAAGGGTCATTGGTTGCCTTTGCTATGTTGTCCAATCAAATGACTATAGACAAGTTGGGGACTATAGCTAGAAGGTGTGTATTTCTTGGATATCCTCCCAATCAGAAGGCCTACAAACTATTTGATCTTGAGAGAAAGACAATCATTATTAGTAGGCATGTAAAATTTGAGGAAAATTTGTTTCCATTCAAACAGACTGCAGTGGTGCAACCTCATGCTCAGTCTATTGATTTTCAAGCAATTGATCATTTTGATCCTGAGCTTGAGTGGACACATGTCCCTGTGTTTCCTCCCAACAACAATGAGTCAACTCCTCTTAGCTCTCCATCTGTTACTCAATCACCTACCAATCTACATATATTAGACTCTCCACCCTCTTCACATCTCACTCCTCCTCCTCAGCTGCATGTACCTTCATCATCTCCTGATATGTCTCCTGATCCTCATATGAATATAAGGAAACATATCACAAGGCCTGCTAGACTCAATGATTTTGCATATTCTCATCTCCCTATCAGAGGCAGTCTTGATTCATCTCAGTCTGATTCTTTTGTTGTATTTGTCATCAACAACCTATCTCATTTGTCACAGGCCTATGTTCATTCACTGGTTAATGTTTGTTCCATCTTTGATCCTAATTCCTACTCTCAAGCTAAAGGAATTCCTGAATGGGAGACTGCCATGGATAAAGAACTGATGGCACTAACAGACAACCATACATGAGAAGTTACTCCTATCCCTCCAGGAAAGAAACCAATATGTTGCAAGTGGATTTTTAAAGTTAAATACAGACCAGATGGAACATTTGAGAGATACAAATCAAGGTTGGTAGCAAAGGGTTATAATCAAGTCAAAGATAGAGATTACAAGTAAACTTTCTCACCTGTTGCTAAACTATCTAGAGTGAGAATCTTCCTTACTATTGCTGCTTGTAAGGGTTGGTTGTTGCATCAATTGGATGTCAACAATGTTTTTTTGCATGTTTATTTGGAGGAAGAGGTCTACATGAGTCCTCCTCCTGATTACAAGGTAGCTCATGGAAGTGTGTGCAAATTAACTCGATCCTTATATGGTTTGAAGCAAGCAAGTTGCCAGTTGAATCATGAACTTACAAGATTCATGATCACATTGGGTTACTCCCAATCTTCCCATGATTTCTCTATGTTTGTCAAGACATCAGGGAATCACATGAGAAGTGCTCTTCCCATGATTTCTCTATGTTTGATGATATGCTCCTCATGAGAAATTCAGAAAATAAAATTGAGAACACCAAGTCTGCATTGCATAAATAATTCACCATTAAGGATCTTGGGGTTGCAAGATATTTCCTTGGCATGGAAATTTCTAGATCATCTGCATGCATTCTATTGAATCAAAGGATGTATTGGACATCCTCACTGATGCAAAGATGGATGGTTGTAAGGAAGCCTCATTTTCTATGTAGCACGGAGTTAAGTTGTCTGCCAGCATAGGTGATTCTATTACCAATTCAGAAGATTACAGGAGGCTTGTAGGAAGGTTGCTTTACCTCACTCTTACCTGACCTGACATATCTTACATTGTCCAGCAACTGAGCCAATTTCTTCAATATCCTTTGAAACCACATTAGAATGCCTTGATGTATCTACTCAGGTATCTCAAAGGCACATTCAACTTTGCTATTTCCTATCCTTCCAATTCAACACTGAATATTCGAGCCTTTAGTGATGCTGATTGGGGCAATTGCCTAGATACTGGGCGTTCTCTGTCTGGCTATTGTGTGTTTTTAGGCTCATCCTTTGTCTCTTGGAAGACTAAGAAACAGAAAGTGGTTTCTAAATCCTCAACCGAGAGTGAGTACAGGAGCATGTCCTATGTTGCTAGTGAACTTGTTTGGATGCAAGGCATCCTGTCTGATTTTGGTATTCATGTCTCTCTTCCCATCCCTTTACATTGTGATAAAAAGTCTGCCCAACAACTGGCCCTCAACCCCATCTTCCATGAGCGCACCAAACATGTCAGGATTGACTCCCATTTTATTCGAGAAATGATTTATGCAGGCTTCATCAACACTGTCCATGTGCCAACAACCTTGCAAGTGGCCGACATTTTCACCAAAGCTCTTGGGGCCAAGCAGCATGAGTTCTTTCGAGCCAAGCTTGGCCCAGTCCTCCCAGTTCTAGGCACAGCTTGAGGGGGGTATATGAGTGTATATGTGTGAGTTAGTGAGTGCAAAAGTGCCTAAGTGTGTGTACTGTGAGCTCGGATGTAAGCAACCACTGGAGGGGCATTTTCGTAATTTCGTCATCATTTGTAGAAGGCTATATAAGGTGGGAATTCGGTTAGAACCGTGTAACAAACTCAATTACAGCTTGTGATTTCTTGTTTTCCAATGAAGATTTTCCGATTCCTTTCATTTTCGATCTATTGATGCAATTTGTTGCTCGAATTGCATAAGTTCAAACATGGGTTCGTCCATTCATATGAAATCTAGATTAAGATTGAACAAGATGATCGATGAATACCTCTTCATTCTTTAACCGCTCATAAATTAGCGATGGATAAGTAAAATCTTTTGGCAAGTCACCTTCATCTTGATCAACAACTTCCTCGTCTGCTGGTATCTTTGTAGTTTCCTATTTGACCCCCAAATAATTTAACAACGTCAACATATTATATATATAAAATAACAACTATATAGAACGTCAACATATTATATATATAAAATAACAACTATATAGATATATATATGTATATATATATATATATATGTATATATATATATATATATGTATATGTATATATATATATGTATATGTATATATATATATATGTATATATATATATATATATATATATATATATATATATATATATATATATATATATATATATATATATATAGAGAGAGAGAGAGAGAGAGAGAGAGAGAGAGAGAGAGGTTCTATCAACCAATTCAATGACAATATATTTTGACTACTATGAAGATTATATCATGTTTTTCCTTATACATTTCCTGCATTTCCTTCTCTAGCTGGTTTATGGGTTTTATGTCATTTTCCCCTGCTTTTGTCATGTTCTGTAATAAGGGACATCATCCTATATGTTTAGCACATGACATCAGGGTCGTCCCAGAGATTTTATGGGCCCTGTGCTACAATTAATTTTCGGATCCTTATATTAAAGTAGGTTTTAAGTCGGGTAATAAATTAGAGTGTCGTAAGTAATTATAATTTGAATTAACATTGGTATTAATAAATTTATAGTATATTTTAAACCGATTATACCTAACAAAAAAGATAAAATGCTCTCAAATATTAATTTTTAGGTAGATGTTGTTGTTTGATTAACCATGTTTTGTTTGCTAACCATAAACATTAATTTATCTAATTAAATAAATATTCGTAGATATAAATATTTACAAATAAAATAAAATAGAGAAAATTAGAAACCCCATAAAAGAAGAAAATATAGCATTTGATTGAATTAAAAAATTTGATGGAAAAATAATAATAGGGGATTGGGTGGGAACCCTAGTTAACTAAAATTAATTTAATAAAAAGTGTTCATGGGGCCTGCTGGTAAGTAACTTTTGAAATTTGTGAAAAGTGCTTGTATTGAGAATCGAACTTGGTACCAAAAGCCAAATGAAGCGCGCATATAATGTTTTCAAGAGGAGTGCTTGTACTCACTCCAAATTGATAGGGTTTGGGGAAGTGTAGTTGCTATCATGAAGGCATTGAATGCCACTTATGTCTTTCCTATTCTGTCTAAAAGTGTTGCTAAGGGCTTTATGTTT
Organism: Persicaria tinctoria; assembly: GCA_037127255.1. NCBI lineage: Eukaryota > Viridiplantae > Streptophyta > Magnoliopsida > Caryophyllales > Polygonaceae > Persicaria > Persicaria tinctoria. The sequence goes on along the minus strand of JBANSL010000005.1, from coordinate 4,727,267 downwards.
GTTGATTCATCATAGCCTTTCTGGGAAGAAATTATAGAAAGATTTGGACAGTCTAATGAACCACTTATATTTCAAATCAAGAAGAGACTAGGACATGTGGTGCAGGGGAATATGAATTTGGCTGATTCATATAATGTTTTCAAGAGGAACTGGGATAAGCCGCAGGTGTTAGAGAGTGTTCCTGAGTGCTTGTATGGTGCTATAACAACTTGTACATGTGCCTTCAAAAGGAAGTTTACTGTGATTGAGTCTCGCAACAGGCTTATGCAGTTCTTGCTTAGCTTAAATGATAGTTATGATGCTGCTAGAAACTCTATACTAGCTAATGATCTCTTGTCGAGCATCAACAAGACTTATTATATTTTACAGCAATTAGAGAGGGGCAATGAAGCCTTGAATGATACTTTTGGATCTCAGAGAATCAATGCAGATTCTAGTGCTATGGATGCCAACAAAAATGGGAATAATTTTCAGTATAAACGTGTTGGTATTTGCAATCTATCCTTTAAGAGAGATGTGAAGGATTGTGTTGTGAGCCTAATTTGCCATGTTTTACACTTACTTTTATATCGATTTCTACATGCATTTCATGAATTTGGGTTAGAATAGTATAGAATTTGTGTAATTTATGTTTATTTGGCAATATATGGAGGTCTACACAAGTTTTTGTTATATTTTGCAGAAATCGGACGCATATTGGAGCTTAAGGGAAAGTCATGAAGAAGCTAAGAATGGTGCAGCTGGAGAAAATACCATTTTTTCACCATCCATCATTCGGAATCAAGCTTTGATGTCTTCATAAAAGTTGTAGCATTCAAAAAGAGTTTCCAACGCATGGTCATATGCATCAATCCGACGAACGAGGACTCGGGAAAGTGCGTTTCAAGAACAGAGCAGAATGCTGAAAGCTAACAGCACTACTCGACGTCGACCACGTCTAGTCGAAGTCGAGTACACCAGGAGCCAGAAGTTCACCCGGAGTCGAGCATAGTGTAACACCCCGTCCCACATCGGATATCATAAGGATGTTGGGAGTGATTTATAAGTGATTTAAGCCCTACCTATGTCACAAGAGCTCTTCCTTTTCAGGCTCCAAGTGAGGACAACGGACCTGAGAGGGCTAGGTGGCATGGGCTGGCGCCTCTTAAGACCCTGGGTCTTACAGATGGTATCAGAGCCGACTCCGGGCTCGGAGGTGCGCCGACAGTATGCTCGGGTACGCTCCTCCCGGAGGGCAGTCCCTTGGGCCTGACGGGGTCGTCAGTGCTTTAAGTGGGGGAGATTGTAACACCCCGTCCCACATCGGATATCATAAGGATGTTGGGAGTGATTTATAAGTGATTTAAGCCCTACCTATGTCACAAGAGCTCTTCCTTTTCAGGCTCCAAGTGAGGACAACGGACCTGAGAGGGCTAGGTGGCATGGGCTGGCGCCTCTTAAGACCCTGGGTCTTACACATAGCCACTCGAGAGCCCAGAGCTACTCGACGTCGAGTACACCTACTGGAAGTCGAGTACACATGTCGAGTCCAGAAGGTGTCCGAGCTCGAGTGCAACCCAGGAGGAAAAGTTCCAATCGACGTCGACTAACTCTAGTCGAAGTCGAGTACGATCCAGTGGCCGAATCCGAGTCCGAGATCGAGTGGAGTATGAAGAAGATAGATTACTTGAAAGGAAAGGAACAAGATATTTTATCTAATCAAGAGAAGATATATCAAGATGGAATGAATTTATCCACATTAGCTTTATTTCCTTTATCATAATGTTTTATCTTTATGTTATTAGATAGAAAGTTTAGATATAGATATAGTTGTTCTTTCCTTGATTAGCGGGGTTTGAGCACTATAAATAAAGCCTTAGGGGCTGAGGCATTAGGCATCTTATTCCAATTCAATTCTAGAGAGAACAAGTAAGTAGGAGAGAGAGAGAGCTTGTGGCGAGAGCAAGGTGGAAAGGCGAGAGCGGATTTGGCTTGTTCGGTTGTAAGCTTTCTTTTATTTAATTCAATGAAATTTAGTTTCTTTTGTTATTTGATGAGTTTCTTGATGATGAAGAGCGAGTGGTCACCTAACTTCTAGGGTCGGGGTGAGCCCGACGGTGGCCATGTAAGGTGATGCGGTAAAGGTACAATCTTTTGATGCAATTCGTCTTCTATCCCCATGAGCATGATTCTTTTGCGAAAGTTGAAGGTGATCCTTGTTTGTGTTATTGAATCGAAAGTGATCTTAATGCAACTTGGGTTAATTATGCGAAAAGGGTTAGTAACAATTAGGGTTTATGCGAAAGCCTCTATATTCCTAGTTGTTAATAATGAAAGTTATTTGATGAAAAGCATGATCTTTTATGCCTTTATGTGTTATTTTGCATGGTTATCGTTGTGGTGTTGAAACCCTGATCTTGGAAGTGCTTTACTTTATTGATTTTTTTATTACAAATTTCGTGTTTACTTTCAGATTTATGCAATTTAGAGTTTCGGTTTTCGTTTCTGTTTTCACTCAAAATCGACAAAGCGTGTTCGACGTCGAGTACGACTTGGTCGACGTCGAGTAGGATCAGTCGAGGTCGAGTACTTTCTGTTGGTTTTCGTTTGCTTTTTTGTTTCTATTTCTGTTTTGGTTGACAGCCTAGTCGAATTCGAGTACCTTATTCGAAGTCGAGTACCTTACTCGAAGTCGAGTATGCTTCTGGTCGAGATCTGCTGAGTTTCGGAACGGAAAAGGCGGGCGCTGACACGCTTCCTCGTGGATCGGTCCTGACTACCTTCTACTACAGCGGGAGGAAGTCTTGTAACAACAAATTGGCGCCGTTGCCAGGGAAGCCATCAATCGCGCCCTTTTTAGTTCTATTTCTTTTCCTTATATTTGTTTTTATTTCTAGTTCCTTTTTACTTGCTTTTTCTTTTTGCTTTTCAGGTGCATGCGAAGAACTGATCGCACGCCTATAGACCCTATTCTCGAGCCGGAGCGATTTTTCCATCTTCAGCCAAGGCTTAGGAGGAGACTCATGTCAACATTCGACGAGAACGTGGGCCAGCTCACACCTGCGCAGGAGCTTGACGACTCCGCCGACAAATTGAGGCATTCACCACCAGAGAAGCTGAACACGCCCGACGAGAGGCGGAATATGCACAAAACCAGTAGCGGTGGGAAGCAAGGGTAGATCGCGAGGTCAACGCGAGAAGGGAACTTGAGGAGTGGATGGGGCATATACCAGCCAATGCAAAAGAATATCTGCATCCTACTCTGGAAGTTCCAGAATCAGCGATCATTCTTCCCGCTATTAACTATGAAATTCGTCCTTCTTTTATTACTGATATTAGAAATAGTCAATTTAGTGGAAGAATAAATGAATATCCTTTAGAGCATGTCACCACTTTTATAGACTTATGCGAAGATGTAGCTGATGGTGCTAATCTTGAATATTTAAAACTAAAGGCTTTTCGTTGGTCCCTTGCATGAATAGCCCAACAATGGCTGGAAGGATTGCCTGCACGATCAATTCGCACTTGGAATGAGCTACAAGACCTGTTCCTCAACAAGTTCTTTCCTCTTGCAAAGACATCTGCTATCAGACAACAAATCACGACTTTCAGACAAAAGCCAGGGGAACCACTTGCACAAGTCTGGGAGCGCTACAAGAGGCTTCTGAAATCCTGTCCTACTCATGGCCAGCCGCCCTACGTCATACAGAAGATCATCTTCAACTGCCTGGATGCACCTACTAAGGATCGGATCAACAACTACACCAACTATGAGTATCGTGGATACACTCCACGCCGTGCATGGGAGGTATTTGAGATGCTGGCAAACTACGACAACACTTATGAGACTTCTGCGGCCGCTTCCGACGAAAGGTATGAAAGGCCTGCCCCATCTATGCCGCTGTATGTGCCATCAAAGGAAGTTGATCCAGACGTCAGGGAGCAATTCCAGAATGACCAGGTACGTCGTCTTACCAAACAAGTTAAATTCCTCTCCAAAAATCAGCCTTGTTTGGAATGTGGGTCTGTGAGGCACAACACTACTGCGTGCCCACACGTCGATCAAGTACAACAAGCAGAAACCCACGCGGAGGTAAGGTATGCTGGGGGACACTACTCAGGGCCACATCAGAACCAGAATTAGAGCTACTATCGCCCGCCCCAGCATCAGAACCCCCCTCCCTACAGAGCTCCTAGTCACTCTGACAGAGAAGGTAAGAAGGATGACATGCAAACCATCCTTGAGGAGATGCGGAGGAACCATTCAGACACCAAGCAACCCTTCAATTCCATCTACACTCAGATGCATGGTGTGAACTCTAGGCTTGGGGAAATCGATATATGGCGGAAATCGATTGACATACAGAGTAGCCAGCTAGCGACAACCGTCCCCAAACAACCAGGTACACTCCCTGGATCTTCTGAACCTAATCCTAAAGGTAAATCTACAAGACAGGTAGCTGCAATGAACCTAAGGAGTGGGCGACAGATGCAAACGCCCGAGCCCAACAAAGAAGGAGAAGCTGCAGAAGACTCCTCGACGTCGACCAAGCCACTCGACGTCGACCACAATCTGCTCGACATCGACCAGCACCAACTCGACGTCGACTAGAATTCTGCGCCCAACCCAAAGTCGACTACAGTAGTCGATGTCGACCAACTTTCTGCCCCTGTCAACCACTCCTCAGCACCTCCGGAAAAGAAGAAGCTGCATTTCCCAACGAAATCTCCAATGGATCCAGCAGAGAAGAAGTTCCAGCGCTTCATTATGATGCTTCAACGACTCAATGTCACCATTCCCTTCACAGAAGCTCTTAATGAGATGCCATCCTATGTCAAGTTCCTTAAGGAGATTCTGAGCAAGAAGCGGTCAATGGCTGAGATCGCAGAGGAATGCATCCAGATGGACGTATTAGAGAAAATGCCAAATCTAGGTAAGTTTCTTATAACCATTGGATTTGGTCAATACAAATTTAATGCTTTATGTGATCTTGGAGCCAGTGTGAGTATAATGCCTCTATCAATATGGTCCAAGATTAAGATAGGTGCCCTAGAGCCTGTGGATGCTAAGCTTTATATGGCGAACAACACGGTGGTCATCCCAACAGGCATGGTGGATAATGTGCCCGTACAAGTAGGTAAGTTCTTCGTCCCTGCTGATTTCTTAGTTATTGATATGGCAGAGGACCCTGTTTGCCTAATCATTCTAGGAAGGCCCTTTTTGGCAACGGTGGATGCCAACATAAGCGTAAGGAAGGGAGTGCTCACTTTCAACATCAGCGATGAGGTAATTGAGTACTCTTTTAATAAAACCGAAAGGCACACAGGTCCCATGGAAGAGGTCAAGTCTATATCAGCCAGGTACATCACTTGCGGGGAGCCTAAGGTAAGAAATATAACCCCGAGGAGCTAGAGAAGCGAGCTATGGAAGCCCATGTAGAGAAGATCATGGCAATTCTGAACGAGGAGACAGACGATCTACTCGACGTCGACCAAGGTAAGTCGATTTCGACTAACTTTTATTCAGAATCATTGCCAGGTACTAAGTATGGGGTCGATGTCGACCAGAGGTACTCGGCATCGAGTACCCTAGTCGACGTCGACCAGATCCCGAGCACTCCACCGACTGCATCAACATCGAGTACACCACCCGAGGCCAAGCTGTACTCGACGTCGAGTAACCTACTCGACGTCGACCATAACCCTTCTTCCTCGACTCCTTCTTCCTTGACGAGCAACCCATCAGAGCCAAAAACGTACTCGACGTCGAGTACCTTACTCGACGTCGACAGACACATGGGTCCTCGACTTCTCCATCCTCGACGAGCAGACCACCAAACGTAGCAACATACTCGACGTCGACCACTTCTACTCGACGTCGAGTAGAACCTGATGTCCCGAATTCCGATTCTGCGAAGGTAAGCCAAGGTATGAACATCTCTTTTCTATTTCAATTAAAGATCTATCTATACATGGGAGAGGTTTGCCTTGGTATGTGCGATTGTGCAGGGTTTCCGATGACGATCCAAAGAAATATGAAGTGGGAGACATGGTCTATGTCTCTAAATCAAAGGATCATTGGTTTCCCAACAAATTTACCAAGAAGAAGATGAGACCCTTCACTGTGAATAAGATCCATTCAGGAGGATTGCAACTGATGGACAAGAATGGAGTCATGTTTGAAGCCCAAGCTACATGGGCCTTGCAGATGCCACCTTGAGCTTAACAGAGAAAGTCGGTCTGGCGACTATAAAATCTAGAGCTTGTAAATATACATTTACTTTTTGAGATTTTTGGACATTGCTGTTTTTGGTTTTTGTTTTGGACACTGTTTTTAACGTTTTTCTATTGTAGATATTTTCCGTCTAACGAATCTTGCAGGTGAGAGAAGCTGAAGATCTACTCGAAGTCGAGTAAGCGTACTCGACGTCCACCACACATCTCAAGCAGAAAGGAGCATGTGGTCGAGAGGATCACCCTGGAGGTTTCACTGTACTCGAAGTCGAGTAAGCGTACTCGAAGTCGACCACACCTACTCGAAGTCGATCAGATCTTCCTCGATGTTGATCACCTTTGCAGCCACATTGCACTCGATTTCCGACGATCAACACACCTATCTAGTGAGTTTCTTTCTTTACCCTTATTTTTTATACAGTGAGGACACTGTAATGTTTAAGTATGGGGTGGGGGAAGAGCTTACTTTGTGCATATTTGATATATTTGTGCATTATTTCTTGAATTGCTTATGGATGGCTATTTTGGAATTCATATTTGATTTATGAGCTTACATGCATGTTTTCCAAAGTTTGGAAAAATGACCCCCATTTAAAATTTTGATAAATGTCATGGAAGCTTATATTGAACTCGACGATGCAAAATTGGATTCATTAGAGATATAACATGAAATTGCCTAGTAAATGGAAGTCACAATGAAGTGCATATTTTTATGAAAACCATGGAAGGAGGTAAAATTTGAAATTGCTTTTGACATGTTGCATGATAAGAGGATGGAGGACTTTATATTTCCATATAATGCTCATATGTTTATATTCCTTAGCCTTACCTATGCTTATGCATAAAAAAGCCATATTATGCCTTATTTCAATTATTGCTCCACATGTTCCAAATATTGCCATTTTCTTTACCTTATTTCCATCCGGGGATTATGTTGAGAATGATGTTACATTATGGAGATTATTATATGGTGTTTGTGTTGTTATTATCATATTTGGAGTTTGGCAGGAAAGTTTGAAAAATATATGGAAAATTTAATGAGTGAAAGAAAATCCGGTCACCTCAGGAGATAAAGGTAGATCGACACTGCTCGCTGAGATAATAGTTTGGCGAGATGGGACACACAGGTGAGGAGTCCAAAGCACTAAGTATCCGGGGCCATTCATGACACCCATGTTTGCGACTCGCGAGAAGGCATTGCTAAGGTTAGAGAGGTAAAAGCATTATATTGAAAAAAAGCATCGAGCGATGAGCGAAAGGTGAGAAATCTTATGAAGAAGAAATGTGGTATGAAAATTGGAAAGTACTCAATTTCCCGGGATCATTAGCACCACATTGCCCACCTTAAGCCTTTTACCAAATCTACTCCTTATTGAGCTTAAATTAAAGTCCTCTTGATTATTAATGCTTTGTCACTTATGAATTGTTTTGCATAACCCTCTTTTTGTGAGTAGATGTTGCTTTTTAATTGCACATGCATGGAATTGTGACACTAGTACCTTTTTGAGGATGGTAATTGACTGCAGGGACATATGGAAATGAATCTAATATGTTGAGAGTTTTGATTTCTTCCCCTGAATGACAATTAAAAGTATTGCTTGAGGACAAGCAAACTTAAGTATGTGGTGTTTGTTGTGAGCGTAATTTGCCATGTTTTACACTTACTTTTATATCGATTTCTGCATGCATTTCATGAATTTGGGTTAGAATAGTACATAATTTGTGTAGTTTATGTTTATTTGGAAATATATGGAAGTCTACACAAGTTTTTGTTATATTTCGCAGAAATTGGACGCATATTGGAGCTTAAAGGAAAGTCATGAAGAAGCTAAGAATGGTGCAGCCGGAGAAAACGCCATTTTTTCACCATCCATCATTCGGAATCAAGCTTTGATGTCTTCATAAAAGCTGTAGCCCTAGAAAAGATCTTTCCAACGCATGTTCATATGCATCAATCTGACGAACGAGAACTCGGGAAAGTGCGTTTCAAGAACAGAGCAGAATGCTGAAAGCTGACAGCTCTACCCGACGTCGACCACGTCTTGTCGAAGTCGAGTACACCAGGAGCCAGAAGATCACCCGGAGTCGAGCATAGCCACTCGAGAGCCCAGAGCTACTCGACGTCGAGTACACATGTCGAGTCCAGAAGGTGTCCGAGCTCGGGTGCAAACCAGGAGGAAAAGTTCCAGTCGACGTCGACTAACTCTAGTCGAAGTCGAGTACGAACCAGTGGCCGAATCCGAGTCCGAGATCGAGTGGAGTATGGAGAAGATAGATTACTTGCAAGGAAAGGAACAAGATATTTTATCTAATCAAGAGAATATCATGATGGAAGGAATTTATCGACATTAGCTTTATTTCCTTTTAGATATTATTTCCTTTATCATAATGTTTTATCTTTATGTTATTAGATAGAAAGTTTAGATATAGATATAGATATAGTTGTTCTTTCCTTGATTAGCGGGGTTTGAGCACTATAAATAAAGCCTTAGGGGCTGAGCATTAGGCATCTTATTCCAATTCATTTCTAGAGAGAACAAGTAAGTAGGAGAGAGAGAGAGCTTGTGGCGAGAGCAAGGTGGAAAGGCGAGAGCGGATTTGGCTTGTTCGGTTGTAAGCTTTCTTTTATTTAATTCAATGCAATTTAGTTTCTTTTGTTATTTGATGAGTTTCTTGATGATGAAGAGCGAGTAGTCACCTAACTTCTAGGGTCGGGGTGAGCCCGACGGTGGCCATGTAAGGTGATGCGGTAAAGGTACAATCTTTTGATGCAATTCGTCTTCTATCCCTATGAGCATGATTCTTTTGCGAAAGTTGAAGGTGATCCTTGTTTGTGTTATTGAAGCGAAAGTGATCTTAATGCAACTTGGGTTAATTATGCGAAAAGGGTTAATAACAATTAGGGTTTATGTGAAAGCCTCTATATTCCTAGTTGTTAATAACGAAAGTTATTTGATGAAAAGCATGATCTTTTATGTCGTTATGTGTTATTTTGCATGGTTATCGTTGTGGTGTTGAAACCCTGATCTTGGAAGTGCTTTACTTTATTGATTTTTTTATTACAAATTTCGTGTTTACTTTCAGATTTATGCAATTTAAAGTTTCGCTTTTCGTTTCTGTTTTCACTCGAAATCGACAAAGTGTGGTCGACATCGAGTACGAGTTGGTCGATGTCGAGTAGGATTAGTCGAGGTCGAGTACTTTCTATTGGTTTTCATTTGCTTTTTTGTTTCTATTTTTGTTTTGGTCGACAGCCTAGTCGAAGTCGAGTACCTTACTCGAAGTCGAGTACGCTTCTGGTCGAGATCTGCTGAGTTTCGGAACTGAAAAGGTGGGCGCTGAGATGCTTCCTCGTGGATCGATCCTGACTACCTTCTACTACAATGGAAGGAAGTCTTGTAATTATTTGCTGAGACAGGGAAGTCAGTCTGATTTTATATTTATTTTCATACTTGACCATCCTCCTGCAACAACAGATTGGAAGGAACTTAAGAGGGTCAAGCTTAACTCAAAATGTACTTATTGCCATATGAAGGAGCATTTGGTTGAACATACTTGACTGGTTTAAGGAATAGAAAGAGAAGAAAAAGAATGGATCAGTTTGCAGAGGATCTGCAAATATGTCAAGATCAGTGGGATATATCTCAAATGCAAGTAGGTAGTCCATTGGATGATGATAATGCAAAAGGAGGCCTTGAATCAACTATGGTGAAAGTTGGTTGCCAAGAGTTGCTTAAGAAGATGAGAGGAAGGAATCAAACCGGGAGTAGAAATGGCTCTTTTGCAAACTTTACAGTTATGATTCCTCTTAATTAATAATGCAAGAATAGGCTAAATAGCCATGTTCATATAGGTCTACCTGATGGATCCATATGACAGTAACTGAAATGGGAAAGATGTGGTGCTTTGAATGATGTGTTGCTTGTCCCTGATTTTAAATACGGATTTTTATCAGCTGAGAGAATTCTTGATGATAATGATCTTATAGCTATATTTACAAGGACTCATTGTTATTTCTAGGACCCTGGATCTAAAAAGGTGTTGCTGTTAGGAGTCAGGAAGCATGGATTGTACACGGTCTACTCAGAGTTACCAACTTCTAGTGGAGAAGGTGAAAGCATGAGAAGTTGCAATAAAGCTAGTATAACCCTAGAAACCGCTCATGCCATACTTGGTTATAGTTGTCCAAATTAAGACATTTGAAAATGTTTAGTTCTTCGGGTTTGGATGATTTCCATTGTTAATCATGTTCTCTGTCAAAGCATCATAGACTTCTATTTTAGAGATTCTTGAACATTACCAATAGGCCTTTTGAATTAATATATATGGATTTATGAGGTCCATATAAATGTATTACTTACAATGGTTATTCATATTTTCTTACTATTCTAGATGACTGTACTAGAGTCACCTGGACTTTTCAGCTCAAAAATAAGATGCAGGTATTTAATGCAATAAATGATTTTCTAATGTATGTGGGGAATCAGTTTGAATGCTCAATGAAGTGTGTGAGGGTAGATAATGGAACTAAATTTGTGCAAAAAAGTGCATTGAATTGTTTGCTTCAAAGGGAATCATCCATCAGAAATCTCCCTACACTTCTCGGCAAAATGGTAGAGTATAGAGAAAACACATACATCTAGTGGAAACAACAAGGTGCTTGAGGATACATGTTGGCTTACCTTTGAAGTTTTGGGGTGAATGTCTACTAGCAGCAACTCATCACTTCATAAACAAGATACTAAAAGAGACTTTGAATTGGATGACACCTCATGAAAGGTTATTCAATAAGCCAATAACTTATGATAAATTAAGAGTTATTGGATGTTTGTATTATGCTCTTGTGTCTCATGACAGTAAGGACAAAATGAGACCCAAGGCAAGATTTATGTGTTAATTTCTTCTAGGCTATCCCTTTGGACAAAAGGTATACAAGTGGTGGGACTTGGAGTCAAGGACAGTGTTTGTTAGCAGAGATGTGTTTTTCAAGGAAGATGTATTTCCTTTTAAGGATAAATTAGAGGATAATGCAAAAAAAGGGCATCACCATGATAATCCTGGGTTACCTATAGTAAATCCAGCACCTGATGAAGTATATGCTCCTCAGCAACCCTTGATTGCATCATAATCTTATTCACCTCCACCTGATGTGCACATAGATGTTGCGTCTAGACATTCATCTATTCCATCTCAGGTAGCAAATTCATTGGCCTCAGATAGGAACAATAGTTGAATAGCGGCTAAAATTTTTCAAGACATGAATGTCTTTCCACCATTAATGACACCCACTAGAGAGAACATTGTACCTAGAAGATTTCAAGATTATGTATGCAAAAATGAAAGGCAAAGAAATTCTCTGTCACAATCCTTTCTTGTTGAATGTATGGGAGAAGAAATCCAATGCAATCTTGAGATCTCAAGTTCTTTTTCTTGTATGGCAGCTGAATCAGGGCCATTTACTTATAGACAACAGGAAGCACAACATCCTAAGTGGGTGGAAGCAATGAGCATAAAGCTGCAAGCATTAGAGAAGAGTGATACATGGAGCTGATTGATATTTCTAATGGACAAAAGTCAATGAATTGGGAGCAAGTGAGTCTATAAGATTAAGTGTACACCTGATGGAACCATAGAAAGATATAAGTCTAGATTGGTGGCAAAAGGGTACAACCAAATTGAGGAAAAAGACTACAAACATACTTTCTCACCAGTTGCTAAGTTCTCTACTGTGAGAATTTTTATTGTTGTTGCTACTGTCAGAAATTGGTCCCTATTTCAACTTGATGTGAATAATTCTTTCTTACATGGGAAGTTAGAAGAGGGAGTATACATGGATCCTCTAGAAGGATATGTTACAGATAAGTCTGGTCAAGTGTGTAGGTTGAAAAATCAATCTATGGATTGAAACAGGCATCTAGGCAATGGAACACTGAGCTATGCAGGTTCCTGATGAGCTTAGGCTTTGTTCAATCATCTAAGGATTATTCCTTATTTATAAAGCATGCCCGAGCTAGTATTGTTATTGCCTTAGTGTATGTAGATGATTTATTGATCACTGGAGATGATGACACGGTGATTAGGCATACTAAGAGGGCTTTATGTAAAGCCTTTATCATTAAGGATTTTGGGAAGACAAGGTACTTTCTTGGTTTGGAAATTATGCATGATCAAACTGGAACTTTGTTGCATTAAAGAAAATATGTGCTTGATATATTGGAAGACTATCAGATGACAAGATGTAAAGCAGCGTCATTTCCACTCCCTAGAGTTTTGAAGTTATCTACTGATTCCGGTCATGATCATGCCCGATCCAGAAGAGATATATTTTTGAATTTTATGCATCTATAGTTATGGATAGATTTTTAGATTTTGACCTATATATAGTTTAGATTGTTAATGCTATTTCACAAATTGACTTCTTTTCTCTTCTTTTTGGTGTTGTTATTGCAGGTTGTTTGCTTCAATTTTTAAGCGGTAATGTTTTTTAATTGTTATTTAATATAAAATTTATTTAAATTAAAAGAAAGAAAGAAAGTGTATGTATATATTACAAGAATTTCATTTAATTTTATATTAATTATGAATGAAGAAGTACTGAAAGAAATTAACGAATTAATGAATAAATGGACTTTAATATCAAATTTATTTAAATTGAAAAAACCACACACAATGCGAGTACTGAACTAGTATATTTTATAATTATAATATATTTAGAACACTTATTTATATAAATATAATTTTTTATGATTAAAATATTTATATAAAATTATTATGATAATACTATTTATAAACTTAACTATAATATTATTATTTCGTTTAACTTCACAGATTTATATTACATTTTAATTTTGATAATATTTTAATATTTTTAAAAAAGTATTTAAAAAGTTTGAGTTTTTATGACCGTTGGGACAATCCGAACCTAGGTACAAACTCGGTTTGGCTCGATCCGGAATGACTGGGAACCCGATTGAACTAAAATAACATAAAAATAATAATAATCAAATATTATATTTATCTTTCAAAAAATTATTAGTATATATATGTTTATGGAAGAAAAAAGATTTAAAATCATGTTTAATTTTTATACATAAAATCATATTTTATTATATGAAAATTATTTTTTATTAAATTTTATGTGAAGATTAAAATAGTTTATTTGAAGATTTTTAGTAAAAATTTTCATGGAATCATAAAAATAATAGGTTTTGTAACGACTTGAGATATGAGGTTGAGAATTAAGACAAATATTTTGATAATAAGATTTTATTGTTCAATAGATAATTAATTAATAATGAAATTTTATCATTAGATAAAGAACTAAAATAATCAATCTTAATGACTAAAGATAAAATCATTTAAGCTACAATATATTTAATTATAAAATAGCTCATAGTAAAATGATATTGTAACCAGTTAAGATATGAGATAGATATTTAGGATGACACATAGATAAAATAGAAGAGGTCATTTAGGTTTTCAAGACCTCATCCGTAAGGATGATATCGGGTAGGTCTTCCACCCGAATTTGTACGTGATCAAAAAAAAAAAGAGGTCATTGTCTACCGTGACTTAAATATACTGGATCATCATTAAATTGACGTGTCAAAAAATCTAGGTCATATTACACCAGAAAACAACACATAGACGAATTACACCAGATGATACTCCATGTCTTTGTTTTAGTATATTATATAGATTTAGTACTTTAATTTGTATCATTTTTTTTTGGAAAATTTACATAAAACTACATGTTAAGTATATGCTTTTACACTTAAGCACCCAATAAATATGTACTCCCAAACCTGCGTTCTTTCACCGTGTTCAGTCAGGAAACCACTGAAAAATCTAAGATTCCCTCGGATCTGGAGTTTGATCAATGAATGAAGAACAAGATTGGTTTGTTGGTTTTGGAGGGAAGCTACAACCGGAGCTTCTATCTCTCCAATTTCTGTTTCTTCCAATTGGTTTCAGTATTTCGGTTACAAGAGTATATAACAAGATGCAACATATACGAAAAGACCAAATTGCTCCCAACATCCTATATATTCTATATGCCCTCCTCATGTTGGACTTGGTGCAATAACAAGGCCTAACTTGGAACAAAAAAATTGATGTTGAACTTCACCAAGGGGCTTGGTGAATACATCTGCAAGCTGCTCATGAGATTTGACAAAGGTAGGAAACAATAAGCCCTCTTGAAACCTTTCACGAACGTAATGACAATCAAGGCGAAGGTGCTTAGTGCACTCGTGAAACACCGGGTTTTCCACATTGTGTATAGCAGATTTACTGTCACAATGAAGTGGAACCGGTTTTGGAACTGAGGAACGCAGTGCCTCTAAGACGATGGTTAACCAGACAAGCTCACTTGAAGTCTTAAACAAGCTTCTATACTCGGCTTCAGCAAATGATTTGGATATCGTGGTATGCTTTTTAGTCTTCCAAGATACCAAAGCCTTACCCAGAAACACTCAAAATCCAGTCAAGGATCTCCCAGTGAATTGACATTTTCCCCAATCAGAGTCACAAAACCCTTCAAGAGTAATGTGATTATCAGTCGGATAGAAAATGCCTAAGTTGGGAGTACCTTTGAGATACCTAACCACATGTAAGGCGGCTTGCCATTATGGTAACCGTGGCTCATTCATGAATTGGCTAAGATGTTGGATCGAGTATGAGATGTCTGGTCTAGTCATGTTGAGAAAAAGAAATCAACCAACCAAGCGTCTGTACTGTTCTGGATCTGATAGCAACTCACCCTGATCAATAGAGAGCTTAAGACCCTTAGGCATTGGAAAAGCAGAGGCCTTACAGTCCAGCAGCATAAAGATCATGCTTGACTTGCACAATGGCATCCACACTGTCCCCAGTAAGTAACAAATCATCGACATAGACCAGTGCAACCACCAAACCTTGTGGAATGATTTTGACAAACATACTGTAATCAGCCATTGATTGAACAAATCCCAATTGAGTGAGGAATTTAGTCAATTCGATGTTCCATTGCCTAGAAGCTTGCTTCAGGCCATATAACGAACGCTTAAGCCTGCATACCTTGGATGGTGGAGCATCATAACAATCAGCCGAGGACATGTAGACTTCTTCATCAAAAAAACCATGGAGAAAAGCGTTGTTGACGTCCAATTGATGGATTGGTCGCTGCTTCAGTGTTGCAAGAGCAATCATCATCCCCACAGTAGTAGACTTGGCTACTGGAGAAAATGTATGATGATAGTCCTTTCCTTTGATTTGGTTGTAGCCCTTGGCTACCAGCTGAGCCTTTAACCTCTCAATAGATCCATCTGGCCTGAATTTAATTTTGTAAACTCATCTACTCCCAGTGACAGTCTTCCCATGTGGTAGATCAGTAAAAACCCATGTGTTGTTTTGCTCAAAACCTTGTAATTCAGAGTTCATTGCTTCAACCCAAGCTGGATCGGCCTTTGCTTGCTTATAGGTCATGGGCTTCTGAATAGCCAGAACATGAGCCACACTGGCTTTGTATTCAAGAGTATAGAAATGTTGGTCAGAAAGTGACAAGGCCATGAAGGAGTTAGACATTGAAGAATTTGGTCTAGAAGACAAGACAAAATCATTTAAGTGAGAGGGAAGATGAGGTTGTCTAGCAGATCTCCTTAAAGGAGGATCAGGGTGTGGCAAGAAATTTGTAGAAGTGGCAGATGAGCTAGGTGAATTAGACACATGAGAAGGAAGGGAGAAAGATATAGCATTTACAAATTCAGGCCTTGCAAGAGGAGCAGGTTCTGAAAGGCCAGACAAATGAGAAATTTCAGTGAAATCAAGGGCAGGATTAACCAAAGGAAGGACATGTTTAGATGGTAAAGGAGAGGGAGTAATTGTGTGATAAGGAAAGATGTTCTCAAGGAAAGTAACATCTCTACTGATAATGATTTTGTGGGAATCAAGATCATAAAGTTTGTAGGCCTTTTGACCTTGAGGATACCCAATGAAGATACATGTATGGGTTTTAGAAGCAAATTTGTCTTTGGGACCACTTCTATTCAATGCATAATAAAGGCAACCAATGGTCCTCAAACTGCTATAAGAGGGAGGATGACCATACAACTTTTCAAAAGGGGAAACCCACTGTAACACTACAGTAGGTAACATATTGATCAAATATGTTGCAGCAAGGATGCACTCACCCCAAAATTTGATGGGAAGATTAGCATGTAATCGAAGAGCTCTAGCAGTCTCCAATAGGTGCCTATGCTTCCTTTCAACTCGACCATTTTGCTGGGGAACATAAGGAGCAGATCTCTGCCATACTATCCCTTTCTCATCAAAAAATTGTCTACACTTGAAGAATTCAGTCCCATTATCACTTCTCACAGTTTTTACCCTTAAACCAAACTGATTCACAACCATATTAACAAAGGTAATAAACAAGGAAGCTACATGAGATTTGTCTTGAACTAAGAAGGTCCAAACAGATCGGCTAAAATCATCCAAGATGGTGAGAAAGTACTTCCCACCAGTCAAACAAGCCACCTTGTATGGCCCCCAAATATCAATGTGAAGCAATTGAAATTTCTCAGAAGCAACAGAAGAGCTCAATGGAAAGGGAACTGAATGAAATTTGGATTGGATGCAGGTTTCACAATCCACCACATCAGCAGTTTTACACAAAGTCATGTGTTTAAGCCAGCCTAGAAAAGGAAACATGGCCCAACATTGCATGAAGCAACTGGACATTATTGGCATAATTCAATTTATTACAAGATGCACTAGAGAAAACCAAACTGGAAATCTGCATTGCAGGTGTCATGGATTCTCGAAACAATCTTCTTGAAATCCTTCCAGCAGACAACACATCAGGACCATCTCTAGGGTCCTGAAAAACACAATATCCTGTGTGAAAACTCACAAACCAGATCAGAATCATCTATGATCTTTCCAACAGACAACAAATTCTCTTTGAATTCAGGCACATAAAACACTTCATGTAACACTATTCCTGAAGTAAAATTAATATCACCAACTTCATGAACCTCTCTTATGGTTCCATCAGGAAGAGAAACTCTAATGACATTAACAAGCTTTCGTTTAGAATGCAATAACTTGTCATTATGAGTCATATGATCTGTCGCACCCGAATCAATAATCCAAGAATTATGATCAGTAGAACTTCTAGAGGAACTCATAACAAGAATCATACCAGCACTATCAGTGGCGGAGCCAGGATTCTCGGCCCGGGGGTGCTAAAAAAAATTCATGGTTTTTCTTCTTTTTGGTGTATACTTATTAAGAATATTTTTTTAAAGAAAATATTCAAAAATTACTAAAATTTGGATTTTAAAAAAGTTTTTTTTGTATTTACATAGTTGAGAGTAATAACCAAAAAAATTAGAAGAGAAACAAAAAATATAGGAAAAAATGACGAAAAATTAGTTTTAAAATAATATTGAAAGAAAAGGTTAAATGCATAATTTAAACATAAATATGACATTCTTTTAATGAAATAGTTGGTAGAAACAAAAAATATAGAAAAATATAGAAAAATTAATCATATGGTAAAATAAATAAAAAGTGAAAGAGTTGAGATTTGAACCCAAGACCTTTTAAGGTTATGTTTTCTTCCTTCCTTCCTTTACCACTTGAGCTAGTTAGCACTCTTGTCTCAAATACCATTTAAATATCTTATATTAACTTACAAAAACTAAATATATGCAAAAAAAAAATAAAAAAAAATTTTGTATTTTTTTATTCCGCCAGGGGGGTGCTCGTGTAAAGGCCCGGATTTTAAATAATAAATTTCAATAAATAATAATAATAACAAGATAAAATAAAATAAAGATTCGGATATTTCAAAAAAAAAAAAACTCGTCTTTAAATTACTAAATCGAAATTGAAATTCTTAGAGTGAATTCCAGCCCATTTTTTTTAATTTTAAAGATCGAATCCGTCTTTCATTCGAGATTCGATAATTTCTTCCGTCGGCGATATCCTATTCAATTTTAATATCTAATCGATCGAGAGAGTGGAATTTGGGAGACCAATCGTCGGATATTCAAATTTCCGACATCGGGACTACAATTCCACATTCTATCACGTAATCTTATCTAATCTCTACACTTGGTTCCATGTTTGACTAATTTCCAACTCATTTTCCCTACTTGGGGTAAATCTTATCCCCTCCTTTATGGTTTGCCCCATTCCTAGAAAACCAACAAAATTGGACTCCTCCTTTCTACTAATTTCGGTGATGTACCAGGACTCTTTACCCTTCAAGAAATCAGAGGCACAGTACTTGATTCCCCACATTTCATTTCACTTTCAACCCCTTTCCCCCTCCTCCTTCCTATTGTCGCCGACCCTAAACACCACCACCAGACACCACCTTTTGCTCCTCCCTTCCGCCACCCTTGAAGCCAGGCCGAGAGCCTTCCTCCTCTTCCTCCGTTCGAACCAAAGAGGTCGAGCCTCTGCGGCACCCTCTACCCTCACTCTCGCCGAGCACCACAAACCACCTCATCTCGTCTTCACCTTCCGAGCAGCGACCCAGGAACTTGCCTTCTACTCCCTCGACGCCGGCGCACCCACGGAGCCACCAGGAGAGTCCCCTGTTTTCGAATCGAGCTTGGTATGTCTTGCTTTTCCTTTCTTTCAACCCCCAATCTTGCGAAAAACTCCACCTTTAACCCATTTTCTTCCGTCCTAGTCCAAGCCCGTTTGATTCCCAACTCCGACGAAGCCGAACGGAACTCCGAGCATCTCCGACGAAGCCCGACACGTTCGAATTCGAATCCGCCGGTGAGCTTTCCTCTTTCCTTCTCCTTGGTCGATTTTCTGGGCTATTTAATGTCGGAGAGAGAGAGTTAGTGAGGGTGGTCGGAGTGGGAGCCCAGGCCGCCGCCAGCAAGCTCCTCCCCTTCCCCTTCCTTTTCCAGTTTGTCGATTTGAACGTTTTGGGGAGACAGTGAACAGTACCGGTCGGGTTCAGTTTTATTTGTTTTGTTTCATGGTCCGGTTCAGGGGTTTGTTTAACTAAACCGGTTCGGTTCACTTCATTTAAAAGAGGGCTGGGCTGGGCTGGTTGGTCTGGATCCGAAATAAAGGGGATTTGGGCCTATTCCTTCCTTTGGCCCTAATTTTATCATGGATTGTGTTTATAAAATGTTTATTAAATATAAGACTTTATAAAATGTGTATCATGGAAATTGTTAAATTATTAACTAATTGGATTATATATATATTATTAAATTATGGATCTTAAAATATAAAGGGATTTAAAAAAATATTATTTGGACTTGGATTTGAAAGAGAATTGGAAAAAGGTTTTCAAGGTTGGAAATTGATTTGATGAATGGAAAAGAATTTAATAGAAGTTAAGAAGAGGATTTTAGGAAATGATCTAACCTTGTCGGAGTTGTTTGATAAAATAATAATAGTAAGTGGATTTAAAGGATAATATTCTATTAATGGATTTTGACCAGAGAGGATTTGGGAAATTGTTTTGAAAATGAGTTGACTTAATTTGAGATTTAAAAGTTTGGAAAATATGGTTGATACGATTTTATCAATGAGGTTGATCGGGAGAGAATGATTTTGGTTGATGTTGATCGTATCGGAAAGGTTTTGGAAAAAACGGTTTTACTATCGGTTGGTTTTGAACATGTTGAGGACTTGGAGATTGTGTGTATGAATGATGAACCGATAGCTTATGGAAATGGCTTGATGATAGGTGTATTGCTTTTGGATTGCTTTGGACTTGCATTTGGGCCCTTGCTTGTGTTATCTTGCTGTTCTGCATTTTCAGGTAAGTCTCTTCGGAGCTTACTCAGATTGAATAGAGCTATTCCCTGCTTTAGGTGCATGATATACTAGGTGCTTGCATTCATGATCAGCATGCCATGTAGTACCATGCTAGGTTGCATCGATCGTTGAGCATTCTATTTCTTTGTGCGTATGTAAACAGAACGGCCGTTATCTGTGATAGTCCTAGAGTCTTTGCTAGGGTCATAGGGTAGCCCAGCCTCATCGGGTACCCCGAGTCAATCGAGTACTTCCTTATATTATGATATGCCTGCGGGCTTTATTGTGGAGCGGGTTAGGCATGCGTGCCGCCCTATTATGAATGAATGCATTCACGAGCTGGCCAGTCTCCGCCTGTCGGAAGGGGTGGAGGTAGGAGAGGGATATGCCACTTGGCATTGTCTTGGGCCCTTTACAGTATTCTGCACATTATTATGAACTAGGAGCATGCTAGTGTGTTTGAATTCCGTACTGCATTAGAGCATCTTTATTAGGTATAGCGTATATGTGTGCTTATGGTTGGGATGCAGAGTTAAGTGGGCATCGATCTGATCCCGCCCCAAATCAATTTTTTTAGGAATTATTTATGTTCATCCTATCGGTGCTGTTTGCTTATTGCGCGGGTCATTTTGTCGGCGGAGAGTGAGCGCTGGAGTTATAGACTTCACCAGACTCTGATTATATTGTTTTGGATTTATACTTTTGACTCCGTTTTGACCCGGCTCCGCCGTGGCACTTGTATCTGTACTTTACTTCCGCTTTACTTCCGTTTGAAATGGTTTCCGCGACATAGTCTCAGGACAGGTTAAGGGTACCCAACGGCCCTACGATACTTTAGGGTTTGAAATCCCTCTTTATTACTGACCTTTGAAATGAGTTGAAACCTCGACCCGTACCTGGATTGCAAGATCCGAACAAGGGTTTTCATCCCTTGAAACGTAACCCGGAAATTATAATTCTGGGCCGTTACAAAGATGGTATCAGAGCTGAGGTTGTGCAATTCGGGTACAAAAGGGTCGAGCGTATGCTTTGGAAAACCGCCCATGAATTTCAAAGGATTTGGAAGTGTTTTAAAGGGGCAAAATGAACTTAAGATGCCTAACCGAAATTGGACTAAGTAATGAACTCGACTTGTAATAAAAGAGGAACACCGACCAACGGGGACACGAGTGGATAGTAAGGGCGCTAGACCACCCCTATTGGGTGTAGTTGGGAACGGTAGGCAAAATATGAGCTTGTTCTTTATAGATGGGTTGGGAAGGAGATCATTATGATTGTCATTGACTGATTCTATGCTGAGTGCCTGATATGCTAAAGTCTGATTGGTATGCCTAACAATGTAATGTGTATTGACTAATTTGTGCAAACGGGATAGTGGGAGTACCCTTGTTTCTGTGTGGTCAAACCCAGCTTGTGTGGAGCAACCCCTTCCACTATGTTAACCCCTTTACGGTTCTATCTAGCCTTTTCCTGGATGTCAGTATCTTCCACGGGAAATCGGGTTGATAAACACATTGTGTCGGGGATCATGGTTGGATATTAAGTTGTCTGAGTGAGTGTTGGGAGTTTTGACGTCACTTTGAGTCAAAAGTAAGGTGTTTTTGTGGATGTGTTTCCTTATTCTTACGATGATTAACCAGTGTCATCTTGCCTTAAAGAGTCGTACCGGAGTCCCACGGGAAAGAGGGGTGATAAGTCAGTCGGGAAAAGTCAATGGTTGCCTTTAGAGATCTCTGTCCGGTTGTAATGGTGACTCTCTCTGAATTGCATGATATGATTTTGTAATCTACCACGTGTACCTTGCAAATGATCATTAGTAAGAAGCTTCTCATGTTATGCCTTGCCTTCTGTCATGGTTTTATTGTTTAAGTTTATGTTGTGGGTAGTTACCTTGCTCAAGTCTCGTGTTGTGTCTTGCCTTCTACCATGACTGTTTGTTGTGATAGCATGTTCACCTGGCTTGTTGACTGTATGATCGATTGGAAGCATGAACCGAATGATATGAACCTACATGATCGTTACCTCCTCTTGAATTAGGTTCATGATAGTGTGATCAATTCCCCTTTGTATGAATGTTGCTAGATGATCATCTTAGCATGTTGGATGATGTCGTGTCAATGCCTATTACCCCTTTGTGACAAGAATCAATAGCATGCCCGTTTGTTATGTATACATCAGGTTAATTATTGTTGTTTACTCTGCAATTTATACTATTGTGTGATACTTGCACTGAATTGGGATTATGTTGGTGCAAATGAGTCTTGATAAATGCATGTTTTATCCCAGTATGTGTTGGTTTGAACTCATGTTCCCGTGTTCCATCTATATTTCCATGTTGCTTAAACTCGTAGTATATATCGTAAAACCTTCCTCATGCTTCTATATTGATGGAATGTGATTGAATTGATTTCTTACGCGACGTGATGATTAGTTGCTTGCATATATCGAATGTTATGTTGCACCTTTAGTATCATGTAGGATCCTTGGTGGTGACTCGTGTGAATTGTATATTGTCTGCATTATTGCTGATTCTCTCTTGAGCTAGGTTCGTGATAGTGTGATTCTTCCCTCTTTCTATTACCATAACCTGTCTTACTCATGCAAGATAATTGATGTTGAATTCAATGATTGATTTGCTTTTCGTGATGGTAAATCCTAGCATGCTTATATGTTATCGCTCGGTGGTATTTCCCTATTACCCTATGGTATTCTCTCGTGCTTGCATGAACGTATGACTTGGCACCTCGCATGGTCACACACCACGTTGCATCGTAATTTCGCATACATATGACGCATGAATGTTAGAATGAATCTAGTCAAATTGCCTTGATTGTAGTCGCGTTTTGATATGTGCTAGTAGTATCTTGTAGGGCTTCTACTTTCCAATATGAGTCGTTAAATGATTACATGTTGTACTTGTTCCATAATGTGATAGTATCGTTTTATATGCCTTATGATGGTTCGTTCCTAGCATGATTATAATCTATCGCCCATGATTTCCTTCTTGTTACTATTGATGATGCCTCATGTTTCGTGAATATTGTGTCGAACTCCTCTTAATGACTCTTGACTATGCTTGTATCACATCATGTACCGCTAGTACCATGTAGGACGCATGCTTTCTAAATGTATCTCGTCATATGATTACGTGCCATGATTGACCTATTAGATGATCATTGTGTTAGATGAGGTAGTTACTGTGTTGCTATTATATGTTCTCGTATGATGCATACACCAAGCTCGTGCATTTTTCATATATGTGATAATTGTGATGCTCAATAAATCCCGCGTATCCTGTTTAAAGTTGCTGAGCATATCTGTTTCCATGGAATCACATACTACTAGTATATCTCGCATGCATCCGTGTAGGACTTGATTGTGTCTTTTGGAATGAATACGCATGTTTTTTTCCCTTGAGATAGGTACATGTTAGTGTGGGTTAGTGAAATTGATATGCTCCATGGTGAATTTGTGTTACTTGTCGCGATTATAACCTAATAGACTTCCATAGGGGCAATCGTTGTCATTCTCGGGTCAAAGTCTTGTCTCTAGTCTTGTCGTTCTTTAGCCTTGGTCTATGTTTGGTTCCGAAGTGAACATTGGGTTGCCCGTCCTTGTCACTCCCCTATCTCTGCTAACTTAGACTCCTCTGCGAAATTTGGTGAGCGACTGCTTGGAAGAGAAAGGAAATTGCATAACGATAGAGCTGTGTGGCGGAAGCGTGGGCCCATAACCCACAAGCCTCGTGATCGACTGTGTTGGTGGGACAAGTATGTTTTGAGGATTGCGACTATCGAGTACGATATGACTTGCAGGCGGGAGTGTCCTCCGTTTGAATTGCTAACTTTTCTGAATATGTTGATAACCATGTTGCAATGCTTGGTGATGACGTTTATGTGTTGATGTGCTGACTTGATGATGACTATTGCCTGATTGCCTGTCGTCTATGATGATATGATGTGATGCCTTATGGATCTAATGTACCATGATGTCGTGACGTGTTGCTACCCTAAGTTGTCAAGCATGATTGAATCCCTTTGCCTGTAAAATGTGAACTAGATATGCTAAGAGACCTGAGTTGTATCTGATAAGGTTATAGTGCAACATGTTAGCTTGACTTCAGCATGTTCATATATGATGTATGCAATGATTATTGAGCATGATGATAAATTGAGATTTGTTGAACCCATGATGTTATGTTTATAAATGCTAGTTGACATGATGTAGACCTTGTGTTTGATGATTTTAATTATTGCTTCTTCCTTGAATCTGTGGGTGAGGTCGTTGGTAGCATGGTAGAAGAGTGGTGAAAGAGCTTGATTGGTTAGGATGATCGGGGATGTTATGAGATAAGTCGCAAGAGAGAGATGTTGGTTTAGGTAAGACTGAGTGAGCTTTAGGAATTTTGCAAGGCATGATGCTGGTGATACCTTGGCAAGTGTCAGGAGCGTAAGAAATGGCCTTGTGGATGTTGAAGACATAGTACAAGAGGGTACTCGGGCATGAGGTTAGAGATAGGAGTTGGGTCCTTAGAGGTGGATGGCTAGTGAGAGTGCTTGGTGGAATGAGGGGCGAGATTGGAATATCGAGATGGATTGTGAATTGATCTGATGTTGGTGAGTCTAGAAGGGGATTGGTCTTAGCTTGAGAGTGGAAATGGGCGAGTGAGGACTTTCTTGATTATGTGATTTATTTATGTCTGCTGGCATGATGTTAGATAGTGACCGTGATGAAACCTGATATGGACTAACATTACCTGTTGAAACGCAATGTTAAAAATCTAATTGGTAGTGACTAGTGTTATCATGATATATTGATGTTTTGCTATCCTGTTAAGTCGTTTTAGAAGCATGTTAGGATGTGTTGTGATATGATAATATATGAAATCATGATGTGGTATTATGTGAAAGCATGGTATTATATTATGTGGTGGTAAACATGATGTTATATTATGTTGTAGTAATCATGATGTTGTACTGTATGGTTGACAAGCATGACTATTGATATGTTAAATGATGAGTATGACTTGGAATGTGAATATGATTTGTATATATATATATGAGATAATGATGCCTGATTACTAAATGATCGTTATATGACATTGTGATGAGTAAGATGATTTCTAGAGAGCATGTTGACATTTTGATGGTGATATACTTCTTGATCTTCCCTTTTCATTGAATCTTAATAGCATGGCCTTGACTGTATTGATGTGTTGATAAGTAGTTTTGTTCCGTTGACTTATGATGAAATTTCGTTATGGCTAACCTTGCAAGTACCAATGATTGACGTGATAAAAATGTTATGCTAATGCTAGATAGAATTGGATAGGATGACTGTGTGAATTTATGCGTTAAATGATATCCCTTGCTGTGACTGACCCTACTATGATTGTGATGCTGATATGCGATAGTGAGATATCCTTTATGACTTTTGGTGTGATATCGAGCCATGTGTTATGATTTTGGCATATTGTTGAGATGTGTATCATGGCCCTTAGTATGACGTGGAGATATTGATGTGGCCTTGTGACACCGTGTTGGCATATGTTTGAGACTTGTTGTATGATGTACTAGTTGAAGATTGGTTGGTTATGTGGTTATGCATTTCTTATAGCTTGTGGTTCTTGCGTGAATTGAGATTGATAGATTGATTTGATTTTGGAAACTAGGGAGAGAATATGGGATTAGCCCTTAGAGGTGGATGATTCCACCTCCGAGCTTCTGAATTTGATTGATTGTTATGTGGAAAA
This sequence comes from Persicaria tinctoria, assembly GCA_037127255.1. NCBI lineage: Eukaryota > Viridiplantae > Streptophyta > Magnoliopsida > Caryophyllales > Polygonaceae > Persicaria > Persicaria tinctoria. The sequence continues at coordinate 4,701,523 of JBANSL010000005.1, read as the reverse complement.
CTAATTTGGTTTTGGAGGATTTTGACGAAATTTCGATTGAAAGGATTTTACTTGTTTTAGTGTAAGGTTGCTTGGTTAAACGTCCTATTTGAAGATTTTGAGCGATTTGAAAAGGGATTACTTGGGGTTTTAAAGGATAAACGTTACCGAGAATTTCAACGATTTTGAGGCCAATCTTTTCTAATTGCGGAATCCCTTTTAGAGGATTTTCAAACCCAGGCAGCTCTATGATATTTCACGAAGTGGATACATGCATTTTATGGGGGCGCCTGTAGGGTGTTTGCTAAGACCTAGTGATGATATTATAGAACTTTTAGAGTTGTGGTACTTCCGACCGTGACTGGGATGTTGTGAGAATCCCGGAAGACGCAACCGAGATGATTACAAGATTCTAGACATAGTCCTTAAACTCATCAATTTCAAACTTCATCCCCTACTTTATTTTGGTTTTAGTCTCGGGGACGAGACTTGTTTTTAGAGGTGGATGATGTAAAGGCCCGGATTTTAAATAATAAATTTCAATAAATAATAATAATAACAAGATAAAATAAAATAAAGATTCGGATATTTCAAAAAAAAAAAAAAAAAAAAAACTCGTCTTTAAATTACTAAATCGAAATTGAAATTCTTAGAGTGAATTCCAACCCATTTTTTTTAATTTTAAAGATCGAATCCGTCTTTCATTCGAGATTCGATAATTTCTTCCGTCGGCGATATCCTATTCAATTTTAATATCTAATCGATCGAGAGAGTGGAATTTGGGAGACCAATCGTCGGATATTCAAATTTCCGACATCGGGACTACAATTCCACATTCTATCACGTAATCTTATCTAATCTCTACACTTGGTTCCATGTTTGACTAATTTCCAACTCATTTTCCCTACTTGGGGTAAATCTTATCCCCTCCTTTATGGTTTGCCCCATTCCTAGAAAACCAACAAAATTGGACTCCTCCTTTCTACTAATTTCGGTGATGTACCAGGACTCTTTACCCTTCAAGAAATCAGAGGCACAGTACTTGATTCCCCACATTTCATTTCACTTTCAACCCCTTTCCCCCTCCTCCTTCCTATTGTCGCCGACCCTAAACACCACCACCAGACACCACCTTTTGCTCCTCCCTTCCGCCACCCTTGAAGCCAGGCCGAGAGCCTTCCTCCTCTTTCTCCGTTCGAACCAAAGAGGTCGAGCCTCTGCGGCACCCTCTACCCTCACTCTCGCCGAGCACCACAAACCACCTCATCTCGTCTTCACCTTCCGAGCAGCGACCCAGGAGCTTACCTTCTACTCCCTCGACGCCGGCGCACCCACGGAGCCACCAGGAGAGTCCCCTGTTTTCGAATCGAGCTTGGTATGTCTTGCTTTTCCTTTCTTTCAACCCCCAATCTTGCGAAAAACTCCACCTTTAACCCATTTTCTTCCGTCCTAGTCCAAGCCCGTTTGATTCCCAACTCCGACGAAGCCGAACGGAACTCCGAGCATCTCCGACGAAGCCCGACACGTTCGAATTCGAATCCGCCGGTGAGCTTTCCTCTTTCCTTCTCCTTGGTCGATTTTCTGGGCTATTTAATGTCGGAGAGAGAGAGTTAGTGAGGGTGGTCGGAGTGGGAGCCCAGGCCGCCGCCGGCAAGCTCCTCCCCTTCCCCTTCCTTTTCCAGTTTGTCGATTTGAACGTTTTGGGGAGACAGTGAACAGTACCGGTCGGGTTCAGTTTTATTTGTTTTGTTTCATGGTCCGGTTCAGGGGTTTGTTTAACTAAACCGGTTCGGTTCACTTCATTTAAAAGAGGGCTGGGCTGGGCTGGTTGGTCTGGATCCGAAATAAAGGGGATTTGGGCCTATTCCTTCCTTTGGCCCTAATTTTATCATGGATTGTGTTTATAAAATGTTTATTAAATATAAGACTTTATAAAATGTTTATCATGGAAATTGTTAAATTATTAACTAATTGGATTATATATATATTATTAAATTATGGATCTTAAAATATAAAGGGATTTAAAAAAATATTATTTGGACTTGGATTTGAAAGAGAATTGGAAAAAGGTTTTCAAGGTTGGAAATTGATTTGATGAATGGAAAAGAATTTAATAGAAGTTAAGAAGAGGATTTTAGGAAATGATCTAACCTTGTCGGAGTTGTTTGATAAAATAATAATAGTAAGTGGATTTAAAGGATAATATTCTATTAATGGATTTTGACCAGAGAGGATTTGGGAAATTGTTTTGAAAATGAGTTGACTTAATTTGAGATTTAAAAGTTTGGAAAATATGGTTGATACGATTTTATCAATGAGGTTGATCGGGAGAGAATGATTTTGGTTGATGTTGATCGTATCGGAAAGGTTTTGGAAAAAACGGTTTTACTATCGGTTGGTTTTGAACATGTTGAGGACTTGGAGATTGTGTGTATGAATGATGAACCGATAGCTTATGGAAATGGCTTGATGATAGGTGTATTGCTTTTGGATTGCTTTGGACTTGCATTTGGGCCCTTGCTTGTGTTATCTTGCTGTTCTGCATTTTCAGGTAAGTCTCTTCGGAGCTTACTCAGATTGAATAGAGCTATTCCCTGCTTTAGGTGCATGATATACTAGGTGCTTGCATTCATGATCAGCATGCCATGTAGTACCATGCTAGGTTGCATCGATCGTTGAGCATTCTATTTCTTTGTGCGTATGTAAACAGAACGGTCGTTATCTGTGATAGTCCTAGAGTCTTTGCTAGGGTCATAGGGTAGCCCAGCCTCATCGGGTACCCCGAGTCAATCGAGTACTTCCTTATATTATGATATGTCTGCGGGCTTTATTGTGGAGCGGGTTAGGCATGCGTGCCGCCCTATTATGAATGAATGCATTCACGAGCTGGCCAGTCTCCGCCTGTCGGAAGGGGTGGAGGTAGGAGAGGGATATGCCACTTGGCATTGTCTTGGGCCCTTTACAGTATTCTGCACATTATTATGAACTAGGAGCATGCTAGTGTGTTTGAATTCCGTACTGCATTAGAGCATCTTTATTAGGTATAGCGTATATGTGTGCTTATGGTTGGGATGCAGAGTTAAGTGGGCATCGATCTGATCCCGCCCCAAATCAATTTTTTTAGGAATTATTTATGTTCATCCTATCTGATGTGCTCGAACCCGGGCTCGAGCAAAAGGACCGGCGACGAGAGTTCCGAGAAGTGGGGAAGTTGTTTGCAGTTCTGAAGCAGCAGATCAGTCGGCAAAGAATGCCGATTTCCCGTCGATTGGCTGGGCTTCTGGAAACGTGCGAGTACTACTTTTGTAGATCTTGAAGTCGCGGTCGCGGATTGGGGCAGATCTCGTCAATCGGATCTCAGACGAAGCGGGAAATCGAGTTTTACCGAGACGTCGCCTGTGCAGAGACGATTCCGAAATTGGGTTCTTTTGAGAGGTATTGAGGGCTGTTTTGGGAGTGACGTTTTGGGTAGGATTGAAGGTGATAATGGGGCTGGGGAAGGCCTTAGAATGGTGGTAAAGAAGGGGTATGGGGTTGAGGGATATGTGATGCAAGATCGCTCTCGGCCTCGCACTCCGAGCTCTCTCCAACACTCGATCTTCCACACTCTCGGCCTCGCACTCCGAGTGTTTCCAACCCTTTGATTCCGTCGTCTCTCACTAAGGAATCTCCTTCAGCCTCTCACCGAAGGTTTTGTTCCCGGCCTCTCACCTAAGAACGAGATTCTTAACCCGAATCACAGGAAGCTAAAAGGCTCACTTTTTCTCAAAATTCAACTTAATTTCAAATGAAAAGTGTTTACACATATATAGGAGTTTATTGGCATCTCCATATGTTTGTAATTGATGTGGGATAAAGAAACAACTTCAAATTTCGTCCAGCTTAGAGCTGCTGCAAAGAACGAGATTTAGGACCATCTTCGGAGTAGAATTGGTGGGGGACATCTTCAACAATGTCATAGCCCTCGAAATCAGCTTTCCAACGAGTCCTCTTGCGTCTTCGTCGGACAAACACAACTCCAGTTAGAGCCAAAATAGCGAGCAGATGTCGGTTGATCAAGTTATAAGACTTTGATGTCTTCTTCTTCCGGAAATATGATGTCGTCCAAGGTAAGAACTTCCGAGGTTGCCTTGTCAACGCTAGGATCACATGTTCATCCCTCCAAGATCCATCAACGGTGTCATATTCTCCTCCAGGTTCATTGACCAAGCTACCATCGTCGAGGATCACATCATCCTCCCTCCCTTTAAAAGGATTCGACCTCGAATCCGGTGGGTCGCCTAGCAAACATGTACCTGCACGAATCCCAAGAAAACTCATAGAAGAAGGACCAAATAACACTTGAGAAATCAAAACATCACTAAAAGAGTAAGAAACACCACTCCGCTGGGTAACTCGGCTAACATCCTGCAAACGAGTGACTAGTTGATTCCCAGGGTCCTTTGAAGGCCCTAAAACTAACTTCAGTGGCTCTACAACCTTCCAAGCATTTTCCTTGTCTCGCATGCAGTATTCCCTAGCAACCAAATTAACCATATAAGATGAGGACAACAAAAATAAATCACTAGGAAGCATAGTAAGTACACAAACTCGACTCCCTTGTATAACATCTCGTTTGTCGCAAGAATCGTCGACCTCAGGTAAGAATTGTCGCCCTATGGGGGGATAAGTGTCCATCTTCCTCTTCCTTGTAGATTCATTTAACTCTCTAGCAAGGTGCGGTGTGATCTCTAGTTCCTCCTTCTTTACGAGAGGTTCGATGACCTCCAGTTTGGGGCTAGGTGGGCAGTCCTTGTAAACAACACCAGACTTGGGTCTAACAACATGTGTTGTAGGGATCAGTGTGGCTATAGAGACAAAATTCATAGCGGTGGCCAACAATGTCTTTGTTCGTTGTGAATTAAGGCCAGAAGGATGCTTGGTGGTGCTATCTCGACTAGAGCAACGTCGAGAAGGAGGAGCAACGATAATCTTCTTTAGAACTTTCTCATAGACATGAGTAGCATGGTTCAAAGCATCAACAACATGGGTATGATGAGAGCGCAAGACAAATTCTGCCACATCCGAATTAAGCCCTGCAAGAAACTTAGCAAGTATATAAGCCTCATCATACCTTGTCCCAGAATATTGCAGGAGAGCACGAAGATCTTTGTAGTAATCATCGGGAGAGCGAGGACCCTGTCTTAGCTTCTCAATCTGTAGCAATGATGTCTGAATGTCAACCTGTTTTCCACGCATATCTCGACGGTGCTCTCTAGAAGGAGTCCTCTCAAAGCATGTAGATGACTCATGTCGAGGCTTATGGTGCCCATGATGACTTCCACTATGTCCTTCTCGGTCTCGTCTCAATTGATGCGGGTCATCATGTATGTCGATGTCACTGACCTTGTTCTTTGGAGTAGAAGGCAGGCGTCGTAGGATCTCAGCTACATCATCTTCCATCCGTCCAATCCGGGTTGCTAGCGCCTTGATCGTAGTGGTGCCTCCTCCACCATGCACCATATTAGGCTGGCCTAAATGATGCGACATCATACAAAACAAGCAAACAAGTCAAGTTAGAGAAAATGTAAATCTCTCTCTCACTTTGGTGGACGCTCACACTCTCTCACACACTCCGCCCGTGTGTTTAAAGTGTTTGCCTCACTATAATGTATTCCATAAAAGAATGAGACTTCAGAACCTGCAAAATGAGCAAACAACAGATATAATAGCAGTTACTAACAATAGATCTCCTCGGTGTTTGGCTTTCCGCTACTTACTCTGGATGGTTCTCTCCTCTCCCTCACCTTTTCCAACACTACTCAGTGTTGCTCTCACCTCTTCTTTTTCTGTTGCAGCAGGCAACACTCTCCACTCTCCTTTTCCCAATGCAAGGGCACGACACTCAAGAACCTGAATAATCGCTAGCGGCAACTAGCACCAACAATAGCAATCAACCACCTGAAATTCACCCTCGGACAAAAGCAAGCTAGTAGTAGAACTTGGGACAAAATGATCAATAGCACCCAACGAAAACACCATCGCACAATAGCAAGCACAATAAGCCTAACGAGTATCCTTCGAGCACTTCAACAAGGGCCTTTCGACGAGTATTTACCAAAACCCGCTATGGTCCTTAGGTAATGCAAAACAAGTGATCTAGCCCGAATAAAAAATTAAAATTGCAATGTAGAAAGAAACTAAGTAATATATACGAAGCTTGGTAGACTAAAGCTAATTCACAAATATGATGTTTTTTTTTTTTCTTCTGTGGCACCTCTTTTTTTTTTTTTTTATTGAAACTTTTTTTTTTTTTGGGAACACAGTGCTCTTTTTTTTTTTGAATAAATGAAATGAAAACCCAGAACTTTTGCTTGCCCTTTAATCAAATAAGGGCAGCTCAACCAACAATGGCATTAATGTAACATTCCAGTAGGCCACTCAAGCATCAGAGAAAGCAAGGAAGGAAATGAACACAAATTGTGTTTGAACGGTTCTGGATGAAACACAAACAGTCAAAGACAATGTAGGTCGATGAAATACTGAGAAGACTGATACTGAAACAAGCACCAAGAACCAAACAGGCGGTAGAATGATGGATAGATAGAAATGACTAGTTTTCCGTGGTGAAAGATGGTAGAAATAGATGAACAAATTGCAATCTCTCGGGCCTAATCAAACAAGTTTTGCAAAAACTAAAGATTAAGCGAAGAGATAGTAATTCGTACCCCGAAAGCTTAAGGAACCCTTGTCGTTGCTCTGATACCACTTGATGTGCTCGAACCCGGGCTCGAGCAAAAGGACCGGCGACGAGAGTTCCGAGAAGTCGGGAAGTTGTTTGCAGTTCTGAAGCAGCAGATCAGTCGGCAAAGAATGCCGATTTCCCGTCGATTGGCTGGGCTTCTGGAAACGTTCGAGTACTACTTTTGTAGATCTTGAAGTCGCGGTCGCGGATTGGGGCAGATCTCGTCAATCGGATCTCAGACGAAGCGGGAAATCGAGTTTTACCGAGACGTCGCCTGTGCAGAGACGATTCCGAAATTGGGTTCTTTTGAGAGGTATTGAGGGCTGTTTTGGGAGTGACGTTTTGGGTAGGATTGAAGGTGATAATGGGGCTGGGGAAGGCCTTAGAATGGTGGTAAAGAAGGGGTATGGGGTTGAGGGATATGTGATGCAAGATCGCTCTCGGCCTCGCACTCCGAGCTCTCTCCAACACTCGATCTTCCACACTCTCGGCCTCGCACTCCGAGTGTTTCCAACCCTTTGATTCCGTCGTCTCTCACTAAGGAATCTCCTTCAGCCTCTCACCGAAGGTTTTGTTCCCGGCCTCTCACCTAAGAACGAGATTCTTAACCCGAATCACAGGAAGCTAAAAGGCTCACTTTTTCTCAAAATTCAACTTAATTTCAAATGAAAAGTGTTTACACATATATAGGAGTTTATTGGCATCTCCATATGTTTGTAATTGATGTGGGATAAAGAAACAACTTCAAATTTCGTCCAGCTTAGAGCTGCTGCAAAGAACGAGATTTAGGACCATCTTCGGAGTAGAATTGGTGGGGGACATCTTCAACAATGTCATAGCCCTCGAAATCAGCTTTCCAACGAGTCCTCTTGCGTCTTCGTCGGACAAACACAACTCCAGTTAGAGCCAAAATAGCGAGCAGATGTCGGTTGATCAAGTTATAAGACTTTGATGTCTTCTTCTTCCGGAAATATGATGTCGTCCAAGGTAAGAACTTCCGAGGTTGCCTTGTCAACGCTAGGATCACATGTTCATCCCTCCAAGATCCATCAACGGTGTCATATTCTCCTCCAGGTTCATTGACCAAGCTACCATCGTCGAGGATCACATCACTATCGGTGCTGTTTGCTTATTGCGCGGGTCATTTTGTCGGCGGAGAGTGAGCGCTGGAGTTATAGACTTCACCAGACTCTGATTATATTGTTTTGGATTTATACTTTTGACTCCGTTTTGACCCGGCTCCGCCGTGGCACTTGTATCTGTACTTTACTTCCGCTTTACTTCCGTTTGAAATGGTTTCCGCGACATAGTCTCAGGACAGGTTAAGGGTACCCAACGGCCCTACGATACTTTAGGGTTTGAAATCCCTCTTTATTACTGACCTTTGAAATGAGTTGAAACCTCGACCCGTACCTGGATTGCAAGATCCGAACAAGGGTTTTCATCCCTTGAAACGTAACCCGGAAATTATAATTCTGGGCCGTTACAGCTCGAGCACCCCCAAGCACCCCCTTGGCTCCGCCACTGAGCACTATGAATGTTCATAGGAGTTTTCCCTTTCATTGCTTTGATAACTTCCTGACACACAACATTGACAAAGGAAGTGTCCATCATTTGCAGGCCACCATCAGATCTTGTAGATCCCTCATCCAGAGGTGAATCTGCAACTCTTGCAGCATTGGCCTGAGACTTGCCATTGGTCTTTCCCTTTGGCTGATTGAACCACTTAGGGTATCCAATGATACGAAAACATTCAGCCTTCAGATGCCCCTTCATATTGCAATGAGTGCAGTGCTTGTTTTCCTTGTCTGCTTTATCCTTCTTGGAAAATTTCTTGATGTCTCCATGCCTGTTAGCAGCAAAGGCATTTGAATTGGAAGTACCTGCTCCAGATGATGCATTATTATCCCCCTTATCAACCTGTTGCACCTTATAGTATGCCTTTTTTACTGTCGGCATAGGCTCAGTTGTTAAGATCTGATAGCGTACACTCTCATATCCATCATTCAACCCCATTAGAAAGTGTAACACCTTGTTCCTATTATCCACATCCAGCAACTTCTTTTTCATGTCACAAGTACAGTTGTTGTAAGATTCACAAGTACACACAGGTGTACCTTCCAAACTGAAGATTTCATCCCAAAGTTTCTTCAGTTTGTTATAATATTCCGGAATCGAAACTGCCTTGTGTCAGATTGCACAATTCCTTCCTCAATTGAAACAGAAGTGGACCATTAGACTGGGCGTACCTCTCAACGATTTCATCCAGAGTTGTTTCGGTGATTCGAAATACATGAAATGTTCGGACATCCCGTTGCTCATGGAATTCAAGAGCTAGCAACGGACCATAAAATCGCATCGAGTCCATCTCTGCATATCCATATGATTCAAACCTCCTCGACTAAGGCTTCCATCAATGAAACCTAATTTCAGTTTGGCTCCTTGTGCCATTTTAATTCCTCGACTCCAACCTAGAAAGTTGGATCCAGTGAACACATTAGCTACGAGCTGCGTACCTGGATGATCGGAGTTGGAAAGAGCAAGAGGATCATTCATCGCCGCCATTGGACCTCCAATATCTCCGTTGTTCATCTTCGCGCACTGCTAATTGACCAATCTGAATCTTCAATCACAATCTCTGCAAACTTCCGATCGAACGCCGTGCACTCTAATACCATTAAAAATCTGAGATCCCCTCAGATCTGGAGTTTGATCAATGAATGAAGAACAAGATTGGTTTGTTGGTTTTGGAGGGAAGCTACAACCGGAGTTTCTATCTCACCGATTTCTGTTTCTTCCAATTGGTTTCAGTAATTCGGTTACAAGAGTATATAAAAAGATGCAACATATAGGAAAAGACCAAATTGCCCCCAACATCCTATATATTCTATAACCACTTATTAAATGCTTTTTGTTTACAAATCATCACCCGTTGTCTATTTCTATTAAATAAATAAATATATATATATAATATATATATAGATGATATTAAAATATTTCAAGGGTTATATTTAAATTAGAATCTCAAATAGATTTAAAAATATATTTTACTAATTTTTCAAAAACTTGATGTATATATGACCAAATTATCCTATTTTATTCCTAAAAATGGTTATAAATTTTAAAAATATTTTTAGGCTACTTTTTAATCAAAATTAAAAATAATTTTATTTAGTCATTAGAACTGTTTAAATTTAATAATATTTTTGATGATACTAATTAATGTCTCATTTTCTTTCCTTTGTAAACACTTACGTACACCATATCTAAAAATGAAAAAATAACTAAATATATATTTTAAATATTTTCCAGTCTCAAAAGTATTTTTATTAAAAGTATCTTTATTAAAATTTGCTTAAGTTTATAAATAAAATTCAATAATATTTTTCACATTTAGAACACCCGCCCTCCAAATAAATATAGAATTAAAAAAATGTCTCTACCATAAATAGAATTTAAATATTTTCAAGTTTAAACTTTAAAATTGAAGTATAAAATAATAAAATAAATATGTGGTGACTGGTGATATGTTAACAAAAACTATTTAATAGGTGGCTTTTTTATAATTTTGTATTTAATGGATTGTTAAGGGGTCGTTTGTTTAGACATGAGGAGAATGGTAAGGAAATGTATTAAATTTTACATATAAAATTTATATGATCATCTTTTTTGTAAGCTTAGAGAAAAGGGTGGAGGAGATTATTAGACCATACTAGAGGTATTAGTTACCCTCCTTAAATATAGGGAATAGAATGTGGGAAAATGTAACAAATTTTGTGTGAAAAATATGAGAAGAAGGAGAATGATTAGAATAGTGATCAATGCATCTTAACTTAAATATAGATTACATTTATAAGGATAATCATTACCTTTCCCTAAATAAAAATAAACAGCGGTAAGTGTAAAAGCATATTTTAACGGGTGGTTTTCTGTAAATTTTTCCAATTTTTTTTATAAACATATACGTAGTACGGAGTACTTATCATAGTTTAAAATATAAATATTAGCCTAAATAATTAGGTTACATCGAAAATGATGTACTTCCTCCGTCTCATTGAAGTAGCCAAGTAGGGATGTAATCATCCATATATTGAGATCTGATTTATTCGTTTCTTCTGTCTCAAAAAATGGGATGAAAATCCAACATAAGCAGAAGAAGAAATTGATGGTGGATTAATGCACGGGTGGTGTATTGGTTCGGATTAGATTCGGGTAGGGCTATTACTTTGAGCCGAGTAGCTCGAGCTCGGTTCGGAAAAAGCTCGACCCGGGCTCGCTCGAATTAAATATGAGCCAAGCGTGAGCAGAATTCTGAGCTCGAGCTCGGCTCGAGTAGCTCGTATAGCTCATTTTATGGGTGAAATTACTGTTCTCCCCCTATGTTTTATTTAACCTCATGTAAATAGGTTTTATTTAGGGTGATTTTGGTAATGGGCCTTTTTGGAATATTCAATTAGTCACCTAGCCCCTAAATAAATTTAATTAGTTTTGTCATAGCCCCCTTCCCAATAGGGTGGGTTGATCAATGGTCAACCGTTTGACCATTGACCGGTCAACGTTGACCAACCCATTTTGATGCCAACTTTTTTTTTTTTTAGTGATGCCATATTTGTACCGTTTTGATGCCAAAATTTTACTATATTTTATTTTCACTTTGATGCCACTTTTTTGTGTCAATTTTTTGATAATATTTTTTTTACCGTGATGCCATATTTTTGATGATATTTTTTCAAAGTAGTATTTTTGATGACATTTTTTTCTTTAATGTGATACAAATTTTTCAAAATGGCATCAATGGTCAACGTGACATTAGAGTAAACAAAAAATGTCATCAAAGTTTAAAAAAAGTGTCATCCAATAATTTAATTAGAAAAGTGGCATCAGAGTTAAAATAAAATGTAATAAAATTTTGGCATCAAAACGGTAAAATATGACATCACAAAAAATGTCATCAATGTTTTAAAAAAGTGGCATTAAAAAAAAAGTCATCCAATCATTTCATTAGAAAATTGACAATAAGGTGACAATATTTTGATTCCACGTTTTAAGCCCTTATGCCATCAATTATATAAAATTGTCACCATAAAATTTTGGCATCAAAACGGTAAAATATCGCATCACTAAAAAAAAAAAAAAGTTGGCATCAAAAAAAAAAAAGTTGGCATCAAAAAAAAAAAAAAAAAAAAGTTGGCATCAAAATGGGTTGACCGGTCAACGGTCAACGTTGACCGGTCAACGGCTGACCATTGACCGAGGGCTAAGCAAGCTAAAAAAACAATTAATGGGCTAAGCATGTTAAAAAAATAATTAATGGGCCTATCTAGCTAACCAACTATGTTTAAAGGGCTTTTTCAACAAATTCCCTCTTTTATTTAACCCCTTGTAAATAGGGCGTATATCTCGTTTCGTAGGTGAAATTACAGTTCTTTCCCTAAGTTTTATTTAACCTCTTTTTCTAAAGAGTATGTCAGCCGCTTTGCCTTTTGGACTCCATTCACTTTGAATCACAGATCTACATTTTGTGAGTAGCTCGAGCTCGGCTCGGCTCGGCTCGGAAAAATGAGCTCGTTTGTAAATGAGCCGAGTTTGAACACCCACTACTCGAGCTCGTTAGCTCGTATATATATCAGCCCTAGATTCGGGCGAAGGTAGCACACCAAAATTTCTCCCCCCAAAGGATCAGATCTATTGGAATGAAGGATGATTAATTAATCGAAATACTAGCTCTTCACCCGATCGATCCATCAACGAACCAGTAGATGGATGGATCAGATCTATTGGAATGAAGGATGATTAATTAATATTAATAAACAATAATTAAATCGCGAAAAACTCACCTCCATATATATAGATCAAGTAGAGGCGCAGCAGCAGATTGCCCAAATCTTACAATCGAGTGAAGCCGCGATTGATCGACCTCTTCCGATCCTATCCCTCATATATACAAGCAGAGAATCCAGACGATCAACGAATTAATATTATATTATACTCCAATTGCAGATATACAAATCAGCAAGTGTGTGAAATGTGGTCCAACGCGGTTGCTATATATGACAGAGTCAGAGATTGCTATGGAGATTAACGTTACGTATAGTACATTTTTTAAAAGATCTGTTCAAAAGTCAGCCATGAAAATAATAATAAAAAAATTCATATTTTAAACGATGAAATGACCCATTCAACCAACTGCTACGTGAATCCTACAATCATAATAAAAATATGCTAAACTTGTTGAATTGCTTAAAGGAATGAATTGATATGGTTATTATATTATTTCGGTTGCTTTTGGTGGCTTTCGATGAGTTTCCGATAAGTCTAATGTGGTTTTCGATTACCAGATTCGTCGAAATTATGATTGGATATTTACGTCGAGGGTTAGATATAAACTCGACATATTTCACCAAGCTAAATAAAGAGCCTCGGCTAGTCTAGCCGAGCCAAACGAATTGAACCACCTCGTCCATATTGGTTGAGGCTAACAAATAGATTTTACAATTTTGAGCGACTGTTCAAACATAATTAACATTATTAAATCTTCAAAAACCCTTTCATCTGCCTTAAACCCCCGTTGGAACTCCAAGAAGCATAACAATTAACAAATCAGATCACTTTTCACAACAAGTAGTTGCAAATCATAGCAAATAATCTCCCTTTCCCTCTCATTCGTCTGTAACTTCCATTGTTGCAAGCTCTTCTTCTTTTTTAATTATTTTTTTTACGGTGGGCAAACAATGAACGGACAAACTTACAAGACACTACCGGAAAAACGTGATATTATCGACGGTTTTATCCCGACGCTTTTTATAATCGTCGATAATTGTCGACGCTCTGCGGTGTCGAAATTGCCACTTACCTTTCTCGACGTTATTTAGCGTCATGGATGACATTTATTTTAATAAAAAAATTCTATATTTTAATAGGGGTCCCGCTTTTCACCGTCTCTCTCCCCAAATCAGTTTGGACTCTCTTCTCAAATCGAGTCTCTCTCTCTCTCTGTGGATTCACAGACCGATTTGAGATCTCATTCTCCTTTCCCCCTCCCATGACTGCCGCCAGATCTCTTCCATCTCTCGTTCTCTCGCTCTCTCCCTCTAATCTTCACTCTAGATCCGGTCCTTGTTCTCATGAAGTCCTGATCTCTCGCTTGCCTTCTCCATACAGGGCTAAACCAAAGTTGCCTTAGTCACAAGCAGACTCCATGGCGAACGCTCCTCACCTCCATGAATGACGTCGGAGGCCTTTTCGCATCCTTTTCCCCAACAAGCTGAGAATAGCGCCAGGCGCCAGCGATACTGAGCGAAGTCCTCGGATTGATCGCTTCCTTTTCCAGAGGCCACAAACGCACGAGCATGTGTTGATTGATTAGATCTGCCGACGCCGGAGTCACTGACTGTCGTAAGTCACTTCCAGTAGCTTCCTTGAAGACTAATTCATGTCGATCCGGTTGAATTTATCCTTATATCTATGGATTGATATGGTTTGATTATGATGAATTAGGTTTTGTTTTGTTGAATTATTGGAAAAATTGTTTGATGAATTATGTTTTGATTTACTCGTTTAATGCAGATTACTCACTAGTTTTATATGTAACTAGATACTTGTGTTTGAGCTTTGTCACTTGCTGGACCGGCTATTTCAGCTTCGTGACTGCTTAGTCTCTCGTGTACTGTTCTTATTATCAAAGGTTATTTGAATGTCGTGATAGTAGTGCATAGTATAATGGAGCAAAATGGATTGGTTTATTTGTTTTGCTCCCCTAAAAAAATTAATGTTTCTTTGATGTTTGATAAAATGCTTCTCTCCAAATTAATGTTTTTTTCCTTGTGTGTGTGCCTTCATGTATGCTCTGGATTTGAAATCCAAAATTAGTCCTTGCATTAGTTATGAGTTGAGAAGTATTTGTTTTGTCTATTTGTGCCCCTAATTTCACATTCTTATACTTCTTTCTTCATTACATATGCATATAGGTCTCTTTGTATGTCAGAGAGGTTAAGGAGAGACAAAAGCAGTCGAATGAATTTCAAACTCTCTCGTCAAGCTGAATCAGCCGAACATTGACTTATCTCGTAATTTTGCTCTCCTGAAACCATTTGGTTTTTTCTTTGGTTTCTGAAGCATGTAAATGGGTTTTATGACTTTTGTCTAAACTTCTAGGCGCTCACTAGTAGAAAAAACGTGATTTAGCCCGGGCGCTTTTGCTAATATAGCCCGGATATGGGCAATTATAATATCCGGGCGATTTTATCCACCAAAATTCTCAAGAAAAAAGACTTTATAGCGCGGATATAGATAATATCCGGGTTATTTGGTACAATATCCGGGTTATTTGGAATCAATATCCGGGTTATTTGGTACCAATATCCGGGGTGTTTGGTACAATGTCCGGGGTATTTGGTAACAATATCCGGGTTATTTGGCTCAAAATCCGGGCTATTTGGTCAACATTATCCGGGCTATTTGGTCCATCTTATGATATAAATCGACTATATATCCCGTATATGAAGGTCCGGGCTGTTATATTTTATTTATGAATTTTAATAATATCCGATATATTTTCTTATTAATCCACCTATTGTCCCGTACGTTAAGGTCCGGCTTTTTGCTTTTGTTTCAATTGAAATATCCAATTTATTTTTCTTATGATCCACCTGTTTAGTTTGGAGCAACACACAAATTTCCAAAACCATATTGAACCACATTCAACCATCACACACATTTCCATAACGACATTCAATGAACACACACAATTCCATCAGAAGCATCTGCTTACAATAAACTACCAACAACTAGTACGAATCCATCGTAACAAAAGTAAGGTCAAACCGATCATATATCCATAATACATTAAACTAGCTAATATGGTTTACCTAGAATCGATAAGCAAGTGCATAAGTGAGTAGTACGTCCCACAAAATGGCCAGCAACTACTTAGCATGTCTTACCTAATCCAAAAACAAATTTTCTTACGGATCGATCGGAAGGTATATAGGGAGCTGATCTATGTGCATTCAAAATGGACAACAACCTTTGCACTTCGGCACTGAATTTGTTTCCCACACATCTGAAGACTTCACCGACCAGCTGGTGCAATCTGATAGAAAACGTAAGCATGTAGCCCAAAGTATTAATCAGTTCCAAAACCAAAAAAATATATATATGAATCATTGTTGGGATAAAAATTATTTTTGCACATATATATTGCTACTAATATTGTTGAGGAGATATTATACATACATTATGATTATGATTGAGGACGTGGTAGACCAAAGTATTAATCAGTTCCTGCATATTTAGAAGAAATATCAGAAACTATGAATCACACAATGGTGATTGATAACATAAGGCGGACAGTAACGATAAAAATAACATTGCAATGACTTTGTACTGCTTACATGATTAGGTTGAACACATTATCCAACCACTCTCGTTGGATTTCTTCGATATCCTTGTTTTCGTAAGTCGATTCGTCATTGAACCACTGAAACATAAAACAACATATATATCTTATATGAAACTAAATAATCAAATAAAGTGCAACTCCAAGTAAGAAAGTGAAAAGCGCTACCTTGTGCGGGATAAGACAAGATCCTCGAGATATTATATCCCGAATAAACTTCAAAACGTAGTATCCACAATCCATTTTGTCAGTCGTTCGGGGACACTGAACATCACATCACTTGTATAAGAATATGAAATACACAATAACTTTCATGCTCATAATTTGACCAAAAAAATATAAAAGAATATATTCTTAACCTTAACTACATGCCACAAAGGTTCTTTTCGGGGAGTTTTCTTGCCCAACTTGAAATATTTCAGTTTATAGCTCCTGGGAAGACAAAATATACATAGTTAAAAAAAGTATACAGTTTATAGCTCCTGAAAAATATATCACTTGTTTATAATAAAAAATGACTTACATTGCAACTAATTTCTCGACATCTGGTTGTGTTTTCTGACCCAATGGATCAAGCCAATAGGCAGAACCCATATGAGGACTCATCACAATCAACACCCAGTGATGTCTACAAATACAAGCTCACTTTGTTTAAAATTGTTGACACATATGACCAAGTATAAATATAAGAACTGATTATTGCTTACTTGGACAAATATGGGGCAAAAAAGAGTTGACGCTTAAATTCGCTGCCCATCGCATTTGCAATATAACCAGCCCTTTGGTCGAGGCACTGACCATGTGGTGATATTTGATTTGGGCATAGCAATCTGAACTGGTCTTCAACAAGAGTGTCAAACAAATATCTACACAAACGCCAAAATACGCATTATGTAGTTAGGGTAAAATATGAAATTGAATCTGAAATAAAACATACTAACCTTAAATATAGCAGCACGTGAGAAGGTTTGATGTCTTTCCTATTGAACCATATGTCAAGATCATCTCTCACAATGTCTACACCCGGATGAGCATATCTGAAAATTTCAGCTGGAATGTCTACATGTCGCTCTTGTTGTGCCGGGAATTCTTCCAACATCCAATCGTATGCCTCCAACACACCTGGCACCGCTGAATTCACAGCACTGGGTCGAACTCCAGATTCGTGTGTCAAGGTGTTTTTCTTACCCTGCTTACTTGAGGTTTGTGTGGCTTGTTTTGAGTGCTTTGAGACCTTGTCAATCCAATAGCAAAAAAAAAACAAAGGGAAAAAATATATATAAATCTATACAACCCACCCATAAACTCAAAATATCTCACATTTTAATTTATCTCCATCTACTGAAATAACTTACATCACAACTCTTCACAAGAGGCTCTGGCCATGCAATGAATTGTCCTATAGCGTCTTTCACAGTGCTGGCCTCATCCGTTGGGCATGGAAGCTTTTTCTCACCCATTATAGCTGTCACAATGGAGACCTTCACATAACCCTTCTCCAATGGTCGAGTATGAAGGAGACCCCCGCCTTTGGAAGACCGATAAACCTTGCCTTTCGCCACCGGTTTGTCAATGTCCACACAGAATAGTGCACATGATTCACAACTCTACATTTAAATCATAAGAAGTTAAGGTTTTCATTCATGTGTACATATGAACAATCAAGTCTCAAGCATAATTGAATGTATTCAAATACTTACTTCTTCGTCTGATTTAATAGGGGTTGTCTTTAGGGCTGAACATGACGCTTTACCACTTTGGGGATTGGGCTGCGAAGTAGGTGATACCTGATCTTGTTGGAGTGGGTGACCTTGACTGACTTGTTGTTGCTTCTCCAACATCAAGTTTTGAATGACGAGTTCTAGTGTTTTGATGTTTTCCCCGAAGTTGGTCTCCATGTCCTTCATTTTCTCTTTGAGTTCCCTAACTGAAGACCCATCCACATTTTCCTTTGGTGCAGATTTACGCTTCCAATATTGAGTAATTGTTACATCTTGACCAACCCCCCTAATACGTCCAGGGTGCTCGAGCTTATCTAATGCCAATGATAGCACATCTCTCTGTCCACTGGTAACAAGTTGTCCAGAACTTTCTTGTTCCATGTAACTTTGCTACAGCGTATGAGTAAACCATTAAACCTTAAACGACATGTCTCAACATAAATTATAATCTGAAACCTTATATACACATTACTTACTATTTTCTCAATTGCAGACTGTGATTTTTCAGCATACTTCCCATTTGACCCTTTCCTTGCCTCCATCCATAAGATTGCTCGTGGAACAGAGGAAGAAGGGTCCATGTTATGAGAAACAATATGCACTTATCAAATTTTGATGACCACAGAGATTAATATTCTCACTGAAAGGATGTGAACAAAAGTAAACAACATTATGTACTTAAATACTTCAGTGTCTGCGTACATATTCATTCTCAATGCCTGCATACCCCTTCCGGCCTCCCTTGTATGTGCAATCATTTTGGGATGAGAGTTGCTTAAACTTGTCACTTTTTTCCTAAACAAATGTAATAGATAAGATGCTAAATATTGACTAGATTTGTTCTTGTCTATGACACTGAACGCACCATTACAAATAAATGATCTCGTACCTTGAACTCATCAGAGTGGCGTATTTTTATAAATTCTGTCCATTGCTCCTGAGTGATGTATGTGTCATAGATGTCTGGAGGTTCTGTGAGAAGGTCTCCTGTTTTCTTGTCATGCATATGTAATCTCCCCAAGTCCTTTTTGAATGCCCTCCACAAATCATTCGCTTTTTTTTATAACCCAACCCTTCATTTCAGATGGAATTACAAAGCCTCCCTACAAAGGACAAATGAAAAAACCAGAAATGGTGGCATTACAGCTCATATTACACTCCAATCCATCTCCCCTTTCACATAAAAAAAAAAACAGAAATGGGAAATAAAGCAATCCAATTGAAGGCATATAGTAACAGTCCAGATTTCACGTGTGAGAGTAACAGTCCTCCAATTGAAGGCATAGAGTAAAAGTCCTGACTTCATGAAGAGTAAAAAGAAGGCATGCTCAGATTTTGAAGGCATAGAGTAACAGTCCCCTTTCACGTGTGAGAGTAACAGAAGGCATGCTCAGATTATTTTAGAAAACAGAAGCACCCATCAATGGCAAAGAGTAACAGTCAAGAAAAGATGCCACAATCCAATTGAAGGCATGCTCAGATTTTTTTCGAAAAAAGAAGCACCCATCAATGGCAAAGAGTAACAGTCCATACAGTAATAAGACAACTCAATAAAAGACAAATATAAACAGTTAAAAGTAACCTTAACTGTTGATCTATCAATGGACATAGATATCACATGTTGAATAGCACCTAAAGCTCCCAAATCCTGATGCCACACCAACAGTCCATATCAGGTCATAAAGACCATCATATTAAAGACAAAAAAAAACAAAATTGAAGCTCACAAAACCTGCTGCCACACTTCTCTCCCAGAAGCTGTAATTTTCCAGAAAAATAGCATCTCATAAATACACATCTTGCTCACCTGGACTATATATAAACCTCACCCCCTCAAGCTGGAATATGCATCCTCCACCATATACCCTCTCTCCCTAAAACTTGTATCCCTCAAACCTATCTCCCTCTAAAAAATGGCTTCTTCCTCTCACCGTCGCCACCGCTCTAGCAATGACCACGCAGGCAACAACAACACAGGCGAGTCCTTGAGTGTTTTGGTAGTGACATAGTAATTGGTTTGAAATTTATCAATGTATGTGATTATATGTTTTTTTTATACAACTTCCAGGATGCCGCCTTACCAACCAGGGCTCGTCGTGGAGGTCATTGGAGAAGAGGAGGGACTGTTGGGGTCATTTTATGAGGCGGAAATTATTCGCAATATCAATAACACCCACTTCGAGGTGGAATTCCTAACTCTTGAACAAAGAAGAGGGGGGCGCCTTCTCAGGGAAGTAGTTGATGTGGGCCGACTGTGTCCACTTCCGCCTCTGCCTGAGGATGACTATGATGAATATGTAATTGATGACCTAGTCGATTGTAGAGCCAATGATGGGTTTTGGTATGGTCGAGTCGCGAGGGTGAGGTGGACAGGGCAATATCGAGCTTACACGGTGAACTTCCCCTTGACCAGTGATACTGAGGAGTATAGGAGCCACGAAATGAGGCCACACTTCGACTGGATTGGTTTCAACTGGTCTACACAACCGCATTTTCGGTGGATACTACGTCTGTAGGTTATTCGTGTGTTGGGTGATGTCTCTATGATGTTTTCTACCTTACTTGTTGTTGTGTTGTGTTTGTTGGATCCTACTATGGTTTATGCATTTCCATCTTCGCTACTGTTTTCCGAACAAGAGGCTTGACCTCAACATCTAATGTCGTGACCCTATTTGTAATGTTTTTAATCTAATGTTGTTCTCTTGTTACAATGTTGTTTTATTATTTTCACTTTCAAAATATTGACTAGTATAGGCTTCGTACAATATGATATTCTCAACCCTATATCATGAACAGAAGGAGACCATATAAAACCACACAACTAAGACACCTATACTTACTCAAATAATCACACAAACGAGTAGCACAAAACTGATGGTCTAAGCCCCCTGTCAAGACCATCAGATTATGATGTCTCTAGTATAATTTGAAAAGAAAATAACCTATTTTCTGGTAAATTTAGAAGAAAATATAAAGCACATCAAGACCATCAGATTCGGATGCTATTCAGTGACAACACATCAAGTCGAGGAACAAACAAACATATAAAGCACAACCAAGGAATCCGAAAAAACACAACACGATCATTGTTGATAAACCAATAAAAAATAACGGACTAACCTGGATATCTTCCCATATAGCATCCTTCTCCTCCTCAGAAACAAGTTTCCAATTATCTACGGTGATAGGTACCCACTTCTTCACGGTAGTGCCAATGAAGGTTGATAATTTTGCTTTATTTTTCCCAATAGGTTGCCCTCTACTATTCAGTTGTATGGGTAATCGTTCACCCCCAGCTACGCCTTTTGCAATGTTCTTTAGCAAAGAGGCCCCTCTTGTCCTACGTTTCTTCTCGAGTGGATCATTCTGGATATCCTCACGCAAATCCTCACTTGGTTTATCAGACACACTCTTAGGCCGTTTTTTAGAAGGCATTTCAGATTTTTTAGGAGGCATCTGCACATGTAAAAAAATCAGTCAATTTTTGTGTGTTTGAGTGAGATAACATGGAAGTATATGAAATAGAATATAGTTGAAGGGAACCAATAAACCAAACCATAAAGCATTGATAATTCAGCACTTTACCTAATAAAACTCCCAATATTATGAATTGCATCACTTAGCTATATGTGATCATATAAGTACTCTAATTTCTTATATAAAAAGGAAATAATATATCGTACTAAGAAAGTAATAAGATGCAACCCCTTCTTACTACCTTCATTGTTGTTTTTATTTCGCTTCCTTGGTAAAAGAGGATGTGTGGATGAAGGGTTGTTTGGTAGTATCTCATCATTAACCCGAATCCCTTCTTCATGATCAGCTCGAACATAATTATCCTCTTCATTTTCATCTTCATTGGAGGGGGTAGGGAGGCCTGCTTCGAATGAGCTACTACCCTCTTCACAGAAGACTTCATTTTCTTCACCAATGCCCCCCTTTGGTTTGAACAGTACAATACACCGATTCATGTCAACAAGATCAGTGACATAGAAAACTTGCCTAGCTTGAGAAGCTAGTGTGAACGGTTCAGTTTTATGGCCCACCTTATTCAGATCAACAGAAATAAACCCCATATCATCCACTCGAACTCCATTGTTACTATCAACCCATTTACAACAAAAAATAGGGATCTTCGGCTCTGGAGAGTACACTAACACCCATATCTGCTCAATTACACCATAATATGACATACTAGCATATACAGGGTTTTTGTCTTTTGCACTTGCAATGTGCATTGCTTGTGCTACCACGGTCACCCCACTGTTTTGTGTTGTGCTTTTGTCATCTCTTGATTTAGTGTAGAAAGTGTAACCATTGATGACAAAACCATTATAGGTCAGTACTTATTTTGGCCCCTTTGACAGAAATTTCAATGTAGATGATACTTCTTCTCCAGATCTGAGGACCTCGAAAACTTTGTTCCAAAACCAATCAATGAAGGAGCGATTATGGTGCATTGTAATCCACTTTTCATTCTTCGCATATCTTGGATTACATTTTCTCAAATGCGCCATGTGCTCTTCAACAAAGGGCTGCACTTCTTCCATGTTCTGAAGGACATAGAGATTTGCTCTAGTTAAAGCCTCACGATCAGCAGTCAACACATGCCCTCCCAGAGTTCCTTTCCAGTTCAATTCTCCTGACAGTTTAGGCTTTGGAACACCAATGGAGTCAACATCTGCCAAATAATCTGTACAAAATTCAATAGCTTCTTCAACTATGTATCTTTCAACAATGCAACCTTCAGGACAATTTCGATTCATCACATACCCTTTTAGAATTTTCATATATCGCTCAAATGGGTACATCCATCGCAGATATACTGGACCACAAAGCTCAACCTCTCTAACCAAGTGAACGGTTAAATGAACCATGATATCAAAGAACGAAAAAGGGAAGTACATCTCTAACTGAGAAAGAATGACGTCAATATCTTTTTGCATACCATGCAATTCACCGGGATCAATGACCTTACTGCATAACTTCTTGAAAAAAAAAACACAGCCTAATGATGGTCTGTCTTACATGATTAGGCAATATGGAGCGAATGGCCACGGGTAGCAAGTATTGCATAAGTACATGACAGTCATGAGATTTCAGCCCCGTTAGCTTCAAATCTTTCATTGACACAAGGTTGCTAATGTTCGAACATAACTCATCCGGCACCTTTGTAGTACTAAGAAAGTTACAAACTTGTTTTTTTTCCTCCTTACATAGAGTGTGGCAGGCAGGTGGTAAGTAAGTCCATTTTCCTCTTTGTTGTGGTGCCAATTCTTCTATGAGTTGCATTAATTTGTAGTTATTTCTAGCACTGATTCCATCTTTGGTTTTCCCAGGCAAATTCAACAAAGTCCCAACCAAGCTGTCACAAATGTTCTTTTCAATGTGCATTACATCTAGGCAATGCCTGACCTCAAGATCTTTCCAATACGGAAGGTCAAAAAAAATAGATCTTTTCTTAAACCCGTCTAAATCATCATTTTTCGATAACTTTCCAAATGTCACATTCATGTCTTTGACAATCTGAAACACCTCTTCTCCACGCAGCGGTGACGGAGCCCTTTCCTCTTCAGAGCACCCATTAAAAGCTTTACGAAGCCTTCGGTATCTGTGGTTCGGCGGTAAAAACCTTCGGTGGCCAAGAAAAACATTCTTATGACTACCCGGCAAGTATATGGAATAAGTATGTTTACCACAAATAGGACAAGCTTCGTAACCTTTTGTACTACAACCAGCTAGATTCCCATACGCAGGAAAATCACTTATAGTGCAAAATAACATGGCTCTAAGACGAAATTGTTCATTACGATTGGCATCATGAACATCCATGCCATTTTCCCACATGTCCTTCAAATCTTCAACAAGAGGTGCCAAATAAACATCGATGTCATTACCCGGTTGCTTTGGCCCTGAAATCAACATAGACAACATCAAGTACTTGCGCTTCATACACAACCAAGGAGGAAGATTGTAAATCGCCAACACCACAGGCCATGTGCTATGAGTACTACTTAGAGTGTCGTGAGGGCACATCCCATCTGTAGACAGCGCAAGGCGAATGTTTCTGTCTTCATCTCCAAAATCAGGATACAACTCATTTATTTTTTTCCATTGTACAGAATCTGCTGGATGGCGGAGCTTGCCATCTTTTTCTCTTCCATTTGCATGCCAAATCAAATTCCTAGCATCTTCAATGTTTCCGAAAAGGCGTCGAAACCTTGTTCTAATTGGAAAATACCATACCACCTTAGCTGGAGCTCCATTTGCCTTGTAGCGCGGTTCACCACAATCCGAATTTGGGCATTTATCCAAGAATTCATGTTCCTTTCGGTAAAGAATACAATCGTTTGGACAAGCATGTATCTTTACATAATCCATTCCCACCGAGCGTATAAGATTTTTGGCCTCGTAGGTAGTACCGGTAAGGCAATTCTGGTCTGGAAACATTTCTCTCAAAAGCTGAAGTAACTCAGTGAAGCTCTTATCAGTCCATCCGTTGCCCACTTTTAAGTTAAACAACTTCAACACAGCAGACAATCTGGTAAACTTTGTGCACCCACCATATAAAGGCTTTTGAGCATCAGTCACAAAATTTTCAAACATTTCTGGACGATCAATATGAATCTGTTCAATATCATGAATCATCTCTTCTAATCGATCACCTTCATCGATGTCAACCATGTTGAAGTTTGATGTCCCACAGCTACTGGAATGGGTGGATGGCTTTTCTCCATGCCATATCCACACTTTGTAATCAGGATTTATTCCATCACAAACCAGATGATCCATTATGTCGTTGACACTCCATGTCTTAGAATAATCACACTTTGTGCAGGGACAAAGAAATCTCATCGGATCAGCACCATGCTCAATTGCAAAGTTGATAAATTCTTTTACCCCATCCACATATTCCTCAGACATTCGACTAGCTGACATCCATGACTTATCTATCATTCTACATATGAACGAAAGAAACAAAGACTGATTCATATCATCCTATTTTGGAATAGTTTGCATAGTTATAACAACTTAACTATGCAAACTGTTTATATTGAAGAATTCATTGGATTAATTCATTTTTCATCATAGGTTATACAACATAAGGTAACATTCCAGTATTAAGCATCAAAAAGATAACATGGAAAATGGAAGTTTTAAGCAGAAAATACATACTAACACATGGCCATGTACATGTTTCTCACAAAGAAACCAATGACATAAAGCCGCAGATAATGAAGTAATCAAACCATCCATCTATCTCCATCTCTCACACACATATACACAGGAAAAAACATCATAAATAACACCTTACGTACATTACTTACAGCCCTAAGTATGTGCAGGCTCTACAAAAATAAGCTACGGTGTTATGTATGAAGGAAGATAAACCATAGCTAACCCTAGGCATCAACATGTCATATAAAGTTTATTAAAGTATTAAGGATGAAATGACATCCAACAATAAGCAGATAAGAGAGTAAAATGTTATGGAAAATACCTTTCACCCTTCCTCAAATTTGTTATTAGTCCTGACTGCAGAGAAAACAGACACACCTTTGCCCTGGAAAGATAGGTTTGGATATGTTAGAACGCGATAATCTTTTGTTTTTGTTTAGATGTTTTACGATCATATAATCAATGGCCACCCAAGAAAATATCCGATATGATATTTTAACATGGATATTATAGGGTTATTTTGTACAATTTTTATAACTGAAATTCTAACTTAATCAATGGTTGAGTGGTGCTTTGCCAATAGTTTGAGGTACGTTCAAGTGGTTTAAGGGGTTGTTTACTGCAATTACATACTATAATAAACAAGCTGTTTAGTACAAAATTGAAGGTTAAGCACTTAGTTAATCCTATATTCTTTTCAATTTGAATATTATTTCTTCCACAAAACATCATTCATCTCCTAAAGCCGTTGTTTAACACATTTATATGTGGAATAGGATCCCTAAAGCCGATATCAAAACCATTTAAGACCCACTCCCTCCCCTTTGAAGGGTACCAATTTTTACAGTGTTTTGTAACTACCCACAAAATATTTTGCAGGCAAAAATATTGTCATAAAAACAGATAGTCAAATTCATCTACACAATCGATCAATTGACATCATGAAACCCAAAATGAACTGAAATTGAACCGATAATCAAGCACAATACATAAACCAAGCAAGGAGGTCAGTGGCGTGGTGCCTGAGAGACAGGTTGTCGAATGAGGACAATGACTTACCTCGTTCAGAAGCGGAGAGACAGGTTGCGAACAGGTGAACACGGTAACCCTTGGAACTGAAGATGCCGAGAGCTCAAGAAGGTGGCGACCGAGTCACAACCAGAGATGGCGCACGCGGAGGCCAGACGGCGAGGTGCTTGAGAGCCGCCGATTGAAACCGACAGCTACCTTGTGAACAACTAGCTTCCTGAAGATGACGATTTTGGCTCTGAATTTGGAGCTCTCTGAAATGAATTTGGGGTAGCTAGCTTCGTGGATGTCGAAATGAATTTGGGGCTCTGAATTTGGGGCTTTCAATTAATTTCAGATTCCGTTCCTTTTTTTTCATTTCCCGCTATACCCTTTATATCCCGGATCTATCCTACGGGCATTTTTGTACAACGGTGGAGGTTGCTTCAAATACCCCGGATATTTAAGCCTCCCCACACGCCCGGGCAATTTTAACCTCATAATTATATCCCAGATATGTTATGTGCGTGACTTTTGCTAATTGTTACAAGTAATCCTCACGGTCTAATAGCCCGGGCGTGTATCTATATCCGGCTTATATTCTCCTGACAATAAAAGAAAATATGTTTGAAGCATGTTATAACCCGTATTTTTGACATCCGGGCTATTATGTAGCGGGTTATATTTGCATTTTTCTACTAGTGGCTTTGTGTTATGATCCGAGGCACCATAAACCAATTTTTGTTGAGACTCTTAATTCATGGAAATCTCCCTCCCACCTTCCTTATCATGTTGGGTACAAGGCTTGTGATAACCTTGATTTTGATGGCGTGGTCGACGATGATTACTAGAAATACGAGAGACTATTAGCGTAAGCTCGAACTCCGTTGTACCCTGGTAGTACACGGACTATTTTGAGTGTTCTGAAGGTGGAAAATGGGTGGTCAAATAAGACTATGGATGATCAATTTTCGTTATGTTTGCGATTTGCTTCCACCTAAACACAATGTCCTAATGATTGGAAAAGGATTTGAAAGGTGTGCATATATATCGGTTTGAGCTATGAGAATATTCATGCTTAACTTGTGAGTATATATAACTGTGTGTTGTTCTATAAGAGGTATGCAAATGAGGAAGTGTGTCGCATATACCAAACTTCAAGATAGAAACCACGTATAGGAAGTAACGGACGAAAGGTCCCAGAAAAGCGATGAAGTACTTCCCTTTGATTCCCGGGCTGAAATGCTTGTACATGTCCCCGCACATTGCAAAACAAATGTGAAGGCATGGTGAGAGGGTGAATGATATGACGATGAATGTTTGACACACCCTACAGACGGGGAGACATGATAAGAGTTTGATAGATTGTTCCCTCATTTTTCTAGCAACGTGAGGAATGTGTGACTCGGATTGACAATTGATTGACTCAATCCATTTGGTAAACTAGGAACTCTCCACAGTATATGGCTTGTCATTTTAATGCTATATAATTTGCCTCGTCGATGTTCTTGAAAAAGGAATTCAATGTGTTGACATTATTGATCCCATGTCCGAAGTCACTAGGAAAATTGTTTTGAGTGCGTACGTTCATGGAGCCCTTGATCGACGAGCTTCTAGAATTATGGCATATTGGAGTGAGTATATGGTTGATCGGCATTCACAGTCTAATTTAAACAAGCTTCAGGAGGGGCAGTCAAACTCGTCCCCTCTTAATGAATACCCTTGGGCTAGCTATATAGAAATCGTTGGACAATGGGATTAGAGAAGGTGAACGTACTGCACGCAATCGATCACTAGCTTGTAACTTAGAGAAAGTTAACTAACTCTAATTTAAACAAGTGAATTCGAGAGCTGAGGTCAACAACAACAATAGATTATAGATCCATTGTGTCCCGTTCAAAGTAGAGACTGGGGGGTCAAGGTGTATATATATATGCATTATTTCTCCAATTGACCAAGTATTGTCACACATACAACAGATTCGCACAAGTGTAAACCAATTGAAAATGAAGAACAAGAAAACAAACAGAAAGTAATGGCCGGTCCTATAATGGAGAAAGGTATATGGAATAAACGAGCAAGTGAAATGGAAACAGTAACGCAAAAGTGAAATGAATTCAGGAGGGTTCTCCAGTTGGTTAAAATTGCAAAAAAAAAAAAAAAAAAAAAAAAAACGTACTAGAATGGGGCGCGCAACAACAACGGCCCTTATTTATACAGGGAAGACACTCCCTCTTAGGCAGATTTGCCTTACAACTTATGGAATTCGGAAATAAAACCGTAAAACTGTAAGAGATTTAAGTGTGATCCATGTTATGTTGTATCCTTTGCCTCTTGAGCATAATCACTTCTTTCTTTTTGGGAAGGGCATCGAATTAACAACAATAATCCACAGTGATCTCGGAATAGTCGGTGGGCTCCTAGCAGCTACCACAGTTCGCGTAGACTGCGTCGTGCTCCCCAATTCACTCCCTTCAGTTACCACACTTTCGACTACTGAGTGGATGTAGCCATCTGCTAGACAAGCAGCACTCATACAATAGCCGGATTGTACTCTTACTGAATTTCTCTGTTTCCAGGAGCGCAGAAACTGGAGATTGCGAAAGACAGGAAGAGGTGCTTTAATTAGCATATATACATATATATTCGATCTCATGTTTAATTAGCAGCTAAATCGTACGTACGTGTGTGCATATATATATACACTCACAAGACATACAAGTGATCGAAATGACAAGAAAAATTCATCGAGGAGTTGTAGTTTTAAATACTAAATGGTATATGTAAATTAAATTACCGACCTTATCTTTGCAGTGGCTTAAAGAAGCTATTAATGAAGGATTATCGCCACATATGGCCTGATCAATTCAAGTAAGAAAGCAGCGCAAATTAAAGTGTGAGGTGAAATTAATAATTGGCGTATTTGGTAATTTAATTATATATATATATATATATATATATATATATATATATATATATATATATATATATATATATATATAGGTATGAGTGTATGACGAACCTCCCATGCAGCATTGAAGTCTTCATCTGATTCGGAATCACTGGGAGTCCTCATCTTCTGGATTATCAGAAACATTAATTAATTAAGCAAGAGTGTCAAAGTTGAAATTAGCCTTAATTGGTTAGTCTCACCCCAAAAATAGACGCACAACTAACCAATATATACGTGTTCTTCAACAATTATATACTCCCTCCGTTTCCTTTTAATTGTCGTTTTACTATTCATGCACGTTTTTTAAGGTGTGAAAAACTATATGAAATAATAATTTTTTAAAATATTTTTTTCGATAATCTCATACTTATTGGTGATAAGTATCATATTATTAAAAAATATTATTAAAATATTAATATTTAATATAGTTTTTATCGTTCTAAAACTACGTGCATGATTTGAAAAAGTCACTTAAAAGGAAACGGAGGGAGTATATAAAAAAGGGAATTACCCATCAGCTGAGTCAAAATTAAAGGAAAAACTTATATATAGCAAATGCAATCGGTGCTTTTATATATATATATATATATATATATATAAAAAGAGAGAGAGAGTGTGGAGGGTGGAAACGTACGAACAGATCTGGACCGTCGAATAGGATGAAATTAAAGGTTGGGATTAAACTAAAAAAAAGTGGGGGCCCACGCTAATACTTGGTAAATGAGCATGGCTGAGCGCGTTACATGCAAATAATGGGACCACCGCCTTATTATTACTGAGTATATTTTTTTTATCAAGCAATTGCTAATCAACTGTCTGGATATATAACTCCTTCACCCATTTTTACAAAAACCGGCTGATGTTCATCCCCAGATCAACAATTTGATAATTATCTTTCGATTGGATGATATTACTCTTTTCTTTTCTTTCTAATTATGTATTCAAATTACAATTGCAAACCAAAATGTCTTTATTAATGTACGAACAAATAAGTCCGCCAATTATTATTTTCATTAAATAGAATTACTCTTTATAATCTCACCAAATAATGTCAAAATGTATTTATTAATTATTAACCCATCAAATTCTTTCTATTAAATATGAATACCCTTTATAATCTCACCGAATAATGTATAAATGTGTTCAATAATCTTTCAATCTTACCAAAACAAACAAAGTCTTAAGATCGAAGTTATCCTCTCATATACAAATAATGTACAAATAAATATGTCAAATTCTTACTATTAAAAACGAATACTCTTAATAATCTCACTGAATAATGTGTACAAATGTATTGAATAAATTTTTAATCTCACCATAATAACTAAACTTGTAAGAAATCACCCTCTTATATACGAATAATGCTCAGATAAACCCATCAAATTTCGATATTATACATATAAATAATCTTAACTAACACATACATATATATATATATATATATATATATATATATATATATATATATATATATATATATATATATATATATATATACATATATATATATATTAATTCTCAACTATCACTATACCTATGAATAATTTGTACCGTGCATACGAATAACCGTTCACATACATACGAATAATCTTACCTCCATTCAGATTCTCCACCTTTTTTTTCTACCCCTAAATAAACTATCACATACATTTGAATAGTCCTACCTATACCTATGAATATTTATATCAAAAGGTATGCATAATATATATAGTTATTCCAAACTCCCTCTTGCTTATGAATAATTTTTGTAATTTCACCGAATAATGTACATATTTTTTAATTATAATTTTAATCTCCCAAAACTAATAAATCTATTTAAAAAATTATCATTTTACGTACGAATAATATCACAAATTTAACCGAATAAAATATCAAATTTAACCGAATAAATAAAAAAAAAAGAAAAAGAAAAGGAAAGAGGCATACGGTGGTACACTGAGAAATGAAGTGAGGGATATTCACGCGCGTACGCGGAAGTTTGCAAATAATATATGGGACCCACATGATTTATTTATTTTTTAAAATAAAAAATTCAGATTAATCTAGACCCTTGATTATTTTTCATTCTATGACCAAGACGTGTTCTTAGGTTTCTATCTTAAGGGGTGTTCTCACATGAGCCACCCCTATATATATATATATATATATATATATATATATATATATATATATATATATATAAAAGTTTTTCCTAAACTATTTTCATTGCCAACACATATAGTTACATGATTTAGAAGCGTCCATTCGATCACGTGAAAGTATTGAGTACGTACCAGTTCTTCCGTCAGCATGTCCTCGCGTAACTATTGATCATTTGCAACCAATTTAATTAATTAAGAGTGTTAATATATACAGTATGTATGCGCGAGGAAATAGTACTTACGCATTTATTATTCTGTTTCCAGGAGCGCAAAAACTAGGGAAGATTGAGAAAGAGAGGGAGAGGTGATTAGCATATATATATATATATATATATTCGGCCGAGGAGTATATATTGATTTTAACTTATATATATAAAACTACGAACCTCATCTCTGTGCTGACTGAAAGGAGGGGTGAATGAAGGATTATCGACAAGTATGGCCTGAATATATATAATAAAGCAAAGTGAGAGGTCGCATCTTTGGAATAAAAAGAAGAAAATTAAGTTGTAGGTATATATAAAATGGCAAGACGAACCTCCCATGCAACATCGAAGTCTTCGTCTGATTTAGAATAAGTGGGGATTTTCAACTCCTGGATATACATCATCAAATTAAGTAAGTGAAAGGTGAAATTTGAATTGTACGTTTAGACTCAACACGTGTATATATATAATAAAAACCATATTATCTGAAGCGGCCATTCATGTGAAAGGAAGATTTGAGTACGTACCAGTTCTCTCTTCACCAAGTCTTTGCGATACTATTTCATTTTCCAAATCATTTAATAATATCTGTTAGCAAGTGCAATCGGAGGTTCTATATGTATATATATATATATAAAGCGAGGCAGTATAGATTACTTACCTCTATATTTCTCTCTTTCCAGGAGCACAGAAACTGGGGATTGAGAAAGGGAAGGAGATGTGTGATTATCGTATTCAATTGATCGATCTCATGTTTAGTAGCTACCGTGATACAAATGAACGTACGTACTCCTCCATCAATCGAGGAGTACTAATTATTTTTAACTATATATTTACAATAAAAATTACGAACCTCGTCTTTACGATGGCTTAAAGAAGCAATTAGTGAAGGATTATCCCCAATTATGGCCTGAATATATATATACACACGAAAGCAAAGCAAAGTGAGAAGTGAAATTAATGATTCGCGTATTTGGAATAAAATTAAACAAGTGATTACTTACATAAACGTACTCTCTTGAAGGTGTTTTTAATTAAATGTAAATGGTTAAAAGAATAAGAAAAGGCAATAAAATGGTATGATTAAAATGACGAACCTCCCAAGCTGCATTGAAATCTTCGTCCGTTTCAAAATAAGAACTGGCAGGTTTCAGCCTCTGTATTAGAAAATTAAGCATGTCAAAAGGTGATCGATCATAAGCGCTCGCATAAACGTAAGTTAATTTCATTATAATCGATAGGAAGAATAGTCAATCCATTTATATATATAATGCTTATTTATTTAAAATATGAAACCTATATTTTTAATCCGTTCACATCTCAACACACTCTCACCTTTAAACAATTAATAATATATTAATTGGGTAATTAATTAAATACAGTAATTTATAAGCACTCATTCATATGAAATCTAGGTTAAAATTGAACGAGATGACGTCGTACCTCTTCTTTCTTTACCCGCTCATAAATTAGCGATGGATAAGTAAAATCTTTCTTGTCTGCTGGTATCTTAGTAGTTTCCTATTTCACCACCAAATAATTTAACAAGGTTAGAGCGCGACACACACACACATACATATATATATATATATATATATATATATATATATATATAAAATAAAAATTTATTATCCATAAATACAAATATTGACCATCAATCTTATACCTCCATTCCAATTTAATTATATGGCTGAAAATTAGTCTCACAGATGCATTGTAAAAAGTGAATGTATTAGAAAGTTATATATATAGTGGCGGAGCTAAAAAATTTCGAAGGGACACAATTATACATATACATTATCGTTTTGGATTAAATTGGCATACAAAATTATATATAATATGATAATAATAATAATATTTTTTTAGAATAATAATGTTATTTTAAGATAATATGTCATCAGTTAATTATTGATGAAATGTTATCATTTTTTTTCGTGACTAAAAAAAAAAGAAATATAAATATATAAATGAAATATCTGAATTTTTTTTAACTAAATAAGTATAAGAAAAGTTAAGATTATGGCTGTTATATAAGCTGAGTAGGTAGAACTTGGCTCGAGTTTTGCTCAATAAAAGCTTGGCTCGAGCATCAATGTACCATTTACAAAAGGAGCTGATTATGAGCACATTTTTATCCTCGATCAAAGCTCATCTCGGCTCGATTGAAACTCAAACAACACAAATTTTGTAAAATTTACAAATTTTCTTTTAAGTTACGATGTCATGAGAAAATAAGGTTGCATGTTGCACTGATAACAGATAACTTGAATAATAGATAACTTGCATGTTGCACTGATAACATATAATAATGAAAATTAGATATAATGTTTTTAAACTTGCGTAATTTCTTATCTAATTATCGGAATGATTAGTATAACCTCTCATTTCGAAACTCTCGAGATGAATTATAGTATGTGAATGTTATTTCAAGTAAAATATAAAAGCATTATAGTCTATTGAAACAAAATTAAAGTGATTAGTATACCTTTAATTTTTAAATATTCATAACTTTTTACTCAGATGTCGGATTAGGACATACTCCCTCCGTTAATTAAAACTTGACGTTTTACTATTCACGCACGCTTTTTGAGGTGTTAAAAACTATATAAAATATTAACTTTTTAAATATATTTTTAAATAATTTCATACTTGTTACTATTAAGTATGAATTTATAAAAACAAATTTTAAAAAAAGTTAATATTTTATATAGTTTTTATCGTTCTAAAAAAGCGTGCATGAATAGTAAACGACAAGTTTTAATTAACAGAGAGAGTATTATATATATATATATATATATATATATATATATATATATATATATATATAT
Source organism: Persicaria tinctoria (assembly GCA_037127255.1). Taxonomy (NCBI): domain Eukaryota; kingdom Viridiplantae; phylum Streptophyta; class Magnoliopsida; order Caryophyllales; family Polygonaceae; genus Persicaria; species Persicaria tinctoria. The sequence continues at coordinate 4,667,387 of JBANSL010000005.1, read as the reverse complement.
ATAGAGAGAGAGAGAGAGAGAGAGAGAGAGAGTAAATGAATTTGTACCAAATTTTTGGAAAATTTATAGAAAACCACTCATTAAATATAGACTTTTACAGTTAAGCACCCGTTAAAAACGAAATTATAGAGAACCACCCATTAATGGTTTTTGTTAACAAATCACCACCCGTTATATATTTCTATTATGGTTTTGTCATATATATATATATATATATATATATATATATATATATATATATATATATATATATATATATATATATATATATATATATATATATATATATATATATATATATATTATGTTTTTTTTTATGTTTAGTTCAGATGAAAACGTCCCAATTCCGCTGAATAATTTGTAACATTCTACCGAATAATGTTTAATTTTTTTATTCATCCATTTTAAATGAAAGAAACCTCAATTCCCTAAACAAAATACTTACAATTTATATGAAATGTTTGAAATTTCACCAAATAATGTTTCACATTCCCCTAAACAATACTCACATTTCATCGAATAATGCTTCAAATTTCACCGAATAATATTTGTGCACAGTTCACACCATAAGGCTTGTGCACAAATGATCCACACATTTTAAGCTCTATATTTAAATATTTAAATTAGAATCTCAAATAAATTTATAAATATAATTTACTAAAAGTTTTTTAAAAAATTGAAGTATATATGAAGAAATTCTTCTATTTTATTCCTAAAAATGGTTATAAATTTTAAAAATATTTTGTAGACTACTTTTTAATCAAAATTAAAATAAGTTTAGAAGTCATTTATATTGTTTAAATTTAATAATTAACGTCTCATTTTCTTTCGTTTGTAAACACCTACACATACTATATACTAAAAATGAAAAAATTTATCTAAATATTTTTAAAAATATATATTCCGGGCTCAAAAGTATTTTTTATTAAAGAGTTTTTAAATTTTAAAATAAAATTCAATAATATTTTTCACATTTAGAACAACTGCCCTAAAAATAAATATAGAATTTAAAAAAAAATATGCCTACCATAAATATAATTTAAATATATTCAAGTTTAAACTTTAATTTTTAACTTATAATATATATATATAAGTAAAAGTTCTAGTGAAACGATAAATACGGTGCAACGGTGAAACAGATGAATATTGTTTTACAATAGTATGAATATTATGTATGCGGGTATGAACAGGGGTGGGCGCAGGGGGGCCCGCCCCCCCCCCCCCCCCCCCCCCCCCCTAGAGCAAAAAAAACGAAGATTTTTTTTTCAATTTTAGATTTATTTCGTACTATTAGTATGAAAATGTGAAATAAAACCTAAAACTTGTCTAGCCTAGTTGGTAAAAGGAGAGAAGGAAATTTGGGCTCCCAAGAGGTCATGGGTTCAAATCTCATTTCTTCCCCTTTTTGCACTATTTTTTATTCCTACCAAATTTTCTTACTATAAATGTCATATTTAAATCAATTTTTATATTTTTCTTTTAATATTTTCATAATATAATTCATTATTTCACACATATATTTTTAAAAAATCTTCAAATTTTTATTCATATGAATTTTTTTTAATATTAATGTCATATTTAACCCACAATTTATGAGGTTTTTTTTTCATACTTTTCAAATCCTATCAAAAAATTTTCATTTACCAATGACAAATTCTTTAAAAAAATTATAATTTTCTTTCAATATTAAAAAAATTCTTAATCAAGTATACACATATATATAAATTATTAAATTTTTGTAATAAAATATCATATTTATATACCATAATTTATGGTTTTTGTTTAAATATACCATATTTATGGTTTTCTTTCAATATATTTTTAAAAAATTTCTTTATTATATATACCGAGAAAAAAAAATTTCTCCAACGAAAAATTCCGACCCCCCCTCCAGCCATTCCTGCGTCCGCCACTTGGTATGAATATATGAATATTATTACGTGTGAATATGAATATAATGTTATTTATTTTATGTCGGGTAAGAATAAATAATATCGTATTCATATACTCATATTTACGTTATATTCATATTCAAATGAGCGAATATTCATATATTCATTTGAATATAATAAAATATTCATATGAACGGGCAACCATATTCATCTGTTTCATCGTTGCATCATATCTTCCGTTTCATCAGAACCTTGCCCTATATATATATATGGGTTAGTTCCAGTGTACTAAACCCTTAACGTGTATCATGTACACAAATCTGGGTCGTTGATTAGTTGAGATGGAGGGTGAAGATTAATTAGCCCATTTGTTTGATTGCATGCATAGATGATTATTCGGTCGAGTATAAATGATTATGCACTAGTATATGAAGGATTATTCAGTCGTATGAGTCTGTTTAGTAGGTTAGCCATTTTGATTATTTGATGGTTTCACTATATTATTCGATTGTATTGACGGATTATGCGATGCTATTGCTTTATTATTCAATGGTATAACTTAATTATCTGATGGTGTTACAATATTATTCGATCGTATTGACGGATTATGCGATGGTATTGATCAGTGGTGGATCTAGTGTTTCAAAGTTAGATGAGCGGAAAAATATTCATGATTAAGAAACTAATAAACTTTGTTGGGTCAAAATATGATTTTCATAGTATTCCATCGGGAAATTATTATATAAAAACAAAATTTTACACAAATCCATCCTAGTAATTTTGTAGTATAAAATAAACCTAATAAAATAATAGATTATGTAAAGTATAAACAACGGTATATTAATTAAAATACATTAATCCTAGTTTCTATAATCAAATTATCAAATAATTCAAAACTCTAATTATGAAATTTATGCATTAAATAAATAGTTTTGAAAGAATAATAAAAAGATACTCCATAGTAGATTACTCTGTAATTATAATTATGGTGAGAGGTTTTAGGGCCTAATTATGAGATTCCTTCTCGTAGTGAAAGTGGTGCAGTAATTAAACAATTAAACTAATTAAGGAAGTTACCATACTACGAAGTACAATATTAATTAGTGCTAGTTATATGGGCTTGGTTATGGGCCAAAAATTAATCTATCAGAGATAATATCCACCCAACAATTTTATTTTAATTAAGGGAAAATGGCAGAAAACCACCCCTTAAATATGGCTCTTTGCAGAAAACCACCCCTTAAAATTGAAATTGCAGAAAACCACCCCTTAAACCCATTTTGTCTATAAATCACCACCCACAACTGTTTTTTCCATTAACTTGCCTTTAAAAACGGTGAAAAGTCATTTTTACCCCTCTATTTTAATGTTATTTTAATGAGAGAAAAGTGTATGAATTGAAATAAATTAATAAAATCTATTTATTTTTCCCTTTTAATGTTATATTAATAGAATAACCTACTTTTTCTCTCATTACACGGGATAGATAAATATGTTTTATTAATTTATTTCAATTCATACATTTTTCTCTCATTAAAATAACATTAAAAGAGAGGGGTAAAAATGACTTTTCACCGTTTTTAACGGCAAACTAACGGAAAAAAAGATTGTGGGTGGCGATTTATAGGCAAAATAGGTTTAAGGGGTGGTTTTCTACAATTTCAGTTTTAAGGGGTGGTTTTCTGCCATTTCCCCTTTAATTAAACTACTTCCAACTACTTCCAAAAATTTCACCCTACAATTGCTGGGCAAGCCCCCACTATCATCCGCCTCTTGTATCGATAGATTTTTTTAATAGCTAGCACCATGAAAACGCCCCTAACTTTTACCTAAAAATTACCATCACATAATCCGTCAATACGATCGAATAATGACTAACATACTAAACATACTCATACGACTGAATAATCCTTCATGTACTAGTGCATAATCCTTTATACTTGACCGAATAATCATCTATCCATGCAATCTACCACAAATGTGATAATTGATCTCCACCCTCCATCTCAACTAATCAACGACCCAGATTTCTGTGCATGATATACGTTAAGGGTTGAGTACATATGATCTATTCTATATATATATATTGGAATTTCAATAAGATTACTACTTTTTCATCAACAAACCAGTAGATGATAGATAGATCAGAATATCAGATCATCAGATCTCGGTGAAAATAGATCAACAGAATAATAAGATTACTACTTTTTCACGCATGCATCAAAGTCGCTACTTCAGTATCTAATACGGAGTACAAAATAGCCAAAAGAAAAAGGAAAAAAGAAAAGCAATTCAGCTGAGCATTATTATTAATAAACAATAATTAAATCACGAAAAACTCACCTCCATATATAGATGAAGTAGAGGCGCAGAAGCAGATTGCTCAAACCTTACAATCAAGTTAAGCCGCGATTGATCGACCTCTTCCGATCCTATCCCTCATATATACAAGTCCAGAAGGTCAACGAATTAATATTATAGTCTACTCCGATCCAATTGCAGATATAACAAATCAGCAAGTGTGTGAAATGTCGCGGTGCTGTGACAGCTCGAGTTGTCTGAAGATGGAGAGAGGGGTTCGGACTTCGGATGTCCACACGCTGTTACGATGTATCTTGTACACAAATCTGGGCTATTAATAGATAATGACAGACTAAGATTAATTGATTTTTTGATGGTTTTTTAAATAAAAAATGTGGGCTTCACATGAAAAAGATACTCACCTTCACCAAATTTCTTTTTAAAAAAAGAAGGTAAAGATTACAAAAAAAAGGAAATAAGGTGATTGTGTAGAAATGAGAGAATTAAGACGGGGTTGACACATCAGCAAAAAAAAATTTTGTTTTAATAATAGACGAGACAAAAGACCCCCAACTCTAACCCAAATTTCCCACAATTCGGCGGATACAATCTCATGCATAGCCATGTGATGAACTAACTAAAAATTAAAACGAAGTTTGGAGGCCTCCTGAAAAATTAAACCAAAACAGCTATTCTCCAGCGGTTGAATATCAGCAGCTGACAACCCTTTTCTAATAATTCCACACATCGGTGTAAGAATACAGATTACACCGAGTAGAAAACCGTTCTTCATCACCAAGCCAATAAGGAAACCCCTATAAACCACAAATATAAACAGCTGACATTTCCGCAAAAACAACGCACAAACTTAAAAAAAATTGAACACAACGAAAAAAATTAACTACCCTCACATTGAACTTAAAAAATTAACTACCCTCACATTGAACTTGTTTTTGTACTTTTCTAACCTAGACACGCCAGTCCCTGTGCAAAATTGAACACATTACAAAAGAATTAACACTATATTAAAAAAAGTTAAACAGTCAAACCCTAGCTCATACATGCAACGAAACCCTAACAGAAATGCTACATTACAAGAAAACTAAAGAAAATAGAGAATTAAAAGAAAAAGAAGAAAAAAGGAGAATTAAAGAAAATCAAAGAAAAATGGCAAAAAAATATGATTGACCAAGACTCCTAAAATGCCTCTAAAATTGACACATCGTCCTAAACTCTTCTAAATTAAGAGTTTATTTAGATATATATTACAAAATAATTAACACTAGATTAAAAAAAGCTAAACAGTCAAACCCTAGCTCATACATGCAACGAAACCCTAACAGAAATGCTACATTACAAGAAAACTAAAGAAAATAGAGAATTAAAGGAAAAAGAAGAAAAAAGGAGAATTAACGAAAATCAAAGAAAAATGGAAAAAAATATGATTGGCCAAGACTCCTAAAATGCCTCTAAGATTGATACATCATCCAAAACTCTTCTAAATTAAGAGTTTAGTAGTGGAATTCCCGCGCCATGACGCAGTTGCGATGAAAAAAAAATGTGAATATAAAATATATATTATAAGAAATGACCAAATAAAATATAAACAAATGTTTGGGAAATCTAAAACACCAAAATTGTTCTGGAACGACATAGGTGTTTAGAAAAGGCAGATAGTTGGTGTTATATATAGGCTTCGTCCATGCAAATCCTGGTGAAAAAAATATTGATTAATACAAAGGGATGAAGTTGTATGATGGATATCACTTATAGGTTAATACTAAATGATATACAAACAAAACGGTAAATATAAAAAGTTGAATAATGAACCAAATTTGCAACTTACATAAGGAAGACAAATATGTTATTATTTAGGATGGCCGGCAGCATGATACCCCAACAGAAAGAGACGGTCATCGGCCTGATTAATTAAAGTAATGAGACCAACATCAATATAAGATTTAAAAAATAAGCATATTAAAAAAAAAGTAAGCAAATGTACCTGCTATGCTAAAGCTTCCAAGACTTCTTTGTAAACCACATTAGTTGTAGTGTTCAGCGGGCGGCCGTCCTTATCACAAGATAGAATTTTCAAGCAGGCTTTGCTTGTAACCCTCGAGACAACAACATACAACTGACCATGGCAGAAGACTGGCCTCCTTAGGTACAACCCCATGCGTGAAAGAGATTTTCCTTGACTTTTATTAATTGTCATGGCAAAACAAACTGAAACTGGGAATTGTCTTCGCTGAAACACGAACGGTAAAGATGCCGTTTGCGAAGGGCACATGACCATACGTGGTATGAAGACCTGGTCCCCAACATTTCTTCGTGTCATAACCTTAGCCTCAATGACGTGGTTACATAGCCGTGTGACTATCAATCTCGTTCCATTGCATAAGCCGACAGATTGGTCTATGTTCTTCATCAGCATAATCGGAACACCGACCTTTAATCGTAACACATGATTTGGTATACCCGAAGCTTTGATAGTATTAAGAAATTTAGTGGAATATAACGGTTGGCCAAAATTTATATACCCATCTGTTTTCAAGATACTATCAGAACTAAGGTATACCTTATCATCTCCTGGCATATTAGCGAGTATGAGGTCATTGACCTCATCCAAAAATTCACGGGTTGGAGAAATGATGGCTCTTTCTTGAAAATAGCTCACATCAGAAATACGCTGCATCAAAGAAGGATAAGTAGATTCAACAATTGCTTCAACAGGATCACCTGTGTAGGTAAGCAACAGATCAGGCGGTATCTCGATGGTAAAGTCACCAGCATTGTGTTCTCCCAATGTACCATCACCCACTTTCAATATCCATTCAGAGAACTCCCGTAGTTCTTGCAAATTCGAACTTGAAGAATCACCCGACAACCTCATATTTCGATGGTAAAGAAGCATGTTCAAAGAAGTCTCTCGTTTCTATCAGGGATTCGAGGAAGAATCCTTTTCAACAGGAGGAGGATGATGTGATCCTAGTGGTCAGTGAGCTTGACTCATTTATCTTCGAAACCTTTGTCGCTGGAGCCGAATATCAACTCTTGTTTGAGAAAATAACATGGCGACATCGTGGTATTTTGGCTCTTTCGGGCTATATAAAATTCCGATTGAAGCTGTTGAGCACTTGTTGGAAAACTATTTTATGTGGCTACAACTTCTATGAAGAATATTTATTCCGAATCATCCTCGAAGATGCTCGACGTTCAATTCAGCAGCTCAACTCTGGACAAATTTTCCTTGAGTTTTTCTATTCTAATAATCCCACATTGCTTAGAGATGTTTGGGGCTTCTATTTTCATCATATATATTGCTTGCCAAACCTTCATTTTAAATCAAGTCAAGTTTAGTTGAGTTAAAGGTTAAGCCACTAGTAGCTTCCTATGATTCCGGGTTAAGGATCGAGTTCTTGGTGAGAGGCTAAGAGCGAACCCTTTGGTGAGAGGCCGAGGGTGACACCCTAGTGAGAGACGAATGTGTCAAAGGGTCGAGATCCTCAGAGTGCGATTCCGGGAGGATTGAGATCGAGTGTGGGGGATTTAAGGGTGAGATGCATGTGAATCTTGCTCCACATATCCCTTTTTTCCAGTTTTCATAAACCACAAAAATTAGTCCCACAAAAAGAGTGTTCGAAATCTCGAGTCTTGGTCGATCCCGGTCCTCCGGTCTTATCACCACCTTTGTTGATTTTCTACTGCCCTCCGAAGCCTTTCAAGCTCCTACGCCGGAGTAAGTTGTACCTCGTTGGTGTGGTGCAGAGTGTCGTTACTTTTCTACAACACCAAAAAAAATAACCCAAACCTACAACTCAACTAGCAACATAGTAACTAATATAGCGGAATAGTAAGGGGTCGATCCCACATAGAGAATACCTTTCTTATCTATCAAATTGCTATCAAAAGGGAACAATATCAAAGAGTAATCGAATAATAAGGCAATTGAATATGGTAAAAGTAACAATGGTGAATTGATGATAATTATGAATGAGATAGTTCTCCCTATAATTCATCAACAATGGTTATGGCTTTGATCCTTAACTCTATCCTATCCTTCCTTGTTTGATTCATCTAATGGTGGATCACTCCAACCCTAAGCAATTTAACAATGCCAATAACATAAACAACCAAAGATACAGGCACAACTCTCTAACCTTAATCGATGCAATTGATAAAGTAGAATTGTCAATATCCTCTACACACCCAATTGATGCTTTCACAGGATCAATTGGTTATGTTGTGCTACTAATTAAATTGATTTATAAGGGATAATCAAACCTTAAGTAAGAAAGCAAATTCCATCAAGGTGGCCAATCAAGAGATATCATTCCTCATGGGAGGTTTTCGTCTCAATATCTCCAATCGAGTCTTCTCCATTAAGTCTCTCTACTCTTAAGTTAAAGTCGGCCAAAATAGATATATAAAACTTAAACCTAATTAGTTTCCAAAAGAAAGGAATAACAATCCCGCATCGGCACGGGTGGTGGGCGCCGAGTGACTGCGGCGGGCGCCGTGACCATAGTACGTGTTCTTCATCTTAATCACTTCTGAATCCAAGCTAACTTCTTCCTACGCATCTTCTTGCCTTCTTTAGTGATTTCCTTAGGTTCCTAGCTCTCCATATTCATCCTTGGCAAAGCCATAAATGCATCCTTTCAAGCGTCGGAACGTAAATATGCAAATAAGCACAAAAAGAGCGTAGATTCCAAACTTTCAAGACAAACTACTAATAATGTGAACTACTCAATAAACATGATATAAACTATCCTAAATGAAATAACAACTACCTATAATGCCTATATAAAATATGCATTATCACTCGTTCTCGTTGTCGATCGACATTAGTCTTCTCCTTAGCCTTTGCTGGAGATGAAAGAAGCGTTCTGGTTCGAGAAGAGGATCAAATTTGGGTGTGCGATTAGTGCCTCGCATACACCTGCAAATCAAAAAAGAAAAGGGCGTAAAAAGAAACTAAAAAGGGCGCGATTGATAGCTTCCCTAGCAACGGCGCCAAAATTTGTTAGGAGGGGAATCAAGTATGAATAAATATAAATATGAATTAAACCAACTCCCTGTCCAAGCAAATAAAATACAACAATCCCTTCCGTTGTAGTGGTAGGGAATCAGGATCGAATCCACGAGGAGCGTGTCAGCGCTCGCCTAAAGTTCCAAATTCCACCATGATTTTGACTCAGAAGAGCACTCGATATCGACCAGAGTGAGTCTATATCGACTGTGTCAGTCGATTCCTACTCGAAACCTACACAACAGAAAACAAGCAGAGTCGAAATCGAGTACAGTGCACTCGATATCGACCTTAGTGACTCGAAATCGACTAGCTATGCAGAAACAGTAAAATTGCAGAAAATATGTAAATTTTTCGGAAAAGTGTGTCCGAAGAATATAGGATGGATAAGAAGATGTATGAGCAGAAATAATGCAGATTTGGGGTTTTGAATTCAATAAACTAAAAACTTCCAAGATCGGGGATTCAATGCCACAACAATAACTGTGTAAGAACTATGACAAGTTTATAAAAAATTATGCCTTTTCATCAAATAACTTTCGTAATTAACAATTAAGAATATAGAGGCTTTCACATAAACCCTAATTGTTACTACCATTTCGTCATTAACACGAACTCCTACAACACACAACGTTTTCAATACTACAAAAATAACAATAAAAAATAAAAGAATTTAATAGTACAAAGAGTTATTAATTGTTAATTAGAGTTATATACTGAAATTGTTGAACTTCAATATCAATGTGCTTGAAAACATCTTTTTCAACAGAACAGACCAAACTCTAATAGAGAAAGTCTTCCTTCATCTTATTGTACAAATATGTCTTGATAATACCCATAGCAGATAAAACTTTTTCCCATGTAGTTGTTGCAACTAGTAACACCAAAAACAACTCAGTTGATGATATACCAAGTTAAAAGCTTTAATTGTGAATTCTTGTTTCGGCCATCTTCTTAGAAATGTACATCACCAATATCTCGCAAAATAGAAAATCTGGCATTTCTCTTTATTTGAACTTTTGTAACTTCTTACTTAATTGTCGAAATGAGTAATAGAACCTCTTGTTTTGAAACTCTTGAGATAAATTGTAGTATTTAAATGTCAATCTAAATAAAATATTAAAACATCGAAGATTATTAAAATGAGATTAAAGGGATTAATATATTTTTAATTTTCAAACATTTATAACTTTTTACTTGGATATCGAATTAAAGTGTATTATGTATCAAAATGGAGTTATCGACAAGGAGATTATGGGTGTGTATGGTAGAGCATATAAGTTGTTAAAAAATAAACATGTGTGGGTGTTTATTTTTAAAACAGCTTTTTTGATTGTTTGAAAGACCAAAATAAACTAAAACGTGTTATAAAATTGTGTTAAAAAAAGCTAGAAAAGGGAGGTTATTTTGATGTTTATTTTGCAAAAGTATTGTTTCACCCCTTCTCTTTTATCTTATTTGGTTTCAAAGTACCACAATACCCCTAATAACAACCAAATAAGCTCCCTTTTTACAAATAAACTGTTTTTCGCCTCATACGAAAATTATCTTATTGTTTAAATTTTTAATTACTTTTACCAATAATTTATAAGTTTTATTCTGTTTATAATTTTAATCAGTTTATTAACCACGTCTCATACGATTATACGAACACTATATATACGGGTTTGCCCCGTTTGGATCCATCCTGTATACAACTATACAAGCGCGCGGTACGTTGGGGTTTAAGTCTTCTAGGTCGAATCGGCCAACGAGTTAATATTATACTCCGTAGTGTACTCCAATAGCAGATATAACAAATCAGCAAGTGAAAAAAACATCTAGTTTAATTATTAGATATAAGATTTTAGTTTAATTAGCTTTTGAAAGTGGAGTATTTCAACCGTTATTCTTCGAAACTTTTTGAACCTTATGATTTTATATTCATAAGTTTTCATTACTTACTCCAACCGCTAAATTCACCAAACATAATACTATTTTATTAGTATATATTAAACACAAATAATCTATCATGTTGAACTACACCACCAACTTCAACCCCAACCCTTCAGCTAATATTTTACCTAATGGAGCCTAAGTCTTCTAGGTCGAATCAGTCAACGAATTAATATTATACTCCGTAGTGTACTCCAATAGCAGATATAACAAATCAGCAAGTGTGTGAAATGTGCGGTCCAACGCGGTGCCGTGACAGATCGAGTTGGCTGAAGATGGAGATTAACGTATAGTGTCTATATATATAGACACACATCATATATATATATACACACACATCATATATATTAACGTATAGTGTCTATATATATATACCCCGGGAAAAGTTCGACTAAACATTTTTAAAAGATCTATTCAAAAGTGGGCCAACGAAAATAAAAAAGGATTCATAAGACAAGATCCAAAACGTTATTAAAGTATACTAGCCTAGACTAGACTCCGTGTGTTACGCACGGAATTTTTAAAGTTAATCAAAATAAACTTATCTTATTTTTCGGATTTTATCATATTAATCAATATATTTTAAATAATGTATAAAACATAGTATTCGTCGGGGAATCGAAATAAAGAATGTTTCTCGGGCGAGTATTAAAATGTGATAAACTTGTAGACAATAACAAAAACAAAGGAAAGAAATCATACTATACATTTAAGAACAAAAATCAAAATATTTAAAACCAAAATAGGCTTGAATTGTGACCCGATTGATGAATTAAAGGTTACCAAAATGTTTATTTCGTTATTTATATAAAGGTATATATAAAGAAGGAAAGAGTAAAGGTTAAAAGCGATTTTGACTAAATTAATTAAAATCATATAATCTTATTCAAAATTATTTCTTTTCCTTCACATTTATTCATATACTTTTAATTTTAATATATAAAAATTAATTTATAAGAAGACCTAATTCAATTGGCGAAACCCGATCAAAATTAAATCCCTAACTCAAAAGGGCTCAATCAAAAGAATCCACTCAAGAACCAAAAATAAAGAAACCCCAGTTACAAAACCTAATTGTGAAGAATAAAGTCCCAGATTTTAAATTTAAATGAAAAATTCAGCATCTAAACATCTAGGAAAATAAAATCGTGAAAGCCTCGTGGAAAAGCTAGTTCAAACCCTAATGAAAAATGATTGTTTTTTTTTTTCAGTTTGAGTAAGGTTGGAAGTGGGAATGGAGGCAAATAACTATCAAAAGAATGGGAAAACAGTTGCATCTTTCATGTGGCGCCTTCATATCACAAGTCTGAGTGAAAGATCGAATTCGAAATTTTTATTCAAGACTGTTTGCTGGCCTTTGCTCTTTGTTGTTCCTGAATGACAACATCAATAGAAATTAGGGCATGAATGTAGCTGGATTTCAAGGCCATGATTTTTTTTTAAATTCCTTTTCCTTCTCTTGGTCATCAGACATGAATACAGAGACATAAATATGGAGGATTTCCCCTTCTCATAAGCATGTTTGATCCATCTCACTACGCCAGATTCACTCTCGCTCGACGGACCTAAAAAGGTTCGTCGCCTGAATCATGTTCGGGCGACGAACTTACTAAGGCCCGTCGCCTGAACGTTGGGATGCCCAAACCGCCTCCAGCCCATGTTCAGCCGACCAGAAAACCTCAATGTCCGTCGGCTGAACTGTACTCAGGCGACAGAACAAATCCAGGCGACGAACATTTCTCAAGATCGGTCGCCCAAACAGGTATCTGAATGACGGCTGTCAGAATGGGCCTTTGTCGCGACGGAAATGCTATTGGTTCGTCGCCTGAGCGTTATTCGGGCCTTTGCAGCGACGGAAGTTCCAGTGGTCCGTCGCCTGAACGTTGGACTTTTTCAAAAGTAGAGTAATAAAGTCCGGTTGGTGGGGGTAATTAAATACTGTTCATTCAGGAGACGGACTTTTAAATATGTCCGTCGCCTGAATGTGTTTTCCGTAACAACCAAATAAATCGGTTGTACTGTACAATTATTATCCTCTCACCTTCATCCTTCTCCCACAATAACCCTAGAGGGCTCGAAAATTTTCCCCCATTTCGCACCTCCATTGAAGGTATGTATAAATTTTAAATTTTTTTGTTTTTTTTGTTGAATATATGCATATACATTGTTTGTTTGGATATTTGATGATGAGCTTGTCTTTTTTAATCGAGTTTGGATGGTAAAAAAAGTTGTTTCAATGGAGTTTATGAGGAGAAAGAGTTGTGTATGTATATATGGAGTTGAAATTGAGGTTAAATGGAGGTTAAATTGAGTTTGTGTTATGAATTGATGATGAGAATGGAATTGAGGTTAAATGGAGGTTAAATTGAGTTTGTGTTATGAATTGATGATGAGAATGGAATTGAGGTTAAATGGAGGTTAAATTGAGTTTGTGTTATGAATTGATGATTAGAATGGAAATGAGGTTAAATGGAGGTTAAATTGAGTTTGTGTTATGAATTGATGATGAGAATGAAATTGAGTTGAAATTGTGTATGTATATATGGTGTAGAATTACATAGATGATGAGAATGGATTTGAGTTGAAATTGTGTATGTATATATTGTGTATGATTGGAAATTGATTTAAAATTGAGTTTGAGGTATGAATGGATTGTGTATATGAATGGATTGTTTATGTTAAATTTTATTTTAGAATGTGGTGTAGAATGACATAGATGATGAGAATGGATTGTTTATGTTCAATTTCATTTTAGAATGTGATGAATTCATATGAATGGATTGATAATGATAGGACGATAATGATCGACAAAAGTTGGATGCTACTCCCTCACGCTCACGGGGAGTATCAAAAAGGAATATTTCTCTTTATGCAGAATCTTAGATATAATGCGAATGGAATGACTCATTTCCTATGCCCGTGTCGGAGATGCCGCAACAATGAATGGGAGCCAATAGATGAAATACACAGTCATTTGGCCCACATGGGAATGTGGCCTAGTTATACTGTTTGGGACAAGCATGGCGAAGCCCCAGTTGATAGGACAAATGAGCAACGACGAACGCAGATCCTAGAGGAAGGGGCATCTTCCTCCGTTGATGGTCCGGCTATGAACATTCTGCACGATGCTTTTCCGTTTCATGCCGGATATGAGGCGCACTCTGTCCCCGATGATCCTCCGTTCCAATATGTTGTTGACGATGATTACGAGAAATATAATAGGCTTATAGAGGCAGCAAACATGCCATTGTGTGAGAACAGCGATATGACTGTTCTGGATGCCTGTCTGGATGCAATGCAGATGAAGTCAGAGTTTGGTTGGACAGATAGGAGCTTGGACGGCATGTGCGCACACATTGCTCGCATGTTGCCGAAAGGACATAAACATCCTACGGATGGAGCGAAGATGAAGAGTGTGATTAGGGACCTTGCATTTGGGTACGAGCTGATCGACGCTTGTGAGTATAACTGTGTGCTATTTCGCAAACAATATGCAGATCTCGAAGCTTGCCCCAAGTGCAACACACCTAGGTGGTGTACTAGGGAGGGTACGAGAGGCAAGGTTCCCAGGAAGGTTCTCTGGTACTTTCCCTTAACCCCTAGACTGAAGAGATTGTTCATGGAGCCGAACATTGCAAAGGCTATGCGATGGCATGGTGAGCGGGTGAGAGATGCAGAATGGTTGAAACACCCATCAGATGGTGAGGCATGGAAAGAATTCAACAAAACCTACCTGCATTTCTCTGAAGACGTGAGGAATGTGAGACTTGCACTTGCAACCGATGGATTCAATCCATTTGGGAATCAGTCAACCCTCCATAGCACATGGCCTGTCATAGTGATGCCATACAACTTGCCTCCGTCAATGTGCATGAAGAAGGAATTCAACATGTTAGCGTTGTTGATTCCGGGACCAAAGTCTCCAGGAAAGTGTCTTAGTGTGTTCATGCAGCCGTTGATCGATGAGCTTCGCCACTTATGGGGGACTGGAGTATATACTGTTGATCGATACTCAAGGTCCACTTTCACGATGAAAGCAGCAGTGTTGTGGACTATAAGCGACTTTCCTGGCTTGGGGATGTTGGCTGGAGCTGCGACGAAGGGGTATAAAGCCTGCCCTATTTGCTTGGACGGTACTTCTGCAACGCATGAACAAGGGAGAATGGTTTACGATGGGCACCGTAGATGGCTTCCACTAAACCACCCGTGGCGAACCGATGGTATGGCATTCAATGGAAGCGAAGAACACAGAACACGCCCTTATGCTTGGAACGGGGAGCAAATTCTTTCACAGATCGATAGGTACGAGAACTACCTCTTTTCACTCTCTTTTCCCTTTTCATACGTTTGTCCGATGTCTTTCTCATTATGTTTCCATCTTTCTCAACAGGATCAACTTCCCCGTCCTCAGCTCGCACCCTGCTTTCAAGGCCCCATACAGTGTGACTAACAGAATGTGTTGGACCAACAAGTCCGAGTTATGGAGATTGCCTTACTGGCGTCACATTAGAGTCAGACATGCACTCGATGTTATGCACATCGAGAAGAACGTCTTCGACAACATCATCGGCACTACTCTTAACATAGAAGGGAAGACAAAGGATGGTCCCAAAGCTCGAGCCGCATTGCAGCAAAGAGGGGTGCGGAGAAGCCAGGCACAGAAGAGAGATGGAACACTCCCTCATGCGCCATTTCTGGTGAAACGGGAGGACATACCAGATATATTCGAATGGTTCGGTACAGTGAAGTACCCCCATGGGTATGCTGGGTCTTTGCACAACAAGGTCAAAATTGCAGAGAGAAAATTCCACGGCCTAAAGACCCATGACATTCATGTTATGTTTCAGCGTCTTCTTCCCATTGTTGTCCGTGCATACCTGCCGTTGGGTGTTGCCAAGACTTTGGTTGCGCTAGCGAAATGGTTTCAGAAATTGTGTGCCAGGGAGGTGAGGAAGGAGGATGTCCGCCAGATGGAGGATGAGATAGTTCAGATTCTTTGCAGACTGGAGATGATTTATCCCCCGCACTTTTTCACAATCATGGTACACCTTCTAGTTCACCTACCGCAACAAGTGTTAGAAACTGGACCAGTGCATTACACCTGGATGTACCCAATAGAAAGGTATGCTACTTATAGATTAAATTCATCTCACAATTTCTGTCCATTATACCCCTCCAAAACTTCTTCCTTTGTTTTATAGGCAACTTGGCAAATATAAGGCTCAAGTGAAGAACTACTGTTACCCGGAGGGAAGTATTTCAGAGCGTTACGTTTTAAACGAGGCAACAACATACTGCAACTTGTATCTCGGGGGTCGAGATGAGAGCCGTGAAGGTACGAATGCAATGGAGGAGCTGAGCTATGATATTTCTGTCGTTTCAAGCCTCGTGCGTCCTCACGGTCAAATCATGAGAGAAAGGTTAGGAGAACCTATGATTGCAGAGGCTCACTGGCAGGTTTTAACCAACTGCAATGAAGTTGAGTTCTACATGAAATCGCATGAGAACCTGTATAGTCAGGCTTACCCGGAGTTTGAAGAATGGGACCGTAGAAGAGATTTTCTTAGTTATTTCTACCCATGGGTAAGAACGACCGTGATGTTTCATTAAACAAATTGCATGTTTGTTTTCCCAATACAGAACTCTAACATATTATGTTGTATAGGTTTCTAAGTTGCACAAACATGGAGACACCTACCTGAAACCGGAGGTTCTGAACTTGGCAAAGGGGCCACTACAATGCAAACTGTATTGGGCCTGCTCTGTCAATGGGGTGAAGTTTGTGGCATGGGACAAAGACAAAGATTTGAGAACACAAAATTCAGGGGTGATGGTGGAAACTTCAGATGCTAAGTACTATGGGGTACTTGAACAAGTGGTAGAGCTGATATACGCTACTTGTATGCCAGTTGTGTTGTTTAAATGCAAGTGGTTTGACACCGATCCTGAAAATAGTGGAAGCACCAAGGTAGATATGGGTTTGCTCTCTGTGGACACAAACAGCAGTTGGTATGAGGATTCTCCGTTTTGTCTTGCACGCTCGGCGAGGCAAGTGTTTTACGTGGATGATCCAAAGGCGGGTGATGCTTGGAAAGTAGTTAATGTGATGTCCCATAGAAACGTGTATGATCCTCAAACTCTAGCAACTCGCGGAGATGATCTTACCAATGAGGTGGAAGAAGCTTATCAGGAGATTGGCCCGGTGATCTATTTCGAAAATTTGAACCTCGCCATTGATCTTGAAATGGAGGAAGAAGAAGACGATGATGATGATGAAGATGAAGATGAACATGAACATGATGAAGATGAAGATGAAGACGATGATGAAGATGAAGATGAAGATGAACAAGAGGATGACGAAGAGGAAAATGACGATGACGAAGGTTGATAATGTCTTCGAATTCCATAAATCATACTCCCTCCGTTCAACAAAACTTGTCGTTTACTATTCACGCACGCTTTTTTAGAATGATAAAAACTATATAAAATATTCATTTTTTTTAATTTTTTTTAAAACAAGTTTGTACTTATTAATAATAACTACGAAATTGTTAAAAAAAATTATTTAAAAAGTCGATATTTTATATAGTTTTTAGCTCCTAAAAAAGCGTGCATGAATAGTAAAACGTCAAGTTTTGTTGAACGGAGGGAGTATATTGTAATCGTTGTTTTTGTGAGACATGGCGGTTATTTTCGAATGTGTATGACATGGTTGGTATCATGGCTTCTAAGACTATTTTTTTTGGTACAATTTGTCATTAAGTTATGGTAAACAGGGCAATAACACATGCCAAGTGCTCATTTTAAAAAAATCTGTATTTTTTCAGGCGACAGACAAATTAAATTTCCGTCGCCTGAGAGTATTCAGCAGACGAACTTATTGGTAGTTCGTCTCCCCAATGGAAAAGTGAATTTTTGACCCATTTTGACTCTAATAAAATGTCATTTCCCACCCTTTTTTTCACCAAAATTTGAATTTCCGCCAAATGTTCAGTCGACGGACTATTTAATTTCCCGTCTCTTGAAATGATTCAGGAGACGAACTTATTACTATTTCGTCTCCCCAATTGAATTTCCCCCCTATATTTTAACGAAAATTTGAATTTCCGCCAAATTTTCAGGCGACAATATTTTTTTATATCTCCGTCGCCTGAACATGTAGGATTTTAGTAACTCAGACGCCTCCCTAACCCTAGCCCCAAATAATTCACTCATCGCGCTCTCTCTCTCTCTCTCTCTCTCTTCCGCCTCCTCCCTCGATCTCTCTGTCCGTCCCTCCTCCGCCTCTCCTCCGCCGCTCCTCTCGTCCCTCCTCCACCTCTCCTCCGCCATGCCGCCTAAAGCCCGCCCTGTGAAGGGGAAAAAGAATTCGAAACAAACCTCGTCCACTCCGGCCCCTCCTCCACCACCGCTGCAATTACCGGTCCCCTCGCCCTCCACCTCGGCCGCTTCAGCGCCTCCGGCCCCGATTCCTCCACCGCTGCAATTACCGGCCCCGTCGTCCACTCCGGCCCCGACTCCCACTCCCACTCCCTCTCCAAATCCGGCCCCGACTCCCACTCCTACTTCCTCTCCAAACCCGGCCCCGATTCCCACTCCCACTCCCTCTCCAAACCCGGCCCCGACTCCTCCTCCTGCCTCAGGGACTCCTACTCCCTCTCCCACTCCCTCTGCAACAACCCCAGTGCCACCTCCTCTCTTATCTCTCACCAATGACAACCCGGAGCCATCCACAGCCATTGTCGGCGCCCCCCCAGTTGCTTCGTCATCAGGCGAGGCCCCTCGCTCCATCCGCTGTCGTGGTGAGCATCTCTCTATCTCCCTCTGTCAGATTCTTTAAAATTGTACAAGGATTTAGGGTTTCAATTTGTATACTGATTTAGGATTTAGGGTTTCAATCTCATAGGATTTAGGGTTTCAATTTGTATAAGGATTTAGGGTTTTAATCTGATTTAGGATTTAGGATATATGATTTAGGGTTTCAATCTGATTTAGGATTTAGGGTTTCAATTTGATTTGTGTGAAATTGAACAGGAAGTATGTTCCATTTCAATCTGTTTTAACTGGCTGCAGTGATTCATGTTTTCTTTTTCCTTTGGCTTGATATTTGTGGACTTAATTGTTTGATTGGCCTTATTTGTGGACTTAATTGTTTGCTTATTAATGTTACTTATGTTGATGATGATTGTGTTTTTTTTTGTTGCTTATTACTTATAGTTACTTATCTCAACTGTAGATCTTAAATCCATAGCTTATAACTCAGCAATTCACTCCCCCTCCCCCTTTCTGTACTTAAAAGGAAAAAACACACATTTATTTGTTTTATTTTATGTATATATTAGAATGATATAGATATGTGTGTACCTTCAGTGTTGTCTCTCTCTCTCACTAAGGGTCTGTTTGGCAAAATATATACTTGTTAGGATTCTTATAAAGTTGTGTTCTTTTTTTTGTTGCTTATTACTTATAGCTACTTATCTCAACTGTTGCTTAATTGGGTTTCGTAGAGAAGATGATTGGGTTTCATAGAGAAGATGACTTTTTGCTTAATTGTTTGAGACTTTTTGTTGCTTATTAATGTTATTTAAAGTTTGGTGCTTTTCTGGGTGGCCTCTGGTTTCTTTCATAGTTGTAGATCTTAAATCCATAGCTTATAACTCAGCAGTTCACTCTCCCTCCCCCTTTCTGTACTTAAAAGAAAAAAACACACATTTATTTGTTTTATTTTATATATATATTAGAATGATATAGATATATGTGTACCTTCAGTGTTGTCTCAACTGTTATTTGCTTTTCTGGGTGGCCTCTGGTTTCTTTCATAGTTGTAGATCTTATCATTCTATATTAGAATGATATAGATATGTGTTCTTTTTTTTGTTGCTTATTAATGTTACTTATGTTGATGATGGTTTTGTTATCTGATATGTTCTAATGATTTTTAGGTAAATATCGAACCATCAAGAGTCACAAAACAACACTCCTCAAGGCCGCGGCAGGGAAGAAGCTGAAGATTGAGTGGTCCTGCTTCCACAAGGGGCCTGGGCTCAAGCAACTGCATGACACCTTTGTCCGAGACATTGGGTGTGCTATCAGGGACAAGGTGCCGATGCTTGCATCAACATGGAGCAAACTAACAGATGAGCAACGGTCCCCCGTAAGAGATTACTTGGAGGTAGTTTATGTTTTTTTATTATCCTTTATTTAAGTACTTATTACTTATATGTTTATAGTGTGATCTGTGTTTGCTTTCTTGATTGGGTGTGCTTATTTTTGTTTCTGATGCTTATCACATGCTTTCTGTGTATTTCTTTATAGTCTCTGTGTATAGTTTCTTTATAGTTTCTGATGCTTTCTGTGTATTTTTGCTTCACATGTATTTCTTTATAGTTTCTTTATAGTTTCTGTGTATATTTTCTTTATAGTTTCTGATGCTTATCACATGCTGTCTGTGTATTTCTTTATAGTTTATGTGTATAGTTTGTTTATAGTTTCTGATGCTTATTTTTGCCTAAAAATCATAAGAACATCTATGTCTTTATAGTTGCTTATTACTTATGTTTCTTTATAGTTTCTTATTACTTATGCTTTCTTGATTTGTGCTTCACATCTATTGTTTTCCTTCACAAAATGCTTATCTGATGCTTATTTTTGCTTCACACCTATTTCTTTATAGTTTCTTATTACTTATGTTTCTGTATAGTTGCTTTTTCCTTCACAAAATGCTTATCTGATGCTTATTTTTGCTTCACGTGTATTTCTTTATAGTTTCTTATTACTTATGTTTCTTTATAGTTGCTTTTCATCTATTTGCTATGAATTTTTTTATAGTTGCTTTATAATTATGCTTCACATCTTTATAGTTTTTGTGTATAGTTTCTGTGTATCCTAAAGCAACTATAGTGTGATCTGTGTATATTCTCTGTATAGTGTGATCTGTGTGTAGTGTGATCTCTTTATAGTGTGATATGTATTTACCTATGTTTCTTTATAATTATGCTTCACATTTATTACTTATGTTTCTTTATAGTTTCTTAAGTTTCTTTGGTTTTGTGCTTCACATCTATTATCTTGCTTATTACTTATAGTTTCTTTATAGTTTCTTCACATCTATTATAGTTTCTTATTACTTATGTTTCTTTATAGTTTCTTATTACTTACGCTTTCTTGATTTGTGCTTCACATCTATTTTTTCCTTCACAAAATGCTTAACTGTTGCTTTTTTTTTTTGTTTCCTTGCTTGGTTGTGCTTATCTAATTTTGCTTATCTCCTATACTTATGTCTTTTTTTCTGATATGGATGTGTAGATGTACTATGAGATTGACCCTGCAGTTGACTCATACGTGGAGAAGAAGAGCGGAAAAGCATATGGGGCCTGGAAGTATGACTGTCATCAACACTTCCTGGAGTGGGGGGGGGGGGGGGGCGAGGACATACCACTTGAGTTTGTTGCTCGCCCTGATCAGTGGCGGTTCTTGGTGAGTGACTTCACAGACGAAGCGAGAATGGTAATTTCTCATTAATTCCCTAACTTGTTTTTTTATTCTCCGTTTATCTTATTGTTTATCACTTGTGAATTCTGATTGTCTATCTTTTTACAGGCCCTGTGTGAGCGAAACAAGCAAAACCGGACCAAGAACCCGAACCCCCTTAATCATCACAATGGGTCCAAGCCCCTGAGCTTCCGAGCAGAAGAGCTCATCATTAAGGAAAAACATCCGGCGGCTTGGCTTAAGACAACCATAGAAGCCTACGAGGGGTGTCCGGGTGCGCAAGATGGACTGGTATGACCTTTTTTTTTCTGTCAATTTTCCTAATTACTTAGGTGTTACTTAGGTTTTACTTAGGTTTTAACTGTTGCTTGACTGTTGCCTATCTTCTGTCATGTGTGGTTGTTGCCTATCTTCTTTTTATGTTGCTTAAAAAATACATCTACACATCCATATCTACTATTGCCTATCTTCTGTCGAGCGAGACATGACTGTTGCCTATCTTCTGTTGCCTATCTTCTTTTTATGTTTCTTAAAACCACACATGACTGTTGCCTATCTTCTGTTGCCTCTCATCTTCCTCCGTTTCTGTCATTTTTCCTAAGTACTTAGGTTTTACTTAGGTTTTACTTAGGTTTTAACTGTTGCTTTTCATCTATTTGCTATGAATTTTTTTTTCTTGCTTATCTACTATGAGATTTGTTTGCTTGCTTGACTTATGCTTATTTTTGCTTGCTTATCTACTATTAGATTTTTTTAGTTTGCTTGCTTGGCTGTTTCCTAAGTACTTAGGTTTTACTTATATGTTATTGCATTTCTTATAAATCCTGTTCAAAAATGCATTTCTTTCTGTGTTTTACTTGTTTTACTTATATATATTCCTTTTACTGGTTTCAAATCAATATATGCATTCCTTTCTGTGTTTTACTTATATATATATATTCATTTTACTTAAAAATTTCTGTGTTTGTAGGCCAAATTGAAACGTCGTCTTGATGAAGTCTGCACTGTTGGAGAAGGAGGAGAAGACCCAAGCCAAATACCACCCCTCTCTGTCGAAGAACAAACACAGATCATCTTGGATTGCTTTGGGGAGAGAAAAGGAACAGAAGTTCGAGGTATAGTTCAATCCCCACTTATTTTATTATTGTTTTACAATTTTCAGAAGTTCATACAAATATTTTACTTGTTATAATTCATATCAAGATTTTACTTATGTTTGAATTTCTGATTTTACAATTTCCATTACAAGATTTTACTTACGTTTTCAATCTTGTTTTCATAACAAGATTTTATTTATGTGTTCAATCCTTACTTGATTTTACTTACAATTTCAATCTTATTATAATTCATATCAAGATTTCAGTCTTCTTTTCATAACAAGATTTTATTTATGACTTTCTTATTCTCCAGCTGCTCATTTTTATTTATGTTTTCAATATTTTTTTAAAAGGAATGGGTGCAGCTGGAGAGCGGCCTGCAAAGAAAAGAGGGGGTCCATGGGCAGCAAGGGCTGCAGAGAGGGACAAGGAGCTGGAGGAGGCGAAGGCTGAAATAGAAAGGTTGCGTGAGAAAACCACCGCCACCGAGACCAAGAATGAGCAGCTGGAGGAGCGTATAGCCAGCATCGAGAGGCTCATGATGGGCATGCTCAGTGGTCAGGCCAACTCACAACCATCCGTCACCTCCGTCGTGTGTCCTCAGGCTGTCACAGCTTCTCCTCAGCCCTCCACCAACTCAGCTGGTCATCCAACAGACAGTCAGCCCTCCCCCCAGCCGAAATAGCAAGGTAAGGACGCCCTCCTCGTATCCCTCTAACTAAAACATTGCTCTGGTTTTCTGGATAAACATTTAGACAACTTGTGTTGGACAAGGTTTTGTGAAGTTTTAGACAACTTGTGTTGGACAAGGTTTTCTGGATAAACCTTTAGATAAACTTTTGTGAAGTTTTTTGTGAAGTTGCACAAAGATGGATATTTGTCACATACTTTTGGTATGTTGGACAAGGTTTAGGGTGAAACATTTAGACAACTTTTGTGAAGTTTTTAATGTGATGGAATGAATTGTATGTTGTGAATTGTGAAGTTTTTTGTGCTTGTATGGTGTTGAGTATGTTGTATGTGTTGTTTGTGTTGTTGTTTATAGAGTTTAGGACAGGAGCACAACATGTGCTATAGGTACATTCGAACAGGGGGCACCAGCCCTATTAAATTTTATTTTTTTAAAATCAAAACAATTCAGGCGACGAACTTATACAAAAAAAAAAAAAAAATTAAACCTGTTCAGGCGACGGACTTATATAAAATTTCGTCTCCTGAACACTCCAGCTACGGACATACAACTGAGAATGCATCCTTAGACTACACTCAGGAGACAAAATAATTATACTTCCGTCTCCTGAAACTATGTAGGCGACGAGACATAAAGAAAAAACTCCGTCGCCTGAATGCTTTCATAGCCCTATGGACCGCTCAGGAGACAAAATAATTCTAAGTCCGTCTCCTGAAACTATCTAGGCGACGAGACATAAAGAAAAAACTCCGTCGCCTGAATGCTTTCATAGCCTATGGACCGCTCAGGAGACAAAATAATTCTAAGTCCGTCTCCTGAAACTATCTAGGCGACGACACATTAACAAAAAATTCCGTCGCCTGAATGCTTTCATAGCCCTATGGACCGACTCAGGCGACGAATTTATGACACTGATCTCGTCGCCTGAGTCTTAATGGGCGGGCCTGGATGGCCCTTGGCCTCTGACAACATCATCAGTCGACGAACAGTTTTTCCGTCGCCTGAGTTAACTCCGCCGACGGACATACAGATGGTCGTCGACTGAATGGTGGAAGGATGAAAGTCACCCGACCACAACTCAGGCGACGGAAGTTCGTCGCCTGAGTTGTCAGAGGGCGAAAAACACCTTTCAGGCGACGACTTCGGTCCGTCGCCCGAAAGTCCATCTGGCGTAGTGTCTGCTTCTTGTCGGATGAAGGCTACAAGATCAATATATATGATCCGTTTGGCAAAGTATGTAGTTTTTTCAGAACTTTTGGTTTTAATATTTTATAGTTTTAAATAAGTTTAAATATAAGATTTTAATTTAATTAGCTTTTGAAATTGAATTTTCAACATCTACTCCCCCAAACTTTTCAGAATTCTATTCATTTTCTCCTATCGGATCAGCTAGTTTGTATCAGTTAACATATCAACTGGGTTGCCAAACACATTACTAGCTTATGAAAACTCTAATTTAACATATATTTAACACACTTAATCCATCAGCTTCCGCTACTCTATCAGCTTCAGCTACCCCCATCAACTCCGTGTTACCAAACTGACTCATAGTCATATAGGCATCTCTTTAGCTCATCCCATGTAATTCATCAAGGGGAATAGACATATTAAACAAACACCTATATAGTCAAACAACATTATATTATATTAGATGTTATACTTGTTTTGAGTTATATGAAAAGCACATAATGAAGCATCAGCAAATTACTTGCAAAACAAAGCAATGCGTTACTTGCATAACTCACGCACATGTAAGAGGCAATGTAGTCACTCTGGTATTAATCTAAATATGAAGTGCAATACTTCTAAAATTTGTAGCCAATGTAGTCTCTCCGATTTGATCCTTCATTTGTAGGTTGTAAATGAAGTTCTAGCTCAGAGGAGCCGGGCAAGTCGTTCCGAGCACGCCATCTTCAAAGTAATTCCTCCTTTATTGAATCCCATTCCTAACATAACATCACAACAATAGAGTTCACTTAAGTCTCGATTCTTCACAAGGAAAAAGAAACCATCAATCTCAGTTAGATTAGCTCCTTTTCTGAATCAGAATCAAGTATCAAGATTACAATTGTAGCCCTATAATCATCTTTAGCCATTAAACAAATTAAAAAGAATACTTTTTGGAGTTATCATCATTAATTCATTACTATCAATTCGTAAAACCATTAATAATCTAATAAAATCATTCAAAAGCACCCGATCATTTTCACATCTAAATAAGATTTTAAAAAATACAGATTGAGCAAAATCTTACGGTACTTATGATAGATATCCAACTCGAAAGAAAGTCCAGATTTAGGAAAGGGAATCATGTTACTTTTTGCCATTTGAACTATTCTATTATAGGATTAGGTTTGGGGCCAAATCACGTGTGGGCTAATTAACCAAAATATGAGTATTATACCTAATCTGAAAAGAAATTAAACAAATCTGAAACAAAAGCTAAAACACAATCATCATCTAGTAGTGGCTAATATGCTACAAAAAAGCCACTTAAAGCAGCTTAGCAAGGAAGTTTAAGATGAGAAAACATGATAGTAATCGGTCTCTATGAGGAGATCAATTGGATTGGATAGCTGAATATTTTTATAAGATGAATGCAAAGTTAAACTCTTAATGTGTGAGTGTGGCTTACTTTACTTCTTGTTTCTCAACTTGTTGACATTTCCTTCAACACTTTTGGCCTCTTTATGCAATTTTCCAGCAGCTACATTTGGCCTCTTTTCAGTTGTCATAATGTCACCAAAATTGTTGTTTTACAACATCACAAGCGCCCCCAAGTTGCTATTTTACAGCAGCTGCAGCTAGCTAATTTTCATAGACAACAACTTCATGTTGCTGTTTTAATGCAGCTCCCTGCCAATGCAACTTCCTTGTTTAGCTCATTAGCAGCCCCAACAACTCCTTCTGGCTGTTAGACAAATCCTGTACTTTCAACAACAATGAGTTGCGCGCAGTTTAGAGCCTTTTTCTGACTCTTGCACCATCATTTCAGCAACTTGCAATAGCAAGTCCTCTGGCAATGAGAAATGAATTCAGCACCACAAGACAACTCTAGAGGAAATTCTTCAAGAGTAAGAAATCAGAAAATATAATCAATGCTTTTAAATAGAGCTTTTTTTTTATGACTCTTGCACCTTCATTTCAGCACCTTCCTTTAAAAAACTTGCAATATCACATAAAAATGAATATACTAACATAATAATAATTGTCCCAGTTGTAGTTTCACCCTCCTCAATGAAAGCTAAAGTACAAGTGCTAACTGTTATGAGGGACTGCAAATTAAGAGTGCGTTGACAGCTTTATGTATCCCATCCTTAGTTCCAGAAAGTAGGTCAAGTGGAGCATATTCACTTGATTGCAATATCTAAGATACGCACATAACAATTGTCAAGTTAGAAGTGAAATAAACAGAAAATGCACATTAAAGCAAAAGAAGCTTATAGCAATCAAAGCAAGATGGTTAAAAAGTTCCCTTCATCATAAATTTATCTCCTCATTTATTGCCCTGTTTTCGAATTTTCCCTGTCAAAGACTCAAAGGATGTGTAAGATGAAGAGTATATATGATCTTATTTGTGCAAAATGAAGTTTAAAACAAGATTAGAATGATATTACCAATGATTAACGAGAGGGACATTGTCTCTTGCAAATGAATCACAACAACATGGACAGTAGAATAATTTCTCGATTTCAAAACATGGTTAGCAAACCATACGTTTGAACCAAATGAAAGTAGAAGCAATATGTATAGTAAGGTTTGTGACAACATCTCTTTGCTAAGATTCACAAAATGACAAAATATGGGAAATTAAATTTCTTAAAAGAAAATCAAGATACCAATCATCTCATTGTTGAGTTGAAGCAACTGTGTTGTCTTGGATGACTTGATTATCAATGTGGATAAAGGGAATGTGGGAGATGAGACGCCAATCTGCCCCTGTCTCCCTTTCACATCTTTTGCTCAAACCCGAGCAGCCGGAAATTGTCAATTCTTGTAGCTCCTCGAGGGCCTGGATGCCCGTAGGGAGTGCGTGTGGTTTATCACAACCAAACACTTGGAGCTTCAAAAGAGATGTGCAGTGCTGCAACTCTTCGGGCAAGCTTGTCAGCGCCTTACAGTCACCGACCCTGAAATGTTTTAGGGACTTTGCCACAAATTCTAACCCACTTGGAAAGTTTACCAGCTTCGGAATCCCATAGAGTCGTAGATACATGAGCTTTGTCAGGCCATGTAGCCCTTTCCATTGTGCCAAATCTAGCTGTTCACAGTGGCCAATGTTTAGTTCTTCCAGATTCGTGAGTTGATCTGTGTCATCTGGCAAAAAAACAAGCTTTAAACAATACTCAACTCCAAAAATTCTCAGTTTTTTCAGGCTTCCGATCCCCTCAGGCAATGATGTGTAATTCGGACATCCCATGATTTTTAGGATGCTTAGGGAGCTCCAACACTGAAAGCCTCTTTTCGGCAAGCAAGTTGCCTTCGATGTTACTATTAGAGTCCTTAGACTAACTAACCGGTGCATGTCTTTTGGTAATTTTTTCAGCTCATTACAATGGCCAAAGTCAAGCACCTGAAGGTTCACCAGCTTGCAAATGGCATTCGGAAGCAGTTTAAGCATAGAGTTCACAGAAATATCAAGGTACCTTAGGTGCTTCAGATCTCCAATCAAGTCTGGAAGCTCCTCAAACTCGGATTCCATTAGCATCAAGACACGTAAACACTTAAAATGCCACAAGAGGCTCTTCAAAAATGATTTGCTCAACAAACCCATAGGGTGCAAGAATGCAAACGTCCTTACCTTGCTTGGTTTCGAGAGGTCCTTAGGAAACTTTTTTCTTGACAACTCCTCTTTACACCATGCTATATGTTTCGCCTTATCAGATATTTTGCAACTGCTGCTTCTTATGCCGCTAACTATCTCCTCCCTGGCTACATAAGTAGCCAAATCTTGAAAAAGATCATGCATTTCAACAAAGGGTAGCTTGCCTCTGTAGTCGGTGAACATCCTTCTGACACTGACCATGTCGCTTATCTTTTTGTTCTTGAAATCTTGGGCAAGAGAAGCCCAATTCGGGTTCCAGTTGAACACTCCTGTTGCCTGCAGTACATGCTTTTCAATCACAACATCCCCAGGAATTTGGAAAAATGACCTTGAAAGGAGCTTGTCAAAGTACTCTTCTCCAACATCTCTCTCGTCTTCAACCCCGTCTAGCAACAGACCTTGTGCCATCCAGATATTGACTAAATCAATCCTCCAGAATGGGTAACCTTTCCCAAACAGGGCACAATACGCAAAACAATGCCTCAGCTCGTATGGTGTGTGATCATAGCTCAATTTGAGCGCGGGCAAAATCCCATGTTTACAAGTCATCCAAAGTTCACTTTGCTCGATTTTCTCCCATTCATCAACCTTTGTATTGTTGTGCAAAAGAGTCCCCATTGTCTTCACTGCAAGGGGAACCCCTTTGCATTTCTGAACGATGGATTTCCCAATCCGCTCCAGCGACGGATTAGGTTTCCCGTTGTGTTCCTTGAATGCACAATTCACAAATATGGACCAACAATCATCATCAGGGAGCTCAGATACCTTACAGGGTTCCATGGTTCCAGTAATTTTGGCAACACTTTCTTCTCTTGTAGTCACTAAAATCGCTCTCCTCGATCCAACCGCCAACAAATCCTCTAGTGTCTTCCAGTGCTTCAAGTCTTCATCTTCTATCCATACATCATCCAACACAAGAAGAAATTTTTTATCCATCAGGATCTCATGCAACCTGGTCTGTAAAGCCTGCAACCTCATGTTCGAACACTTTTCCCCAGTCGCAGACTGGATTGTGTTTTCAACCACAGTTTTCAGAACAAATTTCTTAGAGACATACACCCATAGCTTCCGATCAAAGGCCTCTGTAACCCTAGAATCATTGTACACCAACTGTGCAACTGTAGTTTTTCCAATTCCTCCCATTCCTGTGATGGGAATAACTAGAGATTGCTCCGTCTTGGAGCTAATCAAGCGACTGACAATCCACTCCTTGTCTTGCTCTCTCCCGAAAACATCAGATTCTGTTATGTGAGAGGATGTCTCGTCTTCGTACCTTCGGTCGCTCAAAGTCTCTCTGAGATTATCATGCTCTCGATCTTGGAGATTGAATTGGCGCTGATTTTTCTCGATCGCATCCAATCGATGACAGATTTTCTTTACCTGTTTAGCGAAGCCGTAACGAGAGTACAGTCCGGTGAGTCGTCGGCAAGGGTTGGCCCCGTCGACTACTTCGCGCTCCAAGCGTTCAGTAGAGATCAAATCGAGCAGGTCCTCGATATCATGAGCCACACCCTTGAGATTCATGAGCCAATTTTCAATGGCCTTGTCGCGGTACTGCTTCTCCTCTGCATCCAGAAGACGGGCGTCAATGGCGGACAAGGTGCTCTGGAGCTTCTCGAACTGAGCCTTGGCGCCGTAGATCAGTGAAAATTCCTCATAGACGAGGTTGCCTAGTTTTTCGAGAATCACCTTGGCAAGACCAGAGACCACAATACCTGCTAAAGAAGCCATTTTTGAGGAAGTCGGAGGTTGTACGGATATCAATGGAGCAGGGGTTGCAGAGGAAACCGAGAAATGCAATCAGTTGAGGCCAAAATATCAATATTAGGTGGTTTTTTACCCGGATAGAGTAGGGATGGCAATAGGAGAGATTTCCCGATCTCCATGGAAAATACTAGGCCGGGGCAAATGTGGGTGGGCCCGCTCGGCCCATCCTGCCCGCCCGTATTAACGGACGGGTTTAAACATGGGAAAAGCCCATACGGGTTACCAGGTTTCGATCCGCGGTCAATTAACTCGTTAGGGATCGCTAGGTCTGTAACGGATACCCGCTTTTTTATTAAATTAATATATTTATATATAGTGTATGGATCATTTGTATACAAGTCTTAGGGTGTACCTTGTTCACAAATATTATTCGGTGAAATGTAAAACATTATTCGGTGAAAATTGAAGCATTATTTGTATAAATTATAAGTATTGTTTAGGGAATTGTAGTTTTTTTTTATTTGAAATATATGAATAAAAAAAATAAACGTTATTCCGTAGAATGTTATAAATTATTCAGTGGAATTTGAACATTTTTCATCTGAACTGAACGGAAAAATAAAACATAACAGTATTCGGTAGAATGTTTCACACTTCACCGAATAATATTTGTGAATAAGGTACACCCTAATATGTGTACACCCGAACCACGCCCTATATATATATATATATATATATATATATATATATATATATATATATATATATATATATATATTAAAATTGATTATAATAGGCTTAGTGTAGCTTTAATAAGAAAAGTTGATTAGGTTTGCGGGTACTCGCAGGCTATCCGCACCCGCTTTTGTGGACGGGTTTAGACACGACTTCCAACCCATTAAGCGGGTTTAGCCCAGCTCACGCTCGCAACATCGGGACAAAATCTCGAGTAAAGCCCGGCCCACACCCGTGATTGCCCGGGTCTAGAAAATACCGATATGAGGATGGGATGGGAAAAATAATCAGGGACGGGCTCTGCACGAGGATGGGGATGGGGATGATAGTCCTCACCCCGTTCCCCGTCCCGCCCTGCCACCCGATGGGAAACCCGTAGGGATTCCGTTAAATACCTTTACAAGATTTGTACAATTATTATTTTAATACTTTTAATTATTATTTCTTATTAATGAACCTATCTATATATTTTTTTATTTTTAAAGTTTAATATGTTTTATGGTAGGTATAAACTTATATATATTAAACTAAGGTGAAACTTATATCGTAAAATTCGATGGGGAAATTCGTAAGGAAACCCGCAGGGAGACTAAATATGGGGACATTAAACGGGAATGGGGACAATTTTTAATCCCAAATGGGGATGGGAACGGGGACGGGGGAAGTTTTGATAAATGGGGATGAGGAGGGTACTCCCTGCCCCAAACCTACCCTGTTGCCATCCATACTAGAGAGTGTCATATCCCGTATGGTATTCGATACTCAGATACACCTCGGATACATATCCTTCTCTTTCCACTCTCAACTTGTCTCCTCCTCTTTCCTCTCTCAAGTTTCCATCAATGGTGATTGTCCAAGTACATCCCCAAAGTCCCCAATTCCAAATTCCACTACAAACGTTTTCGGGTTCAAGAGAGGGTGATAGCTTGTTTAATTTCGTCGGGGGTGGGGAGTTCTTCTTCTTCTAAACTCGTTCAACTGTTCTTTCCTTCTGAAATCATGTTTTTCCTTTTCGAATCGGCTCCTACCCTTTTCTCGATTGGGTTACTTGCAGCGGTTTCAATCAACCAACGAAGAGTGCTTTGATGGCTTTTCTATCACCTGGTGTATGCCTTCGCTCTCTCTCTTCTCCCATGGGTTCTCCTTCCAATTGAAAGCGCTAGGTCCCCCTTTTCTTCTTTGAACTTCCAACTGAAATGAAAGAAAGGTTGGTCACTTTTACATTTGATTTGATGGCCCTATTAATAATCATAATGATGACAGTTAACCTTCTTTAAACACCCGAAAGAAGGTTAACTATCATCATTATGATTAACCATATTTAAAGTGACTCAAGTGGCATGGAGGTTAAGAAAGTGAAGGGAAGGGCGAGGAGCTCCAAATCACATGTCTTCCTCCCTCGTACCCATCTCACCAACCTTATTTAAAAGTAAAAGTAAAATTAAATTAAAAATAAAATAAAATAATAAATTGGGAATTTTATGAGACGAGACAGGCAATGAGGACGTAAATGGGAACAGAAGATTTGAACCCGGGCGAGGATATTTGTGTTTAAAAAATAATGATGGTAATTTTGCTAATTAGGATTAGAAAGTACTAGACACTTAACTAATAAGACGGGAAAAGATGGACACCTAGCTATTCCTTTTTATTTGGACAAATTGCATAAAATAGCACGAACTTTAGGGGTGGTTGCACTCAGTGGCACGAACTTAAAAAAATACAAAAATAATCACAAACTTTGGGGTTTAGTTGCGACCAGTGGCACATACCCCATATCTCGCTAATGTGGACTAGTGGGGTGCTTACATGAAATTTTTTTAATTTAAAAGGCATATAGCGAGATATGAATTAGTAGGAATGCTTACATGAATTTTTTTTAAAAAAAAATTATAAGACATAAAAGATGTGCCCAAATTATAAAACTAGCTAGGTTTCAATTTTATTCGTTATTTCATGTAATTCCAAATCAAATATAATTGTGACAAATATAGCATTTGCAAATTAAAATAACTAGTACCAAATTTTAATTTGCAAATGTTATATTTGTCACAATTATCTTTGATTTGGAATTACATGAAATAAAAAATAAAATTAGAACCTAGCTAGTTTGATAATTTTGGCACTTCTTTAATGTCTTTTAATTTTTAAAAAAACCATATAAGCATTCTCATTAATTCATATCTCGCTATATGTCTTTTTAATTAAAAAAAATTCCATGTAAGCATCCTCACTAGTCCACATTAGCGAGATAGGGGGTATACGTGCCACTGGCCGCAACTATACACCAAAGTTGGTGATTATTTTTGTATTTTTTAAAGTTCGTGCCACTGATTGCAACAACCCCTAAAGTTCGTGCTATTTTATGCAATTTGCCTTTTTATTTTCATTGGCCC
Source organism: Persicaria tinctoria (assembly GCA_037127255.1). NCBI lineage: Eukaryota > Viridiplantae > Streptophyta > Magnoliopsida > Caryophyllales > Polygonaceae > Persicaria > Persicaria tinctoria. The sequence goes on along the minus strand of JBANSL010000005.1, from coordinate 4,634,285 downwards.
ACTTTTGAACAGATCTTCTAAAAATGTTTCAGTCAAACTTTTCCCGGAGTATAAGTATATGTTTAAATCTCCATCTTCAGCCAACTCGATCTGTCACAGCACCGCGTTGGACCACATGCATTTTACACACTTGCTGATTTTTTATGTGTTGGAGTATACTACGGAAGTACGGAGTATAATATTAATTCGTTGACCGATTCGACCTAGAATCCTAGATGATTTAAACTCCAACGTACTGCTTGTATAGTTGTATATATCAGGAATATGAGGTCGATCAATGGATACAGTGCTGCGGCTTACAATTATTTGTCCCAACTAGTATTTGTTACCCGCACGTTTGCGCGTTTTGTTAATAAATTATATTTTATTATGTTAATTTGTTTGAAATTTTTTTTATTAAATTTTATGCTTGAAATAGTTTAATAAAACATTCAATCAAATAAGGGGTTATTAATATTTAAAATAAATTGAAGTAAAATCTTGTTAGATAAAATTGAATATACAACTAAGAGGTTAATTTCACTTATGTGTTGCTTGCTCGTGTAGTCTAAACCCTTTTAACCATATCAATTAATAATTTTATATCTTTTTATCTAACTTATTTGACCAAATTTGTCTAAAATTATTAGAAAATATATTAAACTCAATCAGATGATATCTTTTAAGTTATTTATTTTTAGTTAAATCGTTTTACGATACCCAACAAAGAGGGGGATTTTGCAAAATAGCCATGAAAATAGGCTTATTTTGCGAAATATCCACGTTTTGGGATATTTTTGTAAAATGTCCTAAATATAAACACTTTCTCTCTCCTCCGCGCTCTCCCTCTTCGCGCTCTCTCTCGCACTGCTCAACGGAGATCTCCTCGCTCCGATCTGGTATCCCATCGTGGCTTCTCGGCACCATCCGATCTGGTCTCCCGAAGCTGTTCAGATCTACTCTCCCGTCGCAGCTCCTCGTTCTCGTCTGTCTCGATCAGATCTGTCCACCAGCTCGCAGCCCTCGCCTCGGCATCCTTCCGTCGCCCCAATTTTGGTAATCTTCTCCTTGCTCCCTTCTTATTGATTGAATCCACCTGCTTCCCTCCGACTTCCTTATCAATCGATCGAAGATCGAAGATTTATTGATTTCCTTATCAATCGACTGTTTGCCCCGGCGTCGCCGACCATTGGGGAGCTTACTAGGGTTTAGAAATCTCGCTGCATATCCATATTTTCCCCTCTTTTTTCACCGCATCCGATCTATTGCTAGATTTCTTCATTGCTAGGTTCCTTATCAATCGATCGAAGATCGATTGATAAGGAAAACTTCAGTTCAGCAGTTTGTGGCTTGAACTTGTGGAACCTAGGATGTGCATTAGAAGACATTGCAGTTGGTATTTTAAAGCAAGAGAATTTCGTGAAGCAAGCATCAGAGTGTAAGCCATGATTTGCTCAGACTATAGTTGGAATTTGTTGACCTAAGGCTTTTGTAATCTGATCAATTTGTTAATCATCTAGATTTTGGATTGTAAGTCAAAATGAATACTTTGGTGTATTGAAGGGTTTTTTCTCTCATATTTTGGTGTTAATTGCATCATAGTGTAGTTCTGTTCTTGTGAATTACAATAAATGTTTCAGTATATATCATCTTTCCATGAAAAATCACAAAAGTCTTCATTTTCACTTGGTTCATGTAGCTTTGCTTCATGAATGCAGCCTCTGTACTGTACTGTGACTAATCCTGATTCCTGAGATCAAGTCGTGTTGATGAGTTTAGATCCAATGCAGGATAGTGAAGATTCCATGAATGAGGATTTTGATGGTGACTCTTCTGCTGGCAAAAGGGACCTTGTGCTTCTTGGCCTCAATTTATAGCTGGATTCCGGATTCGTTAAGGTACATCTTCTATCATCTTGCCTTGATCTCTTTGTTGTTTGTCATCACTCATTTTAGTTGTTCTATGCATATGTATATATTATGAACACCATACATTTTAGTTTATGTAGTTTGTTATCTTTAGACCTGTAAAAAGGATTTGTTATCCCTCCTTTTAGAGGGTCTGTGCATATGTATGGTCTCTGAAAATTGTTTATTAGGCTTGATGTTTTCTGTTCTAAACGATACCTTATTCTTTTGTGCAGTATAAATCATTTCTTGAGCAATTTAAATCTCGTAGAGCGGACAAATAAAGCTGACCTTGAAGCCTACTCATGTATGTTGAAGTTGAATAGGAAGGGGACAATTAGTGTCATCACAACTTCAAATGTTTCCAGAAATTCTTTGAATCTAGATGAATAGGAAGGGGAAGATCAAGTATAAGAGGAAGAGGAAGGGGAAGATTGAGCTCCATGTCAGCAGTGTTGTTTGTTTGATTCACTGGATTGAATCGTTGGTATGTGTTTCTGCTGTCATCACAGACGGAGTAGTCCTTAATCCATGCCTTTGCTACTTTTCAGTCCTAAATTGTACATGCTTTTGCTACTTTTGATTGTACTATATACCTAAATTGTACATGCCTTTCCAGACTTTATAGTTGATTATGCAACAGATCTTCCCGTGGGAGCAGGTGCAAGACAGATGAGGAAATGGTGGATGTATCATAGGGATGAATTCAGTGAAGACCTTCACACTGAAGTTGAAAATTCATCACTTCTTCCCCAACGAAACGATCTCGACCTGCAAGTTCTTCTTATTGCTAGTATTCTGTGTGCCAAGGTTCAATACGACAATCCCAATAATAATTACCATAGCCTGTTATAGTTGTGAAATGCCTTGCTTGCTCTAGAAAGAACCCGGTAACTATGCCATAGTATATAGCTATACTTTAACATCAACCTTTCTCCTTACTGTGGAAATTTGCATTTGGTTGAAAATTATTTTCATGATTAATGATGATGGAAGTCTGTAACTGCTTGTAACTCACTGCTCAAACATTCCTTAACTTTTAGGCCTGCAAAGCCAAAGACTTCAAGGTTCTAAAGAAGCTCTTCGTGTCCAATTCGACGAAGTCAAAAACTGATTTTGGTGTTGGCTTGGTGCACTTGATGGATGAGGAGTGAACGGTGTCAGGACATGCTAGAAGTTGCTGCGTTGTGGAGATACTGGCGACACTTTAATCTGGTCAGTTTCCTTGTTTCCATTTTTGTCGACTTGCTTCCTTTTCTGTTGCATCCTTACAGTTGTTGAATTCACCAAGAACATCCTTGAATCGGACTCCACCAAGTCCTGTAGCCTACTTACAAACAGAGAGACGGAGGCAAGACTAAACCATGCTCTTGTCAATGAGTGCAGGAGGAGAGTTGATGAAGAGGGCTGTGTGCTTCGCATCAGCCATGCCCGACGTCAAGTTGATCGAGCTGCGGATGCATTGGCTAATACGTTCTCCACCAATACCACCCTAGTTAATGAATATGCAAGCTTACCAGACTTTTTATGTAGCTTCTTAAACAATGATCTGGGAGTTTTAGCTCCTACTACATCCAATAATAATTAAGACTCTTAAGAGGCATTAGCCTCCTTTCTGATAAAAAAAAAGAGAGAACATGGTCAAATGTCTTTTTTTTTTCCCTTTTCGGTTAACTTCTTCTTTTTTTTTAAAAAAAAGGAAAACCATATTAAATTATTATTATTACGGAAATATCGTCAGGTACCCTCAAGGTATGACGTTTTTCGCGGGGTATACAAAAGTTTTACAGTTTTCACGTGGTACCCCTGAGTTTTATGGTTATTTCGCCTCGTGCCTTTACAATGTTAATACTAACAGCCCATACTTTCCTCCGTTAGTTTTTTAATTAAAAAAAAGAAAGATCGAGCAAAGAAAGAAAGGGATTAGTGACAGAGTCACAGAGGTGACACAGGCCGACAGAGGCAGGAAGAAGGGGAGAAGCTTCACAGTCCGACAGAGGAAGGAAGAAAGGGAGAGGCAACACAGACCAGTCACACCACATCCGTCGGAGGTGTTGGAATCCACCGGAGGGTAGTGTCAGGTATCTCTAAGACGTCAAACCCCTTTCTGAAAATTAGGGTTTAGTGTGTAATTGGGTGTGAATTACTCAGTTTTTTATTATGTAATGTGAAATACTCAGTAGTAAAATACTCAATTTGTGATTGTGTGTAATTTGTGATTGAGCAATGTGAATTACTCCAAAAATAAGAAGTTTCTAAACCCTAACACTCAAATGTTGGGTTGAGGACTTGTTCTTTGTATTCTTCCAATTTGATTGAATTGTTTTATGTCTTCTATGTGTTTGTAAATTCAAGTATTGTGAAGTTTGGCATATTTGGATGATATGAGGTTTTTGACCTATTATTAATCATGGATTAATGATAATTGAATTGCATTTTCCTTGCTCAGTTGACACCCTATTCCTTTTGAGTTTCGTTCATCTCTCAATTTGTTGGCAGCTCAACTAGCATTCCTTGCAAGCTTATGACAACACAAACCATGAACTAATTCCAAGCAAGCCTTCCATGTTCCACCTTTAAAACTTGTCAAATAGCTCCCTTCAAACTTGACCAGTTGACTTGCAGTAGCTTCCCAGTGTTCCCACACCAGCATTAGAACCAACAATGTATAGAACTTTAGATGTCCAAAACAAATTTCATAATGCAGTAGCCAAACCAACAGTACAAGTACCCTGCTCACCTTCCCTATGCATACTTTCTGTCAATGCCTCTTCACAGTGAAGACCTACACAATCCACCCATCAAGGAATATTGCAATCTCCCCCCCCCCCTTAGATCAAAAACTAGAATTACTACAACCTTTAGATCAAATTTAGCCTTCCCGTAATCCAGCTGCACCTGAAGCACATTATTGCCATCTGTTTCTCTATCCAAAGGGCTTCCTCTATTGAAGATAGCCTTCCCGTAGGAATTCAGTTAGGAAAGGAAAGAACAGGAGAAAGAAGATGTGGGTTCAAATGAAAATTTCAGCTTATTAGCTCAAACGGTAGAGCATTGTGCTTAAGCACAAGATGTGGGTTCGAATCCCACATAAGCCACACATACATTACAAATTACAGTAAGGACCTCATCTTGTTCAAGAGCTAGTTAGAGAAATCAAAAGCATTGTGCTTATGACTAATGCTAACTCTATCTGTATATAAGATAGAGAAAAGAATTAAACTTTGTAGCGATTCTTTGAAGAACATTTCAGTTGCCATTTTGAGAAATCAGCCTATATGGGACTCGAACCCATATCTTGTGCCTACGCACATGCTCTACCATTTGAGCCAATAGACTTTTTAACAACCCATTTTATCATTGCCACAGACAATTGTTCTCTCACAAAAACAGCACAATGCAGATAATGAAAAATATACCTTTAGAAGCTGAACAATAGAAGGAAGAATCTAATGTGAATCCTGCGATGCAGTGTAAGGTGAACTTTCTGTGAGGTTTTTTAGCAGGTCCAGCTTCTGTTCCTTGGGAATCTGACTAGAGAAAGATCAAAGCAACAATATACATTCACAAATAGCAAAAAAATTGACAAATTGCATTATTCTTTCTTGATCATTAAGATTACCAGACACCATTTAAAATATGGGTATAATACTGGAAGCTTTCTTCATTTTGCAAAGCCTTCATTAATTCTACAATGAATCAAGAAAACAGAATATAGATTATTGGCATAGGAGGGCAAAAACCAGCATGTATGGCTGACAATAAGAAACTTCTATACAGCAGCCAGCTTGTGTATCTATGGTTAAATTTGGTTTCTAAAGGGAAATTGCAACCTTAGACGCAAGCTGACAGTTTAGAAACCAAATTTAACCATAGATACACAAGCTGAGAAACGAAATTTCATTTAACTCGGATGGTTGACTATAAGTAACTTAGCAAGCATTGCAATTTTATTAGTTCTGCAACAGATAAGCCTGCAACCTCATCTCCAATAACTATAAGCAGTTCTAGCTAAGAGTTTCTTCCATACAGTTCCCTGCAATTAGAACGGCTCAAGTATTCCATTGGAAATTCAAGATGAGAATATAACATTCTAATTGATAAAGAATGGCATCAATTACAATTATAAAACCTAAAAAAGCACCAGCCGAAGTTAGACCAAAACAAGTCACATGTTCAATGGGAAAGGCATTCACTCTTAGATTTCAAACTTATGAAATGGAAATTCGTAAATTGCTTTTTCCCCATAATTCGCTCTTCTAAAAGATTTAGGATCCCAAATTCAGCAGTTCATCACCAAATTTAAATTCGGAGAAATTGAGTAGAAAACAAAACCTAAACCTTAATTTTCAAAATACTTCAAAGAAGACGTACCTTTTCCGCCCCTGTCACCGCACATCGATCCACATGTGGGACTCCATCTCTAGACTCCAGTTTCCGCTGGTGCTGGCGTAAGGTGAGGTCCTCCTCTCGGAGTCCTCCTCCCTCTCGAGCTTCTCCTCCTTGTGCCGCCTTCTCTGAGTGGCCCTCCCTCTCAAGCTTCACTCAGGTGACTAGGGTGCCTTCGTCGAGTTGGCCATCGTCGCTCTGGGCAGTCTCCAAGTCCCTTCTCCCAAGCTCGCGATCGCCATCCCTGCTCTCTTTCCAGCGCACTCCAAAGGAAGAAGGTAAGTTCTTTCTCCGTTCTATTAATTAATTTCCTTTTTATTTAATAAAAGTTAACGGTAAAGTTAAAAAAATAAACGGAGGGGTACGACACAAAAATTTTACAAACCTTAGGGGTATCTGGCGAAATAGGTCAAACTCTTGTATACCTCGCGAAATACGCTATATCTCAGGGGTACCTCGCGAAATTTCCGTTATTATTATTATTATTATTACAAATTACAGGAAATTATTATTATTATTATTATTATTATTATTATTATTATTATTATTATTATTATTATTATAAAAGAAATATAGGAGTTTACAAAGAATTGGTGGGGAGCCGAGAGACAATCTGGGCCCCCACTCCTTTAGCAATAGAAAATCCCACCCTAGAGAAAATATAAGCTGCATTATGAGCCCCCATATCGTGAGCTTGGGCAAATTTCTGGATCCTCTTTAGAAGGGTTATGACGTCCGCCTCAAATTCTCCTAATGCAGAAAAAGAGAAGGGTAAGAACCCATAACCAATGGCTTTACACTTATCTTGATACTTCACACGCTTACGACGAGCCGCCTCAAGCACCCCATGTCCTGGAACAAAATCCATCAACCCAGATTGCGTCAAGGGAGATGACCCTGTCAAGTCAACACAAACATCCAACCCTTCGTCCCACGCATAAAGAAGCATGTCTGCAGGACGGAGGGGTTTCCCATCACCCCCACACAAGCCAATATCAACTTCTTTACCAGCTAAGATCCCAGAACGATAACAGACATTCACTAAAGTGTCACGAACAGCATTATGGCGATGTTTAATCCCCACAATACCAGCACACGACACATCATGGTCACCAAAAATGTCTCCCTCAAATACCTTGGAACAAGCAGAACAAGGTTTCGAAATGGAAAACAAGGGGATGCCTAACCGATAGCATAGCACACAACGATACGTCTTACCATTCATAGTCTGACCCAACCCAGAGATAGGGACAACTCTAAGCCAATCAGTAGCATGTTCTTGACGCTGAGAACTCCATAAAGCCATCTGATGCGACGATAAAGAAAAGGTATTCTCTGCCTCTTTCGTAATCCGTGTGAAATATATGTCTGCCAATTTCTTCATGAGTTTGGGGGCAGCGATCTCACTTGGATTACTCAGAATATCAGTTCCTACCTTATTGTTGAAGACACGCACGACATCATCCAAAGAGAGCATCGGCTGCAGAATAAACACCAAGGCCCCCAAACCTGAAGGGCAGTGTGGTGAGCCTCCATTGCCAATTGCCAAAACCCGGCCCAGAGGCAGTGATAATACGTTCCAGGGAGCGTCGAAGAGCTAGATCAAACTTAAGCTGGGCAGACTCGAAGGCAAGAGGCGGACATGTACGTAAAGAAAAATAAAGTTTGGAGACCCCAGTACAAGCACGCAACAACAATAGCTCACATTGCAGATCTCCAATCTTCGAGACTGCATCCATAAGCACGATCGTTTTGTCCACTCTCTTCATCACAAGCTCACTACTGAACCCCGGATTAACACTAACCGGCCCACCAAGAAGCTTAACCCCCTGCATCGGCCTAGCAATGTCAGAAGGAAAAACACCAGCCAACTTGCTCCTTGGGTCCTCCCTTGGCCAAAAAATTTCAGTTTTATCAACATTGAGGTGCAAACCATAACTAGGACCGTCCTCAATAATCATCTGCAGAACCTTCCCCAAGACCAAGGTATCCCCAACAATAGTGTCGTCATCCAAATACCAAGCCTGAAAACACAACTGAAACGAGTCCCAAATTTTGTGCACCAACGGATGCAAAACTAAAGCAAACAATAAAGGGCCGAGAGGATCTCCTTGTTGCACCCCTTGACAAGACCAAAGGGTGTGATCACCATATTACAACCTAGCTGGATTGGAATAGCAGAACTCGACCCAATGAGAGATTGCAGGACAATGGGTACGGACTTCACGAATCATGGCTTTCCGCTCCACCATATTAAAAGCATTTTTGAAGTCGACTGATAGCATGCATTTAGGTAGGCTTAATAGGTTGCATTTAGCTTAGTTAAGATGCATTTCATGGATTAATTAAGTACAATTTGCATATTTGCTCTCTATGTTAGTTGAGTCGGAATCTACACACTTTTATTGATTATTTCAGGTAATCGTGGATCCGATGATGAGACAGGAGTCGTTAACGCATTAGATGAGAATGTCTAGTTGATCGGAGAAGCTTACATGAAGATCTCAAGAGGTCCTGAGAAGAAGAAGCAAACCTAAACGAAGAACGAGTCTGCAGAAGTTGTCGTCGGACATGCTGAACTTGTTTTGCACTTTCTGGAGGCCTCGGTTGTCCGATTGACTATTATGACCATGCGTTGGAAAGCTCTTTCAGAGAACTACAACTTTCCTGTTGACAAGAAGAGCGAATTCATGATAGATTTTCCGTGAAAAGCCCCTTGATGCGGCCACAACAACCTTGCGGCGCCCGCGGCCAATCAATTTGCAAAGGGTTGGAGGAAACAGTGTGCGGCGGGCGCAGCACCTATGCTGCGCCCGCAGCATTGGTCGTCAGCGCGGATGCGCATCGTTTTGAATATTAAAAAAACCCTAGATCTATTACTTTATTTTATGGCCGACTTTGGATGTTTTAAAAGGCCAAGTTTTATGTTATTTTCAGGATTTCTATTCTATTCCGTTCATCAGACAATTTAGAGATTGAGCGATGTCTTCCATGAGGAACTAAACTCATCTATTCTGCCTGCAATTTGAAGCTTTATTCGGATTGATTGTGAGTTTCTAATTCTCGTTTCTTGTTTCCTATATTTGAATGCTTCAACTTCTTTGTGCTTGATTGTTTATTGTTTTGTTCTATCTTGTCCGGCCAACTTGTTAGATCAATTCAATTGCTAAGGTTTTGTAGATTCCTGGTTGCGAACCTTAACCTAAGTGGCAAACTTGTTCCTTTAGGGCTGGTTGAACTAATTGAATGAGTAGGAAGTTGAATGTGTTGTTAAATCCCTCTTTAGGGACTGCAAATACCTTGGCTAATCTCTGAACTTAAAGCTATCAATTGGGTTAAATCCTTCTTTAGGGACTGTTCGATTAATAAGGGTTGCTAGGACTGGTTGGACTAGTAACTATATTAGGTCGGGACAAGGGCATTCATAGGAAACTTAATAGGACGAGAAGAAGTTACAAGGATCGCTTCAATCCAATAAAGTGGAAAATTGTAGGTAGAATTACTTCTCCTAATTGTCTAAAACCAAATCCATTTACTTTGCTTGCTTACTCCGCTTTGATAAAAGGCGGAACTCTCACCCACAAAACCCCCCCAAACTGGTTACTTTAATTGACACATAAATCACACTTGAGTTATAATTTTCCCTGTAGGATCGGCCTCTTGCTTATCGCTATACTTGCTTTAGGTTTGAGTTTTCTTTGGCGGAATCAACGATAGGTTTTACCTCCGTCAAATTTGGCGCCATTGCCGGGGAAATTTATTAATTCTTGTGTGTTTTTAGTGCTGATTTTTGGTGTGGACCACTTACATGGTCTACACTCTTGCTACTAACATATGTTGATGGTTAGGTTATTGCAGTTACATGGAGAGAATTTTCATCAATACTTTATCAGACTGCATGAGTACATTAACGATGTTTATTCATGGGGATATCAAGCTAGTATAAGGGAAGTGCTTCTATGCATCTTTGATGGCATGACTGCTGAGACACGAAGTCTTGCCGAGCGCTTGAGTGATGAAGGTTTATTAGATATGGGACTCTCGGAGATGTGGGAATTTTTCTGCTACATGGATAATCAATGTGCGCAGAACGAGTCACTTTCTCCAGTATCTCAAATCGTTGAGACCTCTGTTGCACCTCTTGAAGTCATTGTGGAAAATCCCATTGAGAAGATTGAGGAAGAAGACACTCCATCTGATGAGATCATCCCTAGCTCGCCCATTGATGAATCAGGTCCAGAGCCTATTGCTGAGGCTATAGAGCAGGTAAAGGTCGTCTCCTGCACTCGAGAGAATATTGATGAATGCATTGATCCATTTGACTGCTACTTTGACAAGCCACCAGTAGAACTGAATTGGTGGTATTATATACCCTTTGTGGGTAGTCAAGCTCCTGAATACAATAAGTCTAAACGGTTCTTAAATGTATTATGATTTAGTTTCAATTTATTTGTATGTAGCACATGCTTGTTTGTTAGTTGTGCACAAGAGTTTGACAGGTTGCTTAGGGCTTTGACTATGTCTGATTAGTTTCGTAAGCTTAAGCAAAACGTCGAGCCAACGACTTGAAATAAAGGCGCTTCTCGGGAGGCAACCCGAGGTAAGTTTTTCTTTCTTTTTCATTTTTCTTTTCCTTCACCCTGATTATATTTGATTTACTTTTCTTGTCTTTATTGTTTCATTGAGGACAAAGAAAACTTTAAGTGTGGGGGAGAGGAATTCTGTATATATAGATGCATATAGGAGATCATATTTAATTTTCTGCATCATGTTTAAGTTTCTTTAATTTCTATTTAGTTTAGTTAATTTTAAATTTTAAATTTTCGTATTTAAAAAAAAATCCAAAAATCAAAAAATAAGCATGCATTGCATACATATGTGTTATTCAAATACCTATCTAGCTTAGTTTGTCCTCTAATTTAAATTTCAAGCATGATCATATAAATCCCATGGAGTTCTGGATGTTTTGATTATTGTCTTTATTTAATTTTTGTGGAACATGAGCTAGCAAATATAATTGAGCATGTATGATTGAGCTAAAGTATGATTGAAGTCCTAAAAACATGACCCTGTGAGAATGTTTGGCCTTATTTGAAATCTTTTGCTCAATTGTGTGAATTACTCTCCTTGTGTTGCTACCTCTTGGCATTGACTGCAATATCAACCGGAACTGACGAGAAGCAAACAAAAAGAGAGGGACACAATGCCGCCGGCCAAAGCGCACCTGGACGGCCGCCTGAACTGACGGGAGAGCAACCGGAAAACTGACCAAAAGACACCGAGAAGGAAGGCGACAAACCTGATGATCCCTAGCGCCCCCGGGAAGATTATGCATAGGCGCCAAGATGAGGACTCCGGGCGGCGGGGAGGAGGAGGCTCTCGAACAGGCGACTCCGATTGCCGGACTGCACCAGGGAAGCCATCACCGATCGAGAAGACTCCTGATCGCCAATATTGTCGTGCCCTAGCAGAGAATACTATTTCGTCATGCCCTAGCAGAGAATAATGCCCACAGACGAAGAGGCCTGTTAAGCCCATCCATCAAACCGATATCAACCTCCTTACCAACAGAAATTCCAGCCCTGTAACAGATATCCAATAAGGCATCACGCACAAGGCTATGTCGATGTTTAATGCCCAAAGTACCAGCACAGGACACAACATGATCTCCATAGACATCATCATCAAAGACCCGAGAACAAGCCGGATAGGACCTAGACACCGTGAACAATGGAAGGCCCAATCGATAACTAAGCACACTGCGATAAGTCCTTCAATTCATAGTCTGCCCCAGCCCAGAAATTGGAACTGCATGCAACCAATCGGAGGAGTGAGCACCCTGCTGAGACTTCCACAACGCCACCTGTCGCAGAGTCAAAGAGAAAACAGATTTCGATGTAACAGCAACCTTCGTGAAATATATATCTGCCAATTTCTTCATTAGTTTGAGGGCAACGATTTCACTAGGGTCGCGTAGAAAATCAAAACCTATGGTCTCATTAAAAGCACGACAAGTATCATCAAAAGTAGGACCAGTAGCAGTAATACTAGAAGGGCGCAGGAGCTTAGCCTGCAACTCAGCAGACTGCAAACGAGACGCCAGAAAAGCATAATGTAGGACATCCCCAACAGAATACACTTTGAGCCCACCAAAATGAAAGGGGAAAGTGGCAAGCCGCCACTGCCAATCTCCGAACCCAGGCCCGAACACAATGACAATACGTTCCAAGCTAGAACGAAGTGCCGCATCGAATGAGAGTTGGGCCGGGCCAAAGACACGTGGAGAACAAGTACGCAAAGCAAAGTAAAGTTTAGAAATACCCGTACAAGCCCGAAGCAGAAGCAACTCGCACGGTGGATCCTCAATCCTTGTGACGGAATCCATAAGCTTTATGGTCCTAGTCACTCTCTTCGCCACAAGGTCGCTGCTGAAAACAGAGCACGTGCTGACAGGCCCTCCCAGAACTTTGACACCACGTGAAGACCGAGCAATAGAGGGGGGGGGGGGGACACCAAGAAGCCGACTCCTAGGGTCTTATGTGGGCCAAAAAACCTCGGTTTTATCAATATTAAGATGAAGGCCAAAGCGGGGACCATCTGCCATAATCAAATCTAAGACCTTCCCAACCACCAAAGTGTTCCCGACAACAGTGCCATCATCTAAGTACCAATCCTGTAAAGTCAGGGTGAAAGAGTCTCTGATCTTGCACACCAAAGGAAGCAACACCAAAGCAAAAAGTAGAGGCCCTAAGGGATCCCCTTGCTGAAACCCCCGACAAGACCATAAGCTATGCTCCCCATAATACAGTCGGGCAGGAGTAGAGTAACAAAACTCCACCCATCGGGATAGAACCGGGCAGTGACGACGAACTTCCTGTAACATGGCCACATGATCAACTAGGTTGAAAGCATTCTGAAAGTCAACCAGGAACATAGAAAGACCCTCCTCACTACCACGAGCCTCAACAAACCGATTCAAGGCATGCAGAATAGCCTCTCCGCCACCGGAAACCCCGACTCCAAACTGAAGACCAGCAAAATAACCAGACAAAGAGGGACCAACTAAACAAGCACCAACCTTAGAGACAAGGCGTCTCCAAATAGTGCCAACAACAATGGGACAAATGCCTCCACCTGGTTTAACAAGCGGCGTGAGCGGAGCACTAGCAATATACTCACCCAGATCCCCCGGACAGCGACCTTCCAGGAAAAGATTAACCACCCGAGTAATAGAGGAGATCAAATCATCGAAAATAGCAACAACATCTCCATCCAAAAAAATCAAAAAGATGTTGAGCACGTAACCCATCCCTCCCACATGACGTGCCCCGTGGGAAACTTCGAATCATATCCAAAACAACAGTCGAAGAGGCAACTAAAGGATGGTGATCAACAGGCAAAGGTGGCAAGTTGGGAGACGGGGCAGTAGGGTGCTTATCCCGCAGGGCCTCAAGAGTGGCATCAGAATAAGGAGCAATGCCTGATGAAGAAAGCACCCGAACAGCGGCAGTGTAATGACCATCACAAATCTTCCTTCGACACTGTCGAAGGTTAAGCTCACTCAGATCAAGGCCTTCCTCCACACTAAAAGGGGGCGGAACCTCAGCTAAGGTCTCTTGAACAAGTTGCAAACTGCCGCCAGGCACGCCCCAAGCACGAATAGCACTAGCAATACTCTCCTCTTGACGCTGACGTTTGACAGCAGTCCTACACTCAAAATTACTCCGTGGAGAAAAGGTCTTAAGTATACAAAGAGGCATCACAAGCAAGCGAATCCAGTAGGAGAGGTCACCAAAAGAGTCAATCACACCATCTAACGCCCCTTTTAAAACCCGTGAAAATCCCAGACGACACTTAGGAGGGATGGATCTCACGGTGCGTAACCCCAAAGAGAGCAAACGGTCTAACAATATAGACCAACCAAGAGGAACGACCCCAACATCAGACAAAGGAATCGATGGAGATAGAGATGGGGGTCGGGGAATATCATAAATGATAAAGCGAACAAGGCCATCACCACCGTCCGGAGGCACCACTGAATCACCCTGACTATGCCGACACCGGGCGCGAAAGGTATGTGTTTTAAGACATACCCCACATAACCAAACTCTCATATGCTTTAAAGTAATCTCAGCATTAGAATAAATAGTCGAACTCTCAGATAGAGTTTGACGAGTAAGCACCTGAGCATCACCACTGCAATGTCGATCACGAAGATGTCTAAGCAAAGCGGTTTTAACAAGACCTCGACCCCCACCATTAAGACAACCACAAAGGCCCACAAAAGGGCAATGAAACCGAACAAGATCGGGCATACCGGTATATAAAACTAAGCAAAGTAGGTTATATCCCCACACAAGACAACAAACCACCGTAGCAACAATTAATGCACTTACAAAGTAAGGCAACCACCGTAGCCCCAATGCACAAATAGCAAACCACCGTAGCAACAAATAATGGCAAAAAAAAGAAGAAAAAAGACAAATCGAGACAGCAACTATGGCAATTGATCAACAACATCAACAAACAACCGCACCCACGGCAACAGAATGATCGAAATTCAGTCAACCGCAGCAACAACAACCAAGGAAACCAAACCTGCCGTCGACCCGAATCCAGACCCGCACTGAACTCGCACAGACCAGCCCCATCAACAGCAAACAAGGGAGGATGACGCAGAGGGAGAGGGAAGACAACGCCGACACGCACCGAACGCAGGACGAAGAAGAAGGAAACCAAACCTGATGAGCCGCGGCCCTGGAACAACTAGATCCGACTAGACCCAGGCGACAAGGACTAGGACAGCGACCAACCGGAAGAGACCCCGATCCGACGACTCCGGGCGCCAGGATGAGCCGGAGGAGCCATCGCCGAACGCCGTTGATCACCAATCGCCAATCGCCTTGCCCTAACGAAGCACTGTGATATTATTATTATTATTATTATTATTATTATTATTATTATTATTATTATTATTATTATTATTATTATTATTATTATTATTATTATTATTATTATTATTATATTGTTGAAGAAATTAGTGATGAATACAATACTCGTGTATTTTATACTTTTTGTAAGCATAAGTAGAATTATGTTTTTTTAATTGAAGAATAACTGTGTGTTACTCTTTTCCTCTCATATTAAAAATTATTTGCACCTTTTTTCATTCTTTTTAGTAAGCTAAAAATTATATAAAAAATATTATTAATTTTTATTTTTTTCTATACTTACTAGTAATAAATATCAGAGTATAAAATTATAGTTTTGAAAAGTTGATATTTTATAGAGTTTTAGTTTTAAGCATACCAAAAAGTCAAACAACATTTATAATAAGACAAGTGAGTATTGCAATAGCAAAACGGTTTATAAATAGTATTTTTAAATTTACCGACACTACGAATAGGCCTAGCTAAATTTTTGGCACAGGGCCCCCCAAAGTATCGGTACGGCCCTGCAGATGACACAGGATCAAGCAACAAAAATGACAAAAACACACCGAAGGAGCAAATCAAGGATGAAAGGGAGGTAAGGTTTTAGGGTTGCTTACAACCAAGTTGCAACTAGAATGTGCTCACTCTCTTGGACATTTAGGGGAAAATGGGGCTTAAATATCCTTACAAAATGGCTAGCTGGCAGAGCCTTATTGGTTGCTAGCAAAAGGACAAAAAAAATACATAAATAAAGGTGCTAATCCAGTTTGGATCCCCTATAAGTAAAACTTTGTGTGTGGTACACTCGGTGTTATATTTACTTATTTTAGTTATAAATTTACATTAAAAAAAATTTGTTTTTTTTTAAACGGAAAGAGATTAGGAATGACTATCAACGATTCGCAGTCCATCCTAGAGCATCCTTTTGGATGAGAACTTGCAATTCTAAATATGTGTTAGGGTTGGTGATAGTGGTTGAATAATCTAGAAGGGTCAGTCTGTCCGCTACGCTATTAGCAATCTAGTGTCCGAGCCGATTGATCAGACGACGGCTACTTTACTTTTTTAAAGTTTATTAGCTGCATATCCCGGAATAGAATGGGATGGAATAAAAAGAACGCGAAGCGCTAGCGCTATAGGGTCTGGTTTTTTTTTGGGGGGGGGGGGGGAAGGCTTGTGGAGAAGCAAGCTTATCCCCGCCCCAACCAACAGCTGATGGGTCTCCTCATCTCTTCTAAACTCGGTCGGAGCTGTATGAGGTAGAAACTCGTCTCACGTACGGTTCGAAGGCCGAGCCCCTGGATCTGGTGAACCTGGATCAAGTAGAGTTCTGAATTTTTGGACAAAATCCAATCCAATTCAGAGAATTCGTTCAAGGTATGAACAATGTTCATGTTAATCCTTACTTTCTGTCAAATTCAAACCACCCTGGAATGCAATTGGTCTCGAATTTGTTCAACGGTTCGAATTTCACTAGCTGGAGTAGGGGTGTTCGAATGGCTTTGGGTGCCAAGGCAAAATTAGGATTTATTACTGGAAGTGTAGTGAAACCAGAAGAGGATAGTGAGGATTTTGAATGATGGAGTCGTACGTGTTGATTACATGGTGATGTGTTGGCTTATCAATTCCATGACAAGTGGGATCGGTGAGCATTTCATGTACGTTCAATCATCCAAGGAGCTATGGGATGAAATTCGTGAACGTTTTTATGACTCTAATGATCCACTTATATATCAATTGCGTCGTGAATTGAGTAATTTGTCTCAAGAAAATCTGGCAGTGTCTACTTACTATGGAAAATTGAAGAAAATATGGGACGAATTACAGCTTCTTGATCCAATGTCTGTGTGCACATGTGATGGTATTAATCATTGCACTTGTATGCTTCTGAAAAGATTGATTGACAGAGAGGCTAAGGCTAAGGTAATGCAATTTCTGATGGGGCTTAGTGATGGTTATGAGCTCCTTCGTAATAATGTGTTGTCTATGGATCCTATGCCTACCATCAATAAGGCTTTTCAGATGGTTGTACAATTGGAAAGGCAGAAAGGGATTACCACTGCTCAGACTGAGATGAGTGCTTCGGCTGTTGGGAGACAGGAGATGGTTGATGGAACTGTCTTTGCAGCAACGCACAAAATGCCATCTGCTGTCAGAAATTGGAAGTCTCCTTTTGAGCTTCTCTACAACATGCCACCTAAGTTGGATAATATGAGGATTATTGGTTGTTTATGTTATGTTTTTCAACCAAATAACCCCAAAGATAAGCTAGAAGTCAAAGCTAGGAGATGTGTGTTACTTGGATATTCATCTGATTAGAAGGCTTATAAGGTGTATGACTTAGATAAGAAAGTTATCCTGGTTGGTTGTCATGTTAAGTTCAATGAATCCATTTTTCCTTTCAGAAAGAAAGAGTCCGATTCTCCTTCTAGTACTCCTATGTCTCTTCCTCTTGTCATTCCTGCAGTTGAGGAATTCCCTTCTATCATGTTACCAAATGGTCATCATTCTCCATCTGCAGACACTCTTGTTTCTCCATCTATTTCACTTCAAGATGCTCAGTCATCTGCAGACATTTATGTCAGTGACTCTGTTGATTCTGCTCATCAGTTTGGATCAGAAGCTTCAGTTTAATCTCAGTTTCCTGATCAACAAAGACAGGTCAAGAATGACATTGATGAGCCTAGGCCAAAAAGGGTGATTGTTAGGCCTCCTCATCTTACTGATTACATATACACTGGGCTACCTTCTCGGCCTCGCACAAGGTCATTATCTCAGTCATTTTCAGTGTTTTCAGTTGGACACTTGGCTCATTTATCTTCATCATATATTCAATCCTTGGTTAATATGTGTACTGTGTTTGAACCTTGGACTTACTCTCAGGCTAAGGATGATGATCAGTGGTAGTTAGCTATGAAGAATGCGTTAGATGCTCTAGAGAAGAACAATACTTGTGAGATTACTAACCTTCCCCCTGGGAAGAAAGCTATAGGCTCTCGTTGGATTTACAAGATCAAGTACAAAGCTGATGGGACTATTGCAAGGTTTAAGGCAAGATTAGTAGCCAAAGGGTATAATCAAATCAAAGATAAAGACTACAAACAAACATTCTCCCATGTTGCAAAACTCTCTACAGTTAGAATTGTTTTGGCTATTGCTGCTGCTAAGGGTTGGAAACTGCATTTGTTGGATGTTAATAATGCTTTTTTGCATGGGTTTCCGGAAGAAGAGGTTTATATGATTCCACCACCTGGTTATTCCGAAGCAGCATTTGGTAAAGTTTGCAAATTAATTACTAAGATCTCTTTATGGTTTAAAGCAAGCTAGTTGTCAATGGAACCTTGAACTCACTAAGTTCCTTATTAAGTTGGGATTTAGTCAGTCTCATTATGATTATTCTTTATTCACCAAAGCCTGGGGCAATTCAGTTACAGTTGCTTTAGTCTATGTTGATGATATGTTGCTCATGGGCAATGAGAGTGATGAGATAGTTAAGACTAAGGAGGCTCTTCATTATGCTTTTACTATAAAAGATCTAGGGGTGGCTAGGTACTTTCTTGGAATGGAGATTGCAAGGTCATATAAGGGTATTTTGCTTAACCAATGCAAGTATGTTCTTGACTTCTTAACAGATGCAAAAATGCTTGATTATAAAGATGCAGATTTTCCTATGCAGAGAGGTATTAAGTTGTCCTTAATTAGAGGAGGGTGAGCCTCTGCCTCATCCTGAAGGTTACAGGAGGTTGGTAGGAAGGTTGTTATACTTGACTCTTACCAGGCCTGCCATTTCTTTTACGGTCCAGCAGCTTAGTCAATTTCTGCAATGTCCTAGGCAACCACATTGGAAGGTTGTCATCTATCTATTGAGATACCTCAAAGGTAGTTTCAATGTTGCCTTGTCTTACCCTGCTCCGTCTGATTTTCAATTGACTGCATATAGTGATGCAGATTGGGGGAATTGTCCTGGTACTGGTAGATCCTTATCTGGCTATTGTGTGTTCCTTGGTCCATCATTGATATCATGGAAATCTAAGAAGCAAAAGGTGGTTTCCAAATCTTCTGCTAAAAGTGAATATAGGAGTATATCATACACAACCAGTGAGCTCATTTGGGTCCAAGGGTTACTCACTGATCTTCACATACCTGTGCAGTTGCCAATTCCCTTGTTTTGTGACAACAAGGCAGCTCAGAGTCTAGCTTCCAATCTAGTGTATCATGAGAGAACAAAACATGTTCGTATTGATTGTCACTTCATAAGAGAGCTTATCCAGCAAGTCTTATTAGCTACATCTCATGTTTCTGCTCAAGTTCAACTTGCAGATGTCATGATTAAAGCCTTGGGGGCACACCAGCATCATGTTCTTTGCTCCAAGCTAGGCCTTGTTACTCCTTCCACAAGTCCAGCTTGAGGGGGGTATGTAGAGTATAGTGTATACATGTATAGAATATAGTTTGAGCATTTCTGTAAGGGTATTTTGGTCTTTACATCAAGGTTGTTAGTAGCTGAGCTGCACTATAAATAGGTGGTTGGTGCTTGTGAGCAAAACCGATTTTGCTTGCTTCTTCCACAATTCTGTAACAAACTCCAAAACTGTAATTAATGGAGCTTTTGTGTTTCAATTCTTGATTTCTTCCGTAGTTGAAGTGTTGAAAGAAACTGAGAAATTCAGTGAAGGTACAAGCCGCCTAACGTCTGGCTACTGCTTGTCTAGCAAATGGATACATCTACTCAGCAGTCGAAAGAGTGGTAAGTTAAGGGGGTGAATCGGGGAGCTCAACAACTCAGTCTATGGCAGAAACAGGCGATGAGACCTGTAGAATAATATAATTGATGTAAAGTCCTCCTTGAGGGTTTCCATTTATTGATATAATATATATATAGGTTACAAAGATATTGGGTCTTAATGGGCTTTTAGCCCACTATACAATGTTAAGACCTATGTAATCTATCAAACCCCCGCAGTCGAAACGGGAGGGGTCCGTACAGTGAGACTGGAACGAAAATCAATGAACAACTGTCTAGGTAAACCCTTGGTGAATATATCAGCGTCATTGAGGAAGACAACGTTGGCAACACCCCTGTATTCGGCTTCAGCGCTGGAGCGAGACACGACGGACTGACGCTTGGCTGACCAAGATACAAGAGTGTCATTGAGGAAGACACAGTAACCAAACATGGAGCGACGTGTGTCTGGATAACCACCCCAATCCGCATCAGTGTAAGCCACAAGATCAAGCTTAGAGGAAGGAGTGATGGTGGTGCCGAGCTCGAGGGTGCCGCTGATGTACCAAATGATCCCCTTCAAAGCTTGAAAGTGAGGTTCCCTAGGGGCATGCATGAACAAGCAGATCTGCTGAACGGCGTAACTGATATCAGGCCTGGTGAAAGTGAGATATTGAAGAGCACCAGCGAGGCTCCTGTACAGTGTGGGATCGTCAACCAAAGGACCAGAATGAGCACTGAGCTTGTTGGATGTATCGACTGGGGTCGCGACGGGATTACAGTTGACCATCTTAGCCCGAGCAACAATCTCTACAACATACTTACTTTGTGAGAGAAACAGACCAGACGCATGCCGCTGAACAGCAACTCCCAAGAAGTAAGACAGCTGACCCAAATCAGACATGGCGAATTCCGCACTCAACTGCAAGATTATCGACGTCCGAAGAGCATCAGAAGAGGCGGTGAGAATGATGTCGTCGACATAAAGCAGCAGGAATGCCAAGTCTAAGCCTCTGTGATAGATAAACAGAGACGTATCCGAACGGCTACCAGTGAAACCCAAACGGAGCAGATGAGAGGCAAAACGCTGGAACCACGCCCGCGGAGCCTGTTTCAGACCATATAGAGAGCGCTTGAGGAGACAGACATGCTTTAGATGCTCAGCATCAGTAAAGCCCGGCGGCTGAAACATGTAAATTGTCTCGTTCAGATGACCATGCAGAAAGGCGTTCTTGACATCTAACTGATGGATGGCCCAGTTGCGCGACAGAGCCAGACTCAGGACCACTCGAATAGTGGCAGGCTTGACCACAGGGCTGATGTAAAGACCGGGAAATTTTATAATATTAAATAATTAAAATAATGAATTATAATCATCTTGGGTTCTAGGATTCGGGAGGTTTGGAATTTCTGTCCTCGAGCTATCGGTTTACTCTAAATCCTTCAAAATGAATTCCGGCATTATTTAGTTAAAAATTTAAAATATGTTTTATCCCGCTTGCTTAAGCGGAAATTTAAAATAATATTCGGAGTTTCTTATTGAATTCAGATTTGGAAAATTTAAAATCGTTTTGAGTTGGGTCGGATAGAGTCGAGAAAACGGGTTTTGAGATATTTTATTCGGGACTCAAAATATCTCTTGGACAACTTCCAAATTCTTTTTTTCTTTACCTTTTCTTTTCCTTCCCCCTCTCTCTCTCGGATTTCTATTGAATTAAGCATCAGATTGTGGAATTGGTCCTCTCCCTCCCCTTTTGTCTTCTTCCCTGCACAGCTCACACCCTCGAGATGCACATAATCGCCTCCTGCCTCAGTCTCACTCTTCATCCACAGAAGAAAACCCTACACTCTCTCCTCTCACTGCTCTCTTCCTCTTCAGCTCTTTATTCTGCCTAAAGAGGCCTCCATTGGAGCCTTGTAAGTTTGGACAAAACCCATCCCCCAAATCACCGAGACCGCCTTCACCATCGAAACCACCTCCTTCTAAACATTCCATCCCTTTTATCGATTCAAACCAGCACCACCAAGCTCCGTCTGCCTGGTTGCAGCCAACAGAAGTCGCCGCCGCCATCGACATCGGAGCCACCAGCAGCCTCTTCCTTCTCCGTTTCCGAGCAGCAGAAGCCGAAGCTATTGTTCCCCTGTTTCAACCGAGAACCTTGTTCCTCCATCAACGAGCCGCCAAGGAGCAGCCGGCGCTGCCGAGCCGCCACCATCTTCCTCCTTCCTCGTTTCCCGTCGTCGACGCCGAGTAGCCCCGCCGCTCTTCCCATGTATTCTGATTTGAGATCCGGTAAGGCTCTCCCTTCTTTTCCTCTCGAAAACCCAGCAAAGTTCCTCCTTTCTCACTCCCACCTCTAATCTAGGCCGAGAAAGACACAGCCTCGCCTCCTACGATGCCTGGCGCGACTCCGACGAGCGGTTTCCTCCGGCGATACTCGGCGACCTCGGTGAGCTCCCTTTCTTTCCCCTCCTTCTGTGTTGTTCTGCTGGGTTTTGCATTTGCTTGATCCTTGGGAGAGGTTGTGTGGGTTTGGGGTCGGAAAAGGGCAGTCGCCGCTGGGGACCTGGACCTTCTTCTCCTCCGTTTCCCGTCGTTCTTTAGGAGCTCTGTTCAATCGATTTGGGGAAGAAGCCTGTGTGAGCGGGTATGGGCTTAAAGATTGGGCCGGATCCGGGTTCTAGTTCCGGGTTATGTCATTTGGGGAGATAGACCTCCTTTTCTTTTCTAAACCGGGTTCGACTTTCCACATAAAATGGATCCGGTTCACTAATCCAGACCTGAGAATTGTGAGGATGGGCCGGGTCTGGGCTCTGTTCTCGAATCCAGCTTCATGGGCTTGGGCTGAGGGATTGTTAAGTTGTTACTTTTAATTGTTTTATGCTATTACATGTTGTATCGATATTGTTATGTTTTATATATTATGTTAATGTTAGGTATGTTATTATCGTTGTTATATTATCTTGACTTTACAAAAGTATATTTCTGAAATTATTAATTTATATTATGGAATTGTTTAAAAAAAAAATATGATTGGAGTATGTACTTTTGTGATATTTAAATATGTTAAATTGGGAAATTTGAAATGATTTCCTTATTTATAATTGGTGTTTATCTAGTCATATATTGTCATAAATGATTTAAAAAGGAGGTTTCAAGTTTCGAAAATGTCTTTTAAGGATTTATGTTTGGGAAAAATCAAAATGCCGGAATTAATTCTATAACATGATTTTGAGAGATTGGATTTTAGGTCTAAATGTTAATGTCGGAATTCCTTGTCTTGGTTCAATGATGTTGGTTTTGAGAAGGAAGTTTGGAAATATGGTTGATGAGATTTATCGATGGGTTTGATTGGAAGACTGATTTTATTTATGTTGATCGTATCGGAAAGGTTTTGGAAAATGGTTTTACTATCGATTGATTTTGAGCTTGTTGAGAACTTGAGTTTCGTGCTTATGAATGTTGGTCCGGTGGCTTATGGAAATGGCTTGATGATAGGTGTGTTTGCTTTTGGATTACTTTGGACTTGCAATTGGGCCCTTGCTTGTATTATTCCGTTGTTCTGCATATTCAGGTAAGTTCCCTAGGGGGCTTACTCATGTTGGACATTCATGCCTGTTGTTGCATTTTATGTTAAGTGTTGCATATGCATAAAAGCCTGTCATGTAGTATCCTTATTAGGTTGCACTACTTGAATGAGCATCTGCTTACTTTATGCATTTGAAACAGAACGGCCGTTATCTGTGATAGTCCTAGAGTCTTTGCTAGGGTCATAGGGTAGCCTAGCCTCATCGGGTACCCTCAGTCAATCGAGTCATGAACTTCCTTATATTATGAGATGCATGCGGGCTTTATTGTGGAGCGGGTTAGGCATGCGTGCCGCCCGATTATGATGGAATGCATTCACGAGCTGACCAGTCTCCGCCCTATCGGAAGGGGGTGGAGGTAGGAGAGGGATATGCCACTTGGCATTGTCTTGGGCCCTTTACAGTATTTTTACACATTATTATAACTAGGAGCATGCTAGTGTGTTTGACTTTCTTACTGTATTAGAGCATCTTTATTAGGTATAGCACATACTATGTGGCCTCAGCGAGGACTGCCGGTCCCGCATGAGTGGCTCGATCTGACTCCTTTCCCCGTTCTTTTTTTTAAAGGTATTTTCTGCAAATTTCTATTGCTCGATGTCTATATGACGGGGTTCCCCTTTTTGCGAATCGAAGAACCTGGCTAAATTTCTAACTCATTATAAATGGTAATCATCCACTTATGTTTTGGTTTTGACCCGGCTCTGTCGTGGCGCTTTGTATCTAAATTTTGCTTCTGTCTTGCTTCCGTTTGAAATGAATTTTGCAAGTTAGTCCCTAGGACAGGTTAAGGGTACCCAACAGCCCCATGATATTTTCAGGGTTCGAAATCCCTCTTTATTACTGACCATAAAAATGAGTTTGAAACCTCGACCCGTACCTAGATTGCAAGATCCGAACAAGGGGTTTCATCCCTTGAAACGTAACCCGGAAATCATAATTCTTGGCCGTTACAGCTGAAGGTCTCATCACAATCAATACCGGCCTGCTGAGATCTACCGTTCACCACAAGACGGGCCTTGTAGCGCTCCAACGTCTCATCAAAGCGGAACTTGTGACGAAAAAGCCACATACAACGAATGACGTTCGCCTCAGGAGGGCGAGGAACAAGAACCCAAGTACCATTCTTCGTAAGGGCCCTGTATTCGTCGAGCATAGCCGCCTGCCGATTCGGGTCAAGGAGGGTTGTTTTGTGGGAAGTGGGAACGGGGGAGAGGGAGGTCTGGGTGGGGGCAGAGGGTGAATGGGAGTCGGGAAGGACGGGGGCAAGAGGGGCTAAGCAAGGGGAAGAGGCGCGGGGCGGGTCAAAGGCGGCGAGGGTTGCGGCGGGCGTCGTCAGGGAGGGGTGTAAAGCTGCAGGCGCAGCATTTGTACATGCGGCGGGCGCCGCACGTAGGTGACGGGAGGCTAGTTGGCGGGGTGATGGGAGGTGGATAGGGGGGTGATGGGCGGTGGTCATGGAGATGATCTGACGGGGTCGGAAGACACCGGAGACGCTGCGGGTGTGTGGTCTGGTGGTGGGGGGTGGTGGTGTTGGGGGAGAAACAGGAGCACCGGGAGAGCTCTGGGGAAAATGGAAGTGAGGGAATGGTGACTCAGACTCTGAAGAAGACACATGGGGTGTGGGAGACGCAAAGGGAAATCGTGACTCATCAAAGGTGACATGACGTGAGAGAATGATCTTGTGGGTCTTGATATCGAGGCAGATGTAACCGCGATGATCAGACGGATAGCCTAGGAAGACACATGGAGTGGAGTGCGGGTGAAGCTTGTCCGGGGCTGTGGAGGATTGGTTTGGGAAACACAAGCACCCCAAGGTGCGAAGGTGATCATACCTAGGCTCGGCGTAATAAAATGTCTGAGTTGGCGAGCGATGGTGTAGGGTAGTGGAAGGGAGAATGTTTAGGAGATAACATGTGGTGGATAAGGCGTGAGGCCAATAGGTAAGGGGAATAGATGCGAGGAAGAGGAGAGAGCGCATCATGTTGGTAATTGTTCTGATGATTCGTTCAGCCTTGCCATTCCGCTGAGAAGTATAGGGGCAAGACAAGCGATAGGAGATCCCATTTGCGGCAAAGAAGGAGTGAAAGTCTTTGTTGTCAAATTCACGGCCATTGTCACATTGGAAACATTTGATGGACATGTGAAACTGTGTTTTGATGTAGGTATGGAATCTGACAAAGACAGGAAACACTTGGGACTTGAAATGCAACGGGAAGACCCATAAGTAATGAGTGTAATCATCAAGAAACAAGAGATAGTACTTGTGACCCTCCTTGCTAGGCACAGGAGAGGTCCAAATGTCACTGTGAATGATATCAAAGGGAGCAAGGTTAGAGGTCAAAGACCGTTGGAACGGCAGTCTTGCATGTTTGCCTAGTTGGCAGGAAGAGCATAATCCAGAGCGTGGGTCTTTAGTACAGGTGACAAGACTCTAGGAACGGAGGACATCTAGAACGGCAGCGCTGGGATGGCCCAGGCGTGCATGCCACAGGCTAGACGACGATGCCGAGAGGGCGACTGGGCACGACTGGCTGGACGCAGGAGGTGGTGTGACAGGGTAGAGCTCCCCGGTGTTGTTACATCTCATGCGAGTAACCCCTGTAGTAAGATCATTCACAGAGAAACCATATGGATCAAATGTAAGGGAAACATTGTTGTCAGTAGTGAACCGACGGACATAGATTAGATTTTTGACAATCTTTGAGGCAATAAGGACATTGTTGAGGTGTAGTGGGTGGGTTGTGGTCTGTAATTTGGCGTGACCAATTCCCGAAGTAGCAAGGCGACCACCATTTCCGACAATAATAGAGTGGGCAGGGCCCTTAAAAGAAATAGACGAGAGGTTACCTGAGGAGTTCGTCATGTGGAAGGTGGCACCAGTGTCCATGTACCAAGAAGAGTCCGAAGATGTCGGTTGCGTAGAGGAGAAGGCGTGATGCAGAGTTGGCGGAACATAGCCTGGGTCAGGTGATGTCAGAGAGGCATGAGGACCGGCATGTCGAGGGGTAGGATATCCAGAGTATCGGTGCATTTTTTTTTATTTTTTTATTTTTTGATATTGGCCCTTAACTTAATAAGGAACTAACTTAGGATCAGAATCGTAATTAGGAGAAAGAGAAGGGTGAGGTCGGCGGCTAGATGTTTAAATTGCAATAGGGCAATTTCTTCAATTAATTCAAAAAGGGCTCGTTGACCTTGAATTCCAATTGAAAAATTGAAACGGTGGACTTCGATCAAAAGTGGATGACGCGCCGAATTGTTAATTAATTAGCAATCGCCGATTAATCCGAGGAGAGGTGACGTTGTGGTGGTCGGACCGGAGGTCGGAGGAGAGAAGAGGAGAGGCGTGAGGATCAAATTAGGGTTCCGTGAGGAAGAAAAGGCCGTGATACCATATAGAATGATATAATTGATGTAAAGTCCTCCTTTAAGATTTTCATTCATTGATATATATATATATAGGTTACAAAGGTATTAGGTCTTAATGGGCTTTTAGCCCACTATACAATGTTAAGACCTATGTAATCTATCATAACCAACCCACCTAACAGCGGGAGTCTATCAACAAATGATAATTCCGCTTCCAAGGTTTGTATGTAATTCTATACTACCCGGCCAACTCAACTCCCCAAGATGACGGTATATATGTATGTGTATGCTGATTAATTCGTTACTTCCTGAAAGTCTCTTACGACTACGAGGAACACTGTGGCAGCAGCTAGGAGCCCACCAACTATTCCGAGACCATTGTGGCCGATGGCTGTTGGATTGTTCCCCAAAACAAAAGGAAAAAAGTGATGATGGTCAATAGGCAAAGGATACAACATAACTTTATATCACAGTTAAATCTTTGCGATTTTATTTCCGAATTACGCAAGTTGTAAGGCAAATCTGCCTAAGAGGGAGTGTCTTCCCTGTATAAATAAGGCCTTTGTTGTTGCACTCCCCATTCTAGTACGTTTTTTTTTTTTTTTTTTTTTTTTAATTTTCACTAACTGCAGAGCCCTCATGAATTCATTTCACTTTTGCGTTAATGTTTCCATTTCACTTGCTCGTTTATTCCGTATATACCTTTCTTCAAGGTTGAAGGAGCTAGAGCTTCATAGCTTCGTGTTTAATTAGTTTCAATCGTGTTTTCATCACAAACCAAAAGATTCAAGGTGTGTTGTATCCTTTCATATATGTTGTAATAAGCTCATCTCCAATAGCTTCTCTAAGATTTTCCCATTACATATTCTTCAAATTATTTTTGAATATTTACATAATTATTTAGTTTTGGATAATGCTGCAGATTTAGGGAATCGTTTCTATTTTTTCCGCTGCTTCTTCATTTTGGAAAATGTGATGGGGGAATCTGTTGGACAAAAAAATATCTTAAAATTCTCCAAAATCCATAAATTGGGGAAACTATGTTCTAATAACCCGCACTTTGCATGGTTTTTTTACGGTAACTCCAATGTTAAAGATTTTATTTTCATCTTTTTGATTAGTTGCTAACAGAGAGGTATACAACACTATGGTGTCCGCGAAAATAGAACAGAGAAGCGTCAGCAATAGAATTAACAAAGTCAGGGTGGAGAAGGCCGGAGAAGCCAAAGTATGCACATGTCTAGATATCCTCTATCTGTATGCATTCAATTGATATCCAATCCGGGGCAAACAGAAACATTTTTATTGATTTAACCATCAATCCTCAAACGTGTAAGGGAAGGGGTTACAAGAAACCAACAGGAAAAGGCTACACATACACTTGGTGTATGTATACACTATTTTTTTTTTTCTTGAAAATTTATTTTTTTAGGGTTCACCATTTAAAATTTAGGGTATCATTAGTGGTTATTGAAATTTTTAGGATTTATTCTTTATAATAGGAGTATAACAGAGTTTTAAAGAAAAATTTCAAGGTTAGTTTTTACAATTTTAAAAGTAGTGGATAAATTTTACAAATTTTTACACATGGAAAAAAGATACACCAACATACACCAAATTTTACAAATTTTACAAATTTTCAAGGTGTATGTGTATCATCCTCCAAACCAACAATTAATATATGCCGAATCAAAACACACACACAGCTTAAAATGTCACGCTTAAAAGAGTGTTTGCTTCCTCTTCGATCTTTGATCCATTCATTGGCCTCTATAGACTATAGTACGATGTATTTTCCTTTTTAATTCCTCACATTGTATGCATGTTAGGTAGGGCTGTTATCTGAGCCGAACGGCTCGAGCTCGGCTCGAAAAAGCTCGGACTCGGCTCGTTCGAATACGTTAAACAAGCCGAGCTTGAACAAGGTTTTGGGCTCGAATCGAGCCCGAGCCGAGCTCAAGCTCGAGCTGAGCCGAGCTTGAAAGCTCGTTTTTTTTTTCTTTCCGAAAATGCCCCTAGGGCAAATCAAGATGAAAGGCTGAATATGAGATGAAGGGAAGCGCTTGAAAACTGAACTGAAGGCGCCGTCTGCACTTCCCCAACTCTACTCCCTCTTCTGTCTTTGCTCCTTTCTTTCAGATCTACTCTATCTCTTTGTCTCCGATTCCTCCCGGTGGATTCCTCTCTCTCTCTCCGAGTCCCCGTTTCTCCGGCAAACTTCGCTCAAGGAGGACCCGAGATCCCGTCTCTCAACGAGTTAGCATTCAATCGTTCGAAGTTTTGGACCAGAAATTCGTAGGTATGGCTTTTTTTTCTCCAATTGAAGTTATGGAAGTTGTAATTAGATTTCTCTCTAACCTTTGGTCGTTGTAATTTGTTTTTTTTTTTTTTTTGACAGATCTCAAACTTCTCCTAGATCTCTTCCTAGGGTTCTTCATTTCTCTCTCAACTGGGTTTCTCTGAAGATATGGTGTTGATCTATGATCTGTCCGACCACCGGATCTGAATTTAGGTTTGTCCAACCACTAGATATGTGATTTGTCCCTCGTCTAGTCCTCTAATTCAGGCGGTGCCGATGAAGTCAGTGCCTATTTCTGCCTCTTCGGCTCGTCGTGGTTCCTCAGTCTCACTCCCTCCTCTTCATCCTTCTATTAGTTGCTCAATGTTGTTCAATGTTCACTTTTAGTCGCTCAATGTTGTAACATGTTCATGTTCCTGTTGTTCTTTGTACAACATAATTACTGATGTGTTCTTTGTACAGCTTAATTACTCCCGTTGTTCATCTTTTCTTGTTGTTCATCTTTTATAAGAAATTTTTTCACCGTCCTGTTGTTCTTGTAGAACTTAAAATTTGTAGAAATGAATTTTTTTTATAAGAAATTTGTTTATCTTTATGTTGTTCTTGTTCATCTTACTGTGTTGCATTTAGGCTTTTGGTTACAAACCGAGCCGAACGAGCTTGAACGAGCCCAAATAACGAGCTCAAACGAGCTTAGGCTCGTTCGTTCATCTTGTTCGAGCTCAAACAAACCGAGCTCGAGTTTCACCCTGAAAATGTTTGCTTCTTGCTATTGAAAGGGCGATAAACTTAAGTGGACCTATGATAGGTCCACTTAAGTTCATCGCCCTTCCAATAGCAAGAAGCAAACATTTTCAATTAGGTTGATCCGCCCATGAAAGATCAAAATTAATGAGAAAGTTAAGGTATAGTAGTTTAGGAAAAAACTTACTTGCAATAAGAAATTGATAAAAATCATCAAAAAATTTCACAACAGGGATATTCTGAATGGTGTGAGCATCTTCTCCATCCTCTGGTCTTATTTTCCTGCAAAATTCGTGTTCCATGCAAACCAATTTTAGCTCTTTCAAGGTGGTAATGAATTTCAATCCTTGCGAAAGCCTTTTCAATCTATTCCATCCACGAATGGACAGCTTGTTGAGCTGACGCATTGCTCCCTTTTTGTTACTTCATTCTACTTATTCTGGTAGATGACATAGAAGCTCATTGAGCTGTGAAAACAGAACCTTAAAACAAGTCCTGCACAGCTCATTGAGATGTGCAGCACCTTTAGGTTGGGATTGGAAGTCTTCCTAAATCTTCAAGTGTTGCTTCTGTTTCAATTTTTGTGTACTCCAAGTCAAGCTTCTTAATACCAAAGGGAAACTAGAAGCAAGCGGATCTATCGTCTATTCTTCCGCATAATGATAATTTTCTCAGGTGTCGGGAATTGACGATACAATCTAAATTCTTCAGCACGGTCTCCTTTTCAGATCCACTTTCATCTTCATCTTCACATCCATTGATCCATTGCAAGGCCAATGAACGAAGACGATCAGATTTTAGACTTGGAAATCGAAACACCACCTCAAGTTGCTCATTGCTTGTTATGCCCTCTATTCGGAGCTTTTGAACACTTTCACTTAATTTACAAATTAAGCTCATCCAACATCCAACTACCAGCTCCTTCTACCCTTAGAGTAATTGCAACTGGTGGAGGTTTGTCATACCGCAACAAGGATCCCCTACTTCACACACTACACCACTCCCTACAACACAAAATTATTTTTGTTTAAAATATATCTTTAAAAAAATTAAAAAATTATATTCACATTTTAATCAACTATATTTATATCTTTACAAAATTTTATTTTAAAAAATTATGTTTTACAATTTTTTTAAAAATTAAAAAGACAATTTTTTGCAAATTCTATTTTAAAAATTTTTCAAAACATAATTTTTCAAAATAAAAGTTTATCAGTTTGTTTAAAATGTGAATATAATTTTTTAATTTTTTTAAAAGATTTATTTTAAACAAAAATAATTTTGTGACGTTTGTTGGTCATACCGGCCTTCTTCGATCTCTCTCTATATATAAATTTCCAAATACGCCAATTATTAATTTCACATCTCACTTTAATTTGCGCTGCTTTCTTACTTGAATTGATCAGGCCATATGTGGCGATAATCCTTCATTAATAGCTTCTCTAAGCCACTACAAAGATAAGGTCGGTAGTTTAATTTATATATACCAAGTATTTAAAACTACAACTCCTCAGCTCGATGGATTTTTCTTGTGATTTTGATCACTTTGTATATATCACGATTTAGCCGCTAATTAAATTAAAGCACCTCTTCCTGTCTTTCTCAAATCCCAATCCCCAGTTTCTGCGCTCTTGGAAACTGAGAAATTCAGTGAAGGTACAAGCCGTCTATCGTCTGGCTACTGCTTGTCTAGCAGATGGCTACATCTACTCAGCAGTCGAAAGTGTGGTAAGTGAAGGGAGTAAATCGGAGAGCACAACAAGTGATGAGACCAACCCACCCAACAACGGGAGTCCATCGACAAATGATAATTCCGCTTCCAAGGTTTGTGTGTAATTCTATACTAACTGGTCAACTTAACTCCCCAAGATGACGGTATATATGTATATGTGTATGCTGATTAATTCGTTGCTTCCTGAAAGTCTCTTACGACTACGAGGAACACTGTGGTAGCAGCTAGGAGCCCACCAACTACTCCGACACCATTGTGGCTGATGGATGTTGGATTGTTCCCCAAAACAAAAGGAAACAAGTGATGATGGTCAATAGGCAAAGGATAAATCTTTTGCGATTTTATTTCCGAATTCCGCAAGTTGTAAGGCGTATTGCCTAACAGGGAGTGTCTTCCCTGTATAAATAAGGGCCTTTGTTGTTGCACGCCCCACTACCTGTTTTTTATTTGTAATTTTAACTAACTGGAGAGCCCTCCTGAATTCATTTCACTTTTACGTTAATGTTCATTTCAGTTTTACTTGCTCGTTTATTCGGTATACCTTTCTTCATTATATTATAGCCATTATCTTACGTGTTTCTTATGAGATTATATGGGCTAAACCCAAATAAAATGGATATCAGGCCCAAAGACAGAAAAGGCCCAATATGTTTTCAGTTGTAACTTTGGAGATATAAGAATTTGAGGAACTTAATTGTAATTAGTGTAATAAGAGTTCCTATATTGTAATATAGGTTGTTAGTTTGTTAGAGCTATTAAGTTGTGCTATATAAGCACTCGAGCTCTTCTGTACAATTCACTCTTAACAAAACAGAAATTGATCATTCCTTCAAACTCTCTCTTCAAGGCTATTTTCGATTCTTCAATGGTGAATTGATCACCATTTCAAATGATATCAGAGCACAGGTGAAGAGGAGAGCATCGGAGACTCAATTTCGATTACAGATCCAGCCATAGCGAAGCAGACTCGAAGTTCCAGCACAAGACAACAATGGTGACGCCGAATGAAGTCGTTCTTGAAGCCACACACCTGCAGTCAAGCGTTCGTGCTTCTGGAGATCCACTCGCCCTTACCAATTCAGATCATCCAGGTGCGCAAATTGTATCTCTGCAGTTGACTGGATTGAATTTCTTGAATTGGAGTAGAAATGTCAAGATGGCATTAGGGGCAAAATGCAAATTAGGTTTCATTGATGGAAGTTGCAAGAAACCTGGTTTAGATTCGCCTGATCATCAAAATTGGTTGAGAGCCGATTATATGGTCAGATGTTGGATATTGAATTCAATTGGGAATTCGATCTCTGAAACTTTGATGCATGTCGAATCTGCAAAGCAGTTGTGGGAAGAGTTGATTGAGCGATTTGGTCAGACAAATGGACCACTGCTGTATCAGCTCAGGAGGAACTTGGCGTCGCTGGAACAGGGAAACAAATCTGTTGGGGAATACTATGGTAGACTCAAGAAAATCTGGGGTGAGATTGGGAGCATCGAAGGATTGCCAGAATGTGAGTGTGGAATCTTGGCACAATGCAAGTGCAGTGTGATTCAAAAGATTCTTGACAAAGAATCTAGAGCAAGATTGATGAAGTTCCTCATGGGACTGAATGAAGAATTTGATGGAGTCAGAAGCAATATGTTGTCTTCTGAGGTATTGCCAACTGTGAATCGTGCATTCTACATAGTCCAGCAAGTAGAAAGGCAGAAGATGGTCACAGGATCCATCCAAATTGATCAAGAAGGCTCAGCTATGCATGTCAATAGGCAATACCAAGGTGGGAACAACCAGTACCAAGGAGGAAATGGCAATGGAAATAGAAATGGGAGAAAGAAATACAAGTCTGATTACAAGTCTAAAGGGGACAAAAAGTGTGATTTTTGTCATATGAAAGGACATATTAGAGATGAGTGTTACAAGATCATTGGGTATCCAGATAAGAGCATAAATGGATACAAGAATGGAAAGCCATATGGGAACAGGATGGCTAATGCAGTGGATGCACAGGAGCAAGATAACCCTTTTGATTCAGTGAATGAAGAGCATACAGTTGATCAGGCTTTAGTGAATGTTGTCTGCAGAGAAATGGCAAAGATGTTCAAAGGAAAAGAGATCATGGTGGACAACTCAATGGCTTCAGCAAACATGGCTAGCACATCTTCAGGCATCTCTTCAGCAAACCTAGCAGGTAATGCTGAATTTTCAAGTGATTTAAGTGCTGCCTTGAGTAGAAGTAGTTCTGTTTGGATAGTAGATTCAGGAGCTACTGATCACATGATTACAGATGTGAACATGTTGATTAGAACAAGGAAACTTAGTAAGCCTATCAGAGTCATATTACCTGATCATAGCATACAGTTAGCAGACACAGTTGGAGATTTGGTCATAAATGAAAGGCTTGTCATACATGATGTGCTTGCTGTGAATGGTTTTCAGTACAACCTGATGTCTATGACCAGATTTATGGATGATGGGATTTTAATCAGTGTGAGGCCTGACAAATGTATATTACAGGACCCTATCACTAAGGAAGTAGTGGGAATTGGACAAAGAGTAGGAGGATTGTTCATCCTATAAGAAACTGAAGACAAAAGAGGATCCAGAAGGCAAGAGCATGGATTGAAAGTCACTGCTTGTAATAAAGTTGATGCGAGTCACACAGCTGAGTCAATAAGCATAATTCATGCTAGGCTAGGTCATTGCTCAAACAGTAAACTAGAGCATTTAGAAATGATCAAGTGCAGGCCAGTAAAGGATTTCTTTTGTGAGAGTTGTATTTTTGCAAAACAGTCAAAGCAAAGTTTTAATAGAAGTGAATTTTTAGCTGCAAATGTGTTTGATCTTGTGCACTTGGATATCTGGGGTCCGTATAAGACAACTACATGGTCTGGTGCCTCATATTTTGTGACATTGGTAGATGATCACAGTAGATACACATGGGTGTATCTTGTGAAAGATAAACTACAGGTTTATGATGTGCTCAAGTCCTTTGTGGCTTATGTTGAAACTCAGTTCAATACAAAGATTAAGATAATCAGAAGTGATAATGGGACAGAATTTGTGCAAAAGAAGTGCAGGGAATTGTTCAATGAGAAAGGGATAACACACCAGAGAAGTGTAGCAGGCAATCCCCAGCAAAATGGAAGAGTATAAAGGAAACACAGGCACGTCATAGAAACGGCTAGAGCTATGAGGATTCATGCTGGGATTCCAGTAAGATTTTGGGGAGATTGTGTGCTAGCAGCAGTCCATGTGATAAATTTACTTCCTAGTGCTGTGAGGAATTGGAAAATACCATATGAAATGGTGCACAAAAGGGCTCCAGATTATGAGCATTTGAAGGTGTTTGGTTGTCTTTGCTATGGGAAACCAAATCAACCTAAGAAGGACAAGTTTGGATTCCAATCAAGGAAATGTGTTTTTATGGGATATCCAACAGGTCAAAAAGGTTACAGATTATATGACATAGACAACAAGTGTTTTATCACTAGCAGAGATGTCATTTTTCGAGAAAAAGAGTTTCCTTTCAAAGAAAATAAGCCAAGACCAGATGAAGTGGTCACTGAGATAACACTGCCATTGGTCAATCCGGCAACAGATTGAGACACATGGAGTTCAAGGGTACAGATACCTCATGAGTTGTCTAGAACCCAGCAAAGTGAGCATTTAAATTCAGACACCATGGATAAGGCTGTTATTGAAGACTCTGTGAGCAGTGTAAGGCAAGAGGATGAGAGAATAATGGAGAGTTCAGAATCCAGCTCCACTCAAACAGTACCTGTTGACAAGATACATGAGGAGCATAGGGAGATAAGGAGATCTGAAAGAGTAAGCAAAGCACCTGCAAGGCTTCAGGATTATGTATGCAGGCATAATCCTACAACCTCAGTCTCTACTTCTTTTCTGGTACAACAACTGTTTGATATGGGAGACTACTCAGAAGAATTTGTGGGATCCTTAGAAAATGCCTGCAAAATAGCAGAACCAGTGACTTATGCACAAGCTAGAGGCCATCAAGAGTGGGAAGAAGCAATGAGAAAGGAAGTTGAGGCCTTAGAGGCAAATCAGACATGGGTTCTGACTACACTGCCTAAGGGAAATGAAGCTATAGGATCCAAGTGGGTCTACAAGGTTAAATACAGGCCAAATGGAGAGGTTGAAAGGTACAAAGCCAGATTGGTGGCAAAGGGGTACAATCAAGTGGAAGGGAAGGATTACAAGTCCACCTTCTCACCAGTAGCCAAGCTAGCTTCAGTGAGAATGTTGATTGCTATTGCTACTGTAAGGAAATGGAGAATTCATCAGCTGGACATTAACAATGCCTTCTTGCATGGGTTCCTAAAAGAAGAAGTGTATATGACTCCACCTTTGGGATATGACAAGGCATAGAAGGGACAGGTTTGCAAGCTGCAAAGGTCACTGTATGGGCTTAAGCAAGCATCAAGGCAGTGAAACATTGAGCTCACTGCTTTCCTTGTCAAAAAGGGATATGTGCAGTCAATGAATGACTACTCAATGTTTACAAGGAGAAAAGGAGACAAGGTGGCAATGGTACTAGCTTATGTGGATGATCTGTTGTTCACAGGGAATGATGAAGAATTCATTGTTGAGACAAAGAGAGATCTGCACTCAGCATTCACCATCAAGGATCTAGGAGAAGTCGGATTCTTTTTGGGGATAGAAGTTGCTAGATCAGAGAAGGGGACTGTGCTAAATCAAAGAAAATATGTGCTGGACATCCTGAAGGATTCTCACATGTTAGATTGCAAGGCAGCCTCTTTCCCTCTTCCTACAGGACTAAAATTGTCAACAGAGGAGGGTGAATGTTTGAAGGAGCCAGAAGAATACAGAAGATTGGTTGGGAAGCTGTTATACCTCAACATTACTAGGCCAGACATATCATTTGCAGTACAGCATTTAAGCCAGTTTCTAAGCAATCCAAGAGAACCTCACCTAAAGGCTACAAATCATGTGGTGAGATATCTCAAGGGAACTGTAAACTTAGGGCTGTTCTATGCTTCAGATTGTGATCTCAACTTGATTGCATATAGTGATGCAGACTGGGGAGCATGCAGTTTTACAGCCAGATCAGTCACAGGGTATTGTATGTTCTTAGGAACATCAATGATCTCATGGAAAACGAAAAAGCAGAAGACTGTGTCGAAATCATCAGCTGAATCAGAGTATAGGAGTATGTCTTCTGCAGCCAGTGAAGTAGTGTGGCTACACAGAACTCTACAGGATTTGGAAGTGAGAATCAGCTTACCTATCACAATGTATGGAGACAACAAGGCAGCTCAACATATTGCAGCCAATCCAGTTTTTCACGAGAGGACTAAACACCTAAACATAGATTGCCACTATGTTAGGGAAAGAGTTACTGAAGGCTTCATCAAAACAGCTTTTGTGACGTCTCAAATGCAGTTAGCTGATGCACTTACCAAGCCTCTTGGAGAAGCACAACACAAGTTCTTTGTATCCAAGTATGGACTTGTTCACTCATCAACATGTCCTACTTGAGGGGGGGATTTGAAGATATAAGAATTTGAGGAACTTAATTGTAATTAGTGTAATAAGAGTTCATATATTGTAATATAGGTTGTTAGTTTGTTAGAGCTGTTAAGTTGTGCTATATAAGCACTCGAGCTCTTCTGTACAATTCACTCTTAACAAAACAGAAATTGATCATTCCTTCAAACTCTCTCTTCAAGGCTATTTTCGATTCTTCAATGGTGAATTGATCACCATTTCAAAGTAACAAATTCCGGTGGTTCAAGGTTGAAGAAGCAAAAGCTTCATATAGTCTCTTGTTTAGTGTCAATCGTGTTTTCATCACAAACCAGAAGATTCAAGGTATGTTGAATCCTTTCATATATGTTGTAATAAGACCATCTCCAATAGTTTCCCTAAGATTTTCCCAAAATGGAAAAACAAAATAAATATTTTTCAAATTATTTTTCCTTTAACGTCAACACCTTCTCCATTTTGAATATTTACATAATCATTTAGTTTTGTAGAATGCTGCAGATTTAGAAAATCATTTATATATTTTTTTGTTACTTTTACATTTTGGAAAATGTGATTGAAAATCTGTTAGACAAAAAATATCTTAAAATTCTTCAAAATCCATAAATTAAGAAAACAGTTAGAGATGCTCTAATAACCCGCATCTTGCATGGTTTTTTTATGGTAACTTCAATGTTAAAGATTTTATTTTTATCTTTTTGGTTAGTTGCTTTTTTTTTTCAGGTTTGCTGAGCGCACGACCAATTTCTCGCCAAATACACGGTGGCTGCCACAGTTCCGAAAACCGTGAGAATCTGGACAGCCACAGTTCCACAAACTGTGGGAAATACTATGGCGACGGATCTGAAAACCGTAGCAATTGTCGCTGCCACAGCTTCTCAAATTGTAAGAAACTTGTTACACCGCCAGAAAAAAAAAAAACTATAAAAGGGGGCAATGGGGGAGACACTTTTCATTCTAGGCGAGGCTATTACAGTGAGGATATTACTTAAATTAGTGTGAAACACAAGGTGAGGCTATTACTAAATTTTTTGTTATTTGATCATGTCCGATCCAGAAGTATCACAAGATGAGGTGTCATTCAACCCCCACTATTACAGTGACCCCGAAGAACTTGTTCAGAACCTCCAGGTATGATATAATCAATATTGCATTATAATTTATAGAATATTCGAAAGAAATATGTTTTTGTATGAAATTGTGAAATGATATTTGATAGTGTTATTCGAAAAATAGAGTTGATAATTGTGAAATGATATTTGATATAGTGTTATTCGAAAAATAGAGTTTATAATTGTGAAATGATATTTGATATATAATGTAATATAGAATAATCAAGAAGAATAGCATGAAACATAATTTATACTTCTAAAATGAAAGCTCGATATACTTGTAAAATGAGTTTTGATATATCATTTGAAATAGCAGTGAAATAATAATTAATAATTATGATAATGCACTTAAATGTAGAGTCAACACCAACCTATGGAAATGGGCACCGATTATTCGTCGATGTTTGAGCTTGCCGGAGTCTGGTATGAAGAGAAAAATATGAAAGGGTGGGCTCGTTTTGTGGGTCGTGCAAAGAACATGGTTCTCGTGATACACCGGTCATGGAAGAACAACCGGACTGAATTTGGAACCTTCAGATTAGTGTGTGAGCTCTACGGTGAGCGCAGAAAAAGAGCAGATACAGATATGGATTTCTCCTCGGCATCGACAAGGGTATTGACGTCGAGGAGATGCGGGTGTGAATTTGAGCTTGAGGGTCATCAACATGACGACGATAAGTGGACAATGCGTGTCATATGTGGCCCCCATAATCACGACCTCCCGGAAACCCTGCTTGGGCATGCCTATGCCGGTCGCATAACACCCCCACAACAGAAGATGGTTTATCGTGATGCTACGATAGGGACAAGACCTCGCAATGTCTTGCGTGGTCTGAAGATTGACGATAGTGAGTGTGTTACCGACATCCGACAAGTGTACAATGCCATGTCGAATATGAAGAGAGATGAGACGGAAGGAAGGAAGGATCTACCACAAGCATTACACTCGCTTGATCAAAAAGGATACTACGTTGTATCGAGGAAGGCCCCTCAACTGGAAGGTAACGAGGTTAGCGACATTATATTGGCACATCCAGACTCACGACATCTTCTTCGGTTGTTTCCTTATGTCATCGTCATGGACACAACATATAAAACGAACCAGTAAGAATGACCATATTCATCATATATAATTAGAACTAAATAATATGATGTGTTACATGTACTTAATATTGTAATGCACTTGACAGGTACCAAATGTCGTTACTTGAGATCGTAGGGATAACAAGCACGAAGAAGACATTTGCAATTGCATTTGTATTCATGGCTAGGGAGAATGCGGACCATTACATCTGGGCAATGAGAAGAGTAAAGCATTTGTGCAAACATAGGCTTCCAGATGTCATCGTTACAGATCGCGAGTTGGGTCTCATAAAGGCCCTCAATGAGGTGTTTCCCACAGTGAAGCATATGTTATACCGGTGGCATGTGATGTGCAACATCGAGCTGAAGGGGAGGAGTACAAACTCAGCTGCTCGACAACAGGAATTTTACAACGATTGTTTTGCCTTACTCGAGTCCAAGACGGAATACAGTTACGAGGGTCGATTAGCTAACATGCATGAAAAGTGGGAGGCCAAATGGGGACTAATGGCCTACTTAGAATCAACTTGGTTGACGGACCACAAAGATGCTCTTGTTCGAGTATGGGTTGACTGCTACCCTCACTTCGGGACTCGGACAACGAACATGTAAGTTTTACAAGTATTTCATCATCGAGATGTATCTAACAATTTCTACAATATTAAGTATTACTAAAACTGTTTATCTGTATATCATGTAGTTGCGAGTCTGCACATTCAAAGCTGAAGTCGATGTTAAATACATCTCTCGGTGGGTTTTTTTATGTTACCAACTGCATAGACGCCATGATCAGGGAACAGATTGACCAGATAAAGGGATCTCTAGAAAAGTCAAGATTAAGGATCGAGGTCAATGTCTCCAATAACACAATATTTTCTCTGCTCCTGCAGAAGGTCACAAGAGAATGTTTTGACCTATTGTTAGTGAACTACAACAAGTCAAGAAGTCTACCTTCCAACAATGACGGCGTTTGTCGCGATCGTTACTGGCGGGATGCGCATGGGGTCCCTTGTGTTCACGAATTCATTGAAATTGCATCCAGCCGGCAACCCTTACGTCCAAGGCAAATTCATGCATTTTGGAGGCAAGTCGTTTGGAGTACAATTATCACTGCTGAGGAGGACAACAATGACACTGAGTTTATAAACCCAAATCGGGTTGAGCTGACAAATCTAAGGCACGAGATGGATGCTGACACACTCACTGACGATGATGTTTCCAAAATTGGACAATTCTACTATGACATGCGACACCCAGGAGATACCAATATGCGAGAGCAATCAGGTATCAACCCGAAAGGTCGTCCCAACGGAAGGCGATCTATGCAACGCAATATGAGTGGATTCGAGCACGGGAGAAGTGAGGCTCCAACTCGGGGGCGTGGGAGTGGCAGAGGACGCAATGGTGCACGTGGTGACAACAAACTCATCAAACACAACACAAAATGACCAGAAGAAAATAC
Organism: Persicaria tinctoria; assembly: GCA_037127255.1. Classification (NCBI taxonomy): domain Eukaryota; kingdom Viridiplantae; phylum Streptophyta; class Magnoliopsida; order Caryophyllales; family Polygonaceae; genus Persicaria; species Persicaria tinctoria. The sequence goes on along the minus strand of JBANSL010000005.1, from coordinate 4,593,441 downwards.
TACCCGTAGTATTAACCTAACTCTGACAACTACAACATGGATCGGAGATAACAAGTTTTAAAAAATGAGTAAATGGAAAAGGAAAGAAATCAACATGTTTGTTTACCCAAGAAGCTAAAATTCATAACTGGTGCCAGCATAATGACGTGATTGTCTAGCAATGAGGGTAAAATTGAAAGGCCGGCCTGATTTTGACAATTTAACCTAGACATATCAAACATAAAAGGTCCATAAGTCATAGCAATTCAACGGAATTTCTTTTAGAATTTCACGTACACTGTTGAAACCCCAAAAATGTTCAGATCAAGAGAATTACCAGAAAATATAAACTAGAAGACCTAAAATCTGAAAATGGGTTACATAACCATGAAACAAAAGCGCCAGGAAATTTTCAATAATCAGAAACCCTAAGGTGTAGCGCTAATTCAATTGATGGAACCAAAGATGAAGAAGACGGGGCTTACCGCGGTGAAGGTCGAACCCGGAGGAATTGGGGGAGGGTGTGGCCGATTCACAGTCTCGATGTCCTCCGCCCCTGGCCAGAAAAGGTCGTCGTCGCCGCCCACGTCCATGTCGCCTTCTTCTTTTGATATTTCTTCCTCTCTTGTCCTTCAATTCCGCCCCTCTCTGTAGCCTCGCCGGAGCCAGCGAAAGCTATGAAGATCCACCGTTCCATCACGGAGCAGCCTGGGAGAAACTGGTCCGGCGCCACCGTCCTCACTACCCTTCTTCCATCTTCTTTGTGTCAAGATCTGGGAATGTTAAAGGATTTGGGGTTTTCGGAAATTGAAGGATGAGAGAAAGGGGTTTTGTTGGGCGAAAGGACGGGCAATAAATGCCTGTTACTTTCTTCTCTCGGCAGATGTTAGGACCTTTTGCAAATTATTTTTTTTGCAGGGGTTAGTCTAGCAAAGTTTTTCGGGTCAAGGGTCATTTGCTATTATTCCCTCATATTTTAACTTATATTTTCCATTATATCGTTTTAGAAAGAACGCTTATAAATATATTATTGATATGATTAAAAATAAAATATTAGTACACTACTTAAACGTAATAAGATTCCTGTCATCTAAATGAGAATTATCAAATGTTATGATATCGGTCAAAAGTAAGATTTATCCAAACTTCATATTATCTAATTTTATAACTAAGATTCAATAACTATAGTATATAGTATATTTTGAACAGTAAGTTGAAAATTATTATTTTTAAAGAATGAATTCCTAGATAAATAGATAAGAAAAATTCCACTAAAATAGTTTTAACTTATATTTTCCATTATATCTTTCTAGAAAGAACACTTACAAATCTATTGTAAATATGATTAAAAATAAAACATTAGTACACCACTTAAACGAAACAAGATTTGTGCTATCTAAATGAGAATTATCAAATATTATGATATTGGTCCAAAGTAAGATTTATCCAAATTTCATATTATCTAATTTGATAAGTAAGATTCAATAACTATAGTATATAGTAAATTTTGAATAGTTAGTTGAAAATTATTATTGCTAAAGAATGAATTCCTAGATAAATAGAAAAGGAAAATTCCACTAAAATAGTTTTAACTTATATTTTTCATTATATCGTTCTAGAAAGAACACTTACAAATCTATTGATAAAGATTATATTTCTTCGTCTATCATATAATATAAATATTCTATAACAACTAAAAACCTTATATATTTTTTAAATATATAATTTTTAAAAATGAATACAAATTATAAAATAGAAAAATGTATCACCCCAAGAAGAGAATTGATAGAAAAAAAAGATGGAATAAATTTAAAATTATTTATAACTATAACTTCATATTTGTCAATTAAATAATAAAAACAAAAAAAATCAAGAACGTGTATTACTACTTACTAGAATGATCATTAAACTAAACAAAAGACAAAAAGATATTCACCGCTTATACTTATTATTTTAAAAGCAGCTTCTTTGTAAAAGAATGAGCCATGTGTCCATTCTTTTAGCAAAACTAAGAAGCAGTTTTCCCTTTCTAACTCACGTTCATCAATTAACGTTTATCAGCAACCCAAAAATCCAATTTTACAGCCCACGTTCTCCTTCAACCGCTTCTTCCCCATTAGAATTAGGCCGAAGTGATACATACTCAACTCGGGTGGAACGAGTACAACTCTCAATCGTCCGGTATCAAGGTAAGTCGATCGATCACCCTCGCGTCGTGGATTAGGGTCGATCTCGAACCTTTCACACGACTTTAAAACCCAATTGGATTCATATGGAACTAATCAAATTCTTGAAAGCCACGTTGACCTTTGAAATGGCAATTGGAAATCGGCGGCAGTGATTCCCAACTCGGCTCTGCACTGATGAAATCCCCAACAAATTAAAGCGTTGACTTTCGATTTCAATTGGAAAGCCACGGAACTTATTGTTCGCCGATTAGCCTAATTAATTAGCAAGACTAATTAATTAAGAATTCAAGTGCAGACCGACGTCAACAGGGGGCTCCTACAGGCACGAGCGCAGCGACGGTGGTTCGATCAGGAGCGGAGGCGCGATGTGACGGTGTGGTGATGGAACAAAGTTAATCTCTTCCAAACGATGAGATTCTGATCTTCAATCAATTCCAGTGAGAACTTTTGCTTGAAGATCAATTAAATTCAGCAGTAATCAGTAGCAGATTGAAAGATAGGGTTTGACGTCAGGGAGGAAAGGGGAGTCTCAAACTCAACGCTCTCCAATCCTCTAAATTTGACGTAAGAATAAACATTAACCCTAATAGAGTATTTAAAGCAAATTAATAATGGGTCTAATTGGTTAACGGGTAGGACTTACTATGTAAAGTATAAGTCCACACCTCTTATTAAGAAACAATACTAAAAATAAAAATAAGTTGATATAATCATAAATGCTTTATTATTGCGACGTCAGAGTCGTATCCTACGGGGATGGAACACATCAAGAAGAGAATCACGTTCTTCCTCACAAGTAATTCTTCCTCCGAATTGATCGGGGTTATCGTGGACGCGGTGTGTGATCGCTAAGAGGCTGGAGGGTTGTTGGTGGGCGGCGTCGCATTCGATGAGGCCCGGAGGCAGCAATCGGGTGGTAGGCGGCGAAATTGGAGGCAATGGTAGGCGAAATTGGAGGCGAATGTGGTAGGCGGAATCCGGTTCAACTCAATATTTGGATTCGATCAAACGAGTGCGATGGTAGGCGTCGTAATTGGAGGCGAAGGTGGACTTCAGGGGTTATTCTGGGCTTTGCCATTAAACAAGGATAAATCTGCGATGGGGGGATTGAATCGGGTTCGGGTGATTTCGGGTGTCAGATATAATCGGGTCGAATGATTCGGTCTTCGGGTTGTTGTCGAGTCGGTATAATCGGGTTCGGGTTAATATCGGATTCGGTTTGCTATCGGGTTCGGACGGAGTTCGGGTCGGATCGGTCGGTCTCAGTTCCGAACTTTTTAAAATTTATTCAGGTATCGGTAGGGTTCGGTGTCGGGTCATTCGGATCGGTTTTCTCGGATCGGGTCGGGTATTGCCAGCTCTAGTAGTATGTAGTTGCATGTCGAACCTATTAACCACGTACATATATAATTAATAACTTTCAGAGAAGAAGCACCTTACCATTGGTGTTTAATTGTTAATTATTTCAACTAACCGGTGTAGCGACATATATCCAATGAGGATCCTCTGTAACACCGAGTGTTACACTTAATTATTTCATGTATAAATTTATATTAAAAAAAATAAAAAAAGTATATTTATATTCTATACATTTATGATTTATCATTTTGGGATGTTCCTTACTATCAACTTGTGGCATACATCCATGCAGAAGCGATTGCAATTTTTGACAATCAAATGATAGTTGTCCCCGCTATAGCTAGAACTCTCTAACCTGTGTCGGGTCTAAGTTTGTGGTTGCCACAAAGATTGATGTCCCTGCCTAGGCATTGATGCGGTTCTACGTACCTCAAATACTCTGCTTGTGAGAACCCGTATTCCACACCATGAGCTACATATATGTCAACACATTAATTTCTACTCTTTAATTAGTTTAGAAAAATTACGATTCTAATGATACGGTTGTCACTAATAATTAACATTTAGAAATGGAAAATGCAAATTAAGAACGTGTGTGTTTACTAGCCCAAACCAAGTGAACAATATTGAGCCCAATTCAATGAAGCAGATCAAGCCCAAGTGCGACACTACTTGCTCTCCAAGGATTTCTGTAGCCAGCTGTCCATAGTAGGAATCTTCTGTAGGCTTCCATTGTGTATTATAAATGCCTTGTTTCTCAGTGATCGTGAAGTGTAAGACACAATATGAAATAGTGCTTTTCAATATACAGAGCATTTTGAAACAGTGTTGAATCTAGCTACGTACCTTCCACACCAAAATGAAAAATACGAAGACCACACCGATGCTGTTGGAAGCCTTTGCCTTGGGCCCAATCTCAATCCCCTTAATAGCCTTTGAGATCTTCAATCCAGCTAAAAGTGGTTGCAATCAACTTTTCCATTATCCTCCACTTTTCATTTGGATCTCCATCCTCATCAGCAACATCGATCCTTTCCACGTCACCAACACTCTCGTCGCTACCACCCGCATCGTCTTCCTCCTCGAAGATTCATGCCAACGTACTTCGTCACTCCTTCTTTCACCTCATGGACCTCCTCGATAGGAGATCCCAAAGACTCGGTCTGAATACTGGCCTTTGTTGGTGGTTTGATTTCCGCCATTGATGGAGATTGGCATATCCTATCTTCCATCATCACAAATGGGTTCAAACCCCTCAAGCTCAGCGGTTTCATCCAGGTTCAACACCCTCTTGTACAAGGTTCTCGAAGAGAGTGGAGGTGTCATGGAGCACGAGAAGAGTGAAGAGGAGGAGATTGGTGGTGGTGATCAAGTGTGGGGAGAGAAAAGCATGAAGATTCACAACGTAAGGGGAGAAGGAGAGGAAGTAGGACAATTAGAGAGGAGGGTTGGAGAAAATATTTTCTATTCATCTTTAATATGAGAGGATCGATCGGAAGATAACAATCGACAATAGTGAAGCTAGCTTCATATTCGGCTTAATTAATTTCTCACTATGCACGGTAATCAATATATATGCACAAGGTTACAACTAATTTCAGGGTGGCCCATGGGGTGTTCAAATAGTGGAATCGCACCGGGCCTCAAAATTTTAAGGGTCTCGTATATGTATTATAATATATATATACAAATTGCAAAGTGTATTAATGTGGACGCAGTAGAGGAGATGGTAAGTGGGCATCACTGGTACCTTTAAGGGTGGGTGTTCGAATCTCGGTGGCAGCAAATATATTTTTTCTTCAAACAATCATTACAACATGGAGCAGCCCATTAAATTAGGCCCAACCACCATTCTGATTTTTTTTAAGGCCTATTCCAATTTTTTCCCCTAAAAAATTAGGGTTAGTTGTTCGATTTTTCATTTTGTTTACTTTTTTTTTGCCGTCACAAAGAATACAGAGAAAAGAAACCCTAATATAGGGAAATCAATTCAACTTATTCAACCATTACAATCGTCTCTTCAAGTTCAACGATTTCGATAGATAATCTCAAATTTTAACTATATTCTTTTGTTAGTTTTTACTTTTTATTTTCTTAGATCATAATTATTATTGTTTTTGTTATTGTTTTGAACCTTTCTACCTTAGAAATCACTAAGTTGAGATTTAAAAATAATTAAATATAAAATGCCTCATACAAGATTCAAAAGTGGTCATGTCAAGCGCAAAAGAAAAGAGAAAGATAAAAAATTGGTTGAAAGTAAAAAAGGAGCTATTCACAAGTTTGCAATTTTCTACCTTATAAAATTGCATTAGATAGATTATCATGCCCTTGGTAAAAGTTTAGTTTTGGTTAATTATTCTTTGTAATGACTTTACATCTACGAAAACATCTGGTGGATTATTTTTTCCCTTTGAATTAGTTAAAAAAAAAGGGCTCAACATGTAAGTTGCACAAGGCCTCAAATCCTAACGGAACGGCCCTGGCTAATTAGAGGGTGATCAATCCTATAAACTAAGAGAATATATTTAAAATTTATAAGGTGATCAATCCTAATGGGAAAGTGTGATTGTGATGGAGCTAATTAAGCAATGATTTGATAGCTAGAGTTATGAAATTCAAAAAACTTAGATTCTTTTATATTTACTAGGTAGTGTGGCGCGCTACCCGCGCGTCGGTTCACCCATAAGAGCATTTTCTTTCCAACTTATTAAAAATGGTCACTAAAAGCCACCGAACATTCACCGTGTTCCTCTTTTCGGTTTCGACCCAAGAGTATGAAAACTTAAATTAATTATAGTCAGTGAAATAAATTGAAAGAACAAACAATTAGATTATAGGGTTAAAATATTGGTGAGTGACATGACACCATAATTTAACTCAACAACAATGTGAATTGGTATGTAATTACGTGCTTTCTTTGGTTTAACAAAGATATATGGGGGAATATATGTCACCATAATTTGATGGAAGAAAAGAAAAGTGAAAGTTGAAAAGCTTGTTAAAAGCACCAGGGATAAAGTTCAACTTCTCCTTGAAAAAGCCAAACCTCCTATGCTTCTCTTCAAGGCTTCTATATACACCTTGTAGTGCCTCATCCACTCGTTGAGATCCCAAAGCTTACCCTCGGACTCCATATCACCGTCATAGATGTCAATGCTTGCAAGGGAGTAATCCAAACTCTTAAAACTGCTATCTAACATATAGTACATCATATTTCTGTTGACTACAAAAACAACTATTATGTATTTGTTGCAGTAATCAATAGTTGTAATGGGTGCTAGAAAAATAATCATTTTAGTTTATGACAACAAAACATTGAAGATCTTGAATTCAGCTCTCTCCTAAAAAGAGATCTTACTTTGTAGTTTGGAATTGATAATAAACACTGGAGTATGGATCAAATGTTAACAACCCTTACGGTGTTAAATGTTAACAGATCTCAACCATTGAATGACAAGATTTAAGGTTGTAGATTAAACCACAATTTTAGGAAATTTTAATTAAACATGGTGGGACCCAGGCCAATACCCACTCCCCTCCCGTATTTGTGCGCGTGTGTGCCAAATTAATTACGGAGTAATTTTTTTTTGATAACCGCCAAATTAATCACAATAAAACTCTATTACTAGTACTACCGAATGAAACAGTAGCCCCATTTTGTTTTATTTTTTATTCGAAGGTGGGCTTTTGCCCTTAGATTTAGTTTTCAATATCAGTTACAGAACTTCAATATTTTGCATCTATTCACTATATATTGTTCCGAAGGTGGGCTTATATTGCCCCTTATATTTGATATTCAAAACTGGTAAAAGTGTAAGTCAATTTTGTAACTATTCGTTAAGTTGATAGTAATTATTCGTTAAATTAATAGTAATTATTCGCCAAGTCGTGGTTGGAGTTTGATTTTAGATTTGTCGTGGTTGTTTTATGAACTAGCATGAATTATTCGTATGTAGAAATTATTCGCTGAGTTGATATTTTTATATGTGGGTAATGGGGACTTATCGTTTAAATTTGATATTCAAAACTTGCAAAAGTGTGAGTCAATTTTAGAACTTTCGCTAAGTTGATAGTAATTATTCGCTAAATTGATAGTTATTATTCGCTAAATCGACAATAATTATTCACTAAGTCATGGTTGGAGTTTCATCCTAGGTTTTTCGTGGTTGTTTTATGAACTAGTATGAATTATTCGTACGTAGAAGTTATTCGCTAATTTAATAGTAATTATTCGTGAGTAATGAGGATTTATTGTTTAGATTTGATATTCAAAACCTGCAAAAATGCGAGAAATTTTGCAATTATTCGCTAAGTTGATAGTAATTATTCATTGAATTATTCTTTTTGGGAGTGTGTCAATATACGGATTATTTAAAACTTGTAAAAGTGTTAGTCGATTTTGCAACTATTCGATAAGTTGATAGCAATTATTCGCTAAGTTGATAGTAATTATTCGTTAAGTCGAAGACCAGCTAAGCGACTTTGCAAAAGTGTAAGTCAATTTTGCAACTATTCGATAAGTTAATAGTAATTATTTCCTAAGTTAATAGTAATTATTCGTTAAGTCGAAGACCAACGAGACGACCCCTAATCAGAATTTGGAAAAGAGATTGTAAATAGAGCAATTATTCGGTAGAATGATTGTAATTATTCACTAAGTTGGTTACATTTATTCAATTCTAAATGGGAATTATCATTTTTTTTATAAACAAATGGGAATTATCATGTAATGTTATTCGTGTGAATTAGTACTCAATAATCAATATTCAATGCGTTTGGATTTGATCTCCGTCACTTTAAATTAAAAAAAATCAAATAATTTGGTCCACCACTAATTAATGAAGCAACCGTAATACGGAGTAAGTTATTTGAACAAATGGTGTAACACACGCACAAGCGGAGAGAGTAGAGATGAATCGGTTGAGGGATCCACACTTTTACATTGAAAAAATTATTTATTTAAAGATAAATCTCCACCCTCCATTCAACTCAATTTGATGGACCAGATTTGTTAACATTTAACACCATAAGAGGTGTTAACCTAGGACCCATCCTCATAAACACTAATGCCATTTTTTGTGCCAAATCTTAATTACATGAATAGTCTTTCCCTCGGGTTGCCAGTTGGCACTAATACAAGTAAGCTGATGTGTGAATGGAAGAATACTCGAATGAAACATTAGTTCCATAAATAGCCATGCATGTCTTATTGCATTTTATTGGAAAAGAGTGTACTCTATTAATACCATGAATTTTAAGAAAAAAACATATTGTTAATCAAGTACGATAATAATGATTAGAAAATAAGTCTTAGATAAGTACATACAAGCTCCATTAGTGATGCTGCAATCTCCTTGTGATCTTTGTTAAGCTGAGTTCTAACAAGTTGCCTCAATTAATAGGTTACCTGCATTGTAAAAGATCCAAAAAAATCAAAATATTCAAGACTCTGTAGGCATTCAAAGTATTTCATCTATCTAAGAATACATACACAATTCCTCTTTTAAGAGTGGGTCGAAAAAAAGATTGAATAACATGGAACACTAATTCCAATCGAAATGCAAAACTCCATGAGAAAATAGAGGAAATGAATCAATGAAACATTAACCATTCCAATGGAAATCGAAAATGTCTACCAATATCAAGCCTAGAATTTAAATTTGCACTTGCAATTGTTAGTTGTTACAAAATGCGGCATATTTTGTTGTAGCAGATGGGATAAGTTAACACCAATCAGCATCCACCCAAAATTTAAACTTCAAATGTTCTGTCCCAATTCTTCGGAATCGACTCAGGAGAAGAAATAAAGAAACTCACCACATGTGATGACCTGATGTTGAGAAGAGGAACAACGGGGAAAAGAGGCTACTCAGCATTCACCTCTTTGACAGGAGGAAATTGACCACTTAATAGATGTTTGCTAAAGATTAAACCTACAAACCATGATAAAAGGAATAAAAACTCGTCAATTAAGCCTAGAAAACGAATTGATAATAGCCAAATATGAAAGTTGGATGTTGGATCATGTGGATTCACCACATCAATCCATTCCATCATTCTTATAAATGCAATCAACAGTAATATTTATAAAGCTGAAAAGTAATATTATACACTCGTAAAGCATTCAAAATTTGAGTCTTATATCCACCAGCCCAGACACATCTAGATAGTGTGTTGATTGTGTTCCTTTTCCATGTTCCAAGAGAAAATAAGCAATTGAAAAATTAACAATTAACTGCACCAAATGCATAAGAATTTTTTTTTATTTAAAAAAAACAAAACCCTATGATTGAGAATTCAACTTACAAAGGTTGGAATGAAAGAAGCTCTGATCAAGAGAAGCAGTTTGAGGGTTTATGGGGCCACATTCCTTAAATGCTCGTGTATCCGCTTCTTGTTCATTGTCAGCGGGTAGATTGTGAATTCCTTCTCGAAGAAGTCAGTTGTGGATGAGCATTTGTACACCTTTGCTTTTTATGTTATCATCTGCGGAAACAAACATGTTTCAAGTTTGGATCAGATCAATTGAGTTTGATCTTGAATCAGTTTAAGCTGTTGGTGAACAAACATGTAGGATTCGTAGCTTGAGAGGTTGCATATCAGAGAAGGACCTGAAGTGCCTCCAATGACAACAAAACTCAAGTTGTTGCCTAGAGCATCACCGTCCTCAAAGGAAGTCATATACGCAACCTTTTAAGATAAAAAACAAAGGAATTAAAATGAGATGGTAACTGGTAAGTAACAAATGGCAAGGGTTAATTTGATGAAGATAAGCTGACCTGTGAATCTAGTTGATTGACTTCCCGGGACACGATTCCCTGAAGGCTTATGACTATAGCTGATGCAACCAAGATAGGATGAACACATTGATGCTTGGTAATAGACTCAGATTCATCAATGGGGCTGCCAATGACGACTTTAAAAAAAGCCACAACCGGCGAGCAAAGGGTCAGGCCTTCAACTGATTAATGCAGATGAAAGCTGATGGGATACTTGGACTGCAAAGATGGCTTCTACGTCTTCTAATGGACCGTCTTGTATTATGTGATCTGCACCATTACCTTTTTCCTCCGCGGGCTAGAATATAAAGAATTACCATTCCCTGTTGTTACAAATGCGATGAGGGTCTTTTCGGAGTGTCTAGAACATCTTTCCCTATTGAAGATCCAAAAAAATAAAAATTGTATGTGTTCTTTTACGACTGACATACTTCAACATAGCAAGGTTAAACAAGATCTAACTATATAATTCGTAGTGATTGTTCAACCTTAACTTAAAATTGCACACCAGTACACAGAGTTGGGCAATTTTTTTAAAATGAAATAAAAAGGTATGCCAGCAGAAATTAATCTGATTTGGCATCATAGGTTGCTTATTTTTCAGATGAAGCATAAATTCTGTTTTTAGACAGAGATCAGAGAATATAAGGTCCAATTCCGTGAGAGATTAGAGAAAGAAAAAGAAGTTGGGCATTTTAAATGGATTTCTTGTTGGTGAATACTTGGATCTTGAATTTAAAAAAAAAAAAAAACTTTTCCCAAAATGATTCAGCAAGCTCAAAGGGCAAGTGCTCAACAGGTCCTCTCATTTGACTCGGTGGAAGAGAATAAGATTTTGCAAGAGCTGAAAAAAAATCAGTGGTTCTCATATCACTTTCAGTATATGTCGAACTGAACTGAATACGGGCGGGTGAACCCACTACTAAAAATGTGTTGAGGACTTAAACATATATCTACAAGACAACATCCTATGTTTCAAGCTAATTAAATAAAGATAAGCTCCAATTCTACAGTGTCTAAACCCACCAAATTCAATTACATAACAATTTTCACTTCATCAAATTGGCCTTCATTGCATTAGCCCAAGATATAAGTGCATCTAGAAGCTTACCCATGAGATTCAGTTCAGTGCAGTAACCCAAGATATAGATGTCTGTGAGGAGCTTAACCACTTAACCAAGTTCTTTGCAAATAATGTGCGAGTTTTAACACATGAATTCATCTCATGTTCGGTACCACAATCAATCTGGCTCGATATCCAAGACTATCAACGAAATAAAGAGCGATTTCAATTAATCATTTTATCAAACACCTTATGTGCATTATGATTAGGCATCTATGAAACTAAAACTTTAACATCTTTCACCTCATAAATTTTAACATTCAATCAACCAAGCATATCAATATCATCACAATTTCACAACATTAATTAATAAACCCTACATATAACTGATTCAAATTGCAATCAAAGAAGAGATAAATAGTAGAAGAGGCCACAACTCACCAAGCGAATCCTAAACTAAAGGAGATAAACGACGTTGAGGGTGAACCAGAGAGGGAAACGAAGCAGCTAGGAAATCAAGGCTGGAGGGAGTTGGGAAATGGAAGGAGGGGGACGTTAAGGACGATGGGCTGGATTCATTCAGCGGAACGAGGAAGTCGGAAAGCCAATGAATCGATCTTTTCAAATTTGGTATTCGTTTTTTTTTTTGTGTGGAGATGTCTAACACTGCAACTCTATTGATTTTATGGCCAATAATGGATCGAGGAGAAGATGGTAGATTAGCAATGGCCAATAATGGATCGAGGAGAAGATGGTAGATTAGCAAAATTAGATTTTCTTCTGAACCCAAAGAGAAGGAGGCAACGGATGATTTGAACCAGCGGCATAAAAAAAGGATGAAGATGTGGAGGTCGTGTCTTGGCTAAGGGCTTCTCGGAGTGTCTGCCAAATTAATTTCAGGTTACCGATTCCAGATTTCACCACTGCGATTTCAAACTTGAAGGATGAGATGATTTTTGTAGGTGATAAACCCTAGAAATTGATGGAATAGATAGAGAAAAAGAAATAACCAGGTGGCCGGTGGTGCGTGGCCTTGAACGAAGGCAACGAAATCTTCTGGTCGGCGAGACGAATGAAAAGGGAAAGCCGAGAAAGAGAGGAGGGAAGGAAGACAAGAGACTCTGTTTAGATGAAAAGACCAAAACATTCATCTAAAGAAAAAAATACAGTAAATAATTTTAAATTCAAACTCTGGAGGGTAAAATTGTAAAGTACACAGTAAATGATCCGGACCGTACAAAATCAGCTTCCCACACAAATCAATGACCAATGTAACTTTGGTTAATGAACAGTAAAAACCTTCCCAATCTTCTAGTATAGTAGTAGAGATATATAAATACTCGTAGTCACTCGGGGCATAGCTCACTGGTTGAAAGGTCACCCTACGCTGGGCCTAGAAATTTTGGGTGGGAGGTTCGATTCCCAGGAGGAGCATTATTTGTTTCTCTTGTGGAGTGTGCCTCCTGGAACCAAAGGGTATAAAGGGGGGTGGTTGGGCCATTGATGAGGCACATCCCGCGGTTTACCTCCCCAAGTCGATGAGGGGGCGGAGACTTGGGGTCCAGGACTAGTCTAAGTGTATGCTTGGGATACCTGGATATAAATATAAATATATATATATATATATATATAAATCCTCCTATTTTATTTCTTTATCCCAAAATATTAAAATATTATCCAAATAGAGGAGTAAAATACGGGAATTTTTATATTAATATTAATCTATTTATTTTAACTCTCTATCAAATCATAACTTAATTACCTCAATCACAGTCACACTTTCTCATTATGATTGATCACCTTCTATAATTTAAATATTCTCTCTTAGTTTATATGATTGATCACCCTCTAATTAGTTATAACATTGCGTATATATATTGATCACCGTGCACAACAAGAAATTATTTAAGGTAAATCTGAAGCTAGCTTCACCATTATCGACTGATCTCTTCCAATCGATCCTCTGAAATTAAAGATGAACAGCAATAAATTGTTTTTATGCATTATCTCCAACCCTCCTCTCTACTTGTCCTACTTCCTCTTCTTCTCCCCTTACGTTGTCAATCTTTTTGCTTTTCTCTCCCTACACTTGATCACCACCACCACCACTCTCCTCCTCTTCACTCTCCTCGTGCTCCAACATGACACCTCCACCCTCTCCGAGAACCTTGTACAAGAGAGTGATGAACTGGATGGAACCGTTGAGTTTGAGGGGTTTGAACCCATTTATGATGATAGAAGATCGGATGTGCCAATCTCTATGGCAGAAATCATACCCAACAAAGGCCAATAATCATACCGAGTTTGTCGGATCTCCGATCGATGAGGTCCATGAGGAGGAAGAAGAAGGAGTGGCGAAGTACGCTGGTGTGCATCTTCGAGGAAGAGTAGGACGATGCGGGTGGTAGCGACGGGAGTGTTGGTGGCGTGGAAGGGATCGGTGTTGCTGATGAGGATGGTGATCCAGATGAACAAGTCGAGGATAATGGGCAACAACTTTGTTGCTTGCAACCACTTTTAGCTAGATTGAAGATCTCAAAGGCTATCAAGGATTCAAGGGGATTGGGAGTGGGCGCAAAGGCTTCCAGCAGCATCGATCCTGGACATGCTCCTGTTTATCTAAATGTTTTTGGGCTTGAAGCCAGCTATCTAAAAGTCTTGGTATTTTTCATTCCAGTGTGTAAGGTACGTAACTAGATTCAACACACGTTCTTAGTTTGTATCTTTAATTTCTAAATGTTAATTACTAGTGACAACCGCACCATTAGATTTGTAATTTGTTTGAACTAATTAAAGAGTATAAATTAATATGTTGACCTGTATGCAGTTCATTGCATGGGATACGGATATGGAGCTCATGATTTACCCACAAGTGGAGTATTTGAGGCAGGTAAAACCGCACCAATGCCCAAGCTTCAAGTTTAGAAAATCATTATTTAAGGAAACCACAAACTTAGACCCGACAAAGGTTAGAGAGTTCATGCAACGACATGCCGCCTCTAGATACAACGGGGACAACTATCATTTGATTGTCAATAATTGCAGTCACTTGTGCAAGGATGTATGTCACAAGTTGACATGAAGGAACATCCTAAAATGGGTCAATCGCCTCGCTAAAATAGGTATGGATATATGTTGCAATGTGAGAATTAAATATGAATTTCAATGTGAGAATTAAATTAAGTGTGAGAAAATATAAAATAAAAATTAATATAGATATAAATAATTCATTATACTAAATAATAATAATAATAATAATAATATATAAATAAAATTACGGCTATCAAATAATTAATTTTAATATAAATATTTTTTTCCATCCAAAAATAATATATATAAATAAAGAACACATATAAAATATTTATCTGTTTTTTTATAAGTATGGTTATGAAATAGTTTTGATTTATATTTTTTTTATCAATTAATGAATTTATATATATTGTGGTTTATGATAGCTTTCTATAAATTACGTGAACATATTATTTTTTTTATAATTTTTTTGGTGATAATTTGTTACACACGCTCTTGCACGTTTTTGTTAATTAATTATATTTTATTATATCTCATAAGAATAAGTGCTCTTATTTACATATTTCTTATTATTTTATCACTTATTTATCCAATAAAGAATACATAATAAAATAAAAGATTTTTTTAATTATTTGAAAATATAGAAGTATATAAACCATTTAATTGATTTTAACCTCTTGACTGCTGCAGACTCTAAGCGAGCTCTCTCCTTTGAGAAACCCTAGCCGCCATCAAATCTTCAACATGTAGCCAACACTCTCTCCACCTCCGGTTGCCTTCCCGGCCGGCATCAACCCGCACCACCAACTCATCCACCATCTCCTCTAGCACCACCCTTAAATTAAAACTTATCCCACAAATCCTCCCCAAAAAACCCTCCCAAAAAAATAAAAAAATTCCCATCTGTACTGCTGCAGACTCCCGCCGCCCCTCGCGGGCCTTTTCCGACGGCCATCTCCGTTGGGCTCCATGGCGTACTAGCTCCTCCTGTGGCGGTTCCTGGGCTGGTTGTGGCCGTCGGTACAACTTCTTCCACCACCACCTTCCTCCTCTTCTTCTTTACCATCCGCCGGTGTCCTGCAGATTGTCTCCGGGCCGCTCCTAGCTTGTCAGCCGGGTCTCCAGTCTTCCGCCGCCGGCCATCTTCTCCACCACCGAGTTGTGGTTGTCGCTGCCTCTCCTCGTCGGCTCCCTCTCTTCCTCCTCCCCATCCATTCAGATCTGACTTAACCGCTCCCAGTAATCCTCTTCAAACCAAATAAAACCCCAATCTAAACTCATGCCCCCCTTGCTATTTCCAGTGGCTATGCCGCTGGGCTTCGACTATTGGGTTAGATCTATCAAACCCTCTCCTCATGTCTAACTTCAAATCCCCAAAAAAAAAACTTTCTACCAAACCAAAATGTGAAACCCAAAATTGGGCAGGCTTCTCCGCATCCTTGAAAACCCCCCATTTGAAAATCAAACCTACCCTCCCCTCAAATTTCAAATCTGTTAAATCTAAACAGTCCTAATTAAATCTCTCCTTCCACGTAAGTTTTCCCATCCCTTGACCTAAAACTTCAAACCAAATCTTTTGCAAGTCTTTTGTCTTTCAACCTTCTAATTTCAAGGTTTTGAGTCCGAGGCCTTACAAGCAGACTCCGAGGCATTACATGCAACAATCTGCCACTTTAGATTTGCAGAAATAGTTTTAATTTTTTAGACTTTTTAATTTTAAATTGATGTAATTGTAAGCTTAGATAATTCTTTTTCTTTTTGACTGGCGACCCTCTGCGTAGGGTCATTCAAGCCATCTGTTGATGGCTTCAAGATCGTTTTGTCGATCTACTTACTGTCAAAAAAAAAACAAAAAAAAAACTGATTTTAACCTCTTATAAATGGAAATTTTTATCTCTTATGAGTATTAGATTGTATATTAGCTAGATTGAATTATTTTAAAAGTATTAAATGATTATGTTAGTTACTTTGAAAGAAGAAGATAGAGCAAAAAGTATATATAAACCATTCATCAGGTGTTCATATGACTGAGCAACAGGAAAAAAAAATCTTTGATACAGAAAAAGATCACTAGGAGTGGAATCCGAAATCGTTGATACAAACATCACAAGAAATCCCTAAGGCAGTGTTGAATCCGAAGATAAAATAGTTGTAATGAAAGAGAATATGAGAGAAAGAGAATAAGAGTACCAGGCGGCGCCAAGGACTGAGACGCCGATGGAGAGTGCAATCCCGATGGCGGCAAAGGTGTAAAGGGAGATCTGGACGAGCGCTCTTGACCGTGAACTCGCTCCGCCAACCATCTTCTCGATTTGTTGCTCCTTGGGATTGATTTGCTCGATCGGATCTGCGATTTGTTAAGAAGAAAAAGTTAATTACCTTCCCTAGGATATCATATGGGAGTATAAAGGTGAGCATTGAGCATTTTGGTCTAAATAGAGTTGAGATCAATCCTAGGCATCAAGATTGTTATTCAACGAATCAAATCCCAAATTCATCTAAGGATATACCGGCCTGCAGATCTCAGACTGGATCAACATGAATGAAGTAGTTTTCAAGATGGATAACCTAATCTCAGACTGAATCAATTCAAACAATTACTGATTTCAATAATTGAACAAATCAAAATCCTAATTGAATCAAAGGATATACCTTTATCTCGACTGGATCAAATGAAACTAGTAGTGATTCAAACAACATGATCGAAGTAGGACTCAGTAAGGATCTCCATGGCCATATGCATCGCAAGTAGATCGATCTGGAAAGGAGAATACGAATAATCGAGGAAGATCTGGAAAGTAGACAAGTTGCTAATTCTTAGGAGAAAACGAACGAGAGTTAATTGCAAACAATTGAATTGATGAATTCGAGATTTACTTACACAAAGCCCTAACCAGACGTCGACACTCAAGGAGGTGTTCGAAAGGGACGCAGGCCGGAGTGACCAGATGCGGAGGTGGTGGAGATGTTTCGCGCAGTAGATGGCGGGATTGATCGAAGAGACGCTGGAGTTGGAAGAGACGCCAGAGACCGGAGGTGGTGAGCAAAATCTCCATCGAAGAAGCGTGTGAGAGAGACGAGAGAGAGAGCGGGGGAAATTTGGAAATATAGATACTGTGTCTACCAAAAAAAAAGGAAACATATGATACTGTATCTACCAAAAAAAAGGAAATACTGATACTGTATTAGCAATTCACGAATGAGATCTTCGATCAAATCATTTAACCAAATACACACATTACATGTACATAATAATAATAATAATAATAATAATAATAATAATAATAATAATAATAATATAAATATTAAGAGAGAGTGTTTTCCATATCTTACTTTATTTTTAAAAAATTATAATTTTAAATTTTTTAAAAATTAAAAGACAATATTTTAGAAATTTTAATTATTAAAAATTTTAAAACATGATTTTTCAAAATAAAAATAGATATTAGTAATATAAATATATATTTTTTAACTTTTTAAATTGAATAAATGTTACAATAAATAGGTGGAGTAGGGAGTGACGTAAACTAGAGCACCATCAGTTGGGGAAAGCTGGAGATGCGGCTCAAGAGGACTGACCATTGGAGGATCAAGACAAGGGAAATCCAGGAAAAGTTCACTAAACAAACCGTTGCTAACTGAGTAACAAGCCATCAGCAACCCTAATAAATTCAATCCCCAAAAAGAAACTCATTGTGCCCAAGTCCTTAATCCGAAATTCATCATCAAGATTCACCATCTCAGACATGTCACTGCCTGTGAGAAGTATTTCATTGACATATACAACAACAAATGTAACCAAATCCTTGGATTTTCGAAAGAAAAGAGAATAATCACTTTTGTATTGGGCATAACCTCGACGACGAAGAGCAGTAGAGCTGTAGAGAACCTGGAGTACCACTGCCTCGACGCTTGCTTAAGCTCATAAAGGGACTTCTTAAGGCGACAAGCCTGATTCTCACCAACGACAACAAGTCCCGGAGGAACCTTCACGTAAACCTCTTCGTCAAGATGCCCATGTAGAAAAACATTATTAATATCTAGCTGCATCACAGTCCAATCCCGATGTATTGCAACCGAGACAAGCTCTAATGGTGGTCGGTCATCTTAACTACTGGCGAAAAAGTTTCAGTATAATCCACCCATTCATTCTGAGTGAACCCTTCAACTACAAGACAAGCCTTATACCTCTCTACGCTCCCATCAGCCTTCCTTTTAACTTTCCCTGTGGCAAAGGTACTACCTCCCAAGTGGAGTTGGCATCAAGTGCTTTGAACTCAACTTTCATAGCCATTTGCCAACTGAATATTGACAAACCTCCCCAAATTTTAAAGGCTCATGATCTGGATGCATATCAATAGGGCAACAACAGAGGGAAAGAAGCAACTAGAAGTGATGGTATGAATACAAAATTTCATAGGAGAACAGTGGGAGCACACATAGTCTGAGAGTTGAGGAGGTGTTTGGTAAACAAATCTGCATGAGTCATTTTCACTCACCAAGATTCCTATGTTCCCTATCTTATTTAGGTTCAATAAAGGGCACCATTGAATTCAACACGAACATAGTGCATTTTTAAATGGGACGGGATTGTTTGATTATAGTTACAATAATGTTGAATCAAAACACACACACACACACAACTTGCATCAATCCAAAAGCTGTCGTAGAAGAGTTCCCGTGCATTAGTATTGGATGCATCATCTGATCTCTTATTAAGTTTATTGCCCTGCCATTTTCAAGAGGCAATTTCAAAACACACATACACACAACTTAAAATGTCGTCACGATGACGTGTTAGGAATTAAAAGAGATATCACTCACAGTCACATATCTTACATCAATCAAAAAGCGCGCTTAAAAGATTGTTTGCTTCTTCTTCGATCTTTGATCCATTAATTGGCATCTAGGTGATGTATGTTCCTTTTATTTCCTTGCATTGTCTGCATCATCGGTCCACTTAAGCTCATCGCTCTGCCATTCGCAAGAAGCAATTTCAAATTTTCAATTATGTTTCCCCCCGTAAGATCAAAATGAGGAGGTATAGTAGTTTAGGAAAAACTTACTTGTTATTGCAAGAACAAATTGATATGCATCATCAAAAAATTTCACAACAGGGATATTTTGAATGATGTGAGCATCTTCTCCATCTTCTGGTCTTATTTTCCTGCAAAATTCGTGTTCCATGCTAACCAATTCAAGCTCTTTCAAGTTGGTAACGGATTTCAATCCGTCCGGAAGCCCCGTCAATCTCCTACAATCACAAATGAACAACTTGTTGAGCTGACACATTGCTCCCTTTTCGATACTCCATTCTTCTAATTTTGGAAGTTCCCACATCCGAAGCTCATTGAGTTGTGAAAACAGGCCCTCATAGCAACTCCACTTAGTGCCACTGTAGGAGTCTTCCAATAACTGCAGGACCTTTAGGCGGGGAAGTCTTCCTAAAGCTTCAAGTGTTGCTTCTTTTTCAATTTTTGTGCTCTGCAAGACTATCTTCTTAATACCGAAGGGAAACTGGAAGCAAGCTGCTCTATCATCTATTCTTCCGCTCAATACTAACTTTCTCAGGTGTCGGGATTTGACGATACACTCTAAATTCTTCAGCACAACCTTTTTTTTAGGTCCACTTTCACCTTCATCTTCACGTACTCTATTGTTCCAGTGCAAGGCCAATGAACGAAGACGATCAAACTTGATACTTGGGCATCGAAATACCACCTCAAGCTGCTCATTGTTTGTTATGCCCTGTATACGGAGCTTTTGAACACTTTTACTTAATTTAGGAAGCTCATCCAACATCCAGCTACTTGCTCCTTGTAGCCATAGAGATTGCAACTGGTGGAGGGTATCAAACCTGGTACCCTCATGAGGATCACAAGGTAAATATATATGTCTAAGGCCTTCTATTTCCCAAACACCATTCGGTATTTTCGCGTAGCCTTCAGAATTATCAGGGTCGCTCCTGTAGCCTAGTGTTAGAAGGTTACGCAAGTTGCCGATAGAAGAAGGCAGTTGGGTGATATTTGTGGACAATAAACCTAAATACCTCAAAAGAATTAAGCTCCCAATCTCTTTAGGTAAGGTACCGTCGGACGTTTCGATGGCTACGAGGTTAAGGACTCGAAGGAGCCTGAAGTTATCCACGATAGGCAATATACTCAACATTGCTCTCTTGTCACGATAAGCCCAATAATAACAATATGTGACAACAGGAGTTGCAGAGATGGAAAGAGATCGAAGGTGCGGGTTGTCTGATAAGAAATGACAAAACACGCTGCACACAGACATAGATTAATTCAAGAAATAATATTAATAATAAAATTAATCTAAATCACAATAATGCCCGGGATTAACTCAAAACATATTCCGCATTATTTATAAATTGTACGGAGTATTTCTTATTTAAATCTTAATTTGAATAATATATCCCAAGTTATTTAGATGAATAATAATTCTTTATACCGCTATACAGTAGTAATAGTTTCTTATGTTTGTATTTCTTTTATTTTTTCAAACAATTGATGAATCGATCTTTATACCATTATCAAAGCTTTTTTCTTTAAATACACCTTATACAAGTGGGCTACCCCGTACTCATGGGATTATCAATTTTCAACTATTGAATAGTGTTATATATATTTATAAGTCGGTTTGAAGAATAAAGTCAATCAAAAGTAAAATTAATAAAATCAAACTATATATTGTGTACTTAATTTAGTTTTTTATACTTGGATTTTTTTTATGTAATTCTAAGAAGCTTTATGTCTCTTGCTAATATATATTTTTTGAATAAATGATCTAAAAATCTTGCTTTACTTTGTATAATAATGTAATTGTAATAAGCTTATTTTATGTTTCCTACTATCAATGTAAAATGAAAATATAAAAACTTTACTTCACTACCATGTTTCCTGCTACTATTTTTGAAAATTTTATTTATAAGATAAAATTATAAAATTAGACTTTTTTTTAATCTCATTCTATAATTTGTGATGAATTAAGACTTTAAATTGTGTATATATAAATATACAAACTAAAACACTTTTTTTAAAGAAAAAGTATAATGTTTTTTTATCTCATTTTGAATGTGCATTAATACTTCTAAAATACTAATTTTATTATGGAAAAAGATGTGTTTTTAATTGACATTAAATGAGCAAAAAAACTTCTGTTACTAGTAGGTATATATAGATAGATATAGATAGATAATATAATTCATTCAATTGGACCACCACCTTTATTTTTCGGTCAAATGCAATATTTAGTGACCACGATGATTTTAGTTAATTAATGAATGAAAGTAAGATAAAAAAAAAAATTATTATCTCTTTTTATACCAAATAATTTTTTTAAATAAATTAAAATACATATTCTATATTTTTTGTTTTGAATTAAAAAATATATTAAAGGTGGGTTGATAAAATAGATAATCTTATAATGATTTTATAGAATTACTTTATTTTTAAAATTAATTAATTAAATAAGTGCATATTTTGATCACTAAAACAAAATATCACCAAAAAATTAAAATATTTGACCAAAAAATAGAGGTCAGTGGTTCATTCAAATGGATTTTATCATATTATATGATAAGTTGCCTTTTTAAAAATAAATTAGTTAAACAAGGGAATTTCAATGTCACCAATGGTTAGAAAACAAATGTTGGTGCTTTAATTGAATTAATTATACGTAGTATAATATAATGTGCTTTTAAAAAATTTAAAAGGTGTTCTTTTAAAAAAAATTATCAAATATTTCGTTCGGAGAAAAACCTAAAAAATATAAAGATGGAGAACCAACTAATTTAAGGAGTAGAATATATGTAAAAATGAAATAAAAATTAATTATCTTACTTGTCATTATAAGAATGAACTATGGTTCGACGTGTTTGTGACACTCTTTTATCCCAGTTTGAGGATCCAGTTGAAACAGTCTCAAGGAACTCTAGTTCTTTGGCTTTCTGGATGCATAAATCCCTTATCAGATCATGTATCTCAATGATCTTTGCTTTTCCTTCATAGTTTCTTTGTACAACACGGACCACACAACGACCAATCAACTCGTTCATATATCCCAGACCCAAATCCTCTAGTGTTTCTCCTTCATGGAGGTCTTTAGATGAGATAAAGCCTTCCGCAATCCAAATTCTAATTAGCATTCCAACAGGAATCTCAGCGTCCTCCGAAAACATACTCAAGTAAAGAAAGCATGGCTTTAGTTCTTGTGACAAATCGTTATAACTTAATGATAACATTTCTTTTACCGCCCCATAAGTTGGTGTGCCCCTCCCAGCTTCCATTAACCTTGAGCTTACAGCCATGTTGACCTTTTCCCATTCCTCAAGAGTTTTCTTTTCGACAAGAACCCCAGCTAGTGCAACAATTGCCAATGGTAACCCTTTACATTTCTTCAACATCTCTTCCCCTACCTCCTTTAGTTCAGCATCCTCTGCATCCTTAAGAGCTATCTTCCTTAATAGCTCCCAACTCTCCTCTGCGGTGAGGTTTCTTGGTTCATGGATGTAGACTTTCAAATTTGGATCACCAACGATGACATCTCTAAACCGAGTTGTGACTATGATTTTGCTTCCGTTTTTTCCAATGGGTAATGTCGCAAGGATCTCTTCAAATGCCCGGTTTGTCCACACATCATCAAGGACAATCAAATATTTCCTTTTCTCGAGACATTTGTGAATCTTTTCCCCGACTTCTTGAGTAACTTGTGCCTCATCCGATGACACATTCACCCCACTGGTTTTCTTCAATATATAAAGTAGGCCAGTTTGAGCAACCCATTGTTTTGAAATAGGCACCCATGCCATGGTGTCAAAACATTGTTTGACACTTTCATGGTTGAAAAGCTTTCTAGCAAGAGTGGTTTTTCCAGAACCGCTCATTCCCACAATCGAAAACACCTGAATCTCGGTCTCATTTGATTTTTTCGTAAGCAGGTAAACCAACCTTTCGATATCTTCCTTAAGGCCAACCACATGGTCCTCTTTAGTATGTGCATACACAACTGGTCTCCAAACCTTGGTTTTGTTCGTCCCCTTCCCTACATCTGTTGTTAATCCACTTTCACCTCGATATCTTTTCAGCATCTCCATGGTTCGGATTATCTTCGTTTTGATGACTTCAATCTCGACGCCTGCTTTGTGGATGTTTACAAGACATTCGCAAAAGCTTAGGTATCTTTTGAAGAAGTCTTTCGTATTTTGAGCTGGATTCATTCCCCCAAGGATATAGGAATCGATGACATCTTCAGCATCATAAGCAATCCTCCTTACCTGTTTGGCCGTTTCTTTAAGTCGTTCATCCCCTGATTCATCGTCTAGGGTTTCCATATCAATAAGAAAGTTGTTCATCATGATCAACTCCTCTTGCATGCTTTCAACCTCATCTTCGACGCCATACAATAACTTGGCTTCTTGCACTAGTAACTCCCCAATTTTCCCAACCGCAAGATTCACAATGAAATTCATATCCACTATTTGATTCCCTCCTGCTTGAACACCATAAGAAAAGCCAAGTTTTATTATTGTGATAGAAAGTTGGAGCAAAAAAAAATTCCTAACATAATAATTAATTGGGTTGCTATTGGGATGGTCATTATTTCGCCAAATACACGGTCACAATCTCGGCTTCCAGTGTCGGTTAACAATTCACCGACTTCGGAAGTTGAAGACAAATTAAATTACTCTCTCCACTGCAAAGCTTGAAGTTTCGCCCTCTGCCGTCAACAACTTTTGGTGTCGACAACCTGAAAAACTGAGATTCGCCTACAAAGCTGTTGAAAATTCCCTAAAAAAATGGGTCTCATCAACCCACCGTCACCAGCTTTCGGTGTCGGCAACATGAAGATTATCCTGTAAAGCTGAGATTCACCTGCAACGCTGTTGAGATTTGTCGGCTCTGTAAGCTAGTGCCGACACCGGAAACCGGGATCTCAACCATCCATTTAACAAAAAAAAAAAAAAATGACCGTGCAGATAGCAAGCCGGAATTTAATTTGCATGAATGAATAGAGTATCAAAACTTTACCCTTTCAACTGCGAAAAAATTATGCAATATCCTTACCATAATTTACAACGCCATATCCCATTTCTTTCACATCCTCTTCGCCTATATTCCCACAATCAGATTTATGCCCAAATTCGAATGGTTTGAGGTTCAATAAGTAGCTAATTTCACTAATCACTCTCCAAATCTTAAAGAAAGCCAACAAATCTGGGGAGAAGCCAAGAGAAGGCACCCTTCGGTCCCTCTAAACCAGATCAACACTCTCTAATGCATACTAATTAAGTGCTAATCAATCAATTCTGTACAAAACCAAACAAAAGATGTACAATATTACAAGAAATCAAAATAAATGAATGGGAACAAAAGGAATTTACCTCCTCCGATCAGTTTGTTAGTTTTCGATCGGAAACGCGTAGCAAAATCAAGCAATCTGACTGCAACCCTCAAAAGTCCAACAAATTCTCAGTTTTGTGCTGAAAATGGGATTTTAAAAGGTGAATAAGTGTAGTTGGTGCTGTCGACTGTCGAGGCTCCAATTGGCTGCCTCATAAATTCAAATAAAAAAAATGGTGTCCTTCAATTATTTGCAATTAAAAAATATAGCCACCTTCTACAACTTGACTGCCAACCATTTTTTTATGATTATCAAAATGCATAGCCTGTTTTCTTAATTTTTTTCACAAGACAGAAACTGATCTCGCATCCATACAAAACCCCGGTAAATACAAATTCGACAGGTGTTGCGGCTAGAAACCACTTTTCAGCCGCACCCGGAAGCGAATTCGGGTAATAAGAGAATCGACAACAATCAACCAGCAAACCACGACCAACCGATAATAACCAAATCCAGAAACCAAACTACCAAGCAACCACAACACAGATAAAAGCACAAATATTGACACAAGATTTACGTGGGAAAAACCCTCTCCAACCAGAGGATAAAAAAACCCACCTTCCGCCCACCAGAGCAACCAATCCACTAATCAATAGGCCAATACAAGTGTTTAACAATCCAGTCTCAACCCGAGACAAATAAACATGGAGATCTAAAACACCAATCTAAATACAACCCGATCTAGAAAGGATTCCTCTCCAAAAACCTAGCTAAACACTTGTAATCAGATTAGATTTCCAGGAGGAGAAAATACCTATCAACAAACTCCCGTTGTTGACTTGCTGGAGGAGGAAGACGGATCACCGGATCAAGAGACGAAACACCCGCTCGAATCTCTTACCTTTCTCTCCTTTCTCCCTCCTCTCTCTCTCCTCTCCCTCTCCCTTTTTTTTCTTGTTGCTACTGGCGGCACTCTTTCCTTGGAGGCTTGGAGCCCTTGCTCTCGTGCTCTACAAGCCAAAAGGCAACAAAATGCCTTTTTAATCCTTTGAAAGAAAACATCAAATGATGCTTTCACTTGGGCTGGACCATATGGGCCTTGGCCCAACAATCTCCCCCTCCAGCCCAAGGGGAAGACGTTCCTGCTCGCACTAGCCTCACCTGCATCCAAGTCCCGTCTCACCCCCGAGACGCGGAACCGATGCTCGCCAGATGTCATCATCACCCACTAGCTCCCCCTCCCCCGTAACTCTCTGGTACTCCGAGGTAGAACTCCCGGTGAATGCATGACGTCCTCTCTCTGACCCTCTGACAGTTTCTTCTATCCGTGTTGGCTCGACGTGCTCAGATCTGTCACCCGTCATAGCACCTGATGAACTCCCCTCTGACACGGCTATCTCATCAGCATAATCCTCTGAAGCAAACTCCACACTTGTGCCATCCTCTTCTGACGTCTCAGAATTTCTGCTAAATCTTGTCTGTAATCCAGACAAATCACAAGTACTCAAGATCTCCTTATCAGTAAAAGAAATGAGAGACTTTCTTTTCTGATTCTGCAGCCCCTTTCCACTCCAGCATCCTGTAAGCCCTTGCACCAAATCAAGCGAAGCATCACCATGAACCTCTGTCACAGCTTCCCTGATTTCTTCCATCTGAGTTCTGTACAATCTGCCGCTCAAAACACCTCTAGCGATCACCATTGACCCTTTCTTGAGTTTCCACTTCCTACTTCCAAAGAAGCTATCATAGCCCTTTTCATCCAAGACTTGAAGAGATATCAGATTCTTCTGCAAATCCGGTATGTGTCGCACATCTGTCAATGTCATCCTGCAACCCGTGTTTGTTAGCACACAAACATCTCCCATACCAACAATATCAGACAAGCTTCCGTTCCCCATCTTTGCTTTGCCAAAGCGTCCCACTCGGTACGAAGTAAACACTTTCCTCCTTGATGTAGCATGGAAGGATGCAGCTCCATCAACAATCCACTCTACACAAGAATCAGGCTCCTCCAAGCATGTGAGAACAACCTGCTCATCATCACTGTCCTGCAGAACTGACGTTGTACCCTTCTGATTTTCCTCTTCCTCTCTTTTCTTCTTCCACACATTGCAATTCCTCTTCATGTGCCCTTCCTTGCCACAATGATAGCAAACAAAGCTCCCCCTAGTCTGAGATCTCCCCCTAGACCTGCTCCCTGAAATTGTCACGAGAGCATGTGACGAATCCGTGCCCATATCCTTCCTCCTAGTCTCCTCGTTGTAGAGACTATCCTTCACTGCAGATAAGGACACAACCCCACCCACGGCAGAGTTGTTAATCGACACCACTAGAGTCTCCCAACTATCAGGCAAAGAGCTCAAGAGCAACAACGCTTGCAACTCATCATCAAGGACTAACTTCATGGTGTTCAAATGATTCACCAATTCCTGAAACTCACTCAGATGCTCTGCAATAGGCTTTCCATCTCTGTACTTGAGATTCACCAGCTTTCTTATCACAAAAGCTTTACTCTGGGCTGAATTCCTTTCATACATATCCTCCAATTTTTTTCACAATACCTGTGCATCTGTCTCGTTGCTTATGTGGTGATAAACACTATTATCCACCCACATTCTGATGGTTCCAACCGCCTTCCTGTGCAGTTTCTTCCAATCATTATCGGATGTCTCAGCTGGCTTCCTCGATCCCAATTCAACCGGATCAAACAGGTCTTTGCAATACAAAACATCCTCCATCTTCGTCTTCCAGATAGAGAAATTCGAAGCCGTTAGCTTCATCATTGTACCCGCAAATTCCTCAGTCTTTGTCGTCATCTCTACTCCTATTACCCCAAAAACAACACAACCAAAGATCAACCAAAGGCTCTGATGCCACTTGTTGGGGCTAGAAACCACTTTCCAGCCGCACCCGGAAGCGAATTCGGGTAATAAGAGAATCGACAACAATCAACCAGCAAACCACGACCAACCGATAATAACCAAATCCAGAAACCAAACTACCAAGCAACCACAACAAAGATAAAAGCACAAATATTGACACAAGATTTACGTGGGAAAAACCCTCTCCAACCAGAGGATAAAAAAACCCACCTTCCGCCCACCAGAGCAACCAATCCACTAATCAATAGGCCAATACAAGTGTTTTAACAATCCAGTCTCAACCCGAGACAAATAAACATGGAGATCTAAAACACCAATCTAAATACAACCCGATCTAGAAAGGATTCCTCTCCAAAAACCTAGCTAAACACTTATAATCAGATTAGATTTCCAGGAGGAGAAAATACCTATCAACAAACTCCCGTTGTTGACTTGCCGGAGGAGGAAGACGGATCACCGGATCAAGAGACGAAACACCCGCTCGAATCTCTTACCTTTCTCTCCTTTCTCCCTCCTCTCTCTCTCCTCTCTCTCTCCCTTTTTTTTCTTGTTGCTACTGGCGGCACTCTTTCCTTGGAGGCTTGGAGCCCTTGCTCTCGTGCTCTACAAGCCAAAAGGCAACAAAGTGCCTTTTTAATCCTTTGAAAGAAAACATCAAATGATGCTTTCACTTGGGCTGGACCATATGGGCCTTGGCCCAACAACAGGGACTATATAACCGTTAGTTAGATTCCAAATGTGCCAAAATTGCAGCAAAATTATATGTGACAAACAGCAGAGATACTTGCAAGTGAACTGAAGAAAGCAAGGATTCAGGTGGACTAATAATATTCACAGCGATAAAAATGCCATATTTCCTGTGTCTATTAGAGATGGTAAAAGCTATGCAGAGTGTTGCTCATCCACATCCATACACTGCATCCATAGTCCACACTCCAGATTCCATACACTGCAAAACCCCAAAATAAGGTTATCACTTGTCAGATCCAAAATGTTTTACAACAAATCAGGAAGTAATAGAAGACAACTGAACAAGTAACGCTCAGAGTAACTGGTTCTAGTGTTCTTGTACACAGGGCCGGACCTGAGGCGAGGCCCAATAGGCCGTCGCCTCAGGCCCAATATGTATAAGGGGCCCATAATATTAGTTTTTGTTATATTAGTATTAGCTGATCCATACTATTACATAAAGATATGTTAGCCTAGTGGTTAAAAGAGCATGTAAGGTTTTCATTTGACCAAAAGTCCAGGGATCGAAACTCCCTTGGTTTAATTTTTCTGGGTTTTTTTTTTCTTTTTTTCAACTTTCCCCCTTCCTTGTTTGATTTCTCTGCGTTTGCGTTTCATTTTTTTTTAAAAGAATTTCGTCCCAATAATCTACGTTTAAATTTTTATTTAACTTTTCCCCCAATAATTTTAACTTTTGTTGATTTTTTTAAATTTAAATTCCTCTGTTTTTTTTAAATTGCCCCGGTAATTTCCGTTTCGATTTTTTTGTTTAACTTTTCCCCAATAATTTTAACTTTTTTTTATTTTTCTTAATTTAAATTCATGTGTTTTTTTAAAAAATTTCACCCCGGTAATTTGCGTTCCCCCCCAATAATTTAACTTTCATTTAAATGGTTTTTGATATTAAAAAACTATTTCAAAAACCATTTATTCTACCATAGTTTATGTATATACATACTATATAGTAGTGGGGGCCCAATTTCAAATTTCGCCTCAGGCCATTAAAAACTCAGGTCCGACCCTGCTTGTACACACAACAATTTCGCGAGATACGGGCAATCTTCAATTCACAAAGTAATCGTCATACTGACTGACTGCCTGCAGCAGCCCGAAAATCAATCTCACCGCCATGTGAAACACAGAAATGAATATATATGACAGAGGGGATGGGTAGACTAGGTTACAGTTGGAAGGTATATATATCATCTCTGATATGAAACCAGTAACACACAACCTGCTGGAGACTGAAAACAAATTCAACAATCATGCCAACAAAACTCACTTTGTGATCTCTGCTTTTGGATTACCAAGCCCAGTTGGCCGTCTTACTTTTCCTTGTGTTTCATGTCATACTTCTAACCAAGGCCCATGCCTTGCCCCATAGAGCCAGCCCTTGTAGATCCTCCAATGTTCTACATCTTTTGTTTATGGATATATATGCAAAAGAGATCCCCTACAACACAAATATAATCCCCTTCTTACGTCACAAAAATACTTTAACATTTATTTTATGTTAAGAAAAATCATGTTTTAAATTTTTTTAAAAATTGTAATTTGTTAAATATTGCCTTTTTAATTTTTTAAAATGGTAACAGTTTGATAAACTTTTGATGGAAAAGTCCAAAAATGAATACTTAAACGGGATCTTTCATGGGCAAAAAGCATCGTTTTCTTAAACCAAAAGACTTGATGTCTTTGACCCTTGCATTTGTGTGGACAATGATGGGCAAACCCCATTTACATTATGTCCAATTCGAACAGTTTGCCAATTTCACACTCCTCAAAGCCAACCTACATATACAGTCTCTTCCTGCGCGGCTCCTCTAAACCAGATCTAGAGTAATTAGATGATTGATTAAGCAAATTGGAGTTGGAATATATTGGAGATCTGATGGCAGGTCTTCCTACAGAGAGAGTGCTTTTGCTTCAAATTTTTGATAGTTTATCCATAAAATTTGATTGGATATACATGCCTCAAATATATATATGAGACTAGCTAATTAATACAACACAAACATAAACATTATTGATTTAACACTCAATCCTCAAACATGAAAGGGAAGGGTTACACAACAATATCACTCAAAGCTTAAAATGCCACCACCATGTAGTGTTGGGAATTAATAGAGATATCACTCACAGATCGTGCATATTGATCCAAAAGCATGCTTAAAAGAGTGTTTGCTTCTTCTTTGATCATTGATCCCATTAATTGGCCTCTAGTGATGTATGTTCCTTTTAATTCCTTGCCTTGTATATATGCATCATCAGTCCACTTAAGTTTATCGCCCTGCCATTCGCAAGAAACAATTTCAAACTTTCAATTATGTTTTCCCCGCTGTAAGATCAAAATTAGAAAGTTAAGGTATAGTAGTTTAGGAAAAACTTACTTTTAAATGCAAGAAAAAATTGCTCTAAATCATCAACAAATTTCACAACCGGGATATTCTGAATGATGGGAGCATCTTCTCCATCCTCTGGTCTTATTTTCCTGCAAAATTCGTGTTCCATGCAAACCAATTCTAGCTCTTTCAAGGTGGTAACGAATTTCAATCCTTCTGGAAGCCTTGTCAATCTCCCACATCTACAAATGGACAACTTGTTAAGCTGACACATTGCTCCCTTTTCGATACTCCATTCTTCTAATTTTGGAAGTTCCCACACCCAAAGCTCATTGAGCTGTGAAAACAGGCCCTCATAGCAACTCCACTTAGTGCCAATGTAGGAGCCACCCTCTAAGTGCAGGACCTTTAGGCTGGGAAGTCTTCCTAAAGCTTCAAGTGTTGCTTCTGTTTCAATTTTTGTGTTCAACAAGATTAGCTTCTTAACGCCAAAGGGAAACTGGAAGCAAGCCGAACCATCATCTATTCTTCCTATTAATGTTAATTTTCTCAAGTGTCGGGAATTGACGATACACTCTAAATTCTTCAGCACGATCTCTTTTTCAGATCTACTTTCACCTTCATCTTCACATCCAATGTCCCACCACAATGCCAATGAACGAAGATTATCAGACTTTATACTTGGGCATCGAAATACCACCTCAAGCTGCTCATTGCTTGTTATGCCCGCTATGCGAAGCTTTTGAACACTTTTGCTTAATTTAGGAAGCTCATCCAACATCCAGCTACCTCCTTTTGCCCACAGAGTTTGTAACTGGTGGAGGGTATCAAACTTGGTGCCCTCCTGAGGATCACAAGCTAAATATATATGTCTAAGGCCTTCTATTTCCCAAACGGCATTCGATACTTTCGCGTAGCCTTCAGAATCATTAGAGTAGCTCCTGTAGTCTAGTGTTAGAAGGTTACGCAAGTTGCCGATAGAAGACGGCAGTTGAGTGATATTTGTGGCCAATAAACCCAAATACCTCAAAAGAATTAAGCTCCCAATCTCTTTTGGTAAGGTACCGTCGGAAGTTTCGATGGCTACGAGGATTAGGACTCGAAGGAGCCTGAAGTTCTCCAGGATAGGCAATACACTCAATTGTGCTCTCTCGTCATAATAAGCCCAATAATAATAATAAGCAACAACAGGAGCTGTAGAGAGAAAAAGAGATCGAAGGTGTCGTTTGTCTGACAAGAGATG
Source organism: Persicaria tinctoria (assembly GCA_037127255.1). Lineage (NCBI taxonomy): Eukaryota > Viridiplantae > Streptophyta > Magnoliopsida > Caryophyllales > Polygonaceae > Persicaria > Persicaria tinctoria. The sequence continues at coordinate 4,561,487 of JBANSL010000005.1, read as the reverse complement.
ATCAAACACTCTGTACAAAAACATAAGATTAATTCAAGAAATAATATTATTTATAATGAAATTAATTTAAATCATAATAATTCAAGGAGTAGAAAAGTAGAATATACGTAACATTGAAATAAAAAGTAACTATCTTACTTGTCATTATAAGAATGAACTACCATTCGACGTGTTTGTGACACTCTTTTATCCCGGTTCGATAATTCAGTTGAAACGGTCTCAAGGAAATCTAGTTCTTTGGCCTTCTTGATGCATAAACCCCTCATCAGAATATGTATTTCAATGCTCTTTGCTTTTCCCTCGTAGTTTCTCTTTGCAATACGGACTACACAACGACCAATCAACTCGTTCATATATCCCATACCCAAATCCTCTAGTGTTTCTCCTTCATGGAGGTCTTTAGATGAGATAAAGCCTTCTGCTATCCAAATTCTAATTAGCATTCCAACTGGAATCTCAGCGTCCTCCGCAAACATACTCGAGTAAAGAAAGCATGGCTTCAATTCTCGTGGCAAATCGTTATAACTTAATGATAACATTTCCTTTACCGCCCCATAAGTTTGTGTGCCCCTCCCGGCTTCCATTAACCTTGAGCTCACAGCCATGTTGACCTTTTCCCATTCCTCATGAGTTTTCTTTTCGACAAGAACTCCAGCTAGTGCAACAATTGCCAATGGTAACCCTTTACATTTCTTCAACATCTCTTCTCCTACCTCCTTCAATTCAACATCCTCTGCATCCTTAAGAGCTATCTTCCTTAATAGCTCCCAACTCTCCTCTGCGGTGAGCTTTCTTGGTTCATGGATGTAGAGTTTCAAATTTGGATCACCAACGACGACATCTCTAAACCGACTTGTGACTATGATTTTGCTTTCGTTTTTTCCCATGGGTAATGTTGCAAGGATCTCTTCCAATGCCCGTTTTGTCCACACATCATCAAGGACAATCAAATATTTTCTTTTCTCAAGATATTCGTGAATCTTTTCCCCAACTTCTTGAGTAACGTGTGCCTCATCTGATGACACATTCACCCCACTGATTTTCTTCAATATATAAAGTAGGCCAGTTTGAACAACCCATTGTTTCGAAATCGGAACCCATATCATGGTGTCAAAACATTGTTTGACGCTTTCGTGGTTGAAAAGCTTTCTAGCAAGAGTGGTTTTTCCAGAACCGCCCATTCCCACAATCGACAACACCTGAATCTTGGTCTCGTTTGATTTTTTAGTGAGCAAGCCAACCAACCTTTCGATATCTTCCTTTAGCCCAACCACATGGTCCTCCTTAGTATGTGCATACACAGCTGGTCTCCAAACCTTGTTTTTGTTCGTCCCCTTCCCTACATCGGTTGGTAACCCACTTTCGCCTCGATATCTTTTCAGCATCCCCATGGTTCGGATTATCTTCGTTTTGATGACTTCAATCTCGACGCCTGCTTTGTGGGTATTTACAAGACATTCGCAAAAGCTTAGGCATCTTTTGAAGAAGTCTTTCTTGTTTTGAGCTGGATTAATTCCCTCCAGGATATAGGAATCGATGACATCTTCAGCATCATAAGCAATCCTCCTCACTTGTTTGGTCGTTTCTTTAAGTCGTTCATCCCCTGATTCATCATCTAAGGCTTCCATATCAATGAGAAAGTTGTTCATCATGATCAACTCCTTTTGCATGCTTTCAACCTCATCTTCAACACCCTGTAATAACTTTGCCTCTTGCACTAGTAGCTCCCCGATTTTCCCAACCGCGAGATTCACAATGGAATTCATATCCACTATTTGATTCCCTCCTGCTTAAACACCATTAGAAAAGCCAAGTTTGAGCCAAGTTTTATTAGTGTGATAGAAAGTACTATGTACATATAAATGTTAAGTTTGAGCCAAAAAGAAAATTCCTAAAAAGCATCCATGTGTCTCCCCACTTTTTCAGTGCCTTAATATATTAGAAATCTTCCCAAATCCGAAACCAATCAAATAAGGCTACATGACCTTATCATAATGGTGGACGAACGAGGAAGAAGAGATGAGTTTTGGGGCACTCCACCATTGGGGATTTTGGGGTGGGGTTGCTATTGGGATGGTCATTATTTCGCCAAACACACGATCGCATCCTAGGCCTCTCGGTTAACAATTCACCGACTTCGGAAGCTGAGGACAGATTCTGGCGTCGATCGACAACCTACAAAACTGAGATTCGCCTACAAAGCTACTGAAAATGGGTCTCATCAACCCAGTGTCGGCAACCTGAAAATTCTCCTGTAAAGCTGAGATTCACCTGCAACTCTGCTGAGATTTGCCAGACGAGAAAATGGGCGTGCACATGCCAGCTGCCAAAAATTACGCAATAAAATAACCCTAATTTACAACGGCAAATCCCATCTCTTTCACATCCACTTCGATCGCCTCTATCAATTTCCAGTGATTCAATCAGATTTATGCCCAATTCGAATGGTTTGACTGTTTGAGGTTCAATAAGCAGCTAATTTTACTAAGAAAGCCAACAAATCTAGGGAGAAGCCATCCTTCGGTCCCTCTAAACCAGATCATTCTTAAAATTTTGCTAATCAAACAAGAAGTAAATATACAATACAAGAAATCAAAATAAATTAACGGGAACAAAAGGAATTTACCTCCTCCGATCTGAAACGCGTTGCAAAAGCAAGCAAAAGCAACCCAGTCAACTCCAATAAAAATTATCAGTTTTGAAGTCGTCAAATGGGGTTTTAATAGAATTTTTTTTGGAAATGGTCCAAAAAGAAATAAAAAAAATTGGAGATTAGCCAAAAATCCAGATTTAGCTAAAGTCAAACAGCGACTTTATCCAAGGTTTTTTAAAAAAAATAATAAAATAACAAAAAAAAAATTCAATAAAACTTCTATTTAAGAAAAAAAAAGGCAAAAAAATATAGAGAGAATGGCATCAGATATACCAAAACCGGGTGAGATTTGCAAAACTAACCCCCCCCCCTTGAAAATTTTGCAAAAATAGCAAAAGGCTTGAACAAATGGCAAAAAATAACAGGTTTCTTAAGGGGGTAGAAGGTAAGCGGCAGCGCAGACCCCGGAGGAGGATATCGGCGACGGAACAACCATCTCCTTCGTCTGCAATCCATCTCTCGGACGGTTCTGGCCGGAATCCAAACCCACACCTCTCTCCTCCTTCCTCCTCCAATTGTCCGGTCCGAATCTGTGTCGGCTCCGTCTTCGATTAAAAAACTACCGACTTCAATTTGAGCCCCCACTCTCGACTCCAATTCCTCCGGCAAGAGCGACGCTCACTCCCGACTCCGATTCCTCCGGCGAGAGCCGGAATCTGAACCCGCACCTCTCTCCTTCTTCCTCCTCCAATTGTCCGAATATGTGCCGCCGTTGGAGAAGGCCGGAATTCGAACCCTCACCTCTCTCCTCCTTCTTCCTCCAACCTCCTCCAATTGTCCGAATCTGGGCCACCTCCGATTTCTTATGGTCCGCGTCTTGGGTTGTTGTCGTTAGCATCGTCCCCTTGTACTTTCCCTTCAGAAAGCTCTCGTCCACACAGAACACCTACGACATGAGCAAATGATACGGTTGGCACACATTTGAAGGTACATGGCATGAATGTCAATGTTTCTGGCTTACAAAACCTTTGAACTGGCACATTGTAAAATTAGTAGTGATTGGGACGTACCTTGCGAAGGTGGGGGACTGCCTTCTTCCAGCCCCTGGGGTTGATGAAAGCATACTTGAACTGCTTGTTTGAATCCTACCGGACCCATGTATGTGTTCCTGGGTTCACTGCATGGGTAAGGTCATGACCCTCTTCGAAAGAGCCCCCCAACTGGAAGGAAATTTCATGGGACGGTTCACCATTCTATTATAAAATGTCCTCGTCATCACTACTGAGACATATGACCGATTTCTCATCGTCTTTGTCCTACACTTTGCTTGACCCCTTTGGTTGATGCGTTATCGTGGTTGTGCAGGTTTCAGGCGCTGAATTGTCCATGACAGAGGTTGGAAATTCTGTGCCAGCATCTCGGTTTTCTTGTGCCAGACATGGAATTTTGTATGCCAAACTTTGTACTCTCCATGTTCTTCGGCTCGTTGATGCCAAGGTACGCAGAAGGGATTGCACCTCCGTATGGGTTGGTTTTCGAAGACAAGTCTATCACGATAGACTGGAGGCCTACCTGGGTGCCAATTTCTTTCAATGACACGTACAACGGAGAGGGACACACTCGTTCTTCTATGGTTGAGTTGAGAAACTTGAACGCATCCCAGTCGGACTGGTCGTACACTAGTCGACCACCATCGTAACAAATACGAGTTCTTTCTCCCCTACACTCGTAAAAGTATAAAATGGTTTTAGCAATTTCAATGGGGATATAAACAAAAGGGAAGTAGTTATGTCCAGAAAGAAACACACAAGATAGCTTACCAATTTTTGTTAATGTCCACTGTATGGTATTGGCACGTGTTACTTTTCCTCTGGCAAGTTGAACTCAGTTGTTGTCCCGTTTTCTTTGATGTCCGGCATGTAACCGGTAATTGGCCTCACCTTTGCCTCCCGATCACCTTCAATGGAGACCCTTTTAATTTCTTACCTTGAGCTTCTTAAGCTTCTCTTTATTTTGGCCGAAGAGAGAAGGTAATTTAAAAGCTCCCTTAATCATTGCTCACCCCTTTTTTTGGCGCCAAAAAGGAAAAGATATGTGCATTTAATGCACACATTACATCACTCCTTTTGGCATGTCATCATCCCCATCTCTTGGTGGATTAATTTTTTATTTTTTTTGACCGAGAACCAGTGGTGACTTGGAAGATTTATTTACAAAAGTAGCGAGTGTTATCCCCATTGCAATATTTACCCCTATGCTATTTTGCCAAAGTGGCAAAAAATTGGTATAGTTATTCAAATAATCCAAAAATATATGGGTATAGTCGACTCTACCTAATTAAAAAAATAAAAATACGAAATGAAAGGAAAGTTAAGAAAGTGAAAGGGATGAGAGAGGAGGCCAAGATAGGGAGTGAGAGAGAGTGAGGGAAGCATGTGAAAAGGGATGTGAGAGACAGAGAGATAGGGGTAAAGTCCGAAGAAAATAGGTGGGGGGGGGGGGGGGGGTTCAGTTTTGACAAAATGAGAGAGGAGGGGGTAGGGGTCTAGGGGGAGACTGGGGAGTAGGGGCTACGGGTACGGATCAAAGAAGAAGGTATTTTTTATATATTTTTTTGATTAGGTAAGAATTTGAGAACCAGACAACAAGTTGTAAACCGTCAATATGCAACAAAATAAATAACACAAATCAACCAAAATGAAAGAAACTCCCAAAGTAACCCATAAAACCCATCAGCGAGCGGAGGAGACGAGGAAGGTCTAAGGCGGGCCACGAATGCCGAGGACACGGGAGAGCGCGACGACTCACACGGCGCCTCGACGCCGAGAAGGCGGAGAACAACAACTCACCTTCGGAAAGAGCGAAACATGCGGAAGTGCGGATCACCGACGTTGTCCCCACCTAGATGAGGGATCTTCGAAGACCACGAACACAACCACGATCCTCTCGATCATACAAGATGTCTGATGCTGCAACCCAACTCAGAGCTAAATGTACCCACGCCAACAGAAAGGACAATACGGGCCACACCAGGGAGGAAATCAATCATCACACGAAAATTTGTGTATTAACCCGGAACCAAACTGAAAAGCTCGGGAAGAAATTATTAATAATAATATTATTAAAATTATTCTCTAATCCCATACGTGATTTTAGTCAAACCCTTTCGGGATTTTAGTTAATCCTTTCGGGATTTTGGTCAAGCCCTTTCGGACGGTTAAGAAAGATATATCTCTGGATAATAAAAGAAAACCATACGTAAATTTTATATATATATATATATATATATTTTGATAAGGAAAGAATCCGGGTGGGCTGACCCTACCCGGCAGCATCCTTGCGGATGAGGTCAAGGAGACCTGGATCGTTTTTAATATCGACTCCTCGGACAGAGTGGCTAAGGTGTGCAACCTTATCCGCCACTCTATTGCCCATGCGAGGAACATGCAAGAAAACTACTTCTTCCATAGTCGATAGCAGCACTTGAACATCCGAAAATATTAGTTCGATCTCCCAAGGGCATTTGGATTTCTTATTTAAGTGATCGATGATAATCTTGTTGTCGCCTTCAATCTGGATCTTTCCTATATGTAGTTGACGCACCTGTTGGATCCCTAGTTTAAGAGCTAAGGCTTCCGCTTTTAGTGGATTTTGCTTGCCCAGGCATTGGTGGTGTACTGAAATCGGGTGACCAACCCAGTCCCTAATAATGGCATCTGCCGAGCTTTCTCCGTTAGAAAGCGTTGAACCGTCGAAGTTTAGTTTGAAAGTGCCCAGGGGAGGCTTCCGCCAGGAAATTGTTTTGTGATTCTTACTTTGTTTTTTGCCAAGGTATTGTCAAAGCGGGCGAAAGTCTTCCTTAAAGTCAGCCTCATCAACCGATGTCTTATTCCAGTTATCTATATGGGATTTGATCAGTCGTAAGGCTGTTTCTTTTTACGGGATAGCAACCTGTTGAAATAGATGTTTGTTCCTGACACACCATGTCATCCACCACGAGAAAGCGAGGTTGGTCAGAGCAGAAGGAGGAAGGCTCTTCCCAAGGGTAGATAGGATGGGCTTAATATCCCGGGACTGTGCAATCAAGCAGACAATTTGTTGCCGGTTCTGCGGCGGAATCTGGTCTATCATATCTCTTGGATGAAGGAACACTCCAGAAACAGATGGACCTCATCCTCAGGTGCCGCATTACACATTAAGCAGGTAGGTGGGACCGAAGCACCCCTGTTGGACAACCTGCAAGCGGTTGGGAGGCCATCCTGAGCGATCTTCCAAAGAAAGTTTTTAACTTTCGGAGGTGTGTTAATCTTCCAAAACCAGACATTGTGGTCTGGAAGTTGTGCCGACTGAGCTGTAATCAATTTGTATGCACTAGCCGTAGTAAACCAACCTTCCATGTCCGACCATCAGTATAAGCGGTCTTGCATAGTCGAGGTAGGTAGGGGGATATCTTGGATCTCATGCACTATATCAATTGGGAGAGCTTCTTGAAGCTTTTCTGTCCACCACTTACCCCCCAGAATATAATCACTAACATTTTCGTCTTGATTGTAACTTTGAGGGCATTCTTCCCTGTTTGATAGAGGCGAGGTTGAGATCCAATTGTCTGTCCAAAACTTGATAGCTCGCCCATCTCCAACCGACCAAATAATCCCTACTTTAAACTTATCGATTAGAGCAGACAACTTGGACCATTGCCAAGAGCTAGATCCTTTGTTTTTTTAATCAAAAATACTGACAGAACATAGGTATTTATGTCTAATCACTGACACCCATACATTACTCTGTTCGGCCAGAATTTTCCACAATAGTTTCATTTGGAGAGCCACGTTCATGTCGCTAGATTTTCGAATTCTCAACCCCCCACACTGCTTTGGTTTAATGATCTTATCCCATCTAATAAGCGGTCGGTACTGGAGATCCTTATACCAAAAGAAAGATCGGTTTATCTGGTCGAGTTCTTTGTGCACAGCCGTGGGGAGCATAAAATTTTGCATAGCATATAACGGCTTAGCGGACAGGTTGGAGTTGATCAAGGTGGCACGACCTTGTTGGGAGAGGGCATTAGCCCTCCATTTTGTCAATTGTTGTTTCGATTTACATATGATCTCTTCGAACGTGCTTTTAGTGACTCTTCCATTGATAATGGGACAACCTAAATACATTTCTATCGAATTTTCATTAGGGATATCGAGGCAGGTGCGTAGTTCGAGGATCCTATGGTTCGGGATACCTTTCGTAGCTTGGAAACTAGATTTATGGTAGTTGACTTTTTGGCCCGATACTTTACAGTATGAATCAACAATCGTCTTCACTATGCGTCCTGCATCCAAACTACCTTTTGAGAAAATTATGATATCATCAGCAAAGGAAAGGAACGGAATCATAATTAACCTGTAATACTTGTTTCTCAATAAAAAAAAAGTGTATGTTTTTTTTTTTTGGTTTTCCAAACTTGGCGTGCAAGGCGGAAGCTTAGTGTTGCACACCAAGGATCAGCCCGTCCTTGCAACCAAAGGATTGCGCCTCAGCAGCAGGAACATCTTGGGACCGGCGGCGAAGGGGTAGCCGGAACAGGACGCCGGCGACCAACACCCAGCACCACTCCACACCCAGCCACCAGATCACCCTGGCAACACTCGTCGGCGAAGCCCACCGAACGGGCGCCGACAACGACGAGGGAAGACAGAGGGCCAGAAGCGGCAAGGATTGGACGCCGGAGATAAGCGCGGCGCAGGGCCGTGATCTGGATGCAAAGGCCAGCGCTAGAAGCAAGGGAGGCGAGAGCCAGCAGCGCCGAACGAAGGACCCATCGGAAGCCAGGCCAAGTTGAAGACGAGCTTGCACAGATTCAGAGCGGAGAGAGAGGAAATCGGCAGGAAGGATACCGGGATTCGAAGGTGAAGACCCGATTTGTCAAAGCCCCAAATTGATTGAACAATAAAGGGATTTGTGGCTGAGATTGGTGGGAATCTAGATTCCAGGGGTTGTGGGTAGCCAAAAGAAGTTGAAAGAAACTCCATAGCACAAGGTTGGAGGGGATGATTTGGCCATAGCAGGATGGATTGGGGATAGATTCAGTCGTTTCCTAAGAAACGGGGTTTGCAAAGAGGGTTTCTCTCATTGAATATACTCTCGTTATACTTGTATTTTTTATATATAAATTAAGGAAGAGTCGCTGTTTCTCCCTATATTAACATTTTTTTCCACTTTCCTTTTTTAATTACGAATTTTATCAAAAAAATTATAAAAAAAATACAAAGTCGTTGTTTTAAACAACGACTTTGTTATTTTATTTTTTTTACAAATCCGGGGTAAAGTCGGTCTTTGGCTAAATCGCTAAATAATTTGGATTTTTGGCTAATCTCCAATTTTTATTTTTATTTTACCATTTTGAAAAAAAATTCGTTTTAATAGGTGGAGAAGTATAGTTAGTGCTGCTTCATCGGTTATTTGCTATTATTGGCACCCTCTATAGCTTGACTACCAACCCTTTTTTTGGTGGTTATCAAATGCAGGGGTGCTGATTAGGGGTTTGGAGAAGAATAAAATACGATAAAACAGCACGAAAAAATACGAAAAGAAATAGATACGACACAAACTTGACACGAAATGTTAAAACACAATAATAAATGTAAAGAAATATATACGACACAAAATTGACACAAAATGTTAAAACACGATAATAAATGTGTCGTGTTAAGATTTTCGTGGTTTCCTTATCGGATATCCGACCCAACAAGTTTATTTTTTATTTTTTTAAAATATGTTGATGTTTTGTGTGTGTATATAAATTAAAAAAAAACTCTCCAGTTCAAAAAATAAATAAAAAAACTCAAATTGTTTCAACAAATAGTTCGTGTTGTACACACACGAACAATTTGTTAATGGAAAAGTTGATTCTAAAACTATGAACCAACTAGCAAAGTGGAAAGCTTCATCTTTGTCTCAACAAGGGAGGGCTACCTTAATTAATTCTAACCTATCTGCCAAACCACTGTATGCAATGCAAAGTTTCTTGTTACCATCAAAGATACATCAAAACCTACATCAAATCAACAGATCGTTTTTCTGGAATAAAGACTTACAACATAAACCACTTATAAGTTGGGATCAGGTCTGTAAGTCTAAACATATATGCTGGCGGAGTGGGACTAAGAAAAGCAAAACCAATGAATGAAGCTCTACAATTAAAACTCTTATGGAAAATTCTGGCAGAACCATACAACATTTGGGTAAAAATTATTCAGTATAAGTATTTAAAAACAACCCACATCCTGGATTTTACAAAGAGAAGTAATGCCTCGTGGCAATGGACACAACTACGGAAATTAATCCCAACGCTTAAGGCGGGCCTTATCTGGTCGGTCGGTAATGGAAAAACGATAAAATTCTGGCAGGATGATTGGGGAATATTACAAACCTAAAACAACATTGCACAAATAGTAGTTCTATAGACTTTGAAGAAAGGGTTGAAAACTACATCAGAAACAGATCTTGGGACAAGAAAAAACTATCAACTGGTCTACCAAATGAGATCGTCTCAAAAATTGTTGAAAAACTTCTAGTGCATACAAGTTGGTAACTAGCTCCACAGACGAACAGATTAACGAAAATAATTTGATTTGGAAGCTAGACATACCACCAAAAATTAAAAACTTCCTATGGAAAGTAAGTCAGAATGGCCTTCCTACGACATCCCGCTTGGCTAGGAGAGGGGTGGCGGTCCCTCCTTATTGTGCCATCTGCAATCATCACGAGGAAGATGCAGTTCATATCTTCTGTGAATGCCAGTACAATGACTTTGTCAATAAGCTAGATAGCAACACAAAGAAGCTTGTAGAGGAATCTATCCTTATGTCAAGGGACATCTCAAAAATTATGACAATAATATCCAATAACTTATCTACAAACAAGAAAATTGAAATGGCATTTAGCTAGTGGGTGGCATGGCTAACACGCAATAATTTTGTTTTTGAACGAACTAAACTACCATCTGTAGAGGGATTTAATAAGATATTAAAACTTAATATAGATAACTGGACTAAAGCGTCCCGTCAACAGCAAGCGGAAAAAAGAAGCGTCCAAACAACTAACAAGATCTTAAATGACAAACAAAATCGAATGAACAAATGTAAATGGAAAAAACCCCCAACTGGTTACTTTAAAATAAATTTTGATGGTTCAGCTCCAGCAAATCGCATTTGCTCTGCTGGATCTATCATTCGTGATTGGGAGGGCCACCCGATTTGGTACGGTGCAAAACAAATTGGACCAATCACCCTTGATGTCTGAAGCGGTAGGCTTTGGCTTGGGGTGTCTAAAGCTAAGGAACTTAAACTAAACAAAATAATTATTGAAGGCGACTCCCTTATCATTATAAATCATTTCAAAAGTGGCATTCGTTGCCCTTGGGAAATTGAAATGGTCTTGTCGGACATAGAGATCCTGTTATACGGGTTCAAGGAAGTATCGTTTTCTCATATACTTCGAAAAGGTAATTGTGTGGCAGATAAGGTTGCACATCTTGGCCACGATACCTATAACCCATCTATTCTAAACAATCCAGGTCTTTTGGACCTCATCCGAAAGGATGCGATCGGGTAGGATCCGCTATGGTTTCACCCGAATTATTACCTAATAAAAAAAAATTAGTTCGTGTCGTGTTACACGGGTATTCAACACGGAACCGTTTCATATTTTCGTGTCGGGTATCCAATACTAATCATGTTGTATTCGGATCGGAGTTTTCGACGTTAACGGTTTCGAATACCCGATACGATTAAACGTGTCGTGTATCCTGTTATGCACACCCCTAGTGTTGATGCCAACATAACAAGTAGCCTGTATAATAAGAGCAAACACTGGCTCTCTTAGTTTTTTTCACAAAACAGAAACTGATCTCGCATCCATACAAAACCCGGTAAAGACAAATTAGAGCTGAAATTGTAGCAAAATTATGTTGCAAACAACAGAGATATTTGCAGGTGAAGAAAGCAAGGATTCAGGTGGACTAATAATATTCACAGCGATAAAAATGTCATATCTGCTGTCTATTAGAGATGGTAAAAGCTATGTAGAGTATTGCTCATCCTCGTCCATACACTGCATCCATTATCAGTCCCTACATTGCAAAACCCCAAGATAAGTTTATCACTTGTCAGATCCAAAATATTTTACAACAAATCAGGAAGTAATCTTAGGCAGCTGAACAAGTAACACTCAGAGTAACTGGTTCTAGTGTTCTTGTACACACAAGAAATTCGCAAGATAAAAGCAATCTTCAATTCACAAAGTAATCATCATACTGACTGCAGCAGACCGAAAATCCATCTCACCTCCATATCAAATACAGAAATGAAAACATATGACAGAGGGGATGGGTAGACTAGGTTACAGTTGGAAGGTATATATCATCTCTGATATGATACCAATAACACAACCTGCTGGAGACTGAAAACAAATTCAACAATCATGCCAAAAAAAAAACAGCATACCAGAATGTGACAGAAGTGATGGATACTACAGAATACCAAATAGAACAATTGGAGGGTGAAAAGAGTAAGAATTCAGATGGACTATTTCCCATTTGAATAAGTAACTAATACGTACAATGCATCGTGAATATTCATACATTCCAACTGCGCAAAATATGAAATCTTGCCCATCAAGATCCTTATCCACTTCCTCGTGTAATTCTCTATTCATAGGGCAATATACATGGGTCACAAGTGCAAGTAACCCTGAATACATGTAGGAATGTAGGATTACAACATTATTAATGTGGATTTCAGTCGAGATTCATCACCTCTTTCACTGAGTTTGGATCCGTCTGTGCTGCTTCATTACTTTGTATTTGAAATGGTTTCTCTGTCATCTATGGGAGGGAATACAAAAGAAATGTATCATGGACACAGACTGTATTCCATCCTGGACTTCATGAACTTCTGCCAAGTCTTAGGAACTTGTTTTGCACTGTCGAAAGCACCCTTTGTGGTTACTAAAAAGAGGTCAAGTTTGCTAGTACAAAGCTAGATGATAGCTTCTTACTGCAAAGTGTAGGTTAAGTAGGTTGGAAGCTCATGCAGATTGGAGGGTTCACCTTTACCAAAGCAAGTATTGACGAAGGAAGACTCCATAATCCGTCTCCGCATATCAATCCAGATGCCACTGCAGGGATCATTAAGCTTGCTTTCCGACTGTCGAGTTTGTGAAAAACAAACACAACCAAGCTGCCCACACACATGTCTATAGCAAAGTACGCACCAACTAAGAAAGGAACAGCCATTGCCATTGGAAGTGGGGCCCACTTCCTTATCTTATTGGGAGACAAATCTCTTATCAAGTTGAGTATGATCGCAAATGCAAAGAAGCCGTAGCAGAGCTGCAAGCAGTGCTGAGGCAGAGCCGAGAAGCCTTGGACTCCAAGAATTGCCATGTTCCGGTAGATAAGAGCATAAGGAGCTTTGTACTCTCCGTCAGGATTTCCCACATCAAATGCGTTGTAGAAGAGGAAGAAGGTGAGGGGAGATACCACACACCCAATGGCAGTTCCGATGGCTTGGCTAAGAACCATCGATCTTGGGGAAGTCAGAGTGAGATGGCCAGTCTTCAGATCTTGCATGAGGTCAGAGGATACGTATACTATGGCTTTGATCAGTCCGCAAGCCACGAGTCCAGCAACCACTCCTGAGTTCTGGCCAGCCAAGTCAGCTAGGATAAAGAGGGCAACCTTGCCATAATTGTAGGCCATGTTCATGTCTGTCAAACCAGCACCGTATGCATTGCAAAAGCTGAGAGTAGGGGCAAGGATGTAGGCAATGACCACATAGTACCACTTCAACTCAGGGAACAGAAGGGGGATAACAATGACGGAAACCACTGCCAAGACTGCGTATCCGGTGCAGGCAAGCCAAACAGGAATAGTTTCTCTCACAGAGATTTCGTTCCTTTGAAGATCATCCAGTGGTTGATTATGGGTCTCCGAAACTGAAATTTATCAAACATAAACTAAATGTCAGTTTTATTACTCTCCCGTCTCCCTTTGGGTACACGATTGGGATTTGGGAACCCAGCTAATAGAAAATATGTCCTTTTTCCTATCTTTTAAAGTTCTGTGGGCATATCACAGAAAAACTGAAGCCACCTTCAGGTTGCAGAAGAAAGGTAGATATAACAAGTTGCAGAAGCAAAATTAAAGGAAAGACTTACAAGTTCTGATGTTCTTGTCCTTCAGTCTGGCATATATACTTCCCTGGTGAAAAAGATTACCTTGAGAAGATTTCGTTCCTTTGAAGATCATCCAGAGTGGTTGCATTGATTATGGGTCTCTGAAACTGAAATTTATCAAACATAAACTAATCTTAGTTGCATTATATTACTCTCCTGTCTCCCTTTGGGTACACAATTGGGAACCTAGCTAATAGAAAAATAAATAGCTAATATGTGACAATTAGGAATATTAGCGAACTACTCAACAAAATTTTCATAAATATGTTACTTTTCCCTATCAGTTAAAGTGTTTGTACGCACATGGTTAAAGAAGATCATAAGGGACAGCTCAATTGAGTACATTTTTTCGTGCCTTTGCAATAGAAAGGGATGTGGAAAATTTGCTTAAATACATTTGGGATGGTGTTTCTGTTGCATCGATCCAGAAGCTGGCGTACAAGAGTACTTGCTCCTTGTAATCCCTTGCTTGCATTTGCACTGGATGCTTCAGCTGATCTCCAATTAAGTTTATTGCCCTGTCATTCTCAAGAGGCGATTTCAAATTATGTTCTTATAGGCAGATCAAAATGAATATATTGAAGGTGTGCACGTTTAGGAAAACTTACTTGAATTGTCAGTGCAAGAGCGAATTAATCATCACTCTTTTAACTGAAAATTTTCACAACAGGGATATGCCGTATGATTTGAGCATCTTCTCCGTCCTCTTGTCTTAATCTCCTATAAAAACCGGGTTCCATTTGAATCAACCATAGTTCATTCAAGGTGGTAATGAATTTCAGTCCTTCCGGAAGCCTTGTCAATCTCTTACAATCATAAATCGACAACTTGTTGAGTTGGCACATTGCTCCCTTCTTTATACCCCATTCATCTAATTTTGGAAGACCATATATCAGAAGATCATTGAGCTTTGAAAACAGGCCCTCGTAGCAAGTCCACTTACTGCCATTATTGTAGGACTCAAACCCTAACTCCAAGATCTTTAGGTTGGGAAGTCTTCCTAAAGCTTCAAGTGTTGCTTCTGTTTCAATTTTTGTGCTCCACAATTGTAGCTTCTTAATACCAAAGGGAAACTGGAAGCAAGCCGAACCATCATCTATTCTTCCATTTAATGTTAATTTTCTCAGGCGTCGGGAATTGACAATACCCTCTAAATTCTTCAACACAGTCTCTTTTTCATCTCCACTTTCACATCCAGTGTTCCACTGGACCCACTGCAACACCAATGAACAAAGACGGTCGAACTTTATACTTGGGCATTGAAATACCGCCTCAAGCTGCTCATTGCTTGTTATGCCCTCTATGCGGAGCTTTTGAACACCTTCACTTAATTTAGGAAGCTCATTCAACATCCAGCTACCCGCTTTTGTCCAGAGAGTTTGCAACTGGTGTAGGGTATGAAACCTGGTGCCCTCCTGAGGATCACAAGGTAAATATATATGTCTAAGGCCTTCTATTTCCCAAACACCATTCGATATTTTCGCGTAGTCTCCATTAATATCGAGGTTCCTGTAGTCTAGTGTCAGAAGGTTACGCAAGTTCCCAATAGAAGAAGGCAGTTTGGTGATATTTGTGGCCAATAAACCTAAATACCTCAGAAGAATTAAGCTCCCAATCTCTTTTGGTAAGGTACCGTCGGAAGTTATGAGGCCTACGAGGATTAGGACTCGAAGGAGCCTGAAGTTCTCCAGGATAGGCAATATACTCAACTGTGCTCTCTCGCCAAAATAAATCCAGTAATTATACTGAACAAGAGGAGTTGCAGAAAGATAAAGAGATCGAAGGCGCCGGTTGTTTGACAAAACCCTCTGTAAACAAACATATATACATTAATTCAATAAATAATCTTAATAATGAAATTAATTTGGCCTGTTTGGCTCAATATAGATTAATCTAACTTCATATTAGATTATAAGATTAAAATCTAGATGAATTTTTTTATGAGATATATTTATTTTAGCATAGATTAAAATGTTAGATTAGAGAGATATCCGGGATTCACAAAATCATATCTTTGATATTGTTAATATTGTATTCACTTGTAATCCTACCTATATACATGAGGAGATAGAATGAGATTCCTTTGAGGACTCAATTTACCCTAATCATCTCAAATTACATAAAAGAGTAAATTCTTGTTTGGCATGCAAATTACATACGGAGTATTAATCTAGCTTAAGATTATAATCGGATGTGTTTTTTTTTTTTTTTTTTTTCAGAATTAAAGACATCTTATATTATACGGAGTAAAGTTTTTTAACAAAATACATTTTTATTTTTTAAAACAAAAATGTCTTATCAAATATAACTAATTCATTCAGTTGAATTACCGCCCTCTATTTTTATTAAAAGTTTCAAACTTCTGCCGCAGTCAGGCACATTGGTAAGGAGTAAGGGGAGGGGTAAGGAGGTCCCAGATTCGATCTCTGCCTCCGCCTCTTTTCCGTCAAGGTTTACCTTACTCCATACCACTGGGTCGAGTTGGTCGGTGTAATCCGGTTTACCTTGGTTCCTCGTCATAAAAAAAAAAATTCAAACTTTTGGTTACTTTTTTTTACAGTAATTCCATTGTTTAACGAATAATGGTTTTTTAAAAAAAACACCACATAAACAAGGTTTAATTATTTGAACAAAACACTTTCTTAAAAATATTAACAAAAAACACCATATACTCCCTTCAATTGACCATCAACCTCTATTTTTCGGTCAAATGTTAAATAACCTTCTGTTAACTCCACCTTGATGATAAGACCTTATTAGAGGTTAATAAGGCCTTACTGGTTGACGAAAGTCAAAACCCTGGTTTCCAGGTTTTGGTAACATCTTACCATATTTGCTCAAGTGTTACACGAGCTCAACGTTAATGAGATGTTTTTAATGGGCCTATTTTATTGAGTTTACAATTCCAATTTTCATGACCAATATATTATTGGGCCTAAATGTATGGGCCATCTTTGAAGTTCAGACTTCGGTAGATATATATATTTGGTTTGAACTCTTTACATTCTATCTTATCTAACCAAATATATATGTTAGCTTGTTGTTGAGATTTTTTAGGGCTTTGATTGAATAAGTCTTCAACAACCAATGTTTCAAATCGATCAAATCCTATAGGCAGATCCCATGCGTATTCAAGTGAAGCTTCTGGAACGATTTTCAAAAGACTATAGCTTCTCCTAGGCGAATATCTTGCAATGTCTCTCAACAAACCTTGAAGCTGAATTCAAACGTTCAATTCAAAGATTGGACGGGCGGGCCTTTATAAGGAGAAGAGGAGGATTGCAGTCGGTACAAGTTTTCACCCCGGCGCATAAAGTCTTATGCAATCTCTTGTCTCCTGCAAACAATCGATCTCACATCTCTCTTTGCTTTGAGCGTTGTTATTTGTTTGAGTGTGTGAGGTTTCTTTTAAGCTTTTTAGTACGATTCATTAGGGTTATACTAAGGGTTCTTTATCCAAACGTATAAGGTACTCCGGTATCCATAGAACTTTGTTTCACTGGTGTGTTTGGGTTACTAGATAGGAAGTTAGTTTAGAAGAGGGAAGGTCTCTTCTAAAGGTTGTATCTAGAACTCATAGGAAGAAGTGAAATAAAGTTGTGTTGAATTCTACGGGTTGGATAACCCTAGGCGGGGACGTAGGCAAGGTTGTGTCGAACCTCGTTAACATATCGTGTGTTCTTTACTTTCTGTCCTTTATCTTTCTTTTTATTCTTTGCCTTGCTTATTATTCGCTATTCTAGTGTTAACTCGTTTCTGTGTTTCAGATAAGGTCTTATCTTTGTTGGTAAGGTCTTACAGTTTATGATATTACGAAAAGTTGTCATACTCTATTCACCCCCCCTTCTAGAGTATTTGTTTACTATTTATTTTCCTATTCCGCACTTCACCTAACAATCACATTTTATTTTAGTGACCAAAATAATCTTAATTAATTAATTAATGAAAAAATGAAATTAATATATACAAATATTGTGATTATCTTTTTATACCAAGTCATCTTTATTTTTTTTTAAATAATTAATAAAGTACATATTTTTATTTAGAATTAAAAAATACAGTATACTATTAAAGATAGTTTGGTAAAATATATAATCCTATACTCCCTTTGGTTTTTAATAAAAAAGTCTTTTTGAATTTTACACACTTTTTAAGAACATAAAAATTATTATGAAATATTAACTTTTTTATAATTTTTTTTTAATAATTTGATACTTATTAGTAAAAGTATAAAATTATTAAAAAAATTGATAAAAATGTTACTCCGTACTAATATTTTTATGACAGTAATATTTTTATGGAATTAATTTATTTTTAAAATAATTGATTAAATAAATGTATATTTCGACCACTAAAATAAAATATCATCGAAAAATTAAAACATTTGACCGAAAAATAGAGGTTGGTGGTTCAATCATGGATATTATCATATTAGGTGTTTTTTGTTGAAAAAAATATTTTACAATTTGTATTGTTAAAAAAAACACTATTATATGCTAACTTGTCTTTTTAAAAATAAATTAGTTAAACAAAAAATTTCAATGTCACCAATGGTTACAAAATAAAGGTTGGAGCTTTAATGCAAAAGAATTATATTATATAATGTGTTTTAGTTTAAATTTTTAAAAAGTGTTTTGTTAAAAAAATATTAAAAAGATTTGTTTTGGGGAAAAACTAAAAGGGAAAAAAGATGAAATCCAACTTATTTAAGAAAGAAGTACAATATATCTAACTATGAAAAAAAAAAATTAATTGTCTTACTTATCATTATAAGAATGAACTATTGTTCGACGTATCTGTGACACTCTTTTATCCCGGTCAGATAATCCCGTTGAAATTATCTCAAGGAAATCTAATTCTTTGGCCTTCTTGATACATATATCTCTCATCAGATCATGTATTTCAATGCTCTTTGATTTTCCTTCGTAGTTTCTCTTTGCGACACGGACCACACAACGACCAATCAACTCATTCATATATGCTCGACCCAAATCCTCTAGCGTCTCTCCTTCTTGGAGGTCTTTAGATGAGATAAAACCTTCTCCTATCCACATTCTAATTAGCATCCCAACTGGAATCTCGGCGTCCTCCGGAAACAAACCCAAATAAAGAAAGCATGGCTTCAATTCTCGTGGCAAATCATTATAACTTAATGATAACATTTGCTTTACCGCCTTGTACGTTTGTGTGCCACTCCCGGCTTCCATCACCCTTGAGCTCATAGCCATTTTGACCTTT
The DNA here is from genome assembly GCA_037127255.1 of Persicaria tinctoria. Classification (NCBI taxonomy): domain Eukaryota; kingdom Viridiplantae; phylum Streptophyta; class Magnoliopsida; order Caryophyllales; family Polygonaceae; genus Persicaria; species Persicaria tinctoria. Next base: position 4,542,427 of record JBANSL010000005.1, on the reverse strand, counting down.
TCCCATTCCTCAAGAGTTTTCTTTTTGGCAAGAACTCCAGCTAGTGCAACAATTGCCAATGGTAACCCTTTACATTTCTTCAACATCTCTTCCCCTACTTCCTTCAATTCGGCATCCTCTGCATCCTTAAAAGCTATCTTCGTAAATAGCTCCCAACTCTCCTCCGCGGTGAGCACCCTTGGTTCGTGGAAAGATACTTTCAAATTTGGATCACCAACGACGACATCTCTAAATCGAGTTGTGACTATGATTTTGCTTCCGTTTTTCCCCATGGGTAATGTCGCAAGGATGTCTTCCATTGCCTGATTTGTCCACACATCATCAAGGACAATCAAATATTTCCTTTTCTCAAGATAATCGTGAATCTTTTCCCGGACTTCTTGAGTAACTTGTGCCTCATCCGATAGCAAATTCAGCCCGCGAGTAATTTTTTTCAATATATAAAGTAGGCCAGTTTGAGCAACCCATTGGTGCGAAATCGGCACCCATGTCAAGGTGTCAAAACATTGTTTGACACTTTCGTGGTTGAAAAGTTTTCTAACAAGAGTGGTTTTTCTAGAACCGCCCATTCCCACAATCGACAACACCTGAATCTTGGTCTCATTCGATTCTGTAGTGAGCAACCCAACCAACCTTTCGATATCTTCATTAAGACCAACCACATGGTCCTCTTTAGTATGTGCATACACAGCTGGTCTCCAAACCTTGGTTTTGTTAGTCCCCTTCCCTCCCTCGGCTGTTAACCTACTATCGCCTCGATATCTTTTCAACATCTCTATTGTTTGGAGTATCTTCGTTTTGATGACTTCAATCTCAACGCCTGCTTTGTGGGTGTTTACAAGGCATTCGCAGAAGCTTAGATATCTTTTGAAGAAGTTCTGCTTGTTGTGAGCTGGATTGATAACCTCAAGTATATAGGACTCGATGAAATCTTCAACATCATAACTGATCCTCCTTATCTGTCTGGCGATTTCTCGAAGTCGTTCATCACCCAATTCATCATCCAGGACTTCCATGTCAATGAGAAAGTTGTTCATCATGATCAACTCCTTTTGCATGCTTTCAACCTCCTCTTCGACATCATGCAAGAGCTTGGATTCTTGAAGTAGTAGCTCACCGATTTTTGTGACTGCGAGATTCACAATGGAATCCATAACCTCTATTCGATTCCCTCCTGATTGAAAACCACAAGAAAAGCCAACTAGCCAATTAGTTTGAGCCAAGTTTTATTGTTGTGATAGAAAGTAGCTAGTCAAAGTACTATATATATAGAGGGTGGTCTGGGTGCACTCACCCGTTATGGTGTTAAAGGTTAACAAATCAGAATCATTGGATAGAACCGAATCATTCTTGAATTGATACTCAAACGAATAATGACTCTCAAATTACCGAATACTAACTCTGAACTTGCCAAATAATCGATAATCCGTTTACTTTTTATTTCAAATTGGCCATTTATCAACGAATACTAACTCTGAACTTGCCAAATAATCGAAACTTGACAGACAAAATTTGCAACTATTCAAAACTTGCAAAAGTGTGAGTCAATTTTGCAACTATTCGATAAGTCGATAGTAATTATTCTCTAAGTTGATATTAATTATTCGTTAAATCGAAGACCAGAGAAGTGACCCATAAGGCGCGTGAATTTTGTCTGTCAATGCTCGCCTCCAAATCTTCATCATCACTCTCATAGTGCTTCTTGACAATCGAGGATGAGCATTAATGGAATGGAGGTGGAAATACATTTGCAACAATGGAGAGGATGAATCTGGGATATGTCATAGCCAAAGGTTGATGGTGGAGCTAGTGGTGACATTGATTGTTGAAGCACGAACAAGTAGAAGGAGAGATTAGCGGAGACGGCATATCTAGAAGAAGGGGGACAGTGCATGTGACAAGGAAGGGAGAGGCGGAGGCGAAGGCGAATATGGAGGGTCTAAGAAAGACCAGAGGGGATGGTAGAGGTGGCAGATTTGGAAGAAAGGTATGGGAAAGACGATCCAGCAGAAAGAGTGAACTTGCCCAGCGAGGGGTGTTCGGTGTTTTGAGACGATTGCAAAGGGTCGGAGCCTCGGAGGCATAGATCTGGGAGAGTGGGAAGGAGATGAACAAATCTCTTAATTTTTCATTTTTAGCCCAGATTTTTTCATTAATTATAATTTCACGCCAAAGTAATTGTTTGTTTGATAATTTTAGCAATTGTATCATTATTGGTTTAATTGGATATAGTTTTTATATAAATTTATAATTTTTAAAGTTTGTATTATTTTTTATTCACCGTTGATCGTTCATATTGTTTTGAGTTATTTTTTCGTAGATGAATAAAGTATAAACTTTCCAACGCCAAATCCCTATCTCTTCTTCACATCCTCTTCGCCTCTATCAATTTCCACTGATTCAATCTATGCCCAATTTTGAATGATTTGAGGTTCAATAAGTAGCCAATTTTACAAATCACTCCAAATCTTAAAGAAAGTCAACAAATCTGGGGAGAAGCAATCTCACTACAACCCTCTCTAATGCATACTAACAAGTGCTAATCAAGCAGTTGTACAAAATCAAACAAGAAGAGAATATGTACAATACAAGAAATCAAAATAAATGAATGGGAACAAAAGGAATTTACCTCCTTCGATCAGTTGCAAGTGTTCGATCTGAAACACGTTGCAAAATCAAGAAATCTCACTGCAATCCTCAAAAGCCAAAACTCCAACAAATTCTCAGTTTTATGCTGAAAATGGGCTTTTCACTACTACAAAAACTGTCTTGACTCATAAATTCAAATAAAAAAATGTTGTCCCTCAATTATTTACAATTACAAAATATTGTTACTTTCTACATCTTGATTACCAACCATACTCTCAATTATTTGCAATTAAAAATATTGCCACCCCAAACTTGACTATAACCATTTTTTTATGACTATCAAATGCACGGGTGCTGATGCTAACAAAACAAGTAGCAGAGCAATTAAACACGGGCTCTCTTAGTTTTTTTGTTCACAAGAGATCGAGAAACTGACAAATTTGACAAGTCCACAAAGGGAGTTTATTGATATATATATTTTTCCCTCTTTGATAATCTAATCTTATATATTGTGCAAGTGTTTAACTAGGTAGTATTTAGAATGGTGTATAACTAGGTAGTATTTAGAATGGTGTATGAGATCTCTATATTTGTTTGGATTGTTCGACACTTGTATCGATATGACGACGAGTGTTTCTGGCCGAGTTGGAGGGTGGTTCCAGCCCAACAGTTAAGACTCCAAATGTGCCAAAATTGCAGCAAAATTATGTGACAAACAGCAGAGATGTTTGCAGGTAAAGAAAGCAAGGATTCAGGTGGACCAATAATTAATATTCCAGCGACAAAAATGACATAGCAGAGATGTAGAGTGTTGCTCATCCTTGTCCATAGTCCATACACTGCAAAACCCCAAGATAAGGCTATCATTTGTCAGATCCAAAATCTTTTACAACAAATCAGGAAGCAATCGAAGACAGCTGATCAACAAGTAACGCTCAGAGTAACTGGTTCTAGTGTTCATGTACACACAAGTAAATAAGGGATGCTTTCCCACTGCGATCTAGCAGTGGGAAAATAATTATATATCCGTCTCCTGAAACTATCTAGGCGACGAGACATAAAGAAAAAACTCCGTCGCCTGAATGCTTTCATAGCCCTATGGACCGCTCAGGAGACAAAATAATTATATATCCGTCTCCTGAAACTATCTAGGCGACGAGACATAAAGAAAAAACTCCGTCGCTTGAATGCTTTCATAGCCCTATGGACCGCTCAGGAGACAAAATAATTCTATATCCGTCTCCTGAAACTATCTAGGCGACGACACATTAAGAAAAAATTCCGTCGCCTGAATGCTTTCATAGCCCTATGGACCGACTCAGGCGACGAACTTATGACACTGAACTCGTCGCCTGAGTCTTAATGGGCGGGCTTGGATGGCCCTTGGCCTCTGACAACATCATCAGTCGACGAACAGTTTTTCCGTCGCCTGAGTTAACTCCGCCGACGGACATACAGATGGTCGTCGACTGAATGGTGGAAGGATGAAAGCACCCGACCACAACTCAGGCGACGGAAGTTCGTCGCCTGAGTTGTCAGAGGGCGAAAAACACCTTTCAGGCGACGACTTTGGTCCGTCGCCCGAAAGTCCATCTGGCGTAGTGAGAGACGATTGGACATCTTTCAACTTGGCCTCTCGATTGTGAGGAGTTGCGAGCTCGCGCTTCTTATGACTATAAGGTCGAAGAATCGTGCGGTAGCGACGGAGGCAAGAGCGCCTCGCGGATCAAGGACCAGAGAGCCTGTTACAATCGAGCGGTGGATGCGAGCAGCGGTTAGAGTCGAGCGGCAGAGCAGCCATTCTCCACCTGGTAACGTTGCGAGCGGCGTTTAAAGCGACGAGGCCACCGTTGTGCTGCAAATATCCCACTATATTTTGATTTAGGGTTTAAAAAGATTTAAGGGCTTGTTTGGGATGGGTATATAGATATAGGCTATGGGTATAGAAAGCCTAATATCTATATACCCCGTTTGGTATAATTAGTCAAATTAGTATATAGATATGGATCCTATATCTCCTATCTACTTATTCAAGGGTTTTTCTCACCTTTGGATATCTATCAAATTTGGGGGATATGGGGATATAGGAAAAAAGACGTTTTTGCTCGTTCGCTTCCATTGCCAGGTACTGAGCAGATACAATTTCTTCTCCTTCTCCTTCTTTTCTAGAGATCTGCTCACTATTACATCTTGCCAAACTTGCATCTGTGTGAAGTGTTGTTCGAATTTTTTTTAGGGTTCGATTTTTTTTTTCCGCTTGCATCTGTTCTTCTTCTCTATGCTGTTCAAAATTGCTGTTCGAATTTTATGTTGTAATCACTTGTATATGCTCGACTTTATGCTATGTGAAATTGATTCGAATCAATTTCTGTTCGAATTTTTTTCTCAAACGAATGTCACCGGTATGCTGTTCGAAAGAGGGTTCGAAATTTCGGCTCGACTTTTTTTTTCGCTTGCATAGTTGCATCTGATCTTCTCTATGCTGTACGAAATTAAAATGGTCCTAATTATTTTGTTCTCTAATTTGTTCGAACATTGACCATTAGGGGTTTGAAATTTATTTTTTCACCTATATGTTGTATGAACATGTCAAAAGTTACAAGGTTTTTGGTTCATTTTGATTACATTTTCTCTTTTTTGTTTTATTCTGATATCTATATACCCTTTCCAAACGGCAGATATAGGATATAGATATCAATCTCATACCCATACCCAATACCCATAGCCTGATATCTATATCTCATACCCATAGCCTATATCCTATATCTATATACTCTTCCCAAACGGGCCCTAAATGTAATTATTTAAAATATATCTTATCAATAGACCAAATCTATATTGCTAATATACGCTGAATCAAAACTCATAGATTAAAATGTCACCACTCACCACCATGAAGTGTTGGGAATTAAAAGAACTCACAGATCTTGCATCGATCCAAACGCGCACTTAAAAGAGCGTTTTGCTTCTTCTTCGATCTTTGACCCATTAATTGCCCTACAGTGATGTAATGTATGTTTCTATCAAAGTCCGACTCGGACCGATGACTGGGGGTCGTGTGCACGGGCGCACATGCGCTAGTAGCCTAGCACACGAGCCGAGTGAGGTTCCATTCTAAAACCAATTGGCAATAGAAGGAGTAGCCCACCGACTCATATACTAGGGCTTGATATGTTCAACTTTCCGATGTGGGACACTTTGGTCTCATTCACATCTGTAACAGTTCCTTTTAATTCGTGGCATTGTGTGCATCATCGGTCCACTTAAGTTCATCGTCCTGCCATTTGCAAGAAGCAATTTCAAATTTTCGATTATGTTTTCCCCGATGTATGATCAAAATGAGAAAGTTAAGGTATAATGTAGTAGTTTAGGAAAAACTTACTTGCAAGACGAAATTGATATTCATTATCAAAAAATTTCACAACAGGGATATTCTGAATGATGTGAGCATCTTCTCTATCCTCTGGTCTTATTTTCCTGCGAAATTCGTGTTCCATGGGAACCAACTGTAGCTCTTTCAAGGAGGTAACGAATTTCAATCCTTCAGGAAGCCTTCTCAATCCCTCACAATAAACAATAAACAACTTGTTGAGCTGACACATTGCTCCCTTTTCGATACTCCAATCTTGTAAATTTGGAAGTTCCCACATCCAAAGCTCATTGAGTTGAGAAAACAGGCCCTCATAGCAAGTCCACTTAGTGCCAATGTAGGAGTCTTTCAATAACTGCATGACCTTTAGGCTGGGAAGTCTTCCTAAAGCTTCGAGTATTGCTTCTATTTCAGTTTTTGTGTTCCACAATTTTAGCTTCTTAACACCAAAGGGAAACTGGAAGGAAGCTGCTCTATCATCTATTCTTCCGCTCAATACTAACCTTCTCAGGTGTCGGGAATTGACGATACACTCTAAATTCTTCAACACAATCTCTTTTTTAGGTCCACTTTCACCTTCATATTCATGCCCATTGTCCCAGTACAAGGCCAATGAACGAAGACGGTCAGAGTTTATACTTGGGCATCGAAATACCACCTCAAGCTGCTCATTGCTTGTTATGCCCTTTATGCGGAGCTTTTGAACACTTTGACTTAATTTAGGAAACTCATCCAATATCCAGCTACCTGCTTTTATCCATAGAGTTTGCAACTGGTGGAGGATATCAAACTTGGTGCCCTCTTGAGGATCACACGGTAAATATATATGTCTAAGGCCTTCTATTTCCCAAACACCATTCGGTATTTTCGCATAGTCTCTATTAATAGCGACGTTCCTGTAGTCTAGTGTTAGAAGGTTACACAAGTTGCCGATAGAAGAAGGCAATTGGGTGATATTTGTGGACAATAAACCTAAATACCTCAAAAGAATTAAGCTCCCAAACTCTTTTGGTAAGGTACCGTCCGAAGTTTCGATGCCTACGAGGTTAAGGACACGAAGGAGCCTGAAGTTCTCTAGAATAGGCAGTATACTCAGCATTTCTCTCTTTTCACGATAACCCCAATAATAATATCCAACAACAGGAGTTGCAAAGAGGAAAAGAGATCGAAGGTGCCGGTTGTCTGACAAGAAATGACAAAACACTCTGTATACAGACATAGATTAATTCAAGAAATAATATTAATAATGAAATTAATTTAAATTGTAATAATGGCAGGAATGAACTCAAAACATAGTATATAAATTGTATTTCTCATTTAAATCTTAATTTGAATAATATATCCCAAGGTATTTTAGATGAATCAATCTTGATACCATTATACAGTAGTAGTAGTTTGTTATGTTTATATTTCTTTTTCTTTTTTTAACAATTGATGAATCAATATATCTTTATACCATCATGAAAGTTTTTTTCTTTAAATAATGCACCTTATATAATATAATTCATTCAATTAAACTGCACCATCGTTTATTTTTCAGTCAATTGTAATATAACCTTCTAATAACATTTTATTTTAGTGACCAAAATGATTTTAGTTGAATAAAAAATGAAAGTAAGATAAAAATATTTTTATTATCTTTTTTTATACCAAATCAACTTTATTTTTTTAAAATAAATTAAAATACATATTCTTTTTTTTAGAATTACAAAATATATTAAAGGTGGGTTGGTAAAATAGGAAATCTTATAATAATTTTATAGAATTAATTTATTTTTAAAATTAATAAATTAAATAAGTGCATATTTCGGTCAATAAAACAAAATATCACCAAAAAATAAAATATCTGACCGAAAAATAGAGGTTGGTGGTTCATTCAAAGGGATTTTACCATATTAGGTATTTTTGTTAAAAAAAAATTTATTATATGATAAGGTGCCTTTTAAAAAAATAAATTAGTTAAACAAGGGAATTTCAGTGTCACCAATGTTTAGAAAACAAACGTTGGTGCTTTAATTGAATTAATTGTATTTTTAAAAAAACTAAAAAGTGTTTTGGTAAAAAAAAAATTATAAATTATTTCGTAGGGGAAAACCTAAAAAATATAAAGAGGGAGATCCAACTAATTAATGAGTAGAATATATGTACAAATGAACTGAAAAGTAACTATCTTACTTGTCATTATAAGAATGAACTACCGTTCGACGTGTTTGTGACACTCTTCTATCCCAGTTCGAGGATCTAGTTGAAAAAGTCTCAAGGAAATCTAGTTCTTTGGCCTTCTTGATGCATAAATCCCTCATCAGATCATGTATTTCAATGCTTTTTGTTGTTCCCTCACAGTTTCTTCGTACAACACGGACCACACAACGACCAATCAACTCGTTCATATATCCCAGACCCAAATCCTCTAGCGTCTCTCCTTCATGGAGGTCTTTGGATGAGATAAAGCCTTCTGCTATCCACATTCTAATTAATATCCCAACTGAAATCTCAGCATCTTCCATAAACAGACCCAAGTAAAGAAAACATGGCTTTAGTTCTCGTGGCAAATCGTTATAACTTAATGATAACATTTCCTTTACCGCTCCATACGTTTGTGTGCCCCTCCCGATTTCCATCAACCTTGAGCTCACAGCCATGTTGACCTTTTCCCATTCCTCAAAAGTTTTCTTTTTGGCAAGAACTCCAGCTAGTGCAACAATCGCCAATGGTAACCCTTTACATTTCTTCAACATCTTTTCCCCTACCTCCTTTAATTCAACATCCTCTGCATCCTTAAGAGCTATCTTCCTCAATAGCTCCCAACTCTCCTTTGCAGTGAGCTCCCTTGGTTCATGGATGGATACTTTCAAATTCGGATTACCAGTGACGACATTTCTAAATCGAGTTGTGACTATGATTTTGCTTCCGTTTTTCCTCATTGGTAATGTCGCATTGATCTCTTCGAATGCCTGATTTGTCCACACGTCATCAAGGACAATCAAATATTTTCTTTTCTCAAGATATTCGTGAATCTTTTCCCCGACTTCTTGAATATCTTGTGCTTCCTCCGAAGGCACATTCACCCCACTGATTTTCTTCAATATATAAAGTAGGCCAGTTTGAGCAACCCATTGTTTTGAAATCGGCGCCCATGTCACGGTGTCAAAACATTTTTTGACGCTTTCGTGGTTGAAAAGCCTTCTAACAAGAGTAGTTTTTCCAGAACCGCCCATTCCCACAATCGACAACACCTGAATCTCAGTCTCGTTTGATTTTGTAGTGAGCAAGCCAACCAACCTTTCAATATCTTCCTTAAGGCCAACCACATGCTCCTCCTTAGTATGTGCATACACCGTTGGTCTCCAAACCATGGTTTTATTTGTCCATTTCCCTACATTTGTTGTTAACCCTCTTTCAACTTGATATCTTTTCAGCCTCTCCATGGTTTGGATTATCTTCTTTTTGATGATTTCAATCTCGATGCCTGCTTTGTGGGTGTTTACAAGGCATTCGCAAAAGCTTAGATATCTTTTGAAGAATTCTTTCTTGTTTTGAGCTGGATTAATTCCCCCAAGGATATAGAAATCGATGACATCTTCAGCATCATAAGCAATCTTCCTTACCTGTTTGGCCGTTTCTCGAAGTTGTTCATCCCCTGATTCATCATCTAGGGCTTCCATATCAATGAGAAAGTTGTTCATCATGATCAACTCCTCTTGCATGCTTTCAACCTCCTCTTCGACGCCATGCAATAACTTTGCTTCTTGCACTATTAGCTCCCCGATTTTCCCAACCGTGAGACTCACAATGGAATTCATATCCGTTGTTTGATTCCCTCCTGCTTGAACACCATAAGAAAAGCCAGTTTTATTATTGTGATAGAAAGTTGGAGCCAAAAACAAAATTCATAACATAATAATTAATTGGGGTTGCTATTGGGATGGTCATTATTTCGCCAAACACGCAGTCACATTCTCGACTTCCAATGTCGGTTAACAATTCACCGACTTCGGAAGTTGAAGACAAATTAAATTACTCTCTCTCCACTGCAAAGCTTGAAGATTCGCCCTCTGCCGTCAACAACTTTTGGTGTCGACAACCTAGAAAAATGAGATTCGCCTACAAAGCTGTTGAAAATTCCTCAAAAATGGGCCTCATCAATCCTGTTGATATATGATAAATGTGTTGTTGCAACACAAAGTTTTGTATTGGTCAAAGTCGGTTGACCCAACCGATTCGTGTATAAATACCTTACAAACCAATTAATCAATACACAATTTTCAGATCCTCAAAATACTTTCTTCTTCCTCAAGCATAACATGGTATCAGGTTAGGATCTTCAATGGCAGATCCACCACCTCCGAATCCTGTGCCATTGATTCCATTGCTTCAGATCGATCCAAATGATGTCCTCTTCCTCCACCATTCGGACCATCCGAACTACATTCTCTCTACCTCCTTGCTCAACGATCACAACTACGCTCCTTGGCGCCGTTCTGTTGAGCATTCTCTAATGGCGAAGAACAAGCTCGCTTTTGTCACTGGAGCTTGTGTTCGTCCTGCTTCACCTTTGCTGGCTACTCAGTGGGATCGATGCAACAACATGGTGCTATCCTGGCTGTTTCACTCAGTGGAGAAGGACATTGCTGAATCAATTTTGTATTTCCGATCCGCTGCACTCCTCTGGTCAGATCTGGAATCTCGCTTCTCTCGCTCCAATCGCACACGAAACTTTCAGATTCAGAGGCAATTGTTCTCTATTTCGCAAGGTACCTTGTCTATTACTGCCTATTTCACCAAGATTAAGAAGCTATGGGATGAATATCTTGTATTGATCGAGAATCGAGTCTGTGATTGTGGATCTGCAAGTCTCCTTCATAATCTGCTTGATGAACAGCATGCCATTCAGTTCTTAGTTGGTTTGAACGAATCGTATAATGCGATCCGTGCTCAGATCTTGCTTACACAGCCTCCGTCGAAGCTTAGTGAGGTCTATAAGCTGCTCTTGCAGGAAGAGGAGCAGCGAGAGCTTGGTAATTCATCAACCTCTTCCTCTGAGGTCTCTTCTGCTCTCGCTTCTCAGAAATCGTCTGATTCTAAGTCCTCTCAAGGCTCTCCTGGCTCTACTGCTGGTCGTGGCCAATCTTCTGCTCCTCGTGGTCGTGGATCTACAAAACCTACACAAGGTGGCGGTCGTGGCAACCTATACTATGATCACTGCAAGATAGGAGGCTATGTCCTTGACACTTGCTGGAAAATCCACTAACACACCTTATTTTGTGACTTCTGCAAGCTCGGAGGTCATTTGGTTGACAAATGTTGGAAGAAACATGGCTATCCTGGGAAAGGTCCATCTGCTTCTTCTGGTGGCACAACAGCTTCTTCTGTTTCTTCTTCACCTGCCTCAGGCCTCACACAGGATCAGTACAGTCAGTTGATTGCCTTGCTCAACAAATCCAACAACTCTTCTACTGATGCTGCCGCATTCCTTGCAGGTACCAATTTCTGCTTCCTTTCTTCTTTTAATAATCTTGTTTGGATCATAGATAGTGGTGCAACCGATCACCTAACCCCTCACAAACATTTTTTTACTTCCCTTACTGCCTTGCCTAAACCTATTTCAATTACTATGCCTAATGGCAAAACTGCTTCTGTTTCCTTCTTTGGTCCAGTCACTGTCAATTCCTCCCTTACCTTACATAATGTTCTATATGTGCCTGATTTTTGTTTCAATCTTTTATCAGTCAAAAAGATAATTGCAGACACTCAGCTTGATGTCCTTTTCACTCCAAATTTTTGTTTTCTCCAGGGCCATTTGATGAAGAAGCCTCTTGTGCTTGGTAGAGCTATTAAAGAACTTTATGTTGCTAATATGTTTTCTTCTTGTAAGCAAAACAATGATGTGCTTTCTGTTGACAACTTTATGTTGAATAAACCTATTGCTTGTGCTTCTTCTGTTGCATTGAATGATCATTTGCTTGAGTTATGTCACTGTCTCCTTGGTCATGTTCCTTTCTCACAGTTAAGGCGCCTCGGTTTTATCAGTTCTTCAACTAAACCCACACACCTTTGCAAGATTTGCCCCAAGGTCAAACAGCACAGACATTCTTTCCCCACTTCTTCTCCAAAAACTACTGCTCCTTTTGAACTAATTCACATTGACACTTGGGGCCCTTATAGACATATCACTCACAATGGCCATAGGTACTTCTTGACCATTGTGGATGATTTTACCCGTTGCACATGGACTTACTTGATGCCCTCCAAGAGCACAACTCTCACCATCATTCAGTCTTTTGTCTCTCTCATTCACACTCAATTCAATACTTCCATCAAAGTCCTTCGTTCTGATAATGCTGCTGAGTTTTTCAGCTCCAATGCCATGCAATTTTTCTCCTCCAAAGGTATAGTACACCAGACCAGTTGTCCCTATACTCCACAGCAAAATGGAGTTGTTGACAGAAAGCACAAGCATCTCTTGGAGGTAGCTCGTGCTCTCTTTTTCCAATCCAATCTTCCCATTTCCTTTTGGGGTGAATGTGTGCTCACTGCCACCTTTCTCATTAACAGAACCCCTTTGCCCTCCCTTGATTTTGCCACACCATACTCTAAACTCTTTAACAAAGATCCTGATTACAATTTCTTAAAGGCCTTTGGCTGTCTTTGTTTTGTTTCACCCCAACCCCCTTCTTCTGATAAGTTTCAACCCAGTGCTAATGCTTGTGTTTTCATTGGCTATTCCTTTGGGAAGAAAGGTTACAAGGCATTGGATTTACAAACTCACACCATTTATCAGTCAAGAGACATTGTTTTTCATGAATCTCACTTCCCCTTTCATCTCAAACACCCTTCCACCCCACCTGTTTTACCCACTGTCTCACATGATTATGGCCATGATTTCATCTTCACTCCTATACATACTACCCCAGCTGCCCCACCCACTGCAGATGAGTCATCTAATGCTCTTACTACTGAACCAGATATCTCCTCTAATCCTAGAAGGTCTTCTAGAACACATCATCCTCCTACTTACCTGGATGATTATGTTTGCAATTTTAGTTCTTTAATCTCTACCAAGCACACTAATATTTGTTCTTCTCATTACACTTTACCTTCTTCTCATTTTGCTTTGCTTAGCCATCTTTCCACTTTTACTGAACCCACTTCCTATAAGGTTGCATCTCTTGATCCAAATTGGGTTATTGCCATGAAAAAGGAATTAGATGCCCTGCAGGTCAATGGCACTTGGGATATTGTTCCTCTCCCAATTGGTAAAACTCCAGTGGGCTGTCGATGGGTTTTCAAGGTTAAGCTCAAGTCTGATGGCAGTCTTGAAAGGTATAAGGCTCGTCTTGTGGCCAAGGGATTCACGCAGAAGGAAGGTGTGGACTTTCATGACACTTTCTCTCCTGTGGTTAAGATGACAACCATTAGAACTGTGGTTGTTGTTGCTGCTTCTAAGGGATGGCCGCTATTCCAGCTTGATGTTAACAATGCCTTCCTGCATGGAGATCTCCATGAGGTTGTGTACATGGTCATGCCTGAAGGTGTTCCCAATCCATCCAACATGGTTTGCAAGCTCAGAAAGTCCCTATACGGCCTTAAACATGCTTCTAGACCGTGGTTTCATAAGCTCACCTCTGCATTGCTGTCATTGCATTTTATTCAATCAAAGAATGACTATTCTTTATTCATCAAGAGGTCCTCTGGTTTGATCATCATCCTTGCAGTCTATGTAGATGATATCCTCATCACTAGGACTGATCAATTGGGCATCAAACACCTCAAAACTTTCCTGGATAACAGCTTCAACATCAAGGACTTGGGTTCTCTTCATTACTTCCTTAGCATAGAAGTATCTGTCCTTCCTTCGGGGATTGCAATGACTCAAACAAAATTCACTACTAAGCTCCTTTCTGATGTTTCTCAGCCACTAGACAAGCCTGCATCAACCCCTCTTCCTCTCCACTGCAAGCTAAACAACTCTGATGGTGACTTGTTATTTGATCCTTTCTCCTACAGGACATTGGTTGGGAAGCTCAACTACCTCACCAATACCCGTCCTGACCTTAGCTTTGCAGTTCAAAGCCTAAGTCAATTTATGCAATCCCCACGCACTCCCCATTGGGAGGCTCTTTTGCACACTTTGAGATATGTCAAACACACCACTGGCAGGGGGATCCTCCTCAATGGTTGTACAACACCAGTTTTGCGAGCCTTCTTAGACTCGTATTGGGTTGCCTGTCCCGTCACTCGTCGATCAGTAACTGGTTTCATTGTGTTACTAGGCCAATCCTCTATCAGTTGGAAGTCAAAGAAGCAGTCAGTTGTTTCCCGAAGCTCCTCTAAATCTGAATACCGTGCCATGGCCAATGCTTCCACTGAGATCACTTGGTTGATACGACTTCTTCAGGAACCGGGCATCAATTCTCTCCAACCTGTCACTTTACATTATGACAACCGTTCAGTTATGCAAATCGCCAAGAACCCCGTCTTCCACGAACGGACGAAGCACATTGAAGTGGATTGCCACTTTACTCGAGACAAAGTTCTCGAAGGACTGATTGAGCTGACATTCATTCCTTCATCCGAGCAGCTGGTAGATATTCTCACCAAAATCTTGCCTACTCCTCAACATCAACACCTTATTTCCAAGCTGAATTTGTTCCACCCTTCAGCTTGAGGGGGACTGTTGATATATGATAAATGTGTTGTTGCAACACAAAGTTTTGTATTGGTCAAAGTCGGTTGACCCAACAGATTTGTGTATAAATACCTTACAAACCAATTAATCAATACACAATTTTCAGATCCTCAAAATACTTTCTTCTTCCTCAAGCATAACAAATCCGCCATCACCGACTTTCGGTGTTGACAACATGAAGATTCTCCTGTAAAGCTGAGATTCACCTGCAACACTGCTGAGATTTGTCGGCTCTGGAAGCTAGTACCGATCAACACCGGAAACCGGGATCTCAACCGTCCGTTTAACAAGAAAATGGTCGTGCAAATAGCAAGCCGGAATTTAATTTGCATACATGGATGAATAGAGTATACAAATTTTACCCTTTCAACTGCCAAAAATTACGCAATATCTGTTGGAGTTAACCAAAATATAAGGAAGGGAGGAAGCCCTACACAATGGCTTAAGCTTTTGTGTAAAGTGGTGGATCCCGACCTTATAAACAAAAACAATATAAATTCGACATGACTCCCGATTTGATACGACCCGGCTCGGGATTCTCGGTTTCTCACATGGTATCAGAGCAGGTCCGAGTCGGGTCAGCTTTCCTGGCTTCGGGTAAAGCTAAAACCCGTGGAAAACCCAAAAAATCGGGCGACCTATAAAGAGATTGAGAGTCTCAACCCGTGAGAAGATTTAAAGAAAAAAAAAGATTTCAAGTGTCAACCCGGTCAAGACAGGTTGCACTTGAGGGGGCGTGTTGGAGTTAACCAAAATATAAGGAAGGGAGGAAGCCCTACACAATGGCTTAAGTTTTTGTGTAATGTGGTGGATCCCGACCTATAAACAAAAAAAATATAAACTCGACATGACTCCCAATTTGATACGACCCGGCTCGGGGTTCTCGGTTTCTCACAATATCCTTACCGGTTACCATAATTTACAACGCCATATCCCATCTCTTTGACATCCTCTTCGCCTCTATCAATTCCACTGATTCAATCAGGTTTATGCTCAATTCGAATGGTTTGGGGTTCAATAAGTAGCTAATTTTACTAATCACTCCAAATCTTAAAGAAAGCCGAGGGAAGGCCTCCTTGTCCCTCTAAACCAGATCAACACTCTCTAATACATACTAAGTGCTAATCGATCAATTTTGTACAAAATCAAACAAAAGATGTACAATATTACAAGAAATCAAAATAGATTAATGGGAACAAAAGGAATTTACCTCCTCCGATGAGTTTGTAAGTGTTCGATCGGAAACGCGTTGCAAAATCGAGCAATATGACTGCAACTCTCAAAAGTCAAAACTCCCAACAAATTCTCGGTTTTGTGCTGAAAATGGGCTTTTAGAGGTGAAGAAGTGTAGTTGGTGCTGCCAGAGCTCCAATTGGCTGCCACATATAAATTCAAATAAAAAATGGTGTCCCTCAATTATTTGTAATTAAAAATATATATAGCCACCCTCTACAACTTGACTGCCAACTACCATTTTTTGATGATTATCAAAATGCATAGTCTATATAATAAAAGCAAACACTGGCTCTCTTATTTTTTTTTCACAAGACAAACTGATCTCGCATCCATACAAAACCTGGTAAAGGCAAATTCGACTGGGACTATATAACCATTAGTTAGATTCCAAATGTGCCAAAATTGCAGCAAAATTATATGTGACAAATAGCTGAGATATTTGCAAGTGAACTGAAGTAAGCAAAGATTCAGGTGGACTAATAATATATGACAGAGGGGATGGGTAGACTGGCTACAGTACTCGGGAGGTATATCATCTCTGATATGATACCAATAACACACAACCTGCTGGAGACTGAAAACAAATTGAACAATCATGCAAAAAAGAAGAAAAAAACAAACTACAGCATACCAGAATGTGACAGAAGAGATGGAGACTACACAATATCAAATGGAACAGCTGGAGGGTGTAAAGAGTAAGAATTCAGATGTACTATTTCCCATTTGATCAATACGAGCAACTAATGTGTACAATGCATCGTGAGTATTCATACATTCCAACTGCGCAAAGTATGAAATCTTGCCCATCAAGAACCTTATCCACTTCCTCGTGTAGGATTACAAAATTATTAATGTGGATTTCAGTTGAGATTCTTCACCTCTTTCACTGAGTTTGGTTCCGTCTGTGCTGCTTCATTACTTTGTATTTTAAATGGTTTCTCTATCATCTACATAGGGCAATACCACACACCCAATGGCAGTTCCGATTGTAGAATAGTGGAATTGATGTAAAGTCCTCCTTAGGGTTTCCATTCATTGATATAACATATATATATATATATAGGTTACAAAGGTATTGGGTCTTAATGGGCTTTTAGCCCACTATACAATATTAAAACCTATGTAATCTATCAAACCCCCGCAGTCGAAACTGGAGGAGGTCGTACAGTGAGACTGGAGCGAAAATCAATGAACAACTGTCTAGGTAAACCCTTGGTGAATATATCAGTGTACTGATACGAGGACGGGACATGTAGAACGCGGACATGTCCTATGGCAACCTTGTCCCTGACGAAGTGGAGATCAAGCTCAATGTGCTTCGTGCGTTGATGCTGGACCGGGTTGCTAGCCAGATAGACGGCAGAGATGTTATCAGTGTAGACCAGAGTGGCCTTCATAAGAGGGCAACGGAGCTCAAGCAGGAGATTGCGGAGCCAAGAGCACTTGGAGACAACGTTGGCAACACCTCTGTATTCCGCTTCAGCGCTGGAACGAGACACGAAAGACTGACGCTTAGCTGACCACGACACAAGGGTGTCGTTAAGGAAGACACAGTAACCAGACGTGGAGCAACGTGTGTCAGGACAACCACCCCAATCCGCATCAGTGTAAGCAACAAGATCAAGCTTAGCGGAAGGAGTGATCGTGGTGCCGAGCTCGAGGGTGTCGCTGATGTACCGAATGATCCGCTTCAAAACCTGAAAGTGGGGTTCCCTGGGGGCATGCATGAACAAGCAGACCTGCTGAACGGCGTAGCTTATATCAGGCCTGGTGAAAGTGAGATACTGAAGAGCACCAGCGAGGCTCCTGTACAATGTCGGATCATCAACTAAAGGACCAGAATGAGCACTGAGCTTGTTGGATGTATCGACAGGGGTGGCGACTGGATTACAGTTGACCATCTTAGCCCGAGCAACAATCTCAGCAGCATACTTACTCTGTGAGAGAAACAGACCAGACGCAAGACGCTGAACAACAACGCCCAAGAAGTAGGACAACTCACCCAGATCAGACATGGCGAATTCCGCACTCAACTGCAAAATAATGGACGTCCGAAAAGCATCAGAAGAGGCGGTGAGAATGATGTCGTCGACATATAGTAACAGGAAGGCCATGTCAGAGCCTCTACGATAGATGAATAGAGACGAATCTGAGCGGCTGCCGATGAAGCCTAAGCGTAGCAGATGTGAAGCAAAGCGTTGGAACCAAGCCCGCGGAGCCTGTTTTAGACCATACAGAGAGCGCTTCAGGAGACAGACGTGCTTGGGATGATAAGCTCCCAATCTCTTTTGGTAAGGTACCGTCAGAAGTTTCGATGGCTACGAGGATTAGGACTCGAAGGAGCCTGAAGTTCTCCAAGATAGGCAATATACTCAACTGTGCTCTCTCATCATAATAAGCCCAATAATAATAATAAGCAACAACAGGAGTTGCAGAGAGGAAAAGAGATCGAAAGTGCGGGTTGTGTGACAAGAGATGACCAAACACTCTGTACACAAACATAAGATTAAATCAAGAAATAATATTATTTATAATGAAATTAATTTAAATCATGATAATTTAAGAAGTAGAAATGCAGAATATATGTAACACTGAAATAAAAAATTAATAAAGATTAACTATCTTACTTGTCATTATAAGAATGAACTACCGCTCGACGTGTTTGTGACACTCTTTTATCCCGGTTCGAGGGTTCAGTTGAAACTGTCTCAAGGAAATCTAGTTCTTTGGCCTTCTTGATGCATAAATCCCTCATGAGATCATGTA
Source organism: Persicaria tinctoria (assembly GCA_037127255.1). Taxonomy (NCBI): domain Eukaryota; kingdom Viridiplantae; phylum Streptophyta; class Magnoliopsida; order Caryophyllales; family Polygonaceae; genus Persicaria; species Persicaria tinctoria. The sequence goes on along the minus strand of JBANSL010000005.1, from coordinate 4,523,777 downwards.
TTTCAATGCTCTTTGCTTTTCCCTCGTAGTTTCTCTTTGCAACACGGACTACACAACGACCAATCAACTCGTTCATATATCCCATACCCAAATCCTCTAGAATTTCTCCTTCATGGAGGTCTTTAGATGAGATAAAACCTTCTACTATCCAAATTCTAATTAGCATTCCAACTGGAATCTCAGCATCCTCCGGAAACATACTCAAATAAAGAAAGCATGGCTTCAGTTCTCGTGCCAAATCGTTATAACTTAATGATAACATTTCCTTTACCGCCCCATAAGTTGGTGTGCCCCTCCCGGCTTCCATTAACCTTGAGCTCACAGCCATGTTGACCTTTTCCCATTCCTCAAGAGTTTTCTTTTCGATAAGAACTCCAGCTAGTGCAACAATTGCCAATGGTAACCCTTTACATTTCTTCAACATCTCTTCCCCTACCTCCTTCAATTCAGCATTATCTGCATCCTTAATAGCTATCTTCTTTAATAGCTCCCAACTCTCCTCCGCGGTGAGCATTCTTGGTTCATGGATGTAGACTTTCAAATTTGGATCACCAACAACATCTCTAAACCGAGTTGTGATTATGATTTTGCTTTCATTTTTTCCCATGGGTAATGTTGCAATGATATCTTCCAATGCCTGTTTTGTCCACACATCATCAAGGACAATCAAATATTTCTTTTTCTCAAGATATTCGTGAATCTTTTCCCCAACTTCCTGGGTAACGTGTGCCTCATCCGATGACACATTCACCCCACTGATCTTCTTTAATATATAAAGTAGGCCAGTTTGAACAACCCATTGTTTCGAAATTGGCACCCATGTCATAGTGTCAAAACATTGTTTGACGCTTTCGTGGTTGAAAAGCTTTCTAACAAGAGTGGTTTTTCCAGAACCGCCCATTCCCACAATCGACAACACCTGAATCTCGGTATCGTTTGATTTTGTAGTGAGCAAGCCAACCAACCTTTCGATATCTTCCTTAAGGCCAACCACATGGTCCTCCTTAGTATGTGCATACACAACTGGTCTCCAAACCTTGGTTTTGTTCCTCCCCTTCCCTACATCTGTTATTAACCCACTTTCGCCTCGGTATCTTTTCAGCAGCACCATGGTTTGGGTTATCTTCGTTTTGATGACTTCAATCTCTATGCCTGCTTTGTGGGTATTTACAAGACATTCGCAAAAGCTTAGGCATCTTTTGAAGAAGTCTTTCTTGTTTTGGGCTGGATTAATTCCCCCAAGGATATAGGAATCGATGACATCTTCAGCATCATAAGCAATCCTCCTCACCTGTTTGGCCGTTTCTTTAAGTCGTTCATCCCCTGATTCATCATCTAGAGTTTCCATGTCAATGAGAAAGTTGTTCATCATGATCAACTCCTTTTGCAAGCTTTCAACCTCATCTTCGACACCGTCCAATAACTTTGCTTCTTGCACTAGTAGCTCCCCGATTTTCCCAACCGCGAGATTCACAATGGAATTCATATCCACTATTTGATTCCCTCCTGCTTGAACACCCTAAGAAAAGCCAAGTTTGAGCCATGTTTTTTTTATTGTTCGTGAAGAAAGTACTGTATATATAAAAGTTTGAGCCAAAAAGAAAATTCCTAACATAATAATTGATTGGGGTTGCTTTTGGGATGGTCATTATTTCAGCAAACACACTGTTACATTCTCGGCTTCTGGTGTCGTTTAACAATTAGGCGTTGTGTTTTGGTCATAAAAAATTTATCCTAACCATAATTTACAACGGCAAATCCCATCTCTTTCACATCCTCTTCGTCTCTATCGATTTCCACTGATTCAATCAGGTTTATGCCCCAATCCAAATGATTTGAGGTTCTATAATTAAGTAGCTAATTTTACCAATCACTCCAATGCATTCTAAGTGCTAATCAAGCAATTATACAAAATCAAACAATATATACAATACAAGAAATCAAAACAAATTAATGGGAACAAAGGAATTTACCTCCTCCGATCAGTTGTAGGTGCTGGATCTGAAACGCGTTGCAAAATCAAGCAATCTGTCTGCAAACCTCAAAAGTCAAAACTCCAACACAGATTCTCAGTTTTGAAGTCGGGAAATGGATTTTTAATAGGTGAAGAAGTATAGTTAGTGCTGCCTCATAAATTCAAAAATAAATTAATAAAAAAAATATCAAAAATAAATGGTGTCCATCAATTATTTGCAATTAAAAATATTGCCACGGTGTCACCCTCTACAAATTGACTGCCAACTTTTTTTTATGGTTATGAAATGTACCAGGGCGGATTAGAGTGGGCAGAAAAAAACTACTACACGAAAATATGATAAAACGGTAAATGCTAAAATGCGATAATAAACGTGTCGGGTTCAAATCCGGATATTTTTCATGTAGGAGTTAGATATCTGACACAACTCGTTTATTTTAGAGAAAATTTGGTGTTTTGAACGCTTTTCAACATTTAACTAGCTAATTAACTAATCTAAATCTTTTTTTAAGCGTTCTAGACTATTTGAAAGGGTTTTTTTTAGCCCTTAACCCTAAATTCGCTTCTCCCGGACCTCACCCTTCTCCTCTGGCGATTTCTCGTCGTTCTCCTCGGCTGCTCCTTCTCCAAACGAGAAACCCTCGGCCCCCGCCCTCATCCGTCGAATTCCTCTCTTTCGCAGCCAAGAACGCCGGCCAAGCCACCCCCTCCCGTTCTCCCTCTCTTTCCACACACGAAGGGCGATTCAGCTGCAGATCTCCGGCGACGCTTGGGAAGCCGAGGCTTCTCTGCCTTCATGGATTCCGTACCAAAGACGAAATCCTCCGCAAACAGGTCACCTAATGGATGGAATCTGTCCTCCGGATAATCGATCTCGTCTTCGTCGATGGCTTGTTCCCGGCGCGGGGAAGTCCGACTTCGAGGGGATCTTCGATCCGCCTTTCTACGAGTGGTTCCAATTCAACGAAGTAAGCATATTTTGCATATTTTTGGGATTTTATTTAGGTTCTATGATTGTCGATGTTCGTGAATTGGAGTTTTGTTTGTCTTGATTTGGTTTGCTTATGCAGCGAAATTATCTACCTCCTGCAACTGAATTTCATCGAGTCTTGCTGAATTGGAACTTCGCTTGGTTGATTTAGATTACAGAATTTGATTTTTGTGTATTATGTTAGATTTGCATTTTGAGAAGTAGAACTCCTTCGAATCCCCTACTTGAACTTCTATAGTCTCCTTAGTGTGAATAGATTTGAAAGGGAAAAGGAAACATCGAGTTAAATACAGTTTTACTCAACCAATGAATAATGGGAAAAGGAAGGACTTTTGAAGAAGAGGTTCAAAATTAGTGAAAATGTCATATTAATATACTGCTAACTCAAAAAGAGGGTAATTATATAGCTCAAACTTCAAACCAAGCAAATCTGTAGCTTACTACTTATTGGTGTCTTGGTGAACTGGTTATGTAAAACAGAACTGATTAGGCAAAACCTTTGTTTCATGTTTGAGGGCTATTGTTTGTTTCTGTGGCGTTTGATCAGCTTATATCGAACTAGATTTCATAGCAAATGACAAAGAGTTCTCGAGTCAAATCAATGTTCTGTTATAATCAATAAATAGTTAGACAGCTGATATGGATGAGAGTGATTTTGATGTGTTTCCCTCTATTGAAATGATCAGTAAAGGATCAGAAATATCAAGCCCATTGGAATCACAGAAATATCAAGCCCTTTTGTGTGTGTGTGTGTGTGTGTGTGTTCGTTTCTTATATTATATCTCTGGAGTCTGAAATCGTTTTGAAGTATTTGAATTGGCATCTCTGTTGGGATTTATCAATTGTTTTGGATCAGTTTCGAGGTGAATACACGAATTAAATTGAGTTGATTACGATTTTTTTCTGGTTTGGGATTGATTGAGCGTGGTCTTCATCTTGTGAGGGATCCTAACAGTGTCTTGAACTTGGGGGTCTGGCCACTAGGGGTCTCCTGCTGGATTCTTATTCCTTCACCATTAAGTGATTCCATCTTAGATTCTGAGTACATGGATGATTGGTTTAGCACCGGCTAGCATAAGATTGTGCAAAAATGTTCAGGTCTTCTCCATTTTAGCTTATGTGTACTGCAATTTCTCGACTTTAGGCAAGCCCTTATGCTTTGTAGTCAAATTAAATACAGAAGGAATATACACTTTTCCATTGACAAGGAAGTCCTGCAGTTAATGTGATACTGAACCTTGAATGCTTAGATGTTGTAATTGGTTAAAGTTCTAGAGGTGTGGTGGTGGAATTGAATTTACATGAATGTACTTTAGATTCATTGCAAACTCTGAAGTTCTAGAGGTGTGGTGGTGGTGGAATTGAATTTACATGAATGTAATTTACATAAATCGTTTGGTGTTTAGCAAACTGCATAGTACTTAGCATTCATAATTGACATTGTGTGTCGTTGTCAGTGGCAGGAGACTTGGTTATGGCTCCGCCGACTGCACCATGACTACTAGTAACAAGCAAAGGATTGCTATGAAATTCGCCAACATAGGCAGCACCTTCAAGCGCCTTGGCTTGTTGCTGATGATCATATACATATGTGAGGGTTAGAGAAGTAATTATCCATGTAAAAATGGTGCTCTGTGTATTGAATCTGCTATGATGCCAGAGATCAAACAACCTGGCTTTTTCTTTGAGGGACTAGTAAATTGTTGTTCTACTTCGATCTGTTTATGTTTGATCTTTTTTTTTAAAAGATAACATGAAATTCACTACTGTTGACATTGCTAAGATTGGAGGCTCTACCATACAAACAAACAAACCTTAAATATTTCATCAACTAATAAAAGTGAGTAAATAAACTATTAAATGGATAACAAAGTGGACTTTAAAGATTGATAACATGAAATTCACTACTGTTGTTCTACTTCGATCTGTTTATGTTTGATCTCTTTTTTTTCCAAGGGATGACTAATGACTTGGTATAAGCTTTTACACTCAGTGTTGAATTTTAGTAATTTCACCAAATTTCCTCTTGTATAAAAATGTTATCAATTAAAAAGTTATCATTAGAAAATGTCATCACAAAATGATTGAGATCGATGAAGTGTAATCACAACTGTCATCAATGAATAAAAATCGTCAAAAAATGTCACTAATGAAGTTTAATCACATTGTATGCTTTTGTATAATCAAGTGTATAAAAATGTAATAAAAATGTCACCACAAATAATTGTATCAATGAAGTGTAATCACAACTGTGTCATCAGTGGATAAAAGTAAAATCAATGAAAATGTAATGATATACAATTGATTAATTAAAAAAGTGGCATCAAAAAATTACTTTAGAAAAATGGCATCAAAACACTGCTTTGATAAAGTTGCATCACATTATAGAAAAAAATGTCATCAAAACACTACTTTGAAAAAATATGGCATCACACTAAAAAAAAATGTCATCCGTAGTCAACCGTAAAAAAAGTGGCATCAATGGTCAACCTGGCATCATAATAAACAAAAAAAATGTCATCAAGGTTTGAAAAAAGTGTCATCAAACCATTTCATTAGAAAAGTGGAATCAAAGTAAAAATAAAATGTCGTAAAAAATGGCATCAAAACGGTGGCATCACAAAAATGTCATCACTAAAAAAAACCGGTCAAACGTTGACCGGTCAACAGTCAACGTTGACCGGTCAATGGTCAACTGCTTGACCAGTCAACGGTCAAACAGTTGACCATTGACTTTAGTACCCCATTTGGGAAATGGACTAGGTAATCTAATTAAATAAGTTTCTTCTCTAATTAGCTAATTGAAAGTTTCAAATAGCCGAATTGCCTAAATCACCCTTTATTTTTTTATTTTTTTTAAATATGTTGATGTTTTGTGTGTGTATATATAAATAAATTAAAAAACTCAATTTGTTTTGACAAACTGTTCGTGTTGTGTTACACAGGTATCCGATACGAAACCATTTCGTGGTTCCGTGTCGGGTAAATACCTGATATAATTAACCGTGTCGTGTGGTGTATCCGGTTATGCACGCCTCTGATGCCAACATAATAAGTAGCCTGTATAATAAGAGCAAACATAGTAGATAACCATTAGTTAGATTCTTTGAACTGGTAAATAAAGAGCGGCCATTTCGGGGTTCGAACCGGGGACCTATGACTATTATCCACAAGTCCTTTCCGGTGAGTCATTCCGGAATGGTTCATTAGTTAGATTCCAAATGTGCCAAAATTGCAGCAAAATTATGTGACAAACAACTGAGATATTCACAGCGATCAAAATGCCATATCTACTCGATCTGTCTGTTAGAGATGGTAAAAGCTATGCAGAGTGTTGCTCATCCTCGTGACCTCATCCATACACTGCATCCATTGTCAGTTCATACACTGCAAAACCCCAAAATAAGGATATCATTTGTCAGATCCAAAATCTTTTACAACAAATCAGGAAGTAATCGAAGACAACTGAACAAGTAACGCTCGGAGTAACCATCATACTGATTGCAGCAGCCCAAAAATCAATATCGCTGCCATGTAAAACACAGAGAAGAAAATATACGACAGAGGGGATGGGTAGACTAGGCTACAGTTGGAAGGTACATATATCATTTCTGATATGATAACAATAACACAACTTGCTGGAGACTCGAAACAAATTTAACAATCATGCCAAAAAAACCACCATACCAGAATGTGACAGAAGAGATGGAGACAGACTATTTCCCATTTGAATATGAGTAACTAATACGTACAATGCATCGTCAATATTCATACATTCCAACTCCGCAAAATATGAAATCTTGCCCATCAAGAGCCTTATCCACTTCCTCGTGTAAGTCTCTATTCATAGGGTAATATACATGGGTCACTAGTACAAGTAACCCTGAATACATGTAGGATTACAAAATTATTAATATGGATTTCAGTCGAGATTCATCACCTCTTTCACTGAGTTTGGATCTGTCTGTGCTGCTTCATTACTTTGTATTTGAAATGGTTTCTCTGTCATCTATGGGAGGGAATACAAAAGAAATGAATCATGGACGCAGACTGTATTCCATCCCGGACTTCGTGAACTTTTGCCAAGTCTTAGGAACTTGTTTTGCACTGTCGAAAGCACCCTTTGTGGTTACTAAAAAAGAGGTCAAGCTGATAGCATCTTACTTTTAAGTGTAGGTTAAGTAGCTTGGAAGCTCATGCAGATTGGAATCCTCAGTAGACATCTGCGGTAAAAACTGGCCTTGGTTGCAGAAACAGGTTCTGACTGCTTCAGCTGTCCTCTCTTTATTTTCATTTGCACTTTCTCCCACTGATGAGACCTTTTTTTTGCTAAAGTTGATGATACTGTTGAGGAATTTAAGTTGAAGAATGCATCTAGGTTCAAAATAATTGAACCAGAATTGAATGTGTTGGTTCAATAAAGCACTTCATTGAATCGAACACATACAACATGAACAGAGTACAATTTTATATGGGATAGGGTTGTTTAGTTAGGGTTAAGCACAAACATGAACAGAGTACACACACATATTTTGGATTGATCTGAAAGCTGTCCTACAACAGTAATTGCTCCTATTAATCCCTTGCTTGCATTTGCATTGGATGCATAATCTGATCTCCAATTAAGTTTATTGCCCTGCCATTCTCAGGAGGAAATTTCAAATTATGTTTCGGTCTTGTATTTTCTAGTCATATCAAAATGAGAAATATATTGAAGGTATACAAGTTTAGGAAAACATACTTGAAGTAATCATCAATCTCATCAGGGAATTTTACAACAGGGATATGCTGAATGATGTGAGCATCTTCTCCATCCTCTTGTCTTATTCTCCTGTAAAATCCAGCTTCCATGCCTTCCAACTCTAGCTCTTTCAAGGTGGTAATGAATTTCAATCCTTCTGAAAGCCTTGTCAATCTCTTACATTCACGAATGAACAACTTGTTGAGCTGGCACATTGCTCCCTTTTCGATACTCCATTCTATTAATTCTGGAAGATTACCTATCCAAAGCTCATTGAGCTTTGAAAACATGCCATCGTAGCAAGTCCACTTAGTGCCAATGTAGGAGTCAGGCCATAACTCTAGGACTTTTAGGCTAGGAAGTCTTCCTAAAGCTTCAAGGTTCGCTTCTGTTTCAATTTTTGTGCGCAACAAGACAAGCTTCTTAATACCAAAAGGAAACTGGAAGCAAGCCGATCTATCATCCATTCTTCCGTTTAGTCTTAACTTTCTCAGGTGTCGGGAATTGACGATACACTCTAAATTCTTCAGCACGGTCTCATTGTCCCAGCGCAAGGCCAATGAATGAAAACTTTATACTTGGGCATTGAAATACAACATCAAGCTGCTTGTTGCTTGTTATGCCATATATGCGGAGCTTTTGAACACTTTTACTTAATTTTGGAAGCTCGTCCAACATCCAGCTACCTGCTCCTTGTAGCCATAGAGTTTGCAACTGGTGTAGGGTATCAAACTTGGTGCCCTCCCGAGGATCACAAGGTAAGTATATATGTCTAAGGCCTTCTATTTCCCAAACACCATTCGGCATTTTCGCGTAGCCTTCTTTAATAGGGTAGTTCCTGTAGTCTAGTGTCAGAAGGTTACGCAAGTTGCCGATAGAAGAAGGTAGTTTAGTGATATTTGTGGCCATTAAACCTAAATACCTCAGAAGAATTAAGCTCTCGATCTCTTTTGGTAAGGTCCCATCGGAAGTTTCGATAGCTACGAGGTTTAGGACTCGAAGGAACCTGAAGTTCTCCAGGATAGACAATATACTCAACTGTGCTCTCTCGCCAAAATAAGCCCCATAATGATATCTAACAACAGGAGTTGCAGAGAGGAAAAGTGATTGAAGGTGCGGGTTGTCTAACAAGAGATGACAAAACACTCTGTACACAAACATAGATTAATTCAAGAAATAATATTAATAACAAAATTAGTTTAAGTCATAATAATTGGATTAACTCAAAACATGTTTCCGAATTATTTATAGGTGCTGTTAAATATACCGTAAATCCTTCTTCTTAAATGCGCGTCCATTCCAACGTGCAACCATTTTTAATTAATTAGCACGCTTTTTTAATTAATTATCCCACTACAAACATGGACGTCCATTCCGACGTGCAGATTTGTGGTATATGTAGTTTCTCCGTTATTTATAAATTCTCACTTAAATCTTAATTTGAATAATATGTCCTCATGGTATTTTAGATGTATCAATTTTTATATAATTATATAGTAATAACTAGTGTATGTAACGTCCCATTCATTGAAATATAATAATGTAATATTTTTAAATTATATTAATTATTTTTAAAAAAACTATTAAAAATATAAAAATGAATGCAAAATATTTGAAACAAAATTTTTGTTAAAAAATTCAAAAAAATAAGGTTGATACTAATGAATTATAGATAATGTGTTTTGTTTAAAAAAAAATTAGAGATTTCAAAAAAAACTCTTTTATAAAAGATTTCTTTTGGGAAAAAACTATTAGGGTTCGTTTGGTTAACAACTGAAAAACACAGGAAGTAGAAAAACTCAGGAAGTATATGACATATATGTGTTTGGTTGAAGTTTTAGTCACGGGAAAACCCAGGAAGTTAAATTCCCAGGAATTTAAATTCCTTCATTTCAAGGGAATTTAACTTACATACTTCCCCCTAGGTAAGTTCTAATTCCACCTTTTATAAAAAGGAATTTCCAATTTCCCTATTTTAATTCCTACCAATATTTAAAATCCAACCAAACATATTTTTTCAATTCCCTGGGAGTGCAATACGTGGGAATTGAATTCCCGGGAAGTAACTTCCTGGGAATTGTTCTTCTCGTGTTAAACCAAACGAACCCTAAAAAAAAGATGGAAATCCAACTAATTTAAGGAGTAGAATATATCTAGCAATGAAAAAAATATCTTACTTGTCATTGTAAGAATGAACTAACATTCGACGTGTTTGTGGTACTCTTTTATCTCGGTTCGAGAATTCATCTGAGCCTGTCTCAACAAAATCTAGTTCTTTGGCTTTCTTGATGCATAAATCCCTCATTAGATCATGTATTTCAATGCTCTTTACTTTTCCATCATATTTTCGATTTGCAACACGGACCACACAACGACCAATCAACTCATTCATATATTTTCAACCCAAATCCTCTAGCGTCTCTCCTTTATGGAGGTTGTTGGATGAGATAAAGCCTTCAGCTATCCACATTCTAAGTAGCATCCTTACTGGAATCTCAACATCCTCCGAAAATAGGCTCAAATAAAGAAAGCATGGCTTTAGTTCCCGTGGCAAATCACTATAACTTAATAATAACGTTTCTTTAACCGCCCCATATGTCTGTGTACCTCTTCCGGTTTCCATCACCCATGAGCTCATAGCCTTCTTCACCTTTTCCCAATCCTCAAGAACTTCCTTTTTTGCCAGAACTCCAGCTAGTGCAACAATGGCAAGTGGTAACCCCTTACATTTCTTCAACATCTCTTTCCCCAGCGCCTCCAATTCAGCAAACTCTATAGAGCTAATAGTCTCATCTCCATCCTTGAGAGCTATCTTCCTAAATAGCTCCCAACTCTCCTCCGCGATGAGCTCCCTTGGTTCATGGATGTATACTTTCAAATTTGGATCAACAACGACGATATCTCTAAATCGAGTTGTGACTATGACTTTGCTTCCGTTATTTCCTATTGGTAATGCTGCAAGGATCTCTTCCAGTGCTTCCTTTGTCCACACATCATCAAGGACAATCAAATATTTTCCTTTCTCAAGATATTTGTGAATCTTTTCCCCGATTGCTTGAGGATGTTGTGTCTCATCCGATGACTCATTCACCCCACTGATTCGTTTCAATATATCAAGTAAGCCATGTTTAACAACCCATTTTCGAGAAATCGGCACCCATGCCATGGTGTCAAAACATTGTTTGACGCTTTCATGGTTGAAGAGCTTTCTGACAAGAGTGGTTTTGCCCGAACCACCCATTCCCACAACAGACAATATTTGGGTCTCATTTGATTTCGTAGTGAGCAAACCAACGAGCCTTTTGATATCTTCATCAAGACCAACCACATGGTCCTCAGTGTGTGAATAAACAGATGGTCTCCAAACCTCGGTTCTCTTTAGCCCCTCACCTCCAACTTTGACTAATACATTGTCACCTCGATATCTTCTCAACAATTCCATGGTACTGGCTATCCTCATTTTGATGACTTCAATATCAGTGCCCATTTTGTGGGTGTTTAGAAGGCATTCGCAAAAGCTTAGGTATCTTTTGAAGCGGTCCTTCTTGTTGTTAGCTGTATTGATAACCTCGAGGATACAAGACTCAACCACATCTTCAGCATCATAAGCGATCCTCCTTATCTGTCTGGCGGCTTCTCGAAGTCGTTCATCACCCAATTCATCATCTAGGGCTTCCATGTCAGTGAGAAAGTTGGTTCATCATGATCAACTCCTTTTGCATGCTTTCAACTTCATCTTCGACACCATGCAATAACTTGACTTCTTGCACTATTAGCTCCCCGATTTTCCCAACTGCCAGATTCACAATGGAATTCATATCCACTGTTTGATTCCCTCCTGCTTGAACACCACAAGTAAAGCCAAAAATTACACAATACCCTTGCCATAATTTAAAACACCAAATCCCATCTCTTTCACACACACACCTATTCGCCTCCGTCAATTTCAACTGATTCAATCAGGTCTATGCCCAATTCTGATGGTTTGAGGTTCAATAAGTAGCTAATTTTACTAATCACTCCCAACTCTTAAAGAAAGACAACAAATCTAGGGAGAAGCAATTAGGGGAAGGCCTCCTTCTCCGATCAAACAAGAAATCAAACAAGAACAGGAATCAAACAAGAATTGTACAAAATCAAACAGGAAGAAAATAGGTACAAAACAAGAAATCAAAATAAGTTAATGGGAAGAACAGGAATTTACCTTCTCCGATCAGCTTGTAAGTGTTGGATCTGAAACACGTTGGAAAATCAAGCAATCTGACTGCATCCCTCAAAAGCCAAAACTAGAAAAAAAAATCTCAGTTTTTGTGCTGAAAATGGGATTTTAGTAGGTGAAGAAGTGTAGTTGGTGCTGCTGGGGATCCAATTTGCAACTAAAAATATTGCCACCCTATACAACTTGAGTAAGACTAACCAACCATTTGCAGAAACAGGTTCAGACTGCGTGAGCTGTGCTCTCTCTATTTTCATCCACTATCCACTATAAAAATGTCCATACACCTTATTTTGCTAAAGGTGATGTGACAGAAGAGATGGAGACTACATACGGAATATCAAATGGAACAATTGGAGGGTATAAAGAGTAAGAATTCAGATGGACTATTTCAACTGCGCAAAATATGAAATATTGCCCATCAAGAGCCTTATCCACTTCCTCGTGTAATTCTCTATTCATAGGGTGTGAAATAGAAGGATATATTGTATAGGTTAGACAAGTTGGGCTATTAATTGTAAATAAGCATAAGTTCCTTCTTGGAGCTATAAATAGCCCACAACTTCTGTAACAGAATCAAGAGCTTCAGTTGAATCAATCGAGTTGTTCATCTTCAAGAATCTCTCAACCAAATTCCGTTTCCTCATTTCAAATGGTATCAGAGCGTTGAGGGAGATAGAGAGAGAGATCTGTTGAAGTCCGGCGACCATCATCACCATCACAGAATCGATTGAAGGCCTCATGGATCCCAGAGTAGAGAATGAAAATGGCGAATTCGTAGTGGGGCAAAGAGTTCAAGAAGTCACGCAGCAGCTTGGAATCCTCTCAAGCGATCCGTTGGCGTTGACGAATTCAGATCACCCAGGTTCGCAAATCGTTTCCCTACAATTGACTGGTCTGAATTTTCTCAATTGGAGTAGGAATGTGAAAATGGCGTTAGGCGCAAAATGTAAAATTGGGTTTATCGATGGAACCTGCAAGAAACCTGGGGCTGGGTCAGTCGATACTCATAGATGGATTAGGGCGGACTATATGGTCCGATGTTGGTTGTTAAATTCGATTTCGAATGAAATTTCTGAAAGTCTGATGGGTGTGGTGTCTGCGAGAGAACTCTGGTTGGAATTGACGGAAAGATACGGTCAATCCAATGGCCCTCTTCTGTATCAATTGAAGAGAACTTTGTCGTCTTTGGATCAAGGGAATAGATCCATAGGAGAGTACTACTGCAGGCTCAAAAAGATTTAGGATGAGATTGCAAATCTTGAGGTCATGCCTGAATGTACATGTGGAGCATTGAATGGATGTTCTTGTGGCCTGGTTAAGAAAATTCTGGAACAAGAATCGGTTAACAGGCTGATTCAATTCCTCATGGGACTGAATGAGGAGTATGATGGAGTAAGGAGCAATATCTTGTCAATGGATGTGCTCCCAACAGTAAATAGAGCCTTCTACTTAGTGCAGCAAGTGGAAAGGCAGAAGATGGTGACTGGATCTTTGCAAACTGAGAATGGAGGCAATGCCCTATACTCAAACAAGCAGAGATCAGGATCTGAGAGGCAACATGGTTCAAGCTCTGGGCAGAATGGCAAGAAAGAGTACAAAGGAAAGTCTGATAAGAAGTGTGATTTTTGCTACATGAAAGGACATGTTAGAGAGACATGCTACAGACTTCATGGGTTTCCAGATAAAGGAAAAGGCAGTAATCAGTTCAAGGGGTCATCTGGCAGGATGGCAAATGCAGCAGAAGGAGAAGGTAGCAGCTGGATGAATGAGCCTGAGAATAGCCCACTGGATGAGAAGCCAGACAGCAAAGAGCATCATCAGGGTGTTGACATGGCCTTGGTGAATGCCATGTGCTTAGAAATGGCAAAAATCTTCAAGGGCAAAGAAAAGCAGGAATACCATGGATCTTACTTTGTAACTACAAATGTTACAGGTATGATTCCCCATGCTTTAGGCTCAAGTGTACCTTCCACTCATAAATGGATTATTGATTCTGGTGCAACATACCATTTTGTTATGAATGAGAGTATGATTGTGCATAAGAAAAGGCTGGATAAGCCTATACCTGTAGCTTTGCCTGATGGGAGCACTATGGTTGCAGAAGTGAGTGGAATGGTGAAGATAAATGAGAAATTGAATCTATATAATGTGCTTGTGATGCCTGGATTTAAATATAATCTGCTATCTGTTACTCAATTGTTGGATGAGAATGGTCTACTGATTGAGATGAATCGACATGAATGTAATTTTCAGGACCCTTTCACTAGGAAAAGGGTGGCCACTGGAATGAGAGATGGAGGGTTATTCATTCTCAAAGCAATGTCTGACAACTCAATCCTGGAAGCTGAGAGATGTAGCAGATCTGAGAGTTGCAGCAGAAATGGTGAAACTTCTTTGTTTTCTGGTTGTAATAAGGAAACTGCAAGCATTATTCATGCTAGATTAGGTCATTGCTCTTATGGCAAGATAGAACATTTGCCTATGTTCAAATGCTTTGCTGAGAGAGACCTGTTTTGTGAAAGTTGTATCTTTGCTAAGCAATTAAAATTTCCTTTCTCAAGAAGTGATTCTCTTGTTGTATCCTCTTTTGATTTAGTTCACATGGACTTATGGGGTCCATATAGAACTCCCACTATGAGTGGTGCTTCATACTTTGTGACTATTGTTGATGACAACACAAGGTATACTTGGGTGTATCTGATCAAGACCAAACTGGAGGTATTCTCTGTGATTCAGTCCTTTGTGGCCTATGTGAAGACACAGTTTGGCAAATGCATCAAAGTCATCAGAAGTGATAATGGGATGGAGTTTGTACAACAAAGATGCAAGGAATTGATGAGTTCAAATGGAATTGTTCACCAGAGAAGTGTGCCAGGGAACCCTCAACAAAATGGGAGAGTTGAGAGAAAGCACAGGCACATCATTGAGACTGCAAGAGCTCTAAGAATCCATGCTGGATTTGGGATTAAGTTCTGGGGTGATTGTGTGCTGGCTGCAGTTCACATCATAAATATGTTGCCCAGTTCAGTACTCAAGTGGAGCATTCCCTATGAGCTATTGTTCAAGAGAAAGGCAGACTTTGATCAGTTGAGAGTGTTGGGATGTTTATGTTTTGGCAAGCCATGTATTCAAGGGCATGGTAAGGATAAGTTTGGTGTACAGACAAGGAAGTGTGTGCTAATTGGATACCCATCTGGACAAAAGGGATATAAGCTGTATGATATAGAACACCACAAGGTGTTTGTTAGCAGGGACGTGGTCTTTAAGGAAGATGAATTTCCTCTAAAGAAGAAAGAGACAGCAAGCATTGGAACACCTAGCAGCAGTTCAATGCCCCTAGTCAATCCAGCAAGTGATGAAGATGGCCTGATACAGTTGCCATCTAATCAAGGTCATCCAACAGGTTCAGTTGAGCACACAACTCCTCAAAATACCCAAACACATAGCCCAGTCCCACAAACCATCCTATCACCACAAAACAGCCATCACCATACAACCAACTCCATTCCTGAGTCCTTTGAGACTTCTTGTTCTACAGAAGTGAATTCAATGCCCCAGCAATGCCTGAGAAGATCTAGGATTGCTCCCACTAAGCTCCAAGATTACATCTGTGGAGTTAAGCCAAAATCCAGAAATTCACCTTCCTTGTCTTTCCTTGCTCATAACCTGTTGGATATGAAAGAATATTCAGAGGATTATACAACTGCATTGTTCAATGCTTGCAAGGTGCCTGAACCAGCTCATTATGCACAGGCAAGAGGGAATCAGTTTTGGGAAGATGCTATGCAGAAGGAGATAGATGCACTAGAAACAAATCAGACTTGAAGACTAACTGAACTGCCTGAAGGAAAGAAAGCAGTAGGGTCCAAATGGGTGTATAAAGTGAAATACAGGCCAGATGGAAGTGTGGAGAGATACAAGGCTCGTCTTGTAGCAAAGGGTTATACCCAAGTCAAGGACAAGGACTACAAAGCAACCTTCTCTCCAGTAGCAAAACTGGCAACAGTTAGAGTTGTCATTGCTTATGCAACAGTTCAGAACTGGAAGATACACCAGTTGGACATCAATAATGCTTTCTTGCATGGCTTTATTGATGAAGAGGTGTATATGACACCTCCACAAGGGTATGCTAAGGCTAAGCCAGGTCAAGTGTGCAACCTACAAAGATCACTATATGGCTTAAAACAGGCCTCGAGGCAATGGAACATTGAGCTTAGTTCTTACCTGACCAAATTGGGCTACACACAGTGTAAGAAGGATTATTCCTTGTTTGTAAGGCAGTTGAATGGGAAAATTGCCATTGCATTAGTATATGTGGATGATCTAATGATAACAGGAGACGATGTTGAAATGATTCAACACACAAAAGATAGCCTGCACTCAGCATTCACCATCAAAGATCTAGGAGAAGTAAGATTCTTCTTGGGTATTGAGGTTGCAAGATCAGACAAAGGCACCATCTTGAGCCAGAGGAAGTACATCTTGGACATACTCAAAGATGTTGAGATGGGAGATTGCAAAGCCACAACTTTTCCTCTTCCAAAGGGATTGAATCTGTCAATTGATGAAGGGAAGGAATTGGAGGAACCTGAGATTTATAGGAGACTGGTGGGAAGGCTATTGTATTTGAACATTACTAGGCCTGATCTCTCCTATGCAGTTCAGCATCTCAGTCAATTCCTAAGCTGTCCTCGTGAGCCCCATATGCAAGCTGCCTTATATGTGGTAAGGTATTTGAAAGGGACAGTGAACATCGGTTTGTTTTACTCAGCAACCTCACAGTTAATTCTCAGCACCTATAGTGATGCAGACTGGGGTGCTTGCAAGTTCTCTGCTCGATCCCTAAGTGGGTACTGCACCTTCCTTGGTGACTCATTGGTAGCTTGGAAGACAAAGAAGCAGAAAACAGTCTCCAAGTCCTCAGCAGAGTCAGAATACAGGAGCATGTCCGCAGCCACCAGTGATGTGGTGTGGTTATATGATCTACTCAGTGAGTTATCAGTTGAGATACCCCTGCCAATCACTCTGTATGGAGACAACAAAGCAGCTCAACACATAGCAGCCAACCCAGTGTTCCACGGACAAAGCACCTCAATATAGACTGCTATTATGTGAGAGAGAAGGTCACAGATGGGTTCATCTCCACGGCTTACATTCGATCACAGATGCAGCTAGCTGATCCTCTTACTAAGCCTCTAGGAGAAGCACAACACAAGTTTTTCATGCTCAAGTTTGGCCTTGTTGATTCATCATCAAGTCCAACTTGAGGGGGGGATGTGAAATAGAAGGATATATTGTATAGGTTAGACAAGTTGGGCTATTAATTGTAAATAAGCATAAGTTCCTTCTTGGAGCTATAAATAGCCCACAACTTCTGTAACAGAATCAAGAGCTTCAGTTGAATCAATCGAGTTGTTCATCTTCAAGAATCTCTCAACCAAATTCCGTTTCCTCATTTCAAATAGGGCACTATACATGGGTCATAATAAGCATTTTAGAATGTTACTCATCAAGAGCCTTAGGCACCTCCTTGTCATCCACTGCATCCATCCATAGTCCATACGCTACAAATCCCCGGAATCAGGTTAACATTGAATTGGTAAGATCCAAAATCTTTCACAACAAAGCAACAAGTAATCAATGGCAGCTGAACAAGTATCGCTCCGAGTAACTGGTTCTAGCCAGTGTTCTTGTGCACGAAAGAGCTTCGCTGCATACAAGCAATCTTCAATTCTCAAAGTAGTCATCTTACAGAACAAGCTGACTGCAGCAAACCAAAAATCAATCTCACGACGTAAATCCCATTAATGAAAAATATATGACGGCCCCCAAATAATCTCTGATATGATAACAATACAACACAACCACACAACCTGCTGGATACTGAAAACAAGTCCAACATTCATGCCCAAAAAACAACATACAATTCATCATCTATATTAATACATTCCAACTGTGTAAAATATGAAATCTTTCCCATCAAGAGCTTTATCCACTTCCTCATGTAATTCTATTCATAGGGTCATATAAATGGGTCATAAGTACACTGAACCCCGAATACATGTAGGATTACAAAATTTGCTAAAAGCAACGCACTCTAAAGAAAAGATCCATACTAATTAAGTACTTGTACAAGTGTGTAACTTGAAACACAAAATCAAACAAGAAAATATGTAGTCCAGTACAATATAGGAGTATACAAGAGATAAAAATAAATGAATGCGAACAAAAGGAAGACACTGTACGTTGGATCTGAAAGGCGTTGCAAAATCAAGCTATCTGAAGAAAACCTATTGATTTAACACTCACTCCTCAAACGTGAAAGGGAAAGGTCACAACAATATCACTCAAAGATTAAATTGCCACCACCATGAAGTGTTGGGAATTAAAAGAGATATCACTCACAGATCTTGCATTAATCCAAAAGCATACTTAAAAGAGTCTTTGCTTCTTCTTTGATCTTTGATCCATTAATTGGCCTCTAGTGATTTATGTTCCTTTTAATTCCTTGCATTGTATATATGCATCATCAGTCCACTGAAGTTCATCGCCCTGCCATTCGCAAGAAGCAATTTCAAACTTTCAATTATGTTTCCCCCCTATAAGATCAAAATGAGAAAGTTAAGGTATAGTAGTTTAGGAAAAACTTACTTTTAAATGCAAGAAAAAATTGCTCTAAATCATCAAAAAATTTCACAACCGGGATATTCTGAATGATGGGAGCATCTTCTCCATCCTCTGGTCTTATTTTCCTGCAAAATTTGTGTTCCATGCAAACCAATTCTAGCTCTTTCAAGGTGGTAACGAATTTTAATCCTTCCGGAAGCCTTGTCAATCTCACACATCTACAAATGGATAACTTGTTGAGCTGACACATTGCTCCCTTTTCGATACTCCATTCTTCTAATTTTGGAAGATCCCATGTCCAAAGCTCATTGAGCTGTGAAAACAGGCCCTCATAGCAACTCCACTTGGTGCCAATGTAGGAGTCTTTCTCTATCTGTAGGACCTTTAGGCTTGGAAGTCTTCCAAAAGCTTCAAGTGTTGCTTCTGTTTCAATTTTTGTGTTCCGCAAGACTAGCTTCATAATTCCAGAGGGAAACTGGAAGCAAGCTGAACAATCATCTATTCTTCCTATCAATGTTAATTTTCTCAAGTGTCGGGCGTTGACGATACACTCCAAATTCTTCAGCATGGTCTCTTTTTCGGATCCACTTTCATCTTCATCTTCACATCCATTGTCCCACAACAAGGCTAATGAACGAAGACGATCAAACTTTATACTTGGGCATAGAAATACCACCTCAAGCTGCTCATTGCTTGTTATGTCATGTATGCGGAGCTTTTGAACACCTTTGCTTAATTTAGGAAGCTCATCCAACATCCAGCTACCTGCTTTTGCCCATAGAGTTTGCAACTGGCTTAGGGTATGAAACCTAGTGCCCTCCTGAGGATCACAAGCTAAATATGTATGTCTAAGGCCTTCTATTTCCCAAACAGCATTAGATACTTTCGCGTAGCCTTCAGAATTATTAGGGGAGCTCATGTAATCTAGTGTTAGAAGGTTACGCAAGTTGCCGATAGAAGAAGGCAGTTGAGTTATATTTGTGGCTATTAAACCTAAATACCTCAAAAGAATTAAGCTCCCAATCTCTTTAGGTGAGGTACCGTCTGAAGTTTCGATGGCTACAAGGATTAGGACTCGAAGGAACCTGAAGTTCACCAGGATAGGCAATATACTCAACTGTGCTTTCTCGTCATGATAAGCCCAATAATAATAATAAGCAACAACAGGAGTTGCAGAGAGGAAAAGAGATCGAAGGTTCCGGTTGTCTGACAAGAGATGACACAACACTCTACACAAACATAAGATTAATTCAAGAAATAATATTACTTATAAATCATAAAAATTTAAGGAGTAGAAATGTACAATATATGTAACACTGAAATAAAAATTAATAAAGATTAACTATCTTACTTTTCATTATAAGAATGAACTGTCGTTCGACGTGTTTGTGACACTCTTTTATCCCGGTTCGAGGATTCAGTTGAAACGGTATCAAGGAAATCTAGTTCTTTGGCCTTTTTGATGCATAAATCCCTCATAAGATCATGTATTTCAATGCTCTTTGCTTTTCCCTCGTAGTTTCTCTTTGCAACACGGACTACACAATGACCAATCAACTCGTTCATATATCCCAGACCCAAATCCTCTAGCGTTTCTCCTTCATGGAGGTCTTTAGATGAGATAAAACCTTCTGCTATCCAAATTCTAATTAGCATTCCAACCGGAATCTCAGCGTCCTCTGCAAACATACTCGAGTAAAGAAAACATGGCTTCAATTCTCGTGGCCAATCGTTATAACTTAATGATAACATTTCCTTTACCGCCCCATAAGTTTGTGTGCCCCTCCCAGCTTCCATTAACCTTGAGCTCACAGCCATGTTGACCTTTTCCCATTCCTCAAGAGTTTTCTTTTCGACCAGAACTCCATCTAGTGCAACAATTGCTAGTGGTAACCCTTTACATTTCTTCAACATCTCTTCCCCTACCTTCTTCAATTCAACATCCTCTGCATCCTTAAGAGCTATCTTCCTTAATAGCTCCCAACTCTCCTCTGCGGTGATCTTTCTTGGTTCATGGATGTAGACTTTCAAATTTGGATTACCAACGACGACATCTCTAAACCGACTTGTATCTATGATTTTGCTTTCGTTTTTCCCCATGGGTAATGTCGCAAGGATCTCTTCCAATGCCCGTTTTGTCCACACATCATCAAGGACAATCAAATATTTCCTTTTCTCAAGATATTCGTGAATCTTTTCCCCAACTTCTTGAGTAACTTGTGGCTCATCTGATGACACATTCACCCCATTGGTTTTCTTCAATATATAAAGTAGGCCCGTTTGAACAACCCATTGTTTCGAAATCGACACCCATATAATGGTGTCAAAACATTGTTTAACGCTTTCATGGTTGAAAAGCTTTCTAGCAAGAGTGGTTTTTCCAGAACCGCCCATTCCCACAATCGACAACACCTCAATCTTGGTCTCGTTTGATTTTGTAGTGAGCAAGCCAACCAACCTTTCGATATCTTCCGTAAGGCCAACCACATGGTCCTCCTTAGTATGTGCATACACAGCTGGTCTCCAAACCTTGTTTTTGTTCGTCCCCTTGCCTACATCTGTTGTTAACCCA
Source organism: Persicaria tinctoria (assembly GCA_037127255.1). Taxonomy (NCBI): domain Eukaryota; kingdom Viridiplantae; phylum Streptophyta; class Magnoliopsida; order Caryophyllales; family Polygonaceae; genus Persicaria; species Persicaria tinctoria. The sequence continues at coordinate 4,502,652 of JBANSL010000005.1, read as the reverse complement.
CTTTCGCCTCGATATCTTTTCAGCTTCTCCATGGTTCGGATTATCTTCATTTTGATGACTTCAATCTCAACACCCACTTTGTGGGTATTTACAAGGCATTCGCAAAAGCTTAGGCATCTTTTGAAGAAGTCTTTCTTGTTTTGAGCTGAATTAATTCCCCCCGGGATATAGGAATCGATGACATCTTCAGCATCATAAGCAATCCTCCTCACTTGTTTGGCCGTTTCTTTAAGTCGTTCATCCCCTAATTCATCCTCTAGGGCTTCTATATCAATGAGAAAGTTGTTCATCATGATCAACTCCTTTTGCATGCTTTCAACCTCATCTTCGACGTCATGCAATAACTTGGCTTCTTGCACTAATAGCTCCCCGATTTTGCCAACCGCGAGATTCACAATGGAGTTCATATCCACTTTTTTATTCCCTCCTGCTTAAACACCATAAGAAAAGCCAAGTTTGAGCCAAGTTTTATTATTGTGATAGAAAGTACTATATATATAAAAGTTTGAGCCAAAAAGAATATCCCTAAAAAGCATCCATATTATATGGTGGGAAACTAACTTCTCCGTTTTACTTTTTTTTTTATCCGGACAACCTAACCATAGTGGATTTCTGGTGTTGGCAGATAGAATTTTGTGAATTTCTACTTGCCTTTCCATTCATTACTATTGTGAATTTCTGGTGTTGGCAGAGTTTGGATCGCAATGTTGTACATGAAGATGTAGCCAGCGGTTTGGTCATAACATCAGCAATCTGATCTTTGGACGACAGGAATGCAACCTGTAATGTCTTGGCTTGGACCCGTTCGCGAACAAAATGATAATCTAAAGAGAGGTGTTTGATTCGATGATGGAGAACGGGATTGGGGGAGAAGGCAGATGAATATTGTTGATATATGATAATGTGTTGTTGTTACACAAAGTTTTGTATTGTTCAAAGTCGGTTGACCCAACTGATTTGTGTATAAATACCTTACAAAGCAATTAATCAATACACAATTTTCAGATCCTCAAAATACTTTCTTCTTCCTCAAGCATAACATGATATCAGATAGGAGGCCATGTCCTTGACACTTGCTGGAAAATCCACGGACACACCTTATTTTGTGACTTCTGCAAGCTCGGAGGTCATTTGGTTGACAAGTGTTGGAAGAAACATGGCTATCCTCCTGGGAAAGGTCCAACTGCTTCTTCTGGTGGCACGGCAGCATCTGTTTCTTCTTCACCTGCTTCAGGCCTCACACGGGATCAGTACAGTCAGTTGATTGCCTTGCTCAACAAGTCCAACACCTCTTCTACTAATGTTGCTGCCTTCCTTGCAGGTACAAATTTTTGTTTCCTTTCTTCTGTTAATAATCCTGTTTGGATCATAGATAGTGGTGCAACCGATCACCTAACCCCTCACAAACACTTTTTTACTTCCCTCACTGCCTTGCCTAAACCTATTTCAATTACTATGCCTAATGGCAAAACTGCTTCTGTTTCCTTCTTTGGTCCAGTCACTATCAATTTATCTCTTACCTTACATAATGTTCTATATGTGCCTGATTTTTGTTTCAATCTTTTATCAGTCAAAAAGATAATTGCAGACACTCAGCTTTATGTCCTTTTCACTCCAAATTTTTGTTTTCTCCAGGGCCATTTGATGAAGAAGCCTCTTGTGCTTGGTAGAGCTATTAAAGAACTTTATGTTGCTAATATGATTTCTTCTTGTAAGCAAAACAATGATATGCTTTCTGTTGACAGTTTTATGTTAAATAAACCTATTGCTTGTGCTTCTTCTGTTGCATTGAATGATCATTTGCTTGAGTTATGGCACTGTCGCCTGGGTCATGTTCCTTTCTCATAATTAAGGCATCTCAGTTTTATAGATTCTTCAGCTAAACCCACACACCTTTGCAAGATTTGCCCCAAGGCCAAACAACACAGACATTCTTTCCCCACTTCTTCTCCAAACACTACTGCTCCTTTTGAGCTAATTCACAATGACACTTGGGGTCCCTACAGACATCTCACTCACAATGGCCATAGGTACTTCTTGACCATTGTGGATGATTTTACCCGTTGCACATGGACTTACTTGATGCCTTCTAAGAGCACTGCTCTCACCATCATTCAGTCTTTTGTCTCTCTCATTCACACTCAATTCAAAGCTTCCATCAAAGTCATTCGTTCAGATAATGCTGCTGAGTTTTGCAGCTCCAATGCCATGAAATTTTTCTCCTCCAAAGGTATAGTACACCAGACCAGTTGTCCATATACTCCACAGCAAAATGGAGTTGTTGAAAGAAAGCACAAGCATCTCTTGGAAGTAGCTCGTGCTCTCTTTTTCCAATCCAACCTTCCCATTTCCTTTTGGGGTGAATGTGTGCTTACTGCCACTTTTCTCAATAACAGAACCCCTTTGCCCTCCCTTGATTTTGCCACCCCATACTCTAAACTCTTTAACAAAGATCCTGATTACAATTTCTTAAAGGCCTTTGGCTGTCTTTGCTTTGTTTCACCCCAGCCCCCTTCTTCTGATAAGTTCCAACCCCGTGCTAATGCTTGTGTTTTCATTGGCTATTCCTTTGGGAAGAAAGGTTACAAGGCATTGGATTTACAAACTCACACCATTTATCAGTCAAGAGACATTGTCTTTCATGAATCTCACTTCCCCTTTCATCTCAAACACCCTTCCACCCCACCTGTTTTACCCACTGTCTCACAAGATTATGGCCATGATTTCATCTTCACTCCTATACATACTACCCCGGCTGTCCCACCCCCTGCAGATGATTCATCCAATGGTCCTACTACTGAGCTTGATATCCCTTCTAATCCTAGAAGGTCTTCTAGAACACATCATCATCCTTCTTACCTGAATGATTATGTTTGCAATTTTAGTTCTTTAATATCTACCAAGCACACTGATATTTGTTCTTCCCATTACACTTTACCTTCCTCTCATTTTGCCTTGCTTAGCCATCTTTCAACTTTTACTGAACCCACTTCCTATAAGGTTGCATCTCTTGATCCAAATTGGGTTATTGCCATGAAAAAGGAATTAGATGCACTGCAGGTCGGCATCAGAAAAGGCCGAGAGTTGGGAGAAAGAAGTAGCTGAGATGTGAAAATCAAGATCTTTTGGTGCATTCCGATAACGAAGAAGGCGCTTCACTGCCTTGCAATGAACAAGCCGGGGTTTGTGCATGAATTGACATACTTTGCTCACCGCAAAGGAGATATCAGGCCGAGTGAATGCGAGATACTGAAGGCTACCAGCAACACTCCTGTAGAGAAGTTCATCTTCGAAAGCAGGGCATTCCCGAAATCTTTGACAGGAAAGAGTGTCGACAGAGAGGTGATGAATTTGTTTGCAAGGTCTTGTGAACTACCCACCACAAGAATTTGATCCACATAGATAAGAACAAAGACAGATTGGGAACCAGATTGAAATATAAATAAAGATGTATCAGCTCTTGAAGAGCGAAACCCCATATGTAAGAGAGCAGTGCTTAACTTTGCAAACCAAGCTCTCGGAGCTTGTTTAAGGCCATAGAGCGACTTCGGAAGTTGAAGACGAATTCTAGCGTCGATCGACAACCTACAAAACTGAGATTCGCCTACAAAGCTGCTGAAAATTCCCAAAAATGGGTCTCATCTATTTCACATCCACTTCGCCTCTATCAATTGCCACTGATTCAATCAGATTTATGCCCAATTCGAATGGTTTGAGGTTCAATAAGTAGCTAATTTTACTAAGAAAGCCAACAAATCTGGGGAGAAGCCAATTAGGGGGAAGGCCTCTTTGGTCACTCTAAACCAGATCATTCTTAAAATTTTGCTAATCAAGCAATTGTACAAAATCAAACAACAAGTAAATATACAATACAAGAAATCAAAAAAAATTAATTGGAGCAAAAGGAATTTACCTCCTCCGATCTGAAACGCGTTGCAAAATCAAGCATTCCGACCGCAACCCAGTCAACTCCAATAAATTATCAGTTTTGAAGTCGTCAAATGGGTTTTTTAATAGGTAGACGCGCAAATGGTGCTGCTGATGCTGGGAGTCTAAACTAAGTCTTGAATAAAAGCTAAGGGCATTTAGCCCTCCTTATTGACCAAAAATAGTGCTGCCTCATCAGTTATTTGCAATTATTGCCACCCTCTACAACTTCACTACCAACCTTTTTTTTTGTATGGTTATCAAAATATCAAATGCAGGGGTGCTAATTAGGGTTATGGAGAAAAATACGATACGATTAACCTGATACGAAAATACGATAAAACAGCACGAAAAAACACGAAACGAAATAAATAAGACACAAACTTTCGTGTTTTCCACGTCGTACCCGACCCAACAAGTTTATTTTTTATTTTTTTTAAATATCCTGATGTTTTGTGTGTGTATAAATTTTAAAAAAAAATCAAATTGTTTCAATAAACCATCCTGACACAGAAATGTTTTGTGTTTTCATGTCGGGTCGTGTTGTATTCGGATCGAATTTTCGACGTTAACGGTTTCGAATACCCGATGCAATTAACCGTGTTGTGTCGTATATCCGGTTATGCACACCCCTAGATGATGCCAACATAACAAGTAGACTGTATGATAAGAGCAAACACTGGCTCTTAGTTTATTTCACAAGACAGAAACTGATCTCGCATCCATACAAAACCCGGTGAAGACAAATTCAACAGGGAGACAACCATTGGTGACAAAAATGCCATATCCGCTCTGTCTATTAGAGATGTTAAAAGCTATGTAGAGTATTGCTCATCCTCGTCCATACACTGCATCCATTATCAGTCCCTACATTGCAAAACCCCAAGATAAGTTTATCACTTGTCAGATCCAAAATATTTTACAACAAATCAGGAAGTAATCTTAGGCAGCTGAACAAGTAACACTCAGAGTAACTGGTTCTAGTGTTCTTGTACACACAACAAATTCGCAAGAGACAAGCAATCTTCAATTCACAAAGTAATCATCATACTGACTGTAGCAGACCGAAATGAAAATAATCAATCTCACCGCTATGGCGCTATGTCAAACACAGAAATGAAAATATATGACAGAGGAGATGGGTACACTATGTGACAGAGGAGATGGGTACACTATATACCAATAACAATCATGCCAAAAAAAAAAAAACATACTAGAATGTGACAGAAGAGATGGAGACTACAGAATATCAAATGGAACAATTGGAGGGTGAAAAGACTAAGAATTCAGATGGACTATTTCCCATGATCCCATTTAAATTAGTAACTAATACGTACAATGCATCGAGAAAATTCATACATTCCAACTGCGCAAAATATGAAATCTTGCCATCAAGAGCCTTATCCACTTCCTCGTGTAATTCTCTATTCATAGGGCAATATACATGGGTCACAAGTACAACTAACCCTGAATACACATAGGATTACAAAATTATTAATGTGGATTTTAGTCGAGATTCATCACCTCTTTCACTGAGTTTGGATCCGTCTTTGCTGCTTCATTACTTTGTATTTGAAATGGTTTCTCTGTCATCTATGGGAGGAATACAAAAGAAATGTATCATGGACACAGACTGTATTCCATCCTGGACTTCATGAACTTCTGCCAAGTCTTAGGAACTTGTTTTGCACTGTCGAAAGCACCCTTTGTGGTTACTAAAAAGAGGTCAAGTTTGCTAGTACAAAGCTAGATGATAGCTTCTTACTGCAAAGTGTAGGTTAAGTAGGTTGGAAGCTCATGCAGATTGGAGGGTTCACCTTTACCAAAGCAAGTATTGACGAAGGAAGACTCCATAATCCGTCTCCGCATATCAATCCAGATGCCACTGCAGGGATCATTAAGTTCGCTTTCCGACTGTCGAGTTTGTGAAAAACAAACACAACCAAGCTGCCCACACACATGTCTATAGAAAAGTACGCACCAACTAAGAAAGGAGCAGCCATTGCTGTTGGAAGTGGGGCCCACTTCCCTATCTTATTGGGAGACAAATCTCTTATCAAGTTGAGTATGATCGCAAATGCAAAGAAGCTGTAGCAGAGCTGCAAGCAGTGCTGAGGCAGAGCCGAGAAGCCTTGGACTCCAAGAATTGCCATGTTCCAGTAGATAAGAGCATAAGGAGCCTTGTACTCTCCTTCCGGATTTCCCACATCAAATGTGTTGTAGAAGAGGAAGAAGGTGAGGAGAGCTACCACACACCCAATGGCAGTTCCAATAGCTTGGCTAAGAACCATCGATCTCGGGGAAGTCAGAGTGAGATGGCCAGTCTTCAGATCTTGCATGAGGTCAGAGGATACGTATACTATGGCTTTAATCAGTCCGCAAGCCACGAGTCCAGCAACCACTCCTGAGTTCTGGCCAGCCAAGGCAGCTAGGATAAAGAGGGCAACCTTGCCATAATTGTAGGCCATGTTCATGTCTGTCAAACCAGCACCGTGTGCATTGCAAAAGCTGAGTAGGGGCATGGATGTAGACAATGACCACATAGTACCGCTTCAGCTCAGGGAACAGAAGGGGGATAACAATGACGAAAACCACTGCCAAGACTGCGTATCCGGTGCAGGCAAGCCAAACAGGAATAGTTTCTCTCACAAAGATTTCGTTCCTTTGAAGATCATCCAGTGGTTGATTATGGGTCTCCGAAACTGAAATTTATCAAACAATTTAAAGCACTATGGTAGACATGCTGAAAACTCACAAGATTGTTAAATCAAAACAGTGAGTCAAGCTCTGATACCAATTGAAGAGTCTATAAGGCGATGAATAATACTCTAGAAGGGAGGGATGAATAGAGTATGGACGATTTTCGCAACAATAGAAATTTAGTGCAACTTGTCAAGACCTTGATACAGACTATCAGGACTTGATGAAGTGAAATCGAATATGATAATGTAAATGCAGAATATAAAAGATGAACACACGAATTGTTAACGAGGTTCGGCACCAACTTGGCCTACGTCCCCGCCTAGGGTTATCCAACCCGTAGGATTCAAACACTTCTTATTTCACTTCACTTTGAGCCTAGAACTTCCTAGAGAAATTACCCTTTCTCTATACAAAGTCTCACCGCTTCTATTCTAGCTCTCAACCTTACAAGTGAAATAAAAGCTCACACCACACACCAAGTGTGCTTTGATCGAGTATGGAAACTCTAAGTGTAACATGAATGACTTGTACAATAATTGCTAGTGTTTCTCTCAACTCTTAAACAATGATTAACACTTAGGCTTTTTGGAGAATGTAAGAGAAACTTGATATGACGAATGCTTTTAGGATGCTATGATTGCTTGAGTGCTTGCTTAGTTAGTTCACATCCTTCTTGGCCTTCGTCTTTATATAGTTGGAACACTTGTAGAGCTTCTTGGAGGGAGAACCGTTTGAATTTCAAATTCATTCCAAGACATTTGAATTCTTTCCAATAGTGATCATTTGTGTGCCTTCCAAGATTGTTCCTTCAACTTTCTTCATGATCACGTATGATCAAGTATGGATCGGTTCTTTCCTTGTATGAAAAAATGAAATCCTAAAAGAACATACATAATGTATCTAGCATATAAAATGGGTTAGATGAGAAACACATATATAAATCGATTAAGACCAAATCACATCTCATAGCCCAATATAAAGCCCATTATAATTTAGGCCCAACCAGGTTGGCCTCGGATTCTTTCATGTGAGAGAACAAGTCAAAAATAGAGAAATGCATAAATGATCAAACATTTTAGTCTGGGTTTCAAGACCTTGAAACCCAGTCTTTTGTCTTTCATCAACCTTTAGATCACCTGCTTAGGTCTCAAGATCTTACAATTAAGGTGGAGTCTTCAAATATCACTCAAAGCTTAAAATGCCACAACCATGAAGTGTTGGGAATTAAAAGAGATATCACTCACAGATCTTGCATTAATCCAAAAGCGTGATTAAAAGAGTGTTTGCTTCTTCTTTGATCGATCTTTGATCCATTAATCCACTTAAGTTAGTGATGTATCTTCCTTTTAATTCCTTGCATTATATATGCATCATCAGTCCATTTAAATTCATCGCCCTGCCATTCGCAAGAAGCAATTTCAAATTTTCAATTATGTTTTCCCCCGGCCTGTAAGATCAAAATCAAGAGAAAGTTAAGGTATAGCAGTTTAGGAAAAAACTTACTTTTAAATGCAAGAAAAAATTGCTCTAAATCATCAAAAATTTTCACAACGGGGATATTGTGAATGATGTGAGCATCTTCTCCATCCTCTGGTCTTATTTTCTTGCAAAATTTGTGTTCCATGCAAACGAATTGTAGCTCTTTCAAAGTGGTAACAAATTTCAATCCTTCCGGAAGCCTTGTCAATTTCCCACATCCACAAATGGACAACTTGTTGAGCCGACACATTGCTCCCTTTTCGATACTCAATTCTTCTAATTTTGGATGTTCCGACATCCAAAGCTCGTTGAGATGTGAAAACATGCCCTCATGCCAATGTAGGAGTTAGGCCATAAGTGCAGGACCTTTAGGTTGGGAAGTCTTCCTAAAGCTTCAAGTGTTGCTTCTGTTTCAATTTTTGTGTTAACCAAGATTAGCTTCTTAATGCTAAAGGGAAACTGGAAGCAAGACGAACCATCATCTATTCTTCCTATTAATGTTAATTTTCTCAGGTGTTGGGAATTGACGATACACTCTAAATTCTTCAGCACGGTCTCTGTTTCAGCTCCACTTTCACCTTCATCTTCACATCCATTGTCCCAGCGTAAGGCCAAATGACGAAGACGGTCAAACTTTATACTTGGGCATCGAAATACCACCTCAAGCTGCTCATTGCTTGTTATACCCTCTATGTGGAGCTTTTGAACATTTTTACTTAACTTAGGAAGCTCATCCAACATCCAGCTACCTGCTCCTTGTACCCATAGAGTTTGCAACTGGTGTAGGGTATCAAACCTGGTTCCCTCCTGAGGATCACAAGGTAAATATATATGTCTAAGGCCTTCCATTTCCCAAATACCATTCGGTATTTTTGCGTAGCCTTCATTAATAGGAAAGACCCTGTAGTCTAGTGTTAGAAGGTTACGCAAGTTCCCAATAGAAGAAGGCAGTTGAATGATATTTGTGTCCAATAAACCTAAATACCTCAAAAGAAATAAGCTCCCAATCTGTTTAGGTAAGGTACCGTCCGAAGTTTTGATGCCTACGAGGATTAGGATTCGAAGGAGCCTGAATTTCTGCAGGATAGGCAATATACTCAAATGTGCTGATCTCGCGCCATAAAGAGTGAAATAATAATAATATCGAACAATGGGAGATGCGGAGAGGATAAGAGATCGAAGGGGCGGGTTGTCTGACAAGAGATGACAAAACACTCTGTAAACAAAAATAGATTAATTCAAGAAATAATATTAATAATCAAATTAATTTAAATCATAATAATGGTCAAGATTAACTCAAAACATATGCCCAAAAATATTTTATATAAATTAATTTTTTTAAAATTGATTTTTATAATATATTACTTTGTTTTCAAGTTGTTATTATAAATATGTTATTACCGGTAAATAAGTTTTTATACAAATATATTAAGATTATTTATTGTTAACTTTAACTACTAAATTATTATCAAATGTATAGCTTTTCGTGTTTCATTACTCATATATATATTTAATATCACACACATAATAAAATCAAAAATTTTTTTTCTATTGATTCTTAAAATTTAAGATATTGACTTTGTAATAAAAAAAGATGATGTTTATGAAAATTAATATGATGTATTATGATTTATAATATTAATTTTAAAATGGTTAGTTTAAATAGATGTATTATTAATCTACAAGCATTTAATACTTGTTGAGAATGAATTTAGTTAAAGAATTTATTGGGCAAAAAAAATCTCTTTTATAAGTTCATTCTTATAATTTAAGATACGGATTTTCTAATAAAAAATGACATTTATGAACATTAAATGATATATTAATTTTAAAATGGTTAATCTAAATAGATACATTGTTATTATTTTTATTCTAAAAGTTATTTCTAATTGTTAAGGAGGCATTTAGTTAATACATTTATTCAGCAAAAAAATCACATTTATGAGCAATTATACGATATATAAATTGATTTATAATATTAATTTTAAAATGTTTAATACAAATAGATATATTTTTATTATTTTTAATCTAAGATTTTTTTTTCCCAATTGTTAGAAAGGCATTTAGTTAGCAATTATTGGGCAAAAAAGTCCTCTTTTATAAGTTATATAGATTTATTTGTTTGTTTATTTATATTATTATTTATTCTTATTAGGATAGGTTCTAGACTTATTATTAGGTAAAATAAATAAATAATATTTTTTTCTACTCCTACATGGTTGAAGATTTAACTAGATCATTTTATATTTATTTATTAGGTTCCAGACTTATTATTAGGTAAAATAATATTTATTCTTAAATTAGTTAAATAAAGGAATTTCAATGTCACCGATGGTTAGAAAATAAACATTGGCTGCTTTAATTGAATTAATTATATTATATAATGTGCTTTAATTAGTTTTTCAAAGATTAAAAAGTGTTTTGTTAAAAACAAATTTAATTTATAAAAGATTTCTTCAGGGCCGGGAAACCAAAAAAATTAAATAAATATGGAAAGCCAAGTAATATAAGGGGGTAGAATATATGTAACAATGAAAAAAAAAACTATCTTACTTGTCGTTATAAGAATGAACTATCATTCGTCATGTTTGTGAAACTCTTTTATCCCGGTTTGAGGATCCAGTTGAAACTATTTCAAGGAAATCTAGTTCCTTGGCTTTCCTAATGCATAAATCTCTCATCAGATCATGTATTTCAATGCTCTTTACTTTTCCCTCATAGTTTCTCCTTGCAACACGGACCACACAACGACCAATCAACTCGTTCATATATTCCAAACCCAAATCCTCTAACATTTCTCCTTCATGGAGGTCTTTGGATGAGATAAAGCCTTCTGCTATCCAAATTTTAATTAGCATTCCAACTGGAATCTCAGCATCCTCCGGAAACAGACCCAAGTAAAGAAAGCATGGCTTCAGCTCTCGTGGCAAATCTTTATAACTTAATGATAACATTTCCTTTACTGCCCCATATGTCAATGTGCCCCTCCCGACATCCATCACCCTTGAGCTCATTGCCATTTTGAACTTTTCCCATTCCTCAAGAGTTTTCTTTTCAGCAAGAACTCCAGCTAGTGCAACAATTGCCAATGGTAACCCTTTACATTTCTTTAACATCTCTTTCCCTATCTTCTTCAATTCAGCATCCTCTACATCCGTAAGAGCTATCTTCCTAAATAGCTCCCAACTCTCCTCCGCAGTAAGCTCCCTTGGTTCGTGGATGTTGACTTTCACATTTGGATCACAAACGATGACATCTCTAAACCGAGTTGTGACTATGATTTGGCTTCCGTTTTTTCCCATGGGTAATGTCGCAAGGATCTCTTCCAATGCCTTATTTGTCCACACATCATCAAGGACAATCAAATATTTCCTTTTCTCAAGATATTCGTGAATCTTTTCCCCGACTTCTTGAGTACCTTGTGCCTCGTCAGATGGGACATTCACCCCACGGATTTTCTTCAATATATAAAGTAGGCCAGTTTGAACAACCCATTGTTTTGAAATCGCCACCCATATCATGGTTTCAAAACATTGTTTCACGCTTTCGTGGTTGAAAAGCTTTCTAGCAAGAGTGGTTTTTCCAAAACCGCCCATTCCCACAATCGACAACACCTGAATCTCAGTCTCGTTTGATTTTGTAGTGAGCAAACCAACCAACCTTTCGATATCTTCCTTAAGGCCAACCACATGTTCCTCCTTAGTATGTGCATACACAGCTGGTCTCCAAACCATGGTTTTGTTCGTCCCTTTCTCTACAACTGTTGTTAACCCACTTTCAACTTGATATCTTTTCAGGCTCTCTATGGTTCAGATTATCTTCGTTTTGATGACTTCAATCTCGACGCCTGCTTTGTGGGTGTTTACAAGGCATTCACAAAAGCTTAGATATCTTTTGAAGAAATCTTTCTTGTTTTCAGCTGGATTCATTCCCCCCAAGATATAGGAATCGATGACATCTTCAGCATCATAAGCAATCCTCCTCACCTGTTTGGATGTTTCTCTAAGTCGTTCATCGCCTGATTCATCATCTAGGGCTTCCATATCAATGAGAAAGTTGTTCATCATGACCAACTCCTCTTGCATGCTTTCGACCTCATCTTTGACGCCAGAAAATACCTGTGCTTCTTGCACTAGTAGCTCCCCGATTTTCCCAACCGCGAGATTCACAATGGAATTCATATGTATGTAGAGTCGGCCAAGAATCTTTGGGAGGAGCTGTCTGAGAGGTATGGACAAACTAATGCTCCATTAATGTTTCAATTGAAAAAGGGAATTTGGATTGATTGCTAGAGACGGAAAATCAATTGCGGAATATATTGCGAAATTGAAGAAAGTATGGGATGAATTACAGAGTGTGGAGGGGTTTTATGTGTGTTCGTGTGGTGTTATGGCGACATGTGTGTGCCAATTATCCAAGAAAGTTGCTGATGCTGAATCCATGAACAGAGTAATGCAATTCTTGATGGGTTTGGGAGATGGGTATGAAAGTGGTTTGAGGTTCAGTAAGCAGTTGATGTTTACTAAGAAAGCCAACAAATCTGGGGAGAAGCCAATTAAGGGGAAGGCCTCCTTCGGTGTCTCTAAGCCAATCTGGGGAGAAGCCAATCAAGGGCTTGCGGATTGTCTATGAAAATAAGTGCAATACAAGAAATGAAAATAAATGAATGGGAACAAAAGGAATTTACCTCCTCCGATCAGCTGTAACTTGTAAGTGTTCGATCGGAAACGCGTTGCGAAATCAAGCAATTAATCTGACTGCAAGCCTCAAAAGTCAAAACTCCAACACAAATTCTCAGTTTTGTGCTGAAAATGGGTTCTCAGTAGTAGGTGAAGAAGTATAGTTAGTGCTGCCGGGGCTGCCTCATCAATTCAAAAAAATAAAAATAAAAAATAAAAAAAAGTCCCTCTCAATGCAATTAAAAATGTTGGGAAACTCTACAACTTGCTGTTTCAGTGTGCTCTACAATCATTTTTTACATGATTATCAAATAAATAAATTAGCAAACATACCTGTCAATGTGATCTGGCTGCTCGGGTGCCGCAATAAAATTCTCTTACAATGTGCTGGTCGATGCCACAGATTCACAGAAAGCTGATGCCAGCAAAACAAGTCAACTCCAACAAAGTCTCAGTTTTGAAGTTTTCAAATGAATTTTTAATAGGTGAAGAAGTATAGTTAGTGCTGCCTCATACATTCAGATAAATTAAAAAAAAAAATGATATCCCTCAATTATTTGGAATTAAAAATAACGCCACCCTACTGCCAACCAATTTTGATGGTTATCAAATGCACAGGTGTTGATGCCAACATAACAAGCAGCCTCTATATAATAAGAGCAAACACTGGCTCTCTTAGTTAGATTCCAAATGTGCCAAAATTGCAGCAAAATTATGTGACAAGCAGCTGAGATATTTGCATATGAGAACTGAAGAAAGCAAGGATTCAGGTGGACTAATAATTTTCGCAGCGATAAAAATGCCATGTCTGCTCAGTCTATTAGAGATGGTAAAAGCTATATATGTAGAGTGTTGCTCATCCTCGTCCATACACTGCATCCATTGTCAGTCCATACACTGCAAATCCCCAAAATATGGTTATCACTTGTCAGATCCAAAATCTTTTACAACAAATCAGTAAGTAATCGAAGACAACTGAACAAGTAATGCTCAGAGTAACTGGTTCTAGTGTTCTTGTACACACAGGAAATTCGCGAGACACAAGCAATCTTCAATTCAGAAAGTAATCATCTTACTGCCTGCAGCAGACCGAAATCAATCTCACTGCAATGTAAAACACAGAAATGAAAATATATTACAGAGGGGATGGGTAGACTAGGTTACAGACTTACAGTTGGAAGGTATAGCATCTCTGCTGTCTCTCTGATATGATACCAATAACACACAACCTGCTGGAGACAGAAAACAAATTCAACAACCATGCCAAAACAAAAAACAGCATACAAGAATGTGACAGAAGAGATGGAGATGACAGAATAATATCAAATGGAACAATTAGAGGGTGAAAAGAGTAAAAATTCAGATGGACTATTTCCCATTTGAATACGAGCAATTAATGTGTTCAATGCATACGATAAGGTTTCGAGAGGGCTACTTTGGAGTTGCTTGGTAGAGAAGGGAGTGCCGGGGTCGTATATCAGAGTCATTAGGGATATGTACGAGGGTTCGCTGACAAGTGTTAGAACGCCATGTGGTGATTCTGAGTATTTTGAGGTTCGAGTGGTGCTTCACCAGGGTTCAGCGCTCAGTCCGTTTCTTTTCACTCTAGTTTTGGATACTCTTTCTGCCCCACTCCAAGAAGAGGTTCCATGGTGCATGCTGTTTGCTGATGACATTGTTCTTGTAGACAACTCAAGATCGGGTTTGGATCGCAGACTAGAAAACTGGAGAGAGGTGTTGGAGTCTAAGGGATTCAGAATGAGTAGGTCCAAAACCGAGTATGTTCAGTTTCGTTTTGGCGCTGACAGGGACCCAGGGTCATCAGTTTCATTGGGGGACGTTATTGTCCCAAGGAAAGAGTATTTCAAGTACCTTGGGTCGTACGTCCAAAGTGATGGGGGTGTCGACAAAGATATCGAGCATCGATTCCAGGCGGGACGGCTGAGATGGAGAAGAGCGTCAGGGGTGCTATGTGATAAGAAAGTTCCGAATAAACTGAAAGGGAAGTTCTACAAGGTTGCTGTTAGGCCGACCTTATTGTATGGTTCAGAGTGCTGGCCCGTCACCAAAGCTCAAGAACAGAAGTTGGCAGTGGCTGAGATGAGGATGTTGCGATGGATGAGTGGGCATACGAGACTTGACAGAATCAGAAATGAAGACATTAGGAGCAAAGTTGGAGTTGCAAGTATTGTGTACAAGCTGAGAGAGTCCAGATTGCGGTGGTTTGGGCACGTTCGGCGGAGACCTGGATCGGCGCCTGTTCGTAGGTGTGAGAGTTTGGAGTTTGGAGCTATTTGTAGGGGTAGAGGTAGACCGAAAAAGAGTTGGATGGAGGTTATTAGGCAGGATCTTAATCTGCTCAACTTATCGGAAGAATTGACTTTGGACAAAGACCGTTGGAGGAAGGCTATTCGGGCTTCGGATGTGTAGTAGTACTAGGCTGGGGGTTTTGTTCTATTGTGGTTGCTTTTATTCCGCCTCCCTCTTTGCTTCTTCGTGCCTCTTTGTCTACTGTTTAGCGTGCTTTGATGGGATTGATATGTCTACTATTTTGGGTCTATCGAAAATACTCTCTCGATGTATTCGGGGAAAGAGTGCGTACATCCTGACCCCCCAGACCCTGCTTAATTGCGGGATTTACTGGGTAGTTGTTGTTGTTGTTAATGCATCGTGAATATTCATACATATATTCCAACTGCGCAAAATATGAAATCTTGCCCATCAAGAGCTTTATCCACTTCCTTGTGTAATTCTCTATTCATAGGGTGTGTAAGAGGGAAAATCCCGAGATCACGATGCAGGGGCGGTTCCGTCTTTTATCAATTATCACTTATTCTATTGTGATGACCCACATAAAGCCCTCGACCGTTTCCCATACTTAATGCCTCGGTCGACATCAATACGGTAACGGTTTCTTTATTAAATATATCAAAACCGTTTGAATTCCTTGAATTAAATGCATTGACCGTTTCATTTATCCTCGACTAATATAAATACGAGAAGAAATCTCTTTCTAATGGAATATAACTGACTTGAGCGTCGGAGGGTCCTACGGGGGGAGACAAGCCCCGCCCCGACCTCGTTCGTTCTTGTTAGCAGGCTATGAGGGCATGATCAAGATCGATCAACAATGATGCAGATTTTATGCATCACAATTTGCGCCGTCTGTGGGAAAATTCGATCAAAAGGCCGTGAGATCGGATCTCCCAATCAAAAAAAAAAACACCAAAAAAAAAACAAAAACAAAAAGAGAGAGATCCATGGGGGTGCAGCCTCTTGGATCGAATCAATCTACAACGGGATTGAGGATTGAATCTGAAAGAGGAGGAGGGGGAGAGACTGGAGCAGATCTGGTAATCTCCCTGACGGCGATTCTGACACCGAACAGTCGCCGCTCCTCCACAACTCCTGCCTTTGTCTCATCATCGGCGCCGCCGCATCTCCCTCGCCGGAGAAGCCGAAGATCGCCATCAGAAATCGAGCAGAGGATGCCGGCATCGCATCCCTCGCTGCCTACCGCGTACGCCTTCCACTCGACCCGTCCTCGAATCCCACCCCCGGCACATCCAGGATAACCGGCACGGGGCCGGATCTCGTGTGTGCACGCCGGCGTCGCCTCCGGTCGGCATCAGATGGGTAGAAACCCCTAGTGGTTGATAGCCGAATGGGTTACAGCAGGCCGCACGCGCTCAGATGCGAGTCCACAACGGTGGATGCAGGTTGCATCTTTCCTCCTTTGTCTCTAATGTACTGTACGTTCTAATCTTCTTCCGTGTAGTTTGCTTTGGAGTTAAATTTGATTTCTGTAGAAAATTGTGGGCTATTTCTTTTAGATCTATGATAATGTGAAACAAAAATAAAATGGTAGAATATGGAGTAGTCCTTGGAAAAGTCTTGAATTGAATGTATAACAGGGGAGGTGGATAAGGCACGTTTATGGAGGCGGTGGTGCTGTAAGTGGGAGTCCTAATTTTCAATTAAAAAAAAGAATGGGAATTTAACTTAGTTTGCTAAAAGTATGACAGTGAATTGTTGAGAAAATCAGCCAGAGCACACGAAGAGTGGGTTGAAAGATGGCGTATTATTTATTTTGTAGATTAATTAGGCTGGACCACCTAAAATTAACGTCCAGGTGCTGATTTTTAATGTTTATATTCGTTAACTTCTATTTACTCTGTACTTTTGAGTCCATATATATGATTTTCATCATCTATCTTTACAAATAGAAAAATGAATTTGACTTATATATACAAATATACACATCTTTGTTGGTTCGATCAATGATGTGGTTGAGTTGAATTGATCATATTCTCACACTTGTTTCTTGGATAGTGGATTGTGTCTTGTGCTTTTGTTTTTGTTCCCCCTACTCGTTTTGTAGTCTTGGATAGGTGTTTATAGAGAAGTATGAGTAACAATCATTGGGCGTACTTCCCGAGGAGAGTATGGATTCTATTCTCACAATCGATATTGGGGCAAGAGTCGGTACCACAAAGTACGCTGGGACAACCAAAATGATTTGATGCATCAGGAGTATAAAGAGACAAAAAAACAAGTTGGATGTTTGGATTTTAGCCAAGGCCAACTCCTAGCCAGATCAAGAATGACACTACAGCAAAATTGGGAACAATGAAGGCCACCAAGAATCCTATTACTCAAACCAACGAATGAGCTAAGTTTTTTACTCCCCTTGTGGAGAATTTCTTAATGAATGTGTAGCTCTTACGAGCTAGATTCTTAGCTTACTACTTCTCCGCAAAACTATATAAACTGTGTGCAGGGGCATATAACATTCTGGGGCACTACGCATTACAATACTAATCTTCTAATGACTTAACTGCTTTGGATTATGTAGAACTGCAATGTTTTTGAACAGGTCCAATGACTGTAGATGTCACGAAACGATGTCTTCAAAGCTACAACAATTATTCGAAAAAGTGAAGACTCGCCACTTATGGCCAAGCAAATGTCAGTTAAGGCAGAAGACTCGCCACTTATGGCCAAGCAAATGCCAGTTAAGGCAGAAGACTCGCCACTTATGGCCAAGCAAATGTCAGTTAAGGCAGAAGAAATCGCCACTTACGGCCACCGGAAATCGCCACTTACGGCCACCGGAAATAGAAATCGCCACTTACGGCCACCGGAAATCGCCACTTACGGCCACCGGAAATAGAAATCGCCACTTACGGCCACCGGAAATCGCCACTTACGGC
Organism: Persicaria tinctoria; assembly: GCA_037127255.1. NCBI lineage: Eukaryota > Viridiplantae > Streptophyta > Magnoliopsida > Caryophyllales > Polygonaceae > Persicaria > Persicaria tinctoria. The sequence continues at coordinate 4,484,651 of JBANSL010000005.1, read as the reverse complement.
CACCGGAAATAGAAATCGCCATTTACGGCCACCGGAAATCGCCACTTACGGCCCCCGGAATTCGCCACGAATGGCCCCCGGAAATCGCCACTTACGGCCCCCGGAATTCGCCACTTACGGCCCCCGGAATTCGCCATTTACGGCCCCCAGAAATCGCCATTTACGGCCACCGGAAATCGCCACTTACGGCCAATTAATCGTCATTTACGGCCAATAGCCACTTACGACCAACGACAACCACTCAAGGCCAAAACAACCGCTCAAGGCCAATAAGTCGCCATCTACGGCCAATGAATCACCGATTTTTCGGGCTTCCTTCATCATTGAGACATGATGAGGAAACCCGAGGGGCAATTGTAAGAGGGAAAATCCCGAGATCACGATGCAGGGGCGGTTCCGTCTTTTATCAATTACCACTTATTCTATTGTGATGACCCACATAAAGGCCTCGACCGTTTCCCATACTTAATGTCTCGGTCGACATCAATACGGTAACGGTTTCTTTATTAAATATATCAAAACCGTTTGAATTCCTTGAATTAAATGCATTGACCGTTTCATTTATCCTCGACTAATATAAATACGAGAAGAAATCTCTTTCTAATAGAATATAACTGACTTGAGCGTCGGAGGGTCCTACGGGGGAGACAAGCCCCGCCCCGACCTCGTTCGTTCTTGTTTGCAGGCGATGAGGGCATGATCAAGATCGATCAACAATGATGCAGATTTTATGCATCACAGGGTGATATACACGGGCCACAAGTACAACCTTGAATACATGTAGGATTTCAAAATTATTAATGTGGATTCAGTCGAGATTCTTCACCTCTTTCACTGAGTTTGGATCCGTCTGTGTTGCTGCATTAATTACTTTGTATTTGAAATGGTTTCTCTATCATCTACATATATAGGGCAATACAACACACCCAATGGCAGTTCGGATGGCTTTGATCAGTCTAATTTTGGAAGACCATATATCAGAAGATCATTGAGCTTCGAAAACAGGCCCTCATAGCAAGTCCACTTACTGCCATTGTAGGACTCAAACCCTACCTCCAAGACCTTTAGGTTGGGAAGTCTTCCTACAGCTTCAAGTGGCGCTTCTGTTTCAAAATTTGTGTTCCACAATTGTAGCTTCTTAATACCAAAGGGAAACTGGAAGCAAGCCGAACCATCGTCTATTCTTCCATTTAAGGTTAATTTTCTCAGGTGTCGGGAATTGACAATACACTCTAAATTCTTCAACACGGTCTCTTTTTCAGCTCCACTTTCACGTCCAGTGACCCACTGCAACACCAATGTACGAAGACGATCGAGCTTTATACTTGGGCATTGAAATACCGCCTCAAGTTGCTCATTGCTTGTTATGCCCTCTATGCGGAGCTTTTCAACACCTTCACTTAATTTAGGAAGCTCATTCAACATCCAGCTACCTGCTTTTGCCCATAGAGTTTGCAACTGGTGGAGGGTATCAAACTTGGTGCCCTTCTGAGGATCACAAGGTAAATATACATGTCTAAGGCCTTCTATTTCCCAAACACCATTCGGTATTTTGGCGTAATCTCCAACAATATTGACGTTCCTGTAGTCTAGTATCAGAAGGTTACGTAAATTCCCGATAGAAGAAGGCAGTTTGGTGATATTTGTGGCCAATAAACCAAAATACCTCAGAAGAATTAAGCTTCCAATCTCTTTTGGTAAGGTACTGTCGGAAGTTATGAGGCCTACGAGGATTGGGACTCGAAGGAGCCTAAAATTCTCCATGATAGGCAATATAATACTCAACTGTGCTCTCTCGCCAAAATAATTCCAGTAATTATATTGAACAAGAGGAGTTGCAGAGAGGAAAAGAGATCGAAGGCGCCGGTTGTTTGACAACAAGTGACAAAACCCTCTGTAAACAAACATACATTAATTCCAAATCATCTTTATTTTTTTTATAATAAATAAAATACATATTTTTATTTAGAATTAAAAAATCTATTAAAGGTGGTTTTGTAAAATAGATCGATAATCTAATAATATTTTTACAATGTGTATTATTAAAAAAAACACTATTATATAATAACTTGCCTTTTTATAAATAAATTAGTTAAACAAGGAATTTCAATTTACGAATGCTTAATTAGAAAATAATGGTTGGAGCTTTGATCAAAAGAATTATATTATATAATGTGTTTTAGTTTAAAATTTTTAAAAAGTGTTTTGTTAAAAAAAAATTCAAAAAAGATTTGTTTTGGAGAAAAAAAAAACTGAAAAGGAATAAAGATGAAATCCAACTTTAAGAAGTAGAATATATGTAACTATGAAAAAAAATATTAATTGTCTTACTTGTCATTATAAGAATGAAGTACTGTTCGACGTATCTGTGACACTCTTTTATCCCGGTCAGATGATCCTGTTGAAATTGTCTCAAGGAAATCTAATTCTTTGGCCTTTTTGATACATATATCTCTCATCAGATCATGTATTTCAATACTCTTTGATTTTCCTTCGTAGTTTCTCTTTGCGACACGGACCACACAACGACCAATCAACTCATTCATATATGCTCGACCCAAATCCTCTAGCGTCTCTCCTTCATGGAGGTCTTTGGATGAGATAAAGCCTTCTCCTATCCACATTCTAATTAGCATCCCGACTGGAATCTCAGCGTCCTCAGGAAACAAACCCAAATAAAGAAAGCATGGCTTTAGTTCTCTTGGCAAATCATTATAACTTAATGATAACATTTCTTGTACCGCCCCATACGTTTGTGTGCCCCTCCCGGCTTCCATCACCCTTGAGCTCATAGCCATTTTGACCTTTTCCCATTCCTCAAGAGTTTTCTTTTCGGCAAGAACTCCAGCTAGTGCAACAATTGCCAATGGTAACCCTTTACATTTCTTCAACATCTCTTCCCCTACCTCCTTCAATTCGGCATCCTCTGCGTCCTTAAAAGCTATTTTCGTAAATATCTCCCAACTCTCCTCCGCAGTGAGCTCCCTTGGTTCATGGAAAGATACTTTCAAATTTGGATCACCAACGACGACATCTCTAAACCGAGTTGTGAATATGATTTTGCTTCCGTTTCCCCCCATGGGTAATGTTGCAAGGATGTCTTCCAATGCCCTATTTGTCCACACATCATCAAGGACAATCAAATATTTCCGTTTCTCAAGATACTCATGAATCTTTTCCCCGACTTCTTGAGTAACTTGTGCATCATCCGATAGCGCATTCACCCCACGAGTAAGTTTTTTCAATATATAAAGCAGGCCAGTTTGAACAACCCATTGTTGCGAAATCGGCACCCATATCAAGGTGTCAAAACATTGTTTGACGCTTTCGTAGTTGAAAATTTTTCTAACTAGAGTGGTTTTTCCAGAACCGCCCATTCCCACAATCGACAACACCTGAATCTTGGTCTCGTTCAATTCTGATGTGAGCAAGCCAACCAGCCTTTCGATATCTTCCTTAAGACCAACCACATGGTCCTCCTTAGTATGTGCATACACAGCTGGTCTCCAAACCTTGGTTTTATTAGTCCCTTTCCCTCCATCGGTTGTTAACCCACTTTCACCTCGATATCTTTTCAGCATCTCTATGGTTTGGAGTATCTTCGTTTTGATGACTTCAATCTCAATGGCTGCTTTGTGGGTGTTTACAAGGCATTCACAGAAGCTTAGATATTTTTTGAAGAACTCCTCCTTGTTCTGAGCTGGATTGATAACCTCGAGTATATAGGACTCGATCAAATCTTCAGCATCATAGGCGATCCTCCTTATCTGTCTCGCAGTTTCTCGAAGTCGTTCATCACCCAATTCATCATCTAGGACTTCCATGTCAATGAGAAAGTTGTTCATCATGATCAACTCCTTTTGCATGCTTTCAACCTCCTCTTCGACGTCATGCAAAAGCTTGGCTTCTTGAAGTAGTAGCTCACCGATTTTCCTGACCGCAAGATTCACAATGGAATCCATAACCTCTGTTAGATTCCCTCCTGATTGAACACCACAAGAAAAGCCAACTAGCCAATTAGTTTGAGCTAAGTTTTACTGATTCAATCAGGTTTATGCCCAATTCGAATGATTTGTGGTTCAATAAGTAGCTAATTTTATTAATCACTCCAAATCTTAAAGAAAGCCAACAGATTTGGGGACTTGGGGAGGCTGCCTTGGTTCCTCTAAACCATATCATATCATTCTTAAAATTTGCTACTCTCAAACAAGAAGAAAAATATGCACAATACAAGAAATCAAAATATATTAATGGGAACAAAAAGAATTTACCTCCTCCGATCACTCGTAGGTGTTGGATCTGAAACGCGTTGCAAAGTCAAGCAATCTGTCTGCAAACCTCAAAAGTCTAGATAAGTGATAACCATTACTTAGTGTACGTTGGGCCTATAATCCATAAAAGTCTAGCCGAGAGGATGTGTTTTTATTTGCTAGGTAATTAACAAATAAATAAGGAACATAAATTTGATACAGGTTTTGAAGCAAGAGGGCTTCATTCTCCAGAGAGCAGCTGCTCCAAGGAAGAAAAATAAGAGAAAGAAAAAAAAAGGAGATTATGAGAAAAGAAGGAAAGGTGGGGGATTTGAGCGGGTTTTTCGTCTCCTGGTGATCCGTCTTTTTCTTTGACAAGTGTTTATTGATAGATATTTTTCTCTGTTTGAAAATTTAATCTTATTGTGCAAGTGTTTAGCGAGGTTTGGAGATGAATCATTTCTAGATACAGTTAGTATTGATTGGTGTATGAGATCTCTATTTTTGTTTGTTTTGGTGTGAGACTGGATGGTTGAACACTTGTATTGATTTGGTGACTAGTAGATTTGGTGTTCTGGTCGGGCTGGAAACTGGTTTCCAGCCCAACCCTTAGATTCCCAATGTGCCAAAATTGCAGCAAAATTATGTGACAAACGGCAGATATATTTGCAGGTGAAGAAAGCAAGGATTCAGTTGGACTAATAATATTCGTAGCGATAAAAATGTCATATCTGCTGTCTATTACAGATGGTAAAAGTTATGTTGAGTGTTGCTCATCCTCGTCCATACACTACATCCATACATAGTCCACAGTCAACCCCAAGATAAGGTTATCACTTACCTCAATAAAATTGAGGGAGGGAGAGAGTAGAAGAAGAGGAATTTTCTAAAGGGGGGGCTAACAAAAATTTGAGAAATTTTTTGTCACATATATTATATATGAAAAATATTTTTTTATATAAATATATTAGAAAAATTCTTAAATTTGTTATTTAATTAGACATTTTTAGTAGAAGAAAACTAGAAGAAACAAAAATTATTTTAAAAAATGAGGCTAAAGGGATTTGACCTCAAGGTAATAAATACAGCTCCTTCATTCCCAACTAAACTAAGTTGTCTTTGTGATGCCTTATTCCTTTCATACTCTTTTATCTATAAAATTAGTAAAAATTACCAAAATAATTCAAAATAGTTTTATTTTTTTTACGTTTTTCTTTCGGGATAAGTGGGGGCTTCAGTTACCCCAAGCCCCCACATATCCGCCAATGTTTGTGAGTTTATTAATTTGTTATGAATCCAATATTTAAAAAAATGGTATGGTTTTATCTTAAAGAAGTATCTATTATATATATTGAGTGAAAAACAAGTCATATCTAATTTTAGTAGGTGAAGAAGTGTAGTTGGTGCTGCCGAGGCTCCAATTGGCTATTGACCTGGCCACAGGTCACAATTACGTTATCTCGTAACCCGATGGGTCCGAATCAGACGGGTGGACAGATAGGCATGTTTGGGTTAGGGTCGTCCTATCTCGAATCCGCCGGGTCGACCCAGAGGATCGAACGTTTTAAAAAAAAACTAGTTGTTTGTGGTTGTGTTTTGTACATTGTAGCCGTTGTAAACACAATTCATCTCTATAAATATATCTGCACATTTACATTTTTTACTCTCCAATTCTTCATTAAGTTTTAACATTATTCAAATTTTGCATCTCTTTCAACGTTCAATGGCAAATCAAAATGAAGAAGCATTTAGCTACAAATGTTTAAGATGACTTATTTTTGAAGCATTTCCGCCATGAAGAGAGAATTCCTGATTACCAGTGGCTCTTGCTAAAAAGCGAGGAGCATTAGCAAACGAAGGCTCTTGTCAGAGATATTTTTGGCACAAAGAAAGCGATGAGTTCGTCGAACTTCCACTTGGAACTCGATGAATATTTATCTACTAATTAACTTTGACTTTGTTGATCGATGATGGGACTGAGGATTTCAACATTCTGGAATGGGGGAAGCATCCAGAAAGATTGCAGTTCCCTACTATGCAAAGGACCTCCTTGCTCGACTGTTGCGGTTGAGCAACTATAGTTAGTCAAGGTGGACAAATCCTATCGGAGAATAGATCATCTTTACTCCCGAAAAACCTCAAAATGCAAGTTCTGGTTAGTGATTGAAGACTCGGATTTACTCGACAAGGACACTAGGTCACTCGGGAGCTCAGATGGAGACACCAACAACTTGCACTGCTGGAAGGTAAGTAGGGATTCAAGTACAGGTACAAGAACTACATGAGTTTTGATTCCTTTTCTCATAAGAATACATGCGCAACTGGGAAACCAGTCCAAGCACCCCCCCCCCCTCTTTCTCGACAAATGTAATCTATGTAACACAATAATAAAATGTGTTACGACCCGTGGCCCGACAAGTCACTTCGATCCATCGACTCGCCTAGTCCACAAGTTAGAGTTCGAGTCTAGATTTCCCAACCTGTGACCCGTTGGGGCGAATTCGTCGATCCGATGGTCCGACCTATAGACAGATCTAATTGTCCGCCTCATAAATTCAAATAAAGAAATGGTGTCTCTCAATTCTTTGCAATTAAAAATATAGCCACCCTCTATAACAGTATAACTTTTTATACCACCAACCTTTTTTTGATGATTATCAAATGCACTCTATCTCTTGTCTTGTATGTCCAATTGTCCATCCATGCCCTGCATTATGCGAAACACGAATTAAGTATCAGGGATTCAGGGTACAACAATGCAGAATCAAAACACAAACACACACTTCTTGCAGGGTACAACAAGAAGCGATTTCAAATTATATATGTTTCGCTCTTTTATTTTAGTGAAAACTAGTGTAATACCCGTGCCTAAGGCACGGGATTTTGATTCATTTCAAATTAAACGTCATTCTATATATTTATATAATAGTATATTAATATATACTTGTTTACATAAAAAATAATATGTATAAAGTATTTTTTTAATTTATAAATTAGTTGAAAAGAGATACAATATAATTTTTAAAATGATTTAATAAGCTAAAATAGTAATAAAACTCAAACACACACCTAATATAATTTGAAATACATACTACGTATATAATTATTATCATTAGAATAAAACTAAAAAGGAAAATATAAGCTATCATATTTTCATGAGAAAGATGGCTAGAAAGAAGGAGAAATAAATAGAGAAAATAAAGGTAAGATGGTAAAAAAAAAGTGATCTAAGGCGCCTCATCTAAGACGTAAAATAAGTAATGCTTGTAAGTCTTAATTAACTTTTCAAATAAGTAAATTGTAAAAAAAAAAACTTTTTTTTGGCTCTAATTGACTTTTATAATTAACTTTTGAAATCTAATATTCAAAAATTAATTATTTTTACTAACTTCATAAAAAAAGTCTTAAAATATTAAAATTATAATAAGGGACATCTAGGATGTATAAAATAAATTTAGATGTAAAATATTCATTTTGGGGATAAATATTTTTTGTCTTCTATATTTGAAGCCAAACACCCAAAATTAATCATAAAAGAGTGTTTATTTATTTATTTTTAAATTATAATATATGCAAATTGCACATTTTCTTTTCTCAAAATTCTTCAATTTTTGTTTGTAGATCTTAAAATGTTATTTTTTGTATTCCAAATAGTCATTGAAGATGTTTAAAATAAATGTAATTTATCTCTAGAAAATCTTTTGTTAAAGATTTATATAGATGTCATGTAGAATGTGCAGACCCGATCACAAACAAAACCTACCCGACCAAAACCTGTTCCGACTCTCAACCAACCTAACATTCAAAATGATAGTATCCAAAATTGTGCATAAAAGAGTGTTTATTTATTTTTAAATGATAATATATGCAAATTTCACATTTTCTTTTATCAAAATTCTTCAGTTTTTGTTTGTAGATCTTAAAATGTTATTTTTTGTATTCCAAATAGTCATTTAAGATGTTTAAAATAAATGTAATTTATCTCTAAAAAATCTTTTATTAAAAATTTATATAGATGTCATGTAGAATGTGCAGACCCGAACACAAACAAAACCGACCTAACCCGACTCTCAACCAACCCGACATTCGGAATGATAGTATCCAAAATTGTGGTCCTAACAAATATATAATATTATTGATATGAATGAAATGTATAAAGAAAGTCATGATATTAATGAAATAATGATATAAAAGACCACATGGAATGATAATATCCAAAATTGTGGTACGATATATTAATGTACACAATCTTTTCTATGAAAAAAGGAAATAAATATATTTAAATTAGATCACAAATTGATATAAAAATATCAATTTAAATAATCTTTGTATGAAAAATAGGAAACACATATATGTCAAATAGGAAACAAATCATTTCAGCAATAATATTGACCAATAAGAAAATATCATTTGAATAAAAAAATCAACTTTAATTGTGGGCGTGACACGTCAGCAAAATGCTAACAGAATTAGTAATATTAATAGATTTGAGGGAAGGTACCTTTTTCAGGTTTTTATTTGGTGACTATACCCTTTAGTTAAGTGTACCTTTTTATGGTGGATTTTACCCAAATACCCTCATAGTAGTATTTTTATCTTTTTAAAATTAAAGAAGTAAATATATATATAGATAAGATCTCGATCTACAGCTTCAGCATCCACAAAACTTTCGGAATTCGAATTCAACTCTGGCTCTTTAAAACCGTCGAAATCCAAACAAAATCAGGGGCGAGATTCGCATCTTATCATGCTAATTAATTGGTTAGGAGTTTGAACGTGGAATCCCGAAATTATGTAAGATTGGTAATTGTAACCCTTGATTATTGTAACCTAGAGTAATATAATCTATTGAAATATTTATTTTATTGTACCCTATTGTAACCCTTGGTTAGTTTAACCGGCCTAGAGTAATGTAATCTAGTGAAACCTTAATTTTATTGTACCCTATTGTAACCCCTGATTAGTGTAACCTAGAGTAATGTAATGTATTGAAACTTTAATTTTATTGTACCCTATTGTAACCCTTGATTAGTTGTAACCTAGAGTAATGGAATCTATTGAAACCTTAATTTCTTGTAACCGTTATTTTACCCTATTGTAACCCTTCATTAGTGTAACCTAGAGTAATGTAATCTATTGAAACCTTAATTTCTTGTAACCATACTTAATTACTGTAACTATACTTGCAATCCACCCAATCACATTAATTATGGTAACTAATTCGATGTAGGTGATAAAATAGGTTTCAAGACTCATATTCGTATTGTAGTTAATTTCTTGTGACCATACTTAATTATTGTAAATAAAATACGTGTAATTAACACAGTCACCTTATTGTAACTAATTTGTTGTAGGTGCTTTGATTCTTGTAGCTAATTATTTGTACCTTGTTTGTATAATAACTAACCTCATTGTTAAGGTTTTAATAGGTTACAATAAATACACACAATATATTTCAATAGCCCACATAAGAGCATAACATAAGGTTTCAATAATAAGGTTCCAAATACACAAAATAGGTTTCAAGAATCGTAATTATGGTTTCAATATATAGATTTCAACAACTTCACAATTCACCAATAAAGAGATACGATAATGGAATTCAACTGCTTTTTTTTAAAACGCCAGATTTATAAAAAAAAAATTGGGATGAAACGCCATTATTGTTAGATTAGAGGGTGATAGTGAGCCATCAATCTTGTAACTTGATTTTAATCGATACTATTTGTAGAAGTGTCAACATAAATGGATGGATGTGAAGAATTGAAATTGGTGTATTGAGCGATTAGTTTTAATCAATTTGAGAAGATGGAGATTGCCAGTTCCAACATACGCGATTTAAGGATTACCTGGATTTTTTTCGCCATGGGCAAATCAGTCATTAGTGACAAAAAAAAAGTACAATTAACAAAAAGAAACTTCCATGAGTATAATTACTAATAAAAAAATCGAAAAAAGTATATTCACCTAATTATCCCTTTATTTTATTGTCAGATCCAAATGAGGAATATATTGAAGGTATACAACTAGTTTTGTGAAACTTACTTGAATTGGCAGTGCAAGAGCAAATTAATCATCACTCTTCTAATCGAGAAATTTCACAACAGGGATATGGCGTATGATGTGAGTATCTTCTCCATCCTCTTGTCTTGTTCTCTTGTAAAATCCAGGTTCCATGCTTCCCAACACTAGTTCTTCCAAGGTGGTAATGAATTTCAATCCTTCCGGGAGCCATTTCAATCTCTTAGAATCATTAATGGACAAATTGTTGAGCTGACACATTGCTCCCTTTTCGATACTCCATTCTTCTAAATCTGGAAGATGAAATATCCAAAGCTCTTTGAGCTTTGAAAACAGACCCTTATTGCAACTCCAATTAGTGCCAATGTAGAATTCATTCATTAAGTGCAGGACCTTTAGGCTGGGAAGTCTTTCTAAAGCTTCAAGTGTTGCTTCTGTTTCAATTTTTGTGCACCTCAAGACTAGCTTCTTAATACCAAAGGGAAACTGGAAGCAACCCGATCTATCATCTATTCTTCCGTGTAATGTTAATTTTCTCAGGTGTCGAGAATTGACGATACACTCTAAACTCTTCAGCACGGTCACTTTTTCAGCTCCACTTTCACCTTCATTTTCACGTCCATTGCGCCAGCGCAAGGCCAATGAACGAAGACGATCAGACTTTATACTTGGGCATTGAAATACCACCTCAAGCTGCTCATTGCTTGTTATGCCGTGAATGCAGAGCTTTTGAACACTTTTACTTAATTTAGGAAGCTCATCCAACATCCAGCTCCCTGGTCGTACCCATAGAGTTTGCAATTGGTGGAGGGTATGAAACCTGGTGCCCTCCTGAGGATCACAAGGTAAATATATATGTCTAAGGCCTTCTATTTCCCAAACACCATTCGGTATTTTCGCGTAGCTAAAGCCTTCAGAATTCTTATTGTCGCCCCTATAGTCTAGTGTAAGAAGGTTACGCAAGTTGCCGATAGAAGAAGGCAGTTGGGTGATATTTGTGGACAATAAACCTAAATACCTCAAAAGAATTAAGCTCCCAATCTCTTTTGGTAAGGTACCGTCGAAAGTTTTGATGGCTATGAGGTTTAGGACTCGAAGGAGCCTGAAGTTCTCCAAGATAGGCAATATACTCAATCGTGCCCTCTCACCAACATAACCCCAGTAATAATAAGCAAAAACAGGAGTTGCAGAGAGGAAAAGAGATCGAAGGTGCGGGTTGTCTGACAAGAAATGGCAAAACACTCTGTACACAAATTAATTCAAGAAATAATATTAATAACAAAATTAAATTAAATCATAATAATGGATTAACTCAAAACATATTCCGTATTATTTATATATTGTGTTTCCTTTTTAAAAATAAATTACTTAAACAAGGAAATTTCAATGACACCGGAAAATTGAAATATTTGGCCAGAAAATAAAGGTTGAATCTTCAAGGGCGATTTTGGTACATGGCCTTTTTTAAATATCCAATTAATCACCTAGCCCATAAATCAATTTAATTAGTTTGTCTTATCCCCTTTCCCAATTGGGTGGGTTGGTCAATGGTCAACCGTTTGACCATTGACCGGTCAACGGTTGACCGTTGACCAACTCATTTTGATGCCAACTTTTTTTTTTTGATGCCAACTTTTTTTTTTAGTGATGCTATATTTTACCGGTTTGATGCCAAAATTTTACTATATTTTATTTTCACTTTGATGCCACTTTTTTATGTCAATTTTTTTATAATATTTTTTTTACCGTGATGCCATATTTTTGATGATATTTTTTCAAAGTAGTATTTTTGATGACATTTTTTTCTTTAATGTGATACAAATTTTTCAAAATGGCATCAATGGTCAACGTGACATTAGAGTAAACAAAAAATGTCATCAAAGTTTAAAAAAAGTGTCATCCAATAATTTAATTAGAAAAGTGGCATCAGATTGAAAATAAAATGTAATAAAATTTTGGCATCAAAACGGTAAAATATGACATCACAAAAAATGTCATCAATGTTTTAAAAAAGTGGCATTAAAAAAAAGGCATCCAATCATTTCATTAGAAAAGTGACAATAAGGTGACAATATTTTGATTCCACGTTTTAATCTCTTATGCCATCAATTATATAAAATTGTCACCACAAAATGTTGGCATCAAAACGGTAAAATATGTCATCACAAAAAAAAAATGTTGGCATCAAAAAAAAAAAAAAAGTTGGCATCAAAAAAAAAAAAAAAAAGTTGGCATCAAAATGGGTTGACCGGTCAAGAGGGTTAAGCAATCTAAAAAAATAATTAATGGGCTAAGCATACTAAAAAAAAAAATTAATGGGCTTATTTAGCTAACCAAATATGCTAAAAGGGCTTTTTCACCAAATTCCCTCAATCTTCAATTGAATAATTATACTCCCTCCGTTTCCTTTTAATTGACTTTTTACTATTCATGCACGTTTTTTAAGGTGTGAAAAACTATATGAAATAATAATTTTTTTAAATATTTTTTTCGACAATCTCATACTTATTGATGATAAGTATAATATTATTAAAAAAATATTTTTAAAATATTAATATTTAATATAGTTTTTATCGTTATAAAACTACGTGCATGACTTGAAAAAGTCATTTAAAAGGAAACGGAGGGAGTATATTTTTTCAAGTAACTCTTTTATACTCCTTAAAAGATTCTTTTGGGACACCTAACAAAAATAAAGATGGAAAACTAACTAATTTATTAAGTAGAATATATGTAACAATGAAAAAAAAAGAGTAATTATCTTACTTGTCATCCTAAGAATGACCTATAGTTCGACGTATTTGTGATGCTCTTTTACCTCGGACCAAGGATCCAATTGGAACTGTCTCAAGGAAGTTTAGTTCTTTGGCTTTCTTGAGATCATGTATTTCAATGCTCTTTGTTGTTCCATCATAGTTTAACTTTGCAACACGGACCACAGAGCGACCAACCAACTCATTCATATATTCTCGACCCAAATCCTCTAGCATCTCTCCTTCTTGCAAGTTGTTGGATGAGATAAAGCCTTCAGCTATCCACATTCTAATTAAAATCCCAATTGGAATCTCAGCATCCTCCGGAAACATACCCAAGTAAAGAAAACATGGCTTAAGTTCTCGTGGCAAATCGTTATAACTTAATGATAAAGCTTCTTTAACCGCCCCATATGGTTTTGTGCCCCTTCCGGCTTCCATCACCCTTGAGCTCATAGCCTTTTCCACTTTTTCCCATTCCTCAAGATTTTTCTTTTTTGCCAGAACTCCAGCTAATGCAACAACTGCCAATGGCAACCCCTTACATTTCTTTAACATCTCTTTCCCTAGCATCTCCAATTCAACAAACTCTATAGAGCCAATAGTATCCTCTGCATCCTTGAGAGCTATCTTCCTAAATAGCTCCCAACTCTGCTCTGTAGTGAGCTCCCTTGGTTCATGGATGGATACTTTCAAATTTGGATCAATGACAATATCTCTAAATCGAGTTGTGACTATGACTTTGCTTCCGTTATTTCCGATTGGTAATGCCGCAAGGATCTCTTCCAGTGCTTCCTTTGTCCACACATCATCAAGGACAATCAAATATTTTCTTTTCTCAAGGTATTTGTGAATCTTTTCTCCGATTGCTTGAGGAAGGCATTGTGCCTCACCTGATGGCTCATTCAACCCACTTATTCTTTTCAACATATCAAGAGGCCATGTTCAACAACCCATTTTCGCGAAATCGGCACCCATGCCATGGTGTCAAAACATCGTTTGACACTTTCGTGGTTGAAGAGCTTTCTAGAAAGAGTGGTTTTGCCCGAACCACCCATTCCCACAACTAACAAGATTTGGGTCTCATTTGATTTCGTAGTGAGCAAGCCAACCAGCCTTTTGATATCTTCATCAAGACCAACCACATGGTCCTCCTTAGTGTGTGAATAAACAGATGGTCTCCAAACCTCGGTTTTCTTTAGCCCCTCTCCTCCAACTTTTGTTAATCCATTGTCACTTCGATATCTTCTCAACAATTCCATGGTACTAGCTATCCTTGTTTTGATGCCTTCAATCTCGGCACCCGCTTTGTGGGTGTTTATAAGGCATTCGCAAAAGCTTAGATATCTTTTGAAGAAGTCCTTGTTATCAGCTGGATTGATAACTTCGAGTATATAGGACTCGATCACATCTTCGGCGTCATAAGCTATCCTTCTTATCTGTTTGGTGGTTTCTCGAAGTCGTTTATCGCCCAATTCATCATCTAGGGCTTCCATGTCAATGAGAAAGTTGTTCATCATGATCAACTCATGTTGCATGCTATCAACCTGATCATCGACCCCATGCAAGAACTTGGCTTCTTGCAGCAATAGCTCACCGATTCTCCAAACCGCGAGATTCACAATTGAATCCATAGCCGCTATTTGATTCCCACCTGCTTGAACACCCAAAGAAGAGTTAAATTTTGGTGGGTAATATGATGTCACGTGGTGCGCTAACCAAATCGAACATGCAAGATCGATGGGTTTGAGGTTTAATTAGTGTTAAATTCTAATGCTTTGAGGTTCAATTAGTTGCTAATTTTACTAATTGCTTCAAATCGATCTTAAAGAGAGCCAACAAATCTGGGGAGAAGCCAAGGGGATTAGAGGAAGGCCTCCTTGAGTTCCCCTTTAAACCAACGCACTTTCTGATGCATACTCAGTGCTAATCAAGCAACTGCACAAAATCAAACAAGAAGAAAATATGCGCAATACAAGAAATCAAAATAAGTTAATGGGAACAAAAGGAATTTACCTCCTCCGATTAGTTGTAAGTGTTGGATCTGAAACGCGTTGCAAATTGAAGCAATCGGACTGCAAACCCTCAAAAGTCAACTCCAACAAAGTCTCAGTTTTGAAGTCGTCAAATGGGTTTTTAAAAAAACGGAGTCCCTCAATTATTTGCAATTAAAAATATAGCCACCCTCTACAACCTGACTACCGTCTACCAGTACCAACCATTTTTTTCATGGTTATCAAATGCACAGGTGCTGACTGCAGCAGAACAAAAATCAATCTCACCGTTGGAAGGTAGACTAGGCTACAGTTGGAAGGTATATCATCTCTGATATGATACCAATAACACACAACCTGCTTGAGACTGAAAACAAATTCATCAATCATGCCAAAAAAAACAGCATACCAGAATGTGACAGAAGAGATGGAGTCTACAGAATTATCAAATGGAACAATTGGAGAGTGAAAAGAGTAAGAATTCAGATGGACTATTTCCCATTTGAATATGAGAAACTAAATACATACAATGCATCGTGAAAATTCTTACATTCCAACTGCGCAAAATAAGAAATCTTGCCCATCAAGAGCCTTATCCACTTCCTCGTGTAATTCTCTATTCATAGGGCAATATACATGAGCCACAAGTACAAGTAACCCTGAATACAATGTAGGATTACAAAATTATTAATGTGGATTTCAGTCGAGATTCATCACCTCTTTCACTGAGTTTGGATCCATCTGTGCTGTTGCATTACTTTGTGTTTGAAATGGTTTCTCTATCATCTACATAGGGCAATACCACACACCCAATGGCAGTTCCGATGGCTTTGATCAGTCCACAAGCCACAAGCCCAGCAACCAGTACTCCTGAGTTCTGGCCAGCAACCAATATTCCATTTTTCTAATTTTGGAAGTTCCCAAATCCAAAGCTCATTGAGCTGTGAAAACAGGCCCTTATAGCAAGCTAAGTCCACTTAGTGCCAATGTACGTATAACACTAATTAATACAACACAATCAGAAACATTTTTATTGATTTAATTAACACTCAATCCTCAAAAGTGAAAGGGGGAAAGGTTACAACAATATCACTCAAAAGCTTAAAATGCCACCACCATGAAGTGTTGGGAATTAAAAGAGAAATCACTCACAGATCTTGCATTAATCCAAAAGTGTGCTTAAAAGAGTGTTTGCTTCTTCTTTGATCTTTGATCCATTAATTGGCCTCTAGTGATGTATGTTCCTTTTAATTCCTTGCATTGTATATATGCATCATCAGTCCACTTAAGTTCATCGCCCTGCCATTCGCAAGAAGCAATTTCAAACTCTCAATTATGTTTCCCCCCTATAAGATCAAAATGAGAAAGTTAAGATATACTCCCTCCATTCCATAATACATGTCCCTTTGATTTTCGGCACGCTTTTTAATGAGCGAAAAACTCTATAAAATATTATTTTTTTTATTAATATTTTTATATAATATGATACTTATTAGTAATAAGTATCAAATTATATAAAAAAATAATTAAAAAAGTAATATTTTATAATAAAAAATCGCTCATTAAAAAACGTGCCGAAAAGTAAAAGAACGTGTATTATGGAACGAAGGGAGTAATAGTTTAGGAAAAACTTACTTTTAAACGCAAGATAAAATTGCTCTAAATCATCAAAAAAATTCACAACGGGGATATTCTGAATGATTGGAGCATCTTCTCCATCCTCGGGTCTTATTTTCCTGCAAAAATCATCTTCCATGCAAACCAATTCTAGCTCTTTCAAGGTGGTAACAAATTTCAATCCTTCCGAAAGCCTTGTCAATCTCACACATCTAGAAATGGACAAGTTGTTGAGCTGACACATTGCTCCCTTTTCGACACTCCATTCTTCTAATTTTGGAAGATCCCATGTCCAAAGCTCATTGAGCTGTGAAAACTGGCCCTCATTGCAACTCCACTTAGTGCCAATGTAGGAGTCTTTCTCTAACTTCAGGACGTTTAGGCTGGGAAGTCTTCCTAAAGCTTCAAGTGTTGCTTCTGTTTCAATTTTTGTGTTCATCAAGATTAGCTTCTTAACGCCAATGGGAAACTGGAAGCAAGCCGAACCATCATCTATTTTTCCATATAATGATAATTTTCTCAGGTGTCGGGAGTTGACGATACACTCTAAATTCTTCAGCACAATCTCTTTTTCGGATCCACTTTCATCTTCATCTTCACATCCATTGTCCCACAACAAGGCCAATGAACGAAGACGATCAGACTTTATACTTGGGCATCGAAATACCACCTCAAGTTGATCATTGCTTGTTATGCCCTTTATGCGGAGCTTCTGAACACTTTTGCTTAATTTAGGAAGCTCATCTAACATCCAGCTACCTGCTTTTGCCCATAGAGTTTGCAACTGGCTTAGGGTATGAAACCTAGTGCCCTCCTGAGGATCACAAGCTAAATATATATGTCTAACGCCTTCTATTTCCCAAACAGCATTAGATACTTTCGCGTAGCCTTCAGAATTATTAGGGTCGCTCCTGTAATCTAGTGTTAGAAGGTTATGCAAGTTGCCGATAGAAGAAGGCAGTTGAGTGATATTTGTGGCCATTAAACCTAAATACCTCAAAAGAAATAAGCTCCCAATCTCTTTTGGTAAGGTACCGTCGGATGTTTCGATGGCTTCAAGGAGTAGGACTCGAAGGAACCTGAAGTTCACGAGGATAGGCAATATACTCAACTGTGCTTTCTCGTCATGATAAGCCCAATAATAATAATAAGCAACAACAGGAGTTGCAGAGAGAAAAAGAGATCGAAGGTGTTGTTTGTCTGACAAGAGATGATCAAACACTGATGCAGGAGCATTGGCCGAGAAGATCGACGAAGCGCAAAGGACATAAGGGCTCTAGAGAGGACGTCAAGATTCTATCTAAATTAGGATTTTCACGTTTTCTATTAATTAAGTTGTTTCTATGTTTTTCTTTTAATTTAGAACATTTCACTCTTTATAGGGTTAACGTCTATTTTTATATTTTCTATATTTATGTGAGTTTGCCTATTTAAGAGGCCCTAGGAGAAAGGATTAAGGATCCATTATTAAAAATCAATATTCAAGAGTTTTTCTCTTATGTCTGGTGGATTCCAGTAATTGTTCTTTGAGTTTGTCGTTTGCAAACTCTTCGATTGACGAGGCTTAGCGCTAGCTTTGCCTTTCGTGTGTCTTGCTGCGTCAGTTGGTATCAGAGCAGGCCTTCTCCTGCCTTTTTTTCAACCGATTCATCATGGCCGATCAACCTGTTACCCGAGCAGATATCGAAGGGATTAGCGTGGCTTTCACCACGGCCCTTGCGGCTATCACCGATCAACTCACCGTGATTACCACGCGGATGGACACCCTTGAAGTTGTTCGCCACCCAAAGAGGGAGAGACAGGAGGAACAAATTCACCGTCCACAGGGAGGGCGTCCTCAGATGACGGACTCCAGTTCGGAGGAGGAGGAGATCACCAAAGAGGATCCTGGAGAAGCATCAAAACACGACTATAGAGTAAAGGCCGATATACCTTTGTTCTATGGAACTATGGGCGTAGAAAAATTTCTTGATTGGCAAATCGAAGTCGATAGGTTCTTTGACGTCATGGATGTCCCGGAGAACAAGCAAGTTAAGATGGTGGCCATCAGATTGAAGAGCACTGCCGCTGTTTGGTGGGACAAACTGGTTGTCCAGCGACAACGCCAACGGAGAGGACCAATCCGAACATGGAGAAAGATGAAGCAACTAATGCTGGAAAGATTTTTACCTAAAGATTATGAGCAGATCTTGTACAAGATGTACATCGAATTTGCCCAAGGACGACGAAGTGTGACAGAATACACTACTGAATTCCTTCGCTACTCAGAAAGGAATGACCTTGGCGAATCTGAGAACCAAAAGGTGGCCCGATACATCAGTGGGTTGAGAGGCTCGCTGCAAGAAAAGATGGGTCTCCAGAATGTTTGGTCAGTGACAGAAGCTGCTAGTCTTGCGTTGAAAGCTGAGATGATGGAGAAATCTGGCCGAAATTTTACTCCTTCTCGCCGATTTCAGCCTCAAAACAACACCGACGCTGCAGCGGATAGGAACTCAAAGGGAGGAGCCTCATCGGCAAATCCCAGCGCATCAATAACTCCTGATTCCACAGTTTCTAATCGAGCACCGCAATCCCGTCCAAACAACAACCCATATCTTAAACCTTCTGGTGACAAGTGTTTTCGTTGTGGAGGACAAGGGCATCGCTCTAATGTGTGTCCCTCAAGAAGGACCGTAGCCATGATGGAAGGCGACGGAGGAAGCGAAGAAGATGGTGATGGTAATGAATACGCCGGAGTAGAATTCGCAGAAGAAAATCCAGAAGAAAGGGTAAATTGTGTACTTCAAAGGATTTTATTATCAACAAAAGATGAGGGACAAAGGAAGAACTTGTTTCGTACCCACTGTGCGATCAAGAACAAGACTTGCAACTTAATTGTAGACAACGGGAGCACTGAGAATCTTGTGTCAAAGAAATTAGTTGAGTATCTTGAGTTACCAACAGAGCCCCACTCTCAGCCTTATACACTCGGTTGGGTAAGCAAAGGGCCCCAGGTTAGAGTAACCGCGACGTGTCGGGTTCCGCTATCCATTGGAAAACGATACAAGGAGGAGGTACAGTGCGACGTGCTCGACATGGACGTTTGCCATATCCTCTTGGGTCGACCATGGCAATATGACCACGATGTGACATATAGGGGCCGAGACAATGTTACCATGTTTACTTGGGGGTCTCACAAGATCGCGATGTCCCCTGTTCTTCGATTTGAAGGACCACCAAGTAAAGGCACCAACTTTCTAGTCCTTACTCGCAGCGAGAAAGAGGTGGATGACTCCATCAAGGAAGCTAAATGGTTCTTTCCAATAGCCGTAAAGGGGCTGCTACACACTACGGAGCGGGTTGAGTCCATACCTATCGAAATCCTGAATATATTGAATGATTTTGAGGAATTGATTGCCGAAGACCTGCCCAACAATCTTCCTCCCATGAGAGACATCCAACATCAAATTGATCTCATCCCAGGTTCGAGTCTACCCAATCTACCGCATTATCGAATGAGCCCGAAGGAAAATGAGATTCTAAGGGACCAAATTGAAGACTTGCTGAAGAAAGGTTTCATCCGAGAGAGTATGAGCCCTTGTGCTGTACCAGTTCTCTTGGTTCCAAAGAAGGGAGGACAGTGGAGAATGTGTGTTGACAGCCGAGCTATAAACAAGATCACCATTAAGTATCGCTTCCCCATACCGAGATTAGAAGACATGCTAGATGAACTCCCAGGTTCTAAAGTCTTTACGAAGATTGACCTGCGAAGTGGCTATCATCAAATTCGGATCCGACCGGGGGATGAATGGAAGACTGCATTCAAAAGTAAGGATGGTTTGTATGAATGGTTGGTAATGCCTTTCGGTTTATCCAATGCCCCTAGTACGTTTATGAGGCTTATGAACCAAGTACTTCGCCCATTTTCGGGTTCCTTTGTCGTGGTTTATTTCGACGACATCCTGATTCATAGCAAGACCGAAGCTGAACATATCGAGCATGTGCGTCGGGTCTTGCAGGTCCTAAAGGAAAATCAATTGTATATCAATCTCAAGAAGTGCACATTCCTCACCAACAAATTGTTGTTCTTGGGTTTTGTCGTAGGAGAGGATGGAATCCAAGTTGATGAGGAGAAAGTTAGTGCTATAAAAAATTGGCCAACACCCAAGTCGGTCACTGAAGTACGCAGCTTTCATGGTTTAGCCACATTCTATAGGCGATTTGTCCGTGACTTCAGCTCTATCACAGCCCCCATAACTGAATGCTTGAAGAAAGGGAAGTTCTTGTGGGGTTCTGCACAAGAGCATAGCTTCGCCTTAATCAAAGAAAGGCTTTGTACGGCACCCGTGTTGGCATTACCTAACTTTGAGAAGATCTTTCAAGTTGAGTGTGATGCAAGTGGTGTCGGCGTCGGTGTTGTCTTATCTCAGGAAAAGCGACCAGTGGCTTTCTTCAGCGAGAAATTAAGCGATGCACGACAGCGTTGGAGCACTTACGACCAAGAATTTTATGCCGTCTTCCGGGCTTTGAGACAGTGGGAACATTATTTGATTCAACGAGAGTTCATTCTGTTTACGGACCACCGAGCCCTTAAATATATACATAGCCAGAAGGTCATTAATAAAATGCACGCTCGATGGGTAAGCTTTTTACAAAAGTTCCCTTTCATCATTCAACATAAGTCAGGCGCCCAGAACAAGGTTGCAGATGCTTTGAGTAGAAGGGCCTCGTTGTTGGTAACTCTATCCCATGAGGTCGTCGGTTTTGAAGTGCTAAAAGACCTCTATAATAATGATGCTGAGTTTAAGGAGGTATGGACCAAATGCAAGGAAAATCACCCCGTTAGTGATTTCCACATTCGAGAGGGTTACCTCTTCAAAGGGGATCGATTGTGTGTCCCTTGCTCATCTTTGCGTGAGCAGTTGATTCGTGAACTGCACGGTGGAGGACTTAGTGGCCATCTAGGGAGAGATAAGACCATTGCAGGGCTAGAAGAGCGCTATTTCTGGCCCCATCTCCGACGAGATGCGAGTACGATTGTTCGGCGCTGCTATATTTGCCAGTCATCTAAGGGACAAGCCCAGAACACGGGATTGTACCTGCCTTTGCCCGTTCCCGAAGATATATGGCTCGATCTGTCCATGGATTTCGTATTGGGTTTACCACGTACCCAACGAGGGGTGGATTCCGTATTTGTGGTAGTTGACAGATTTTCAAAGATGTCTCATTTCATTCCATGCAAGAAAACCGCTGATGCTTCTAACATCGCAAAGCTTTTCTTTCGGGAAGTTGTGCGTTTACATGGCGTACCAAAATCCATTACCTCTGACCGAGACACAAAGTTCCTTAGTCACTTCTGGATTACTTTGTGGAGGATGTTCGGCACCGCCCTCAACAAGAGTTCCACCGCACACCCGCAAACAGATGGTCAAACGGAAGTCACTAATCGCTCTTTAGGGAATATGATCCGTTGTGTTTGTGGAAACAAACCAAAACAGTGGGATCTAGCCCTTCCGCAGGTAGAGTTTGCCTACAACAGCGCTACCCATTCTGCCACGAGCAAGTCCCCCATTTGCGCTCGTCTACACCACAATACCCCGCCATGTGGTGGACCTGGTAACCCTCCCGAAATCTCCGGGAGTCAGCACAGTTGCGGTGGACATGGCCAAGGATGTCCAGAGTATTAAGAAAGCAGTTAAACTACAGCTAGAGGCGACGGGCTGGAGGAACAAGGCCGTTGCGGACAAACATCGACGAGAGAAGATCTTTGCTGTAGGAGATCAAGTGATGGTTTTCCTACGCCGTGAGCGTTTTCCTGTGGGGACTTATAGAAAACTCCAGCCCCGCAAGTATGGTCCATTTCAGGTCACTCGACGAATAAATGATAACGCCTATGTGGTCGCTCTTCCCGACGACATGAACATTTCAAATACCTTCAACGTCGTGGACATGTATGCGTATCATAAGGATGAGGTGCTTTACCCTGAACCGAACTCGTGGTCGAGTTCCTTGGAGGTGGGGGAGACTGATGCAGGAGCATTGGCCGAGAAGATCGACGAAGCGCAAAGGACATAAAGGCTCTAGAGAGGACGTCAAGATTCTATCTAAATTAGGATTTTCACGTTTTCTATTAATTAAGTTGTTTCTATGTTTTTCTTTTAATTTAGAACATTTCACTCTTTATAGGGTTAAACGTCTATTTTTATATTTTCTATATTTATGTGAGTTTGCCTATTTAAGAGGCCCTAGGAGAAAGGATTAAGGATCCATTATTAAAAATCAATATTCAAGAGTTTTTCTCTTATGTCTGGTGGATTCCAGTAATTGTTCTTTGAGTTTGTCGTTTGCAAACTCTTCGATTGACGAGGCTTAGCGCTAGCTTTGCCTTTCGTGTGTCTTGCTGCGTCAAACACTCTGTACACAAACATAAGATTAATTCAAGAAATAATATTATTTATAATGAAATTAATTTAAATCATAATAATTCAAGGAGTAGAAATGTAGAATATATGTAACATTGAAATAAAAATTAACTATCTTACTTGTCATTATAGGAATGAACTACAGCTCGACGTGTTTGTGACACTCTTTTATCCCAGTTCGAGGATTCAGTTGAAACGGTCTCAAGGAAATCTAGTTCTTTGGCCTTCTTGATGCATAAATCCCTCATCAGATCATGTATTTCAATGCTCTTTGCT
This sequence comes from Persicaria tinctoria, assembly GCA_037127255.1. Classification (NCBI taxonomy): domain Eukaryota; kingdom Viridiplantae; phylum Streptophyta; class Magnoliopsida; order Caryophyllales; family Polygonaceae; genus Persicaria; species Persicaria tinctoria. The sequence goes on along the minus strand of JBANSL010000005.1, from coordinate 4,461,339 downwards.
TTTCCCTCGTAGTTTCTCTTTGCAACACGGACTACACAACGACCAATCAACTCGTTCATATATCCCAGACTCAAATCCTCTAGCGTTTCTCCTTCATGGAGGCCTTTAGATGAGATAAAGCCTTCTGCTATCCAAATTCTAATTAGCATTCCAACCGGAATCTCAGCGTCCTCCGCAAACATACTCGAGTAAAGAAAGCATGGCTTCAATTCTCGTGGCAAATCGTTATAACTTAATGATAACATTTCCTTTACCGCCCCATAAGTTTGTGTGCCCCTCCCGGCTTCCATTAACCTTGAGCTCACAGCCATGTTGACCTTTTCCCATTCCTCATGAGTTTTCTTTTCGACAAGAACTCCAGCTAGTGCAACAATTGTCAATGGTAACCCTTTACATTTCTTCAACATCTCTTCTCCTACCTCCTTCAATTCAACATCCTCTTCATCCTTAAGAGCTATCTTCCTTAATAGCTCCCAACTCTCCTCTGCGGTGAGCTTTCTTGGTTCATGGATGTAGACTTTCAAATTTGGATCACCAATGACGACATCTCTAAACCGACTTGTGACTATGATTTTGCTTTCGTTTTTTCCCATGGGTAATGTTGCAAGGATCTCTTCCAATGCCCGTTTTGTCCACACATCATCAAGGACAATCAAATATTTCCTTTTCTCAAGATATTCGTGAATCTTTTCCCCAACTTCTTGAGTAACTTGTGCCTCATATGATGACACATTCACCCCACTGGTTTTCTTCAATATATAAAGTAGGCCAGTTTGAACAACCCATTGTTTCGAAATCGATACCCATATCATGGTGTCAAAACATTGTTTGACGCTTTCGTGGTTGAAAAGCTTTCTAGCAAGAGTGGTTTTTCCAGAACCGCCCATTCCCACAATCGACAACACCTGAATCTTGGTCTCGTTTGATTTTGTAGTGAGCAAGTCAACCAACCTTTCGATATCTTCCTTAAGGCCAACCACATGGTCCTCCTTAGTATGTGCATACACAGCTGGTCTCCAAACCTTGTTTTTGTTCGTCCCCTTCCCTACATCTGTTGTTAACCCACTTTCGCCTCGATATCTTTTCAGCATCTCCATGGTTCGGATTATCTTCGTTTTGATGACTTCAATCTCGACGCCTGCTTTGTGGGTCTTTACAAGGCATTCGCAAAAGCTTAGGCATCTTTTGAAGAAGTCTTTCTTGTTTTGAGCTGGATTAATTCCCCCCAGGATATAGGAATCGATAACATCTTCAGCATCATAAGCAATCCTCCTCACTTGTTTGGCCGTTTCTTTAAGTCGTTCATCCCCTAATTCATCCTCTAGGGCTTCCATATCAATGAGAAAGTTGTTCATCATGATCAACTCCTTCTGCATGCTTTCAACCTCATCTTCGACATCATGCAATAACTTGGCTTCTTGCACTAATAGCTCCCCGATTTTGCCAACCGCGAGATTCACAATGGAATTCATATCCACTGTTTGATTCCCTCCTGCTTAAACACCATAAGAAAAGCCAAGTTTGAGCCAAGTTTATTATTGTGATAGAAAGTACTGTATATATAAAAGTTTGAGCCAAAAAGAAAATCCCTAAAAAGCATCAGCTATCTGATCTTTGGACGACAGGAATGCAACCTGTAATGTCTTGGCTTAGACCCGTTCGCGAACAAAATGATAATCTAAAGAGAGGTGTTTGATTCGATGATGGAGAACGCGATTGAGAGCAATGTATGTGGCTCCAAGGTTATCACACCACAATATTGGGGGAGAAGGCAGATGAATATGAAGATCAGCCAGTAGGTGTTGAAGCCAGAGCATTTCACATGTTGCTTGGGCTAAGGCCCGGTATTCAGCTTCAGTGGAGGATCTGGCCACTGTCTGCTGTTTGCGACAGCTCCAGGATATAAGATTTGCACCAAGATAAATGCAATAGGCACCAGTTGATCATCGATCGGCCTGATCACCAGCCCAGTCGGCATCAGAAAAGGCCGAGAGTTGGGAGGAAGAAGTAGCTGAGAAGTGAAAACCGAGATCTTTTGTTGCATTCAGATGACGAAGAAGGCGCTTCACCGCCTTCCAATGAACAAGCCGGGGTTTGTGTATGAATTGGCATACTTTGCTCACCGCAAAGGAGATATCAGGCCGAGTGAAAGCAAGATACTGAAGGCTACTAGCAACACTTCTATAGAGAAGTTCATCTTCGAAAGCAGGAAAGAGTGTCGACAGAGAGATTGGGAACCGAATTGAAATATAAATAAAGATGTATCAGCTCTTGAAGAGTGAAACCCCATATGTAAGAGAGCAGTGCTTAACTTTGCAAACCAAGCTCTCGGAGCTTGTTTAAGGCCATAGAGCGACTTCGGAAGTTGAAGACAAATTCTGGCGTCGATCGACTACCTACAAAACTGAGATTGGCCTACAAAGCTGCTGAAAATTCCCAAAATTGGGTCTCATCTCTTTCACATCCACTTCGCCTCTATCAATTTCAACTGATTCAATCAGATTTATGCCCAATTCGAATGGTTTGAGGTTCAATAAGTAGCTAATTTTACTAAGAAAGCCAACAAATCTAGGGAGAAGCCAAGTAAGGGGAAGGCCTCCTTCGGCCCCTCTAAACCAGATCATTCTTAAAATTTAGCTAATCAAGCAATTGTACAAAATCAAACAAGAAGTAAATATACAATACAAGAAATCAAAATAAATTAAATATGGGAACAAAAGGAATTTACCTCCTCCGATCTGAAACGCGTTGCAAAATAAAGCAATCCGACTGCAACCCAGTCAACTCTAATAAATTATCAGTTTTGAAGTCGTCAAATACTCAAATGGGGTTTTTTAATAGGTGGAGAAGTATAGTTAGTGCTGCCTCATCAGTTTTTTTTTTTTTTTTGTGATTACTAATTAGGAAAAAATTCGGGGAGCATACTCTATCCAAAAGCATCCATACGGATGAGGTCTGTAAGATCGGAATTGTTACAAATATTAATATCCTGGTCCCTGGCAGAATGGATAAGGTGTTCAACCTTATCAGTCACCCTATTGCCAAGACGGGTACATGAATGAAAGAAATTTCTTTCATAGTCGATAGAAGAAATCTTATTTCAGATAAGATGAGTTCGATTTCCCATGGACATCTGGCCTTGTTGTTGAAATGGTTAATAATTATGTTGGAATCTCCTTCAATATGGAGTTTGTCAATATGTAGTTGTAGGGCCAGTTGTACCCCAAGTTTGAGTGCTAGGGTTGCCTCATTAGTTATTTGCAATTATTGGCATCCTCTACCACTCGACTACCAAACCTGTTTTTTGTGTGGTTATCAAATGCAGGGTCTGATTAGGGGTGTAGAGAAAAATACGATACGATCAAAAATACGATAAAACAACACGAAAAAACACGAAACGAAATAGATATGACATAAATTTGACATGAAACGCTAAAACACGAAAATAAACGTGTCGTGTTCAGATTTTTGTGTTTTCCTTGTCGGATATCCGACCCAACAAGTTTATTTTTTTTTTAAATATGTTGATGTTTTGTGTGTGTATATATAAATGAAACAAAACTCAAATTGTTTCAACAAACCATTCGTGTCGTGTGACACGGGTATCCGACATGGAATTGTTTCGTGTTTTCATGTCGGGTATCTGATACTAATCGTGTTGTCTTCGGATCGGAGTTTTTAACGTTAACGTTTCGAATACCCAATACGATTAAACGTGTAATATCGCGTATCCGGTTATGCACACCCCTAGTGCAATGCTAACATAACTAGTCTGTATAATAAGAAACACTGGTTCTCTTAGTTTTTTTCACAAGACAGAAACTGATCTCGCATCCATACAAAAGCCGGTGAAGACAAATTCAACAGGGAGACAACCATTGGTGACAAAAATGCCATATCTGCTCTGTCTATTAGAGATGGTAAAAGCTATGTAGAGCTCATCCTCGTCCATATACTGCATCCATTGTCAGTCCATACACTGCAAAACCCCAAGATAAGGTTATCACTTGTCAGATCCAAAATCTTTTACAACAAATCAGGAAGTAATCGAAGGCAGCGGAACAAGTAATACTCAGAGTAACTGGTTCTAGTGTTCTGTTGTACACACAACAAATTCGCAAGAGACAAGCAATCTTCAAATCACAAAGTAGTCATCATACTGACTGCAGCATACCAGAATGTGACAGAAGAGGAGACTACAGAATATCAAATGGAACAATTGGAGGGTGAAAAGAGTAAGAATTCAGATGGACTATTTCCCATTTGAATATGAGAAACTAAATACATACAATGCATCGTGAATATTCATACATTATATTCCAACTGTGCAAAATATGAAATCTTGCCCATCAAGAGCCTTATCCACTTCCTCGTGTAATTCTCTATTCATAGGGCAATATAAGTACAAGTAACCCTGAATACATGTAGGATTACAGAGTTATTAATGTGGATTTCAGTCGAGATTCATCACCTCTTTCACTGAGTTTGGATCCGTCTGTGCTGCTTCATGACTTTGTGTTTGAAATGGTTTCTCTATCATCTATGGGAGGGAATACAAAAGAAATGTATCATGGACGCAGACTGTATTCCATCCTGGACTTCATGAACCTCTGCCAAGTCTTAGAAACTTGTTTTGCACTGTCGAAAGCACCCTTTGTGGTTACTAAAAAGAGGTCAAGTTTGCTAGTACAAAGCTAGATGATAGCTTCTTACTGCAAAGTGTAGGTTAAGTAGGTTGGAAGCTCATGCAGATTGGAGGGTTCACCTTTACCAAAGCAAGTATTGACGAAGGAAGACTCCATAATCCGTCTCCGCATATCAATCCAGATGCCACTGCAGGGATCATTAAGCTTGCTTTCCGACTGTCGAGTTTGTGAAAAACAAACACAACCAAGCTGCCCACACACATGTCTATAGCAAAGTACGCACCAACTAAGAAAGGAACAGCCATTGCCATTGGAAGTGGAGCCCACTTCCTTATCTTATTGGGAGACAAATCTCTTATCAAGTTGAGTATGATCGCAAATGCAAAGAAGCCGTAGCAGAGCTGCAAGCAGTGCTGAGGCAGAGCCGAGAAGCCTTGGACTCCAAGAATTGCCATGTTCCGGTAGATAAGAGCATAAGGAGCTTTGTACTCTCCGTCAGGATTTCCCACATCAAATGCGTTGTAGAAGAGGAAGAAGGTGAGGGGAGATACCACACACCCAATGGCAGTTCCGATGGCTTGGCTAAGAACCATCGATCTTGGGGAAGTCAGAGTGAGATGGCCAGTCTTCAGATCTTGCATGAGGTCAGAGGATACGTATACTATGGCTTTGATCAGTCCGCAAGCCACGAGTCCAGCAACCACTCCTGAGTTCTGGCCAGCCAAGGCAGCTAGGATAAAGAGGGCTACCTTGCCGTAATTGTAGGCCATGTTCATGTCTGTCAAACCAGCACCGTATGCATTGCAAAAGCTGAGAGTAGGGGCAAGGATGTAGGCAACGACAACATAGTACCACTTCAGCTCAGGGAACAGAAGGGGGATAACAATGACGGAAACTACTGCCAAGACTGCGTATCCGGTGCAGGCAAGCCAAACAGGAATAGTTTCTCTCACAAAGATTTCGTTCCTTTGGAGATCATCCAGTGGTTGATTATGGGTCTCCGAAACTGAAACTTATCAAACATAAACTAATGTTAGTAGCATTACTCTCCCGTCTCCCTTTGGGTACATGATTGGGAACCTAGCTAATAGAAAATATGTTTCTTTTTCCTATCTGTTAAGTGCTTCAACAATTTCTTATAATTTAATTCATAGCAATTTTCACATTGAATCCACAAATTCCTATATTTTTTAGTTGTGGGCGTATCACAGAAAGACTGAAGCCACCGTCTAGTTGCAGAAGAAAGGTAGATATAACAAGTTGCAGAAGCAAAGGAAAGACTTACAAGTTCTGATGTTCTTGTCCTTCAATCTGGCATATATACTTCCCAAGGTGAAAAAGATCACCTTGAGAAAATTATAAAGTCCATCCCCAAGTATGAGAGCAATAGAAATAAATACCTGCAAAGACCACATCAACCTAATTCAATAAACAACATATACTTATTTGTTCTAATTCCTTCTGGTTCAAAAAATACACCAAGAATGACCTTATAACCATTGAGGCTCTTCATACTGCTCTCCGGTATTGATTCAGGGAACCATTTCCCCTTGAAACCATGAATAATCGGCCACATTACCCCCCAGGATAGAATTGCACCAAAAAGCAGTGATAAATTGACAAGATGAGAACATATCATTCCGGCTCCGACATAGCTCATACTAAAATCAAAGTAGAATCTGCAAAAATCAAGGAACCCCGCTTTTTGTTAGGGGAAAGTAGACATATAAAGCAAGGAGCAAACTGTGAAGTAGAAACAGTTAATGAAAGACTTACGAGTTCTTCCAAGCCTGCAACCCAAATGTAGGGAATTGGCCAAAACCACAAGTGCTTCCTCCAGAGTAGAACCACTGGAAGAAACTCCAAATGAAACTCATGGAGAAAATTTTCACAAATCCATTAACTTGGTCCCTGCAAGATAATTTCGAAGTGTTCACATTTGCTTCAGAAATGCACATTGGAAATTTCCAATAGGAAAACCAAATAAAAGTTTTGGAACACTAAGTTACATACTTGGCATTCTTGTCTCCTTTAGCTGTGTGAAACCCATTGATGAGAACTGCAGTTGCAGTTCCACTTGGATAAGGCAGCTTGTAATCTATTATCATGATCTACACAACAACAAAAATTGAATAAAATATATACAATATATCATGATTTTAAAGGGAAAAAATACTTTTTTTCTCAATTCTCAAGTTATAAGTAAAGCAAACACTTAACAGAACAGTGGCATCACGGAACACTCGAGTCAGCCAAAAATTCAGAGATTATGCATCATCATGAGTTCATGACATAAACAAGAGCTGAGTAACATGAAAAGAACAAACTCAAAATGATTTTTTTTTTTTTTGCCACAGATGCCCATTTGGATTAACTCATATCCTCATCCAAGACACTGCATAGTTCAAAAGGAAAAGATGCAACAGAACTAGAAATAAAAACAGAATTTGCAGACAGGAGAATGAATATTTAACTGAGTTTAGTTGCTTTCTTATGTCATAAAGGATAGAACTGAGAAAAGGTAATCACAAGAATGGGCCCCAAAAAGAATGAGATGAGCACCTTTCTAAGCGGAACCAATGCCCACAAACCAACAAAGCTACTGACAAAGAGAAAGCCAGTCATCCAGCCAAATTTAAGGTCCTTGTAACTATTAGGACCATTTCCCACAGTGTCAACTCCAGCTAGCTCATATGTCTTCTTGTTAAGACCCAGCAAGTAAGACCCAAAACCACCTGGGGAACAGTCATCAATGAAAACACAAACTTATGAATCTGATCATATTCATAAACCAGAAAACAATGTTACAAAATGAATTAAAATTTCTGTTACCCCCAACAGCAATGCTATAGCAAGCAACAGCACAAGTCTGAATAGTGGTATTCTCCTGCCTGGTGAAAGGGGCGGTCTTAATCCCAAGCTTCTTCAAAACCCTTGTCCATGTCCTGAGGAATATGAACGCAAGGAGAGCTGCTGAAACATTCAGATTGGGATTAAGCCCAGTTGTGAGGTTGAGCTTCATCAGTATCACACTATACATGGTTCCGATTAGAACACTAGCGATAACCCCCCTCACAGTTATCTGCTTTGTCCATGGAGGTATCCTCTTTATCTCCTCAACTATCACTTGGCCTTGTTGTTCAACTCCATCCTGTACAGCTTCCACTTCCCCAGCTCTCATGGCTCCCTAATTGGATTCCCCAGCCCCCTTTTTGCCTTCAACTGGTGTGTGTAAGAAACCCTAAATCACAGATTCAGTGAAAATTATCAGACTCTTGGGCAAGTGGGAAGCAGCAAAAATGTGCGAAATTGCAAAAATTTAGATCAATTACTCACCAATCCGCCACCAATGAAACAAAAAAAAAAAAAAAAACCAGAAAATACCAGCAAATTTGACTCCGAAATTCACTGACACTCCTTACAGTTTCTTGGCCTAAAACACCACCCGATTTATACGGGATTGGGAATGGGAAGTGACTATGGCTTAAAAAGATCCAAATTGGGAACGAAGGATTCATCTTCAGATGTACTACCAAGGCAGTACAAATTACCATCTTTGTACTGCACAAAATCAACAAGAAGAAAAATATGGCAAAAAAGGATTTAAAATACAGTAAGTGACGGTAGATACCGATGAAGGTTCTTGACAATTACGATTCGATGGTGCAATTGAACCAACCAGGTGGTGGGCCGAGCTTGATTGGGCGTCCGTTGACCTACTTTCTCTACCAGCTCCTCCCACTAAAGGCGATTGTGGATGGGTGAAAGTGGGTGTTGAACTTTTTGCTGTGATGTGATCAGCCAAAGTGAAAAGGGGAAGGGAGAAGAGATGACAGATCAAAAGGGAAAGGCGGATTTGCCAAAGCGGCGATTGCAAAGGCGTGTGGCTGAAGCACGATCGGTCTGTCTGCACAGAGAATGCGTTGGAGTGTTGGACGCTTGAAAACGAGGGAAGGTCAACTCTTTGTAAGGAAATCATTCATTAGAATATAAACCAATCAAGCATTTATTTTCCCCGTAATAGAAAGGTTTTTCGAGCGTATATTTTTTTTTAAAATCAATATATAAAATTTAGGTACGTTTCAATATATAAATCCCGAAAGTCCGTGGTTAGTTTTGGTTGAGGAGCAGTTCTGCGGTCCTGGTTGATCGTAGTGATCGTGTTGGTGGTGTTCGTGGTCTCCGAAGATCCTTCATCTAGGTGAAGGGTACGTCGCGTGATCCACACTTCCCCAGGTGTCGTCTTTGCCCTACGTGGATTGCTGCTTTCCATCTTTCCGGCGGCGAGACATCGTGTCAGCTGAGCTGTCCCATGCGCTCGCTATCTACTTCACAATGTCGGGTCTCCATCTTCTCTTTGCTGTGTCCATTTGTTCGCTTAGGGTTTTGGGTTTTCCGGGTTTGTTTCATGTAGTTTCTTTTGTTGTATTAGGTAGTTGTTTTATGTTGTATTTCCTTTACTATGTTGTATGTTTAGACGACTTGCCGCCTGCCGACTTTGTCGGCCTCTCGAGGTCCGGGCCTGTCCGGCCTCGAATTATTTCCTTATCAAAAAAAAAAATTATATAAATCCTGAAAAATATTTGAAAATATATATTAAATGATTGAAATTTGGAAAATATTTTTCTACATATGGTAGCTTTGATTGAAAAATGGAATTGTTTTGGGGAATAAGATTTTCTACAATTTTCTATTTACACGTGATAGTAGAGTTGGGATTAGGTGACAAATGTCACGAGTTGGGATAGTATCTGGATTTCGTAAAAATATTTTTATTTAAAATATTTTTAATACTTTTTCTGTATCTTGTACAGGTAAATATTTTTATTTAAAATTACCGTTTTAGTTCTCCCTCATACCATGAATATATTTCATTTCATTTCATTTAAATTGTTGTCATGCTATCAATTACATTTAAATAAAAAAAAAAGTTACATCTCTCAAATTGGAAACTTCTTTTTAATTGATAACCTAAGAGTCTAAGACTTATAACTCAAGGGTTGTGTGTCATCTTTATATTCGTTGATCTCCTTAGTTGATTCTCATTTATACTTTTCCTCATTTACAGGACTATAGAAATGAGAGCATAACCATCAACCAAACACTCATAAGTTAAGATTTGAGTAAGTAATCTTAATTATTTTTAAAAAAAAATTACTACATATTAAATTACTTAGGAAAATAAAAGGCACCCGTTGTGCATAAATAGTCAAAAGAGAAGAGCAATGAACCTTGCATGCACATAGACATAGCCAATAGAGAATACATTTACACATACTTATCAAACATCAAATGCCTCCTTTTTAGGCCTTTCGGGTTAGCTAGTAACCTCACCAATAATATATATGTTACGTTACAAACATGATGTTATGGCAACAAATCACTAACATTTGAAATACCCAGATGCACCATTCTGCACTAAGTAGGATTGCATGTCACTTTACTACAATAGTAAAGTAAATTGAACATGTGAGAAAATTGATTTCCTCAACTTTCATAGCTCTAATCTCCTTATCTACACAATCATTATTGCAGATCCAGGCGTTGCGTGGTTGTTTTGCAAGATCTCGGTTTATCCTTGGTTGTCTCCTCTACTTTGTAGGTCATCAACTCTCTGTCTTTCGAACCCACCTCGCTGAGCTTAACTCCCTCTGGATTTTTTTACGAATCAATCATTACATTATGGATGTCACTCAAAAAGAAAAAGAAAAAGGGTGGTCGTCGATCAACAGATGAATCAACTTTATGGAATGTCCATCGCCCACAACTTGACAAAAGCTTATGTTTTTTTTTTAATAAATCTATGTGGTTGTTAGGACCCGAAGGTCTGATAGAGGGTGAGCTATGGAGCTCGGTAATGGAAGAATTAGAATAAGGAGGAAGAGAATGAGAGTTCAAAGAGAAGAGAGAAAGAAGATATGAGTGTTTTGTAATTCATTCATAATCGTAATCGGTGCAACCGAGAGGCTCTTATAAGCCTTGTATAGGCTTAGCCCCGTATACAATGGATCTTAGCTCACTTATCTCTAACCCAATCCATACACGTATATCCTAACAAAACTCCCTCCCTCATAAAGTTTTATCCACAAAGCTTTGTTTACAATTTTTTAAAAAAAAATACTATAAACTCAAAATGAAATCAGTTTGACAATGTCTTCCATCCTTACTTAACTTTTGAAAGAAGGCAAGTTGACTCTTACTTGAGTTTTCATGTCCTGCTTCATCAATTCACTCTTACTTAACTGTTGAAAGAAGGCAAGTTGACCCAATTTCCATAATTGTTTGCTAGCCTTTGTCATCATCTATTCTCCTAAAATAGTTAGTCTGACAATGTCCCTAGTTGTACAAGCTTGCAGTATCATGTCTAACCGTACGAGGGCCATTTAACTTGAGCAAAATCAGCAACAATTATCCAATATCACAAGCCAATTGACGGTGATGAATTGGTAAACTCTTGAGTATTTTGCCCCAAGTTATCCTACCTTATATGAAAGTGCTCCAATATCACAAACAAAATCCATTAATACTTCCCAATACCAACATTCAATAACTGCTCTTCTAAACTTGCCCCAATCTCTTGAAGTATCACTTCATGTCACTTTCTTTTTGATAATGAAAATCAACGACAACAACTATAGAAAGCACTTCCCATGACAACTTAGCTAGGCAACTATAATAATAATAATAATAAAAATTAGACCATCTTCATGACAACGTCAATCATTTTAGGCAATAAAAATCAGTATGAAGACCTGAGGTTGCTTCCCTCGTCTTTACAACAAAGTGAATCCAAGAATTGAAGATTGTCATCATATAATTTCCAATGAAATATCAGTTGAAACCTTCCTAACTCTCAACAAAACAATAACATCAACATTAACAACTTTTATTTGTAGCTCCTAACCTCCTGGATCAAAGACAAAATTCCTTACTAAAATCAATTGTCCATCAATAGATCGATAGTTGGCACCACAATCAACGAACTAATTCCAACCCAACATTCCACATGTATCAAACATCCATGTTTCAACTCTTTCCATGTATGCACCAATGAGTTTAAGAGCACCATAAAATTCAACATGTTGCCTATCATATTACTTAAACTCGTGACATATTACTAAAACTAATTGTTTTGAATGCAAATTGGTTCATATGGGTGAAGTGAAATATATCATGGTCGTAAAAAAATCCCGACACATAACTTTAATTTTTCACCGTGAAAAATGACAAAAGCTTGTCAAAAGATGATGATTTTTATTAAATTTATGTGGTAAACAACATACAATGGTCACAGTTGCAGACCACAAACACACCCCTGAGTGAAATATTACTCAAAAGTCTCAAATTAATTGATTGAAATGCAGGTTGTTTCATAGGGGTACAATGAAATATTTCATGGCTGTGAAACAATCATGACACGTACCTTTAATTTTTCATTGTGAAAAATGACACAGTCTTGACAAAAGTTGATGTTTTTTTATTAAATATATATGGTGATAAAAAAAATCATATGATGCCAACCAAGCTCGATTTCGAGTTCCAGGTCATTTCAAATTAGTTTTATAGCATTCATCAAACAAAAGTATGGATCATATGTACTCACCTCTTATTGAGTATCAAGTACTCAAATCTAGGTCGTTGATTCAATAGAATCGGATGGCTGAGATTATTCCTCACTAATAAATAATTAAAAAGGAAAAGGGGAAAACACATAACCCAAACTTCACCCCACGCGTGAACCCAAACCATCCAAACCCTACCAAGTACCAACCATCGTCACTTTTCGATCCAGAAGAAAGAGAGAGAGCAGGAAGGGCGATCGGCGAAATCGATCATCAACACCCGTCTGACCACTAGCGATAGGGACTCCGGCAACCCGGCGCTTAGATCTTCGGCAGCCGAAGGCGGATCCCGAGCACGAACCCCCATCTCAACAACGGCAAGGCGGCGACAGTGGCTATGGTTGACAGAGGACGGCAATGCGGTTTCAGACGGGGACGATGACAGGGACGACAGCAACGGTTTCAGAAGGGGACGACGGCAGCGAGGACTGCACGGATCGATGGTGATGGCACGCGGAGTGGGTGTCGAAGGCGATGGCGATAGCGAAGGCGATGACGCGAGGACTGCAGGGATCGATGGTGATGGCACGCGGAGTAGGTGGCGAAGGCGAAGGTAGCTGCTCCATCCTCTAGCCATCAATGGTGAGTTCCTATGGTCAGGTTAATTTGCCCAATTTGTTGATTTTTTTCAATTTGTTAATTTAATTTGTTCAATTTGTTCTACGAAAGTGTGTTCGATTAAAAATTTGGGATTGAATTTGGCACCCAATTGAACATTTACTTCGTTCAATTTGTATAAAGAAGATGCAAATGTGTTGATTTTTATATTTCAATTCGATTTTAGGATTGCTCATAAGGTGTTTGATGAAATGCTTAACATTGAAAAGAGATGAAAATTACAATCAGAAAGGAGGAAGAGAAGAAACAGATGAGAGTGTTCTTCCAAGTATACAACAAACATCACCCATTGGAAAAATAGTCCTGAAGGTTGAAGGTTGTCTGTAATTTTATTTTTGAAGGTTGAATGTTGAATGTTAAATGTTAAAGTTTCCTTCAATTTATTCAATGTCAGAGGTATTCGGTAGAAAAGCCGAATTATTCAGGTGTATGGAGCGAATTATTCAGGTGTATGAACCGATTTTGTGTTTAAGGATATGAGTTTTTTTTTTAGGTTGGCATTCATATGAATGAAAAATGCATATACTATCGAATAATCATGTGATACCAATGAATAATCCAGCGATTCCATCGAATAATATTTAGTTATTTGTTAAAATGACAAGCGAATAATATTGTAACATCATCGAATAATCAAGCGATATCATCGAATAATCAAACGATATCATTGAATAATCAAGCGATATCGTCGAATAATTATTAGTTAAAAGTTTAGGGTGTTTTCAAGGCGGTAGCCAATTAGAATAATCCATCGATACCATCGCATAATCCGTCGATACGATCGAATAATCTAGATATACCATCGCATAATCCGTCGATACGATCGAATAATCCAGATATACCATCGCATAATCCGTCGATACGATCGAATAATCCAGATATACCATCGAATAATGTTAAGAGAGTGCATCACACACGCCCCCAATTCAGCAAGTTGTCAAGAAAAAACGTGGGTCCCACCATTTTTTCAATTAAAAAAAGTGTAAAATTACCTTTTAATCACAACCACCCATTTCCTTTAATCAAGGGCCTAGATTTGAGTACTTGATACACAATAAGGGGTGAGTACTCCGGAACCAACCCCCATCAAACAAAATCCACAAAACTAACTTTGAATGACTTGGAACTTGAAATCATGCATAAAACTCGTCTAATATTCTTATTCTCAATAGATTAAGATGGGTTTCAAGCTGATAATGTACTCATGTACTCATTAGATATATATATGAATGAATTCATCAAGCAAACAAAGATGAAGATAGAAGAAACATTCAATATACCTTTCCATGTTCGGATGATCTTCACTTCCATGCATTAAAAGAAAAGTAATTATAAAATAGAAGGACATGAACTATTTTGAACATGCAAATAGCTTCATTTCCAAAATATCATTATGTCAAGTTTATCATTATAACTGATACATACTAAAAAGCCAAAATTTCATTTATAGCAAAAATCAATTTCAACCAAAGGAGACCTCATCTTACCATGAAATGAAATTGTATCCTCACCTGTATCGGAATCGCAATGATGGCCATGGAGATTGCACCTCAGACTTGTCTACGATATCATTACTTGGATGGCTGGATACCAAAAATCCATAAAAGGATAAATGAATTGGTGATATTATGTAGACATCGAAAGATGGGTAAAATGAGAACATGAGCAAAAAAACTTACTTGTTGCCTAAAAATTATCTTTGCCCGACTTACTTTTTTGACATAGTTTCTAGAAATGACAAAGGGAAACAAAAGTTGCTCACTCATATAGGATTTCTAATATAAGTCATGCATCAAAATAGAGAAAATATAAGCAATACCTTAAAATATAAGTCAGAACTGTTAGAAATATTGAACTCACAATAACTAATACTCCAGGGCTGCTAGAAATATAAGACCTACATCAAAATAGAGAAATTCATGGAGTATGATCAAAGTCTTTCATATAATATATCTCTGAATAAAGTTTGGCAATTCAGGCTCCATGCAAAATATAAGCTAATACAAATTTCAGTGCAATTAAATATTCCGAACAACCACAAGAGACCAGGGAGAGGTCTAGGATAATCACATTTTTGGCATTAATAACCCCCTAAAATAGTAACCCCTAAAATTTGATGAAATCAACACAAAAGAACAGTACCCATCGGATTCGCAACTAACTGGAAGCCATTAATTCACAAACCGTGCGCCTTGATAGATCTGATCAGAACTACAACTTGATTACTATGGGGGATTCATTGTAAAGAAATCACCAACATGAGAAAATATTATAGGCTCAAATCCAAAATAACCCTATTTTTCGACCCAATCAAACACCAAACTTTAGCTCTAGCGATGGTTTAGGAATCTAGCTATGAGATTAAAGGATGGTAGAAAAAGCTTAATCAACCTATAAAGAACTCAAACAACATAAACTTCTTATTTGACATTTCTTCAAACACCTTATTGGCATATGTGATTAACAACATATCAATTGAATTTTTTTTAAATCCAACCATTCCTTTTACTTCTCCTACATCATTGATCACAGAATACTCAATTTCCAATTTGATTTTTCTTTCTCACTCAAAATTTCTCATACAATACCCTAATTTTAAAACAAAAGATAAATGAATTCAATTACTTATCGATTTAGTTTCACCGGCACCGCCTCCGACTCAGGACCTAGCATTAAATCAATAGTAAGCACCGCCTTGCCATATAGGATTGACCTCGAAAACGACTCTGCCCTCCGCCTCTGAGTTACCACCGGTCGCCAAAAATTTTCGTCGCTTCCGAGTTACCACCAACCGTCGAGCTGTGTTGCCACCCTTTTGTGTCTGATCCGTCAATCCTGATTACAGCTACTAAGCAGCGCAAGTATTTTCTCTTGAGATTCATGGAGAAGAGGTATGGAGGAGAACGTGGATTTAGAGAAACTGTGTCATTAGAAGGAGAGGGAAGAAGCAGAGCATAATTTCTTATTTTGTGAAAAGATGGACACGTGACTCAATTTTTACTGAAGACATTGCTTCTAAATTAATAATTATTAGGGGTGGATTAACTTCATTTTTATTCAATATTCAAAACTGCATTTCATGTCCATGAAATGTTTCACACCATTGTTGTGAAACCCGCTGGAGTAAAATTATAGATTCATTTTTGTGATGGTTTTAAGGTGTTGCGTGTTACCATGGAGTCCAAATATTCCAAAGTTAACCTCCATTTGACGATTTCTTTTCAGATGTTTATATAATTAACTTCATTTTTATTCAATATTCAAAAGTGATGGAGAAAACAAATTGAATTTGATTTCTCCATCAAATTGAAGGTTATAAAACAAAATATTAAATAGTGATAAGTCACTGAGATCTTTGGATTTGCATAAATAAGCTGATGGAGAAAGAATAATCAACCTAAAGTATATATAAACGAATTGAATTTGCATATGCGCAAGTTTTCCACATAAAGCACATGATAAGTCACTGAGGTCTTTGAGTCTATATCGGATTCATTAATCATTCGTTTTAAAATCTTTACCTCAACATCGATCCAGATTGACCTATTTGCTAAAAAAATTAGATATTTGCTTCTCTATAGTACATTCACACCACTTGAGGACATTTTATTCAAGCAAGTTATTCTCATAAAAACGATTTTCAATTTCCAATTTTAGGCATGAAGGAATCAAAGCATAATAAATAAGTTATATAGAATTATCAACATCACAGGCAAACAATAACACGGTGCCAGTTTCCTGAAAAGAATCATGGTTTTTGTAGAAAATCATTGTTTTTATTTTTTGAGTGTGTCTTTGGTGGGAAAGAACGCAATTAGTTCCTTATTGATCCTATCTGAGCTTTGGTTTTGTTTTTCCCCTATAAATTACAATCAGTAGCAATTAGATGTGGTTTATACTGTCAGAAAACTCATCACATTAATGAGAAACCCTTAGATTCATATTGATAAAGCATGCATGGGTTTAAAACTGGCTAATATCGCTTATGCCTTTTGTTTTGCCGATGGGAGGGCTCAACTAGATCTTCCATTTGCATAATAAAAACTCTAAACTTTGATGCTATTGGCAAATTACATTCAAGTAGTCATTTTTTGTGGAATTGGTTGCACTGAAACTGAACAGTTGTGCTCAGTTTGATATTCCATTTACATTCAAGTAGTAAAATGGTTTGCTATTTTACATTTGTTTGGAGTAATGGTCTTTAGAAGAAGGTAACAAACTTTAATTACTTTACATTTGTGCCCAATTGTTATCGTAATTTATTTAATGTTTGTTGGCTTTACCTTCTAGGTTCTCTCACACAAGAACTCAAGGCAAGCTGGCAAGATAATGGATGATTAATAAGTTGATTACAACTTTCAACATTTTCCTGAAGTGTAAACTTTTATTTTATGGATATGTTTGTTTTTAAGTTTAAACTTTGCGTGTTACATGTTGAGTTGAATTTGTTGTTTTAACTTTTAAACATTGTGTTTTTTTTTGTGGATTTGATCATGCATGAATCATCAATCATGAATAAATTTATTTTCAATTTATAGGACTTTACAAATTACAGAAATATTAACAGGTTGTGTACACTGTACAAATTTCATTTTGGGTTGTTGTAAGTGTAAAAATAGTTGTTGTAATTCAACAGAAACTGCTGTAAATAGCTGCTGTAATTCTGTAAAATAGGGCTGTAAAAAACGGGAATTTGAGCTGCTGGCATGCTATGTGAGAAAAAAAAAGGTTGTGGAACAACCGGTCCAACCGGTCTTTCCGGTCCGCGGACCGGAAAATCCGGGACCATATTTCCCGGTCCCGGTCCGATCTATGGTCCAAGTTTCCGAAAATTCCGATCTGGTCCAGACCGGATGCCCAGCCCTAATAACACCTCATTCCAATTAATAAAGAATTTACAACAATTGATCTATTTATGTGAATTCCTTTGCTATGAAATTGATAAATTCCTCTTTTATTTCATAAAGGAGGAAATCAAATGGAATATGTTCACAACTCACTTGTCACGTTGTAAGTACCTAGCAGTCTAGCACTAGCAAGTTAGGTAATCTTTTATGTTGTAATTCAAGTCTAATCCTTATCTGGAATTTACTTTTGAACTTGAAGCAATGTATCATCAAATTTTCTGGTTGGACCAATACCGTTGGATGGGGTGCTGCAAAAAATTATGAAGACCGGTAAGTACCCAGCACTTGCACACTGTTTGCTCTCCTTGTTTTGTTTTCTAAATTTTAATGCCTTGTTGTTAATGATGATAAAAATGTGCTCAACCTTCCTCAATTTTGAGCATACCTTTGTGGGTGTGTATGTGATGAACACTACAACTCAATTCTGATCTTATAATAATTTGAATGCTTGCATATTTGTCTGTTATTTTGTTAATATGCATAATTGAACACTTGTATGACATGTTTATAAGTAATTTTCATTGGCATGTATAGGCAATGCTTGTAGTTGGGCGTTGTATTCTGTATGCTGAATCAATAACCTTTTGAAGGTAAGCAAATAAATTTTGAAGGTAATCAAAGAATTCTCTATAAACTTAGATGAATCAACACAAAATAAACCTATAAGCATTTCATCGAACACCTTGGGTGCAATACATTAATCAAAATACTCCAAATTAATCAAAGGGAGAACAAAGACGTTTTACCTCGATTTGACGCATCCCGCTTTCGATTGCAGTTGATTGCCACCTTCGGCCACCAATTTAGCCGTCCCGACTGATCACCACATCAAACACAAACCAACCAACAAAACAAAAAGTTCAGCACGGTTTGTCATACTTGGAACTTGAAACTGTTTTAATGGTTGTGTGATTTCGAGAATATAAGCTAAATGAACCAATTGGGGGAATGAATATAATAGAGAACCAATCGGCGTAATCTGAAAGTAACTCCAAAGTTCAACACTGTTTTTTGACAAAACCTGAACATGGGCTTAATTTGTGTGATTTCGAGAATAAGCAAGAGGTTCTTAATTAATGAAGTAGGGAATTGACTTAGGGTTTATAATTGGGAGAATGAAGAGAGTAACTCCAAAGTTCAACACTATTTTTTGACAAAACCTGAACATGGGCTTAATTTGTGTGATTTCGAGAATAAGCAAGAGGTTCTTAATTAATGAAGTAGGGAATTGACTTAGGGTTTATAATTGGGAGAATGAAGAGAGTAGAGAGAAAGAGAGATTACCCGTGCAACTAAGAGAGAAAGGCGCCTCTAGCCGTCGTCGACTGCATCGCCGCCCACAATCACCCTTCTCCGACCGCCGATCTATTGCGTCCAGTCTCAACGACGACAACGATCAAACAATTTATCAATTCTGAAAATTGAAGAAGGAAGCTATTATGAGGAAGAAGATGGTTGTGACTTGTGAGAAAGAAAGTAAAGTTGGATGAGAATTTCAATTTCAGTTTTTGGTATTGGCAAGCAATAAAACGTGGGGGGAGAAAGTGAGAACGTGGGGGAGAAAGTGAAAACTATATTTCTTACCTTTGTTCAGAGAATGACATGTGGCGCAAATTTTTACAAAGACATTGCTTTTGGTTTTATAAGTATATATAAGGGGGGGATAATTTAAAAGTACTTTATAATAATATAAAATTATATCTATTACCTAAAAAACAATTAAAAATATTATAAAAATAATAAATCTAAATTAAAATATAAAAATTAAACTAATATAAGTATAAATAATTCATTTGAAAAAATATACAATAAAAATTAATATAAGTATACAATAAAAATTAATATAATTATAAATAATTCATTTGAAAAAAAACTAATATAGATATAAATAAAAATAATATCTATCAAATAATCAATTTTGATATAAATAATTGTTTCTACCAAAAAAATAAGAGGCATTTGCAAAAGTAATCCACATACCCACTCCCATTTACACCCCCTAACCACTATCCA
This sequence comes from Persicaria tinctoria, assembly GCA_037127255.1. Lineage (NCBI taxonomy): Eukaryota > Viridiplantae > Streptophyta > Magnoliopsida > Caryophyllales > Polygonaceae > Persicaria > Persicaria tinctoria. The sequence goes on along the minus strand of JBANSL010000005.1, from coordinate 4,441,533 downwards.
TAAAAATTTCAAAATCTAGATATAAGTAAAATAACACCTATCAAATATTTATCTATTAATATTTTTTATAAGTATGGTTATGAGATAATTTTGATTTATATTTTTAACAATTACGAGGTTGTAGATTATGATAACTTTCTATATTATGACAGCATACATTGTATTTTAAAAGTTTTTTGTGGGCGGAATTTTTTTCCCTATGATCAAGCACAATACGCCATGTAAAAATGTATATAGATAACTTTTAATAGGGTTATATTTAAATATGTAGGTGTATCACTTGATTCTAGCTGGTATCTCTTTTTTTTAATGAAAGTTTGGTATCAATATCTAGATATCAATTAATATTATCAATATCTGATATTTAGTGTAATGTTTTGTATAACGTGATATGCTAATATCAAATTTTATCCTTTTTTTTTATATCTATAATGTGTTTAAGCATTTTGAATATAATTAAGTTTAAATGAAGACATTTCATTTTCAATAAACCTAATTGTAGTATGAATTGTGCTTAAACCTAAAAGAATTTTTTCCCACGGAAAGGAATGACCACAATAAAGGACCTTAGCCTACCTCAATTTAAACACGTTATTATATTAGTCAAAACAAAACCTATGCCCTTAGGTCATAAATTAAAGATAATTTATTTGAAAAAAAAAAACCTAAAAGAAAATGAACAATTCCTTTAAAAAAATTGACTAAGTGAATAAATTTTGTAAGACTTTTACAAATTTGAAAAGTAGAGTTTAACCTATATTCTCAAGCCATATTTCTTGTAAGAGCATCCAAGATAACAATTGATACAACTCGTCAAGGGTAAATTATATAAAATCACCCTTCAAAATTAAAATATAAGAATAAGACTTTCATAAAATCACTTGTAAATGAAGAAATTATACATTTAAAAACTCATAAGGGTTGCTTTCTTTCATTATACCAGCCTCTAAAATCCAAACCCTTTACGTGTGAAAAAGGTTCTTAAAATTACTCATCTATCACTCTCCTCATAAATATTTTAATAAATAAATTTTAGATTAAAATTTAATTTGATAATAAAACTAATAGCTTAATATTTTATTACTCCCTCCGTATCAATATGATTGGTCTTTTGGCGACTTTTTCATTTGAACAACATTAATGATAAAAATTTATAATTTTCTCAATTCATCTCATTAATTGTATTTGATTTCTAAGATACTCTATTAATACTCCAACTTTAATATTATTCCTTTTTTCATTGATATTTTTTTCACATTGTTATTTGCTAAAATTTAAGCTATTATTCTTTATATTTTTAACTTTCTTAAAAAGTGTGAAATTGATCAAAAAGCCCAATTATACCGATACGAAGGGAAGGGAGTACCAATTTTTACGGGTGATAATTTTTGCACCCATAAAATTTACTATATACATTACCCTCTGACCCTCTTGAGTCACAGACGCAAAGTCTATTTTTTAAAAAAATTACAAAAATAGGATATGTGGTGTATTTAGTAAAATTTTGGGTGTAAATACTAAATACCACTGACTATTTTTACTCATAAAATTGGCGTAACTTTTTATTACTCCTCATTAATGAATATTTTATGTAGTTTATTACATTTCTGATTTCTCCATGGAATTGGGCGTAAATTCCTTGGATTTGAAGGGCACTTTTGTAATTCGACGGTGATTGACAGTATCCTGTACTACTATATAACGCGCAGAAAAGGTGTGCACGGCGCTCACATTCACCTTTTCGGTCCACAAAAACCTGAGTTCGGTGGCGATAACCGGAAACCTCTCTCTCCCTCTCTCGTGAATTATCGGTCGTAAGTCGAAATCATCTTCTTCGCTTGATCACTTTACAGTAGTCACTGACGTCCTTGTAGTATATAACAACCCAAAAAACTCGACTGTGATTTGGTTCTCTTTTGCGTGCCTGCTTTTTTTTTCGGCGGCAGGGAATGGCGTCGGATCGCAAGGTTTTGGTGTTTGAGGAGGTGTCGAAGCACAATTCAGCTAAGGATTGCTGGCTTATCATCGATGGAAAGGTCAGATCTGTTGTTATTTGTTCTTCGTTTTCGAATTTTTGCCGGCATGCGCTTGGTTTGAAAGTATACTTATCCAGTTCTCCTTGTTGAATTACCGATTACCTTTTTAATATGATTTATTGTGCCCTTTGCTTCTGGATTTGCAAGAAAACTCTCGGTTATTGTTGCATGGACTTGATCTGAGCCTTCCACCATATGTAATTGGTGGAAGAAAGTTTGAGAGCGTTTTGGAAATTGGCAACTACAAAGGGTTTTGAGGGTTCAGCAGCATTAGGAATAGTTGGTATTTGATGCTGTAGCCATTGATGAAAGGCAAGAGGAGCGTGTGGTTAAAAAAAAAATGATAGATGGCTCTGATACCATGTAAGAGAAAGTAATTGAAGCTAAGAATGGTTTTTCCAACCTGATTAATCTCACATTTTACACCAACTTAAATAGATACAAAAGAAAAATACAGGAGCACATCCCTTAACAATAGAACAACATCCTAACAGTAAAGATTAGCAGTTTATTCCCTATCACTATGGTGATTTTTTGTTCCAGGCTCAATTTTGCTGAATGATGAAATTATTGTATCAAATCAATGGTGTTTGGTACAAAGAGATGGAAAATGATTTTGGGGGGAATTGATTGTAGGAACGTCCTGAGTTCAAAGTATGCTAATTTAATGCATGCATTTATGTTTACTTGGTGCAATGTATGATTGATGCATGTGGACAGAAGATCTTTTCCTTTTGAGTAGGCTTTAGTAAGAATCGTTTTGAAAGCTGCTTCTTTTACTTGCGTGTTCTTGAGAGTTCTATTTGATTTAAATGACAGATTGTTGCTGAGATTTTCCAATCTCATATTATCTGTATGAATTTTAGTTTTAAATGTTACTTTTTGGTGAAATTTTACTAGGAGGTCCATTATTCAAAAGATTCTATATTTTCCGCTTTGTCTGCCGACTGTTACAAGTTAAAACTTAAAGGTAGGAGAAACAATTTATGACAAGGATTTCTCCGGGGCATGAATGGATGCTGTGCCGAATAATCTGTAGCAACTCTATCTTTTCTTGACTAAATTTTTGCTTTTGGATTTTAGGCTTATGGGTGATTGGAGATGATTTTCTGTTGCTTTTTGCACAAAGAGATGGAAATGAGATATATATGGGAATTGTTATCACTTATCAGAGTAGTTTACATCGAATTATATGAAACTTCAATCTGAAGGCAAATTTTCTTCTTCCAATTTTCAAAGACTGAAAAAAAAATGGAAACTGATATGAAAGGGGAGAGACCTTTTGCATTGAAACAGTTTTTGAAGGGAAGTCATTTTATCCATCGCTTATACATAAACCATTTATAAAGAGAAACCGAATCCAGATTTATTGCCGTCTCTAGGAATTTATGCCCATGAAGATTGGATTTTGTATAAGCGATATCTGCACTCAGTTGGCATAATGAAATTATTCATGGACATGTGAAGATTGGATTTTGTGTAGCTAAATCTGCACTCAGTTGGCATGAGGAAGTTATGAAACTAACTACTGTTTGCATTAAGATAGGTATTTAGTTACACGTTTCATTCTTATTCTAAATCCTTCCTGACGTTAAATGGTTGGCTTCAGGTGTATGATGTGACTCCATTCATGGATGATCATCCAGGAGGCGATGAAGTTTTGCTATCAGCAACTGGTAACTGTCCTTTCCTTTTAGGGTCTCTTGTATCTGCTTCATCGACATTACCTGACTTATGCCCCTGTAATTTGAAGGGAAAGATGCAACAAATGATTTTGAAGACGTTGGTCACAGTGACACTGCAAGAGAGATGTTGACCAAGTACTACATTGGCGATGTTGATGTCTCAACTGTCCCACTTAAACGCGCTTACGTGCCTCCAAAACAAGCTAACTACAACCCCGATAAGACATCAGAGTTCGTGATCAAGATCCTACAGTTCCTCGTTCCCCTCTTGATCCTCGGCTTGGCATTCATAGTGCGGAAATACACCAAGAAGGACGACTAAGCGTTAGTTCTATCAATGATTTGGCTCAGTTTAAACTCGCTAGCTTATTTCAGAAATTGGCATCATTTCCTGCTACTGCTGTTAGCTTCTCTTACCGTCGTTTCTTGTGCTAAAACTGGATTCTAGTGTAGCTGTGTCCGGCTCTTTGCAGTTATTCATGTCTTTGGATTAATTGCTTCATCATCTTTTGTAGAAATAATTTGAAATGGCGCGGATTTGGAACTGTCTAAAGGAGGCAATTTGCCATGAACATTGAACAATATAGCAAATAAAGACATTTTAGATCTTTGAATGTTATTTCATTAGGAAGCTGTGGAAGATGAAGCCACATGTAGTTGAAATAGATAAAAGAAGGTTTCGGTTCCATCTTAATAATATGGTTAGAAGCCTTCGGCATTCGTATACACTTGAAGCCCTTTGCAGTTGTCCCCCATAATGCCGGATGGAGGTTGGAGCCTTCTCGTCCAAATATCCAAATCCCGGGTCTATTCATCATCCCCAATACAAACAGAAACAACCTTATTTGAATCGGAGCCTTTGAAACCATTGAGACACAGTTAACTCGGTGACAGTGCCGCCAAAGAAGATTCTGATGCGAAGCACGGAGCACCAACCGAATATGTTCTGTTCAGAACACTGCAAGGAAAGGCGGGGAGCAACAGGAACGTGGATAGCCGACAAGCAGATTATCGGAAGGAAGTCTCAATCTTGTCGTGAAGGGTCATCACCAGGCCATGAGCGTCGTTCAGGAGTTTCCAAACATCCAGGTGACCCGACATATTATTGCATTCCCTCAGGATCTCATCCATGCTACTGTACTTTTCGATAATCTGTTTCTTTCTCTGTAGCACAGAAGCTGCAATTGCATATAGCAATAGATCCTCTGTTGGTGGGGCTCGTTGCCTTATCCGGCTCCACGCAGACTTCCCTATCCCGGCCCTAACTGCTGCCTGATCGGCCCACATCACCTCCCAGAGGCAGAGCGTCTGCTCAAAGGTTAACTCTCTTCTGAATAACACCACCACCATCCGGTATACAAAGAAGCAATCCTCTGCCTCAAGCTTCACCAAGTGCTTGTACAGATGAGAGTCCTTGGTTTTAATGATCTTAGAGACAATATTTAGCTGTCTGCGAATGCCCACCTCGTCGAGCCTGAAGTTATGGCGTGCCTTCGTCATGAAACCCACAAAGCACCAGAAAGCCAAGTAGTCCTCCTCTATAACAGTAATGATTGGAGAGAGCAGATCACTCATCCCCTGGCAATATCCGATTTCACAGTCATAAATGGCATAAGCCTCCAGGATGGCAACAAGTCGAGCAGCATGGAAAATCCGGCATGGTTCTAGGTGATCATAATCCTTCAGGCCAACTAACTCAGCAGCACACCGAACCCTTTCATCTGACACTGCAGCTTGAGATGGACTGTATGCAACCCACTCATCATTTGCCCTCACCGCATCAAGACGGATAATGCGCTGCCAAGTGGAAAAATCTTCAGTGCGGCAGATTTTGGACCTATAATCATCTGTTTTGGAAGGAGACAACTCATCCTTCAAAGTTACATCGGTATCATTGTCTTCGAGTCTTGTGGTGGGAGTTTGAGTGACTTCCTCCTCTTCAGAAAAGTCTGAGCCAGATGAATCTGTAGTTATCACGGAGGGAGTTGTGTTTTGAACTTGCTTTGAGCTACTAGTCCTTTCCAACAATGCACTTGATGGATTATCAGAGTAGTCACTCTCAGCACTCCCTTTCTCACTGGAAAGGGATGCTCGAGCACTCGTCACGTCTTCAGAGGCTGGCGAACCAGTATAAGAGATAAGATTTCCACTGTCACCGCTATCCAAGTCCTTTGGCTTATAACTTTCATCCATTTCTTCCAGCAATCGCCTACACTGTCTTCTAAGCTTCTCATACTCCCTTCTGAGACCCAGACAAAGCACGAAAAGTTGATGAGCTAAACAGTATCAGGTAAGTAGAATGATTTTAGAAGTGAAGAATTATGGGCTTCCAGGTTACCTCTTCTTGTTTTTGACAATGTCCCTCCCTGCTCTGGAACTCTTTAAATCATACCTGTGAAATATATCGAGTTACCCATCAGAAACACATGAAAGAAAAAAGTAATTAACATCACACCAAGTATAATAATTCTCCATTACTAACAAGGAACAGGCTTATTTCCTGATATAAGTAATATTAAGCCTTAGAGAACAGCACTATAAATAAACAGTAGCTTGAATGCAAGATGATTACACTTAGAGTGGCGAGAAAACATTAAAAGAAACAGCAATCTTTTACTCCCCGTAGGTATTTGGGAAAATAATGCCAGTTCCAGCAACTAAGTCAGCAACGGGAAATTAAAGATGCCTCAAATTAAAAATCATTACTCATAGTCCCAGTCATTGGTTTTAAGAATTCATCCAGGGAAAAAAAACTACTTTCTCCTCCAAGATGTACTTATCCCACAGAAGATCCATTACGAGAGAGTTTGTGCCGGTACAAGCCAAGGCCGCAAACTGGCAATAATTCCTTTCCTTTTATAGAATTCAGCTATTGAAGTAATGAGGTGACGACATTCAAAACATTTCCATTTGGTCTATAAAAGACCACCATACAATAATCATGGAGAACAGCAAGAAACACATAAAGCTGCAATATTGAGTATTGACACTATCTTGTGTAAATTTCAAAGATAGGCCCATAAGATGCACCTATGTCTTGAACATGTTAAAATAGCTTGGGAAGTTCTTTTAGAAGTAACAATTTCCATTCTAGATTGGATAATTGTAATTATTGTAATTGTTAACATTTCTTTTGAATATGCCTGAGAAGAAGGGAACTGGATGGAATGTAATAATATCGATTGAGCTTCCAGTCCACATAGAATGACAAAAGGTTATCACTACTTCACTAGCACAGTCTAGTTCGCTAATCCAAAGGTAACTGCTAGACAGAAACTTAATGGACTACTGAAATGGCTGCACCTCCACATGGTTGTTTAATCAAATATATATACAAGCAATAAGAATCATTATGGTAAGCAAGCAGACACTCGGAATTTACTCAGTCAGACCTATAAAGAATCACTGCAATAATAGAAGTTGTATTGTCGGGTAAAATGTGCTTACATGCCAAGTAGGAAGGGCCAAACTTCTGGTCTGATGCTCGGATCAATGCCCTACATTAAACATAAAATCTCATTAGAAAAGAATGTTATTTAAAGTAAATGCAATTACAAAGAACAATGTCTTCAAGCAAACGGGTACTAGTACGTACTACTGCCTCTTCAGTCAATAAAAATCCAACAGTTTTCCCCGATAGTAGATACATAAGATAAAATTTATTTGTTCAGTCCTCAAGCCATTGATTGTTTATTTTGAGACAAAATACAATAGAAGATTCAATGTGTACAAAAAGGAAGCACTAAGGAGCATGGACATTAGGACAAATCAAAGGCATACCCCATTCCGGACTTTTTTTAAAAGCTTAACTCCTCCATCGCGAAGTTTCCCATCTGGTGTGAAGCAACTTCTCCACTCATCGGGTAACAGGGCATGCTTTCTTCTCCTAAGAGACCATGGTGATTTATGAACCCTAAAGCAATATACAACACAAGTGTAAAAGACATCAGCAGATCAGCTAATATTTATAAATGGACCAAGGGACTAAAAATACTCGATTGGTTTGGTGAATAATAAAAAAGGTGAGTCTATTATCGATGTAGCTATCCAAAACTCCAATGGCACAAACAAGAGTAGGGGTGGGCATAAATCCCGCAAATCCCGTCCCGATCCCGTCCCGATCCCGTCCCGATCCCGGTGGGATTTAGAGAAAAAAAATTCAATCCCGTCCCGATCCCGTAAAAATTACGGGGACGGGACGCGGGACGGATAGTTCGTATCCCGCAAATCCCGTCCCGTCCCGCATATATATAAAATTATATATATTTATGGATAATTAAAATTAATATGTACATATAAAAAATATATTTATATTATACCTTAACATTTATTTAAACTCAAATTTTAAAATAATAATAAAACATTAAAAACATATGTAATACAGTACATGATTTCGCCAGGAAGAGGAAATTGCTACTGCATTTGTATTTTTTTTGTAAGACTTTAATTTGTATTAGGATTTTGTAATAGGCAGTACTCTGTATTACATTTTGTAGCACATATGGCTACTGCACTGGTACTTTAATATATTTAGATTGCTACTGCATTTGTACTTTGATTTGTAATAGGATAAATTGCTACTTGATTTTATAATACTAGCTACTGTTATTACATAAGTATTACTTTAATAGGCAGTATTTTATAATAGGATTATTATATAAGACTTTAATTTGCACATTTTTACAAATAGAGTTGATTGTATTATGTTTTAATATTTTTCACGAGGGACAAATCTCGTCCCGTCCCGATCCCGTCCCGTCCCGTGAGGGATAAGACCCGGCGGGATTTGAAAAAAAAAAAATCAATCCCGTCCCGTAAAAAATACGCGGGACGGGACGCGGGATTACCCTAATCCCGTCCCGTCCCATGCCCACCCCTAAACAAGAGTACCAGCAATTTACAATGCTCAAAAGTAGCACGAGTCATCGCTCAATCATCAAAGGCATAAATTTCACTTCTCTTTGGTTCGCATTAGATGAGCCATATTCTAAGCATTTAAATATTTAATCACCGGGTTTAACAGTTCTGGCATTTCTTTCTTACTCTTTTATGCCTAAAAACCTGTACCAACAGTTATTAGTATGTGATTGAGTGAACTAGCTAAGGAAAGCGCATTCGTTACCTTTTTTGTAACTACTTACTGCCTTTAAAACTGCACTAGACAAATGCAGAGTAAGCTACAAGACACTCTCTCCACTAAACACAATTCAGCTCAAAAGGAAATTTTCAAATCACAAACTACAGTCAACTAAAGACTACATTTTTCAATCAACTATAAACAGCAATCATAAAAATTTGATAGCTAGAAACTAATTTTGAGAGTCTTAGAAAGAATTTGAGAAGATCAGAAGTAGAGAATTTTCAATCAGGACGAAAGAGAAAGAGGATAGAGAGAGAGACTCACCGATCCGAAGAGGAGGAGGAGGAGGAAGAAGAGGCCGGTGAGGAGGAAGCAACAACGAATAGAACCGAACGCAAATGAACCCACGACGACGACGACGATGGTGATGGTGACGGTGAGGAAGGAGGATTTGAATTGGAGGAAGGGGGAGATCTCGAAGCGGTGCGAGTATGACTCCTCCTAAGAGCTTTCATCTATGAGTGGAACTCCAACTAACACCACTACAACATCAGAACCCTAACTCCACTCCACTCCCTCCCACTTGGTAATTAATCACAACAAACACTACACATTTCACAAGCAATACACGAATCAAGAAGCGAACCTAGGGTTTCTTCACAAGGTATTCGAAATTTCATATGCGGAAAGGGGGGGAAATTCGAATTGGACGAAAATCGAAAAGATGTGTTTTTTTCTTCTGTCCCTGGGTTTACCTACGAGTGTAACAAATGGCGGCGACAAGAGCGAGGCCGGCGAAGGCCGTGACGGCAACGGCTACAGCACCGCCATCATAGGCGCCGGCGCGGGAGCCGCGAGAGAAGAGGAAAGAGAGGCTTCCGATGGAGCTGGTATTGATAAGCATGGAGGAGGAAGAGAGATGGTAAAGGGGTGAAATTTAGAGCGGATCTCGAGGACGAAAGATGAAATATCTTCCTACAACAACTGCGGTTTCTCTCTTTCTGAGCCTCACTGAGTTCATTGCCAGCTTTTTGTCTGTTTACAAAGATCTCATCTTGGGTGTTGTCACTCCCACAGTCCCACCTCGTGCCTACTTTTCTTTTTCTTTTCTTTACCTATTTCTCTTGATGAATCAATTAGTTTTTTTTTTTATATATATACAAGGCCTTTGTTAAACCTCGGTTGAACCAGCGTCCAAGGGTGTCCTGACGGGAGAGAGAGTCGATCTCAACAGGGGACGAAACAAAAAGTGTAGACGTAAGTCCGATGTGAGTCATCCTATCAGCCGCAATGTTTCCTTCCCTGTAAATGTGAAAAAATGAGACATCGACGAAGGTTCTACATAATCCAAGGGCGTCCGAAACCAACATCTTGATCTCTCATGAAACCTTCCAGATTCCTTTGCAAGCGTTGATAATCGAAAAAGAGTAATCCTCCACTTCCAAGTGCGAGCAACCCATCCTAATTGTTTCACGAAGACTGAAGCACTCGGCTGTAAGACTAAGGCCTTGCCATGACTCTGAGCTCCACAAGCAAGAACCCTACCAAGGCAGTCACGGATGACCAACCCAAGGCAGCTAAGCTAGAGTCGACTTTTGCTCCGTCAAAATTAAGCTTTACAAATCCCTCTTTAGGTTTTTTCCATTTCACAAGCTTTTGTTTTTTTCTGTTTATCTGATGGGTGGGTGGTTTTTCGGTAACCATATCTTCACCAAGAATCTCGCTTTGAGCATTTTTTTCCAGCTTTTTCGTAGTTGTTCAATGTGTTTTATCCAATCTTCTGAATTTCTCGTATTGTTGTTGTGATGAATCAATTAGTGATTAGTGTGTTACATGATTTTTCGAATATTTTCCTATATAAAATAAAAAGTTAGGTGAGTAATACGAGTCGGGTTGAGTTTGGTTCATTTCAATTTAAATAAATCAAATTTCGAATTAATCAGGTCATAAGTTATCCTATGTTAAGATAAATCTAATTTGTTTCAATTTTGGCTGGTAAAAAATTCAAGCTATTTAAAGACTGTTTAAGATTAAAATATTATTAAAATTAAATTATAATACCAATATGTTAAATTAAACTAAATAATAATGTTAATTAAATTTATAAATATTACAATAATGCATAAATACTTAACCATATAGAATATCATATTTATACAAATAAGTGCTCTAAATATATTATAATTATAAAAAAAATTATTATTTAACTTATGAGTGACATTAACAAATACAGTTGTATGACACGTTTGTATAGAGTCTATTTGGTGCATGTGTAACATCTATATAACGCTGACTCACTAGGTCAGCTTTAACTCAATGAGCCATCGCCTCGTGTGATCTTAATCCTAAAAAATTTTTCTTCATTCGAGTTTGAGTTGTTTTCAGGTCTTAGGTTTATAACATCGACTTCAAACCAAAAAAAAAATTGGGTGCTCTGTGTTACGTATTGACAGGTCTGACATAGTCTCTTCGATGGCTAGCAACGAAAGACATATTATCAAAATTGTCGATAAAGATTTTTTTTAAGTTATAATAATGTTGAATTAAGTATTCATACACACTAAAAAAATCATATATGAATCAATAAAAAATGACAATAATTTTTGTAAGTAGGCCTGAACGTTGAATTCAAATCATTTAAGTCATCTCCTATCGCTTCTCCAAAATTTCTTTAAAATATATAAATAAAAGATATATTAACAAGATTATTTTTATTTTGACTATTGCAACAATTTTCTCATTTCAAAAATTTAGAGAAATAATTTATTTTGGACAATATTGCATATTTGAAAAACCTTTTATATTTTTTCCGCAAGAGGCCGTGGAGATCATCATAAAGGTCAATCTATTTTATTTTTATGCTTGGGTGGATAAAAGGAAAGCATGCATGTATTGCTAACATCATACATTTTTCCGGTTAGATATAATACTTACCAACCAATCATAAGTTGATACAATTGTTGTAGAGCTACATCTCATACGAAGAGATTTAAAATTCAAATCATCTTACAAACATGAAATCCCCAGATTTAGAACCTCTCAGACTGGACTAAGATTATAAAATAATTAAAAGAGTGTGAAATTTGCACCGAAGGTGCTGAAATCCACTAGAGGCCTGGTAGAAGGATGGGATGATGTGCAATCATATTAGCTCCAAACAAAATGGATCATGTGTAATCATCCGTGTTTTTCGACTTTCCCATAGATCACGCCTTGCTTTACAATTTTCTATATCTTGTGTCGAACCTTTCAGTGTTTTCTTTTTTTTATTTAAAATATAATCATACCAAAAATCTAAAGACCAAACTCCACAAAACTTGGAAAGCGTGTGAAAGCTTTAAATTGTTTATCTTTTAAACAAAGCAAACAAAATTTGAGAGCACCGTCTCTGCCGGATATACCGTTTTAAGGGGAAAATGCATTATTTTGTTAACTTATTATAAGCAAGGAGACTTTGATTTAATTTTGTAATTTATTGGGCTTGTTTGGTTAAACGTGGAAAATAGACTTCCCGGGAAGTAACCTATCAGGATATGTAATTTCAATAAATTCTATTTCATGAGAAATGTAGAAAAGTGTTTGGTTAAAAATAATTTCTAATGAATTCAATTCCTGTGTTTTTTTTTTTTTTTTGTACTCTTTCAAACATAAATATTGTTAGGTAAAAGTATAACAAACAAGTAGAGGAGATTAGAAAAATACATGGTGTGAGAAATGGGGAAAGGATACGGTACGGTTTATCACTCCTCTGAGTCACGGCTTAACCCTCTCTGACTTTGATGATACTCCTCCACTATGTCCTATATCCCTAATCATGCTCTCGTTAAGATTCAAAAGGGCAAAATCTTGGTTGATCACCTCTCACCAACTTTTCTCTGGTCTCTCTCTATTCCATCGTACTCTACAGTGGCGGCCGCAGGAATTGCTGGGGGGGGCGGAATTTTTCTTTGGTGATTTTTTTTTTCTCGGTATATATAATAAAGAAATTTTTTAAAAATATATTGAAAGAAAACTATTAATATTGTATATTTAAACAAAAATCACAAATTATGGTATATAAATATGATATTTTATTACAATAATTTAATAATTTATATATATGTGTATACTTGATTAAGATTTTTTTTAATATTGAAAGAAAATTATAATTTTTTTAAAGAATTTGTCATTGGTAAATGAAAAAAATTTGATAGGATTTGAAAAAATATAACAAAAAAACCTCAAAAATTGTGGGTTAAATATGACATTAATAGTAAAAAAACTTCATATGAATAAAAATTTAAAGATTTTCTAAAAATATATGTGTTAAATAATGAATTATCTTATGAAAATATTAAAAGAAAAATATAAAAATTGATTTAAATATGACATTTATAGTAAGAAAATTTGGTAGGAATAAAAAATAGTGCAAAAAGGAGAAGAAATGAGATTTGAACTCATGACCTCTTGGGAACCCAAATTTCCTTCCCTCCTTTTACCAACTAAGTTAGATAAGTTTTGAGTTCTATTTCACATTTTCATACTAATAGTATAGAATAAACCTAAAATTATTATAAAAAAATTTTATTTTTTTTTTTGCTCTAGAGGGGGGGGGGTGCCCGCCCCTGCACCCCTGCGGCCGCCCCTGGTACTCTACCAATATCCAAACTATCACACCTACGCACGGGCGCACTCACATCTCTCCTCTGCACATGACCAAACCAACAAAGTCTTGCCTCCCGTAACTTATATCGAATATTGCTTACCCCTACTTTTTCTGCAGATAACCACATTTTTTTATCCTGTCAAGTCTAGTAAAAGTGTAAAATCATTCATCCATGTGAGCATTCTCATCTCTGCCACCATAAGTCTCTGGTCTTGTATTTCGTAGTCGTCCAACACTCCGCCCCATATAACATTGTAGGTCTTGCAAGGATTTTGAAAACCACATAAATAAACATCGACGAGGCTTTTAAATTCAATTCCAATGAGTCAAGCCAAATTATTCAAAGTAGGGTTTAGTAGTGGTGAAAATTTGACGAAACTATATTTTAGAAGTTGAATCCCCTGAAACGTGTCGATTTCAAACATAACCAATGTTTTTTGTTTCTAGAAAAATACTGAATTAATGCACGTTGAGATTTGTCGTGTTCAATGTTCATAACCAATGACGGCTTATTTTCTCCTAGTTCTCACTTCTCATTTGGCCTCTTTCTTTGTCTTTTCTTTAAAATAATAATAATTTTGTTGTATCTAAATCTAAATTATCCTCAAAAACAATATTCAATCATGGTAGAAACCGAAAATCAGATTAAGTCAAGAAACAACCCAATAGTCATTCTTTTATTATTATTATTTTGGGAAAATGGTAGAACACCACCCCTTAAATATGGATCTTTGCGTAAAATCCTCCATTAAAATTGAAATTGCAGAAAATCACCCCTTAAAATTGAAACTGCAGAAAACCACCTCTTAAACTCATTTTGTAGGTAAATCGCCACCCACAACCCTTTTTCCGTTAGGTTGGCGTTTAAAATGGTAAAAAGTCATTTTTACCCCTCCTTTTAATGTTATTTTAATGAGAGAAAAATGTATGGATTGAAATAAATTAATAAAATATATTTATCCATCTCGTTTAATGGGAGAAAAAGGGATGTTATTCTATTAAAATAACATTAAAAAGGATGGATAAATATATTTTATTAATTTATTTCAATTCATACATTTTTCTCTCATTAAAATAGAGTGGTAAAAATGACTTTTCACCGTTTTAAATGGAAATCTAATGGAAAAAAATGTTGTGGGTGACAATTTACCTACAAAATGGGTTTAAGAAGTGATTTTCTGCAATTTCAATTTTAAGGGGTGATTTTCTGCAAAGACCTATATTTAAGGAGTGGTTTTCTGCCATTTTCCCTATTATTTTTATAACGAAGGTAACCCACTTTTGATGATGGTCACCTCACCTATGGAAAAAAGCGAAGACATGGATTGAAACTGAACCTCCCATTAACTCTCAATCTTCATTCTTTATAATTGAACCACCTCATCAGAAGCTTAGTAATTCTATTAGTTTGTTATCATGTAAACTTGTCTTCACTTTCATAATCGTCCAAAGTTAATGGATGGGTTTGCCAAATTCACTCCTCATTATAACAACTAAATAGTCACCCGTAAAGACTCCACATCAATCAAGAAGAAAACAATTTGTAAAAAAAAAAAGACAGAGAACAATCGAAACAATCAATAACTTTAATTTGTTAAAAGAAACTGACTTTCTCCCTTACGATCATATAACGTGGGACTGAGCACGTAAAACCAATTGATAATAAGAGGAGTGACTCACTGGTTTATATACAAGATTCGGATTCTCGTGTTTTCCGATGTGGGACAAATGTTCTAACACACCCGCCCCTTAAATGCAATTATCTGATCCCGCAATATATGTCAGTTGGACTTGATGTCTTGTCAAAGCTGACTAGTCTAGTATAATAGAACAGGGTCTCGAACCGCACATTAAATCCCCTTAATTTCCTTTTTTTATGGCCAATTCATAAATAAATAAAAATCGCACGAAAGAGTTATATACTTTCCCCTAATATAAACGTTTTGTTTACTTTGATCTTGTAAACCCATGGAAGTTGCTAGTAAAGTGCTCTTGTACTTTAGATTCAAAGCCATTAATCAACTAGTGTTAATTTGACAAGTCTAATTCATAGTCATAGCTACAGTTTACATATATGTTTGCCAATTGCCCGGTGAATCTAACTAATTGATTGAAGGTGGGTTTTGTGTTTCGAAGAAACACCATGGTATATTTCGTAAGGTTGAGTTACGGAATGACACGCAAATGCAAATGAGGGAGTTGGATTGGGTGCAAAGTAGAGGTAGATGGTATAATTCCAGTCATGGTGGGAATTTGGTTAAAGCCTCTTTACATATGTATGGCTGCAATTTAAAGACTTTTGTAAGCTATAAGGTGCCCCTATTTAAAGTTTTATTCCCATTACAATCATCACATTCACATCCTACCAAACCAATAACATTATATTAAATCATAGCTCCATTTTTTTTAAATAAAATTTTAATTATACCACAAGTTAACATTATAATAGTAATTAAGTGTATCATAAATTAAAGAGATAGATTTAATCAGGCAAGTAAAAAATCATAATTTTTTATGAAAAGCATCATAATAGCTTAGGAACATATATAGATTTTATATGGTGATGATTTATAAAAAAAAATGTTATAATTTAAAGCAGTATATAGATGACTAAATAAATAAATATATATATATATATATATATATATTTAATATCTCAATTTCTAAGATATATTAGCCATTTTATTATGTTCACTAGCTAGTGGAGTATATACAGTAGCGGACCTAGGGGGGTTGGGTGGCTTCAGTCGCTAAGCCCAAAAGAAACCATAGAAAATTTTTAATTTTTAGATTTTTTTTTTTTGGCAATTTTGACTAGTTTTAGGGATAAAGGTATAAAACAGTGAGCGGTTTGCTGTGCTCAGGTGACGTGCGTCTCTGCAATGGTGCGGCTGGGGGTTCTTCTTCTATAATGGGGTTCTGGCAATTGGTGTCGGGTCTGGCTGGGATCGAGGTAGTGTGTACTAGGCGACTCCGTATACAGGAAGGAGTTTCCTGGATGTTCGTCTTCACTACCCACATGGATTCCTGATGTATTGCCAGCCAGCGATGTTGTGTTAGGACGGTGCTTGACTTTCGTCCGTAGTCTACGTCCCATTCGTGTTAGATTTAGTTTTCCTTGGCTTGTTTTCCTGTAGGGTGCGTTCTCACTTGTTGTATTGCTCCGCTTTTTGTTTTCGCTTTCGTTTGTATGTATTGACGGGTTTCCATCGGCCGACTTGTCGGCCTTCGAAATTCAGGTATATCTGATCTCGAATTATTTTATAATAAAAAAAAGGTATAAAACAGTGTAAAAAGAGTAAAAAATCATAAAGATAGTTACGCTTAGTTGGTAAAGAGTAGTAGTAGTTATTACCTTGAAGTACGTCATTAGTTCAAATCTCATTAATTAGACTCACTTTTTTTCATAATTTTTGTTTCTCTTAGTTTTTTTCTGCTAAAAATGTCTAATTAATTAAATAACAAATTAAAATTTTCTCTCATATATTTAAACAAAAACATTTTTTTTACATATAAATATTAAAAAAAATTCTTTTTTTTTATAATTTATATTTTTCTACTAAAAATGACCATTTATATAAAAAATTTAATGATTATTCTAATATATTTTTTTAAAAAAATATTTTTCATATATACTTGTAAAAAAAATTATCACAAATTTGTTCAGACCTCTAGAAAAATTCATGGGTCTGCCCCTGAGTGTATACATTTTATGAAATGAGGAAATCTTTTTTTTTTTTTGGTAAACAGAAATGAGGAAATCTAATCAATATGAACATGTACTTATAGAAACATGACGTATTGTTGTATAATTAGTTGTTATCAAATTTGAAAAATAAAATAAATTAATAGTAATCCGCTCAAGATTGAAAAGGCCCTCTCATATATTCTCCATCTTTTTGTGGCTCTGAAGAGTTTGTTCGAAAGCGATAAACAATGTGAAATTTCTTCCACAATTGTAAAGTTTCAGACATACTACTCCCTTTGAAAAAATAATATATAATAGCCAGATAAATATATATATTAATATTTAATTAAACTCATTTTCAGACACTAGTCTTTTTTTTATATAAGGTAAGAATTCGAATTCGCCGAGACGTTATCCGATAGCATCATTTCGGATGAGGTCAAGGAGACCTAGATTAGTGAGCAGTTCTGAGTTTTTTATAGAACGGGTCATACGAGTTATGAAATCGACCAACTGATTACCTTTGCGAAGTATGTGATTGATTCGGCTAATAAAAAAAAATATTAAGGGTAAGTTTTTTTTCTTAAAAAAACACAGCCATGCACGTGGTTGATATCTCCTCAAATCCGGCTAACTCATGTATGACCTCAAAACTTGGATTGATCCATTAAATATCGGCCCAAATTATTTTATTTACATCAAAATGAAATTAAGGCAAAATTGCATAAAACCACCCTTTAAATAGGGTGTTTTGTGAGAAACCACCCATTAAAACTAAAATTGGAGAAAACCACCCGTTAAAACCGTTTTCTTTGCAAAGTCATACCTATCTCCCAATTTTCGTTAATTGAATGTTAAAATACGTGAAAAGTCAATTATATCCCTTGTTTTTTATTATTACTTTACTTAATCCAATTGATATTGATTATTTTTTACCTTTTTAACATGTTTTTCAAAAGTAAAAAACTCTATAAAATATCATTTTTTTTACATAATTTCACACTTATTAGTAAAAACACTCTATAAAAATTAGATATAATTGATTTTTTTTATATATTTTTAAAAAATGTATATTACTAAAGGGCTACTTGAAGAAAATGATTTTTTTAAAATGATATTTCATAGGGCAAATTGCAGAAAATAACACGAACTTTATGGGTGGTTGCACTCAGTGGCACAAACTTAAAGAAATACAAAAATAATCACCAACTTTGGGGTTTAGTTGCGGTCAGTGACACATACCCCATATCTCACTAATGTGGACTAGTGGGGTTGCTTACATGAAATTTTTTTAATTAAAAAGACATATATCGAGATATGGATTAGTGAGAATGTTTGCAAATGTAACATTTGCAAATTAAAATAACTAAATTTTAATTTGCAAATGTTATATTTAATTGTCACAATTATATTTGATTTGGAATTACATGAAATAAAAAATAAAATTGGAACCTAGCTAGTTTCATAATTTGGGCACATCTTTTATGTCTTATAATTTTTTTAAAAAAAATCCATATAAGCATTCCCACTAATTAATCGGAGCAAATCCTCTGCCCCATTTTTTCGCCCCAAACACCATATCCCACATAATTATTTTACCTTCAAATTAAAATTAATTTTTTTAAAAAAAATATATTTAGCTTCTACATACTTATTATAACATATTTGAAAAAAAATCTTAAAAAATCAACCTAGAAAAATTATAATAATTCAAAAGAGATATAAAGATTTTTTAAAGTTATAAAAATATGTGATTTTACTATAGATTTTAAAAAAATATATAATTCAATTTTTTAAGATTTTTTTTTTTCAAATATGTTATAATAAGTAGGTAGAAGTTAAATATATTTTTTAAATTTTTTAAATTTTAATTTGAAGGTAAAATAATTATGTGGGATGGGGTGTTGGGGCATGAAAATGGAGCAGAGGATTTGCTCCCCTAATTCATATCTCGCCATATGCCTTTTTAATTAAAAAAGTTTAATGTAAGCACCCACATTAGCAAGATATGGGTTATTTTAGCAAGATATGGGGTATGTGCCACTGACCGCAACTAAACCCCAAAGTTGGTGATTATTTTTGTATTTCTTTAAGTTTGTGCCACTGAGTGCAACCACCCCTAAAGTTCGTGTTATTTTCTGCAATTTACCCTATTTCATATAATTTTTATTATTCTAATATATGTTCACTATTCCACACACATTTTTAGAATAATAAAAACTATATGAAATATTTTTTTCCATTTTTTATTTTCTTCAAATAGCCCTTTAGTAATGCGGATTTTTTTAAACGTATAAAACATAAACTACACATCAATTTTTATGGGTTTTTTTTCTGTGAATTTTTTTTAAAAACAATATTTTTTGATAGTTTATAGAGTTTTTTACTTTTGAAAAATATGTAAAAAGGTGAAATATCAACTAATACCAATTGAGTGAAGTAAAATAATAATAAAAACAAGGGGTATAATTGACTTTTCACACACGTTAACATTCAATTAACAGAAATTGGGTGATAGGTGTGACTTTGCAAAGGAAATGGCTTTAAGGGGTGGTTTTCTGTAATATTTGTTTTAAGGGGCGGTATCCCGCAAAACACCCTATTTAAAGGGTGGTTTTATGGAATTTTGCCTAATATTAATGAAATTTAGAATGAAAAAGTTTGGAAGGGTTAATTTCCAACCTAGTCCACCCTACTAGTATATTTTTTATATAAGGAAAAAATTCGGGTGGTGGATAGCCCACCAAGAGTATCCCGAAGGATGAGATCATGAAGATCTGAAAGAAATACAAACACATAATACATCAAAAGAAACACCCAAAACAAACCCGGAAACATCCCAAACCCTAAGCAATTCAAACAAGCGGACACAACATCGAGAGGAAGGAAGCCCGACGTAGTGAAGTGGATAGTAAGCACATAGGACAGCACCTGCTAACACGATGACTCGCCACCGAAAAGACGAAAAACAGAAATCCACCGAGTGTCGGGCCAAATTTTAATCTAAAATTTTAGGGTTATTTTGGCAACTAACACATTATAAATATCTAATTAGCTAACTAGCACCCAAACAAAATTAATTAACTAACCTAGCACCCTTCCCAATTTGACTATCAAGGTCAACGCCGGTCAACGTTGACCGTTGACCGGTCAACGCTAGTCAACAGATTTTTTTTTATTATTATTATTTTTAACCAATGATGTCATTTTTTGTCGTTTTGATGCCATTTTTTTTTACATTTTATTTTCGCTTTAATGTCACTTTTCTAATAAAATGGATTGATGACACTTTTTTAATGCCACTTTTTTCAAATCTTGCTGATATTTTTTTGTTTACTGTGATGCCACATTGACCATTGATGTCATTTTTTTTACCGTTGATTACTGATGACACTTTTTTAATATCAATTTTTTGATGATATTTTTTTTTAACGTGATGCCATATTTTTTTCAGGTAATGTTTTCGTGATGCCATATATTTTTCAAGGTAATGTTTTAATGACAATTTTTTCTTTAATGTGATGCAACTTTTTCAAATCAGTGTTTTGATGCCATTTTTCTAATGTAATTATTTGATGCCATTTTTTTAATCAAATCGTTTGATGCCACTTTTTTTTTTAATTTAATCAATTATATATCGATATATTTTCATCGATTTTACTTTTATTTACTGATGATGCCATATTTTTTTAAGGTAATGTTTTCGTGATGCCATATTTTTTCAAGGTAATGTTTTGATGACAATTTTTTCTTTAATGTGATTCAACTTTTTCAAATCAGTGTTTTGATGCCATTTTTCTAATGTAATTATTTGATGCCATTTTTTTAATCAAATCATTTGATGCCACTTTTTTTTTAATTTAATCAATTATATATCGATATATTTTCATTGATTCTACTTTTTATTTACTGATGACACGTTTGTGATTACACTTCATTGATGACATTTGTATCCAAGAACTCAGTCAGCTCTTAAAACAAGAGTCGTGTTACAACAGAGTCGTGCAACTCTTACATAGTATGTTGTGCAAAATATAATTTTTTTTCTGCTTTTTTTTCGTTTCATAACTTTTTGTTTTGCAAAAATAACTTTACGTTGTGCACATATATGGACTGATCGAGTCGCACATCCAGGTCGCATATAAAAATATAGAAGAAGTGAATCATATAATAAAATACAGATAGTTTTTTTTCATTCTCATATTTATGGGTTAATTTTTGTAATTTTATAAAAAAAATGCTTCTTCAACCTCTGTACAAGATCTGAACGCAATCCCTCGCTCCGGCCGCCGCTCCTGGATCCCTCGCTCCGGCCGATCGACCTCGCTCGCTCGATAGCTCCCTCGCTCCCCCGCTCGCTCGTCACCGCCTCCTTCCCTCGCTCAGATTTGGACTCGCTCGCTCCGCCTCGCTCGACCTCCTTCGCTTGCCATAGATCCGGCGAGCCAAAGCTAAGATCCCTCCCTCGATTAGATCCGGCGAGCCAAGGCTGAGATCCGACATAGATCCGAGTCTGCCAACACATCCCCAACCCGAAGGCCGTCGAACGAAATCGAACACAAAGAAGATCCCAAAATTGCACCACAACACAAGGGACCCCAATATCCGCCATAGATCAGAGAGCAAATGAGCGAGAAAGCTCAGAGAGCAACAGGGTGCTAAGGGGCTAAAAAAAGATGGACTGATGCTACCAAGGCTAAAAAATTATTGAAGGATGTTAATCAGCTAATTAAATTACCAAAATGTGATT
The DNA here is from genome assembly GCA_037127255.1 of Persicaria tinctoria. NCBI lineage: Eukaryota > Viridiplantae > Streptophyta > Magnoliopsida > Caryophyllales > Polygonaceae > Persicaria > Persicaria tinctoria. The sequence continues at coordinate 4,419,649 of JBANSL010000005.1, read as the reverse complement.
TTTCACCAAATTTTCTCAAAATTTTACCTATGAGAATCTAAAATTTTAAATTAAAGAAAAAAATATATACTGATAGAGCAATGAATTTGAATTGATCCACCGAGTGTCGGGCCAAATTATTTTCTTTATACCAAAATAAAATTATTAATAAAACTTACATTGAATATTTCCTTAGTTAAAAATAGGAATTAAATAAAGAAGGAAACCAAATTGTTGCAATCAACCACGTCAATATATGCGTCATATACCAATAAACACCTTCATGATAAGTATAGACTATATATAGATCCATCTGAACAAGTTGAGTCGTGCATTGTTTACCAAAAAAAAAAGTTGAGTCGTGCATTAAGTCACTTCAATTTTATAGTAAGATTTTATATTTTAAGATGATCTGAAATAATAAAAATAAAACTTATTAATATTGACTTAATCAATTGATAAAATGGGTAATTTTATAAGATTTTCAATTGAATTATTTGATTTAATTTTTTTTTGTATCAACTTTTGTTACGTCTAAATTTTAAGAAACTAGACATTTTTTTTATTAGGAAATAATTCGACATCGGACAGGCCCGGAACCTCCAGAGGCCGACAACGTTGGCAGACGGCTGGCCGTCTAAACATACAATAGAAACAGAAAAATGTGCAGTACAAACGGAGGGAGGCACACAAATGCAAGCGAATAAGCGAACCAAGCCTAACCAATTTGGAGACAATGTAGACTAAGAGTCGACGCCAAGCACCATCAAGCATTGAAACCGCTGGCCAGCGGTACATCAGGAGTCCCTGTGGGCAGTGAAGACGATCTTTCAAGGAAATTTCTGTAACGCATAGTCGCCTCGATACACTGCCTCGACCCCAGCCGGACCCGACACCAGACGTTAGAGCTCCATCTCAGACGAAGAACGCCACGAACAACTAGACTTGCTGCTGAGAACCACCCTAGTACGACGCACCAACAGACCCTTTCGGGATTTAATTGAAGCTCTTTCAAGATTTAACGAACCGAATAAAAAGAGATTTATCCGGCATTTTGTGAGTGTGTGTTTTTTTTTGTTCCAATGGGAGCTTAGGGCCCAAAGGAAGCGGCAACGGGGCACCACCGGGCCTAAGGAAAGCGAAGGCTAAAGAGGCAGGTCACCGGCACACCCAAAACAAAGCGGATGATAGGGAGGCCGAAGGTAGCATGGCGACGATGATGGTTAGAGTGGATGGAGTAACGGGATCGACAATGGGAGAGGTGGACGACTAGGGTAGGAGCAGGGCGGAGGTGAAGGTGGCGCTCCGAGGAGAGCCGAAGAGACACCAACAGGGCAACAAGATGAGAGAGATTTCCAATAGAAGAAGAGGAGACCAGCAAGAGTCAGTCGGGTTTGGAATCAAGTCGAGGAAGAAGAGTATGGGAGACAGGATTGCAAAGAAAGGGGAAGGGGAGGAAGAGAAGGGAGATGGCATGGGGAGGCGGAACAAGCCGTCGGGATGAATATGGGGTGAAATCAGACAGGATTCTGAACGGGGTCGACGAGCCACACCGGATGTACCGAAAAGGGAACTCAACAAGGGTCGATTTTTCCGACGAAAACGAGAGTACAAGCCCGAGATCCAACAGATCGGGGCAGGATGATCGAATTTGGTTAGAACGAAAGTTGTCTCGAGCTACAAAGCCCTAGATCTGCAAAAGCCCGGCAGAGCCACCGTAGCAGGAGGTGGCCGAAGCCAGGATGAGGTCGGTGGAGCCAAGGTTAGGGCCGACGGAGCCGGGGTTAGGACCGGCAGGGGCCGGTATCTCTCCCTCTCTCTAGATTTCTAGAGAGAGAAAGGAGTGTTTCGCCCTTGTGTTGATCATGATTGTGTTTAAGAAACTAAACATGTTTTGATGGACACCATATTTAATATTTATATATATTTTTAATTGTATTAGCTAGATTTAAAATTCCATTTATGTAACTAACGAATCAAAAAAATTATAAAACTAAATTTTGCAAAAAAAAAAAACGTAAATACCATTTTATTTAAAAAAAAAACTCCGTAATACTCCATCCTTTAATTAAAACTTATCATTTTAGAAATCTGTACACTTTTTAAGAGAACAAGCAAAACTAGACTTATACCCCTAATTATTATCATACTTTTTACGTTATTAAAAATCACAACTAAAATTTATTTAATAATTATAAGGGTAATTTTATAAAATGGATGATAAAATAACTAAAATGACATATTTTTCTTAACAAAATCAACTAAAATGATATGTTTTAATGTAAGGAGAGTATAATTTTTTATAAAGAGAAAAAAATCTGAACACATAAATCGCTCTCGAACCCTCCAATCTTAACTTCTACAAAACTCAACCAACCCCCATCAATAATACCTTGGCCCTACTTTACTCTCATTTTTCCCATTTCTAAGGGCCAAATATAAAAAACCCAAAAGTCAAATTCCCCAAAACGAATAAAATAAAAATATAAGGTCACCAAAATATAAATAAATAAACAGAAGAAAACTCCACCAGGCCAAACCTCCCCTCCCCCACTATAAATACAATCCCAAACCCTCCCGAATCTCCCCCAACCTTCCCCAAAAACCCCCATACATGAAATTGTAATCGTTACATACCATGAGCAGCATCCCAAGTTCCCTCATAGACTCCTCCCTCACCCTCTTCCAACTCACCATCTCCTCCTCCGACCCCTGGCCCTTTTCTGTTTTCTTGTAACCCTAATTTCCCCAATTCCCCCAATTTGCATCTCAATTCACTCAATTTCTCGATCTCCGCTGGTTAAATTCTCTGATTGATTCTTCTGCGATGGGCTTCCACCTTCAATTCCACCACCAGCATCAGCAGCAGCAAGATCCGAAGGGGATCCCGAAGGGGTGCATGGCGGTCATGGTGGGCCACGAGGGAGAGGAGCAGCTCCAGCGGTTCGTCATCCCCGTGATGTACGTCAACCACCCGCTCTTCCTCCAGCTTCTCAAGGAAGCCGAGGAGGAATACGGCTTCGACCACCGCGGCCCCCTCATCCTCCCCTGCCACGTCGAGCAGTTCCGCAGCGTCCAAGGCTTGATCGACCAAGACCACCACCCGTCCGACTCCGCCGCCGCCCACCACCATCACCCCCACCACCACTTCCTGTGCTTCAAGGCTTGATTAATTCGATCGTGAATCGTGATTGTTTCTAGGGTTTTGAACTTAAAGATGCCGCCTTTTTCTCTTTTTCTTTAATTGATTCCTGTAGTCGGTCGGTCGGTCGTTCAATTTGCTCGTTCACGAACAAGAAAGGTTCAATCTTGGTGGGATCGAAAGGTGTAAATTTGGATTGATTCTTTACTTTTTTGATAAGATAACGTCCCAATTGAGTTTAGCGTAATCATTATTATGTAATCTTTTATTGTTAAAGAATATATCAAAGTCGTAATTACGCGTTAAGAATAAGAAGCGTTAAGAATAAGAAAGGTGATACATGATTGGCTTGATTCTTTCCTTGTTTCCAACGGTTTCCGTTTCAATCTCCATCTGACAGAGATATATTGCCACGTGTCGTGTCACCATTGGAGCATAGAATGGAATAAATTCTTATATTATCTAATTACTAGGTCATAATTTATCGTCACCAATTAACATTTCACCACATATGCATTAGATTTTCTACAAAATATAAACTCACTTGTTATTTTTAACAATTTCTAGCGTGTGATCGAAAGAAATAAGTTTCCCAGGAAAATAATTAAAGAATATCGAGATTTATCATTAAATCAATATTTAATTATATATAATATTATATATATATAGACCCGGGCAAACACGGGCTTGGGACGGGTTTTAGGTAAGATTTTGTCCCATTGTTGCGGGCGCGGGCCGGGCTAAGCCCGCTTAACGGGTTGGAAGTCGTGTCCAAACCCGTCCGTGAATGCGGGCGCGGGTACCCGCAAACCTAATAATTGAATTTTCGTATTAAAGCTATTTTAAGCCTATTGTAATCAATTTTAATTTATATACTTACTATTTTTATTTGTTATTAAAAAGGAATACATACATATATATAGTTACTACTACATATATAGTACATTACGTGTATATATATATATTAGTTACTGTTTTGTTAAAGAATAATTAATATTATATATTACATATATATTCATATATATTAATTTTTTTTTTTTAAAAAAAGGTGGGTACCCGTTACGGACCTAGCGGCCCGCAACGGGTTGATTGATATGTCCAATTCCGTATCCGTGGCGGGCACGGGCCGGGCCTAGCAGCCCGCGTGGGCTTTTCCCATGCCCAAGCCTGCCCGCTAATGCGGGCGGGCGGGCCGATCCGTGTTTGCCCAGGTATATATATATAATATTGTACATATATTTTTTATTTTTTCTTTAAAAAATTATGTTTAAATATTATAATGATAGGGGTTTATGTTAACAAGCACGGACCATGGGAGGGTTGTCGTCCCATTTTAACAAAATAAAATAATAGGTGACAAAATTAAAAAAAAAAAATTATTCATTTATTATTAGCCAATCTCGTCCACTCAAATTTTAATTTTTGATTTTGTGTGTATATATATATAAAGTGATGTAATATACAAGAGATCAATTGAGAAAAAAAATAGAGAAATAGGGGTTTATGTGTAATGTGTTTTCGTGTTGCCGACAAATGTGATATGGTGAATGGGTGATGTAGCTGGGATGGGACCCATTTGAGTGCGGTGAGGATGCAGCTGGCCCCCACTGCGATGACCTGTCACAAGATCTTCGATCCCTTGCCTCTTCATTTGACGATTTCATTCTTAATTAGTTTCTTCAATTTCAGCCTATTTATTAAATGATTTATTTGATTTTATTATTTGTTTTAAATTTTTTGTCAAACTTATATTCGTCATTGAATGTTGATTGATGGCGTATGTTTTCCTTCTAAGCTACGCAGTATAGGGATTTTTTTAAAGAGTCATTTACTTATATAGATAATCATTGTATTAGAAAACAAAATTCCACTATCCAAAAATAGTCAAAAGTGGCTCAAATTAAACTTTGAATTTAAATGATAGAAATTGTAACATGTCATCGGCGCTGGACCTCGAGTTACGGGGAGGTGGTGCTTCTTACTTTAAGGAGTAAAGTATTCGAAGATTTGTGTGGGTAGAGTGTTTAGAGAATGAAAGAGATGAAAAGATTAAAAAGAGTTTTACGTTGAAAATATGAAAGATCAAGTCATAGTATATAATATAGTGACATTCCTATTGTCAATGTCGTGTGCACAAGACCCCCGATTTCGAGTTTGTGGATATGTCTATATTAGATTTATATGATCATAAATAAAGTTGGATGTGATAAAGTATGAATGGCTCATATTATAAATCATGTGTAGAAGAGAGATTATAATGTTAGGTGTCGCGCTTTTGCTATCAAGAATGTTAGTAGAAATAAAATTAAAAAAGAGCTAAAGAGATGATAAGACATGACTTTTGCCTTCTTGTATTTTAATTTTTAACAATGATATGATGGACGAAGCAACACAGAGGATTAACCCTATTAGGGGTTGCTCCAAAAGTGAACTGGTTCGAAAACCTAATTGTTTTTGGGTTGAAGATTGAAGTCGGAATAAACAATTTTGGCATGAATGAACTAGATTACTAAATATTTTTGTTATTACATGAAATATCGCTTCAGATCCTTTGTATGTTATATTCCCTTTTGCCTCTACTCTCGTTTGGGGAATTGTAGTTGCCATTTGCCTCTCATTTCCTCTTGCCTCTACCTTCGGCATCCGACCTTCACCAAGTTCAATTGGTTGCCTTGTGCCTCCGCCTCTCCTCTTTTATCTTCTATCTAACTTTACGCTTGCCTCTACCTCTTTTTTCTCAATTCTCTCCTCACCTCACCGAGTATAACTGTCAAAGGGTGATTACATCTCAACCCTCCTCCATGGATCTGCCTCTCCTCTCAAGGTAAATTGGCTTCACCTCCGCGACTAAAAAAACCCAAAAATCGATAATTCGGTTTCGGACTAGGCTATGGGCCACCTCCCTTGGAAAATCGCTGTTTCAGTCGATTGAGCAATCCTACTTCATATTCCTAGTGTTCCTTGCCTTACGTAAGTTATTTGTGTCCTTTTGTCTTTTATCTTCTTGGTTGTTTTCATTCCTTTTTACATAACTGATAGATTACATAGGTTTCATATTGTATAGTGGGCTAAAAGCCCGTTAAGGCCCAATACCTGTGTAACCTATATATATGTTATATCAATGAATGGAAACCCTCGAGGAGGACTTTACATCAATTCCGCTATTCTACATGAAGATTACATAGGTTTCATATTGTATAGTGGGCTAAAAGCCCGTTAAGGCCCAATACCTGTGTAACCTATATATATGTTATATCAATGAATGGAAACTCTCGAGGAGGACTTTACATCAATTCCGCTATTCTACATGGTATCACAGCCTTTTCTTCCTAACGGAACCCTAAATTGATCCTCCCTCTTCCTCCGACCTTCCTCCTCACCGCCGCCTCTCCGGCCCCTGCTCTCGACAACACCGCGCACAGCGACACCGCCGCCTTCTCCCTCTCCAAGGCCACCGTCGCCGGATCCGCCATCCTCGGATCCCCTGCACCGCCACCCTTCCCCCTCCCTCACTCGGCCCGCGTCGTCCCCAGGCGCGCCCGCGGCAGCTTCAGCGCGCCCGCGCCGTCCCCAACGCGCCCGCGCCGTCCCCGCGCCTTCCCCAGCGCCCGCGCCGTCCCCAACGCGCCCGCGCAAGGCCACCCTCCCGCGTCGTCCTCATGCATCCATACTCTACCTCTCGACATGCCGGCCCTCATGCCTGTCTGACATCGCCTGATCCAGGCTATGTTCCGCCAGCTCTGCATCACGCCGTCTCCTCTACGCAACAGACATCTTCAGATTCTTCTTGGTACATGGACACTGGTGCCACCTCTCACATGACGAACTCCTCAGGTAACCTCTCCTCTATTTCTTTTAAGGGCCCTGCCCCCTCTATTATCGTCGGAAATGGTGGTCGTCTTGCTACTTCGGGTATTGGCCACGCCAATTTACAGACCCCAACCCACCCACTACACCTCAACAATGTCCTTATTGCCCCAAAGATTGTCAAAAACCTTATCTCTGTCCGTCGGTTCACTACTGACAACAACGTTTCCCTTACGTTTGATCCCTATGGTTTCTCTGTGAACGATCTTACTACGGGGGTTACTCGCATCAGATGTAACAGCACCGGGGGGCTCTACCCTGTCACACCACCTCCTGCGTCCCATCAATCATGTCCGGTCGCCCTCTCGGCATCGTCGTCCAGCCTCTGGCATGCACGCCTGGGTCATCCCAGCGCTGCCGTTCTAGATGTCCTCCGTTCCCAGAACGTTGTCACATGTACTAAAGACCCACGCTCTGGCTTATGCTCTTCCTGCCAACTAGGCAAACATGCCAGACTGCCGTTTCAACGGTCTTTGACCTCTACTCTTGCTCCATTTGATATCATTCACAGCGACATTTGGACCTCTCCCGTGCCTAGCAAGGAGGGTCACAAGTACTACCTCTTGTTTCTGGATGATTACACTCATTACTTATGGGTCTTCCCGTTGCATTTCAAGTCCCAAGTGTTTCCTATTTTTGCCAGATTCCATACCTACATCAAAACACAATTCCACATGTCCATCAAAAGTTTCCAATGTGACAATGGTCGTGAATTTGACAACAGAGACTTTCACTCCTTCTTTGCTGCAAATGGGATCTCATATCGCTTGTCCTGCCCCTATACTTCTCAGCAGAATGGCAAGGCAGAAAGAATCATCAGAACCATTACCAACATGATGCGCTCTCTCCTCTTCCACGCATCTATTCCCCTTCCCTATTGGCCTCACGCCTTATCCACCACATGTTATCTCCTAAACATTCTCCCTTCCACTACCCTACAACATCGCTCGCAAGCTCAGACTCTTTATTACACCGAGCCTAGGTATGATCACCTTCGTACCTTTGGTTGCTTATGCTTCCCTAATCAGTCATCCACTGCCCCCCACAAGCTTCACCCTCGTTCCACCCCTTGTGTCTTTCTTGGCTACCCGTCTGATCATCGCGGTTACATTTGCCTCGATATCAAGACTCACAAGATCATTCTCTCTCGTCATGTCACCTTTGATGAGTCGCGATTTCCCTTCGCGTCTCCCACACCCCCTGTGTCGTCCACAGAGTCTGAGTCGCCTTTCCCTCACTTCATTCTTCCCCAGAGCTCTCCCGGTGCTCCTGCGTCTCCCCCTCCCCCACCTCCCCCGCCACCATCCATCACCAGACCTCACACCCGCAGCGTCTCCGGTGTCTTTAGACCCCGCCATATCGTCTCCATGACCGCCGCCCATCACCCCGCTATACACCCCACCTCCCCTCCACCACCATCAACGCCTCCCCTATGCCCGGCGCCCGCCGCAACCCACTTTGCAGCACCCGCCGCAATAACCTCGCCCCTGGCGGCTCCCCTACGCGCGCCCGCGTCCCGTGCTGGCGCGCCCGCGCCCCAGGTTGGCGCACCCGCGTCCCGTGCTAGCGCGCCCGCGCCTCCAACCCCCGTCTTTCCCGACTCCCTTTCACCCTCTGCCTCCACCCAGACCTCCCTCTCCCCCGTTCCCACCTCCCACAAAACAGCCCTCCTAGACCCGAATTGGCAGGCGGCTATGCTCGACGAATACAGGGCCCTTACGAAGAATGGTACTTGGGTTCTTGTGCCTCGCCCTCCTGAGGCGAACGTCATTCGCTGTATGTGGCTCTTCCGTCACAAGTTCCGCTCTGATGGGACATTGGAGCGCTACAAGGCCCGTCTGGTGGTTAACGGTAGATCTCAACAGGCCGGTATTGATTGTGATGAGACCTTCAGCCCTGTGGTCAAGCCTGCCACTATCCGAGTGGTCCTGAGTCTGGCGCTGTCACGCAACTGGGGCATCCATCAGCTGGATGTCAAGAACGCCTTCCTGCATGGTCGTCTAAATGAGACGGTTTACATGTTTCAGCCTCCGGGGTTTGCTGATGCTGAGCGTCCAAAGCATGTCTGTCTCCTCAAGCGCTCTCTGTATGGTCTGAAACAGGCTCCACGGGCATGGTTCCAGCGGTTTGCCTCTCATCTGCTCCGCTTGGGTTTCACTGGCAGCCGATCGGATACGTCTCTGTTTATCTATCGCAGAGGCTCGGACTTGGCTTTCCTGCTGCTCTATGTCGACGACATCATTCTCACCGCCTCTTCTGATGCTCTTCGAACGTCCATCATCTCGAGGCTGAGTGCGGAATTCGCCATGTCTGATCTAGGTCCGCTGTCTTACTTCTTGGGAGTTGCTGTTCAGCGGCATGCGTCTGGTCTCTTTCTCTCACAGAGTAAGTATGCTGCTGAGATTGTTGCTCGGGCTAAGATGGTCAACTGTAATCCTGTCGCCACCCCAGTCGATACATCCAACAAGCTCAGTGCTCATTCTGGTCCTCTGGTTGACGATCCGACATTGTATAGGAGCCTCGCTGGTGCTCTTCAGTATCTCACTTTCACCAGGCCTGATATCAGTTATGCCGTTTAGCAGATCTGCTTGTTCATGCATGCCCCTAGGGAACCTCACTTTCAGGCTTTGAAGCGGATCATTCGGTACATCAGCGGCACACTTGAGCTCGGCACCACCATCACTCCTTCCTCTAAGCTTGACCTTGTGGCTTACACGGATGCGGATTGGGGTGGTTGTCCGGACACCCGTCGCTCCACGTCTGGTTACTGTGTCTTCCTCAATGACACTCTTGTGTCCTGGTCAGCTAAGCGTCAGTCCGTCGTGTCTCGCTCCAGCGCTGAAGCCGAGTACAGGGGCGTTGCCAACGTCGTCTCCGAGTGCTCTTGGCTCCGCAATCTCCTGCTTGAGCTACGATGCCCCTTGCAGAAGGCCACTCTGGTCTACACTGATAACGTCTCCGCCGTCTACCTGGCTAGCAACCCAGTCCAGCATCAACGCACGAAGCACATTGAGCTTGATCTCCACTTCGTCCGGGACAAGGTTGTCATTGGACATGTCCGCGTTCTACATGTCCCGTCCTCCTATCAGTACGCTGATATATTCACCAAGGGTTTACCTAGACAATTGTTCATTGATTTTCGTTCCAGTCTCACTGTACGGACACCTCCCGTTTCGACTGCGGGGGTTTGATAGATTACATAGGTTTCATATTGTATAGTGGGCTAAAAGCCCGTTAAGGCCCAATACCTGTGTAACCTATATATATGTTATATCAATGAATGGAAATCCTCGAGGAGGACTTTACATCAATTCCGCTATTCTACAATAACTTTACATGTGTTTTCTTATAATGATAAAAAATATATTTAAATAGAGTTAATATTTTATATAGTTTTTTTTTATCATTCTAAGAAAACATGTCTAAATAGTAAAAGTCATATTAAAACAAAACAGAAAGGGTATTTATTGCCCGTATTTATAACACATCTATGTTACTCTATCCGTTGCAAAATATAAGATATTTTACTATTTGTCACGTTTTTTAATGTGCTAAAAACTCTATGAAATATTAATTTTTTATTAAATTTTTTTACATAGTATTATACATAACAATATGTATGATAGCACTATGTAAAAAAATTTAATAAAAAATTAATATTTCATGGAGTTTTTAGCTCATTAAAAACCGTAACAAATAGTAAAGTGACTTATATTTTGCAACAGAGTAAGTATTAGGAAACACCTAGAGAAAGGGTGCATACATTTTTAACTCATATTCTAACAAATTTCAGATTATTGCTTGCTGGTGTTCGTGGTAGAGCTTGAATTGCATATTGGGCTTTGTGTTTATTAAGTGGGCCTCCAACCGAGTCCCCACTCACCCGACGTATTAGACTCCATGTGGGCTTCATGAATTGATCCAAGTGTGTGACAATTATTGCAGACCTTTTTTTTGTTTGATCAATATGACAATATTGAAGACTGTGTGCAGTGCGTATTGGGGTTTCATGTCTGTTTCAAGATTTGTTTCTTATGTCTTTAAGTGGACCTCTCTAATGAAAATGAGTTTTATGTGGTAAAATTTGATTTTATTTAATTTTAATATCCAATTTTAGAATCAAATTGGTATGATTTGAGGCTTTTTAAAGCTAATTTCCCTTTTCATAGCATAGCATTTATATGTTACTGGTTTTATAGCAATTTACATCAATAAATACCCCTTTTTATTTATTTATAAAGATGTTACACAAGATAACACGAGATTTTAAATTTTAAGCAAGTAATCCAATTATAGACTATTCGATTGCAAACGTTAATACTCCTTCTATTACTCTTTCCATTATTTACTATTTCTGCACAGTTTTTTAAGTTGGTAAAAACATTATATAAAATAATAACTTTTTTTTGCTCATTTTCTAGTATAATTTTATAAGTATTACTATTAAATATAAAATTATACAACATTTTAATATTTTATTTAGTTTTTATTATTTCAATTTTATGTGCGTAAATACTAGACGATATGTTTTCCCGAATAAAGAGAGTATTAAAACGAGTTTGGATCCAATTGCATTATGAATAAAATGCATGTGTTAGGTTAGCAACCTAGCACGGTTTTATGATATGCTTAAATTAAAGTGTATTTAAAATAAAATGCATTATAATATATTAATATTTGTAGGCCAAAAAACATAAGGCAGTATTATACCATGTTTTATTTACCCTGAGTTAACTGATTTTACCTTACAGGACGCGCCACCAGAAGCGCGTGAGGTTACAGTAATTACCTCGCCAGGTTTCTGGTCTTCCTGTTTCACTCCTCCATCTCCCTACTTCCGAAACTCCAAATCCCTCTCTCTCTCTCTCTCTCTCTCTCTCTCCCTCTCTTCACTCCTCACCCAAACCCTTCACTTGCTTGTCGATGTTGTCGTGTTCTTGTTCCATTCATCACTGATTCTGATTCTCTCTCTCCCCAGCTTCGTTGTCAACGATCTACATCATCTACCCCTCCCCCCATCCCCAAACCCCCATTTCCCCCAAACTCCTAAATCTCATCCGCAGTTTCCTCTTGTCCCCTTCCTCCATCTCGGTGCTCTCCTAGCCCCCTTCATCTGCATTCGTCCCATCAACCGTTTGTCTGGTCCGATTTCTAGGGTTTCCGGGCGATTTCTGAAAAATTAGGGTTTTTTCGCTCACTTGGAGAGCGAAGTTGGAGAAGTGTTAGTTTGAGGTTTTCTACAACCTCCAAGCCTCTACAATGGAGACTGCAGCTGCAGCCTCCGCTGGTGCTGCTGCACGCGGGGCTTCGCTGCTGATTCCGTCTCTCAAGCCGCCGGCAGCCCGCAAGGAGTGGCGGGCCGTGTCTGAGCAGTCGGTCTCGAGCGCTGCTAACGAACTAGGGCATTCTGATGAACGAACTATATATGAGGTAATCCATATGTTTGTATAATTTTGTTTTGTCTTTCATGTTGCTTTCGTACATTTTAAATCTGAAGCTTTGAGATTTAAATTGTGATGTGATGGAACTGGAGAGTATGGAAACAATTATGTGTTGTTGTTAAGGTACAGCAGGGACGAGAATCTCTTGATGCTGCCAACTTCTTTTCAATTCAAATGGATGGATCTGGAAATGTTGATGTTGATGATTTTGAAGAGAAACTGCATAGCTTGGTAAGCAAGAGGGAAGAGTTGCAGCAGATGGAGATTGATCTCAGGGCCCAGATGATAGCACAGTCGGAGATTACTGAAGTGCAGAAAAGCTATGATTCTCAAATCAATGAACAGGCCAATACCGTTGCGAAATTTCAGGTACTGTGCAAGAAAGGCTTCATCTTTCAACAGGGTGAATCCCACAGTGGAACAAGGCTATTGATTTGTGGTTAGAAATCTTGGTTTCTGTCTGATTTGTGACAAGTTTTATGTGGACGGTTTGCCAGGAACAACTACACGAGAGGGAGCAGAGAATAATAGAGCTGGAGAGGAAGATTGAGGATAAAGAAAGAGAATTGCATGCAACTAGATTGGACAATGAGGCGGTTAGTCCCTTCTTTTTGCTTTCTTTTGTGTTGGCATCAGATTCTGTTAGTATAGCATCTGGTTGTTATTTAAGATACTATCTCTGAAATTTATGTTTCACAGGCATGGGCAAAGGAGGACCTTCTCAGAGAACAAAGCATGGAATTGGCTAACTTCCGGTTAGTGCTTATTTCATTGAATGTTTCCCTCAGGTTCCACAATTGTTGTATCTGACATTGTTGTAAAGGAAAATTTCCTAGAAACTTTATATGTATACCTTGTCATAGTCTTTGTTGAATTCTTGCCCTGATATCTTGTCATAGTCTTTGTTGAATTCTTACACTGTGTCCATGTAGGCATCATAACTGGTTATCTTCCTTGCCAAGGGTACTTCCCTCTTCTTTTGTCAATTTACTTAAGTGTTGAAGGAACAGGGTGAATTAGCATAAATGTGACGTTGGTGGTTTGATGTCTTGTGATTAGTGCCCTTCTTTACCTTTCATAGGAAATAAAATGATGTTGCCAAAGAATAATTGAATGCTTGGAAGGGTTGGTCATGCATAATTTACTCATTGCAGGAGGGAGCGTGATAATATTGAAGCTGAGCGGGGCCATCACATCAAGCAGTTTCATGATCTTCAAGAACATTTTCAAGAGAAGGAGAGACAGTTGGTTGAGTTGCAGGAACAGGTCTGTTGATTTATGGCTGAATTAATCATATTGTTTGCTGTTCTAAATTGAATTCAGGAGAATTGAATGGTAGTAGTTGAGTTAATTGCTATTGCCTGTGGAGTTGTGGGCATTGCCACCAATGCTCTATTTTAGCATAGTTTGCTATAATAACCTAAAACAACAATCAATATAAAAGTGTCCCTAGCAGTCACTTTCCCATAGTTAATGCGATTGCTGCTAAATGTCTTAACTAACTTTATTTTTCAGCATCGAATTGCAAAAGAAACAACTCATTATAAGGACGAGCAATTGAGAGAGGCTCAGGTATGGATTACCCGAGTTCAGGAAATGGATGTTCTACAATCAAACACAAATAATTCCTTACAAGCAGAGTTACGAGAACGCACTGAGCAATATAACCAATTATGGCTTGCTTGTCAAAGACAGGTTTGTAATAGTTGTGATATTTGAATTGGCTTCTTGGTATTGTTCTGATTTTTAACTGATTAAATTGGTCTTTGTTTTGGATGTTTGCTTTTTCATGTCTAGTTTGCGGAGATGGAGAGGGTCCATATTCAGACTATTCAGCAACTTCAGCTTGAGCTTGCTGGGACGAGAGAAAAGAGTGGAATTTATAATAATGAATCTTGTATCCCACAACCAAATTCAAATGACATGACTCTGTTTGTACAGAATGGTGTGAGCCATCTTGAAGCAAATGATGGTGGCACTTCAAGTGGAAATTTTGTGAGCCTTCCAAATGGGAATTCAGAAAATTCTCAGTCATTTGCATCCTCTGGCAGTGAAACACCACAGGTGTGTTTTACTATTTTTTTTAGAACTTTTGAGATTCCCCTCTTGTTGTTTGTACTCTGCAGTAAGAAATTGTGCTAAAATAACTAAATGCTGTTTGTCTTTGCTTACATTTTGGAACTATTAAATAACAAATAGATTGAATCATTTGCTGACAGAAGGGGAATAACCTTGTGTGTGCTTAATTGTTCTTACTTCACAAGCTGAGCATGCAAAACTTGATGAATTTGCCTTTCCTGACTCTTGTAGAGCTTCTGCCAGGCAATATGTGAACCCTTGACTAATGATTGTGTCTAGTTTTGCATAAACAAGTGAGGTTGGGCTTTGACAATGGAGTAGTAATTTACAACCTTCACCTGTAGAAACTTGTTTCCATGACATGAGTGTTTATGGTTTATGAAGATTAATGGACATTTGGAGCTTGTGTTATTAAAGGTTTGGCTCCTTGTCATTATACAGTCACGAGTTGATCTGAGCAGTCTGAATGATTCATATGCTCATCTGTAAATGACAGCAATTATGCCTTTTAGAAGGATGAAACAGATGGTTTCTTTTGGATCGCTCTTCTCATGTTTCAACAGTTTCCAAGTACAAATTGGTTGAATTGGCTTCATTCTGTCATCTTTTGAAGGATGTAAAGAGTAGAGTGGAGTTGATATAGTGTGGCATATTCATTATTTATGGAAATGAAAAGAATGATGATGCGCGCTGTGGAGGATACGTAGGAAAAGAAAGAAGGCTTCTCAGTTGTACCGTTGAGGAGCATGAACTACTTTTACTGGAGAAGGGGAGAGGTTCTGAAACATTTATATTAGTGCCATGAAAGTAGTTGAACTATTCCAAATCTTTGCCCCAACGGTTGAGGCCACTCAACAACTCAGGGGAGGGACAAGATTAAGAGTGGCATTGACTTTAGCCGTTGAAATTGCTTGATTGAGTGGTGGTTCTAGGTTATGTGCTGATGAGTAATTTTTTTTTATAATTGGATGAAATATTTGTCATGATAACAATTTTGATTCACACTTTGTGCAAAGAAGAGTTGTATTGACGTTTACGTAGATCATCCAGTTATGAGTTAGTGCTGCTTGCTGGATCAAAGACAAGAAGTGAAAAAAGTTTGGATGGTGGTTGACAAAAGCTATGGGAGCAATGATAAAACCTTCTCTTCTTTTCGGTCAATGGAATAGCAGAGTCTTGGGCATTAAATTTTAGTCTTATCTCAAATTCATTAACTCTCGACTGCTGAAAAATGTTGGGTTGAGGGTGGTTATTATTATTTTTATATCTTAACAAATGAATTATGTAGAGGGGTTATTATCTCAACTTCGTTATGTCATCATCTCGATGTTGCCAAGTTGTTACATTCCCTTTTTTTTAAATAGGTTTCCCAAGTTCCTGGCCCTGTAAATACATCTCCTTCCTTACTTGGGGTGGCATCCTACCTTCCACCCGTGCAGGTGACGGCTGTGCATCAATATGTTACACATCAACAAGGGGCTAATCACTCTGTGCCTACACATGTTCCTCATCCACTTGCTGGCCATTTCCCTTCAGTTCCAGCAGTATCTTCATTCCAACATCGGCAGGTTGAACAGGTATATAAATATCCTTATCTAGGAGTAGTGATACTAGTTTGAGTAGAAGTTCTCTAACGGTTTTTCCATTCTTATTTAGGCTGTATCTGAAGTAGTGAATGGATCAGTGCAGAGTCCGCATGAACCTTCTCAAACTGCGAATAATCTTTCTCAGTCCCATTTCAATTATGGCTACGAACTCTCTAGCAATGGACACGATCCTAGTCCAGACCATCTGGATGTTCATGCAAACCACAATACAGAAGCTAATTCTGTAAGATCATCTGCATGTGTGAATTGCTTTGTGTATTTTATCTGCAACCTGTGTTGGTTTACCATTATTTCCCCTTTTTCAGGTCCTCCAGTCAATTGATAAAGCTGGTTTGGCAAGTGACAGTCAGCCATCCTTGCAGCAAATCTCTTCACATTTCCATGATGTTTTGAGGTTGGCACCATTGGAACAAACTCCGGAGGTCAAGGTTTGCTCATGTTTATGCTTTTTTTGATGCATGGGGTTATATAGGCTGTGATCTTTCAGGAAGATTGGATTTGTAACTTTATATGTTATCTACAGGAAAATAGTGCTGTTGGGTCTAATGAGAGATCAGTGAATGATGTCATGGCTACTGAAGCATCTGCTTCTGCTGGTACTATGTCACCATCTGTGAAGCACACTGGCGTAATTAGTTTCACGGAAATTGCCATCAACAGTGAGGCTGTTATTCCTGAAGCATCTGCATCTCTTGAAGAAATGAATTCACTACTTACTGGAAAGACATCAGAGGCCCTTCTTGATGAAAGGTCGTTATTGTCATGCATTGTCCGTACTATCCCAGCTGGTGGTATTAGAATCAGTTCGACGGTTAGTAGTTTTCTCATATATCTGTGTTTTTTTTAATTAGGTTTTTTGCTAGTCTTGAAGCGGCTGAAATTGACTCAACTGACAATTCAATGTATACTGCATTTCTGCAGCTGCCAAATAGGTTGGGGAAGATGCTTGCTCCTTTGCGTTGGCATGATTACAAGAAGAAGTATGGAAAGCTGGATGATTTTGTGGCTAGGCATCCAGAAGTGAGTTTTTGATTGCCGTGTAGACCTTCATAAATTATACATGGTCTTTCTAAGTGGCATATGTTTAAGGAAAAGAGGAGAGTGATTTCTTATACATATGTTGTATTTCCAGCTCTTTGTAATAGAAGGGGACTGCATTAGGCTTCGAGAAGGTGCCCAGGGAATAATTGCAGCCACGGCAGCTGTTGCAAAGGTTGCTGCAGCAGCGGCTGCAACAACTCCCAATTCACGCATGTTTTCATCTGTCGCTCTCACACCCATGGCTCAGGCTAACCGACTAAAGAAGATTCCATCGATTGAGTCCAAGGTTGTTGCTGCTTCTGCCGATGGTTCTTTCCCACTCTCATCAATGCAAAGCCAGCATTCTAATGGTGCCAGTTTTGATGTTGCTGGAGGTATGTCCAATGTCAAAATTTTGAGCAAGTCGAAAGATCCTCGGGTCATCAGTGGCCCATCGTCTATGCTAGATACTGCTGAAAATGGATCAAATTCCAATCGATCTGAGTTTAACAACTACCAAAGGATGGGGCAAATCAATGGAAGACCTGGCACCAACTTCCTCAGCAAGCAGGAGGGGAGGTAAAACATATTACTCAACAGTCCCATAGAGACTCCATGTGAAGATGATATCCAAAACCTACTCATGTAATGTCTTTGTTTTATAACAGGGAAGCTGCCATGCGAACAGTGTCGAGAAGATAGTAAGTTAATCTCATCCTATTTTTCACCTCTCCCAGTTGCAGATTTGCTTGGTGAATTGAATTAATTCATCGAGTTGTGCATGTTTTTTTTTTTGGTATTTGTCTCCATGTTTATGAATTAATGTGATGTTCATCTTTGTTAAGATACTTCTACTCAAACTTTCTTTTTGACCTTTGATGCTCAATTGATTTTTACTATTCTTGTTGTGATATCGGGGTGTGCTTGTGAAGCCACTAGATTAGACAGAGTAAATTTCCTCGATTGTATCTCCCTTTCGTCATGCATTCCTGTTTGTGGCCTTTTGCTTTTGTGAAAGGTGAAATTTTTTCTTGCATTTTATCAACTTCTTTGGGATTTCTTGCAGGGATGAATTTGAAGATGGATCCTGTGGAATGTTGCAAATTAAATGATCAGAGACTTCACATTGGCGATTTTGAAGGGATGATGTTGCACTGGATTCAGGAAATCCATGTATTATTTCCAGAAAAGCCGAAGTCACTAACTCGAAATGCGCACAAAATCGATACTTTACACCGGATTGTCATTATGAGAATTCCTGATTATTCAAACTGGAAAGAAACTGGCATTTAAATTATGCAGAGTGTGATTATTCATGCATGTTTCTAGTTCTCAAAAAGTGATTTATGTGCTTAACCAATGACCTCTTGCCCTAGTGGTAAGGGAGAGGTAACCCTTGCAAGAGGTCAAGGGTTCAAATCCCATTACTTACACTTTGTGTAATTAAGTGGGTGCTCAAGCCTTCATTGGCTTGGGTGAGCCTGCCTGGTGGCTTGCCGCCCGGCTTGCCCGGTTCGGGTCCTTTGCAGGCTAGGGCTCGGACCCGTAGGGGATTAGTCGACAACCTCGGAACCCCCACGTCATAAAAAAAAAAAAAGTGATTTATGTGCTTTCTTTTAAATGGAATTTTGAACAACACCCATGGCTGATGTCTAAATTTTGGTTGGTGTTTTACTGATTTGTTTCTATCATCTCTAGAAAGGTGTTTCTTATGACCCCAAAACGCCATTAAAAAAAATGCAAATTCATAGTTTAGCTTGCTTGAAACTTGAAAGCAAATCTGGATTCTGGGCCCCAGTCGGGGACCTCGGGGTGGCTTACTGGTGGGGGGTAGGGGGATGTCAGGAGGTCTCTACTTCCGCCCCTTTTCTTGGATGAAAATCCAAGGTTTGCCTCCAGTGGATCTAGTCGGTCGGCGCAGGCCGGTTTACATGGGGTTTACCACCAAAGGTAGGTTTCCTCGTCATAAAAAAAAAAATCTGGATTCTGGAATTAGGCTGTCATCTGCAGATCCTGTGTAGTTAAGCAATTTCAGTTGAAGCAATGCAGAGTACAGCTTGGAGGTGATAAACTATTGTTTTCTTCACCTCTTATTCAATCGTGTGAACAACAATGAAAGTCAAGAAAAGGGTCTTTGAGCAATCTATGCTCCATAGTCCATAGATCCTCCCCCACCGAAACTCATATTTGATGGTGGGCACCTTTATTTGTTTTTAATTGGAAATCCGCACAATGGCAATAAATAAATTGGTAATCAATTGTGGGTTGAAATTGAATGATAAGCTCGTTCAGCGACAGCTATGTATCAAACAAAAAATTTGCTAGTTTGAGGAGCTGCACTCTCTTTTTGTTAGCCTTTGTAGAGGGAGAGGACAATACAAGACAGGCAAAGCCTCTAAAGGTTACTTGACGATCGATCGATCGATTGGAGCAAATACAACTTTGTGTTGATCGTCGGATTGGAGCTCAAAAGAATTTTGTTCATATATGATTTGCCCCAATTGTCTCATCTCTAGCTAGCCTGTTTGAATTCCGGTGAACGATGGATTCGTTCTTGACAGCAGACGCTGTTCCGCAGGCTTCCGACTTCTTCTCAGCTCTCTACTTCGTGTTCTTCTTCGTTGCTGCCAGATTCTTCTTCGACAACTTCGTCTGTCATGTATGTTTCTTTCTCCTCATCTTCTGAATCGCGCTGTTGTTTGCTTCTCGTCATTTCGCATTTTCACCACATCTTTTGTTTCAGAGGCTTGCCAAACGGACTAAACAGAATAAGGTCAATCAGGCCAAAATCGTCAAGTGCTCTGAGTCCATGTGGAAGCTCACCTACTATGGCATTGTTGAAGTTTTCGTCCTTTGGATCGCCTTTCGTGAGTCCTGGTTTAGCGACACCAAGGAGTACTTTAAAGGGTGGCCAAATCAAGAACTCCAGTGAGTAATTCATGAACCGAAAAGGTGCTTAAACATTCATCAAGTAAAAGATATGAAACTTGTTGTGATGCTCAATGTAGGATTTCTGTGAAGCTTTACTACATGTGCCAATGCGGTTTCTATGTGTATAGCATAGTTGCTCTTCAATGGTGGGAAGCTCGGAGGAAGGATTTTTCTGTAATGATGTCGCACCATGTAATCACTGTTATCTTGATCGGTTATTCGTACATCACAGGGTTGGTTCTCTTTCCTTCTTCGCAAACACATACACCATTGTAGCGGTACTGACTACATTTCAGGTTTTTTCGTGTTGGCTCAGTCACGCTTGCATTGCACGATGCAAGTGACGTCTTCCTAGAAGCTGCTAAAGTCTTCAAGTATTCTGATCATGAGCTCGCTGCAAGCGTGTGCTTTGGGCTTTTCGCTATATCATGGCTCGCTCTGCGGCTTATATTCTTTCCCCTGCGCGTTATAAAGACCGCAAGGTATGTTACCTCATGACTGTCTTACCTTCTTTCATCATGTATTTTCACTTCATTTGTCTCATGATTGATCTTTCATGTAGCTATGACCTCTGTGCTTATTTGGACCTCTCAAAGGCGTATAACAGATTCGTGTATTACGTCTTCAACATGCTGTTGCTGATGCTCCTTGTGTTCCACATGTACTGGTGGATCCTCATCTGCTCCATGATCACGAAGCAGCTGAAGAACAAAGGCAAAGTAGGCGAAGATATAAGATCTGGTGAATTTTCTTTCCCTTGTTTGTGTGTTCTTTTAGGTTGTTCAACTGATGTAATCGTCTATCTGTTCGCGTTCCTGCAGATTCAGAAGACGATGACTGAACAGGTGCGTTCTCATCAATAGAAGTGTACTGATCAAGTTCGCTAGGCGTGTTTCAGACAACTACTCATACCATCTGACTGGGAATTTGTGTTTTTGTAGCTTCACACTGTAATTTACTGAATCTTGTTTATAATATGAGACACTATATAACAAAATAGATATAAATTTAAGCATCCATAATAAACAGATTCCAAGCATCCACAATAAACTTAAAGAAAAGTAGATGTAATTTTAGAAATTAAGCACCTAATTAGGAGGTTTTCAAATGCCCACAGCACAGCATCAAACCAAAACACTAACCATGACAAGAACCATCATCACTCATCAGCACCAGAAGCAATGCCGCCAACTTGCCCACCACCGTTTACCGGAGTTGAGTCAGACGGCGCCTCAACTGGCGGACCCTGGTGGGCGGATTGGGACCGAAACCTCTCCATCAGCTTCACCACCTGGTCACAGTGAGCTTGCTGTTGGTGCAGCAAGAAAGCCTGCTGCTGCTGTTGCGTGGCGATTTGCGCCTGCATCATCTGCTGGCAGGTCTCAGCTTGCATCTTCAGTAGCACCTTGCACATCATAGCTTCCTGATTCAAAATCAGATTCTCCATAGCTGCTTTTTGTTCCTGCATCTTGGTCTCAATTGAATCAGCTCGCTGCAGCAGATAAAATATGTCCCGAACATAGACAGGTGGAAGCGCCCTCAGTTCAGCAAGTGCGTCATCTTCTTCCTCCTCCTCATCCTCAAAATCTGTGTCGTAATCACCAACATTGCCCCCACCCTCTTCAAAAACCATGTCATCAAAATTGACATGAGTGCCGTCAGCATCTGCACTAGCCATCAGGTCATGGCCTTGGTTATGAGGAGAGTTCTTGGCTGACATTGTCGAGGCATCTCTGCTTCCGCTTCCAAGCGAGTGAGTCAATGAGTGCCCAAACTTGCTCTGAGACAAATCCATTGAACCTGAAACAAGAACAAGTGATGTGCTTTGACATTCAAACAAACAAACAAAGGAATCAACATTCAAAACAACTATGACTTGATTTGTAAATACACAGTGAGTAGCTGAGATCAGTTTTGTGAGAAACTGAGAATGTATATCCAATCTTTGCAGTTTGATACATACTTGTAACTGCTGTTCAAACATAGATCTGTATGAAGCACAAATTTCACCACAGCAAAAGCACAAATTTCAGAAAGCAAAATTGCAGACCTAGATGGCAGGTCTATAAACTCAGAATCGAACAAATTTCACCACAGCAAAGCACAGATCTGGAACCTCTCTTGTGTCATTCAAGCTTATCAGCCCCAAAAGTTTGAGAACGAGAATCAAGAGAAAAGAAATTACCGATGCGAGAAGACAAAAGCAGCAGCGACAGCAATGGCAGGACGAATAAGCATTCGAGAGGAGGAAATTGGAAGAGAAACAAGATGAAATGAAGCCGCAGGTGATGGATTAAGTTTATAGAACGCAACAGCCATGGCTGAAACTGTAGGTAAACCGTGGGAAGTGATAGGCACGGATTGATCTGTAGATGATCAGCGTTATGGGCGGGGTAGGTTATCGAATTCCAAGGATAAATCTGGCAACTGTATCAGCAGCGAAATCGTGTCAAAGATGGAAGCTGATTGTTCGAATTTTGAATTTTCGATCAAATTCGGTTTCGGAGCTCTTCTCCCTCCATCTCCCTCGTTTCCCCCAATTTGAATTCGCCATATTCGAATGCATTGTGGCTTGGCGGTAAGTTTCTGAAACTGCCACCGTTACTTGGTTTTTGAATCCGGGTTCGGGTAGAGTTGGCGGGTTTGGATGAAGATCTCAACGGATCTGCTTTGTCCAGTTCAATACACAAGGTCATATCTTACTTCCATAGTGGGTAAAGTATGAAGCTTTTGTCATTCCATTCTTTGATATTGGGTAAATTCAAATTCAATATGCAGCAGTATTCTTACTTTTGTCGCCTCACTTTCTAGTATAAAAGATAGGCGGTCGCAATGAAGCAAGAAAATGGATCCAAACGGAAACCCACACTCAAATCCTTTCGATCTTTCTCATAGCTTCTTACATAGTTTAGTTTCACAAGATCCAAATTGTCCAAACCATCTACCATATCCAAATCACCCCACATCCAAATCGTATTTCATATCATTACACAAACCTTCCTTTTATACCTCCTTATCAAATGCATCCAAATGCTTAACCCATCGAATCTAAACCCGATGTCTCCACCTATTATCCGTTCAGCATTTGGAACACAAGCCAGTATGGAAGATGGAGGTGATGATGAAGATGCTGATGTTGTTGTTCACAAAGACGAGGAAGTTGCTGCTGATGAAGTTGTTGAGGCTGTTGTTACTCACGAAGCAACGAGAAGACGTTGGACAGAAACGGAGAACGAGAAGATGTTGAGGTCTTCATTATTAACCCAAAGGTATTAAACTCGCCACCGGTTGAGCCCTTGAATTGAGAAATTAATGGGTTCCTCTGGGCTTATTGGTTTTCATGTTTCATCTGTGTGCAGGGTGAGGTATCCACACAAAATCATACACTTCACTCCGTAAAGGTTCATTTTCAACACAAAATAATTCCCAATTTTGGGACTGTGCACTTGTTCTCAAAATTTGCATTACTTCCACAGGCTGCAGGGGTACTTCTGGAGATTGCTTCCACCTGACATCCTTAATTTGAAAGATTATAGTTGTATATATAACACGAGCAACTCGTCCGCCCTTTCAGTCCAACGTCTTCTCCTCGTTCCTCCGTCAGTAACAACAACCTCAACATCTTCATCAGCAGCAGCCTCCTCGTCTTCATGAAAAGCAACATCGACATCTTCATCATCACCTCCATCTTCTATATTGGCTTGTGTTCCAAATGCTGGACGGGTAATAGGTGGAGACAATGGGTTTAGATTCGGATTTGGATCATGGTAAATGTTTGGGATGGATTGAACATTTGGATGCATTTGATAAGGAGGTATGAAAGGAAGAGTTGCGTCATGATATGAAAGACGGTTTCGATGTGTTGGGTGATTTGGATATGGTACATTGTTTAGATAATTTGGATCTTGTGAAACTAAACTACGTAAAAAGCTCTGAGAAAGATCGAAAGGATTTTAAAGTGGTTTCTATTTGGATCCATTTTCTTGCTTGATTGAGAGACAAAGTACACTATTTATACTAGAAAGTGAGACGGCAAAAGCAAAAATGTCCTTGCGTATTGTATTTGAATTTCCCAATATCTAAGTATGGAATGACAAATGCTTTACCCACTATCGAAGCAAGATCCTCTTGTTTATTCCTTCCCTTGTGTTTAAAAATCAGGATTGTGACACTGTTCGTGACTTTTGAAGATCTCTCATTTAGTTGGAGGAACGTCGTTTGTCCACCCTTCTTTGGATGGTGTTACTTTCTCGTGTTTCTACTACGGTGTCTCCGATGGCAAGACACTGTGGAAGCGTATATGTTTTCCCGTGTTCTCGCTATTCATAGCTTCATCCCGGGATCTTTCTCGACTTCCTCATTTGTCGGCCATTTCGTTGCTTTGTTCGACTAGGGCTTGGATAATTATGTTTTAGATTATATGTATAATGACGGTTAGCCCGTCTAGCGATTGTATTGATCTCTTGATTTACCTAATATTAGTTTATTGAGTATTTCGAATATTTATTGAGTATTTTGAATATTAGTTTATTAGTTTATTCAGATTTTTATCTCCTCTTTCTCTCTCCTCGCGTGCTTCTCTACTCGCGCTTCTATCTCTCGCGTTGAACGCCCAGGCCACCACCGGCCAAGCTCCCCGGCCGTAGCCCGCCGGCATCCACCAGCAGCCCGCCGCCAGGCCTCATCCCGGCTCGCCCCCCAGGTCCCCCTCCCCTCTCCTCCTCCTCTCCCTCCCCCTCTCCTCCCTCTCCCCGCATCCCTCCCAGTCCCCGACCCGGGACCTCCTCACCCTCACCAGGCCTCCCCCCCCCCTCACCCGACCCTCCCCTGCCGGCGTGGCCTGCAATTGGTGCCCCCATCTCTCTGATCCGACCCATTCCACCCCATCCCTCCTCCTCCCAAGCCATTACCGACCCACGGCCTGAACCGGCCCCTTTAACCCTAAACTCCAAGCCCTACTGCCTTAGCCCAAGCCCTCTCCCCGAACCGACCCCCCTCCCCCTGGTTAACCCATTCCAGCCTTGCCCTAGCCCTACCACCATTGGACCCAAACCCAAACCTACCCCGATCCCGTCGACAGCCTTAGCGCGCTCTGGACCCGGCCCCTAAGCCTAGCTAACCCCTGCCCTATTCCTTGGTCCAATTCCGACTTGTGACGACTTCTAGCTGGGCTCGAGCATCTCACCTTCGGTCCCAGGGATCGGCCCAGTGTGTGGAGGGTAGCTTCTTCGGCCCCGAGATCGGGGCGCGGTATCATCGTTCCTTCCCTTCTTATAGTTTTAGCGATTTTTAACTTTCGTTTCGCTGCGTTGGCTTAGTATATTATTAGATTTATAGAAGTTGTAGCTTCTTGCATTTTGGCGGATTGCTTTCTATTTCGTTTAGCTTGATATTGTGTCTGTTGTGATTTATTCTTGTCGGGGCTTTCCCTGCCCTTTGCCTTGTGGGGGTTGTTGTTGTTGTTGTTGTTGTTGTGTTTAGTCATAGTATATTGTGCATTTTCTTGCCCTGTGGAGTTCTTGCATAGAGTTTGATATATTGCTTGTGTGCTGGTTTGAGTGGCTCTTATTCTTGGCTCGTTTGAGTGTGCCTGCTATCTCGATTCCTAGTTTGCTAGGGGTTTCTGGGTTAGTTTGTTCTTCCCTTTTCGGTTGTGTTCTTTTGGTTGCGTTGTTTCTTTTGCCCGGTTTGGTGGTGCGATTCTGTAGCCCGAATGGCATGTCCAGTGGTTCCTGGTCCTAGTACGGGGGTGGCTCAGTTTGGAGTTGTGGGTGGTGGTCAACCAGGTTGCTTGAGACCCAAGGTGTCGTGTTTGTGATTTGGTTCGTGGAACATTGGAACCCTTACGGGTAAGTCGATAGAGCTGGTTAAGATCCTGCAGGCTCAAAAGGTAGACATTGCGTGTTTGCAGGAAACCAAGTGGGTGGGAAGTAAGGCGAGGCAGGTGGATAGGTGGAAGCTGTGGTACTCAGGTCTCGACAGGAAGAGGAACGGGGTTGGCATTGTGGTTGGAGATCGTTGGAAGGATAGGGTGGTGCGTGTTGATCGAGTGAATGACAGACTGATGGCTATCAAGTTAGTGTTGGAGACTTCCGTTCTGCATGTGATTAGTGCCTACGCGCCTCAAGTAGGTCGGGGTGTGGAGGAGAAGAGGAGGATTTGGGAGGCTTTGGATGATCTGGTAGGGAGCATACCAGCATCGGAACAGTATGTGATTGGAGGGGATTTCAATGCACACATCGGCAAGGTTAGAGACGGTTTTGATGATGCTCATGGTGGTTTTGGCTTCGGAGATAGGAATGAAGGTGGGATTGCGCTCCTGGAGTTTTCGGTGGCGTTCGGGAGTGTTATCTGCAATTCTTGGTTCCAAAAAAGGGATGAACACTTGGTTACCTTCGACAGCTCAGTGGGAAGATCGCAAATAGACTACTTCTTGGTCAGAAAGGAAGACAAACGCAAGTGTAGAGATTGTAAGGTTATCCCATTCGGTGGTCTCTCAACGCCACACCACCTTTTGGTTTTGGACTTGGAGGTTCAGGGCAACGTCAGAAAGAGAACTCACAAATGCTCCACAAATATCAGGTGGTGGCGTCTTTCGGAGTCGACCGGTCCTTTATTGAAAGATGAGGTATGGCAAATGGCAGAGCAAGAGGAGATTAGGGAGAAACTGGATGCAGAAGCGATGTGGAGCTACTTGGCGGGGTGTATTCGTAGAGCTGGAAGAGAGGTGTTGGGGGTATCTACAGGTGGGCAAGGGCCTAATCGGGGTGTCGCTTGGTGGAGTGAGGAGGTGAAGGAAAAGGTGAGGGCAAAGCAGTTAGCGTTCCTTAGATGGTTGCACAGGGACAGTGGAGAAGATGGAGCGGAGCTCAGGTTAAGGTACAACGTGGCTAAGAGGGAGGCCAAACGTGCAGTGGTGGAGGCTAAGGACAAGGCTTTTGAGAGTTTGTATAAGGCTCTGGACGAGAAGGGTGGGGAAAGGGTTCTCTTTCGTTTGGCTCGGCATAGAGAGAGGTTGAGTAGAGACATTGACGTCGTCAGGTGTGTCAAAGAGGAGGATGGTCAAGTGTTGGTCGACGATCAGCGGATAAAGGGTAGATGGCTAAGGTACTTCTCAGAATTGCTCAACGAGGATTCCTATTCTTCGG
This sequence comes from Persicaria tinctoria, assembly GCA_037127255.1. NCBI lineage: Eukaryota > Viridiplantae > Streptophyta > Magnoliopsida > Caryophyllales > Polygonaceae > Persicaria > Persicaria tinctoria. The sequence goes on along the minus strand of JBANSL010000005.1, from coordinate 4,392,435 downwards.
ATAGGAGTCCCAATATGCCAGCTCACATTGAATACGGCTTTCACCGGCATATTTCCATTGAAGAGGTAAATGTTGCTGTTTGCAAGTCGAAGAACCATAGATCTGCAGGTCCAGATGATATTCCGGGAGATGTTTGGAAGTGGTTAGGGGCCAAAGGCTTAGTTTGGCTAACTTCCCTTTTCAATGTTATTCTGCAATCAGCTAAGATGCCAGCAGAGTGGAGACTTAGTAAATTAGTACCGATCTACAAGAACAAGGGTGATGTCTAGTGTTGTAGTAACTACAGAGGTATCAAACTGCTGAGTCACACGATGAAGTTGTGGGAGAGAGTTTTAGAGGGAAGGCTTCGGAAGTTGGTTCAAGTTTCTGAGAACCAATTTGGGTTCGTGCCGGGCAGATAAGTGGTAGAAGCTATTCACTTATTGAGAAGATTGATTGAGATGCACAGGGATCGGAAGAAGAATCTGCATATGGTCTTCATCGACATCGAAAAGGCGTACGACAAAGTTTCGAGAGAGCTGTTATGGAGTTGCTTGGCAGAGAAGGGAGTGCCGGGGGCGTATATCAGAGCTATCAAAGATATGTACGATGGTTCAATGACTAGTGTGAGAACTCCTTCTGGCGACTCAGAGTACTTTCAGGTTCGATTGGGACTCCATCAGGGTTCTGCTCTAAGTCCGTTCTTGTTTACACTGGTTATTGATGCACTTACCAAAACACTTCAAGAAGAGGTTCCCTGGAGTATGCTGTTCGTAGATGATATTGTGCTGGTGGACAACTCTAGAGATGGATTGGCTCACAGACTTGAAAGATGGAGAAGCGTGTTGGAGTCGAAGGGTTTCAGACTGAGTAGGACCAAGACCGAGTATGTCCAGTTCTGCTTTGGAGAGGGCAGGGATGCAGGGGATTCAGTTTTATTGGGGGAAGAGCTAGTCCCCAGAAAAGAGTTTTTCGGGTACCTTGGCTCGGTCGTTCAAAGCAATGGGACTATAGACAGGGACATCGATCATCGAATTCAAGCGGGTTGGCTAAGATGGAGAAGAGCGTCGGGAGTGTTATGTGATAGAAAAGTTCCGGCAAAACTAAAAGGGAAATTCTACAGGATGGTTGTTAGACCGACTATTTTGTACGGCTCGGAATGTTGGCCGACAACTAAAGCTCAAGAGCATAAGCTGTCAGTGGCTGAGATGAGAATGCTGCGCTGGATGAGTGGACACACAAGACTGGACAAAATCAGAAACGAGGACATCAGGAGTAAGGTTGGAGTGGCGAGTATAGTGGACAAGCTGCGAGAGGGCAGATTGTGTTGGTTTGGACACGTATGCAGGAGACCGTCTTCGGCCCCGGTTCGCAGATGCGAGAGTTTGGATCTCGGAGCTATTTGTAGAGGGAGAGGTAGACCACGGAAGAGCTGGTTGGAGGTTATTCGTAAGGATCTTAACCTTCTAAATCTGCCGGAAGATCTCACTTCAGACAGGGACCACCGGAGGCGGTGCATTCGGGTTGCGGAGGGATAGTGTTTTGTGCTGTTATGTCTGGCCTTTTGCCTTTGCGTCTTTTTACCTCCCCCTGCTTCGTCTATGTTTAGGCTTCCTTTGTATGAGTCTTGCTCGCCCATAATTCTAGTTCTCTATTATTCAGGGTCTTTCGGAAACACTCTCTCGACTTGTTTCGGGGAATGAGTGCGTACATCCTGACCCCCAGACCCTGCTTTGGCGGGATATAATGGGTAATTGTTGTTGTTGTACCTTGATTTTTAAAAAAATGTCACATTCCTACTTCCTACCTACCGGCTCTCAAGATCCAGAGTCATCCAAATTCCATTCCTCGTCTAATCTTCACACCTAAACTTCATCCAATGTTTAATCAGTTGCCTCCTACTTGTATATAAATTCACTATCGATCTCACTCTCTACTTCACTGCTTGTATCTGCTAATTGATTTCAATTCGATCTGAAACTCCACATCATGAATCCAATCAACACCACCACCGCCGAAAACGACGTCGTCCTCCACGACTTCTCCCCCTTCTTCAAGGTCTACCAAAGCGGCCGCATCGAGAAGTACATGGTCCCGGAGTTCGTCCCTGCTGGCCTCGACCCAGCCACCGGCGTCCAATCCCGAGACGCCGTCATCTCCCCGGAAAACCACGTCTCCGGCAGGCTCTTCCTCCCTCCCGCCGCCTCTCCCGATCACAAGCTCCCCCTCATCGTTCACTACCACGGCGGCGGCTTCTGCGGCGGATCCCCCTTCGACGGCATCTCGTTGAGCTTCCTCAACCCCCTCGCCGCCGCGGCGAACGCCGTGATCCTCTCCGTCGACTACCGGCTCGCCCCGGAGCACCCGCTCCCGATCGCTTACGATGACTCGTGGGCCGGGCTCCAGTGGGCCTTGGCCCACGCCGATAAGCCCGGGCCCGACCCGTGGATGAACGACTTCGTCGACTTCGGGCGGGTGTTCTTGGCGGGAGAGAGTGCGGGGGCTAACATCGCGAATGACGTGGTGGCACGTGCAGGGCACGAGGGAGGGCCTGACCTGGCGGGGCTCATTTTGATCCACCCGTTTTTCGGGGGAGATGAGGTGGACTTGATGTATAAGTTCTTGTGCCCGACTAGTAGCGGGTCGGGTGACGACCCGAGATTGAACCCGAGGGTGGATGGGAGGAAGCTCGGGTGTCGGAGGGTGGTCGTTTTCGTGGCGGAGAAGGACGGGTTGAGGGAGAGGGGGAGGCGCTACTACGAGTGGCTGAAGGAGTGCGGGTGGGGCGGCGAGGCGGAGCTGGTGGAGACGGAGGGCGAGGATCATTGCTTTCACTTGTTCAACGTTGGTTCCGATAAGAGAGAAGCTTTTATTTTGAAATTGGCTTCCTTTGTTAATGGCCAAAACGGAGTTGCAAGAATCATGTGCATTTAAACATTATGGTTAATTTAGACTTTACCCAAAGTTAACAATATAAATTACGTGCATGCATTAGCCTACATTTAGATAAAAAATCATCCATTGGGTTATAACATATGTAACTTCATATATGTAAGTTCAGCTGAGAATTATAATTTAATCAATTTTTAAAAAAGAGAGTGTTACGAGTACTATATACATCGTAAATGCATGTCTCTAATCAACGTCGAGTAAAAAACGTTGGATTAAATCAAATGTTGTCGAGTGAAAGTTGTTGACGTTGCTCGATGTGAAGTGAAGGATCGGGTCGGACCGAACTGAGCTAACAACGTTGGATCGGATGTTACTATGAAAAATATTACGCAATCTCTCTCTCACACACACAAAAACACACCGTCCTTAATTTTGGATGTTGTTAATCATTTTTTTTATATTGTATGTTATAGCCTGATCTTGCCCGTATTAGTAACATTCAATCTAACGGTGTAACCTGTGCAATTGTCCGACCGGAGATGATGTTCACCTTTTGTTAGAATGCCATTATGTGCGCTCTTTATTTAGTCTTCCTTCTCGCATAAACTAAACAATATCAAGTATGATAACTCATTCTCGAGATATTAGACATATCATGTCGTTTATTGGGAGAAATCTTGCTTCTGTGGCGAAAGTGGGACTGGCCTTCACTTGGTGGTCTGCTTGGTACAATCAAAACCAACTCGTGTTCAAGCAGGTTCCTTTCCCGCTTAGAGATACTTTATTACATATTATCAAAACTCACAAGGATAATTGGAGGAAAACATCTCAAATGGAGTGTAGTCTAGATGAGGATTTCCTCTTACACACACAATGCCCCAACCAACCAAAGAAGGAAAAAAAAGCATGATAGAGTTACATGGTGTAAACCCCCGTGGGAAACTCTCAAGCTCAATTTTGATGGATCCACAATTACAAACAATGATAGTTCGACAGGAGTCATAATCAGGGACTGAAAAGGACGCCCAATACAAATATGCTATGAAAAGCTTGGTAAACAAAGTCCCTTAAAAGTGGAGACTCTTGCTCTAAAACTAGGAATCCAACACGCAACTCGACTCCATATCGACAAAATCCACATTGAAGGTGATTCTAGTATAATTATAAGTCACCTCAATCAAAATTCTAAATGTCCTTGGGAAATTGAGCTTATCATGTCAGATATTAAACTCCTTCTATCGACTTTGAAAGAAGTCTCTTTCTTTCATGTTCCCCGTTTAGACAACAGAGTGGCTGATAAGGTTGTACACCTTTGCCACTCTGGTTGGAGTGTCGATATTAACAAAGATTTAGATCTTTTAATTTAGACCTCATCCGAAAGGATGCTGCCGGGTAGAGCTCGCTCGCCCGAATTCCTTCCTAATAAAAAAAATCTAACGTTGTTGCCCGGTCCGACACAATCCTTCAATGGCCACCAAGCAACATCGACATCTTCTCTACTCAACGTCCAATCTAATGTTAACACAACGTTTAATTGAACATTAATTTACGGTGTATATAGGGTGCGTGTTTTTAAAATTGGGTTTTTTAATAGTGAATTAATCATTATTGTGATTTGTGCCTAAAATATTTTAGGCTAAGAAAATAGAAAATGTACGCAATAATTACTCACAAGAGTCACAAAGGTGCTTCATAAGTTGCACGTACCCAAATAGTTGTAAGAGATGAAAATCTTGTTTTGCAATTTTAACATGTGCATAAGTATCATATACGGAGTATTAGCAAAGTTGTTTTGGATTTTTCCCCCTATTCATGAAGTTAATAAGATCAATGCTCCGTAAATAACAACTTCTACTTCAATTAACAAATTTGAAAGCCGTTCCCTCTTGAAGTTTTCTTTCTTTGTACGGTAAGTAACGAAAGGAAAACTACGTCGTTTTAGATTGATATTTACCGATGGCCGATGCCAAGGTTCCAAATGCAAAAAAAATAAAATAAACATAAATAAAATGGATCAAGTGGGTCTAGGGAAAAGCCTACACATACACTTGGTGTATGGATACACCAATTTTTTTTCTTCCAAAATTTATTTTTCTAGGGTTCACCCTTTAAAATTTAGAGTATAATTAGTGACTATTGATATTTTTAGGGTTAATTCTTTATAATATGGGTATAATAGAGTGTTAAAGTAAATTTGTAAGGATAATTTTTACAATTTTAAAAGTAATGGATAAATTTTAAAAAAAATTACACTTGGAAAAAAGATACACCAGCATACACCAAGTGTACGTGTATCATCCTCCGGGGTCCAGGGGCACTGATCCACTGGAGCGGACGTTAACTAATAAAATCCTGCCACGTGTAAGTTTGTTAGCGGAGCGTTCTAGAGTCTTAACGACTTCTACTACCAACGCTGGGGTATGTTAGTATCACCGCCTGTCACTTTCGTATACGACCCTCAAAATTCAAATTTACACTGTAACCTCCTCGCCTGTGACCGTCCTAAACCAATTTGATAGGTCACTTTAGCAGAACAACCCGATGCGAGTTTTCCCTCCTAAACTTCGCACCCTCCCCAATCGCCTATAAAATCAGCACCGACCTCTCCCACTTGATGCATATCATCTGAGCTTCTTCCATACTCTCTCTATCTCAAGAAACAAAGCTCAGTTCTAATGGCGTTGCTCTGCAAATTCCTGTTTTCGGTCGTTCTCCTCTTCGCGTTAAGCGGAATCATCGCTGCGCTTGAGATCCGTGGCGCTTCTACTCCACCGGCGTCCATGGAGTCCTCCTTTTCGCCGCCGAATCCGGCGTCTACTACAACCACGGCTTCTCCCCCTCCGTACTCTTTCTACCAGGAGAATTTCAGGACGTCTCATTTCGCCGCTATCATCCCGATCTTAGCCGATCTCGGCTTCCACGATCTCGCGATGGCTGCACACTCACTCTCCGTCGCCACCGCGGCGTTCGCAGCCGCCTCCTCGTGGAACGGACCAGTCACCATATTCGCACCGGCGGATCCTTCCGTCCGCACCTGTCATTCTTGCTCCGTTCCACTTCTACTCCAGGAGCATACCGTTCCCGGTCTCTATCCTCTGGATTACCTCCGGAAGCTTATCTTCGGAACGAAGGTGGAGACGATCCTTCCCGGCCGGTGCTTGACGGTTACATCCGCCGTCAACGGATCGAACATCTTTATCGGTGGATCCGAGATCACTCGGCCGAATCTCTTCAACAACGGCCACATCATCATCCACGGCCTCCAAGGCTTCATCTCGCATCTGTCGCCGTACTCTTGCTCCATCGACAAGGTGACCTCTCTGTCCCTTCCTCATCCATCGCCGGCGTACGCTGTCATGCGCCTCATGCTCACCGATGCCATGGTACGGCTTCGCACCAGCGGCTACAGCGTCCTCGCCTTGGCGTTCAGAGTCAAGTACCCCGAGTTGGTGACTCTCCACAACATGACAGTTTTCGCTCTGGATGACGCGTCGATCTTCCATGGCGGACACGCCTACGTCCGCGACATCAGGTTTCACATCGTGCCGAACCGGCACTTGATGCTGCACGATCTGGAGAGGCTGCCAGCGGCAACTATTCTGCAGACGTTGGACGTCCCTGAGACGTTAATGGTGACAACCGGTGCCGGTGGAGGAATACTCGCGCCGATGAGGATCAACTACATACGGATCAAGATTCCAGATCTGATCCACAATCCAAAGGTCGTGATTCATGGACTGGCTTTGCCGTTCCCTCACTTGCATATCCAGTCGTCTCTTACTGCTACTGGCGCTGGCATTGGAGGCTCTGGTTTCAGCCATCCAATTGAAACAGAGATGGCATCTGAGGCCACAAGCAGCGCTGGAATCCGTGATATGGCTCCTAGCCCTCTGATAGACTCCACTGTTGAGATGGAAGATCATCATGGCCTTTGAAGCTTTGATTTGATTTGACGCACTCTCATTACATCTATTCCACTCTTGCTCTGCTTTCAATAAGCGTCAACTATTGTAGTCTGGTTCGCTTTTGATTCCCTCTGCTTCTAGTAATTGCTGTGTCTATGTGTTGCTTTAGCTTGCAAATTCAATATACGTGATTTGTGTTGTCTGAATCTGTTGCTTATTGCAATTTCAATATACGTTTGCATTGATTAATTCAACAATTAGATCCTTGTTTGTTTGTGATCCTTTTCTATGCAATCTTTGAGTCTCGAGGAAGATAAATTGAATCGTAGATCTTCACTCTTGAAGAGTCAATAGGACTGGTTTGCTTTATACTTTAAAAGCACATCTGCATATAACTTACCAAACTGAATTGGCAGTTATAAACGCTAATCATTCAGCAAAAGGAGGTTTACTGTGGTAGAGCTGAAAATCAAACACAATTGATCAGTTCTCCTGCATTTCTTTACAGAAATGGATACATCCAACATCAATTTTTTTTGAACACTTTGTAAGATGTAAAGATCTTCCAATAGTTGACAAAACCAATGAAAGTAGCCATTACGAACATAGCCCAAGGCTTTACATTAACTTCCAGGTTATCATGATGTTACATCTTCATTCCATGGGACTGCAGAAGTATAAGAAGAGTCCTTCAAGAACAAGTTCAAGGAGAGAAAGATAATAACACACTTGTAAATGCCAATCCGATTGTGTCTAACTTGGTAGTGCCCATCTCTACACTAAGATGCCCAGTAAACCAGTTCCAGAATTGCGGGATGGATTGGGAAGCCGACCATACGAGCATCTGTCACAGCGAAAAGTGAAAAAGCATCAGTCAAACGGCTCCAAATCAGCCAACTAGTATCCACAAAAGAGCCACAATGCAACTGATCATTATTGAGCAATCCATGTCAGACTAAGACTCAACCATCGTATACGAAGCCCTAATTCCTAAGCAACGAAATTGTGCAATGCATATCATTGGATTTGTAGGTATTACTTGGCATTATGGCACAAATATCAAGTGTGTACTGCAGATCATAATACAAATTACAAAACAATTTACTATAAGAAAAGTTTAGAGATCAAAGCAAACCTCTAAATCCAATGGAGGAAACCAGATTGTCTTGTTACAAGTGTTATTGCCGATAAAGTCCAAGCAAACTCTTCTCCCTCTCTTCCACTCTCCTTCTCGCAGCCTCCCTTGCTTTGAGTGCAGCTGCTTCCTCAGTAGATAGAGACTTCGACTTTTTATCTTCAGGTCTCTTTCTCTTCTGAACAGCCACAGATGAGGTAGCAGTGCCTTTATATTTAGCAGCGGGTTTCGGGGCATGGGCGCTTTCAGATTTAGCGGTATCTTTTTTGTCATTCAACTGCGCTGCTCCTGAAGTTGTTGCCAATGGCTTCTTCAGAGGTTGTTTCTGCTTTGAAGCAGAATTTTTTGCTGCTGCAAAAGCGTCTTCCTGTGTCACCCACTTGCCTGCCATCAGTATATGCAAGTCACTCACTTGACAAATAGCATCAAATGAAACTTCTAATCAAATAATTTGAACAACCATAAAGTTTGTAATTCACCTAGAATGTCTGAATAATAGAAGCCGGAATTAGGATCGTAGTGTATTCCAGTTTGACCATCATAATAATAGCCTGAGCTGCTATCGTACTCCCAATCTGTTGTCACACAGGTATATGAAAGTGAAGGTTCAGAAAATCAATAAACTTCAAAGGAGAACAACATAGTAGCACACTAAAAATATGGATAATATTCACAAAATGCAAGGACGGTTTTATAAATGTAGAATAAGTTGAAAAGCCATCATCATAAGTGCTGAATGATGGCAACTAATCAGGTGAAAGATGAGGGTCAACACTCTCTAAGCCCTATTAACAAGCATGCCCAAATGAAGTTGGTTGTCATGACAGCAATCCCTTACAAGTTACTGTACCATTCTAAATAACACAGCGGAGTTCAACATAAAACAGTTCTGTTCAAATAACCACAGTGGCATGCGGTATCTGCAAACACTGTATTCAAACTAACAGAATCGGTTTCCTTCATTCAAAATAGTCAAAATCCTGATACTGAATGAGTTGTGAGTTGTGATCACGCCAGTTGCAACATGAAACAAATAATCTTCAAATCCATCCATCTATAATTCTATCAAGCAATACAAGTCTTTTCCCAAGAAATAAGCTGAAGTCCCTAACGTTTCTAACGCCACCTACAGAACCAATAAATAAGGCACTACATGTGTCATACAGTCCATCTGTTCACTCAAGAGCACGATATGAAGTAAGCATTTCCTCTTATATTTTTGAGTTTTCAACTATGTCAAATTGTGCATTCTACATGAATTCAACTGCATCTCATATACTGATATCATATGAACACAGACAGACCTAGAGAAGATCAATGTGCATAATCAATCCACATAGCAAATACGTAACCAAAATCTAGTATGACTGACATTACAAGTTGCAACATCTCAATATGACAGATACAGGACAGAAAATAATGTAACCAGCAATTTCACAAGAGAACCAGTACAGCAAATGAATTTACCAACAGTAGCAAAAACTCAAACAACATACCTCTAGCACCATCTTTACCAGCTAAACCAGGGGCGCGACCCTGACCGGCTTCCTGAAACGAGGCTACGTCTTTCTGATAACTCTTTTTCGCTTTCTGCCAGAACAAATAGCACAATCAGCAGAGTAATAAAACCCGGAAAACAAAAATCAAACAGAAAACCCCCTCAATTTCAATGCGAAGAGAAGTTGAGAGTACTCAACAGCTTCGATCTGTTCAAGGGCACGGGCGGCTTCCTTCTCCTTCTTGTCCTTGTCGGCTTTCTCCTTGCGCATGTCAGTGAGGCGGTTGGCAACATTGTCTTTGTGGCGCTGCCCTAGCTCGTGGTTTCGAATGGTTGCCGGGTTGTTTGATAGGAATATTTTGCAGAAATCGCACCATTTGTTGCCCTGGCTAACCCAATACTGCGAAAACACGAGATAAAAACCGGCCAAGACTAGATCTTTAAGCATTCGGGAACTCAAATTCGATGCTTAATGTAAGAAATTTCAATCGAATGAAGAGAAAAGATATATTGGGGAGGAGATGAATACAAGGGTTTACCTCTGTCATGGTTGATGAATTGGATCTTCAGCTGTCGAGGACTCGAGGTCTCCAATTAGGGCTTGGAATTTATTCGCTATTTCTCCAACTGAACACAAATTTTCTTTGTTGGGGGATTGGCAGTGCTCCCCCTTTGCTTATTTTCTTGGGATTCCGATTCGGACTCACTCTGTGAAGGGGGAGTTTAGCTCTGGTCGTTCCCAACAATCGCAGGTTCGCCGTCGAAGCTCTAGTATAAAAACGACGGCGTTTCAAGTGTGAAATCTCGAATGGGTAAAATTACGCACAATGTCCGTAATTTAGAAGTTATACGAAAATTGTACTAAAAAAAATGTGCTCAAAAAAAGAAGTTATACGAAAATCACATTTCTATTTTTTTTAATAAAAAATGTTATGATACTAGTTTTATATTTTGAAAAATGCCCAAAAATAATAGGAACTATCGATCATGAAACAATATTAATACGAACTTTAAAAACTACCAAAAATCATATGAATTATCAAACATAGACCAATATTAATACGAACTTTAAAAACTATACAAAATAATACGAATTATTTCACATTTAACCAATTTTGATATGAAAAAAAATCCAGTCAATATTTCGGTTAATTTTTCAACATGTCAACTAAATGTTCGAAAATTTAAAAATGAGACATCATATTATTAAATGTATAAGCATAATGTTTGAAAATAAAAGCTACGAAGTAATTATCAATACAAACTAGATTATAAGGTTAATTTATTCATCTAATTTGCACTCAAATTTGGTATTTTCACAAAAAATGTATTGAATGCTTAACGATGTGATGCAAAAAATGTATTGAATGCTTAACGATGTGATGCAACGTCACAAAAAATGTATTTTTTGCCCAGTCTCGGGATTTCAGACCCATTTTATCTGCACTCAGGAAGAGTCTTCCACCTGCGGTCCTATCTAACCTCGCCTTTACTTGGTGGACGGCTTGGTACATCAGGAACCAACACTTGTTTCAACAGACCAATATTCTGCGAAAAGATTCGGTCTTAAGACTGATCAAATCTCACATAGATAACTGGAACAAAACTTTCGTTGCTGAGGCGGAATTTGAGGAGGACAAACGCCCCCAGCGGGGGGTATCTTCAAAAAAGAGCAACAAACAGAAAAAGATTCAGTGGCGCAAGCCTCCAAGGGGCACGTTCAAACTTAATTTCGATGGTTCCTCTCTTTCTGATGGCGACAGTTCTTCCGGTGTCGTTATTAGAGATTGGGAAGGTCGACCAGTCTCCATTCACCACCAACAACTTGGTAAACAGAATCCGCTTACAGCAGAGGCTATTGCCCTCAAAATGGGGGTCCACCAAGTATTACGACTCAATTTAGATAGGATTCAAATTGAAGGTGATTGCAAGATAATCATTGACCATTTAAAAGGAAAGTCTAAATGCCCGTGGGAGATAGAACTAATCCTTTCTGACGTCCAAGTCTTGCTATCGATTGTGAGAGAAGTAGAGTTCTCTCATGTTCCTCGTATGGGCAATAGAGTGGTAGATAAGGTTGCACACCTTTTTCGCTCTGCCCGGTGAATCGATATCGAAAATGACCCAGGTCTCCTTGACCTCATCCGTAAGGATGCTGCCGGGTAGGGCCAACCCACCCGAATTCTTTCCTAATCAAAAAAAAAAAAGTGATGCAACGTCATTAAATTGTCGAATGTTCGATTACCAGGTCAAAAATTGGCTGGATTTTTTTTCGTGTCAAAATTGGTTCAATGTGAAATAGTTTGTATTATTTTTGGTAGTTTTTAAAGTTCGTATTAATATTGGTTAATAACTGATAGTTCGTATTATTTTTGTAGTTTTTAAAGTTCGTATTAATATTGGTTCATGACTAATAGCTTTTTTTTTTTTTTTTGTCATTTTTCCTTTATATTTTTATATCAACCGGTTTCAACGATTCATCTCTTGTCATGTAGAAGGTAAAACTCTTTTCTATCATATAGGCAAGTTAAAACTCTTAGGTTAGGGGAGCATTTCAGATTGCCCGACTTGGATGATTTGTGTCGAGACTCGAGTTGGATGCTAGAGAGGCACATAGACTTCTCTTGGAAGAACTCCGATCCACGTATGCAGACTTGATCCTAATTCAACAACGTTGCCGATGAATCACGAATCTGAGCAGGACAGGGAGGATAGAACAAGTCCACAAGATGACCAATTTGGTTACATTACATATGGCTTTGCAATCTTTCTTCTACCTTCATCGAAACCATTTCCTTTTAATTGCACGAGCCAACGCCCCTAAGCCAAGCGTAGAAGCACGTTTGTTTTGGCTGTCGTAGGATCAGAATTCGAGAACAATGCCAAATTCCTGATCCTCATGATGTCATTGCAATGCCTGCAGAGTTGGTCGTGACAGTACGATCTTGCAAGTTGAGTCACAATCCAGTCCGATGTTTCAGGAGAACTGGAGAATAATTTGTTTCTGGAGGATCGGCAATCTCCTCACAGGTGAGTGCGTGGCGGAGAAAGGTTTCGAATTGGAATCAAGACTGCAGGGGCGGAGTAGGTAGTGTTGATCAGAAAAGACGTAGGGTGGCGGGATCAGAAGAGCAAGCTTTCGTCTTGCTTGTAGGAGAGTGAGAAACTAATGCCGTTCATCGGACGATGTGAGTAGGATGTTGGCAGCTGCAGGAGATGATTGAGTGCTAATTTACTCGGCAGTGCCAATTCAGAATCCATTGACAGGAACTGGGTTTTGAATATCTTTCAATGTAAAGGGTTTCTATCCAACGACACAATTTGCTTGCTTTTAAGTGAAAAAAACAAAACAGAAACAAAATTATACAAGAGAACCATTCAAGGAGCACTCCAGATGAGATTCTGATATTAAGAACTGACATACAAATTTGAAAAAAAAAAAAAAAAAAATCCTCCAATCAACCTACGAAACCAGTTCAAGAGGCAAATGAGGTAGAGAATCTGACTGTACATAAACAAACTAAGAAACAACTATTTATTCTGCATCAGAACATAGACTTATCTGCGCGCATCCCCCATCCGTCACCAAGCATCCAGTAGGCAGCAACGTACACAAGGCAACCAAACTGCACATTGTTTATAGCCAGTGCTTATGTTAGCAAATGCTTAAATAATATAGTGAATAATCAGCTCAGTAGTTCAGTTAACAAGCCCTATCTTTGCTGGGAAACAATTTAAAAAAAAAAAAACTATGATTAGATTATACTTTCCTTGAATCAACCCTCAATTGATCAGCTTCTGACATATGGCAACCTCAGTTGGATGATCAAACAATGTGATCAAAGCAATTTATATTCATTTCATTGTGGATTCTATCTGTGTAATGTGCCTCATGAAACTAATAATTTAAAAAATGAACAAAATCAGAACACCAGAGGACTCACATGCTCTGCAACTGCAAGAAGATCACAGCGACAACGAAGGTGTTGCGAACAAATCAAAATATCCTTGTAACGCCGACATTGGGTGGAACCACCATGGCTGATCACCTCCAAGATGCAACACCTCAGTTTGCTGGTCTCTAAGGCAACGACAAGAGGTTCCTCCTCCGAAAACAACACAGTTTCCCTTCCAAGGATCAGGAAGATCTCGAGCTGACACTGAAAATGCGCAATCACGTCTGAAGAAGAACACTCTATCCCCCAAACTCTCGACTTCCTCCCACTTGCAGCGCGGAATCATCACATTACCGTCCTCCATCAATACTAGCCTGTAGATTCGAGATTTACGGGGAAAATTGCATCTCAAAAGCAAATATAAATCTCCCTCCGATGCCACCAAACGCTTCTGAGAGTCGTTGACTCCCTTCAGAGAAGAGATAAGGTTTCGATAATTGATTTGACAAAACTGCAATTTCTGGTCGTCAAGCACATAGATATACCCATATTCATCAACAGCATAAATCCATCCATTGAAGGACACAAAATCTTCCATCTGTTGGATGTCAAAGGGATTACGTACCGATGACCCTGCAAGAGCCTTACCGCTTGAGCCAAGCACCAAAGCGAAACTGATGCCACTATCTGGTTTACATAATCCAACCAATTGATTAACCGGAGAGCGGATTTGACGGTTAGGGTTAGAACTCGAGACAAACGCCACTTTCATAGCCGATTTGGATCGCATGCAAATTTGGCAGATGTTGCCGCCGTGACAGTACGATCTGCCGATCTGAGTGGCGCTCCAATACTCCGAGGACAAGTCGAGCAATTTCTCACCAGAAGGACCGGTGATCTTCTCGTAGGTGAGCGCGTGGCGAAGGAAGAGCTCTCCGACGGCGGATTCTTGTACGGAAACCATCCATGCCTTGGAATTTGGATCGTTGCTGGGCCGGAGGAGGTACACGGCGGTGGAATTGAGAATGATAGGGGTCTGTGTGGGGCGGAAAGGCGAAATTCGCATAGAGGTAGAGAATTTGAGAGGGAAGAAGGGCGAGAGGATGTTCGGCGGACGAGAGGTGGAGAATCGCCATGATCGGCAGACGGAGCGAAATCGGATGTTATCGGTAGGGTTTTTGAGGTGACGGAAGATGATCACGATCAGTTCCGGCAGGAGATCGGCCCACGGTCTCGCGACAGGCAAGGGATCGGCGGAATCCATCGCTAATTTGGAAGGAGGAGAAGAAAAGGGTTACGTGGTTAAACCCTAGAATCAATATCAATAAATTCCACAAAAACATCATTCTTAGTTCCACTAAAAATCAACTTATCCCTATCGAAAGAAGGGAAAAAATGACAGTGGTCCACTGGTGTGAAGAAAGAGACGGTAAGGAGTATGGTTGACCTGGTACGGTTACTAACAAAAAAAAATAAAATAAAATAGTGATTATCACCTAAAGCAAATTTTCATTCACAACTCACAAGTCGTTGTTATCACATAATCACATATATGCTAACCACCCTTTGTTGTTACTCTCGGTACATTACCATAGTTATCATGTGTTAAAAGTTTAAATAAACCAAGTTCACAACCAAAAGTTCAAATCAATTCAAACAGACAAAGTTCAAAATTTTCAAATCAAGTTTAATTGTTCAAACATTAAAAATGTTCCTGCAAGTTTAAACAAAAACAAGTTCAAATTTTTCAAACATTCAAAATGTTTCTACCGTTTCTATGTTTGTAGTAGGAATAGTATAAATGACAAATTTATGTCAAATTCAAAACACAAAACTTAAAGGTAAAAATGGTATAGTAATTTCCGTAACATTTGCCAGCCCTAGGAGGTCCTAGTTTTGATCCCTGCCTTCGCTCCTTTTTGGCTGTCGGGCTTGCAGAGTTGGCCGATCTTGACAATACGATCTTTCGAGTTGAGTCGCAATCCAGTCCTCAGGATCGACAATCTCCTCACAGGTGAGTGCGTGTTGGAAAAAGGTTTGGAATTAGGATTGTAAATGCCTCTGTAATCCAGTAAAACTCTGGAACAAGCTCGAGTATGACAAACCACACTAGCACACACCATTGCACTCGCATTGGAACACCCCTAGCTCACGTACAAGTGTTCAACCCTTGGCTCGGGCTAGGTTGGATGGCTTACTTGTGAAGCTAGCTCGAAGGATCGATCTGATGTGGTAGATTGATATTATGTGTTTGGGCCTAACTAATGTCTGAGCTTATTTGGTGTATGATTGGACCGGAGCTGAGCCTGTTTTGTTGAAGCTTGTCTCGAATACGTGAAATGCAGCAACATGCTTGCTTAACACTTGAAGCTCGGTAAGAAACCCTAAGAGGAAGATAAAGCGTCGTGAGGAAGAAGAAGAAGAAGAGAAGACAACGGCGCATGAGGCTTCAAGACGATCATTCTCAACACAGCCAGACTCCGTCTTTCTAGATCCGGTGTTAGCTTCACGGACAAAGCTCAGATCTAGCGAAAAGGGAGATCTTCATCTCCGATTCAGATTTTGCTCTTGTGTTTTCTCTTAGCTCTTGCATGCATATGTTTTCTATGGGTTTTTCTATTGGTTTTCTACTAGTTATGTGTTTGTAAACCGAGTTCTTGTTTGGACTTCAATATAGTGGATTTTGGACGAGTCTCCCCTATTAGGCTTCGCATATGTAGGATAACCGAATCGCGTAAACATCTCTTGTGTTCTTGTCTAGTTTCGGTTTCGTTGTGTTTGATTCGGTTTTTCTGACACGACGTTTTCCTTAACATGGATCGGGACTATGGGGGCAGAGTAGGTAGCATTGATCGGAAAAGACGTAGGGTGGCAGGATCAGAGGAGCAAGCTTTTGTCTTGCTTGTAGGAGAAACAAATGGGGAAGAGTTGACATCCACCATATGATTTGCAGACGCTGCGTAATCGAACAACATCAGTCAGATGATCGAGTGTGTGAGTTCCGGTGGAAGATTCGCCCATCCAACCACCGCTAATTTACTTGACAGTGCTAATTCAGAATCCATTGACAGAAGAACATGAGCTGGGTTTTGTAGTTACACCTGGATTGAAAGGATTTCAATCCAACAACACAATTAACATGCCCTCAATCTATGCCGGGAAAACCCATAAACCCATTAAAACGAGGATTCAGGATTATACATGACTCGAATGAAGTCTTAATTTAACAACTCCTTGATGTTTTGGCTCAATACTTGCTTTGTGTTTCCCTATCTGATGTATATGAACCATTTGCTTGCGTTTGTGTGAAAAAACAAAACAGGAACAAAATTTACAAGAGAACCATTCAAGGAAAACCAAAACTTCAGATGAGTTCTGATATCAAAATTTGAAAGAAAAAAAACATAAACAAACTAAGAATTGAAACAACTATTTATTCTGCATCAGAACATAGACTTATCTGCGCGCATATCTGATCCGTCACCTGAAGCAAGCATGAAGCATCCAATAGGCAGCAACGTACACAAGGCATCCAAACTGCACATTGTTTATAGCCGGTGCTTATGTTAGCAAATGCTGATGTATACTTTATAGTGAATAATAATCAGCTCAGTAGTTAAATTCTTAGTTTGTTTAGACTTCTAACAATTGCGATAATCACAGTTAACAAGTCCTATCTGTGCAACTATGATTAGATTAGATTATACATTGCTTGAAACAATCCTCAATTGATCAGCTTCTGATATATGTCAACCTCAGTTGGATGATCAGAGTCATCAGACAATGTGATCAAAGCGATGTATATTCATGTAATTGTGGATTCAAATCTGTGCAATGTGGATCATGAAACTAATAATTTAAAAAATGAACAAAATCAGAACACCAGAGGACTCACATGGCTCTGCAACTGCAAGAAGATCACAGCGAGGACGAAGGTGTTGCGAACAAATCAGAATAGCCTTGTAACGCCGACATTGGCTGGAACTGCGATGGCTTATCACCTCCAAGATGCAATACCTCCGTGTGCCGGTTTGTTCTAAAGCAACGACAAGAGGTTCCGCCTCCGAAAACAACACAGTTCCCCTTCCAAGGATCAGGAAGATCTCGAGCTGACACTGAAAATGCGCTATCACATCTGAGGAAGAACACTCTATCCCCCAAACTGTCGACCTCCTCCCACTTGCAGCGCGGAATCATCACATTACCTTCCTCCATCAATACTAGCTTATAGATTCGAGATTTAAGGGGAAAATTGCATCTCAAAAGCAAATATAAATCTCCCTCCAATACCACCAAACGCTTCTGTTGAGAGTCATCGATTCCCTTCAGAGAAGAGACAAGGTTTCCATGATTGATTTGGCGCAACTGGAATTTCTGGTCGTCGAGCACATAGATATAGCCACATCTATCAACACCATAAATCCATCCATTGAAGTACACAAAATCCACAATCTGTTTGATAGGTATATCGCCGGGATAAAGTTGCGATTTCCTTGCAAGAGGCTTGCGGCTTGAGCCAAGCACAAAAGCGTAACAGCGGCAACCTGATTTATATAATCCAACCAATTGCTTAACCGGAGAGCTAGCGGCTGATCCAGAGGCGCCGATTTTACGGTTAGGGTCAGAACTCGAGACAAACGCCACTTTCATAGCCCCAGCGGATCGTTTGCAAATTTTGCAGTTGTCGCCGTGACAGTACGATCTGCCGATCTGAGTTGCGCTCCAATCCTCCGAGGACAGGTCGAGAGAATTCTCCCCAGAAGGACCGGTGATCTCCTTGTAGGTAAGCGCATGGCGAAGGAGGAGCTCTCCGACGGCGGATTCTTGTACGGAAACAATCCATGACTTGGAATTGGGATCGTTGCGGGGCCGGAGGAGGTACACGGCGGTGGAATAGAGACTGATAGGGATCGGTTTGGAGGGGGAAAGCGGAAATCGCTTTAGAGTGTTACAGAGTTTGAGAGGGAAGAAGGGGGAAAGTATGTTCGACGGACGAGAGGTGGAGAACCGCCATGATCGGCAGACGGAGCGAAATCGGGTGTTATCGGTAGGAT
Organism: Persicaria tinctoria; assembly: GCA_037127255.1. Lineage (NCBI taxonomy): Eukaryota > Viridiplantae > Streptophyta > Magnoliopsida > Caryophyllales > Polygonaceae > Persicaria > Persicaria tinctoria. Next base: position 4,374,076 of record JBANSL010000005.1, on the reverse strand, counting down.
TTCTGAGGTAACGGAAAATGATCAGGATCAGTTCCGGCGGGAGATCGGCCCACGACCTCGCGGCAGGTAAGGGATCGGCGGAATCCATCGCAAATTTGGGAGGAGGAGAAGAAAAGGGTTATGTGGTTAATAAGTTCCATTTAAAACGTCATTATTAGTTGGACTAAAAATCAATAACCTTATTTATCTCTTTAGAAAGAAGGGAAAAAAAGAAGAAAAACAACTGTAACTACTTTTCAAATTTAGATAAGATTTGATCATTCTCCTTCTTCATCGAGTATAAATAAACTAAATGATCCGATTAAATAGAGTTCTTTATTTATTTATAACTAGAAATAAAAAGGGTTAAATAATCTCTCTTTTTTTTTTTTTTATCAAGAAAGGGTTAAATAATCTTTTTTTTTTTGGTCTGCAAGGCGGGGATATCCCGTGGTTTTATTAAATCAAGATTAATTCATGGATACAGAATCCTGAAATCCTACGACAGAATTTAAAATATGGGCAAGAAACGTAGGTATGTATGGCATACCAAATAAGTTGTTAAAAAAATAAATAGAAGTAGATGTTTTTTTTTAAGTAGGTAAAAGAGGTGTATGGATGGAAAAAGTAGTTAAAATTTTGAGTTAAAAAAAAAGCTAATGGAAGTTTTTCTTTTTTAGTTTAAAAATTATTTTTTCTGATGAAAAACCCTTTCATTTATTCCATTTCCATCAAATCTCCATACACAATATTGAATAACAATGGCGGTAAAACGTCTTCCGCAAAACAAAAGAAAACACTTGAAGGTCTCATTTGGGCAAGACAATGAGCTGCTTGATTCCCGTTTCGTCTAACAAAGCTCCACCTGCATTCTTGAAACCCCTCAGAACGCTTGCTCAGCTCCTTGAGAAGGACCCTGCCACGCCTCCCACCTGTTTTCGCTACTGCATACTCTGAACAAGTTGCTGACAATCCGACTCGATTATCACCCGTTGTACCTCCCTTTCCGCTGCAAGCCTCACAGCCCAGATGGCCGCCTCTGTCTCAGCAACGAACGGGTCCGAGCCCCTCTGTATAGTTCCGGCAGCCGCCCACACCAGCGCTCCATTCGAGTCCCGAGCGATTGTGCCCACTCCACATCCCTTTTCTTCCGAAACCGAAGCATCACAATTTATTTTGATGTAACCCGGATCCAGCAGCCTCCATCTGGCAAATTCCGACATAATATCCGTGCTCGCAGCGGTTGTTCTGCTCGCCCTAGCCTCCTTTGCAAGTTGGGAGGAAGACACCCTCTCACACCAGTTCACCGCATCCTCGAATACTTGAGCTGGGTGCAATCGAATGTCTTCAAAGATCCTCCGATTTCGGGCATGCCATACACCCGCCACCATATATGCCCATAACCTCTTTTGTTTCTCATCCCTCAGCGTTTCTACCTTCTCAGCCCACTGAATCATGTCCGTGGCCCCCTTTCTGGATTTCTTCAACACTGGGGCGAACTCCCAAACCTGACGAGCCCAAGTGCAATTTGCCACCACATGAAGGACCGTTTCCTCCATCCCACACTCATCACACCAGGGCTCAGTTGTGACCCTTCTTTTCCATAGTGCACTCTTGCACGGGAGGATACCTCGACATGCTCGCCACAACAAGTTTCGGACTCGGGGCACCACATCCAGCTTCCACAACTTTTTCCATCTGATGTTGGCTGCCCCCGGTGATGCGGATCAAGATGATCTTCTGTGGGTCAAACAATGATCTTGATCCAGGCGAGCTCTCAAGACCGATTCGAGGGCCATTGATGGGGAAGAGTGTCATCCTCAAAAGGAGGAAGAAGGCTCCACCATGGAATAAGACCCAAAGGAGCAAGTGGAGCTAATGGTCAAGTTGGGTTCGTTCTTAATGGGTTGACAACATTTCATGGTGGAGCGAACCCAACTTGACCATTAGCTCCACTTGCTCCTTTGGGTCTTATTCCATGGTGGAGCCTTCTTCCTCCTTTTGAGGATGACACTCTTCCCCATCAATGGCCCTCGAATCGGTCTTGAGAGCTCGCCTGGATCAAGATCATTGTTTGACCCACAGAAGATCATCTTGATCCGCATCACCCGGTGTCGGCGATTCCGCACCTCCCTGTTCTCTAGTCGCTCTATCTAGAATGAGATGGTAGGCCGACTTAACGCTGAACTTCCCGTCCCTCGTATAAAACCAAGTCAGAGCGTCCTCCACCATAGGATCGACTAAATGAATTTTCAAAATCAGCTCTGCATCGCATGGAAGGAACGCTGCCCTGACAGCCACCTCGTCCCACATTCCCCGGCCCCAATCAATAAAATCAATAACCTGCGTTGATGAGTCTCGACCTTGAGGGTTAGCTAGGACTTTGAAAGATAGGGGCCTGGGAACCCATCGATCCTTCCAGACAGTCAGATTGGCGCCACTCCCGACCATCCACAGCGACCCGACCTCGATCACCTCCCTTGCTCGTAATATACTCCTCCACGAGTAGCTTGGGGCGTTTCCAATTTTCGCTTCAAAGAAGGACGAGCGAGGGAAGTATCGTGCCTTAAGTAGACGGGATAGTAGCGCATCCGGCTCCTGCACAATCCTCCATCCCTACTTCGCCAGTAGCGCCAAGTTGAAAGCTTCTAGGTCCCTCAAACCAAGACCCCCCTTTTCCTTGGATTGACACATTCTCTTCCAAGATAACCAGTGCATCTTCCGCTTCCCCCCTTCCTCTCCCCACCAGAAGTTGCAAATCATTTGTTCAATCTCCCTGCACAAGTACTCCGGCATGAGAAAGCAGGACATCGTATACATCGGGATAGCCTGAATAACAGACTTTATGAGCACCTCCTTCCCAGCCCTTGAAAGAGTCTTTTCCTTCCATCCCTTCATTTTCTTCCACACCCTTTCTCTGACACTGCTGAAAATGACCTTCTTTGACCTGCCCACCATCGTGGGCAAACCCAAATACTTCTCATGTTTCTCTACTTCCGCCACCCCAAGCGTACCCTGTATGTCCTCTCTGAGATCCTCACTCACATTTCTGCTGAAAGATAGTTCTGACTTTGCGAAGTTCACCTGTTGTCCTGATGCCTCTCCATAAAGACGGAGTATTTCTAACACTTCAGAGCTCTGTTAACGGGTAGCCTTCGCAAATAAGATGCTATCGTCCGCAAAAAATAAATGAGATACAGTCGGGGCCGTGTGAGCAATCCTAATACCTCGCCATCGCCCCTCCCTCTCACTTCGTCTAATCAGACTAGAGAAAGCTTCAGCACACATTAAAAACAAATATGGGGAGAGTGGGTCACCTTGTCGGAGCCCCCTACCGGGAGCAAAGGCCGTCGAAGGTGTTCCTCTAACTAGGACAGAGAAAGAAACTGATCTTACACATCTCTTTTTACAATACTTATTTATTTATCACAATTAAAACACCTTTGTATCCCATACGGAGATTATTTTGTTGTTTAAATTTTTAACTACTTTTACCAACAGTTTATAAATTTTACCTTGTTTATAATTTTAGTTAGTTTATTAACCCCATCCCATACGAACCCATATTCTTTTAAGGTTGAGTATAGGGATAACGCCCATTGGGCTAGAGCATCAGCTGTCGTACGAGAATACGAGATCGAGACGTTCCATTGCTCATGAGCTATGAGGTTGCATATGATATTCCAGAACAATCATGTGATGTGGGATGTGGGGTTTTATTTTTTTTGTTAATCTTGTTTCTTAGACCGGTTTTAGCTTGATTTATGGATGTTAAGTGACTTATTTAAACATTTTAAGTATCATATTATACCTTTTGACATATTATCCTTGTTGACCAATTATAAATTCTAAGGAGTTATTATTGGCATATGTTAGTTACTAAAAATTAAGGTAATTGTTTGATATGACTTATTTATATTTGATTTTCACTTTTTACTAGGATCTTACGATCCTACAATCCGATCCTAGATCCTTGTATCGATCCAACATAAGGATCTTGATCCTAAAAACCATGGTCCCAATCGTAGACCCATCCGCAGACCATGAAGCGCTGCCCAGAGTTCGGCTCGAAGTGCACATGCGAATCCGCATTTGAAAGTGAATGCTGAGAGAAAGGAGCATGTGTGTTGTTGCGAAAAACGCCTCCTCCCCCAGGTGCCCCTGGGTTCCCTTTAGAAGCGCCATCGATATTCAGCTTAACCCAACTATCTGGTGGCGCCTAGCTGATCGGAGTCCTCTGAGGGTGGATGGGCGGTCCTCGAGGCAATTCAGAACTTCCCATAGCTTGACGGTAAGTACCGGTGAATTCCTCACTTTCCTTGCAAGGTCCTTATGCTCTTCCTTTTGCTCGAACACTAACAGATTCTGGGATTTCCAAATAAGCCAGATCATATTGGCAAATAAGGCGGCCCATCTAGTGTTCTCACGGACGTTGACGAAGATCCAATCTTTGAGATTCTGATGAGCAAAGAAGCCGGCGATCCCATGCTTTTCGGTTAACTTTTCCCATTCTTTACGGATGACGCCACAGTCTTGAACCGTATGAGTGCCCGACTCCAGCTGTGAGCATCGGGGACACGCATCCGAGGAGGTTAGGTGGCATCGAAGCAAAGGGTTAAATAATCTAAATTAGCTTTTAAAAATTGGACAATTTTGTTTGTTACTCGATGAATACTGCACTTAGTATAGTCCATTTTTTATATAGGAGCGAATTATGGTTAACGTTCAACTTATTTGCGATTTTATTACAAGACTAAATGACATAATTTGTTTTTACTACCAATATTATAACATACTATTAATTTTATGTTAGGGATTCATATAGTAGGGATAATCATTGTAAATACTAGGGAAATGGGTTTTGGGCTATAAATACCTATCTCATGTAATGTAAGGGCATGGAGAAAAATATCAGAACTTACCCTCTCTTTCTCTATCCTTCTCCTTCTATTTCTCTGTTCTACTCCCTTCTCTCTTTCTCAATCCCATCACACATCTCCATGAAAGCATAGCTTCCGACCTTGATCCTGACATTTTATAACTTCCTATAAGACATGAAGGATTTTAGAATGTATTATCTTTAGTACATTGTCTTAATTTATAACGAATTTGAAAAATATGTAATGTTTGGACGACAGATGACCATTTAAGAAATTAAATTATACTCTGTAATACATTTATTTGTCAAAAGGGCTTATTTATTTGGTTCAACACTTCAACCTATACATAGAGGCGGAGCTAGGGGGTCCTAGGGGGTCACGTGACCCCCCTCCTTATCCGACAAACTACCTAGGTGTATTCTACTCGTCGATAGCTTCGTTTTGATATATAATACGCCCTATTCCGACATCTGAGTAAAAAGTTATGAATGTTTGAAAATTACAGCAGTATTAATCACTTTAGTTTTATTTCAATATACTATAATACTTTAATATTTTACTTAAATTGACATTCACATATTATAATTCATCTCGAGAGCTTCGAAACCATAGGTTATTATATTACTTATTTTGATAATATGGTGAGAAGTTACGCAAGTTTAAATTTTTTTTATATCTAGTTATACATTGTTACATGTTAATAATGCAATTTTTATTTATTGCGTTTTATATCTTTATTTTTCGTTTTTTTATCCTTATTTTCGTTTGATATATTTGTAGTGTTTTCGAAACCATAGGTTGACACTAGTTTGTATGTGTTTTCCGATTTTTTTCTCGATCTTATTGTCGACTACTATGGTGACCCCCGCTAAAAACTTTCTGGCTCCGCCCCTGCCTAATGCCTATACACATTTAGCACTAGTGGACGTTTAGCCATTTTTGTGCCCATTAACTTTGCAGAACAAGCAAAAATTACTCCTTAACAAAAAAAAGCACAAATTACACAATCACGTTAATACATTATATTCAAGTTAATTATAAACATATTCTTATAATGTACTTTTCTATTTAATAGTCCCAAAATTGTGTTGTTCAAAACCTCTCTTAATAGACAGACAGAGCAATCAAGTTCATTTTACATTTACAACCATCCATCAAATGTCATTCATCGTCCATTAAGAGTGTCAATCACAATAGAATACACTCGCCCAGAAAATGCACAAGCAGTTGAAGATTGATATATTTGACAAGGGAGAAACCCGAACGAATGTCTGATAATAAGATCTTCCATACACATTTGAAACTTAAATCGTCCCAATTAGTCTTAAGGTCCCCTTACTAAACCAGTTCAAGAGACAGTGAGGATAAGAGAATCTGACAGAAAATAAGCAGAAACAAATTCTTCAATTCGGGGTCTTCATTAATCTGCATCGGAACAGTTTAGCGAATTTGATAGTAGATTTGTCATCAGAAGCAGGCCTCCAGTAGACAGCAGCAACACATGGCAGCCAAACTGCAGATTGTTCATAAGCATCTTAGGTTAGCAATGCAGAGTTTAAAGATATACATTCTTAATTTCTTGCAGCAACCGGTTTACAATATGCAACACTCCAGTCTACCGAATGAAAATGAATCCACAAACAATCCATATAACATACATAGCTGTTCTTCTATGATGGTCTTACTTGCCTTACTGATATGATCTGTACCAAAACCTATCACTTTGATTATGTAGGATATAAGTCAAAGGTCATCAATGCAGTGTTACGTTTCAGATCCAATCTTAGTCAGGTCAGGTTTTCATGAAAAGTTGAATTTTGGTAGGCCTACATGCATTAAAAGATGGGAATTCGAATAATTCGAATTCCATGATTAAAAGAGCGCTAGAGAAAAAAAAAATCAAATAAATACACAAGCGTATTCGTATCGTCTCTGTACCAAGGAACTCGACTACTAATGACCTGTTCCTATGAAAAGGAATCTACACAGTTGAAAGAAAAAAGGAGCTCCAACAAACTATAAAGATACTTTAGATAATTGAAGTAGTCGAGAATAAATCATCACGACAGCTTTGTGCATTACTCAACAGAAAGCAAGAGCATAACCATATAGTGGATGCAACTTTATGCCTAATTAGACCCATGAAATGGAACATTGTATAGTATTTAAGCCAAACTTTTAGATACCGACGATTGACAAATGAAAATGGTTTTCAATGAAGGTAAAGGACACGTTCAATTCTAACCCTGAACATACATGTTTACACCAACTCAAAAATATGTTACTTAATAATTAACCAGTTACAAATTTGCAAGTAAAAAGAAAAAGTCTATTTCCTATCCAAGTTGTCCAAAATGTAAAGCAATTCAAGTGTGAAGGGAGTTCATCTAGATGTAGTAGATATATTCAATCAGATAAGAGATTCTGAACTTGAAAAACTATCCCTTGTAATCTTTTGACAGCAATCCAGCCAGATCTGACCAAGAAATTTCTGAATTTTAGGGCGATTAGGTCATGTGTTCATATTAGCTTCCAAATTCGAAGATAGTACACATAATAACCACATGCAGAAGCATAACTATTACACATTCCTGAATAGCTTCATAACAGGAGCGTTATCAACCATCTATGGCCAATTTAATTATTCCAGGCAGCAAGATTCAAGACAACCAGACCTAGAGTAAAGATCAAGTATACAGGGAGACAGATGCATACCAGCCTTCAAGTAAACCGGTGCTCTGGCTCTGCTGAGGCTGTTGCTGTTGCACGTACTGCGGCGGCGGGGGACCGTACGCCGGGTATCCAGGCTGCGGATACCCCGGAGGCGGGTATGCGTCCTTAGGGTAACCCTCCGGGGGATAACCTGAACAATCAAGATCAAAATCAAAACAAATCGCACCGAAAATCTCACATCAAAATCAGAAACCCTAAACAACGAGTGAAAGCAAGCAATTGAAAGCCTAAAAGGTGAAATCTGAACCACCTTGCTGCGGTGGAACTCCGACGGGGGGCTGTTGCTGGCCGTAGTAGTTGTAACTCATGGCGGCGGTTTGGTATTGGATTCGGAAACGGAAATTGAGGTGATAGGATGGATGAAATTAGAGCGAGGATTGGGGATTTGGGGAGCTGTTTTTCGTGTTGAGTGGGGAATCGAGCATGGGGAAAGGGGTGAAGTTATAGAGGCGGTAAAGCGGGAGGAAAGCGCGTATGAAACTTCGCGTTGTTTCCGTTTTTGCTGTTAAACTCCGCGTTTTGAATCTATAAAGTTAAGGAAGGTGATGCTGTATATGATCATAATAATATCGTGTACTCTGTTTTGCCTTTATTCGTTGCACGAATAAAGATAAGTATAATTGAATTTGAATTACTCCATTATTTTTCGGTTGGGGGAAAGATTTGAATTTGAATTGATGACGAATTGACGAAATTGTTAGAAATCTGACTACCACATTTGACTTATTTTTTTATTTTTTTTTGGGTAACAGCGCCTCAAAGGGCGTTTCATTAGAGAAATTTGACTTATTTTATATGTTACCTGAATAAAAAAAATTGAATTGACTACCACATTGGTTTATTTGAAACTTTTTACTCCGTATTTGAATAAATTAATTTTTCTTTTAGGCATAATTAACTATGAACTTAGTTGATTACCTTTGAGATAGTCTTATGCCAATTTCATGAAAGAACCGAATAAAGAGTTTAAAAAACACATGCATTATATACACCTTTTTGTTTTCGAATTTGTTCTAAATTATAGTAAGTGAGAATATAGCGACTCAGTGTATTCCATCACTTGCCTTTTAAATTCTTAATGTATTCAAAACTTCCAGACTGTTTTTTCAGGGCATGTTTAACTTCCATATCAAGATTGTCATTCCCCCTCAACAGATCAACATACATTTTGATTCTTTACACACATTTTGATATAATTTTCAACCCCCCAAAAAAAGAGATTGTATTAACTCTTGCATATATATTAAGTTTTTTTTTTTTCTGAACAAGAAAGGAATTCGACGCTCCACATTTGTACCTCATAGATTCTATGTGTTGCCTCTACCAAATGTTAGAAAAGAAGGCTCACTTTGTTCCAGTTCCGTCAGCGTCTTCATTTGCTAGTGTTGCCATTTTGCTTTTTAGTTTTTTCAATCCGTTAGTGGTTTTGATTTGTTTTGTTGTTGTTTCCATTTAGAGCGGTTTGTTCGTTGTTGATTCTATCGACCTCTCTGATTTTTGAATTTTTAAGTGATTAACATCTTTAGGCCATTCATTAGAAGAAATGAAAATCTTAATTACTAATTGTGGTTTGGTTAAATACAAATATTTGTGTTTGGATAACATATTGGTTTTGTTTTCGATTTTTGCTTGTCTATTTTATGATAGTTATTAGTTAATGTTTAAACATTTTAGGTAGTCAATCTTACAAAATAAAAGGTATTTTCAAATGTATGTAAAAAAATGAGGTAATTTTTCAAAAGTTTTTAAAATATTGAGAGAGTTCTGCATGAAGTGCCAAATTACTCTTTTTGAAAAATAAATAAATGTTTTCTTTTAAAACACTATCAAATTGATTTTGTGTTACCCCAAAAATTCTTTTTTGGGCCATGACGACTTGGGCCAAGCCCATCCTTCAATGTCAATGATAGCAAAACAATACAATGAAATATTCTCTATGCGCCAGTGTCCGTGTCACGTACAAACAAATCCTCCCTAGGTTTATAAATAAATAAAAAATAGATATCATTTTAATTTTCTTTTTGTTTTTTAAAATGTTCAAAATATATTAAATATATTTTTTTATTTTAAAAATAATTTTATATTTATTATTAATGAATACGTAGTATTAAATAATGGGCAAATTGCATAAAATAGCACGAACTTTAGGGGTGGTTGCACTTAGTGGCACAAACTTAAAAAAATACAAAAATAATCACCAACTTTGGGGTTTAGTTGCGGTCAGTGGCACATACCCCATATATCGCTAAGACCATCCACAATGGTGGTGTGCAAATGTGCAAATGTACATTTTTTAGATATTTTTTAGCTCCATTGGTTGTTTTTTGTGTGTGCAAATGTGCACATTTGAGCATGTGATGTGCAAATTTGAGCACACCATCTCCCCCATGTGCAAAAACTTTTACAAAAAGCAAGATAATTTCATTGGTTTTTTTTTTTATGATTTTATTTCCCTTTTTATTTTAAATGAATTGTATTTCAATGGTGTGTAAAAAATGTACATTTTACCAATGGAGCAAATTGCTAAAAAGTGATGTGTATTTTTACACATCTTGTGCAAATGTGTACATTTTGCACAAAACCATTGTGGATGGTCTAATGTGGGGGTGCTTACATGAAGTTTTTTTTAATTAAAAAGGTATATAGTGAGATATGAATTAGTGGGAATACTTACACAGATTTAAAAAAAAAAAAACTATAAGACATAAAAGATGTGTCCGAATTATGAAATTAGCTAGGTTCCATTTTTATTTTTTATTTCATGTAATTCCAAATCAAAGATAATTGTGACAAATATAACATTTGCAAATTAAAATAACTAGCTAGTACCAAATTTTAATTTGCAAATTAAATGTTATATTTGTCACAATTATCTTTGATTTGGAATTACATGAAATAAAATATAAAATTGGAAACTAGCTAGTTTCATAATTTGGGCACATCTTTTATGTCTTTTAATTTTAAAAAAAAATCATATAAGCATTCTCACTAATTCATATCTCGCTATGTCTTTTTAATTAAAAAAATTCCATGTAAGCACCCTCATTAGTCCACATTAGCGAGATAGGGGGTACATGCCACCGACCGTAACTAAACCCCAAAGTTGGTGATTATTTTTGTATTTTTTTAAGTTCGTGCCACTGAGTGCAACTATGTCTAAAGTTCGTATTATTTTATGCAATTTGCCCTACAAATAAAATACAAATTTTTGAAAACTTAAGTAACATATATTTTTAAATAAAATAAATAATATTCTTAAAATTGTAAACGGTTCAAGTACTTAGCAACATAGCAGAAGAATTTTAAATGCTTAGTTGATGCTGATGTTAAGTTGTTAACCCTTGTAATTTTGTATAAGGGTTAAGCATAAGACTTGAGATTAGAGAGTTGGTCACTTTGCTCAATGAATACAAATGTACAGTAATGAATGAATCGAATATGAATATGAATATATATATATACTAGGGTGGCAGACCCGTGCTACGCCCGGGGTAAGATTTTATATCAAATAAATGAGTTGATATTATAAGGTGAAAAACCAAATATTTTAACATGGGATATCAATCAGGTGAATAACCAAAAATTAACATGGCATAAATTTTATAATAAACAAAATATTTTAATTACTCGTTTTTATTAACATAAGTTACAATTGGTAAAATATTTAGATATATGCACTCTTTTAAACTTATAATATTATGTTTTAAAATTAAGCACATCGATTTTGCTTCAATCGAGAAGTTTCTTATATGGTGAAACTTTTATTGCATGTATTTTTTTTATTTAATGATAAATATTTTTATAGGAAGATATTTGAAAAAAAAATATTATATCAATTTTCAAAATAAAAAATACCATCTTAATTTATAACAATTCAAAAAGATAACAATGCACTATTTAAATATAATTAACTTTACTTGTAAGGAAGTTAAAGAAATGATAGCATAAAAACGGATTAATTTTACTATCGTGGCCCGAAGACTTTGGGGATGAAATTACTACTCGGAATCCAAATAAGTTGACATTTAATTATTTGTAATATGAAAAGAGAACCATTTATTTTTTGAATTTAAGGCATTAAATTTAATGCAAAAAATCAATTTAAAGTAATAAATAAACATGGGGAACATGAAAGATAGCTATTATTTTTTTAATTCAATAAAATATAAATTAAAATTTTAAATTGAGAAAAAAAAAGGATTTTAGGTATGCATTTATAAGATTGAACACAACTTTTCTATTATATATATATTATTATTATTATTATTATTATTATTATTATTACTATTATTATTATTATTATTATTATTATTATTATTATTACATATAGATATAGATTGTGTATAGATATTATAGACCGTATAGATCGGTAGATAGATGATATATATATATATATATATATAGAGATTTATAAATTATTTATCGGACTTGTATTTATAGACATGAATGAAATGATTAAATTAATATAATAGACTCCTTATAACATAAATGTCTTCTTTACAAATAAATGAACTTGGTTAAAGAATAAAAATTAATACATAAAATACTAATCTAAAAAATAAAATAAAAATTAATCCTCAAAAATTAAAAAAAAATTAAAAATAGTAGAAGTTGCATCATCCATGTACACAAATCAATGCTAATAAAAATCATAATAAATATTTCTATATATAAATTGAAAATGAATTAGAATCATACACTATATATATTTAAACCAAAATATATTAAAGTGTTTCCGAAATTGAATATGGAATGTTTATACAACAAATGGACTACAACAATATGCAAAAAAAATAAAGAATACGAATTAGAAAAATAACTATGATGTAGGTATACAAATTTTAATGATGATAAAATTAAACAATAAAAAAAATATATAAGCACATAAAATCCAATGTTAAATAATAGAGCAACAACAAATTGATTAATCAATGAATGAAAGATCAAAGAGGGAACAAAAAAATTCTTACGGGCCATCGAATGATCGAGGGAAGATATATATAATATAGCTCTCCCCAACTAATCTGCAAAATAAAAGATAAGAATAAAAATTAGAAAAATAAATATGATATAGGCATAAAATTTTGAATTGTGATTGATAAACAATAGAAAGAATATATCAACCTATCAAACCCAAATTACCCAATGCTACGTATATATGAGAAAGTGTAAGGATATATATAAAAAAAAGCAACAAACAAATGATTAATCAAATAATGAAAGACATCGCTGCGAATTTAAGAGTTTATGCGAGTTAGAATAGATTCTAAAACTGTGGGATACTTTTTATAAATTGTAAAACTGAAATAAGGGCATATTTTACCAAAACAGAATGTTTGAGAGTTTTTTTGTAGTTAGGCCTTCTTCTTCCTACCGCCCTACACAGCAACAGATCAAATCCGGCACGGCGATGCCTGGCGGCGCCGACAGATCATGCGACGGAGGAGGCGATGGTTGTGGGATCCCTACGCCTGGGCGCACATATGGGAGGCGGTAGGTGGCTCCGGTAGCGGTGGAGGAAGCCAGGCGCGGTGGCTCCGACGAATCGAATATGAAATTGGGCATATTCTATTTTGCATGCTTTTCTCAAAAAAAAATTGAATGGGATTGTAGATTACATGATTTAGAACACGATGAACCGGATTCAGAGCTTGGAGATTGGGCTTCAATGGTGGACGGAGCTTCCGAATGTTGAAAGGGTTTTTATAGTCGATCTTAAAATGAGAACGAAATATCAAATTGATTGCACCAATCTCTTCCTCTTCTTCTGGTGATCAATTTAGTGTATTCAATTGCAAGAAACGGTTGAAAAATAATCCCAAACGACACCAAATTCGATTTGGGGCAAAACGAACTTGGACGAAAACGGGGCTGAATTCGTTGATGATATCACAAACTAAACACGTTTTTGACATGTGGATGTTGAATCAAAGTTAATAAAGACGTTTTGGAGGTGAAACGTCACGAAATTAAAAACCACCATTGAAGGGTATGGTTTGAACTTTGAACGCGCATGGGAAGGAGGAGGAAGAAGGAAGGAGCGGTTCACTTGAACCGGTTCTCCATTTTATTTTATTTTTCTTGGTTTGGACCGGTTCAACCGGTTTAATAAACCAAATGCTTTTATTATTTTATTTTATTTTTATTATTATTTAAAAAAAAACACTAATTTAGAGATAGTAAAGACTCATGTGAAAGATGAAAAGAGAAGCCTTTATTATTATTTTTGAATTAAAGACAATCCTCCCAATGAAAAAATAAAGTTAACTTAATAAATAAACATAATTTTTTATATAATTGGAGAAATAATTGAATTGAAAATTAATTTAAATTGATAAAAAAAACGAACATTATATATTACATATATAAATTTAATGACCAAAAAATTAATAAAAGATGTAGCTATGAAGAAATCCTTTATTATTTTTTTGAATTAAAGACAATCCTTCTAATGAAAAAAATAAAGTTAAATTAATAATTAATAAATAAACATAATTTTTATATAATTGGATAAATAATTGAATTGACAATTTATTAATTAAATTGATAAAAAAAACGAACATTATATATTACATATATAAATTTAATGACCAAAAAATGAATAAAAGATGTTGTTATGAAAAAGTGGAAAATGAAAAAAAATATGTAGCTATGAAGATTTGAACCTTCAACCAAGAGGTAATCCCCAACAACTATAACCATTGAGCTAAAGAAAGCAAGTTGATTCAAATTGAATAAGAAAAGAAAAATAGTGTAAATTTTCATGTACTTAATAGTAGCAATAAATGACTCTTGAACACAACTTTTTATGTTTTATAGATATTTTTAAATTAAACCTTATACTCCGCATATTAGGTATTTCAATAAAAGTCGAACAAAAATCAATAACCTCTCTCTATATACATGCGAAATATTAAAAAAAACACTTAGTTATACTAAATTGAATATCTAATTAAAATTTATATTATAAAACCAAAATCAGAGTGCAAAGGTTTCCTCACACTTGACGTCGATTGACCATCAAGTGCAAAGGCATAAGGGAGCTTGATTGCAAGACCCACTCGTCGAGCAGGGACGAAAGTCAGCCTTAGTGATCTGACAACGCCAAATGGAAGAACAATTGTTCAATGATAAAAGTTACTCTAGGGATAACGTGCTTATCTTTCCAAAGAAATAACATCGACAGGAAGGTTTAGCACCTCAATGTCAGCTCTTTGACGCATTGAGTTGTATGTTCCAAGGGTATTTAAACCATAAGAGATTTAAAAAAAAAAAAGGGAATAATTGAAAGAATGGAAGAGGGCGACATATTCTGCTGCCATCACATTCATACGTTGGTGGCATCTTTTTTTTTAATTGAGAAATTTCCACAAAAAGGGAAAAGCCAAAAAAAAAGGAGGTGTTTGACTTTGACCCCTCCTTTACTCATGATCCCCCCCCCAATAGTCATTGATAGAAGGGCTTTGTTTATACAGTACTACAGTGTTTCTTCGAGCTCTGGGTCTAAACTCTAAACTATAAGTCGAGGCACTATTTTGCATTATTTCATTTTATATTACTATTAAGATTATTCATCACAGTTAAATAATTCACCTACTCTTGTTAAATGCTAGGGATAATTACCTGTTGGGTAGTTGCAGCAGTGGTTGATATATCTAGCTTGTCTAAATGCAATTTAACATCTTAGTTTTTCAATAGTTAATTCAAAGTCAAGAGAAATTGTCCCAAATCAGATTGCTTTTGGATCATCTTATTTTTACGGAGTATATTATAAGGTTGAAGTTTAATAATCTCTTGTAATTCGATCTTTTATTTTATGTCCAAGTCAATGTGAGGTCTCAACAAATCTTGACTCTATGACATTTTTTGTATTTTGAAATCCTTTTCAAGGTCTTCATTGACTATAATGTTGGTTTGTTTAATTGTTGTTGTGATATGTTGTGTTTGTAAAAATATAAAAAATGCTAGAGTAACATTTTTTATATATATAAAAGTAAGAATTCGAGATTAGACAGACCTGAATCTCGATAGATCGATAAGTCGACACACAAAAGACCGTCAAACATATATACTCCGTACAACATATCACAGGAAAATGTGCAATGACACAGGTAGCACGCACCTAACAAAGACAAGTCAAAGCAGATCTAAAACTAACAAGATGGGAACGTAGACCAAGGATGAAGTCAAGCGAGCACCTTTGTGAAATAGCACCGTTGGTCAACGATACATCAGGAATCCTTATGAGCAGTGAAGACGAACCTACAGGAAACATCATCTCGTACAAGGAGTCACCTCATACACATTACCATTACCGGCCAGTCCCTACTCCGAACGTCAAAACCCCAACGAAGAAAACCAAAGCAAAGTTGCACAACGCCCGATCAAAACGCACCAAGTTATTACTGCTATTAATATAATGATTACTATTCTTAATTTTATTCCTCACTCAAGCCCTATCGGGCTTTAGAAATGTGAAGGAGTTTTTTTCAGACCCTTATGAGGATTATTCTAACCCTTTTGGGATTTTGTTCAAACCCATTAGGGGATTTGTTCAAATGAAAATATGTATATCTCTACAAGAAAAGAACTTTGATCAATATTGGTATTATTTTTAATCTGCAGGCCTTGGTGTGCAAGGTTTAACAAGTTAACCTTCCATGCCAAGGTATGCCGACAGCCAGGTTATCGAAGCAGTGGAGGCAACACGCTCGGAGAAGCCCACAAGCAGGAAGGAAGCGAGTGGCCACCACCGACAACCATCATCGACGAACAGGAGCCAGGTGAGCAGCGCGCGAAAACGATGAAGTGGCCCCACCACACCCACACCGTTGAGCCGACAATCACCCTAGAAGTAGAGCAGACATCGGTTGGCCGGATATCGAGCCCGGCCCAACGAAGACCAGGACAACAAACCCTCAAACTGAATACCTCGGGACCAATAAGGGGTAGTACAAGAATATTCACCTGTTGTCCATCGACTATTCCTTTCGGCCTGATCTTAGTCCCTAACTCACCCTTCGTACCTCGACTACATGGGAATAGGTCCTTCTTTATCGGAATGGAGACTTTTGGAGAAGGCGATTAGGAGGACAATCCGAAAAATAAGGTTGGGAGGTTTTAATTTGGTCAAGAGCTGGATTGATTTGGAGAGGATGACAATAAGCGAGTAGAAATAAGGGATTTCAGGAAGATTTTGGGATTTTTATTGTTGGCCAAGTATTGAGAAAAGGCTCTGTCTTCTCTCTTTTTTTTTTTTTTTTGGATTTAAAGTTGTGTCTTCTCTCTAAAAACAGGTTCCTTAACACTAAAATGTTAAATGTTAGAAGGACATGTTTTGTTTAACAGAGTGACTATAAAATTGTTTTAAAAATTTTACTGTAATATTTTACGGAGTGCCTAAACAACAACCGACATGGTTTAATTATGTGAAATTAATGGAGTACTAGCCAAAGTAAAGTGAATACTGTCACGTAATTTAATCTAAAATAAATTGCATCTGTCAAATCGTTACGTACCACAAATATGAGGCAGTCTTGTCAATTCAAAGGCTGTACGGATAGAATCTTTAGCAAATGCAATCACTCTTTAAAATCAACACCTAAATAACTTCAACTGAACCGTCCTTAAATTAAGTCACATACTCACATAACCACTCAATAGTTACATTTATTTCAACTTTAGATTAGGTTGATATGTTTCAAGTCTTATTAGCTTGGCTGGTAAGGATGACATAAATCATGAGTTCGAATTCCCCTCTTTCGTATTGTAATGGCTTAAGTGCCTACCTATGAACCCCAAAAAAAAGATTAGGTTGCTATAGGAAAAAAGATGTTTTATTGTTAGTTTTTAGCTTATTTAATCCGGATTTAAACCTAACCTGTTATTTTAGATTGTGGTTCTTGTTAAGTTTATTTTAGATTATGATTCTTATTGAGTAAAATATGTCATGTTAGATATTTTAGTGTTTATTTTACAAAATTACCTTTATAATTAGGAAAATTTGACAAAAATAATACTAAGTATCAACTTTTGGCCAAAAATAATACGAACTTTGAAATTGACCGTTTCATATACGAACTATCGCCCTATTAACCGAAAATAATACATATGTGTATTCCGGTGAACTTTCCGACCAAATACGCCACGTGGACGTCGGAAAACACACATGGCACAAATTTTTGCCACGTTACCAAACTTGTAAGTAGACCTGTCAAATGGGTCATTCCGGTCGGGTCACTCCGGGTCTCGGGTAAAACGGGTTTCGGGCTTTTCGGGTTGACTAGAACCCGGGTTTGACCAGGTTTCGGGCGGGTTCGGGTCGATTTCGGGTTTGTCAATTTTTTCTTTTTTAAATTAAAAAAATCATAATTTGATAATTTTGCGATAAATTTTAATTAAATATAAATTTTTTTAATTATATTTAATTATAAATCAACCAGGTCAATCGGGTAAATCGGGTCAAAATTATCGGGTCAATCGGGTCACCGGGTCGAAACCCAGATTACCCGGAAAATTTCCGGGTTTTCGAGTTCGAGTCGAAAAAAATTTATGGGTCAAAATTTCCGGGTCTTGACCCAAAAAATTTCGGCCGGTCGGGTCGGGTCACCGGGTCGGGTTGTGTTTTGACAGGTCTACTTGTAAGTTATGTCATGTCATAAATTTATTTTTCAGTTTTTTTTTAAAAAAAGAAAAATTTAACAAATAGGCAAATAGCTACCGTACCTTTCGAAACAATGGAGGAGAGAACGAGCAGATAACATTGAGAAGAAAGTGAAGACGCCCACCCTCGATTCCATTGTTTCGAAAGGTACGGTAGCTACTTGCCTATTTGTTTATTTTTTTATTTTATTTTTTAAAAAAAAAAACTGAAAAAAAAAATTTATAACATGGCATAACTTACAAGTTTGGTGACGTGGCAAAAATTTATGTCATGTGTGTTTTCCGGCGTCCACGTGGCGTATTTGGTTGGAAAGTTCACCGGAATACACATATGTATTATTTTCGGTTAATAAGGCGATAGTTCGTATATGAAACTGTCAATTTCAAAGTTCGTATTATTTTTGGCCAAAAGTTGATACTTGGTATTATTTTTGTCCATTTTTCCTTATAATTATTAGTAGATAGTTAGTTATAGTTTTCAATAAAATGAAAAAAAGAGTAAAATAATAAACGAGTTTACAATGATATACTCCCTCCGTTAATTAAAATTTGGTGTTTCAATATTCACGCACGCTTTTGTAGGTGTTAAAAACGATATAAAATATTAATTTTTTTAATAATTTTTTTATAATAATTTCATACTTATTACTAGTAAGTATGAATTTATAAAAACAAATGTTAAAAAATATTACTACCTCCGTCCAAAAATACATTGTCTTTACTATTCAAGCACGCTTTTTTAAGAAGGTAAAAACTATATAAAATATTAACTTTTTTATTAATTTTTTTTAATAATTACAAACTTATTGATAATAAATTTGTAATTATTAAAAAAAAATAATAAAAAAGTTAATATTTTATATAGTTTTTAACTCCTAAAAAAACGTGCATGAATAGTAAAAGTCTGTATTTTTGGACGGAGGGATTAATATTTTATATATTTTTTTGTATTATAAAAAAGCATACATGAATAGTAACCAATAAGTTTTAATTAACAGATGGAGTATTTGCCAGTCTCTTTTAAAATTGTACAAATTGTTAAAATGACTTAATTTGATCAACAGATCGAGAGAGCGAGTGAGTATGATTACATTATTTAAAGATGAAAGTTACATGTATCAATTAAACTTAATTATAAATTAAATTAATAAACGAGTCCAGTGTAATATAACGTTTATTTTTTTTTAAACTTATAAAATATACTGTACTTTATAATTATTGATATAACAAGTGTTGATAAGCTAAAAATAAACAATAAACTCGCGAGTATAAGCTAGGAGGAATAAATTTAACATGGGTCTACAATTGTCCATATCAACCAATATAATATTTGGACATTAAATGTACTTTATATGATTTGTTGTTATGGAAGTATGAGGCAAAGGTGTGAGAGAAGATAAATAGCATTACCCACATCTTTATGATTGCAAAGGGGCCGACCTCAATAAAGACAAGGTTAATTTTTTTGACTTTCATCACACCATTCATTTCCTTTTCCCCCAATCTTTTACACATCTTTATACGGTAAAAAAAAAAAGAAATTACGGCAAGCTTTGGAACAAATCATCAATTAAGTACACCTTTAGTCAATCAATCTCCTAATCTCTTTTTCAAGTCTTACATGATAATGCAATCAAGTTGAAAAATGACTACACTTTTGAGAAAAATTATCCTTTTTACAAAAAAAAAAAAAAAAAACTGAAAATATAGTCATTCTTTTTTTTTTTCTTAATGGAAAGAGAAGGATTATCTTACACACACCAATCACCAGTATAGTCATTCTTAAAAATATTTCCATAGTAATTGTTTATTTAGAAAATATTTCCTGAATTGAGATTTCATGTTAGAAAAACTGAAAAACCCAAAAAATAATACTCCATCCGTTCGGCAAATTATGTTATTTACCTTTCACGCACGTTTCTTTAAAATGATAAAAACTATATAAAATATTTATTTTTTAATAAATTTTTTTAACAAGTTTGTACTTATTAATAATAACTACTCCATTCGTTAATTAAAACTTGACGTTTTACTATTCACGCACGCTTTTTGAGGTGTTAAAAACTATATGAAATATTAACTTTTTTAAAATATTTTTTAAACAATTTCATACTTGTTACTATTAATTATGAATTTATAAATTTTTTTTAAAAAAAGTTAATATTTCATATAGTTTTTATCATTATAAGAAAACGTACATGAATAGTAAACGACAAGTTTTAATTAACAGGTGGAGTATGAAATTATTAAAAAATAGATATTTTACATATTTTTTATCTCCTAAAAAAACGTGCGTGAATAGTAAAGCGTCATGTTGGGAGTATTATGTCATTTGAATTTTTAACATGATTCTTAAAAAATTATTTTTTTATAAAATATTTTATAAATTTTTTAATAAATATAAAATTATTTTAAAACATTAATAGATAATTTATTATTTTATAAAGTTTTTAGTATAAAAAACATTATAAAAAATAAAGTGATATATATATTTCGAGATGGATCTATCTTTTTTTATCATTTCTAAATTTTGGAAACTTTTGGTCCATAATCACTACATTTGAGGTTCACTACCAAAAAAAAAAACTACATTTGAGGTTTTTTGTCCGGTGTATTTAACATTTTGGGTTTTTTTTTAATTGGGTGTCACGAGTTTCTATTTCACATTTGAGTAAATTACATAAAACTACTCATAGATTATAAAACACGTATAAAAATCACCATTTATGACCCCAAAAAATGGACAATAACAATCCAAGATAGGGAAAAAAAAGAAGTAAAAATTTAGTAACAAAATGGGTTTGATTAACTTCTGAAACGTACACAGCCAAATTGAATTGAAAATCAACAAATTATCTAGATTGAGCATGTTCATCATGATCATGCTCATGTTCATGTGAATCATCCATCTCATTTTCATCATCTTCTTCTTCGGGCTCTTCCTCCTTAACACCCACCGGCTCCGGCGCCTCCGCCGCAGCTGAACCATGCGGCTGAGCCGGCCCATCGCCGCCTTCTGCGTGGGCGACGCGGCTCCGCGGAGGCGGCATCAGCGCATCATCGGGCGGCGGGGGACGGTAGCGGCGCAGCGGCGGCGGAGGATCGACGTGTCCGTCGATGCAGGACGAGCACTTACTCTCCAACCAAGCTTCGACATCGAAATGGCCGTACCCCATCACGCTTCGTCCGGCGCAGATCCTACCGATCATCCCGGCCACCACTCCCAGCACGGCGATCACCGCCAGCACCGCAATCACGGGGCCAACCGATCCGTGCGCCCCCTCCGACGAGTAAGCTTGCTGGACCACCTCCAGCACCGGCGACGGCGGAGGAGGTGGAGCAAGCAGCGGTTGGTATTGTACCGCCGTTTCGGCCGGAGTCGCCATGGATTCAACAACAGCCGCGGAAATTTAAAGGCTCGGACTTTGATTCGGAATTAGGGCAATTGGAGTGTGCACTCATCAAAGAAAGGGAAAGTAGAAAAGAAAAAGAAAACCAAATCACTAGTGGAGGAAGAAATAAAAACCTCACCTTTTGTTCTGAGCCTTGGAAATTTGGGGCAAATTTCAGATAGTGAAGGAAAAGGGCAAAGAGGAAGAAGAAAAGCAGCAATGTCCAACTGTGCCTTTTATGATGAAATAGGAAAAAGAAAGCAATTTTTGGGAAGAAAAAATTGATGGGTAAAGTTGAGAAAGAGGAAAGAAATTGTCTTTTTAGGGCTAGATTGGAAATTGAGGGTTTTGGGTGGGTACAGAGATACAAGAAAATGTGTGTTGCCTTTCTCAGTGTCCAAGAAGAACAACGCCACACTTGTCTGCTCTCTCTGTATGTTTGTCTGTTAGGTTTAAATAACGTTGAAATCTCGGTTTAAAGATCTCATCTTTATCCAAGTACAGGCCAAACAAACCCAAACCCATATTAGACAATGCAGATTTGTCCAAATCTAGATGACCGTTTGTTTGACGCAATGTGTTGATTGTTTACGAAACAAACCCGAACCCATAGATAGAGAACTGATGCTAGAAACTTTATTAAGGATGCATACCATATCTCCAAAGGGGAGGCCCTTTTACACACTATATGAATCCTGAGTTATTTGACTGTCACTGAGTTACAAAAGGAACTAAACAAAGAAGGGTTGAACGAGCCCTCAAAATTGGGGGAGGAAGAGGAGATTATTGACAAACAATTAACAAACATGTAGGTTTTACCATTCAAATGTACTGTGTTGAAGGGTTTAATCTATACCACAACCAGCAGCAGCCGCGGGAGAACGTAATGGCCTCCCACGCCCCATTGTAAAGCCTCGCGTTCCATCTGGCATTCGCGGCCCCTTGTTCATCTGCTTTGCCAAGATATCACACTGTATGGTGAGATTGCTTGGTAGAGAAGTTGAAGTTAGCAGGCCTCGCTCCCGCCCTTTGGTTTTCCCGCGCCCTCTAGGTGATCCTTTCTTCTGCCCCGGCGAGTTCTCCTCACCCTACCAAGCATTGGTAACAAAATGTGGATTGTTAAAATGTATTACCAAGCCCAAATCACATTGATCAAGATTTCGTCGAAGACAATCAGAAGAAACAGGTGGTTGTAGTAGGCAAAAGACATGGACACTCACATTAGATTCGACAGCCAGTTCTGTTGCGCTTGGGGAAGAATCTTCTGGTAATTGATCAGTTGGTGTCCGTTCTTCGTCATCAGCAAATGGATCAAAGTCGGATTTCCTTATCTTAAGGATGGACTTTGGCTGGACATTATTCAATATCACAAATCAATCAGAAGAGTTGAAATGAAAAGGAAAAAGAAAAGGAGATAGTGTCTAAATGAAGCCTACCGAGCATCTCATTAGCACCCTAACTCGTAAACCTTTTCTCCAGTTTCTTTCATCACTCAGTTGCTCAGCCTGATAGGAGATGAGCAATAGAATACGAACACTTCAGATTTATGCGCAATAAACTTAGATAACAAGAAAGGAAGCAGAGAAATTGATCACGTACTGCTCTTTCAGCTACATTGGCAGTATCATACTCCACGAGAGCATGAAGCTTACAACAAAACAAATAAGGTCAATAAGAAATGAACAACAATCCTGAAACTTAATGAAATCTAGTTGAAGTGTCTATAACCTTGTTGCTGAGTATAACATCAGTCTTTGAGCGAGATACGTTAGCTTCAGGGGGATGGCAGAGTCGGATGGCCTTCACACTTTGTTTATTAATATAAAAAATATATGAGTTTGATGTCAAAAGTTTGAGCTGCAACTGCTAAGTGGTAACAATGTAAAGGGAACAGGATCTGACCTTCCAACTCGGCTAAAAATCTTCTCAAGGTTCTGATACGAGTGATCCTCCGGTAAGTTTTCAGCCACCACTGTCCTGCACTGCAGTAATCAACACTCTCAGTTACTGTCAAGAGCATTGAAAACCACCTTATACTATACAAAGATGATGATTCTTACTTGCAAGTCTTCCTTGTAGCTCTCGGTAAATGGGATTCTTCTCTTGACCTTCTTGGAGTCATTGCTCAAAACCTTCCACAAATGTGCAGTTAGTTAGAGGATCATTATTATATATTTATCATCAAATGCATGCCAAAACAGCTTACTTACGAGCTTTGAAGATGAACGAATTGCTTGGACAACCAGATTAGGGTTGTTATTGATCAGGGCTTTGATTTTCTTCATAGATGCAATTGATGCCACCAGAACTGAAAATCACAAATATTGCTTTCAGGGAAATGTGTCCAGAGTTTGATTAAAGTTTCAATCCACATATGAACTATAGGAAAACTCACCATAGCCTTCAGGATCTTTGGCTACATGTTTCGCCATAGCATCATTTGCTAGCAAACTCAAATCACTAAACAGATACTCCACCTGTCACATAGCCATACTTCAAAATGACACACCGAGCAATCAATGATAATCTTTAAATGAACCAGCATAGGAGGTAAATTTAAATTGCATTTTTAGACCATGTATCATCAGTGGATTTTTCTCCTAAAAGATTCACTACCATCTTTCAATCAATTTGACACATTCATAAGGAAGGTTGAATCACATAAACACCATCTCCAAAAGGGTTAATCAATCATCAGCACATAAATTCAAATGATAAGCAGAAAACAACAATCTTGAATGTTAAGTGCGAACAAATGCAGAAAATAATGTGCATAAAAGATCAACAAACACCGAAAAACATCATTCCATTACATCATTTACAAATAAAATCACCTGAAATAACAAATGGTGTGGATGAATTTGGGGTGGAGGAATAGAAAACAAAACCTGTTTGGTGATCCTCTGCTGAAGATCGTCAGTGAGGCAATTCTTCGAACAGGTGGGGAGCGAGACGTTGGAAGCGGGGCACAAACTGTAAGGCTCCTGATCGCTGCCCACGTAGAACCAATCAGACCCAACAACACTCCCATCAAGAAACTGGAAATAAGGGTAGAAATAACCCGACATGGGCATCTGGGTCTGGGATCTGGGCACGAACTCGGGCGCATGGGCGTTGAATTTGAAAGCGGCGACGGAGGCGCTGGAAGTGCTCCTGCTGAACTCCAATTTCTCCGGGTTCTCCTGAACAACCACCTTCTCCTCAGGGTTTGCTTGGGCCATTTGATGCACAGATTTTTGGGTTTGCCCCCTCGCCCCCAATTTCCTATTCCCCTTCCAGAAGAAGATGAATCTATTCTGTTACGCTCTCAAATTCAAATAATAGGGTCATTAATTTGGGTGTCAATCCCCAAAAGCACACAACGATTTTTTCTCTCGAATCTTTCTAATAAGAGGAAATTGGGCGATTGCGTTTGGCTGGTTTAGGTAATTTCTTCCGTTTTTTGGATGGGTAGTAAAACTGGGTGAGGAGCGGGTATGATGGGGAATCGCCCTGAAGATTAGTAACTGTCATCTTTTCTTCGAACAGATCCACGTTTCCCGCCCATTCTCCCCCCAACTGTCCCCGCGCTTCTCTCTCCCTCTCTCCCATACAGTTTTTTTCCCCTTAATGGAACATAAAAAAAAAATTATTGCAATATCAAATAGTACTCAAGTTTTCATAACTGTCACATAAAGGCAAGTTTTATGAAATTATAAAAAAAAATTAATATTTTTTATATACAATTTTTAATTCCTTAAAAAATACTAGGTCAAAAGTAAAAAAATGCGTATTCTTAGAACAATATATCAAAAAGTAAAAAGGCAGGGATTATTCAAAAAAAAATTATATAGTTTGGATGGCATTTGATGTGTAGTTAGTGATGAATTCACAGGGATTGCTATTTTTGAAAATGAAGTTCTTAGAAATTGTCATTCCATTTTCTCTTCGCCCTTGACAGTCACAATTTTGTAGAGGTATATATTTCTCGAATAGATAAGCTGTTCAGATCCCCAAGTTCCTACCAGAAGCAATGCTTTCATGACTGAACCAAACATATTAGGGAGAAAATGAGACAAAGACAGCAAATAAAATGACAGCAAATAAACGAGTCTCAAATAGGGATTCCTCTCCAGTGCTACCAAAAATGTTAATTGCAACAAAAGAAAATTGTCATTTTTAAACATAATGTCAATAGGAGGGCAAGCAGACACTAACAGATGGAGATCATCACACTTTCAGTCTCCTAAGATTCAGTCTCTTTTTTATGGGCAGTAGAACCAGCAGCTGAGTTTCCATCATCGGTTTTTTCAGCTCCATAGCTTGGGGGCTGTCCCGGTGCAGCAGGAGGGTATGCCCCCTGGTAGTAGTTGGCTTGAGGAGGATAAGCGTTTTGGCCGTAGTAAGGGTAGGATGCTTGAGCTCCTTGCTGCTGTTCATAACCTGTCTGGGGATAGCCAGCTTGATTGTACGAGGGTGGTGGGGCTCCATATCCCGGGTAAGTCCCATAGCCATTGGTAGGAGCAGCTGTTGCTGGCTGAGAATAGCCTGTTGCATATGCTTGTGATGTCCCTGAGTCGGGATTGGTTGATCCAGCTGGTGCACCGTATCCAGGCTGGGCTGTTTGAGCTGTGGCTGTTGCATCTGGTTGGGAAGATGCAGGAGGTGGTTGGCCATATGCTGAATTCGGATCTGCATACTGCTGCTGTTGTTCGGATCCTGTTGGTGGAGGCTGAGTAGAGGGGTCTTGCCCATAAGATGGCGGTTGCTGGGCATATCCTTGGTTATAGTTGTAGGCAGAGCTAGGTGGTGCCTGGCCGTAATTATAGCCACCACTGGGAGGAGTTGATGTTAGCTGACCGGGCTGTTGACCGTAAGCATTATACCCCATATCCTGTTGAGGTTGGGGAGGCACAGTTGAAGAGTTACTCTGATCCCAGCTAGCTTGTTGGGGAGGGTAGCCTCCATAGTAAGGTGGTGGAGGTGGCATGGCGTAGCCGCCCTGGTTACCATACCCATACCCACCTTGCTGCTGCTGCTGCTGGTGAGCAGGCGCTTGTCCTTGTGGAGCCCAACCACCACTAGGTGGATATGCAGCTTGTGAGTAACCAGCAGAGCCAGAATAAGACCTTGGGCGATTCTGAGGTGTCAAAAATGAAATAACCCATGGGTGAGAATGTTTCAGATAAGTTATGAGCAATCCTTATCACTGACTCGCAAATCACATGTTGCCTAATAGACACCCTAATATGGAGAGCAACTATCAAGTACGGAGTATAATTTAAATGGAACTCACCCCACTCATAACATCATTGATCAATTCTTTAGCAGCATCTATCTGTTCTTGAGTTCCACTGATATAAACTGATCTCTCCGGCGAAGTATCACCTGGAGGAGGGTGAAGGGGAACAACCTGCAAGAGAAGCACATAAAATGAAACACATACAAAAGTTCATCATGTGCAAAAACTTCTGGAGAATGGCAGAAACATCAAAGATACGCTACTGAACTGAAATGACTAGTGAATATTGTGCACAATCCCGAAGTTGGCAAACTGACAACTGAAAAATATGTGCATTACAGCTACTGACCTGAATACGTGCTCCAGATTTGGTTTGCATGCTTTTAATAGTTTCACCTCCTTTACCAATGATCATAGCAACCTGCAAAGGCAAGATTCAAGGTTCTGCTTTCGGTTTGTCCTTCCACTTAGCAGAAGGTTACAATATTATATGTACCTTTTCATTAGGAACTTTCATTACAAATTGTTCAGCTCCAGGTTGCCCTGGATTCATAGAGCGATTTCCGGATGGACCACCAGAGGCTGCTGCATCAGTCTGCTCATAACATATAGAGACAGTCACAATATTTGAGCTAAATGACATTTATCAACAAAATAATAGACTTATTAAGGCCACTCACCTCCGCAATCACTTCATTGATTTGTTGTTCAGCTCTGCTGATTTGATCTGCCGTCCCCACCAACTCAACATCCCTCATTCCTGAAGATAGATCAGCATCAGCATCCCTGGTTATCTGGATTTTTGCACCTGAGCGGAGCTGAAGGGTTTTTATCATTTCTCCACCTCTACCGATGATGACCCCAACCTGTATGCAAGCAAAAATCAAGACAAGGACCAGAAAAGCAGATAACAGCATATTAAAATAAATTAACAAAGAGAGTAAGAAGAAGGCAAGTAAATCTAACCTTTCCATTAGGTATGCGGATTTTCTTGCTTGTCCCTTGTGAACCATTGTATTGACCTGCTTGAGCAGTAAAGACTGAAACACATCCAAGAAAATTCACACGGGCAGATGTTTATTATATTAGCATGCAAACAGAAAACAAAATTGTGTGTTTTCCCAATTTGAAGAAAATACAAGTATACAAGCATAATATTCAAGCCAAGGAACAAAGACAACAGCATAGAAAAGCATGCATCTTGATTCTTAAAGATGGAAGTTCAAGAAAGAAACAAGAAGCTTCGCGACAAACAAAATTTATTATGGCTTGGGGAACTTTTCCCAGGGAGCACACCAAAGAACAGTTCGGCGAAGCTTTATTTCGAAAGATCAGCCCTTCTTATGCTTACTCGGAAGAGCTCCAGCTTTAGAAAAGTATAGTGCAAAGGGAGAATGGGAGCACAACAATCTTAGATGCACCAAGAATAAGTTAGAAAGCCAAAAAAAGTGGCATGCCCATCAAAAATGCTTTTGCCCAATTATGTGACTCACTTCCTCCGTTGCAATTAAGCTAATGTGTTTTGAATGTGAACTCCACTCAAACAGCAACACTGCACCCAGTTTTTCAATTTATTTCATCAGTGATGATGCCAAGAAAATACAATCTAGCAATTATCAAGTGGCAAACTGTATACCAGATGGTGCCCATCTAAACCAGCGGATCTACAGGAATTCCATATAAATCTACTGGATAATATTCACAAGCGTACCCTAGACGGACAAGATATTTGTCATTGCAAGTGAACAACACATCTGAATCGCCTAATTTCCCCAAAAGGCACATCGAACCAAACGTACATCTCCGGATCGAAATTCATTCTTCGAAGCTTCATTCTATTAGAAGAAACCCCCTACCTTACCACATATACAGGAAATTACGCAACACAACGAACAAGACAGTAAAACCCTAACTTTTCGCCGTCGCTAAAGCAAAACGATTCATTCAGCAATAAAACCTTCATAGAAAGAAAGATCAGTGAATCTACCAGGGTAAGAGGACTGGCTGGAGGTGGAATTAGAGGAGGCGCCGTCGGAAGGGGCGACGGCGGTGGGAGAATCGAATCGGGGGCGCTTGGCCTCGAAACCGGAGTTGAGTCGGGCAGCGACTTCCATGGCCTTCTGCTTTGCGAGCTCGAAGTCATCGGCAATCTTCCTCTTAGTGCTCTCGGAATATAGGGTTTGCTCTTGCGCAGCACCTTCCATGGCTGTGCTCGATTCGTCCTTTGGAGGCCAAAACCTTCTCTCTTCCAGTAGAAAAACCCTAGGTGATGTAAGGTCGAAGAAAGACGATAGGTTTTAAAGGGTCACTTGGCTGCCGTACGATACGGCGTATGTGGATACGCCTTTAAACGGTACGTTTAGTGTAACTTTTCAACATTACATTACATATACTAGGGATGGCAATGGGTCGGGCGATGGGTGGATGATCTACTTCCGTCACCCGACCCACCATCCAAAATCCTTCACTCTATCCGACCCATCACCCACCAAATATTTCGCCCACTCCGTCCACCCATCACCCACCGGGTGATCGGGTGATAATTCGGGTGAAATACAAGACATCAAATTCATCAAATTTTTTTTATTGAAAAACATACGTTGAACACATCGACGAATAAACAAGTATCAAATATAGTCAAATATGCAATGTCAAGCTAGAAGTTTTAGAAATAAAAAGACATTACAAAAATTACGAAATAAAAAGAAGAGAAAACATAGTCTTCAACAACAAAAACTTCAAGCTATAAATAGTTTGACATGCATCTTGAATTAGAATTTAGGGGGTATATTGGTAATTTCACATATAAAATATAATTCGGGTGATGGGTCGGGTGACGGGTGGAGAATATCTTCACCTGAATCCGACCCGACCCATCACCCATTTAATATCCGCTTTATTTCGGATTTTCACCCACTTTTTCGGGTCGGGTGAGACGGATATCCATCGAGTGCGGGTGAAATTGTCATCCCTAATGGTAATATAATTTTTTGAATGTGAATATCTATAAGAATTTTTTTATTTTTTACCGTAGGCAAAATATCAGGGGATTTCATACTCACCCTTTCCGCTTTACCCGTCTCATCAAATACAAAGATGATCGCTCCATCATGTACCCCCCATTTGGTAATCCATTTACCTGGAGAAACATAGCCAAATCAATATTCTTGAAAAACTTGACAGCGTCTTAGTCCACCATTCTATTCTACGTAAATTTTCTAACCTAATAACTAAAAAGGGTGTTTTCTCCTCGTCCGTAAGGATGCTTTCGGGTAGGTTCTCCATCCGAATTATTACCTAATTAAAAAAAAAAAAAGTGGAGCCCTCTTCTCTTCGATATTAATGTAATAAATTAATTTGAATGGTTTTCACGTCCGGTCCGGTACGAACGTTTCCAGTACAAAATGATTGAGAGCATAGCCTCTGGCAATTATTTTCTTCTCCATTAGAGTTTTTGAAGCTCAGAGATCGGAAGAGGTAACCTCCTTTACTTTCTTCTCCATTAGATTTCTTTTTTTTTAGGTTCATACATTTGGTAAAAGCACTGTATTTTTGTTTGTTTGTAGATACTCCGTAATTTTTACATGTCATATTTAACAATTAAATTAGTATGGCTAGCTTGTCAGTAAAATTAATTAGAAATTTCTAAATGTAACAACAAGAATCATATATAGGCAGAACTAAACCAAAAAAATAAATAAATGTTTGAGCATGATAGAAATTGTTCTGATTAAATTAGTTTAGTTTTCATAAAGTTCATGGATTCCAATTGTGTTATGCCACTTATTCATAAATTAATTCGATCTATTCTCATCAAATACGGAGTATTATCTACTTTCATAAAGTTCATCGATCTTCCATGTATGCAAATTCAATTAATTATTATTTGAATTTTTCTTTTCGCTCAAACGTTTTTATAGATATAGTACGTATGTACTGTCTATTACAATAATAAAGAGAAATTTGGCTTTACTTGTGGTGTTCAAGCAGGAGGGAATCAAACAGCGGATATGGATTCCATTGTGAATCTCATGGTTGGGGAAATCGGGGGGCTACTAAAGCAAGAAGCAGAGTTGTTGCTTGGTGTCGAAGATGAGATTAAAAGCATGCAAGCAGAGTTGAAGATGATGAACGGATTTCTCAATGACATTGAAGCCCTAGATGAACAATCGGGCAATGAACAACTTCAAGAAACCGCAAGACAGATAAGGAAGATTGCTTATGAGGCTGAAGATGTCATTGATGACTATATCCTACGGGGGATTAATCCAGTTGAAACCAGGAAAGGCTTCTTCAAAAGATATCTAAGCTTTTGTGAATGCCTTGTAAACACCCACAAAGCAGGCGTGGAGATTGAAGTCATCAAAAAGAAGATAATCCAAACCATGGAGAGGCTAAAAAGATATCGAGTTGAAAGTGGGTTAACAACAGATGTAGGGAAGGGGACGAGGCAAACCATGGTTTGGAGACCAGCTGTATATGCACATACTAATGAGGACCATGTGGTTGGCATTAAGGAAGATATCAAAAGGTTGGTTGACTTGCTCACTACAAAATCAAATGAGACTGAGATTCAGGTGTTGTCGATTGTGGGAATGGGTGGTTCTGGAAAAACCACTCTTGTTAGAAAGCTTTTCAACCACGAAAGCGTCAAACAATGTTTTGACACCATGACATGGGTGTCGGTTTCGAAAGAATGGGTTGTTCAAACTGGCTTACTTTATATATTGAAGAAAACCAGTGGAGTGAATGTGCCATCAGATGAGGCACAAGGTACTCAAGAAGTCGGGGAAAAGATTCACGAATATCTTCAGAAAAGAAAATATTTGATTGTCCTTGATGATGTGTGGACAAATCAGGCATTGGAAAAGATCCTTACGACATTACCCATGGGAAATAACGGAAGCAAAGTCATAGTCACAACTCGATCTAGCGATGTAGTCGGAGATCCAAATTTGAAAGTACACATCCATAATCCAAGGGAGCTCACCGCGGAGGAGAGTTGGGAGCTATTTAGGAAGATAGCTTTTAAGGATGCAGAGGATGCTGAATTAAAGGAGGTAGGGGAAGAGATGTTGAAGAAATGTAAAGGGTTACCATTGGCAATTGTTGCACTAGCTGGAGTTCTTGCCAAAAAGAAAACTATTGAGGAATGGAAAAAGTTCAACGTGGCTATGAGCTCAAGGGTGATGGACGCAGGGAGGGGCACACAAACTTATGGGGCGGTAAAGGAAATGTTATCATTAAGTTATAAAGATTTGCCACGAGAATTGAAGCCATGGTTTCTTTATTTGGGTTTGTTTCCAGAGGATGCTGAGATTCCAATTGGGATGCTAATTAGAATGTGGATAGCAGAAGGCTTTATTTCTTCCAACAATCTCCATGAAGGAGAAACGCTAGAGGAATTGGCTCTGGGATACATGAACGAGTTGATTGTTCGTTGCGTGGTCCGTGTTGCACAAAGAAACTATGAAGGTAAAGCAAAGATCATTGAGATACATGATCTGATGAGGGATTTATGCATTAAGAAAGGCAAAGAACTAGATTTCTTTGAGACTGTTTCAACTGGATCCTCGAACCGGGATAGAAGAGTGTCACAAACACGCCGAACAAGTGTTCATTCTTATAATGACAAGTAAGATAGTTAATTTTTATTTGATTGTTACATATATTCTACTCCTTAAATTAGTTGGATTTTCATTTATATTTTTTTTTTTGTTTTTCCTCAAATGATTTTTTTTAACAAAACTATAACACAATCTATATTCTAATTAATTCAATTAAAGCACAAATGTTTATTTTCTAACCATCTATCTATATATATAGGGGCTTTCCGGTGAGGACATTCCTTACGGTGAAACGAGGGGAGAGTTCTGGATCATTGGATGTGAAAAAAATCAAGGGCTACAAATTAAACTAGAATTATTATTTAATTATTTAGAAAAGAAAATTAAAAAAAAAACTAACCGCTTCTTTGAAGAAAACCAAAAAATGCAGAAACAGTTACTTGGCTTGGGCAGACAAAATGCTTACTCCATCTTGAAATTTTATAGTCATTTGCTGTAATCACAATGGAATTTCATTCATTCTTGAAAGTTGGGAGACTCAATTGTACGTAATACACCCAAACCAATAAATTATTTTACCTAATATTTGTATTTAAGTAATGATGTATTCATATTTAAATTGTTTAATATTCATATTTAAAATGACAAGTATTTTCATTTAAATATGAATAACTAATTATATAAATATGAATAATTAAGTTGTTAAATAGGAATACTACTAATACAGTAATACAGATAATGTACCATTTTTTAATGAATATTTGTCAATTTAAATATGAATATTAGACATTTTAAATATGAATAAATCGATACTAATTATGAATAATTGACAATTTTGGAGAAAAAAATGACATAGAAGAAACAAGGTACGGAAGTTTTGAAAACAAAATTTAATCGTTGTGGAGCAATTGAGGTGAAAACAAAATTTAATCATTGTGGAACAATTGAGGAGAGATAAAACCCCACAAAAAGAAAACAGTTATTTTTTTAGTTTTCTTTTTTAATTAAATAGTTTTTCTATTTATTTTATAGCCATTGATTTTTTCAGATCCAATGGTCCATAATTCTCCCCTCGTTTCATAGTAAGGAGTGTCCTCACTGGAAAGCTCCTCTCTCTCTATATATATATTTCATAGTAAGGAGTGTCCTCACTGGAAAGCTTATATATATATATACTCTGTAATAACGTGCTTTTTTTAACAAAAACACCTATTATGATAAAATCTATTCGATTGAACCATCAACTTCTATTTTTTCGCCAAATATTCTATTTTTTTGGTAATATTTTATTTTAGGGACCGAAATATGCACTTATTTAGTTAATTAATTTTAAAAATAAACTAATTCTATAAAATTAGTATAAGATTATCTATTTTACCAAATCACCTTTAATATATTTTGTAATTCTAAAAAAAAAAAAAAGAATATGTAGTTTAATTTATTTTAAAAAAAATTAAAGTTGATTTGGTATAAAAATAAAAGATAATAAAAACATTTGTTATATTACTTTTATTTTTTAATTAATTAAAATCATTTGGTCACTAAAATAAAATGTCATTGGAACTTGTTGTCCAATTGAATGAATTATATTATATAAGGTGTATTTAAAGAAAATTTAAAAGTATTTTGTCAAAAAAAATTTCTTTTACGTCGCCAATTGTTAAAAAAAAAAACACAAATATAAGAAACTATAACTACTGTATAGTGGTATAAAAAGTGATTCATCTAAAATAACAGGGATATAATATTGAAATTAAGATTTAAGTGAGAAATACAATTTATAAATAATGCTGAATATGTTTTGAATCCCATTAATTATTATGATTTAAAATTAATTTCATCATTAATATTAATTCTTGATTTAATCTATGTTTGTGTACGGAGTGTAATTTTGTCCTCTCTTGTCAGACAACCCGCACCTTCGATCTCTTTTCCTCTTTGCAACTCCTCCTTTCGGATATTATTATTATGCCACGTATGGCGCGAGAGCACAATTGAGTATAATGCCTATCCCGGAGAAGTTCAGGCTCCTTCGAGTCCTAATCCTCATAGGCATCAAAACTTCCGACGGTACTTTACCAAAAGAGATTGGAAGGTTAATTCTTTTGAGGTATTTAGGTTTATTGGCCACAAATATCACTCAACTGCCTTCTTCTATCGGCAATTTGCGTAACCTTCTAACGCTAGACTACAGGAGCTACCCTCCTATTGAAGGCTACGCGCAAATACCGAATGGTGTTTGGGAAATAGAAGGTCTTAGACATATATATTTACCATGTGATCCTCGGGAGGGCACTAGGTTTGATACCCTCCACCAGTTGCAAACTCTCTGGCTAGATGGAGCTGGTAGCTGGATGTTGGATGAGCTTCCTAAATTAAGTGAAAGTGTTCAAAAGCTCCACATACGGGGCATAACAAGCAATGAGCAGCTTGAGGTGGTATTTCGATGCCCAAGTATAAAGTCTGACCGTCTTCGTTCATTGGCCTTGCATTGGTGCAATGGACGTGAAGCTGAAGATGAACGTGGATCTGAAAAAGAGACCGTGCTGAAGAATTTAGAATGTATCGTCAATTCCCAACACCTGAGAAAATTAACATTATACGGAAGAATAGATGATAGATCGGCTGGCTTCCAGTTTCCCTTTGGTATTAAGAAGCTAGTCTTGAAGTACACAAAAATTGAAACAGAAGCAACACTTGAAGCTTTAGGAAGACTTCCCAGCCTAAAGGTCCTGTACTTACTGAAAGATTCCTACATTGGCACTAAGTGGAGTTGCTATGAGGGCCTGTTTTCACACCTCAATGAGCTTCGGATGTGGAATTTTCCAAAATTAGAAGAATGGAGTATCGAAAAGGGAGCAATGTTTCAGCTCAAAAATTTGTCCATTAATGGTTGTAAGAGATTGACAAGGCTTCCGGAAGGATTGAAATTCATTACCGCATTGAAAGAACTAGAGTTGGAAGACATGGGAGCTGGATTTTACAGGAGAATAAGACAAGAGGACGGAGAAGATGCTCACATCATTCGGCATATCCCTGTTGTCAAATTTCTTGATAAGAAGATTGATGATTAATTTGCTGTTGCGAGCACTGCTAAGTAAGCATGTTTTCCTAAACTTGAATACCTTCCTCATTTCCATCTTACTAGAAAATAAAAGAAACATAATTGAAAGAGATTGCACCTTCATCATCGCAGGGAAACAAACTTAATTGAAGATGATGCATCCAACGCAAATTAAAGGCAAGCAAAAGGAATTAAAGGGCCCGAGCATACATCTCGAGATTGACATCGTGTCGACTAATGGAGCTTGACGAAGAAGCAACTACTCTTGTAAAATAGCTTGTGCGTGTGTGTTTTGATTCAACATTGTTGTGTAATCAGAATCAAACCCTTCCCTTTCACATTCCAGATTGATTGATTATTAATCAATAAAAATGTTTCTATTCAAGTTGACTACGTATTCATGTCATATTTTCCTAAATTGTGCATCTTAAATTCAATGCTTAATTGAACCACAAGTCATAAAATTAGGCAGATTGGTGTTCCCTATTACTTACAGGTTTGACATAACCTCTGCTAGCTAGCTCTAGCTAGGAACCAAAGGTAGAAGGAATTGTTGCTCCATGTTTTCATGAGTTAGGTATCTCAAATTCAATACTTTATTGCATCAAAATTAAGTTATTGCGCCGAGCACGACCTTGATTCCATGGGAGGGTACCAGGGGCTCGAATCTAATGAATCTAGAGTCCGTTGTCGTGCTTGATGTTGCTTGCAAGGAGGCTGAGAACTGCGATTGTCTGCAAGGTAATTTCGTCTTCTTTGTGTTAGATCGGACTTGTTTGGCTTTGGAATGGATTCGTAACTATTCAGATCTAGATCCGGATTTACTAATAGCACTCGTAACTAGATCGATCTGTTAGCGTTACTCGCTTTATGACTGTCTATTTTCTTAAACTTCTTTACCAGATCTGAAAACTTGGAAGGAATTTTAAAATTTTCACTTTCATCCTTCAATTTCTGATGTCGTGGATTTGTTGTGCTAATATACACTATTATTGTGATCTTTTTAGTTCAATTTTCATTTGAATACACATATATGCTGAGGTGTTCACTGTCCAAAGATAATTTTCTGCTTTGACATTCAAGTGTAATTGGTTTGTGCAGATGATGATAAACAGACAGGGACATTAGAACTCTTATTGAGTGAATGATGTCTTTCATGTATCGGCATATGTAAAACCCACATATGCCGATAATGATGAAAGGATATCTAAATGATGAGCAATGTGGGTTTTACATATGCCGATCATGCGAGACATCTATTATCATACAACAAGGTGCTGACATTATCCCCAAACCGGTATGTCTAAATCCGGTATGTCTAAATGTTTAGTATTCTTCTCTTTATATATCAAATATTAAATGTATGAATAAATTGACTGATTTCGGTTTAACAAACTCTTCTATAGTACTTTCCAAGTTTAGGTTCCTCATTTACACAACCTCAAGTCAATGAGGTAAAGGAAGAACGGCTTGAATTTCTGGAGCCGTTTTTTCGACTGAATGTGGATAATTTGTATACAAAATCGCTCTTAATTATGAGTAAGTTTGTATTAGTGGCATGAAAGACAAAACCTTGAGAATACATGTGTGCTTTAGGAAATAGGGAGGGAATATAATTTCAATTCATAGCACTTTTCCTTAGCATCTCATACAGCTACAGCTGCTCGTGCAATCTTTGGTCTAAAGAGTATTGCTGCTTATCGAAGTGGACTTGAAATTAATACGAAAGTTGGTCAGAAGGAAGCAGAGGATGGTCTTGATCGATGAAGTCTTAAATGGTAAGTAGCATATATTTATATATATGGTGGAATTTATATTTTATTTTTTCCCACTAGTATTTTAGGTACTTAATTTCCTTGTCTCTATTTCCAGCTGGAGGTTGCTGTGCAACATGATTTACCAATACAGCTTCATACAGGGTAAAATGAAGGTATCAGATTTGAGATTTTAACTTCTTTTATTTCATGATTGTCTGGTTGCTCATATATATATACTACCTCCGTTCCAAAATACATGGGCTTTTCTTTTTTGACACGTTTTTTAAGGAGCGAAAAACTCTATGAAATATTATTTTTTTAATCAAATTTTTTATATCATTTGATACTTATTACTAATAAGTATCAAATTATATAAAAAATTTAATTAAAAAAATAATATTTCATAGAGTTTTCCGCTCCTTAAAAAGCGTGCCGAAAACTAAAAACCCATGTATTTTGGAACGGAGGGAGTATATATATATATATAGAGTATGAATCATATGTACTCAGCCCTTAACGTGTATCATGTACACAAATCTGGACCATTGAATTAAGAAGATCAACGGATGAGATTAAAAGTAACTTTTGATTATTCGATGGTATTGAGAGATTATTCGGTAGAATGAAATTATGCAGTTGTATTGGGCGATTATTCAGTAGAATAAAATTTACATTTTTTTACAGATGAATAATTACGTGAAAACAGATCAATAATCATGAACAAATAGATGAATAATTTCTGAGTACATGATACGCGTTAAGGGTTGAGTACACCGGAACCAACCCCTATATATATATATATATATATATAGGTACACGAAATGCTTAAATTTGCTAAGTATCTTCAGTTATGGGACTTATGGCCCAACGGTTTGTTTCGTCAGTTTTTTCACACCTGAAAATCCCACATTATTCTGCTTTCTCACTCTGCCTTTGGTTCAGGTTTAAGGCTGTCCAACCCACTTCATCTTCGGATGAAAGATTTTCCGATTGCAGAATTGTTCTCTTACATGCTTCATAACCATTCTCAAAACTTGTGCATTATCCTGTAAGCCTGGCTCTCATTGTTGAATCAAGAATTGAGATCTTTTACACTTACATCCATAAACCTGGCTCCGATCCTATTTCAGGTCACTTTCCCCATGACCAATTGCCTGAGTCCGCGCATTTGTGCCTCTTATCAACTGTATGGTGCCTATCATCAGGCCACTTGGATAGTGAGCGGCTTATGTTTTGCTATGGTTTTCTTCGATCATCTCTTGTCCGTCTTCCATCAACCACCGTGAACAAGAGGACAGCATCAGTCCAGATTTGCCCTGATGCTCCGATCCATCGATCTGGCTGTGTGCTGCGCAGATGTCACTCCATCTGTCTCAGTCCCTTGTTTATTAGGACCTCATAACTACTATTAGGGTATGTTCTACTTCTAAGTAGAAAGGAACTATGTTTTCCAAAACTTGTATATCTTCAATATTTTCCTCATGTCATTTTGACTAGAAAATGTATAAAAGAAACATAATTTAAAATTTCCTCTTGAGAATGGCAGGACAATACAACGGAGCACTTGATGGAACATAAATACATTCAATTCTGGTTCAATTATTGTGAACCTAAATGCATTCTTCAACTTAAATCGCTCGGCTATGACTTGGCCCAACCAATGCCAAGGCCAAGGGGCTGTAGTTGTAGCATGTGACTTTGTGTTGATAAATGCTAAGGTTGGTGCCTTGGTGAGACTTAATTGCAACGTAGGTAGGGGTCTCGGTGAGTGCAAATGACTCGAATTAGAGTACCAAACACCCCCTCACCTCAAGAGGAATGGAAAATGGTCAACAATTCAGTTGGGTATAAATGGGAGAGAGGAGAGGCACACACTCTTTATAGTAAACAACAAGAGTAATGAATCCTGAATCAGGCAAGCAACACTCAACTCATCTATCTCCCTCTGCATCCCATGAGAACCATTGTCGATGGTAACACATAGAATAAGAGAGAGCTGTCCCACGTGATCGTCTTTACAATGCAAGTAAGAGAGAGCTGTCACAAGGGAGTAATGGATCAGCTGAACAAGAGTATCTTTTGCTGTTATAGCATTGCTGTTGCCTGTTGGGGGTAACAGAAATTTCAGTCCATTTTGTAATATTATTTTCTGGCTGGTTAGCATTCGTTACGGTCATCAGATTCATAACTTTGTGTTTTCATTGATGACTGGTCTCCAGGTGGTTTTGGGTCTTACTTGTTGGGTCTTAACACAAGAAGACGAATGAGCTAGCTGGAATTGACACTGTGAGCAATGGTCCTTTACAAGGGTCTCAAACTTGGCAATTCTTGGAGTCCAAGGCTTCTCGGTTCTGGTTCAGCACTGCTTGCAGCTCTACTACGACTGCTTTGCATTTGCGATCATAGTCAACTTGATAAGAGATTTGTTTCCCAATAAGATAGGGGAGTAGGCCCCGCTCCCAATGGCAATGGATGTGCCTTCCCTAGTTGGTGCGTACTTGCTATAGACGTGCGTGGGCAGCTTGGTTGTGTTTGTTTTTCACAAACTTGACAGTCGGAAAGTGAGCTTAATGTTCCCTGCAGTGGCATCTGGAGATTGATATATGCGGAGACAGATTATGGAGTCTTCCTTCGTTAATACTTTGCTTTGGTAAAGGGGAACCCTCCAATCTGTATGAGCTTCCAAGCTACTTAACCTACACTTTGCAGTAAGAGGCTATCGTCTTGCCCTCTTTCTTTGTAATTACAAAGGGTGCTTTTGACAGTACGTGCAAAACAAGTTCCTAAGACATGGCAGAAGTTCATAAAGTCCAGGATGGAATACAGTCTGCGTGCATGATTCATTTCTTCTGTATTCCCTCCAATAGATGGTAGAGAAACCATTTCAAATACAAAGTAATGAAAAATGAAGAAGCACAGATGGATCAAAACCCTGTGAAAGAGATGATGAATCTCGACTGAAATCCACATTAATAATTTTGTAATCCTACCTATGTATTCGGGGATACTTGTACTTGTGACACATATATATCACCTGATGAATAGAATTACACGAGGAAGTGGACAAGGCTCTTGTGGATTAAAGTGAATTCGAGTTCATGAAGAAAAGCAAGCTGCTATGCAGATTCAAGAAGAAGATGATGTTCTGTTACATGAACTGGAAAATGCCCCCCTTTCCCTTATTTATACATCAAGAGGTTATAACAACCTTTTGGGCGGGATGAGGCTATTTACACAAAGCTACCCAAACATTCTAAATGTTCACAACATACCATTCTACACTCCCCTTCAAGCTGGTGTGTGAAAGACATTCAGAACACCCAGTTTGGACAAGAAGCGATGTAAGGTATCAATAGTTGTGAGCTTTGTGAACATATCAGCTAACTGATATTTTGTAGGCACATAGGCTGTAGAAATGGTGTGATCTTGGACCATGTCTCGAATGAAGTGGCAATCCACTTCTATATGCCTAGTCCGTTCGTGGAAAACTGGATTTTGAGCTATATGCAATGCTGCCTGGTTGTCACAGAACACAGAGATTGAAGCTGATGGAGCATTAGAGCACACCTGAGATCTCTGAGTAGCTGAATCAACCATTTGATCTCTGTACAAGCAAGAGCCATAGCTCTATACTCAGCTTCAGCTGAAGACCGAGCCACTACCTGTTGCTTCTTTGCTTTCCAAGAGATCAAGGAAGCACCTAGAAGAGCACAAAAACCTGATGTGGAGCGTCCGGTGAAAGGGCAACTTGCCCAATCTGAATCAGTGAAGACACGCAGTTTCAGATCAGAGTTTGATGCTAACAAAACACCTTGGCCTGGTGACCCTTTGAGATATCTTAGCACCCTGATTGCTGCTGTTATATGAGCATCTGTAGGCTTGGACATAAACTGACTCAACAACTGCACTGTATAGTTGAGATCAGGCCTAGTAATGGTTAAGTAAATCAGCTTACCAACCAATCTCCTGTAGTCATTTGGCTTATCAAGAGGAGTACCAATGTATGTGGATAACTTCACATTTGGATCCAGAGGTAACTTCAATGGTTTGCAATCACTCAAATTGGCAACCTTGAGGAGATCTAACACATATTTTCTTTGAGAGAGAAATATGCCTTTGTCAGATCTCAGGACCTCAATCCCCAGGAAGTACTTCAACTCCCCTAGATCTTTCATGAAGAAGTTGTTGCTAAGCATCTCTTTAACCTTGATCAAGGCTGAACTGTCACTGCTAACCACAATCATGTCTTCCCTTTAGGAAGCTCAGTCACCACCCAAGTTTTGTTTCTTTCCAGGGCCCTTAGCTCAACATTCATAGCATCACACCATTTCGGATCCCCAATTGCTTGGGCAAATGTGAAAGGATCAGAAACTGAGTTAAGTGTTGTAATGAATCTTTGAGTTTGAGGCTTCAAATGGTCATAAGAAACAAAGTTGGCAATAGGATAGGAGGTTACCTTTTGAGGATTGGTAGTAGTGGCAGCAGTCACATAATCTGATAGCCACGAGGGAGGTTTGGGATCCATGGAAGACCTTCTCACACCAGTAGAGTCTGTGTTTGGATTTGTGTTTGGCAAACTTTGTGGTGAATTTAATGTAGGAGCTGGATTTGTGTCTGGCTCAAGGGGAATGGGATCCATCAAGGCATCAGGGAACCAAGATGATTTTGATGGAAAGAATAAGGAGGATGATGACAGATGTTGAAAATCATCCTTGCAAGGGAAGATGTGTTCAAAAAACTTCACATCTCTGGAGACAAACACAGTGTTTGAATTCATATTATACAATCTGTATCCTTTTTGAGTGGAAGGATAACCCAAAAAGAGGCAAGTAACCCCTCTTGGTTGGAGTTTATCATGAGTTCTGGAAGGATTGTAAGCAAAAGCTAGACATCCAAAAACTCTAAGATGTTGATAAGTGGATGGTTCATCAAACAACACATGATAAGGTGTTTTGTTTCCCAGCACAGGAGTTGGTAAACGATTAATGAGGTAGACTGCTGTAAGGACACAGTCACCCCAAAATTTGAGAGGTAAATGAGCTTGAAACCTAAGAGCTCTAGCGATCTCCAAAATATGGCGATGTTTACGTTCAACCCCACCATTTTGTTGAGGTATGTCAACACAAGATGTTTGGTGAACCACACCATGATCACTGTAAAACTGAACACACTCCTTGCTTGTGAACTCAAGAGCATTGTCAGATCTTAAAATCTTGATCTTGCTCTTAAATTGAGTCACAACAAAATGATAGAATCTTTTTATCATAGTGAATGACTGAGATTTGGAATGCAACAGAAACACCCAAGTTGCTCTACTGAAATCATCCACAATTGTCATGAAGAATCGACAATTTTGACGAGTAGGGGATTTATAAGGACCCCAAATGTCCAAATGCACAATATCAAAGACAGCAGTGGTGCTTGTTTCTTTGATAGGAAAAGGTAATTTGGTTTGTTTGGCAAGAGGACACACAAGACATACTGATAATGCACATTTCTAATGGGAATTATAGGATAATTTAGTTGCATTTACATTGTAGAATATGCATGTTTTAGTGTTAATTTAGATAAAACTCTTTTTGTGGAAAAGTTCGGAATCTACGCTATTTCGGTTGAATTGTGCAGAATCGTAGATCCGACATGGTGGAAAGCAAGGGAAAGCTGTTAAACATGGCCAAGTGAAGTCAAGAAATCAAGCTAAGAAGAGAAAGAAAGGAGAAGAGAACGAAAGAGGGAAGAACAATGAAGAATCGAGCTTCTGGGCATCAGTCGCTGCCAGCGAATGATCAGTCGCTGCCAGCGAGTGGAACCAGAATCCGAGGAGGAGCCAGAGAGAGAGAGCCCGCGGGAAGAGAGAGCCAGCGAGAGGAAGGGCAAGCGAGTCCGCTGCTAGCGACTGATTCCGCTGCAGCGAGACGACCGCTGCCGCGGAAAATTCCGCTGCTAGCGAAAATCATCAGGGGGACGAAGCTTCGGCCAGTCGCGGCAGCGGAAGCCCCAGCTCGCGGCAGCGAGTTCAGTGTCTCGCGGAAGCGGAAGGAAGGATTCGAAGAGGATGAAAAAAATTCTAAGGCATGGAAAAGTCG
The DNA here is from genome assembly GCA_037127255.1 of Persicaria tinctoria. Classification (NCBI taxonomy): domain Eukaryota; kingdom Viridiplantae; phylum Streptophyta; class Magnoliopsida; order Caryophyllales; family Polygonaceae; genus Persicaria; species Persicaria tinctoria. The sequence goes on along the minus strand of JBANSL010000005.1, from coordinate 4,330,735 downwards.
CTGCCAGCGAGTTGGTAGCGGAAATCCAACAGAAGCTCAATCAAGGCCATTCGCTGCCAGCGGAAATTTCTCGCTGCCAGCGGAATCCGACGCTGAATTAATTTAGGAAAGTTCTATCTTTGATCTAGTTTGTTTAGGAAATTTCTATCTTTTATCTATCTTTTATCTACCTTTTATGGAAGACATTAGACTTATAAATAGGATGTTCTAGGGTTAGTTTAATAAAGTTTTTCAATTGGAGCAATCACCATAGAAGAGAAGAGAGTTTAGGTAAGCCATGTTTGGCTAATTTTGTAGTTTCCGCCTACACTTTCGAGACTTGGTTGGTGGTTTGTGAGTTTCTAATATAAGTTATTTTTCCTCTATAATTCTTTCAACTTCTTTGTGTGATATTGATTATGTTATTGGTGTTATCTTGATTAGCTACCTTGATAATATTGATTTCATGCTAGGATTTAATACTTTCGTATTTGTGTTATTTCCGTAGTAGCACGCATAAGATTGTGGATTCCGTGTTTGAAGCATGATTATGTGGGGAGTTGACATATATCTTAAACATTGATTTACCGTGTTTAATTGGTGTTATTTATATGCTCAAGTTCTTGGGACTATTTGCTATCTCTTTGTTAAATCTTGACCGTGTTAAGGTTGCATTGAGGTGTAAGGGATTAATTGGACTCGTAGGACTTTTAATCTACTTAAACCAAGACGGGAGGAATTCGTAGGAAACAATAATAACTTGAAAAGGATTCGATGATCAATAAAACCAACCAAAGTCGAGAACTTGTAGGTGGAAACGCTTTTCTTCTATCCTTTATTTGCTTTTGTCAATATTATTTTCTTTTATTTTCATTCATAAAAATCTTTTCTTTTATATTGATAAATACACAATATTTAGAAATACTTGATTCTCTAGGGTTCGACCCCTTACTTGCATACTATACTAGTTTGTTCGTTTGGGATTTATTTTTGGCGAGGTGAATCAACGACTTTCCCTCCGTCAAAATTGGCGCCGTTGCCGGGGAATCAAGTTTATTTCTTTGTTTTGTGTATTTATTAATATTTGTACATATATCTATCCCCGTCGTGGACCTATCTTACGGTTCACGACACCTCGTTACTAATTGTTTGTAATGGAGTTGAAGTTATGACAATACCAAGGAGAATACTTTCACCATTACCTCACAAGAGTGCAAGATTTAGTGGACGATCGTGCTTCACGGGGTATCCAAGATGATTTGAAAGAACAAGTACTTTGCGTTCAAGATGGCATGCTTCCCAATATACGAGAATTCGCCCAATCTTTGAAAAACAAAGGCTTTTATGGTTTGGATTGGCCGGAATTGTGGGATATTTTCCTTTGTGTGGGTGACATGGCAAAGGTGGAAGAAGAATACATGTTGGCATCCACACCCTTACCTTTCAAACCAATGGCGGGTGTGATACATGAGGAAAGCCAAGACGCAAGTGCCCATGGTTCATTCGAAGATAGAGAAGAGAGCCCGATGCCCCTTGACATGGAGTCTCATGAGTGCACGCGTGAGGAACCATGTATTTTGGCACCTACTCCACCTATCGAAATCATCCCCAACGCATCTTTTAAGAAACCAAGTCCGGAGCCGATTTCTATGGCTCCCGAGCAAGGTAATGATATTTCTTACACTTTTGTGGATTTTGGTGAATATGTAGATCCTTGGGAGCATTACTTCAACAAACCACCAACGGAACTGTGTTGGTGGTACTACATACCCTCGCCGAGAAGTCACGCTCGAGCATATGAAGAGTTGGAGACCTTCTTCAACATCACATCATTTGACTTCGGCTTCTTCATATGTGGTGCTCGCCTACCTAGATGGTGTGCACCGGAGTTTGATTTGCTAAAAAGGGCGTTGGCAATGTCCGAGTGAGTCTTGAACACATGGACGAATAAACCGTCAAGTCTATGACGATAAACAAGGACGCTACTCGGGAGGCAACCCGAGGTAAGTTTTCCTAAATTTGTTATTTAAATTCCTAGTTATTTAATTAGTTTTGTTGTTTAATAAATTAGAAATTTCCTAATTATTCTATATGGTGGATAGATGCTTTCGGATATTTTTGAGATAACCATGCAGGAAAAAAAAAAAAGAAAAGAAAAGATCGAAGAATAGAGAATCTGGGCTCAATTCGCTGCCAGCGAATCATGAGTCGCTACCAGCGAGTCCAGCCGCCCAGATGTCATAAAAGCTGATTTCATCCGCTGCCAGCGAACCAAAACTCGCTGCCAGCGAATTCAGCAGCGATGCTCAGTGTCCGAAGCTAGCACTAGCCGCGCTTGCGGCTTGATCAACCGTGCTCATCGCTCATGCCTAGTCTTCGTCCATTGTCGTCATTGTTGATCTTATTTCTTTCTTCGTCATCTTCATTCATCCGTGCTCATGGTTCGTTAGCCTTCCTCGTTGTCGTTCTTCTCTGTTCTTCCTCCAAGCTTCGTCATCTTCGCCATCAAAACTTTTCCATGATGTGAGTATTCTTTACCCTCTTTCTCTCATATTTTTTTATGATTTGTTGTCTTTGATTTTCATTGAGGACAATGAAGAGTTTAAGTGTGGGGGAGGGTTGCATTCATAGATTCATGCATTCATATTTATTTTTTCCGTTATGCATTCATGTTTATTTTTTTCGGCTATTTTATTGCATTAAGAATGAGAAAAATGAAAAAAATCCAAAAAGAGCATGCATTGCATATATGTGTTATTCAAATACTCATCTTGCCTTAGTTTGTCCTCTATTTTATTTTTATGAGCTTTACCATATATGTTCCATAATATGTTTGAATTGTCTAGCCTTGTCACATATTTGAAATGATTTTTATTGGGAGCATGACTTGTTAGTTCAATTGAGCAAGTATGATTCCTAGTTTTGGGCATTATTGAAATCCAACAAAAACTTGTCCTAGTGAGAAATTTTAGCCTTTAGGGATTTTCATCATATTTATTCCCTTTTGCTTTCTTGTGTGACATTATACTCTTCTTATGCAATTACCTCTTGAGATTAACATTGTTATCTGTATTTGAGGCCGATTTTATATGTCTATTGCTTATGAGTTTCAAATGATCGAGGCATGATTTTCTTAGCCATATTATTATCCATATCCACCCTACACATGTGTCCTTTTCTTGTAGCCAAATTTGAGCCTTAGCCTTTTCTTTGAAGCTCCACAAAATTTATCCTTAGCCGATGATGAGCCTTACCCTATCCGGGAATTAGGATTAGAATTGGTGAATGATTGATCTAGTTGAGTGGAAAAGAAGATATTGTTAAGAGAGTTACAAGTTTTGGATGAGTATGTAATTTTAGTTTTATTCCTCACATTGTGCATTATTGTTTTGGTTCTAAAGAAAAAAAATTGAAAGAAGAAAAAAAGTCAAAAGAAAGAAAAGAAAAGAAAGAAAAAAGATGAATAAAGAGCCTTTTATTTTCATTATGTATGTGAGAGTAAAAAAAAAAAATGTATGGTTGAGTGAAAAGTTCTTTTGTTGAGTGTTTTGAGAGTGAAAGTTTGAGTTATTTTGGTTTTGGAAGTATTTGATTTGTAGTGTTCTTCCGGTTGTTCTTAGGGATCCCTTTTTCCCGGATTTTTAGCACCACAAGCCTAAGTATTTCCTACCTTAAATTCCTTACCAAGCCCCATTACAACCTTGATAAAAGACCTCTTGATGTTTCTTATAAGTGATGGCATCCGCGGTGGAGAATATGTGATATATGTGTCAATTTCTATGTAGCTTTTTGCATTTTGGATTGAGTTGAGAGATTGCATTTTTAAGCCTAAACACATGAGAGTGAGAGCAAACAAATGATCCCGGTGAGGTTGGATGAGATGTGCCTTTGCTTTGAATCGTTCATATACTTGCTAGGATGTTAGCTTTCATGTTCATGGCTCCTCCACTTTGATGTTGCTTTTGACAAGGTTAGTGCTTGAAGATTATATGTGTGGGATGATGGTTTTGCTCTTCTTTATTTTGCATTGCTTGAGGACAAGCAAAAGGTTAAGTGTGGGGGAGTTTGATAATGCACATTTCTAATGGGCATTATAGGATAATTTAGTTGCATTTACATTGTAGAATATGCATGTTTTAGTGTTAATTTAGATAAAACTCTTTTTGTGGAAAAGTTCGGAATCTACGCTATTTCGGTTGAATTGTGCAGAATCGTAGATCCGACATGGTGGAAAGCAAGGGAAAGCTGTTAAACACGGCCAAGTGAAGTCAAGAAATCAAGCTAAGAAGAGAAAGAAAGGAGAAGAGAACGAAAGAGGGAAGAACAATGAAGAATCGAGCTTCTGGGCATCAGTCGCTGCCAGCGAATGATCAGTCGCTGCCAGCGAGTGGAACCAGAATCCGAGGAGGAGCCAGAGAGAGAGAGCCCGCGGGAAGAGAGAGCCAGCGAGAGGAAGGGCAAGCGAGTCCGCTGCTAGCGACTGATTCCGCTGCAGCGAGACGACCGCTGCCGCGGAAAATTCCGCTGCTAGCGAAAATCATCAGGGGGACGAAGCTTCGGCCAGTCGCGGCAGCGGAAGCCCCAGCTCGCGGCAGCGAGTTCAGTGTCTCGCGGAAGCGGAAGGAAGGATTCGAAGAGGATGAAAAAAATTCTAAGGCATGGAAAAGTCGCTGCCAGCGAGTTGGTAGCGGAAATCCAACAGAAGCTCAATCAAGGCCATTCGCTGCCAGCGGAAATTTCTCGCTGCCAGCGGAATCCGACGCTGAATTAATTTAGGAAAGTTCTATCTTTGATCTAGTTTGTTTAGGAAATTTCTATCTTTTATCTATCTTTTATCTACCTTTTATGGAAGACATTAGACTTATAAATAGGATGTTCTAGGGTTAGTTTAATAAAGTTTTTCAATTGGAGCAATCACCATAGAAGAGAAGAGAGTTTAGGTAAGCCATGTTTGGCTAATTTTGTAGTTTCCGCCTACACTTTCGAGACTTGGTTGGTGGTTTGTGAGTTTCTAATATAAGTTATTTTTCCTCTATAATTCTTTCAACTTCTTTGTGTGATATTGATTATGTTATTGGTGTTATCTTGATTAGCTACCTTGATAATATTGATTTCATGCTAGGATTTAATACTTTCGTATTTGTGTTATTTCCGTAGTAGCACGCATAAGATTGTGGATTCCGTGTTTGAAGCATGATTATGTGGGGAGTTGACATATATCTTAAACATTGATTTACCGTGTTTAATTGGTGTTATTTATATGCTCAAGTTCTTGGGACTATTTGCTATCTCTTTGTTAAATCTTGACCGTGTTAAGGTTGCATTGAGGTGTAAGGGATTAATTGGACTCGTAGGACTTTTAATCTACTTAAACCAAGACGGGAGGAATTCGTAGGAAACAATAATAACTTGAAAAGGATTCGATGATCAATAAAACCAACCAAAGTCGAGAACTTGTAGGTGGAAACGCTTTTCTTCTATCCTTTATTTGCTTTTGTCAATATTATTTTCTTTTATTTTCATTCATAAAAATCTTTTCTTTTATATTGATAAATACACAATATTTAGAAATACTTGATTCTCTAGGGTTCGACCCCTTACTTGCATACTATACTAGTTTGTTCGTTTGGGATTTATTTTTGGCGAGGTGAATCAACGACTTTCCCTCCGTCACATACCAAAACAGATTCATTCATAGATGGAATAGGAACACAAGATACATGTTTGAGTTTAGTGCTTGGAGCATGACCTAATCTCATATGCCAAATGTGAAAATCACTGGGCAAAACAAATTGACTAGAAGACAAAGAGTATGGAATACATGGTTGTACACAAGAAGCAACCACTTTATTGACAAACTCAGGATTGAATTCACTCAACCTCTTGTCTAGCAGATAATAGAGTCCACCTTTTTCTTTACCAATCCCCAAAAGCTTCTTGCTGGCAAAGTCCTGTATGAGACAAAAATTGGGATAGAATGTTACAAAGCACTTGTTTTCTTTGACCAATTTAGAGATGGACATTAATTTGAACTGAAATGATGGGACAAACAACACTTTATGAAGCTTGAGAGTATTTTGTAAAGTATGATTGCCATGATAAGTGATGGATGATGTATGACCATTTGGAAGATGAATTCTGGTTTTAGGAAGATGCAATTTGGGATCCGAAATGTCCTTGTACACTGGGGTCATATGATCAGTGGCCCTAGTGTCCAAGATCCACTCACCTTGCACAATATCAACATGAGCACAGAAAGCATTACCTGCAAACTCTCCATCCAGATCATCATCCATTTCATCCACATTTTCTAACTTGGCGATCTGTGGTAGGCTCCTCAACAATTCTGCAAATTGCTGTTGGGTGAAGAACACATTGCCAGTGTTATCTTCTTTGGTGGAAACCTGAGCAACTGTTTTGGACTTGGTCTCAGCAGTCTTTGGCTTCTTTTCATTGCTGGACTTCTTCTCAGCACTTGACTGCTTCTGTGGAAACTGCTTCGACTTTGAGTGCCAGCTAGGGTATCCAATGATAGCCCAACACTTCTCCTTTGGATGCCATTTGTGACCACACACCTTACACTTGCCTTCAGCCTTGCTATATGATAATGCACATTTCTAATGGGCATTATAGGATAATTTAGTTGCATTTACATTGTAGAATATGCATGTTTTAGTGTTAATTTAGATTAAACTCTTTTTGTGGAAAAGTTCGGAATCTACGCTATTTCGGTTGAATTGTGCAGAATCGTAGATCCGACATGGTGGAAAGAAAGGGAAATCTGTTAAACATGACCAAGTGAAGTCAAGAAATCAAGCTAAGAAGAGAAAGAAAGGAGAAGAGAAAGAAAGAGGGAAGAACAATGAAGAATCGAGCTTCTGGGCATCAGTCGCTGCCAGCGAATGATCAGTCGCTGCCAGCGAGTGGAACCAGAATCCGAGGAGGAGCCAGCGAGAGAGAGTCCGCGGGAAGAGAGAGCCAGCGAGAGGAGGAGCCAGCGACAGGGGAAGGGCAAGCAACGTCCGCTGCTAGCGACTAATTCCGCTGCAGCGAGACGTCCGCTGCCGCGGAAATATCCGCTGCCAGCGAAAATCACCAGGACGACGAATCTTCGGCCACTCGCGGCTGCGGAAGGGAGAACTCGCCCTAGCGAGTTTGAGCTCTCGCGGCAGCGGAAGCCCCAGCTCGCGGCAGCGAAATCAGGTACTCGCGGAAGCGGAAGGAAGGGACCATGGAGAAGTTCAAGAAAATTCTAAGGCATGAAAGTCGCTGCCAGCGAGTGTGCCAGCGAGTTGGTAGCGGAAATCCAACAGAAGCTCAATCAAGGCCATTCGCTGCCAGCGGAAATTTCTCGCTGCCAGCGGAATCCGATGCTGAATTAATTTAGGAAAGTTCTATCTTTGATCTAGTTTGTTTAGGAAATTTCTATCTTTTATCTATCTTTTATCTACCTTTTATGGAAAACATTAGGCTTATAAATAGGATGTTCTAGGGTTAGTTTAAAAAAGTTTTCAATTAGAGCAATCACCATAGAAGAGAAGAGAGCTTAGGTAAGCCATGAGCGGCTAATTTTCCTAGTGTTTCACCTACGTTTTCGGAGACTTGGTTGGTGAATTGTGAGTTTTTAATTCAAGTTATCTTTCCTCTATTATAATTCCTTCAACTTCCTTGTGCTTATTTTTATGTTATTGATGTTATCTTGCTTGGCCGACTTGATAATATTGATTTCGTGCTAAGATTTAATGCTTTCGTATTTGCGTTATTTCTATAGTAGCATGCATAAGATTGTGGATTCCGTGTTTGAAGCATGATTATGTAGGAAGTTGACATATATCTTAAACATCGATTTACCGTGTTTAATTGGTGTTATTTATGTGCTCAAGTTCTTGGGATGTTGTGCTATCTCTTTGTTAAATCTTAACCGTGTTATGATTGCATTGAGGTGTAAGGGATTAATTGGACTCGTAGGACTTTTAATCCATATAAACCAAGACGAGAGGAATTTGTAGGAAAGTTAATAGCTTGAAAAGAATTCGATGATCGATAAGCCAACCAATGTCAAAGAATTCGTGGGTGGAACCGTTCTCTACTCTTGATTTTATAACAAAATTCCATCTTTACTTTACTTTACTTGTTCTTATTTAAAAGTCGCATCTTTTCCCACTTTTGTTACTTGTTGGTGATCAAATTGCATTATGAAATCTTAAATCTCCCGAGGATTCGGCCCCTTTCTTGCCAATTATACTAATTTGTGATAGTGGGAACTATTTGATTGGGAATCAACGATTTTCATCCCGTCGAGTTTTTGGCGCCGCTGCCGGGGAGATTTAATTAGATTTCTTTGTGTAGTTTAATCATCAACTTTTGTGTGGACCACTCGTATGGTCCACACCCGTTCTACTAATTCCAATCTCTTACCTTTTGATCCAGAAATTGAAAGAACGACTTCTAGGTTGCGAAGAGAGCACTCATCCAACCCGGAAAACAAAGAAGAGATGGGCGACAACAACGGAGACAACAATCAACCACCGCCAAACGACGGCAATGTGCTCGTGGTTCCACAACGACGCACTTTGAAGGAGCTAAAGGAGCCAAATTTACAAACACAACCATTGGCTATTAGGCTCCCACCACTCCCGGAGGGCACCAAGTTTGAATTCAAGTCACCATGGGTTCATCTTTTGCCAATGTTTCATGGCATGAGTGGAGAGGACCCAAACAAGCACCTTGCGGAATTTCATGGAATATGCGATCGTTTGAGACCTCACGGCATCACGGAGGATCAAATGATGCTAAGGGCCTTCCCATTCACCTTGAAGGATGCGGCCAACGATTGGCTCTATTATTTACCCACGGAGAGCATTACTACATGGATGGAGATGAAAAAGGCTTTCTTGCGCAAATACTTCCCCGCCACTAGACACAATATTTTGAAGAAGGAAATATCAAGCATTGAGCAATCGGCCACGGAGACTCTCTACGAATATGTGGAGAGATTCAAGAAGCTAAAAGCTAGTTGTCCCTATCATGGCTTTTCGGAGGACGATTTGGTCCTCTATCTTTATGAGGGGCTACTCGATCACGATCGTGGAATGGTTAACTCGGCTAGTGGAGGGAACATCCTAAACAAAACACCGGAGGAAGCTATGGAGATATTTGAGGAGCTTGCTAATGCTTCACAACAATATCGAAGGTCTCATGGAGCTAGAGGAGTCTTACACTTGGACTCTCCCACATCAAGCATGCAAAATGAGCTTAAGGAGATTAGAGAGGCCCTAAAGAAGCTAACTTTACCAAGAAGTCAACAACAACTCAAAGCATGTGGGTTGTGTGGAGATACATCCCATCCTATGGATCAATGTCCCGACGTGCAAGATGGAGCCATGGAGGTCAATGCTATGGGAGACTACGGTCCACGCCGCAACTATGGTAATAATCTCTATAATTCTAATTTTCAACAACAAGGTTATGGTGGCCGGTTCAATCAACAACAACAACCTCCCTATCAACAAGGAGGACCCCAATATAGAGCACCCTATGATAATCATCAAATGGGGGCTCCTCAAGCTAATCAACAAGGTGAGGATCCATACAAGCTCATTCTAGAAACCCTCAAAGCTCAAACGGAGAAGATGAATGCACAAGAGAAGATGATGGGACAAATGGCTCAAGCAATTGGAGAACTACAAACAAAGGATTCGGGCAAGCTACCACCACAAGTGGTGGTCAACCCAAGAGAGAACGTGAGCGCCATCACCCTAAGGAGCGGTAAGGAACTGTTTGTCGCACCTAGGGGTGAGAAAGAAGCCTTAGAAGAGATCATGGAAGAAGGCTATGAAGAAAACAAGGAGGAGACAAGTTCTGTGCAAATTCCGCTGACAGCGAAACCAGACTCGCCGGCAGCGAATGGAGTGAAGGCATCTGCTGAACCAGGTACGATCCCAGTCGCTGCCAGCGGGATTCCACTCGCTGCCAGCGAACCTGACTCGCTACCAGCGAAACACGACTCGCTGCCAGCGGATTCTGCCCAGAAAACTGACGCCCCCACATCCGGACACGCTGTTGCCGATTCCAAACCCCCTCTTGACGATTTTAAGCCGGTGGCACCCTTTCCGGAGGCTTTGAGGAATCCAAGGAGGCCGGAGAGCGACACCAAACTTTTCGAAACATTCGCCAAGTGTGAGGTAAACATTCCCCTCCTCAACCTAGTTAAAGCTATTCCTCGTTATGCAAAGTTTTTGAAGGAATTATGCACGGTCAAGAGGAATCAAAAGTTGAAGGGGAAGCAAAAAGTTCAAGTAAGTGAACATGTCTCCGCTATGTTAGAAAGGCGTATGCCCGAAAAGTGTAGCGATCCGGGTATGTTTACTATCCCTTGCACAATTGGAGATGCTAAATTTAATCATGCTTTGTTAGGTTTAGGAGCATCCATTAATGTTATCTCATACTCCCTCTATAAATCGCTTGGTCTTGGGGCTTTGCAAGAAACAAGAGTTGTGATCCAATTGGCAAATCGTTCTCAAATCTATCCTAGGGGGTTTGTAGAAGATGTTTTAGTTATGGTGGACAAGCTAATCTTTCCCGCAGATTTCTTTGTTTTGGACATGGAGCATGGAGTAGCGGAGGCGCCTATCCTCTTGGGTAGACCCTTCCTAAGGACCGCCCGAACAAAGATTGATGTCTATGCCGGTTCACTCACTATGGAGTTTGATGGCGAAAAGGCAGAGTATTGCATATTTGATGCAATGAAGTATCCTCATGATGAACACTCTCTATTTGCTATTGATACTATTGAACCTTGTGTAGAAGATATTTTTGAGCTTAATGGGAAAGATGAATTGCAAGTAGCTTTAGAAACCCCTCTAGATGAGCTTAAACTTGAATATTCTATTTCACCTTACTTGCATGAAGTTTTGGGAGCATTAGAGGCACAACATACTCACCAAAGAAATGATGCCTTAACACTAACCCTCCCAAGCGAGAGGCTTTTACCTTCTATTGTTCAAGCACCCGTGATAGAGCTTAAACCATTGTCGGATCACCTCAAGTATGCCTTCTTGGGTGATGGAGATACCTTGTCGGTCATCATATCAAATAAGCTCACTCTTGAGCAAGAGGAGAGGTTGATAGCGGTGCTTAAGGAACACAAGACGGCCCTTGGATGGACAATTGCGGACATCAAAGGAATAAGCCCAACCATGTGCATGCATCGCATACTTTTGGAGGAAGGAGCCAAACCATCAAGACAACCCCAAAGGAGACTCAACCCACCAATGATGGAGGTGGTCAAGAAGGAAGTTCTAAAGCTACTACAAGCCGGTATGATCTATCCTATCTCCGATAGTAAATGGGTTAGTCCTACGCTGGTTGTTCCAAAGAAAGGAGGCATCACGGTCGTAGAGAACAAAGAAGGAGAGCTAGTGCCCACGCGAGTCCAAACCGGATGGAGAGTTTGCATCGACTATCGCAAATTGAACGCGGAGACTCGCAAGGACCACTTCCCTCTCCCATTTATTGACCAAATGGTGGAGCGCCTCGCCGGAAGAGCTTACTATTGTTTCTTGGATGGCTACTCGGGCTACTTTCAAATTGCCATCGCACCGGAGGACCAAGAGAAAACAACATTCACATGTCCTTTTGGCACTTTTGCATATCGCCGGATGCCTTTTGGACTATGCAATGCTCCGGGTACATTCCAAAGGTGTATGGTAAGTATTTTCTCCGAGTATATTGAAAAGTTCATTGAAGTTTTTATGGATGACTTTACCGTTCATGGCGATGACTTCAACTCTTGCTTAGACCATTTGGCATTGGTTTTAAAAAGATGTGTTGAAACAAATTTGGTTTTGAATTCCGAAAAATGTCACTTTATGGTTGAGCAATGGATTGTTTTAGGTCACATTGTCTCCCGAAAGGGAATTGAGGTTGACAAGGCAAAGATTGACATCATTCAATCTTTGCCTTGCCCTACTAATGTGCGCGAAGTTCGCTCTTTCCTTGGTCATGCAGGATTTTATCGCCGATTCATCAAGGATTTTTCCAAGATCACCGCACCTCTTTGTGAACTCCTCAAGAAGGACACCATATTTGAGTTTGATGAGAAGCGTAAGGAGGCTTTCCACGAGTTGAGAAGTCGTCTTGTCACCGCACCAATCATTCAAGCCCCGGTGTGGACCCTCCCATTCGAGCTAATGTGTGATGCTAGCGACTACGCCGTCGGAGCGGTTCTTGGGCAAAGGATTGACAAAGCCTCACACGTCATCTACTATGCTTCAATGATGCTAAATGGAGCCCAACGGAACTATACAACCACGGAGAAGGAGCTATTGGCCGTGGTGTTCGCCTTGGACAAGTTCCGCGCATACTTGCTAGGCGCAAAGGTAATAATTTACTCCGACCATGCAGCCCTTAGGTACCTCATGAAGAAGAAGGACGCCAAACCAAGGCTTATTCGGTGGATCTTGCTTTTGAGCGAGTTCGACATCGAAATCAAAGACAAGAAGGGCGCGGAAAACTATGTGGCCGATCACCTTAGCCGCATTGTGCACCCAAATAGTGTGGGGGAGAAGCTACAAGCACTTGGAGAATTTCCGGACGAAACTCTACACTTCGTTTCAAGTCGTGCTGAAGACTCGCTGACAGCGAACGCTCCTGTAATCCAGCGGACACCATTCGCTGCCAGCGAATCCAACCCGCTACCAGCGAGTCAAGTCACCAGCGAACCTCCCCAGTCGCCGGCACCAGCTCACATTCTGACTCCATTCGCTGCCAGCGAACCCGACTCGCTGCCAGCGGATTCTGCCCAGAAGGTATGCCCGGACTCCTTTTCTCCTTTGTCTTTGATGGCAGCCAACGTTCCTCGGCCATGGTTCGCGGACATAGTCAATTTTCTTGTCACGAAGGAGTTTCCACCAAACTTTCCCAAGTACAAGAAAGACAAGATTCGCCACAACGCCCGATTCTATGTTTGGGACGATCCGTTTCTTTGGAAGCATTGTGCGGATCAAATCATTCGGCGATGCCTTCCGGATAATGAGGTAATGTCCGTCCTTAGCTTTTGTCATTCTTATGCATGTGGGGGACACTTTGGACCAAACAAAACGGCTAAGAAGGTACTTGATTCGGGATTCTATTGGCCCACGATTTTTCGTGATGCATATGCTTTTTGTAAATCTTGTGATCGGTGCCAACGCATGGGGAATATTGCAACTAAGAATGAGATGCCTCAAACTAGGATGATGTTTTGTGAAATTTTTGACGTTTGGGGGATTGATTTCATGGGACCTTTTCCTAGCTCCTTTGGGAATCTTTATATCTTACTTGCGGTGGACTACGTCTCCAAATGGGTGGAGGCGAAGGCCACCAAAACTAACGATTCTAAAGTGGTTTCAGGATTCCTTAAGGACTTGTTCACTAGATTTGGTATTCCACGTGCATTAATTAGTGATCGAGGTACCCACTTTTGCAACAAGACGGTGGCCGCTCTCTTGAAGAAATATCATGTCACACATAGGGTATCCACCGCCTATCACCCTCAAACCAATGGGCAAGCCGAAGTGTCAAATAGAGAGATCAAAAGAATCTTGGAGAAGACGGTTGCACCAAACCGAAAAGATTGGAGCCAACGGCTAGATGATGCTCTTTGGGCCTATCGCACGGCCTACAAAACACCAATAGGTATGTCTCCTTATCGCTTAGTTTATGGAAAATCATGTCATCTTCCGGTAGAACTCCAACACAAGGCCTATTGGGCGGTGAAAGAGTGCAACATGAGAATAGATGAGGTTGGCGAATTCCGCAAGCTCCAAGTTCAAGAATTAGAGGAGATTCGTTGGGATGCATATGACAATGCCATCACTTACAAAGAAAAGACCAAAGCATGGCATGACAAGCACATCTTGAGAAAGGACTTTAAGGTAGGCGACAAGGTACTTCTCTACCAATCTCGCCTTAATCTTTTTCCGGGAAAGCTACGCTCAAAATGGAGAGGTCCCTACACCATCATGCACATATATCCACATGGAGCGGTAGGAATCCAGGATGAGGAGAATGCACACATGTTCAAAGTAAATGGCCACCGGCTAAAACGCTACTATGATGGCTTCTCCGACAAAATCATGGAGGAGATGAACCTCCAAGAGCCTACAAAGGAGACCCATTGAGGGGTCATACCGTCGAGCCTACGACATAAAACAAGGGCGCTTCTCGGGAGGCAACCCGAGGTATGTTTTTGTCTTGCAATTTCAATTTCATAATTAGTTAATTTTAGTTTATTAGGCTAGAAATTTCCTTATTTTATTAGATAGATTTCTTTTCGGAGAAGTGTGGAGCTAACCTTGCAGGGGTAAGAGAATAAGTCGGAAAAAGGTAACACTGGGCAATTTTCGCTGGCAGCGAACCCAATTCGCTACCAGCGAGAGCAATCAGCAGCAAACAAGGAGGAGCCGGGCACAACAGCACGACTCGCTGCCAGCGAACCCAACCCGCTGGCAGCGAGTTCCTTCGTCCTTCCAAGACGACCTGGGACCCCCCCCCCCCCACATCCGGATTTTCTAAAAAAAAAAAAAAAAAGAATAAATTATTCTTTGGAAACTCCATTTACCCCTTTTTACCCACTTACCTTTTAACCACTTTCCTTATTACCCATTATTCATATTTCCCCCACCTTCCTTTTTTACCATCTTCTTCCTCCTCTCTACAAAACCCCATTAAAGCTCCATTAAAGAACCTCCAAGCTTCCCACCTCCATAGCCACCTCATCATCTCCACCACCCCGAAAACCAATTCCGGCACCGGATTCCGACTCCCGACGAGCCGATCTACGCAACCACATCACATTTTCCACATGCCGACCACCCATCAACCACCACATAACCACAAAATCACCCAAATCCCTTTTTATTCTTCCGCCATTGCGTAGATCGGGTCGAGTTAGGCAACTTTCGTGAAGGAATTTTTGAATTCCGACGTCCGGACAACGACGCCGGAGTCTCGGAAGCTCCGACTCGCTCCCGCGGAATAGTAGCCGCCACCACAGCCGCCACCAGCGAAGCAGCAGCCACCGAGCCCAAGAGGTGATCTCAGTCGCTGCCAGCGAGCACCAGTCGCTGCCAGCGAGTCTCATCCATTACGCAGCAGCTCCGGAGCTCGTCGGTGTCACCCAATCCGCTGCCAGCGAATATCCTTCGCTTCCAGCGAGTCTCACCCAACGGGCAGCATCCCCGGCCTGATCTGAGTCGCTGCCAGCGGAACTCCATTCGCTGCCAGCGAAAATCCTGCAGTGAGTTGGCTTTGTTTGTGAGTTCTCGATCTCCATCCTTTGATTATAATTTTTATGGCTTCTCCACCAATGGTTAGGCCTAGAGGATTGACTAGAGCTCAAAGGACTAGGTGGGATGATCTTGATGCTCGTCGGTATGTTTCGACGAAATTTTTTGATATCCCCACATTGAGATTATTGGGACTTGAGGAGAGTGTGCGGACATTTATGGAGATTGGGGATATTGATGGCTTGGTAGACAAGTGTGTCCGTACTTATCCGGATGTGGTTAGGGAATTTTTAGCTACCTTTGCAATGGCTAGTGAGGATAGTTTTACTTTTCGATTGGGTGGGGCAAATCACACTATGACTTTTGAAGAATTGAAGAATGTGTTTGGGATCACGGGCAATCCTTCCGCCCGTTGGTCTGAATTGCCTCGTAGCTCCACCCCTCAACAGCGATGGTTTGAAGTCACACAAAAGGTCATGACCTCCGGCAATGACTACAATTATAGCATCGTCCACCCTTCCCTTCGACTTTGCCACAAGGTCTTGAACAATACTTTTTTCGGGCATGCCGAGATCAACAAGGTTTCCAAGGGAAGTTGGGCTTGGATGACTTGCTTATTGCCCGAAGCACATGAGACGCCGGATTGGGTAGAGCTATTCTTTGCCGCTTGTGGCGAGGCTACAAAGAAACATTCAAGGAAGGAAGAGGTGAAGATTGGCTTTGGAGGCTTAATTACTTTGCTTGCTTTGGAGCTTGACATTGATTTGAATGCCTATGTCCCTTGTTCGGACAACTATAGGCTCAATTTGGCTTCACTCAAGAAGGCTAACATATTGAGGGAAAGTGAATATGCGGGGAGCTTCATTTGGTATGCCGGGGTCAACAAGTCCCACACTTTGGTACTCCCTCGCCCACTTCCCACCGGCCCGTCCCCCGCCGATTTATATATTCCATCCGACGCCTTACCATTGGGCCCACCTCCGAACGCCAACGAAGGAGATGCTAATGAGGAGCCTTATGAAGAGCCCACGGAGATGGAGTATGAACCGGTAATGCAAGTGGAGACATCCCATCCACGAGTGTCTTATGGCGGGTGAGCTAGTTCTTCACATGGAGGGTACCATGGCGAGTCCTATGATGGCTTTCCCTCTCATGGCTATTTTGAGAGTGCCTTCCGTCAAATCACCGAGCGTCAAGATGCCACGGACCGACAAATTGCGGAGAACCATAACATTCTCATGGAGCAACAACGAAAGAATCATGAGGAGATCATGGCCCAATTCAACGCTTGGGCACCCTTTGGGTGGCAAACCCAATTTCCACCACCACATTGAGCTTGTGAGTTTCCTTCTCCCTCACCGATTTCAATTGTTTCATTTTTGTTGTCTTTATTTCATTAGGGACAATGAAATATTCAAGTGTGGGGGAGGGGTTTAGTGTCCATATTGCATTAGTTAGGTCATATTTAAAATTTCCATATGCATATCATGTTTATTTCTAGCATTTATGTTGCATTAAAAAAAGGAAGAAAAAAATTGAAAAAATTAAAAAACCCAAAAATATCATGCATTGCATTCATGTATTATTCAAATACCCATCTTGCCTTAATTGTCCTCTATTTTATTTGAGTTTTTGAGCTTGACCTATAAATCCCATGATATGTTTGAATTGGCTAATCTTGTCACCTACCTGTGTTGATTTTCATTGGAGCATGACTTGTTAGTTTAATTGAGCAAGTATGGTTCTTTTTGGCATTATTGAAATCCAACAAAACTTGTCCTAGTGAGAAATTTTGGCCTTATAAGGGATTTTCATATTTATTCCCTTTTGCTTTCATGTGTGACATTTTACTCTCCTTATGCACTTACCTCTTGAGATTGACATTGTTATCTATATTTGAGGCCGAATTTATATGTCTATTGCTTAT
Source organism: Persicaria tinctoria (assembly GCA_037127255.1). Lineage (NCBI taxonomy): Eukaryota > Viridiplantae > Streptophyta > Magnoliopsida > Caryophyllales > Polygonaceae > Persicaria > Persicaria tinctoria. The sequence continues at coordinate 4,313,560 of JBANSL010000005.1, read as the reverse complement.
GAGTTTCAAATGATAGAGGCATGATTTTCTTAAGCCATATTATTATCCATATCCACCCTACATATGTGTCCTTTGCTTGTAGCAAATTTGAGCCTTAGCCTTTTCTTTGAAGCTCCACAAAAATTTATCCCTAGCCGATGATAAGCCTTACCCTATCCGGGAATTAGGATTAGAGTTGGTGAATGATTGATCTAGTTGAGTGGAAAAGAGATTATTGTTGAGAAAGTTACAAGTTTGGATAAGTATGTAATTCTAGTTTTATTCCTCACATTGTGCATTATTGTTTTGGCTCTAAAGAAAAAAAAAATGATGAATGAATGAAAAAAAAAAAAAAAAAAAAGAAGAAAAGGAAAAAAAAAAGAGCATGAGTTTGAGCCTTTTTATGAATGTGAGAGTTGGAAATTATCTTTGGTTGAGAAATGAATGTTGTTTGTAAAGATGTTGTGAGAGCTTGAGTTTAAGATGATGTTTTTGAGAGAGTGGATGGTTGATGTTTGATTATCTAGGATCTTGATTCCCGGAATTTGAGCACCACATGACCATAAATTCTCTTTGCCCTTGATTCCTTACCAAGCCCCATTACAACCTTGTTAAAAGACCTCTTGATGTTGCTTGTGAGTGATGGCATCCGCGGTGGAGAATATGTGATATATGTGTCAATATCTATGTAGCTCTTTGCATTTTGGATTGAGTCAAGAGGTATATTTTTAAGCCTAAACACAATGAGAGTGAGAGCAAACACATAATCCCGGTGAGGTAGGATGATATGTGCCTTATTTTGAATCGTTCATATACTTGCTAGGATGTTAGTCTTCATGTTCATGGCTCCTCCACTTTGATGTTGCTTTTGACAAGGTTAGTGCTTGAAGATTATATGTGTGGGATGATGGTTTTTGTTCTTCTTTATTTTGCATTGCTTGAGGACAAGCAAAAGGTTAAGTGTGGGGGAGTTTGATAATGCACATTTCTAATGGGCATTATAGGATAATTTAGTTGCATTTACATTGTAGAATATGCATGTTTTAGTGTTAATTTAGATTAAACTCTTTTTGTGGAAAAGTTCGGAATCTACGCTATTTCGGTTGAATTGTAAAGAATCGTAGATCCGACATGGTGGAAAGAAAGGGAAAGTTGTTAAACATGACCAAGTGAAGTCAAGAAATCAAGCTAAGAAGAGAAAGAAAGGAGAAGAGAAAGAAAGAGGGAAGAACAATGAAGAATCGAGCTTCTGGGCATCAGTCGCTGCCAGCGAGTGGAACCAGAATCCGAGGAGGAGCCAGCGAGAGAGAGTCCGCGGGAAGAGAGAGCCAGCGAGAGGAGGAGCCAGCGACAGGGGAAGGGCAAGCAACGTCCGCTGCTAGCGACTAATTCCGCTGCAGCGAGACGTCCGCTGCCGCGGAAATATCCGCTGCCAGCGAAAATCACCAGGACGACGAATCTTCGGCCACTCGCGGCTGCGGAAGGGAGAACTCGCCCTAGCGAGTTTGAGCTCTCGCGGCAGCGGAAGCCCCAGCTCGCGGCAGCGGAAGCCCCAGCTCGCGGCAGCGGAATCAGGTACTCGCGGAAGCGGAAGGAAGGGACCATGGAGAAGTTCGAGAAAATTCTAAGGCATGAAAGTCGCTGCCAGCGAGTGTGCCAGCGAGTTGGTAGCGGAAATCCAACAGAAGCTCAATCAAGGCCATTCGCTGCCAGCGGAAATTTCTCGCTGCCAGCGGAATCCGACGCTGAATTAATTTAGGAAAGTTCTATCTTTGATCTAGTTTGTTTAGGAAATTTCTATCTTTTATCTATCTTTTATCTACCTTTTATGGAAAACATTAGGCTTATAAATAGGATGTTCTAGGGTTAGTTTAAAAAAGTTTTCAATTGGAGCAATCACCATAGAAGAGAAGAGAGCTTAGGTAAGCCATGAGCGGCTAATTTTCCTAGTGTTTCACCTACGTTTTCGGAGACTTGGTTGGTGAATTGTGAGTTTTTAATTCAAGTTATCTTTCCTCTATTATAATTCCTTCAACTTCCTTGTGCTTATTGTTATGTTATTGATGTTATCTTGCTTGGCTGACTTGATAATATTGATTTCGTGCTAAGATTTAATGCTTTCGTATTTGCGTTATTTCTATAGTAGCATGCATAAGATTGTGGATTCCGTGTTTGAAGCATGATTATTTAGGAAGTTGACATATATCTTAAACATTGATTTACCGTGTTTAATTGGTGTTATTTATGTGCTCAAGTTCTTGGGATGTTGTGCTATCTCTTTGTTAAATCTTAACCGTGTTATGATTGCATTGAGGTGTAAGGGATTAATTGGACTCGTAGGACTTTTAATCCATATAAACCAAGACGAGAGGAATTTGTAGGAAAGTTAATAGCTTGAAAAGAATTCGATGATCGATAAGCCAACCAATGTCAAAGAATTCGTGGGTGGAACCGTTCTCTACTCTTGATTTTATAACAAAATTCCATCTTTACTTTACTTTACTTGTTCTTATTTAAAAGTCGCATCTTTTCCCACTTTTGTTACTTGTTGGTGATCAAATTGCATTATGAAATCTTAAATCTCCCGAGGATTCGACCCCTTTCTTGCCAATTATACTAATTTGTGAGAGTGGGAACTATTTGATTGGGAATCAACGATTTTCATCCCGTCACTATACATCACTGACGACTCATCTGCAGTGCCATGTGACACATCTAGCACTTCTCGCTGGCTTTCTTCTTGCTGGATCAATGCACATGCCTCTTCAACATCAGGTAGAGGCGACATCAGCAGTATCTGGCTTCTTTGAGCCCCATAGGTTTCATCTAACCCATTCAAGAACTGGAACAGCCTTTGTTCTTGCTTGATTTGATCTATCTTCCTGAGATACTCGACAACATTTGCCGAAACTCCTACCAGATGCGGCATGATATCCATTGCATCTAGTTCTTCCAAAATCGACTTCATACGAGTATAATACTCGTTGATCAAGATTCATGTCTGTTTCATCGAGTAAATCTCTCGATTCAGTTTGTACGTACTTCCTAGATCCATTGCTCAGGGAAAAACGTTTTTCCAATTGCATCCAAATTTCCCTAGCTGATTCTATGTACAATACAGATTTTGCAATTGAATCAGAAACTGAATTCATAATCCAAGCGATTACCAGGTTGTTGCAAGTATCCCACTGATCGGCTTTGACAGCATCATCGGTAGGCCGAATCACCGTCCCTTTGAAAAATCCGATCTTGCGCTTCGTGGAGAGGTTAATCTCCATACTCATCCTCCAAGATCTGTAATTCGCAGCTCCTGCCAGCTTTTCCGACACCACGATCGAATTCGGACCATCAGATGGATGCAAGAACAATGGACTTTGCATCTCTGCCATCGTTAGTCTTCGATCGGCGGCCATGAACACTCGAAATCAATGATTAAGCTCTGATACCATGTGGATTAAAGTGAATTCGAGTTCATGAAGAAAAGCAAGCTGCTATGCAGATTCAAGAAGAAGGTGATGTTCTGTTACATGAACTGGAAAATGCCCCCCTTTCCCTTATTTATACATCAAGAGGTTATAACAACCTTTTGGGCGGGATGAGGCTATTTACACAAAGCTACCCAAACATTCTAAATGTTCACAACATACCCTTCTACAGCTCTTGATGGGCAAGATTTCAATTTTGCTCAGTTGGAATGTATGAATATTGACTATTCACTGTACGCAGTACAGATATTCATATGGAAAATAGTCCGTCTGAAGTCTTACTCCTTTCACTCTCCAGTTGTTCCAGGTGATTATTTGGGGCATGTGTGCAATGTGTTTAGTTTTCAAATGAGTGACTGAAGTCCGTTGGGACTCGTGATTTTGGGTCGTGTGCACACGTGCGACCTTACGCTAATAGTCTAGCACATAAGCCGATTAGGTTCCATCATAAAACCAATTGACAATAGGAGGAGTAACTCATTAGGTTATATACTATGGCTTGATCTTTCATATTTTTAATTTGTGAATCTTTTGGTCTGTTCACATTCTCTCAACACGCCCCGCAAGTGCAATTAGGGTCGTTTTCACCTATAGTTGACAATTGGACAACACGTCTAATATCTCATTCTCCTTTTAGCTAGCCCATGATTGAGAGTCGGACTGTCGTTTGGCTTTAATTTTCGGTGTAATACCATACTGAAGTCCATTGAGACTCATGATTGGGGTTATGTGCACACGTGCGCCTTTGTGCTAGTAGTATTTTCAATGTGGGATTCTTTTGTTCTCTTCACATTCTCTCAACAAACACTATAACCAGTTACCCTGAGGTTTTGCAGTGTAAGGATGTAGTGGATGGCGACGAGTGCACCATCACCTTGTATGAGACGACTTTTATTGCAGCCAGATCACTGATAGGTAAGTTTGCTAATTTCTGACCCCTTGTGCGTTTGATAGCTGTCTAATTAAAATGGTTAGTAGTCAACTTGTATAGGGTGGCAATATTTTAAATTGCAAATAATTGAGGGACAACATTTTTTATTGGAATTTATGTGGCAGCCAATTGGAGCTCTCTCGTACTTCTTCACTTTGAAAGTGTTTCGAATTGATTATAATTTGATGATGTAATTATAAACACTTGAAAGTGTTTGTTTACCTTATTTATATTGTTGAGATTTGTATATATTTCTCTAAGTTTTGTTTATGTGTATAAGTGTAACATTTTCATATATTGTATAAAACTATATGTAAGTGGATATGTAATATGGGCTTAATGCCTAAAAAGGTACTTGGGTGTTTAACAGGCTTGGACTGGATCGAATTGAGCCCACTTGGGCTTGATCTCCTAACCAAGACCTGATGCCAAGAAGCTCGGCCCAAAAGCTTATTACAGATCATCTGGCCCACTCGACAGCTGAGCTCGATATTGCTAGGGTTGAAGCTTTCCTTGCTCCAAACGTAGCGCTTCACCTTAGAGTTTCTCTTGAGAGCCTATATAAGGGATCCTGTTCATCAGAGCTGCCTCACTTTGTAGTCGGCGTCTCCAGGTAATCCAAAGAGAAAGAGAGCGAGAGCTTCTAGCGATTCTAAGGTTTGCTCCTCAAGCCACTTCCGTGCAATCGTCGCTCCCTCCGGCGAAGATCTTCTTCTCCGGCTCTTCCTTTGGCAAGGCGAAGTCTCCTCCGGCGTTGCTAGCTCCTGCTATCCTGGGTTTCCGACTTGGGGTCTTGAATCTGTATCTTCGAGATCTAGAGTCTTTCAGGGAGTGTTCTTCTTCCCGTTTTTCGTTGTTTGTTCTATGCTTTATGTTCTTGTTTGCTTAGATCTTCCTTGTACGCATAAACTCGCCCCTGTTTTTTAATCTTCTCGATATAGTGGATTATGGCTGCCTCTTGAGGCCCCGAGGACGTAGGATCTTAGATCCGAACCTCGTAAAACTCTGATGTCTCGTTTCTGTCTTTGCTTGGTTTGATCTTGCGTAAATCTCGAACTCGCATATATATCCAACTTCGAATCTATTCGTTATTAAGCATAGAATTGTTTTAATAAATTTTTATAAATAAATAATTTAATGCAATTAGTATTAAGCATAGAATTGTTTTAATATTTTAATGTTTTATCTTCTTAAAAATCAAATATTATCGATCAGAGAGAGTATTATACAACACAAATAAATATAAAAGTTGATTTGAAAATGAAAGATCAAGTGATTGTAATTATAAAATGTAATAAATTGGAATCTCCATAAAAAAATAATGATATATAATTATAGATCAATCGGGTTAATCGGTTCACCGGATCAATTGGGTCAATCGGGTCACCGGGTCTAAACCCAGATGACCCGAAAAATTACCCGGTTTTCGGGTTTGGGCAGGAAAAAAATTTGGGTCAAAATTTTCGGCTCTTGACCAAAAAATTTCAGGTCGTTCGGGTCGGGTCGACCGGTTCGGATCGTGTTCTGACAGGTCTACTATCAAGCATTGCCAGAGGATGGTGCAAATAAAGCGTCAATGACCAAAAGAGGTATGACTACATCTGACCTACTAGCAGAGGTGGGCATAACTTGCATACATTAATGATAATTTTGTATAAATAATAATAAATAAAAACTGTAAAACCAAATTTGGGTGCATTTTCGTCTTTTACTTTTAAGTTGAATTTAATAGAAGTTTAATTTAAAGAAAAATGGGAGGATGGGTGGTTACTTGCAAATAATTTGTTATAAGGGGTGGTTAAGTGAAATTTTTTGAATAAGGGGTGGTTAATTGCAAACAAAGGTGAATAAAGGGTGGTTAAGTGAAATTTTTTGAATAAGGGGTGGTTAATTGCAAACAAAGGTGAATAAATGGTGGTTTTATGCATTTTTGCCTAATAATAGAGAATATAGATGAAATAAGAAGAATGTAAAGGGGTAAAAATGGAAGAAAATAGGAAAACAATAAAAATGAAAGCAATATAGCAAGTCACTTTGCATGGTATTTAGGGGTGGAATTGGTATATTACCAATTAGTTTTCACCCTTACCGTCTACCAACCAATTAAAATTGGTAATGATAAATTTCATACCATTACCAACCATAAAAGCTCGTGTACCAATTTAATTGGTAACCGATATAATCGGTTGGTAATAGTTGGTAATGGTAAAATACCAAGTTCTTCGTAATAATAGCATGCAACTCCAAATTAAATAAAAAATAAGTACCAAAATAAACGCACTTACCGAATTAAATACCAATTCATACAATTCAGGAGGAACCCTAAATCTAAATATTAAAATGTATGCGGAATATTAATTTTTTATTCTTTAATGGATATTCTGCATCAAAAATCTATCCCCTCATTTCTATTCTTTTAGTAATATATATATATATAATATAATTTTTTAAATATATTTATATATAATCGGTTGGTAATGGTAATACCAATTTCGCTAACTAAATTACCATTACCAACCAACTTTGATGAATTGGTTCGGTAATACCGTACCAATATAATTGGTAACCAATTTAATCGGTGCCAATTTAAATTGGTTCGGTTGGTACGGAATTGGTTGGTTTGTATTGGTAGTTTTGACCCAGCCCTATATATATATATATAGCACATTCAAAAAATAAATGGTAATTTTTTTTTTTGGGGATATTATGGGATATAAGGTATGGTGAGAGTGAATTATAGGGTATAAATGGGGTATTGAGTTTTTTTTTCCTTACGAGGGGAGTTGGTCTTATAGAGGAATTTTTTTTAGCAAAATAAGGTGTATGTACATTTTTATAGAGTATTCCGTATTGGATACTGGATAGTGGTTGAAAATAGGGAGAAGACAGCTCACGCTGTCAGAACCTGTTTCTGCAAATTGTTAGTGGGGCAATATTTTTAAGGAAAAGTCTAGGTTTACACCTAGTGTAAACCTTGATACTTTACACTTCCAATCAAATTACATGATTCCCACTAAAATAAAAAATTCTCAAAAATAAAAAGTAAATTTAAATGGAATCCCCAAATCAAATTATCAGATTCCCACTGAAATAAAAAATTCTCAAAAATAAAAAGTAAATTTAAATGGAATCCCCAAATCAATCTTGTAAACCCTAGGTTTCATCCATTTTCAACCCCGTTTGTTCTTGTGAGATTTGCAGAAATTGGAGAGTTTCTCTACCTTGTCCATCTTCCTTGTTCAATTTTTTCTGGGATTTGGGGATTTTTGGTTCGTTTGGCCTTCCCCCTCGAATCTCGCTATGTGCATCTGGGTTCGATCCACTCGGCCTCTTCAATCTTCGTGGTCTACACAGGGTCATCTGCTCTGGTGCCTCCGCCGTCTCCTCAACCACTCCAAACCTCCTCGGCCATGGCGGCCTCGTCCGCTCGGCGTTTTATGCGTGAACACATTTACACGCGGTCCCAATTTCGTCCTCCTACCCTTCAATCTCACCTTATTCGCACACCCATCTCCTTCGATTTCATTCAAATCTCCTCACGGAGGGGCTCAGCCATTACACCCTTGGTTTCTAGTTGATTGGATCCCTCATCACTGTTCCTCCACCGCCGCCTCTGTCCACCGATGCCTCTGTTCACTGTCTGGGTTGTCCGGGTTGTTCGAATTAGGGTTAGTTCAAATAGGGCTATTTGCAAATTTAACAAGACTAATCTGTGTGGTAGAGGGAGAAGTGTGCGTACCCATCAATGGCCACAACCAGTGAGCCACAACTAGTGAAGGGAGAAGAAGAAGTTGAACGGGCTTCACGCTTCCTCTTTCCCCCAAATTAGGGAGGAAAAGTTGATAGGGGTAGGTAGATTAGTGATTACATATCTCCAATTTTGCTTTTTTTTTTTTATTGTATGATTTTTTTCAATTGGATAGGAATCTATTGACATTTGTCTTATTTTTATTTGTAGGGTAAGTTTGTATCTTTACACTAAGTGTAAATGTATCATGGTCCTAGACAATATACTCAATTGTGCTTTCTCGTCATGATAAGCCCAATAATAATAATGTCGAACAACAGGAGTTGCAGAGAGGAAAAGAGATCGAAGGTGCGGGTTGTCGGACAAGAGAGGACAAAACACTCTGCACACAAACATAGATTAAATCAAAAACATATTATAACCCTATTATTTTAGTTGAATCAATTTTTATACCATTATACAGTAGTAATAGTTTCTTATATTTGTGTTTTTTTTTAACAATTGGCGACGTTAAAGAATTTTTTTTTGACAAAATACTTTTAAATTTTCTTTAAATACACCTTATATAATATAATTCATTCAATTGAACCACAAGTTCCAATGACATTTTATTTTAGTGACCAAATGATTTTAATTAATTAAAAAATAAAAGTAATATAACAAATGTTTTTATTATCTTTTTTTATACCAAATCAACTTTAAATTTTTTAAAATAAATTAAAATACATATTCTTTATTTTTTTTGTTTAGAATTACAAAATATATCAAAGGTGGTTTGGTAAAATAGATAATCTTATACTAAATTTATAGAATTAGTTTATTTTTAAAATTATTTAATTAAATAAGTGCATATTTCGGTTCCTAAAATAAAACCACCAAATAATTAAAATATATGGCGAAAAAATAGAGGATGATGGTTCAGTCGAATGGATTTTTATCATAATAGGTGTTTTTGTTAAAAAACACTTTATTACTGAGTATATGCATGATGTGTGCCTTTTTAAAAAGTAAATTAGTTAAACACAAGGGAATTTCAATATCACTGATGGTTAGAAAATAAACATTTGTGCTTTAATTGAATTAATTATATTACATAATGTGTTATAGTTTTTTTTTTAAAAGTGTTTTTGTTAAAAAATATATATTTTATAAAATATTTCATTTGGGGAAAAACCTAAAAAATATAAAGATGAATCCAACTAATTTAAGGAGTAGAATATATGTAAAAATCAAATAAAAATTAGGCAAAATTACAGAAAACCACCCTTTAAATATGGGTGTTTTCACTTAACCACCCCTTAAATTCAAAATTACATAAAACCACCCTTTAAATATTATTTGTTTACAACTCACCACCCATTCAACTATTTTCGTTACTTTATCATTAAATATATTATATTTTAATATTTTTAAACTCAAATTTGATTGTAAATATATTCAAATTTTGAATTTAAGGGCCCAACTATATTTTAGGGGTCATTGCCTTTATTTTTAAAAATAATAATCAATAAAGCCTAGAATTATTATCTTAATTTATGCTTGAAAATGTTTATAAATGTTTAAAACATTATGTAAATTACTCTTATTTAAAATATAAATAAATAAGAGTAATTTCCATAATATTTTAAAATTCTATAAACATTTTCAACCATAACTTAAGATAATAATTCTAGGCTATATTTATTTTATTTTTTAAAAATAAATAAAATAATCCCTAAAATATGATCAACCCCTTAAATTCAAAATTTGAATATATTTACAATCAAATTTGAGTTTAAAAATATTAAAATATAATATATTTAATGATAAAGTAACGAAAATAGTTGAATGGGTGGTGAGTTGTAAACAAATACCACTTAAAGGGTGGTTTTATGTAATTTTAAATTTAAGGAGTGGTTAAGTGAAAACACCCATATATAAAGGATGGTTTTCTGTAATTTTGCCTAAAAATTAACTATATATCTTACTTGTCATTATAAGACTGAACACCCGTTCGACGTGTTTGGGACACTCTTTTATCCCTATTCGAGGATCCAGTTGAAATAATCTCAAGGAAATCCAGTTCTTTGGCCTAAACTAACCTCTCTACCCCCATGCCAATTTAACTGCCGTTTTTTTGTAACTGTACACAACCGGCTGTAGAGGGTGAGGATTTGTGAAAATATAACGAAGAGGAAGGTGGGCATGCGGGAGTTTTAAAGGGAGAGAGACTGAGAGGAAGGGGCTCGGCGGCGTCGGGTAGGGCTCGGCAGCGTCAGCGAGGAAGATCCACCAGGCGTCGGCGAGGAAGATCCACCAGCGATTTGGAATTTTGGGTTTCGGGGATCTGTCGAATTAGGGATTTGTTTTGGGTTTCAAATTGAAGACATTGAAGGCGCCATTGAAGACATCTATCCTACCCGATTCACTCGCAACGAGTTCAACCTTGAGTCCAAGTCCACCATCGGCGTCGAATTCGCCACCCGTAGCATTCAAGTAGATGATAAGGTCGTCAAAGCTCAAATTTGGGATACCGCAGGCCAAGAAAAGGTATCTTTTCCGACTTTTCGTCCCTAATTTCTGTCATGTGTTACCAAAAGACAATTTGATTTTGCTATTTGGAATTGAATAGTTAGTTCCATGTGTATTTCAATTTGGAGCGAATTGGAAATTCCGATTCCATGCCCTAGGTTTCGTTTGCGTATTTTGAATTAGGTTAGGTTAGGTTTGGAAATTCCGATTCAATATATACGTGGAAAGATCATTATGTGTGGTGATGGTGCAACTTTGCTGATGGTATGGTAGTGGTGAAAATCAGATTTAAACAAAATGAATCAGAGTGTCAAGAAGACAGTTGTGGTTTAATCAGAAGCAAAGTAGTGGGTATGAACAAGATGAAGTAAAAACAGAAGAGGTTTATATGTGGAGGTGGTGCACTGTTGATAGTGCCGAAAAATCAGCTTCTAAAGTTCAAGTCAGTTTCTCGAGAAGACTACAATCGTGGAACCTTTTTGTTGCTAATGTATTAAATTATCATTGCCATATTTCTTTCAATTTTTTGTACATTGTTTCTAAAGTTCAAGCCATTCCAGTCACATCAGTTGCATCAGAATCGGCCTTCAGCACCGGTGGGCGTACTCTCGATCAATACCGAAGCTCATTGGGTTATAAGGTGAGTTCAGAATCTGTTTTCTTAGAAACTGAGTTTTTTTTTTTTAGAAATTCACTTCTGTTTATTTAAGAATCTGATTGAGTTCTGTTATTTTAGAAATTCAGTTTTGTACTTTATTTTACAATTCATAATCTACATTTTAGGTCATTTGCATCAAAAATTGAGTTATGTTCTATAATTCAGAATCTGATTTTCTTTTTACAATTTAGAATCTGATTTTACGTTGTTTTGTAATTCTATAATTTAGTTCTAGGCTGTTCTGTAATTTAGATTTTGCAAAAAAAAAAATCCGTTCTAGGCTGTTCTGTAATTTAGATTTTAGAATTTGATTTTTTTTTACATTTTAGAAATTTAGTTCAGTTCTATTACAGATTTTAGAATCTGATTTTTTTTTTACATTTTAGAAGTTCAGTTCAGTTCTAAAGAAGTGGCGGTGGATGAAATTCAGTTCTGATTTTTTTTTTACATTTTAGAAATTCAGTTCATTTCATTTCTTATGTATGTCTATCTGATGTTCATAGATTGTTGAAGCACTTATTTGCTCCCAAAATTGGATTCGTGCAAATCGAGGCTCTAAAGAAGTGGCGGTGGATGAAATACAAATTTTAAGAGAGTCGGAACAAGTAGAAGAAGGTAATTCGTTTTTATAGTTTCTATTACTTTTATAACGTTTATTACAAATTTTATGAAATCTAATTGTTAGCACTTTTATTTCTTTTTAGAGTTCGAAAAATTGAGCTTGTCTGCTTGAAGGAGATTGAGTCATCCGACCAAGTCCAACATCATGGTATTTGAATCCCAGAAGCCGATGTAAAAGAATACGAGTACAGCTTGGACCTCAGAGTTTTAGCTTGGTGCCCTCCATAAATCTTCCAGGAATCAATGGATGAAGTTTGCTTTTGAAATTGTGAAGTGGAAGTTCAATTTAGGTAAGCCCTAGTTCCAGGAAAAAAAAAACTAAGTTTTAAACAGATTTATAAAGTTTGTGAATGTAAAGAAACATGCCTGTTAATAACTTAATATGCATTCATAATGAAGATGGATGGAAAATGGCCTATTAGCTCAATAGGTAGAGCGTTGTATTTACACACAAAGATGTGAGTTCGACTCTCACATAGGCTAATACGGAGTATGCGTTCATATCTCTATGGACTTATACGGTTGAACATGGTAGGAAATATATACACTAATGGCAAGACAAATTTGTGAATCTGGTACGACAAATTTATGAATTATGAATATCTCTGAACTTATAAAATTATGAGCTTGGTAGGAAATATATAGACTAGTCGTAGGACAAATTTGTAAACCTGATAGGATAAATATACGATATTGGCATGATAAAAATGTAATCACCGAAATTCCTAAGTGTATAACTTGACACTAATGGTAGGATATATGTACACGAATGGTACGATATATTTGTACTATTGGCAAAGAAGTAGAATTAATATTGATCAATCCACAAATCCTAGACTAGTAATCATTGAGGCGTGAATTGACCCTAATTTCAATCTCAATTACCAATCCATAAATCACAATCTCAATCCAATTTCTATCAATCAAAATTCATGAATCCAATCTAATTCAATGCTAGAACGACTGTATTAGAGCTTCTACCCTTGAATATAATGTTACTTAGGTTTTCTTCATCTTCTATTGTAGACTGGAAGCCCTCTACCCTTGGTTGTTTTTCTGAAAAATGTGGAATATAATTTGCTACGGTTTCTAGCTTGATTCTCCTTGAAAGCTATTTAAATTAGTATGATAGATGCACAAAATTGGTTGGATAGATGAAAACTAATGGTAGGAGAAAACAACGATATCGGTAGGATCATAATGGTAAGATTGATGGAAACTAATGGTAGGAGAAAAAAACGATATTGGTAGGATCATAATGGAAACTCAGTAATTCCTGGATAACTTGACACTAATGGTAGGATAGATGCACACTGATGGTCTGATATATCTATACTACCAACTCCGTCCTTGACCCGAATCGGAGTGGCCCGCCCCATCGAAGGAGGGAGGTAGGTGAGCTCAATGTCGTACAATACCATGTCCACGTCGAATTTGGAAACAATTTTCTCCTTCAATTGGGTGTAACCAATATTCTGTGCCACCACCATAGCTGCAGTACGTGCCTCTCCCTTGAACACCAAGCTCCCACTCCCGGGAGCCCACCAACCGCCGCACACGACGTTTATACATACCCTATCACCTGGGGTACGCCACGGGAATAGAGGATCAGCCTAGGGGGTAGTTCTGATATAGAAAAGAGGAACAACTACAAAGGAAAAGTACAAGATGACTTACCCATCGCTGCCACTGCCACTCACAAGCTTGTTGCACTTTTCTTGGATTGGAAAGACAGTTGAACACCGTTGGTAGGCCAGAACTGTACTATTGGTAGGATGACAACTGTATCGTTTCCTCGGATCCACATGTGCCTTTTCCCTCGTCCTTTCCGCCTCTCTCCTGCTCTGCCTCACTTTTTGCAGGGCATGTTGGGGTGTTTGAGATCCTCCTCTCAAGCTTATATATGTGCTTGGGGAACACCCATCAATGCAATGATTGCATTTTCCCCTCATAAATGCTCTCCCCTTCTCCCCCAATGAAGAACCCCGTTTTGGCGCCAAAATTACACTGACAACCCGCCAAAACAGGTTCGGTCAATCCGTTCCAAATTTCTCCAAATTTTCAGGTATGGTAAGACATTTTAAGCCTATTGGTAGGATAACTATATGCTATTGGTTAGATAACTGTACCATATTGGCCAGACAGATGCTCTCCCTCTCCCCCCAATGAAGAACCCTATTTTGGCGCCAAAATTACACGGACATCCCGCCAAATTCGCTATGGACATCCCCCTCCATATTATCTCCAAAATTTCAATGTATGGTAGGATAAGTTTGTCCTATCGGTAAGACAGATGTATTCTATTGGTAAGATATTTGTCCTCTATTGGTAAGCCAACCGTTTCCAGTTCCCAAAAATGAAGGTGATGTTTTGCCCTCAACTTTCCACTCGTCTCTTATGTTGGCTCCCTTTTTTGCCGAGCATTTAATAAGGAATGACACCCATCAATCAAGATTTTCTAAGGGTTGATTGACACCCTTAATTCCATCATTGAAATGTCCCCTCATAAATTAATGCCCCCCATTTTCCTACTTTATTTGAGCCACACACCATGTCCAGCACCTCCCCCTCCCGATTTCTGTTTTTCCAAATGATGGAGCTACAGTGCTCAACTCCCCTTCACCTGCTACCTCCACTGCCGGTTGGATTTTTGCATTTGCAAAAATACACCACTTTTTACCCCTAACCAATTTTTTAGGTACATGTCTAGTTTAGCAAATAGGCCCATTTTTTGGTCTAATCACTACCATTTCCTCTAAAATATATGAGATCATTATCTAATATGGTTTAAATATATTGAACTATCATAAATTTGACGTGTCAAAAAACTCAGGTTAAATTACACCAAAAAATAAAAATTATCGTCATAACCATGTACTGTAGTAGTGTAAATATCTAATAAATCATGTATATCTTGATATGTTTTCGAGATATTCCGAATTTATAACTCTTCTCTTAAAAGCTTGTGCTTTAGCATATAGTATTGATATATTGATATAGATTAATTTTTTACAAAATCTCATCCTTCTACTTGACTATATATATACTTGAGTGTGCAAACTTACCGGCCTATTAGTGATTTGGCTACCCAGACACTGCAATACTCCCTCCTGGTATAAATATAAGATTTTATTTTATTTTATACACGTAATTTAAGGAGTTAAAAATTATATAAAATATTTTTTTTAATATAATACTTATTATTATAAGTATTATATTTTAATAGTTATTAGTTATAAGTATTATATTGAAAAAAATTAATACTCCGTATTATATAGAGACTTTAACTACTTAAATTACGTTGATAAGAGTAAAAGAAAAAATCTTATATTTATAATAGGAGGGAGTAAAAGTCTCTCATGTTGGCTCCCTTAAAATTTCCCCAGTATGAAGAATTAAAATACAAATTTAAGGTATTCTCTTCTACCCGTAAAATTTAGGGGTCCGTCGGATCCCCAACCAAGCTGCCCACGCACATGACCATAGCAAAGTTTGCACCAACTAAGATAAAGAAAGGCACAAACACAACTATGGGTTGGGTTGGCATTGGGAGCGGGGCCCACTTCCCTATCTTATTTGGAGACAAATTAATCTCTTGAGGGGGTGTTTGGTAGGAACGTGCATGAGTCATATGCACTCACCACCGAGACCCCAACGTTGCAATTAAGTCTCACCAACCTTGCCATATATAGACAGAAAGTCACCTGTATTTAGGTTCAATCAAATAAAAATGTTTCTGTTTTTGTTGTATTAATATTTAGTGTCATGTGTCCATCCACGTTCTATCTGTATGCATTCAATTGATATCCAATCCGGGGCAAACACAAACATTTTTATTGATTTAACAATCAATCCTCAAACGTCAAAAGGAAGGGGTTACACCAATACCAATTAATATACGCTGAATCAAAAACCCACACAGAGCTTAAAATGCCACCACCAAAAGCGCTCTTAAAAGAGTGTTTGCTTCTTCTTCCATCTTTGATCCATTCATTGGCCTCTATAGACTATAGTGATGTATTTTCCTTTTAATTCCTTGCATTGTATGCATCGGTCCACTTAAGTTCATCGCCCTGCATAGCTTTTTTCACAAGAGAGAAACTGATCTCGCATCCATACAAAACCCGGTGAAGACAAATTCGTTAGATTCCAAATGTGCCAAAACTGCAGCAAAATTATGTGACAAGCAGCATAGATATTTGCAAGTGAACGGAAGAAAGCAAGGATTCAGGTTGACTAATTAATACCAATGTTCACAGCGATCAAAATGCCATATCTGCTCTGTCTATTAGAGATGGTAAAAGCTATGCAGAGTGTTGCTCATCCTCGTCCATACACTACAAAGCCCCAAGAGAAGGATATCACTTGTCAGATCCAAAATCTTTTACAACAAATCAGGAAGTAATCGAAGACAGCTGAACAAGTAACGCTCGGAGTAACCATCACACTGATTGCAGTAGCACAAAAATCAATATCACCGCCATGTAAAACACAGAGATGGAAATATATGACAGAGGGGATGGGTAGGCTAGGCTACAGTTGGAAGGTATACGATTTCTTATATGATAACAATAACACAACCTGCTGGAGACTGCAAACAAATTTAACAATCATGCCTTAAAAAACAGCATACCAGACTGAGACAGAAGAGATGGAGACGGACTATTTCCCATTTGAATATGAGTAACACTAATACATACACTGCATCGTGAATATTCATACATTCCAACTGCGCAAAATATGAAATCTTGCCATCAAGAGAGCTTTATCCACTTCCTCTTGTAATTCTCTATTCATAGGGTAATATACATGGGGTCACAAGTACAAGTAACCCTGAATACATGTAGGATTGCAAAATTATTAATGTGGATTCCAGTCAAGATTCATCACCTCTTTCACTGAGTTTGGATCCGTCTGTGCTGCTTCATTACTTTGTATTTGAAATGGTTTCTTTTTTTATTTTAAAGGTAAATATATTGCTGGAAATTTAAATATGTACAAAAGGAGTTTAGTGACGGTCATTAGGCTACAACCGAGGCTAGCTCTATTGTGGCCGTAAAGGTGAGTAAGGCTCACTTCCTAATCTTAGCCATGAGGGTGTGGGACAATGTCCTTGTGTGGATCCTATATCTTCAAGCCGCGGCTATCAGAAGTCGGACACACACCTCAAAAGTGTTAACATGAGACCTCCCCTTCGGCTCGGCCATCAAGGAGGTTCCATCCTAACACTTTGAGCACCCTAAATCCATACGTAAGCCTCATAATCTTCAAACATTGACAACATGAACACGAACCTACTAGACTTTAAGGCCTAAAGTAATAGTGTGGCAACAAGGGACAAAAGGTTGCCAACACACATTCGTTATGCGCCAGACGGTGTGTTGCAGGCAGTATGCACTTGCTGATCCATACCCAGCATCTTTCAAAAAGGGGCTGCTGTGTATGCCTTTCTACTCAGTGCATTGTCTCTCCAGTGATATCGCCACTGAGCAGGCCATCCTGTAGCAGAGGTGCAGCATTAAAGTGCAGGGAGAACCGTTGATTTAGCACCTTGTATACATGGATTTTGATGAGGTGTATAACTTCATCCATGCTCTTAGTAGTTTCCTCAAAAATCTTCTCATTTCTGGCCTTCCAGATATAGTAGACAGTAGCAGCTAGGCCCACTCTTTTCACTTTGGATTGCCAGCTTCTTCCTCTTGCTTCTTTTTTCATCCACTTGAGAGCTCCCGACAATGTGGTCATCCCCCTCCAGATTCCTAGCCACTGTTTTACCTGAGACCGTATGTGGGAAGAGAAATTACAACCAAAGAATATATGTTCATGTGTTTCGGTTACTTGGTTACAAAATGTGCAGTTTAAGTCAACTTCCATTGCTTTAATCTTGTCTTTTGTGGCCAATCTTCTTCTAGCTGCTAACCAAAAGATGAATGAGTGCTTTGGTATGATAGTTGTGTCCCACACCACCGGACACCATGGAGGCTTCATTGCTTTTCTCCTGAAAAAGTTATAGGCAACACTAATTCTATATTTCCCCCCTTGACACCATGAGTTTAGTAGTACTTGAGCCTGTTCTTCAGAACCTGCAAGGGTTAGTAGCTCATTTCTACTAGATAGCACTTTTTTAATTAAAGGGGAGTCATTGACTTTGTGAACTTCCCGTGTCCATATACTCTCTTGTCGCAAATATTGGTGGTGGATCCACCTTATCCATAGGTTGTCTTTCTTCCTCAAAATATCCCACAGAAGCTTAGAAAGGAAAGCTGTATTCCATGTCTTCAAATCTTTGAGTCCTAATCCTTCTTCATCCTTTGGTAGGCACACGTCTTTCCATTTCACCCTATGTGATTTCCATAGAAATTTTGCACATAACCTATTTACTCTGTCAATTAAAGTGGAGGGAGATGGTAAAACAGAGAACCAAAAAGCTTGGATCCCTTGCAAAACTGTCCTTATCAGCTCCACCTTACCTGCATATGATAGAGTCTTAGAATTCCAATAACTAATGTTAGTTAAAAGCTTATCTAGAAAGGGGGATAACTGAGAAACAGTTAGCTTTCCTGATGAAATAGGTATGCCTAAGTATTTGAAGGGGGAAGCACCAGGTGGGAAACCTGATCTACTAACAAGGTAGTCCTTGTCTTCAGGTTTAGCCCCGGCCAGAAAGAAAGAGGATTTAGTTGGGCTTACCTCAAGTCCAGAAACATCAGTAAAGTGTTCAAGTGAGTCAAGCAGGGTTTTGGTTGAACCTTTGTCACCTCTAGACAATAGAATTATATCACCTGCATATGCTAAATGAGTGATTTGCAACAATCCACATTTAGGGTGAAAGTTGAAATGGTTTCTCTATCATCTATATATGGGAGGGAATACAATAGAAATGTATCATGGACGCATACTGTATTCCATCCTGGACTTCATGAACTTCTTCCATGTCTTAGGAACTTGTTTTGGACTGACGAAAGCACCCTTTGTGGTTACTAGAAAGAGGTCAAGTTTGCTACTACAAAGCTAGATGATAGCTTCTTACTGCCTCGGTGTAGGTTAAGTATAGCTTGGAAGCTCATGCAGATTGGAGAGTTCACCTTTACCAAAGCAAGTATTGAGGAAGGAAGACTCCATAATCCATATCCGCTAATCAATATATCCAGATGACACTACAGGGATCACTAAGCTTGCTTTCCGACTGTCGAGGCTGCGAAAAATAAACACAACCAAGCTGCCCACGCACATGTCTACAACAAAAGTATGCACCAACTAAGAAAGGCACATCCATTGCCATTGAGAGTGGGGCCCACTTTCCCTATGTTATTGGGAGACAAATCTCTTATCAAGTTGACTATGATCGCAAATGCAAAGAAGTCGTAGCAGAGTTGCAAGCAGCACTGAAGCAGAACCGAGAAGCCTTGAGCCCCAAGAATTGCCAAGTTTGAGATCCTTGTAACCAATAGGACCATTGCCCACAGTGTCAATTCCAGCTAGCTCATAGGTCTTCTTGTGTTAAGATCCAACAAGTAAGACCCAAAACCACCTGGAGAACAGTCATCAATGAAAACACAAATTTATGAATCTGATTACCGTAACGGATGCTGACCAACCAGAAAACAATATTACAAAATGGATTGAAATTTCTGTTACCCCCAACAGCAATGCTAGGGAGGTATCCTCTGTCTCTGCAATTAAGGCAATGTCTCCAATCAGCTTGGAAAAGATGCTCATGTTCAGCTGATCCATTACTCCCTTGTGACAACTCTCTCTTACTTGCACTGTAAAGACGATTAACTTGGGACAACTCAATTGAACACCACTTTCTTAATTACGGGAGAGAAATTTGAAATCCCCTTAATTATGTCTCTGTATGATGATATATCAATCGTAAATGGTTCATATTGAACTTAAGTTTCTTATTGGACTCCCTTTTGTTCTCTGCAGAGGGAGATGACTTGAGTGTTGCTTGAGTGTGTGCCTCTCCTGTCTTCCATTTATTCCCAACTGAATTGTTGACCATTTTCCATTCCTCTTGAGGTGAGGGGGTGTTTGGTACGATCGAATTCGAGTCATTTGCACTCACCGAGACACCTACGTTGCAATTAAGTCTCACCAACCTTAACATTTATCAACAGAAAGTCACATGCTACAACCCCTGGCCTTAGCATTGGTTGGGCCAAGTCCTTGTTGGGGCTAGAAACCACTTTCCAGCCGCACCCGGAAGCGAAATCGGGTAATAAGAGAACCGACAACTATCAACCAGCAAACCATGACCAACCGATAATAACCAAATCCATAAACCAAACTACCAAGCAACCACAAACACAGATAAAAGCACAAATATTGACACAAGATTTACGTGGGAAAAACTCTCTCTAACCAGAGGATAAAAAAACCCACCTTCCGCCCACCAGAGCAACCAATCCACTAATCAATAAAGTCAATACAAGTGTTTAACAATCCAGTCTCAACCCGAGACAAATAAACATGGAGATCTCAAACACCAATCTAAATACAACCTCGATCTAGAAAGGATTCCTCTCCAAAACCTAGCTAAACACTTGTAATCAGATTAGATTTCCAAGGAGGAGAAAATACCTATCAACAAAAGACGAAACACCCGCTCAAATCTCTTACCTCTCTCTCCTTTCTCTTTCCTTTCTCTCTCCTTTTCCCTTAGTTGCTACTGACGGCACTAAGCTGGAGCTTCACTTGTATCACCAAAACAAAAGGCAATCCATGCCTTTTATATCACAAATGGAGCCACACTTGGGCTGGACCCAAATGGGCCATAGGCCCAACAGTCCTAGCCTATACTGTTTGAGGGATTTAAGTTGAAGAATGCATTTAGGTTCCATAAAGTGCTCAATTGAATCCAACACACAACATGAACAGAGTGCATTTTTATATGGGAAAGGCCGAAAGGGTTGTTTGAATACTGTAAAACAATGCTGAATCAACACACACACATTGCATCGATTCCGAAGCTGGTGTACAAGAGTACTTTCATTTTCATTTACATTTACATTGGATGCATCATCTGATCTCCAATTAAGTTTATCGCCCTGCCTTTCTCAACAGGAAATTTTAAATTCTGTTTCTTAGATACATTTTCTAGTCATATCAAAATGACGCGAGGAAAATATTGAAGGCATACAAGTTTAGGAAAACCTAATTCCTTTCTACATAGAAGTAGAACATACCCAAATAGTTAGTTATAGATTATAGATAGATATTGTTGTGGTATTTTATTTTTGATTGCTACTGCATCTTTATATTTATTTATTGTGGTTTCTTCTAATTGGACAGCTACTAGTCTACTACCATGCCACCATTTTTATGAATTATACTTATATATGCTTCGTATGCTAACTGGTTGTCTGATTGCTGATAGTGAAGGTCGAACACCGTTACGCTGGGCTGATGTCAAATGTCAATGCACAGATCGTGGTCATCTTGATGTCATAGAGAAGCTTGTTGGGCACGGAAGCGCATCCGGGGTAATATGGGAGTCTAATGACAATCCGACAGCAATCTAGAGCCAAAAACAGAACACATCCAAGCAACGCAAACAACAAAACAAGACAAGATTTAGGTGGGAAAAACCCTCTATAAGCAGAGGATAAAAAAAACTCACCTTTCGCCCGCTAGAGCAACCAATCCACTAATTAACAGGTCAATACCAGTGTTTAACAATCCAGTTTCACACCGAGACAAACAAATATGGAGATCTCAAACACTAGTCTAAATACAACCCGGGTCATTCCTCTCCAAAAACTAGCTAAACACTTGTAATCAGATTAGATTTCCAAGGAGAGAATAATACCTATCAACAAACACCCGTTGTTGACTGGTCGAGAGAGGGAAACGGATCACCAAAGTAAGAGACAAAACTCTCGCTCAAATCTCTCACCTTTCCTCTTCTTTCTCCCTCCCCACTCTTCTTTCTCCCTCCCCTTTCTTCTTGTTGATGGCGGCAGATCTCCTTGAAGCCCCCTTCCCTTTGCTTCTACATTTCCTTTTGTATTAATCAATTGCTAAATGCATAAATGACCTAGCAATTAACAAACCCAAACTTGGGCTGGATTCACTGGCCCTAGGCCCAACAAAGCTAACTAGCTAGCAACAATGTTGATGAATGATGATGTCAATGCACCTGGCCGGAGCAATCAAGTAACCTCTACTTTACCAATGTATCTATAAATATGGAAGTAAATTCTGTAAACTTTTTGTTCCTAGCAGATGCTATTTAAAACTTGTGACAGCCTAGGGGAGACATTTCTCTTATGCTCAAACACCTTTACATTGGGCTATCTTCATCTTAAAGAGCTGCTAACTAAATAGGAATGTTGAGTTGGATGATCGAACAACTGATTGGCTATAATGGATGAACATGACACTAACACAACATGGCAACACAAACATTTTTATCGATCAGCAATCAATCTCGATCAAATGCGAAAGGGAAGGGTTTGATCATTTTGGTTTTACAAATTACAACAATATATCTTGAAACAAAATACACGCACACACACAAACATACACAAACGGCTTGAAATGCAAGTAAAACATATGTGCCAATGTGCCACCACTGCACCATATATTGGGACTTGAAAGAGATATCACTCACACTCACACATCGATCTTGCATCCATCCGATGGCTTAGGAGAGTGCTTGCTTCTTCTTCTATATCTCCATTGATTGGTCTCTTGTGTTGTATGTTCCTCTTAATTCCTTGCGCGTTGTATGCATCATCGATCCACTTAAGTTTATTACCCTACCATTCTCAAGAAGCAATTTCAAATTATGTTTTTTTTTTCATAGTAAGATGCATGTAAATGAGGAAGGTATTGTAGTTTCGGAAAACTTACTTGTCACTGCAAGAGCAAATATCTCATTAAAATCTCACAACAGGAATATGCCGAATGGCGTCACGATCTTCTTCACTTAGTTCCCAGGAATAATCGTGGTGCGTCCACAAAGTTAGTTCTTTCAAGGTGGTAATGAATTTCAATCCTTCTGGAAGCCTTTTCATATTCTGACAGTAATTAATGGCCAACTTGTTGAGCTGACACAATGCTCCTTTCTCGATACTCCATTCTTCTATTTTTGGAAGATCATGAAACCGAAGCTCATTGAGCCTTGTAAACAGATCCTTATGGCAAGTCCACTTAGTGCCATTGTAGGCGGAGTTCCATAACCACAGGACCATTAGGTTGGGAAGTCTTCCTAAAACTTCAAGTGCATCTTCTGATTCAATTTTTGTGTTCCGCAAGACTAGCTTCTTAATACCCACGGGAAACTGAAAGCAATCCAAGCTATCATCTATTCTTCCCATTAAATATAACTTTCTCAGGTGTTCGGAGTTGACGATGCACTTTAAATTCTTCAGCACGGTATGGTCTCCACCTCTACCAAGAATGTCGACCCACCACAAGTGCAATGAATGAAGACGGTCAGACTTTATACTTGGGCATTGAAACACCATCTCAAGCTCCTCATTGCTTTTTATGCCTTCTATGTGGAGCTTTTTAACATTTCCACTTAATTTTGGAAGCTCATTCATGATCAAACTACCTCTTTCTACCCATAGAGTTTGCAACTGTTGTAGGGTATCCAACCTCGCGCCCTTTAGAGGAGAACGAGGTAAGTAAATATGTCTAAGGCCTTTAATTTCCCAAAGGGCATCGGGTATTGGTGGGTATTCTGAAGCAGGAAGATTCATATCACACCTAAAATCTAGTGTCAGAAGATTACGCAAGTTCCCGATAGAAGAAGGCAGTTTAGTGATAGTTGTGTTCATTAAACCTAAATACCTCAGAAGAATTAAGCTCCCCATCTCTTTTGGTAGGGTACGGTCGGACGTTTTGATGGATATGAGGAGTAGGACTCTCAGGAACTTGAAGTTCTCCAGGATAGGCATTATCTTCAACTGTGCTCTCGCACAATTATAATCAGAAATGTTTGTAGCAAAGAGGAAAAGAGATCGAAGGTGGCGGTTGTCTATCGAGAAAGGACAAAACACTCTGTACATACAAAGGTTTCCACATTAGTACATATGAAGGAATATCTCAGTACAATATTCAAAATTGATAATAAACACAATAAATCTAAATTAAAATGTGAAAATTATTGTAATAACGATTAAGACAATATATAGATCATATGTGTACAACTTTTGGTGTATCATATTAACAAATCCGAGTAATTGAATTAAAAAAATAAACAGATGAGATTAAAAGCACCTTGTGATTATTCGTGCATAATATTGGGTACAGTGTTTATTCGTTAGAATGAAATTATTCAATGGTTATTCAGTAACTTCTTTATATTTTGGAATTGAAGCCAGAGACTGAGCTCGTTGGCACGGCAACCTTGGAGGCCCGGCCAGAACATGGCGGAGGGGAGGCCGAGCTCGTCGGCGATCGACGTTCGTCGGCGACGTTGGAGGTCAGAGGAGAGAGGAGAGAGGAGGCTGGAGTGGTCGGATTAAATTTTTTATGCATATAAAATTAATTAATCAATTATAATTGTGTAGTCTCACAACACAATTTTTTCCAAAGAAGTTACTTAGTTTAATATATTATTAAATTTATTTAGATTTGACCTTTAGTTTATTTTAGAATTATAGAATTAGTGGAATGGGTATTAATACCAAATTTATTTAAATGTAATTATTTTTAAAGAATATAGATGTATATATTATAATAATTTCTTTTTATTCAATGTTAATCACATAAATTTAAAAAGTGTTGGAAGAAATTAATTAGTTACTTGAACAAGTATTAATATTAAATTTATTTAAATTAAAAAAACTTGCACACAATACGGACACTGAACTAGTTTATGATATAAAAAGTACTTTATTAATATTTATAATAAAATGATATAATAATTAATTGGTTATTTAAATTTTAAAATTACAATGTACATGTACCATATATAATGCTTTTGAAAAATAAATGTGAAATAAGATCACAAACTCATCAAAGTAGTAGGTCATATTGTTGTTTCAAGTTCAAAAATACAAGTTTATGGTTCATTAATTTCTTACCGATCGCCATATCTTCCCGATATGTCCACATATCTGAAGAAAATAAAAATAAAAGTACTAATTAAGATAGTATCAAATTTCATTTTACTGAAATTATATTTCCCTAATTTAGATATGCAAAATTTGACATGTTTGTGACAATGGAAAAGTAATTAACTTACTTGTCATTGTCAATAAAAGAGCAAACTATAGTTCGACGTGCTTGGGACTCTGTTGTAACTCCGTTTGAGGATTCAGCTGAGAATGTATCAAGGAAGTCTAGTTCTTTAGCCTTTTTGATGGATAAATCCCTCATCAGATCATGCATTTCAACGGTCTTTGCTTTTCCATCATAGTTTTTACTTGAAACACGAACCAAACAACGACCAATCAACTCACTCATATATTCTTCAGCCAAATCCTCTAATGTCTGTCCTTTTTTCAATTTTTCGGATGAGATAAATCCTTCGGCTATCCACATTCTAATTACTAGCCCAATCGGAATCTCAGTGTCCTCTGGAAAGAGCCCCAAGTGAAGGAAGCATGACTTTCGATCTCGTGGCAAATCATTATAACTTAATGATAACACCTTCTCCACCTCCCCATCCTCGGCTTCCATCACCCATGAGCTAATAGCCATGTTCACCCTTTCCCATTCCTCGGGAGTTTTCTTACTTGCTAGAACTCCGGCTAGTGCAATGATTGCCAATGGTAACCCCTTACATTTCTTCAACATCTCTTTCCCCAGCTCCGAAAATCTATGAAACTCCATAGTCTCCTCTTTATCCCAAAGAACTATCTTCCTAAATAGCTCCCAACTCTCATCTGTGGTAAGCTGTCTTGGTTCATGGACAGATACTTTCAAAGTTGGATCACCATTTCCAACGACAGCCTTCTTTCGAGTCGTGACTATGACTTTGCTTCCATTTTTTCCCATTGGTAATGTAGTAAGGATCCTTTTCCATGCTTCGTTTGTCCACACATCGTCAAGGACAATCAAATACTTCCTTTCATTAAGATATTTGTAAATTTTTTCCCCGACTACTTGAGAATCTTGTGCCTGATCTGATGGCACACTCTCCCCCCTGATTTTAATTAATATATTACGGAGGTCGTGTTCAGGAGTCCATTGTTGCGAAATCGAAATCCATGTCATGGAGTCAAAACATTGTTTGACGCTTTCATCATCGAAAAGCTTTCTAGCAAGAGT
Source organism: Persicaria tinctoria (assembly GCA_037127255.1). Lineage (NCBI taxonomy): Eukaryota > Viridiplantae > Streptophyta > Magnoliopsida > Caryophyllales > Polygonaceae > Persicaria > Persicaria tinctoria. The sequence continues at coordinate 4,287,395 of JBANSL010000005.1, read as the reverse complement.
GGTTTTTCCCGAACCACCCATTCCCACAATCGACAACACCTGAATTCGGGTGTCATTTGATTCTGCCGTAAGCAAGCCAGCCAAATTTTGGATATCTTCATCAAGACCAATCACCAGTTGATCATTCCTAGCATATGGATACTCAACTTGTCTCCAAACCTTGGTTTCGCTATATTCCATCCCCTCGACTTTTTTAAACCCGTTTTCACAACTATATCTCTTAAGCCTCTCCATGGTTTGGGTTATCCCCCTTTTCATGTTTTCAATCTTGGTACCCGTTTTGTGGGTGTTTACAAGGCATTCGCAAAAGCTTAGGTATCTTTTGAAGAAGCCTTTCTTGGTTTCACCTGGATCAATCCCCCCAAGGATATAGGCATCGATGACATCTTCAATGTCATAAGCAAAATTCCTTATCTGTTTGGCGGTTTCGCAAAGTACTTTATCGCCTGATTCATCTAGATCAGCTTCCACCTTAATGAGAAAGCTGTTCATAATGATCAACTCATTTTGCATGCTTTTAACCTCATCTTCGACCTCATGCAAGAACTTGGCTTCTTGCAGCAGTAGCTCGCCGATTTTCTGAACTGCGAGATTGACAATGGAAGCCATAACCGCTATTTGATTCCCTCCGGCCTACTTGAACACCAAAAGAAAAGCCAAGTTTGAGAATCTCGAACTTGTGTCAAAAGAATTGATCAAATTTGAGTCAAATGAAAATTCGAACAAAATACTGGGTAATTAGCTACATGGAAAATAGTGTAATCTATCTCCAAATTAAAAAAAAAAGAGGCGATGATAGCTAGATGAATACAGTTTTGATTAATTCCAATTTTTTTTTACTCACATTTTTAATATAATGGTTTTTTTTAATCTGATCAATTGTATTATTTGTGTGTCATTAACTTTTTTTTTTTTTATGATATAGATAGATAGATATATAGATATATTACTTCTTCTTTTAATTTTTTTTTTTTGTAACGTACGTAGAGGGTTCTAAGGTGTAGACTAATCCCTCCACGAGCTCGGGCCCTAGCCTGCAAAAGATTCGAATTGGTAAGACAGACGATAAGCTACCAATTAAGCAAACTCAAATCAAATCAATGAAGACTTGAGTATCCACCAATTACACAAAGGGTAGGGAATGAGATTTGAACCATTAATCTCTTACAATGATCACCTATCTCTTACCACTATATCAAAGAGTCATTGATTTTTTAAAATCATATCTTCACTTTTGTAAAGCAACATCATTTAATTAAGACTCAAGAGTACATAATATTTTTTTTTACAATATTCACGTTTGCTAAATTATCTTGATAACAATTGTAAAAAAAAAAAACTAATAAGTGTGTAAACAATCGTCCTCTTATACTACATGAATAATCTATACTAGTATAATCCCCACGCCATGGCGCGATTTTAATAATTTTTTTGATAAGTATAAAAAAATTAATATTATAAAATATTAATAAAAGTTATGATAAAATAATGAAGGTAAACTTGAAATCTTTAAGAAAATGGTAAAAATGTTTACCATAAAGTTAGACTTCATCAAAAAGGTTTTTAAATTAAGATATTATATTGATATAGATTATTATTATTATAATATATAAAGATTTAAATATATATTAATAGTAGACATTAGATTTAATTCAATGTTTTGAATTAAACCCAATGGTTAGTAAATGGGTAAAAATAAAAAGGAAAAAATGTAAATGTATGAAAGAGAAGAAGATGAAGAGAAAGAGAAAAAGAAAAAGAAATAATAAGACAAAAATTTGATTAGTTGAAAAATCTTAAATTAAGGAGGTATTGACATATCATCAAAAAGTATTCTAAATTAAGATATTATATAGAATATAGATAATTCAACCGAATAATCTCTTAAATTTAAACGAATAATTATCCCTTAAATATGAATAATCTTTATAATTTAACCGAATAACTGAATTTTATCAAATTATGTTGGTACCAAATGTAAAAAAAAAAAGGCAAAAAAAAAAAAAAAAACGAAACAAAAAATAAAAAAAGTGAAGTATACTATGGGAGTGTATAAAATATAGGATATATCCTATCTGAGCATATCTGAGCACCCCTTACTATGTAATTTGTGAGCATATCTCGACCTTTGATTGAGTGAAAATGAATGGCTCAGAATAAATCCAATTTTTAATTAGTTAAATGATTAATTCCATTGGGGCCTACATGTTCAAATCGTAATCCTCACTAAGTGGTGCGTGTGATGCACATCAACGCTAACCCTATTTCAATCCGGCTATAACAATACCTCCATATTCAGAAATTTGGATCCCTCGGTCTCCCTTCCACTTTTTTGTCCCCCGTCTGCAATCTCTTCATCGCCGACCACAACTTCTCAATGAATCGGGGGGCCTCCTCGACCGCTCTCCCAATCTCCCTGATAATGCACATTTCTAATGGGCATTATAGGGTAGTTTAGATGCATTTGCATTGTAGAATATGCATGTTGAGTGTCAACTTAGATTAAACTCTTTTCGTGGCAAAGTTCAGAATCTACGCTCTTTCGGTTGAATTGTGCAGAATCGTAGATCCAACATGGTGGAAAGCAAAGGAAAGGTGAACAACATGTCCAAGTGAATTCAAAAAAGCAAGCTAAGGAAAGAAAGAAAAGAGGCAAGAAAGAACGAGGGAAGAATGAAGAGAAAACAAGCTTCTGGGCATCTGTCGTTGCTAGTGAGTGCAATTGTCGCTACCAGCGAATGAAATCAGCTCCTATGTCGTCTGAGAGGTTGGACTCGCCACCAGCAAATAATGATTCGCTGGCAGCGAATTGAGCCCAGAATCTCTATCCGTTGCCGGGGAATCAAGTTTATTTCTTTATTTTGTGTGATTATTGAGTTTTGTATATATATCTAACCCCATCGTGGGCCTATCTTATATATGGTTCACGATACCTCGTTACTAATTATTTGCAATGGAGTTAGAGTTATGGCAACACCAGGGAGAATACTTTCACCATTACCTTACAAGAGTGCAAGATTTAGTGGATGACCGTGTTTCACGGGGTATCCAAGATGATTTGAAAGAACAAGTACTTTGCGTTCAAGATGGCATGCTTCTCGAGATACGAGAATTCGCCCAATCTTTGAAAGAGGAAGGCTTTTACGGTTTGGATTGGTCGGAATTGTGGGATCTTTTCCTTTGCGTGGGTGACATGGCTAAGGTAGAATAAGACTACAAGTTGGCATCCATACCCTTACCTTTCAAACCAATGGCGGGCAAGATACATGAGGGAAGCTAAGACGCAAGCACCAATGGTTCAATCGAAGATGGAGAAGGGAGCCCGATGCCCCTTGACATGGAGTCTCATGAGTGCACGCGTGAGGAACCATGTAATTTGGCACCTACGTACTCCACCTATAGAAATCATCCCCAACTCATCTATTGAGGAACCAAGTCTTGAGCGTATTTATGTGGCTCCCGAGCAAGGTAATGATATTTCTTACTCCCTCCGTCTCGAAATTCATGTCGTTTTAGCTCTTTAATTTTGTATCAAAATAGATGTCGTTTTAGGTTTTCTAGGTAGTGGATAGTAATGATTTGTATTGATTTGTGTGTTGTTGATTTTTTTGAAGGTTTTGATTGGTTAAAAAATATAGTGGGTAATAAAATTAATGAAAAAGTTAGTGGAATGAAGATGTTGATTGATGGAAGGGTGTTTTTATTAAAATTTGTGCATAATGCTAAAACGACATGAATTTCGAGACGGAGGGAGTACCCTTTTGTGGATTGGTGAATATGTAGATCCTTGGGAGCATTACTTCAACAAGTCACCAGCGGAACTGAATGGAACGGGAATGAGATCTGAAGTGATGAAGAAGGGAAAGGGATTATGAAATTATTTTGGACATTTACCTAAAAACTTGTAAGGGAGGACATTTGCTTAACCCAATTTTCAAAATGGATATTCCACCAAATGACTTCTATGTTGTATATATACAAATAGTTGTTTAGACTTGATTCTTTCTTGAGAATTTGGTAAGTCACTCTCCATACGAAGAGAATGAACCATAACTCAATGTGGACCCCACTATAATTAATTAAAATTTTATTTAAATTTTGGTTTAATGTCATCCATCAATTTCCATTAGTTGAAAGACTATAATTTGCTCACATTTTACATTATAAGACTTGCTCACATAGGAGTCAACCTCATGTAAAATGAATATTATACTTATCATTAATATGTATAATATTATATTAAAAAAGTTAATATTTATTATAATTTTTAGTTCCTTAAAATATGTGGTAAAAAGTCAAATGACCTATATTTTGAGATGGATCGGAGTAGTAAAGAGTGGGGATATATGTGTGTATGTGTATATAATAGAGAGAGAGGAGGGGTCGCTCTGGTGTGAAACCGTTCTTAGGATGTAAAATGTAATTCTTTTTAATTTTAAAGAAAAATAGGTGGACCCTAAAAATTATCTCACGCGCATGACTTAGCTAGTCTTAAAGACTTAAGGTAATGAAGACGGGAGCAGTTTGTGTAATTAGTAGGATTTGATTTATTGATCTCTTAGAAGGGTTACCTCTCCCTTACCATGGAAGTAGGAGATCAATGATTTGCGCGCTGTGTGCATATATACGTAGTGTATACGTGTACGTGATCGAAACACAAATTAAATGAAGCAAGAAATTAAAGAGGTAGCAATTTGATTGTGGACGAAAGGAGTTGAATTTACCTCCGATCCGATCGATTAGGCGATCAGTGTACCTTCAATCTGAAACGCGTACGCTGCAAAAGCAATCAATCTAACTGCATCCCTCTTTAGTTTGATCGAACTCGCAAAAAGTAAAAACTCGTCGAACTCCAAGTTTGGTGGGTTTTTTTCAGCAATGTTGATAACTAGAGAGCCTATACTCGATAGATATCATGATTTTATACTGAAAACGTACGTACCGGACGTGAAAACCCTTCAAACTAATTAATTAATTAATTAATTAGGTACATCATGCATTATAGAATTGAGCAAACTAGTCAAACACGACGCCCAGAAATACAAAACAATATACGAGGCCCAGAGCAGTCGTATCGTATGGCCAGCACCCTGTGTTACACAACTTGCGCCCTTGTCGAGTAGATAACCACAAGTTGCTACGTACTTACAATTCATGGAGAATGATCGATCTACCAAGGCCACATGCATTTTGCATATATTGACAAACTACCCAACTGTATATTATTATTTTAAATAATCAATAATAATTAATTTTGAATTTTTATTACATTCTTTTTTTTACCTTTAAAATTTGTGATTTAGATTCATTTTATAAATTAATTTGTATTAACAAGTTAAATATACTGCTAATTTATTATGCTATTTCTAAAAGTTATTTTAATATTTATATCCCATGTTTATAATATTTATAAATATATATTTGATTTAAATAAATTTCATTTTCCATGACAAATTTAGTATGATACTCCGTATTATACTATTGTATTGTAATTAGTATATAAGCGTAATAATACTACAATTGATTCAAAAGGAAAAGACAAAAAAAAAAAATTGGGGGGGGGGGGAGGGGAATTTTGATGGATCATGACGCAGTAATGCTTCAACTTCTTATGGTTCGATCTTCGAAACTGTTTTCGGCATCTTGTTGCAATCGACAATGGCTTGCGAAACTGTTTTGGGCATCTTGTTGCAATCGACAATGGCTTGTGCAACCACTCTTCGGTGTTGTATGCTGAGAATCTCGACCTTAAGATGAGAGTTCATAGAGCATTACAGTTAAATATTGATAAATTGTTTGTCGAATGTACAACCTCGTGGTTCTAAGAGCTCTCCTCGGAGACTGGAAATGTCGCTAGAACATTAAGCTCTGACAATTTGATATTCTGATTGATCTTTCTTCGTTTTCTAATGTTGTTATTCGTTATATTTTCAGGGAGATCTCGCTGATCTGGCCTACAGTTTCCCTACTAATGGTTTCTTAGAAGACGATCTAGAACTGCAAGTTCTCATCCGCAATGATGTATTAGGAAGGGGTTCGATGTCGTCTAGATACTCCTAATTTTTATACTGCGTCAAAAAAAAATGTCATTAAAATTAGTTGTGTGAGATTGTACTTTTATATAGATATATTCACATGATTTTACGTTTATATGAAAAGATATATTCAATTCCAGGCTAGGAAAGTTTATCATGTGTACTTCCGGACGAGAACTCGCAGTTCTGGATCATCCTCACAGCAAACATCGGCAGGGGAGACATGGGCACTACGCGCAAAGTAGTCAGCCACAGCATTCGATTCCCTGAAAATATGACGAATCCCAACATTAGAAAAGGATGCGCTAGGAAGGGGCTCTGCTGCGGCCGACCCGACATAATTCTTATCTTGCTTCAAAAACAAAAAAAAAAAAAAAAAATCATATGTACATCTGAAGAGGGCTCCACTTAATTGGCTGCCTTATCATGTTGAAAATATGTGTCCCTCAATTTTTTGCAATTAAATTTTCACAAAATGATAAATCTCATTCCCATCCTTCTAGACTAGGGTCTGTTTGGTTGACGCAAGTGTGCTTTGCTACGCTTCCTCTCCATGTCCTCTTACATCCCTCTCTCTTTCTCTACTCCTACCTTTCTCATTCGGTTCCTGACTTTCGCTTGATTAATTTGGTGTTTGAGAGTGTCTACGTTTACAATTATGGCTGCTCCCACTCCCAAGCTTGTGGGATTCCATTCGCTTAATTTCCAATCTCACTTCTACCCTCAATGTTCCTTGCGCTTAATTCTCTTCTTCAATCTTCACCCATTAACAAGAAGAAATCACAGGCTGAATATGAAATCCATTATTCTGGTGTTTGAATATCTGCACTCCCTTAATTTATAAAATTGCTTCAATTTGACAAGTATACCACTTGATCAATTAATTTGCTTCTTCATTGCTTCAATTTTTGTTCTTTCACCAGTGTTTGATCTTGCGATTAGGATCTCATCTGAATTATTCATGGACGTACTTGTGAATTAGGGTCCGGTTTAATTGAATTTGGGATTTCAAGAGTTTTTTTCGTTTTCAAATGGATCGAGTTCTTTAATTTCCTTAATTTCTTTCACCCAGTCTTCCCTAATGCCACTATAATCAAAATATAATTGGAATTGGTTTCAATTCCCTAATGACAAGTATACAACTGAGGTCTGCCCCTCTTTCCCTTTCCCAATCCAATAATTTCAAATTTTTAGGGTTCGAATTGCAATTGATGGCCAAGGGTTGCGGGTTTTGAAATTGAAGCCGGAGGAAGAGGATGATACATAAATAGAAGAACCTGAAATTCTGAAATCAACTGTCGGCAAGATTTAATTAGATTTTTTGTTCAATTGAATGGTAAATGTTCAACTGTGTTAATGCCCTGATGTTCAACTGTGTTAATGCCATGGCCACTGTTGGAGTGTTTGTTGGTGTTTTCCATTTTAAAAGTTGAAAAATTTATTTAATTTTGAAGAATAACATAGATTTAAAAAAACTTGTATTTTGTTAGTGCAAAAACTGGCTTTCTTAGTTTTCATAAGACAGAAAAAACGGTAAAGACAAATTCGAGAGGGACATAACCATTAGTTTAGTTAGAGCAAGCCCAACAGTTTTGGTAAAAAATCTCTAAAATAGAGATTAAAATATCAAAATCTCTAAAAAAATCCATTCCAACTCCAACAGCTTCTCTATTTTACAAATTTTTACATTTATTAAAAACTATAATAATAAATGCATTTATTAAAGATATTTAATTCTACATTTCTAAAAACTTCATTTAAACTTAATTCTAACATTTAACCTCACATTTGTTGGTGAACTAGTACATGTTATCCAGCCTCTTGCACGACATATTAATTATTATTATTATTATTATTATTATTATTATTATTATTATTATATTCTCACATGATATTTTTTTAAAACAAACTTTAGTGATAAATTTGATATTTATTTTAAATGGTATTAATATTAAATTTAGATTGTTACTATAAAAGTTATCATAAAATTGCATAAAATATTATTCAAATTTAATCTTATTATTTTCAATTGGTTAATATATATTTTATTATAAATTAGATTGGTGATTGATCATATATGATTATTTAATTAAATTAATTAACTAATAAGGGTTACTTTATAATTTATAAAAATAAAATCATTCCAATATGAGTTATTAGTTCAAGTGAATATTTTTTGAAGTGAAAATTTTATAGAATAATTTTTTAATGTTAATTTTATAGCATGAAATTGGATGAAATTAGTTATGCTATTTTATTTACAAAAGTTAACATAGAATTATGATGTTTTGTTTATCTATCTATATTGATTTAACATAATTAATTTATATATTATATCAAATCATATCAATTTTTTTTTATTAATTTTTAAAAATATTTATATTTTTATTACTAGTAAGTATGAAATTATATATTTTTCTATATTATGGGTGAAAATGTGGGGTTGTTTCATTAAATTCTACATAAGGACAAGTGAACATTAAATTATAGAGATCAACTTATCTTCTACAAATTTAGAGATTTTTTCCCTCTCTCCATCAATTTCTCTCTTTTAGAGATGTTTTTAGAGAAGCTGTTGGGGTGAAAAAATGGTATTTTTCTCTAAAATCTCTCATTTTCTCTATTTTAGAGAAACTGTTGGGCTTGCTCTTAGATTCCAAATGTGTCACAACAAAGCAGGAAGAAATCGATGGCAGCTGAACAAGTATCGCTCAGAGTAACTGGTTCTAGCTAGTGTTCTTGTGCACGAAAAAGCTTCGCTGGATACAAGAAATCTTCAATTAATTCTCAAAGTAGTCCAGTTGGGATGTACAGAAGAAAGATAGATATAACAGGTTGCAGAAGCAAAGGAAAGACTTACAAGTTATGACGTTCTTGTCCTTCAACAGGCATATATACTTGTCATGGTGAAAAAGATCACCTTGAGAAAATTATAAAGTCCATCCCCAACTATGAGAGCAATAGAAATAAATACCTGCAAAAACCACATCAATTAACCTAAGTCAGCAAACAGCACATACTAGTTTGTTCTAATTCCTTGACATTGTTCTTCAACTCTATCCTGTACGGCTTCGACTTCTCCAGCTCCCATGAGTCATGCCCCCCTCTATGCCTTCAACAGGTGTACGAAATAACTAAGAACCCCAAATTACAGATTCAATGAAAATTATAAAACTATTAGAATTGGAAAAACAGAATAAAATTTTTTTGAGTGTGAGAAACAGCAACTTCATTTAATAAACAGCAACCAAATCCAGCTTTACAATCTTATCAAGCTTCTCAGGATGGCTTCCTGTCAACAGTTCATGCGGCTTCTCATTTACAAACTGCTGATTTTTTTTACCAAACCTCTAGCTAGGTGCTCAGCAACATGAGACATCACCCAATGCTGATCGGGGAGGGCATGAGCAAAAGATAATTAGCTGCCCGGTTTCCGCTCATTCGCACAAACACACAAGAATAGCCCCGGCATCTGGACGACAGCTCCCTAATACCGGTGGTTATCGCACCAAGCTGCCTGTAGGTGGACTGCACTGTCATTACATTATTTGTTTTTTTCTGCATTATACTTGCTAATACATTTCAATGAGAAACTTTCTATGTTAAGGATGTTATGTTATATATTTGTACGTGGTCATAAATTTCAATCATAAATATGAACTCGTCTAATTGGTACATTGGCTTTGATGAAACAAAACATTGCATATGGTTAACAGAGTTTAAGCGTTTCTAAAATAGACCTGTTTAACAAGTCCATTTTCTCTTACTTGCGCCATTGTTTGGGACAGCTCAATTGAACACCACCTTTTGATAGGCTAGGGAAATTTGAAAGCCCTTGTGACTGTGTGTATGATGATATGATGCATCAATCGTAAATGTTTCAACAATCAAGGTACTTATATTAATGTTTCACAGGAAATTATGGATGCTGTTCATGCCTTTGCAAGAGAAGGCGGTGTGGAAATTTTGCTTAAATGAATTGGGGATGGTATTTCTGTTGCTTAAAGTTTATGTTATTTTGCTTAAAGTATTATATATTCAGAAGTATATATATATGGAATGAAATTCTTTGAGCATAACAGTTTGATAAACTTTTGATGGAAGTCCAAATATATTCCGACTGCCTGAGGTGTCTTTCTCACTATTTTCATCCTCACATTCAGTCCTGTTGTGTGCCTCCAATCTTCCATTTATCTCTAACTGAATTCTTGGCCGTTTTCCAGTCCTCTTGAAGGGGGTGTTTGGTACGAATGTGAGTCATTTGCACTCACCGAAACCCCTACTTTGTAATTAAGTCTCACCAACCTCATCTGGGACGGGGTTGTTTGATTATGGTTACAACAATGCTGAATCAAAACATACACACATATCTTGCATCGATCCAAAAGCTGTCGCATAAGAGTTCTAGCTTGCTCCTTTTAACCTTTTGCTTGCATGCATTAGTATTGGATGCATCATCTGATTTTATGGCCAAGTTGCCATATGGAAACTAAGAAGGGAACAGGCATTGCCATTGGAAGCGGGTCCTTTTCGGCATTAAAATCTGTCCATCATGTGATACAATAAAGTATTGAATTGCATCATCTGATGAACATCATGTGAGTTGCATTTGCAATAACTTAATTTTGATGCAATAAAGTATTGAATTTGAGATACCTAATTCATGAAAATATGTAACAACAATTCTTTCTACTATTGGTTCCTAGGTAGCTAGCAGAGGTTATGTCAAACCTGTAAGTAATAGGGAACACAGATCCGCCTAATTTTATGACTTGTGGTTCAATTAAGCATTGAATTTAAGATGCACAATTTAGGAAAATATGACATGAATACGTAGTCAACTTGAATAGAAACATTTTTATTGATTAATAATCAATCAATCTGCAATGTGAAAGGGAAGGGTTTGATTCTGATTACACAACAATGTTGAATCAAAACACACACGCACCCACTTATCTTGAATTGCATTGATATGCAAATGCTATTTTACAAGAGTAGTTGCTTCTTCGTCAAGCTCCATTAGTCGACACGATGTCGATCTCGAGATGTATGCTCGGGCCCTTTAATTCCTTTTGCTTGCCTTTAATTTGCGTTGGATGCATCATCTTCAATAAAGTTTGTTCCCCTGCAATGATGAAGGTGCAATCTCTTTCAATTATGTTTCTTTTATTTTCTAGTAAGATGGAAATGAGGGAGGTATTCAAGTTTAGGAAAACATGCTTACTTAGCAGTGCTCGCAACAGCAAATTAATCATCAATCTTCTTATCAAGAAATTTGACAACAGGGATATGCCGAATGATGTGAGCATCTTCTCCGTCCTCTTGTCTTATTCTCCTGTAAAATCCAGCTCCCATGTCTTCCAACTCTAGTTCTTTCAATGCGGTAATGAATTTCAATCCTTCCGGAAGCCTTGTCAATCTCTTACAACCATTAATGGACAATTTTTTGAGCTGAAACATTGCTCCCTTTTCGATACTCCATTCTTCTAATTTTGGAAGTTTCGACATCAAAAGCTCATTGAGCTGTGAAAACAGGCCCTCATAGCAACTCCACTTAGTGCCAATGTAGGAGTGAGACCATAACTGCAGGACCTTTAGGCTGGGAAGTCTTCCTAAAGCTTCAAGTGTTGCTTCTGTTTCAATTTTTGCGTGATACAAGACTAGCTTCTTAATACCAAAGGGAAACTGGAAGCACCCCGTTCTACCATCTATTCTTCCATATAAAGTTAACTTTCTCAGGTGTTGGGAATTGACAATACACTCTAAACTCTTCAGCACGGTCTCTTTTTCAGCTCCACTTTTCCACCACAAGCCCAATGAACGAAGACGATCAGAGTTTATACTTGGGCATCGAAATACCACCTCAAGCTGCTCATTGCTTGTTATGCCCTGTATGTGGAGCTTTTGAACACTTTTGCTTAATTTAGGAAGCTCATCCAACATCCAGCTACCTCCTCCTTCTACCCATAGAGTTTGCAACTGGTGGAGGGTATCAAACCTGGTGCCCTCCCGAGGATCACATGGTAAATATATATGTCTAAGACCTTCTATTTCCCAAACACCATTCGGTATTTTCGCGTAGCCTTCATTAATAGGGAAGCTCCTGTAGTCTAGTGTTACAAGGTTACGCAAGTTGCCGATAGAAGAAGGCAGTTGAGTGATATTTGTGGACAATAAACCTAAATACCTCAAAAGAAATAAGCTCCCAATCTGTTTAGGTAAGGTACCGTCCGAAGTTTTGATGCCTAAGAGGATTAGGACTCGAAGGAGCCTGAACTTCTCCATGATAGGCATTATACTCAATTGTGCTCTCGCGCCAAACGTGGCATAATAATAATATCCGACAGGAGGAGTTGCAGAGAGGAAGAGAGATCGAAGGTGCGGGTTGTCTGACAAGAGAGGACAAAACACTCTGTACACACAAACATAGATTAAATCAAGAATTAATATTAATGATGAAATTAATTTAAATCATAATAATTAATGGGATTCAAAACATATTCAGCATTATTTATAAATTGTATTTCTCACTTAAATCTTAATTTCAATATTATAACCCTATTATTTTAGATGAATCAATTTTTATACCATTATACAGTACTAAAATAATTTCATATGTTTGTGTTTCATTTTTTTTAATAATTGGTGACGTATGAGAAAGATTTTTTTTCTGCCAAATTATAAAAAAACCCTTATATATTAGTGTTATTTTGAAAAACAAAACCCCTTTTATTTTTTATTTTGTAAAATAAAAATGTCTTATAAAATATAATTCATTTAATTATCAACCTCTATTTTATGGCCAACTAGTTTTACTGCCCGCCCGTTGTGCGTTTTCTTAATAAATAAAATGATGTTTAATTTACATTTTTTTTCTAAAATTTGAAGGTTATAACAGTTTAATTGGTTGAAATCTTTGGATCTCTTAATACAATAAACTAAATTAAGAGTAGGTTTAGTTCAGATCAATATACAACATGTTATATCTATATACATATTGAACAATTTACATATAAACATATGTATATATAATAGATGAATAAATTATGTTTGATTGAAATTAATATACTTCAAATTTTCTTAAATAAATAAATTAAAACTTTGGAATTTTTTAAGATAAAAATAAAAAGTACACAAAATAATTTATCTTTTAACTTTCTCTATCTCATCATTTAAGTTGTTTAACTTACGTTTTTAATGTGTTTAAAACTTTATAAAATATTAATTTTTTTTCAAAATTTTTAGATGATTTCAAACTTATTATTTGCTGACACTGGATGCTTGAGTCGGCAGAAAGGGTACTGCCGACACTAGATGGAGGAGTCGGTGAACAGGTCGTGCGTTTGGTGAGTTATTGGTCTTATGTATAACATGCCCCTTTGAAAAGGAAAATGGTGTGAAATAAACAATCACATTTTATAATAAATTGAATATCTTTCATTTATTTTCTTTCTCAGTTCCCTCTAGTTTCAAATATTAGAGTTTATGAAAACCGCATTTCTCTTAGAAAACTAAAAAAAATGAATATTTTCATAAATATTTTGGATGTGTGAATATTTTGGTAAATAAATATTTTTTAGTGAATATTTAAAAAAAAGCAGTCGATTATTTGATAAGGTGCGCTTTTAAAAATGAATTAGTTAAACAAGGAATTTCAATGTCACTAATGGTTAGAAAATAAAGCTGAGTGCTTTAATTGAATAAATTATATTAAATAATGTTGTATAGTTTAAAAAAAATTAAAATATTTTTTGCTAAAAAATTCTTTTATAAAAAAATTATGTTGGTAAAAACAACCCTAAAGAGGAATAAAGATGGAAATCCAACTAATTTAAGGAGTAGTATATATATGTAACAATGGAAAAAAAATTCTTACTTGTCATTATAAGAAGGGGGGTTTTGCAAAATAGCCACGAAATTGGCCTAATTTTGCAAAATAGACGCTTATTGGGACATTTTTGTAAAATGGACGCAATATAAACCCCCCTTCCATTTGTTTCACGCGCTTTTCTCTCTCCTCCCCCTCTCCCTCTGCCGACGCTCTCTCTTCATCTCCATGGCGAAAGTGCTCAGATTGCTCGAAAGTGCTCAGATTGATCGAATCTCAGATTGCTCGAAAGTGCTCAATAGCGCCGGAGATACGTCGGGAGGAGGAGTCGATGGCGAAATTGAAGCATCTGGAGTGCCGGAGATACGTCGGGAGGAGAAATTGGAGCAGCTGGATCGCCGACGAGCGGAGGCCGGAGGCGGCGAGGCCGAGCGAGGCTGAGCGACGAGCGCGCGATTCAGATCCGAGCGAGGCCGAGGGAGATCCGAGCGAGGCCGAGGCCGAGATCCGAGCAAGATCCGAGCGAGCGAGATCCGGCCTGGAGGCCTGGAGGCCGAGGCCGAGATCCGAGCGAGCGAGATCCGGCCTGGAGGCCTGGAGGCCTAGGGATGCCGAGCGAGCTCCGAGCGAGGTCGTGCGAGCCGGAGGCGGAGCGGGAGGCCTGCGAACGCTGGATCTGGAGAGACGGTTGAGCGATCGAGGTTGAAGAAGGCCGAGCGATCCGGAGCGAGATCTGGAGGCCGAGCGAGCAAGGCCGAGCGAGTCCGAGCGAGATCCGAGCGAGGCCGAGCGAGCCGGAGCCCGAGGCGGAGCCGGAGGCGCGCGAGGCGAGGCCGGCCGGCGATCTGTTCGCAGAAATCGGGGGAAGAAGAAGGAATTTCCATTAAATTACAAAACTTACCCCATAATTATGGAAATTAAAAAAAACTATCTATATTTTATTATGTGATCAATAATCTATATTTTTATTTTTATTTTTGCACAAAAAAATGTTATACTTGCACAACATATGATTATATTTGCACAAGTACAACATACAGTTATATTTGCATGACAAAATGTAAAATAAAATTAAAATAAAAACTAAACTCGGGTCATATTTGCACAACTTACGAATATATTTGCATAACATACTCTTATATTTGCACGACAAAATGTTAAAGAAATAAAAAAAAATATATGTTATGGATCGCTTACACTTTATTGAGAAAGTCTGAAATCATATTGAGATAAAATAAGATCATGTTGAGAATAATTTCACAAGTCTCGATTGTCGGGCAAATATTAAAATAGAGTCGTGCAACTCCTACAACAGAGTCGTGCAACTCCTACAACAGAGCCGTGCAACTCCTACAACAAAGTCGTGCAACTCCTGCAACAGCGCCGTTGTAACGGCCCAGAATTATAATTTCTGGGTTACGTTTCAAGGGATAAAACCCCTTGTTCGGATCTTGCAATCCAGGTACGGGTCGAGGTTTCAAACTCATTTTAAGATTTGTAGAAAGATGGATTTCAAACCCTAAACACCTCGAAGGGCCGTTGGGTACCCTTAACCTGTCCTAAGACTATGTCGCGGAAACCATTTCAAACGGAAGTAAAGCGGAAGTAAGGTACAGATACAAGTGCCACGGCGGAGCCGGGTCAAAACGGAGTCAAAAGTATAATCCAAAACAATATAATCAGAGTCTGGTGAAGTCTATAACTCCAGCGCTCACTCTCCGCCGATAAAATGACCCGCGCAATAAGCAAACAGCACCGATAGGATGAACATAAATAATTCCTAAAAAAATTGATTTGGAGCGGGATCAGATCGATGCCCACTTAACTCTGCATCCCAACCATAAGCACACATATACGCTATACCTAATAAAGATGCTCTAATGCAGTACGAAATTCAAACACACTAGCATGCTCCTAGTTCATAATAATGTGCAGAAATACTGTAAAGGGCCCAAGACAATGCCAAGTGGCATATCCCTCTCCTACCTCCACCCCTTCCGACAGGCGGAGACTGGCCAGCTCGTGAATGCATTCATTCATAATAGGGCGGCACGCATGCCTAACCCGCTCCACAATAAAGCCCGCAGGCATATCATAATATAAGGAAGTACTCGATTGACTCAGGGTACCCGATGAGGCTGGGCTACCCTATGACCCTAGCAAAGACTCTAGGACTATCACAGATAACGGCCGTTCTGTTTACATACACATAGAGAAATAGAATGCTCAACGATCAATGCAACCTAGCATGGTACTACATGGCATGCTGATCATGAATGCAACACCTAGTATATCATGCACCTATAGCAGGGAATAGCTCTATTCAATCTGAGTAAGCTCCGAAGAGACTTACCTGGAAGTGCAGAACAGCAAAAGGCAACAACTAGGTATACAGAAAGCCAACATGTCACAGATGATCACCTAACACATGTATAAGTAATATAAATAAGTCTACTACTAATGTTACCTAAGCATATAATATCATACACAAGTCATCCAATTTATTCACCAAGTTAGGCAAGGTAAATCAAGTCACTTTCCCAAGATTTTTCAAAGCTCTTCTAAAATCTCAAGTTAGATCAAATCAACATTCAAAACGCTTTCTCAAATCATCCAAAAATCCATTTATAAAACATTACCCTTTCATCAACGTATTTCATTATTTTTACCAAAACAAATCCGACAAAATTAAGGTATTGCCAAAATTCCTCTTTTAATTTTATTAAATCCATTTCCAACCTTTAAAACTTTTTCAAATCCAGGTCCAAATATTATACTTTAAATCTCAATAATAATATTATATATTATATTATCCCATTTATTTAATATATTCATAAGTCTTAAAATTCTTTCCTCAAATCAACATACATAACCCATTTTAATCAAATTAGGCCCAAATACATTTCCTTTATTAAAACAAAATCTCGGCCCATCAGAATAGGCCCAAAACCCATTCCTTCCATTTTCGGATCCAATAACCCAAATCCCAAACCCTTTTTAAAAGACTGAACCGGCCGGATTTATTTAAAGGGTGAACCGGCTTAAGAAAATAACAAAAGAAAGGAGGAAACCGGTTCACTGAACCCTTCTTCAACCCAAAGAACAGGGCCGCCACCACGGAAACGAGACGGAAGGAAGAAAGGAAGGCAGGGCTTCGCCGGCGTCCCGTCTCCGACCAAAACCTCGCCCAACCGAACATCGATTCCGAACAGAACCTACCCCAAAGAACTGGAACAAGAGGAAAGAGGAAGAAGGGAAAGAAAGCTCACCGAGGAGGTCGGATTCTTCACCGGAAAACGTCGTCGGAGTCGCGCCCGGCTTCGAAGGAGGCGAGGCTGTGTCTTTCTCGGCCTAGATTGAAGGTGAGAGTGAGAAAGGAGGAACTTTGCTCAGGATTTTCGATCGAAGGCGGGAGGGAGCTTACCGGCGGTTCGAATGGGAAGAACAGGGAAGGGAGGTGCTCGGGAAGGCATCGGCGCCGGCTTCTGCTCCTGGGCTTGCCGGAAACGTCGGGGAAGCAGTCGTTGCTGCTCGGACTCGAAGGAGGAGGTGCTGGTGGTGCTCGTTCTTGTCCGGTTGTGTTGGACGGGAGCGGCTCGTCGGAATCGATGCGGCTCCGTCGACAGGAGGAACTGCTTGTGGGTGTTGTTGGAAGTTTCCTGGAGGATTGCGGGTTGCAGCTGCACAGGACAGAGGAAGCGAGAGGGAGGAATTTGACTGGGTTTGTGAACGTGAAAGGGGGAGAGAGAGGAGAGCTATCCTCTGAATTCCTGGGGGATTTGTGGTTCGGATTGCAAATGAAAGGAGAAGGGTGTGTGTGGAGGTTAACTCAGAATAGAAAGGAGAGTTGGAGAAGGCACTACAACTCAGCTGCTGCTGTCGACAAAGAGGCCAGAGGGAGGCCTTAGGAATCAAACAGGTGAAGGAGGAAGAAGACAAGAATTATGTGGTCCCCAAAATTAATTTGAATTACCCGGAATTAAATCCCGAAACCAGCTCGCTCGACCTTATCCGACCCAACTTAAAACGATTTACAAATTTCCAATTCCGAAATAAATAATGAACACCAAATATATTATGTTAAATTTTCACATATGGAAGCGGGATGAAGCATATTTTAAAATTTTAATTTATTAATGCCGGAACTTGTTTTAAGGATTTCAATTTCGATTTAGGAAATTAAGGACAAGTTTTTCTTGAAACATCCGAATTTTTATTTTATTTTATCTTATTATTTTTTCGTCTTAAATCCATTTATATTATTTATTGAAATTTATTATTTAAAAATCCGGGTCTTTACATCATCCACCTCTAAAAACAAGTCTCGTCCCCGAGACTAAAACCAAAATAAAGTAGGGGATGAAGTTTGAAATTGATGAGTCCAAGGACTATGTCTAGAATCTTGTAATCATCTCGGTTGCGTCTTCCGGGATTCTCACAACATCCTAGTCACGGTCGTGACATCTCCAATTGGCCTTGACAAGTATGCGATAAGCGCCCCTATCACATACTCACTTCGACCTTTCGGAAGTACCACAACTCTAAAAGTTCTATAATATCATCACTAGGTCTTAGCAAACACCCTACAGGCGCCCCCATAAAATGCATGTATCCACTTTGTGAAATATCATAGAGCTGCCCGGGTTTGAAAATTCTCTAAAAGGGATTCCGCAATTGAAAATAAAGATTAACCTCGAAATCGTTGAAATTCTCGGTAACGTTTATCCTTTAAAACCCCAAGTAATTCATTTTCAAACCGCTCAAAATCTTCAAATAAGACGTTTAACCAAGCAACTTTACACCAACACACGTAAAATCCATTCGATCAAAATTTCGTCAAAACCTTCCAAACCCAAATCAGTTTACCGCATAACAATCAATCAAATTCAGAAGCTCGGAGGTGGAATCATCCACCTCTAAGGGCTAATCCCATATTCTCTTCCTAGTTTCCATAATCAAATCAATCTCCATTCAAACAAGATTCATACGCCATAACAGATGCATAACAGCTTAAACCAAACAATCTCCAACCATCACATCATACGACAAGTCTTAACCATGTACCCACACAGTGCCACAAGGTCACATCAAGCATCTCCAAATCATACTAAAGGTTATAATGTGCATCTCACAACACATCAAAATCATAACAACGTCTCGACATCACACCATAAATCATAAAAGGTATCTCACTATCGCATATCAACACCGCAATCATAGTAGGGTCAGTCACAACAAGGGATCTCATTTAACGCATAAATTCACATAGTCATCCTATCCAATTTCTATCCAGCATTATCATAACAGATTTATCACATCAAACATTTGTATTTGCAAGGTTAGCCACAGCGGAATTTCATCATAAGTCAATGAAACAAAACTAATTAGAACCACATCAATACAAACAAGGTCATGCCATTAAGATTCAACAAAAGGGAAGATCAAGCAGTATATCAACATCAAAATGTCAACATCCTCTCTAGATATCATCTCAAATCGTCACAACACCATATAACGATCATTTAGTCATTAGGCAGACATACACTATTACCTCATATATATACAAGTCATATTCATGCTCTAAGTCATATTCATCATTTAATATATCAATAATCATGCTTGCCAGCCATATAATAACACAATATTACCATATAGTAACACAGTATTATCTCATGTATCCTATCACAACACATCCTATCATGCTTCTAACATAACATAATAGGATAGCAAGGCATCAAGAAATCACATAATCAAGAAATCCTCACATCATACCAGTCAAAATAAAACACAATCTCCACTCGCCCATCTCCATTCTTAAACCCAGACAAATCCTCTTCTAGACCCGCCAACCTCATCTTAGACAAAATTTCCCAAAGAAATCTCAATTCATCCCGATGCTCAAATCTCGCCCTCATTCCACCAAACTCTCACACACACCATCCACCTCTAAGAATCCAACTCCTATTTCTAACTCCACACCCGAGTACCCTCTCATTCCTTACACTTCCCACACTTCCCAAGATATCACCAGCATCATGCCTTGCAAAATTCCTAAAGCTCACTCAGTCTTACCTAAACCAACATCTCTCTCTTGCGACTTATCTCATAACATCCCCGATCATCCTAACCACTCAAGCTCTTTCACCACTCTTCTACCACGCTACCAACGACCTCACCCACAAGTTTAAGGAAGAAGCAATTATGAAAATCATCAACCATATGGTCTATATCACATCAGCTAGCATTTATAACCATAACAACATGGGTTCAACAAGTCTCGATTTACCATCATGCTCAATAATCATTGCAACATCATATATGAACGTAATCAAGTCTAGCTAGCATGTTGCATTATAACCTTATCAGATAAAATTCAGCCTTTCTAGCATATATAGTTCACATTTTACAGGCAAATGAATTCATATCATGCTTAGCAACTTAGAGTATCAACACGTCAAGACTTCATGACACATTAGAACTATAAGGCATCCAATCATATCATCATAGATTACAGACAACCAGGCAACAATCATCACCAAATCAGCACATCAACACATAAATCTCATTGCTAGGTCAGTGTCATATCATCAACAAATTTAGAAGGATTAGCAATTCGAACGAAGGACACTCCCGCCTACAAGTTCTATCGTACTCGGTAACCGCAATCCACAAAACGTGCCCGTCCTCCCGACGTTGTTGATCCTGAGGCCCGTGGGTTATGGGCCCACGCTTTCTTTGCGTTGCTCCATCGCTAACTAACTTCTTGTTTCCTTTTTCACGCGGTCGTTCGTCCAAGTATCGCAGAGGAGTCTAAGTTAGCAGAGAAAGGGGAGTGACAGGGACAGGAAACCCAATGTTCACTTCGGAAATACAGGCCAAGGCTAAAAGGATGACAAGACTGGAGACAAGACTCTGACCCGAGAATAGCAACGATGCCCTTATGGAAGTCTATTAGGTTATAATCGCGACAAGTAACACGAATTCATCATGGAGCATATCAATTTCACTAACCCACACTAACATGTACCTATCTCAAGGGAAAAGAACATGCGTATTCATTCCAAAAGACACAATCAAGTCCTACACGGATGCATGCGAGATAAACTAGTAGTATGTGATTCCATGGAAACAGATATGCTCAGCAACTTTAAACAGGATACGCGGGATTTATTGAGCATCACAATTATCACATATATGAACAATGCACGAGCTTGTATGCATCATACGAGAACATATAATAGCAACATAGTAACTACCTCATCTAACACAATGACCATATAACAGGTCAATCATGGCACGTAATCATATAACGAGATACATTTAGATATCATAGGTCCCACACGATACTAGCGATACATGATGTAATACAAGCATAGTCAAGAGTCATTAAGAGGAGCTCAACATAATATTCACGAAACATGAGGCATCATCAGAATAACAAGGAGGGCATCATTGGCGACATTTTATAATCATGTTAAGAGCGAACCATCATAGGGCACATATACAGTACAATAGTCATCACATCATAGAACAAGTGCAACAAGTGATCCTTTTAGTTAGTTATATTGGAAATCATAAGCCCTACCAGACACTACTAGCACTTATCGACTCGTGACCACAATCAAGGTAACTCGACTAAATTCATTCCAACATTCATTCGTCATGCATATGCGAAATAATACAACGTGGTGTGTGATCATGCGAGGTGCCAAATCATACATCTATGCCAGCACAAGAGGAATTCATAACGTAATAGGGAACACTATCGAGTGATAACATGTAGGCATGCTATGATTAACCATTACGAAAGGCAATCAATCATCGAATTCAACATCAATTATCTTGCATGAGTAAGACATGTTATGGTGATAGAAAGAGGGAAGAACCACACTATCAGGAACCTAGCTCGAGAAAGAATCAGCAACAACGTAGACAAGATACAAGTTCGCACAAGTCACAACCGATGACCATACATGATGCTAAAAGCTCAATATGACGTACGATAGATGCATGTAACTACTCATGACGACGAGTAAGAACTCACTCAATTATATTCCACGACATAGAAGCATGAGAAGAGTTAAACGATGCATAATACGAGTTTAAGTAATGGGCAATAGGATTAGGATACGGGGCATGAGTGCAGATCAACACATACTGGGATGAAACATGCATTTGTCAAGACTCAATTATACCACATATTCTCCATTCAACACAAGTAACACACAACAATATTATGTGCAAAATAATCAGCAATAGCTAATCTGGCAATTACAACTTATATGGGCATGCTATGAATTCTTGTCACAAAAGGAATAATAGGCATTGACAAGTCATCAGAGATCCCTAAAGACAACCATTGACTTTTCCCAACCGACTCATCACCCCTCTTTCCCGTGGGACTCCGATACGACTCTTCATGGCAAAGAGACATTAGTTGATCATCATAAGAATAAGGAAGGACAGCCCCATAAACACCTTACTTCTGACTCAAAGTGACACCCAGAACTTCCAATACTCACTCAGACAACTTAACATAGCACCATGATTCCCGACACAATGTTTTTACCAACCCAATTCCCCGAGGAAGATATTGACATCCAGGAAAAGGCTAGATAGAACCGTCAAGGGGTTAACATAATGGAAGGGGTTATTCCACACAAGCTGGGTTTGACCAGACAGAAACAAGGGTACTCCCACTATCCCGTTTTCACAAATCAGTCAATACACATTTAATTGTTAGGCATACCAATCAGATATCTAGCATAGCAAACACTCAACACAGAATCAGTTAGTGACACTCATAATATCCTCCTTGGAGACTCCCAAACCAACCTGTAAAGAGCAAGCTAGTATTTTGCCTACCGTTCCCAACTACACCCAATAGGGGTGGTGTAGCGCCTTTACTACCCACTCGTGTCCTCGTTTAGTCGGTTTTTCTCTTTTATTACAAGTCGAGTTCATTACTTAGTCCAATTTAGGTTAGACATCTTAAATTCATTTTGCCCCTTTAAAACACGTTCAAAACCTTTAAAATTCATGGGCAGTTTTCCAAAACATACACTCGACCCTTTTGTACCCGAATTGCACAACCTCAGCTCTGATACCATCTTTGTAACGGCCCAGAATTATAATTTCTGGGTTACGTTTCAAGGGATAAAACCCCTTGTTCGGATCTTGCAATCCAGGTACGGGTCGAGGTTTCAAACTCATTTTAAGATTTGTAGAAAGATGGATTTCAAACCCTAAACACCTCGAAGGGCCGTTGGGTACCCTTAACCTGTCCTAAGACTATGTCGCGGAAACCATTTCAAACGGAAGTAAAGCGGAAGTAAGGTACAGATACAAGTGCCACGGCGGAGCCGGGTCAAAACGGAGTCAAAAGTATAATCCAAAACAATATAATCAGAGTCTGGTGAAGTCTATAACTCCAGCGCTCACTCTCCGCCGATAAAATGACCCGCGCAATAAGCAAACAGCACCGATAGGATGAACATAAATAATTCCTAAAAAAATTGATTTGGAGCGGGATCAGATCGATGCCCACTTAACTCTGCATCCCAACCATAAGCACACATATAC
This sequence comes from Persicaria tinctoria, assembly GCA_037127255.1. Taxonomy (NCBI): domain Eukaryota; kingdom Viridiplantae; phylum Streptophyta; class Magnoliopsida; order Caryophyllales; family Polygonaceae; genus Persicaria; species Persicaria tinctoria. The sequence continues at coordinate 4,263,950 of JBANSL010000005.1, read as the reverse complement.
GCTATACCTAATAAAGATGCTCTAATGCAGTACGAAATTCAAACACACTAGCATGCTCCTAGTTTATAATAATGTGCAGAAATACTGTAAAGGGCCCAAGACAATGCCAAGTGGCATATCCCTCTCCTACCTCCACCCCTTCCGACAGGCGGAGACTGGCCAGCTCGTGAATGCATTCATTCATAATAGGGCGGCACGCATGCCTAACCCGCTCCACAATAAAGCCCGCAGGCATATCATAATATAAGGAAGTACTCGATTGACTCAGGGTACCCGATGAGGCTGGGCTACCCTATGACCCTAGCAAAGACTCTAGGACTATCACAGATAACGGCCGTTCTGTTTACATACACATAGAGAAATAGAATGCTCAACGATCAATGCAACCTAGCATGGTACTACATGGCATGCTGATCATGAATGCAACACCTAGTATATCATGCACCTATAGCAGGGAATAGCTCTATTCAATCTGAGTAAGCTCCGAAGAGACTTACCTGGAAGTGCAGAACAGCAAAAGGCAACAACTAGGTATACAGAAAGCCAACATGTCACAGATGATCACCTAACACATGTATAAGTAATATAAATAAGTCTACTACTAATGTTACCTAAGCATATAATATCATACACAAGTCATCCAATTTATTCACCAAGTTAGGCAAGGTAAATCAAGTCACTTTCCCAAGATTTTTCAAAGCTCTTCTAAAATCTCAAGTTAGATCAAATCAACATTCAAAACGCTTTCTCAAATCATCCAAAAATCCATTTATAAAACATTACCCTTTCATCAACGTATTTCATTATTTTTACCAAAACAAATCCGACAAAATTAAGGTATTGCCAAAATTCCTCTTTTAATTTTATTAAATCCATTTCCAACCTTTAAAACTTTTTCAAATCCAGGTCCAAATATTATACTTTAAATCTCAATAATAATATTATATATTATATTATCCCATTTATTTAATATATTCATAAGTCTTAAAATTCTTTCCTCAAATCAACATACATAACCCATTTTAATCAAATTAGGCCCAAATACATTTCCTTTATTAAAACAAAATCTCGGCCCATCAGAATAGGCCCAAAACCCATTCCTTCCATTTTCGGATCCAATAACCCAAATCCCAAACCCTTTTTAAAAGACTGAACCGGCCGGATTTATTTAAAGGGTGAACCGGCTTAAGAAAATAACAAAAGAAAGGAGGAAACCGGTTCACTGAACCCTTCTTCAACCCAAAGAACAGGGCCGCCACCACGGAAACGAGACGGAAGGAAGAAAGGAAGGCAGGGCTTCGCCGGCGTCCCGTCTCCGACCAAAACCTCGTCCAACCGAACATCGATTCCGAACAGAACCTACCCCAAAGAACTGGAACAAGAGGAAAGAGGAAGAAGGGAAAGAAAGCTCACCGAGGAGGTCGGATTCTTCACCGGAAAACGTCGTCGGAGTCGCGCCCGGCTTCGAAGGAGGCGAGGCTGTGTCTTTCTCGGCCTAGATTGAAGGTGAGAGTGAGAAAGGAGGAACTTTGCTCAGGATTTTCGATCGAAGGCGGGAGGGAGCTTACCGGCGGTTCGAATGGGAAGAACAGGGAAGGGAGGTGCTCGGGAAGGCATCGGCGCCGGCTTCTGCTCCTGGGCTTGCCGGAAACGTCGGGGAAGCAGTCGTTGCTGCTCGGACTCGAAGGAGGAGGTGCTGGTGGTGCTCGTTCTTGTCCGGTTGTGTTGGACGGGAGCGGCTCGTCGGAATCGATGCGGCTCCGTCGACAGGAGGAACTGCTTGTGGGTGTTGTTGGAAGTTTCCTGGAGGATTGCGGGTTGCAGCTGCACAGGACAGAGGAAGCGAGAGGGAGGAATTTGACTGGGTTTGTGAACGTGAAAGGGGGAGAGAGAGGAGAGCTATCCTCTGAATTCCTGGGGGATTTGTGGTTCGGATTGCAAATGAAAGGAGAAGGGTGTGTGTGGAGGTTAACTCAGAATAGAAAGGAGAGTTGGAGAAGGAACTACAGCTCAGCTGCTGCTGTCGACAAAGAGGCCAGAGGGAGGCCTTAGGAATCAAACAGGTGAAGGAGGAAGAAGACAAGAATTATGTGGTCCCCAAAATTAATTTGAATTACCCGGAATTAAATCCCGAAACCAGCTCGCTCGACCTTATCCGACCCAACTTAAAACGATTTACAAATTTCCAATTCCGAAATAAATAATGAACACCAAATATATTATGTTAAATTTTCACATATGGAAGCGGGATGAAGCATATTTTAAAATTTTAATTTATTAATGCCGGAACTTGTTTTAAGGATTTCAATTTCGATTTAGGAAATTAAGGACAAGTTTTTCTTGAAACATCCGAATTTTTATTTTATTTTATCTTATTATTTTTTCGTCTTAAATCCATTTATATTATTTATTGAAATTTATTATTTAAAAATCCGGGTCTTTACAGCCGTGCAACTCTTAAAACAGAGCAGTGCAACTCTTACAACAGAGCCGTGCAAGTCTTAAAACAGAGTCGTGCAACTCTTAAAACAGAGTCGTGCAACTCCTACAACAGAGTCGTGCAACTCCTACAACAGAGTCGTGCAACTCTTAAAATAATATTGAGAGAACATAAAATCATGTTGAGAACAATTTCAAAAATCTCGATTGTTTTGCAAAAAATAACCTATTGTTGAGCAAAAATAAGAATAAGTTGTGCAAATATAAGAATATGTTGTGCAAATTTAATCATAAGTTGTGCAAATATGACCCTAGTCTAGTTTTTATTTATTTTATTTTTTTAACTTTTTATCGTGCAAATATAAGAGTTTAAAGTTGCACTTTTTTCCGTGTCAGCACTTTTTTTCCCATGTCAGCACTTTTTTTAAATAATTTTTTTTTAACGTCAGCACTTTTTTAACATAAGATCATGTTGAGAATAATTTCACAAGTCTCGATTGTCGTGCAAATATTAAAACAGAGTCGTGCAACTCCTACAACAGAGTCGTGCAACTCCTACAATAAAGTCGTGCAACTCCTGCAACAGCGCCGTGCAACTCTTAAAACAGAGCAGTGCAACTCTTACAACAGAGCCGTGCAAGTCTTAAAACAGAGTCGTGCAACTCTTAAAACAGAGTCGTGCAACTCCTACAACAGAGTCGTGCAACTCTTAAAATAATATTGAGAGAACATAAAATCATGTTGAGAACAATTTCAAAAATCTCGATTGTTTTGCAAAAAATAACCTATTGTTGAGCAAAAATAAGAGTAAGTTGTGCAAATATAAGAGGACATTGTGCAAATTTAATCATAAGTTGTGGAAATTTAATCTAATTTGTGCACTTTTTATTCTATTTGTGTCAGCACTTTTTTCAAATAATTTTTTTTTTCACGTCAGCACTTTTTTAAAATAAGATCACGTTGAGAATAAATTCACAAGTCTCGATTGTCGTGCAAATCTTAAAACAGAGTCGTGCAACTCTTAAAACAGAGTCGTGCAACTCTTAAAACAAGAGAGCCGTGCAACTCTTAAAACAAGAGAGCCGTGCAACTCTTAAAACGGAGTCGTGCAACTCTTACAACATAGTCGTGCAACTCTTACATCATAGTCGTGCAATTCTTAAAATAATATTGAGAGAACATAAAATCATGTTGAGAACAATTTCAGAAATCTCGATTGTGCATTTTTACTCTATTAATGAGCAAAAATAAGACCGTGTTGTGCAATAATCTATTAAAAAGATATAAAATTATATTTACAAAAAATAAGATTATGTGGAGACACAATTTCACAAGTCTCGATTGTTGTGCAAAATATAATGAATTGTTGATCAAAAATAACTGTAAGTTGTGCAAATATGAATCAAATCTAATTTTTTGTATTTTTATTTTTTTTTAACATTTTGTCATGCAAATATAAGAGTACGATGTGCAAATATAACCGTAAATTATACAAATATGATCCAAGTCTAGTTTAGAGTTACACTTTTTTCCGTGTCAGCACTATTTTTTCCATGTCAGCACTTTTTTTAGAGTTGCACAAGCATTGATAACAATTTCACAAAGAATCGAAGAAGCACGTGACAAATGAATCATAAGCCGATCAAATGATGTCGAACAATTCCATCAAGCCTGGATAACAATTTCACAAATATGATCCAAATCTAGTTTTAAGAGCCGTGCAACTCTTAAAACAGAGCCGTGCAACTCTTACAAGAGAGTCGTGCAACTCTTACAACAGAGTCGTGCAACTCTTAAAACAGAGTCGTGCAACTTATACAACAGAATCGTGCAACTCTTAAAACAGAGTCGTGCAACTCTTAAAACAGAGTCGTGCAACTCTTACAATTGAGTCGTGCAACTCTAAAATTTCATAGTATTATTCATGAAATTTATAGTTTTATTCATACAAACTAAAATCTAATTTGATTCTTCTTAAACTAAAAATCTAATTTGGGAACATTATAATATTATTCTTGCACCTTATATTCTTAGTACAACCCGTTTGCATTCTAGTTGATCTAATAGTTATAATTGTTACGGTGACAAACTATGCTCGTCAATAACGGGAACTCCGCATTCTAATCAGCTAAATTAGGTTGCATTTGTTGTGGCAATAAAGGAGTTTTTGAAGAAAATGGATGCATTTAGCAGTGAAGATTGAAGTCCCTCCTAGAGTTTTCTATCGTCAAGACGTCCCATTCCCCCCATTGATATTAATTCTGTTAAAGAACAATTTATGCAAGGATTTATTCATGATTTTGAAGCTTCCAGTAATCCAATAACTAATCTGTAATATTGGAAAAAAAATGAATGAAAAAAAAAAAAATAAGTTGGACTATGTGGCCATTCAAAGAACTTATAATCCACTTCCATCTGAAAATACAAGCAGATCAATAAGACATTCATTCAATCCTTATATATGTATAAAGAAATGGGCAACAAAATGTATCAGCAATGCCAAGAACGACCCTTGGCAGGGTCGTTCTTGGAGTCAGATGCCACAAAACCACGATTCAGATCCTTGACAGCAACGTTCTTGACGTTGAAGCCGACAGGTGCAGCAGGTTTGGGCTTGGCGGCAGCTGGAGCAGCAACAGCACCTGTAAAACCAAGGGTAGCCTGCGACAGCAAATAGGTTTTGCTCAATTCAGTGCGACTGCGTAACAACCTAGAAATTAAACAGCAAAGATAAGGAGATACTCAATACAAATTGAGAATGAGATAGGTGGTACTGCTACTAAGAACACCCAAGATACACAAAATGTATATACTGATAACTTTCTTTGTTAGACAGAGGTGAAGGCAAAGTCATGACTGAGCCATTGCACCTGCCCCAGCATTTGAGTGAAGGATTGTATTCGAGAATCTGGAGGGAGGCCAATACCGAAACACTGATCTGCCTACAATGTCTTTGACGGGAAGAGGACCCCTGTCGAGTGCAATCTAACTTGTCAAATAGCCAATTAAAATGCCAAAGTAAAAATCAGACAGACACCAAGTGAAAACTGAGAGAACCCATTTTGATGCATCCAGTAGATAGCTCATATATATGGCTGCATTGAAAAAAATGTTGCTATGCAAGTTTGCATAGCTTGTACACTATTGTTTTCGTTCATGCTCATGTATAATGTTGGACCCAAAGCATCATAAACATGAAGATAGGAAAGTAAGTAGTTACCAGTTATGAGAATCAAAGCTGTTGTTACGGTTGTCTCCCAGCACGAATACATACCCTTTAGGTACAATCTGCAGTTTTAATTAGAGGAATAAGAAAAAGGAAATCTCTTAAATGAATTTTGAAATCCAACTTGATACTAAAGTGATGTTATCTTGAGCTTACCACAGGCTTCATCTCATAGGCAAAGGGCTCGAGGATGAAGTCCTCAACTCGTACAACACCATTCACCTACAATTTCCCATCACGGACCTACACCAAGAACCATGATAGTGAAGTGATACATGTCTCTGTTTGCAGCAAGTTAGCAAACATTTAAACATAAAACAGCCTAGAAAAGGAACTGCACTAACCTCTACGCAATCTCCGGCTTTTGCTACAATCCTTTTAATGAACACATCTCCAGAACTATACCCAATTGCCTATAAAATACATAGCGATACAACTGTCAAACCCGACACAGAAACACATTGATGGTAACGGAGATACATATCTTCACTTTACCTGAAGAATAGGCGGTGCCCTGAATATCACAATATCAGAAACCTGAGGCTCTCGGAACATGTAAGAAACCTACAACACCATCCACAACAGCCAATCAATCGAAACAGGTGATCCTATTAAATATAGCTTGCATCAACAACATCAAACCTTGAACACTTAAAAAGAAAACTGCAGCAGCACTATGCAAACTCGGTGCTGATTCATGTTCATGTGCAAAAGTATTCAAGCACCCACGCATACTTGAATGACCTCTTGTTCATCTCAGCAGCCTCCTTCTCAAACGTCTCGATCACACGCTTGTCAATACCACCAAACTTGTAGATAAGGTGACCAGTGGTGGTGGACTTCCCAGAGTCGACATGTCCAATGACCACAATGTTGATGTGAACCTTCTCCTCACCCATCTTATCTTGTTAACTAAGAACCAGAAACATGAAGAATACAAAATTTTATAAAACATCTCCCAATAAAATAGCATAAAGAATTCTTCAAAAGTTGATTACTATCATATTAACTAACAAGCAGAGACATTCATGCAGCAAGATACATAAAAAAGGTAGACATTGAAATCCAAAATGGAAATCTGAAGTTCTGAAGCACATACTCAATATCAACTCATCAAGCTAAGCCAATTAAAAACGTCTCACCATGAACATTCAACACTCTTTTAAAATTGCACAAGGTTAGAACTGCTAAATTAGCCCCAAGCATAGTTATAAATCCACTCATGAATCAAGATGATACAAAATCTGTACTGAAATCTAAAGTAGAAAACTGAACCACATAATCAAATATTCAGAAGCAAAACATTTGAACCATAGACAACTAGTCAAATTACAAATTAATCACACAATATTTAGCATCTGAACAATCTGTTCTGAACCATAGACAACTAGTCAACTTAATCACACAATAAGGAGATGCTCACTACAAAATCCAGATTGCAACCTTGAATTCATAGAAATTTAATGGAGAAAAACCCTAATTCGGTCAAATTTGAAGTCAATTTAGGTTAAGATGTTACTGCCTACAAGCTAAGACAAACAACAATCCTCTAGTTTTCTCTTTAATCGATTGATGAGGAGGAGAGATGAAGAGAGAGTACCGGAGTCATAGCCGAAGAGGAGGCCGCCGATTCCAGCGGAGAAGGCGAGATGGAGAAAGATGGGAGTCGGCCAGAGCAACTCCTTGCAGTTGTGCGACGGCGCCGGCGTTGATCCTTCTCCATCTTCATCTCTCCACGCTATCGACGAATTGAGCGTATAATCGGAAGAGGAATCGCTCGACTTCTCCCGATAGAGCACCATCGGAGCACCGAATCCAGGAGGAAGAGCACGGAATCGAGCACCATCGGAGCATACGTCTCCGATCGAAGGGAGTCTGAGGTAGTCGACGTCGTCGGCGGAGTCGGAGGAGCCAGAAGGAGATACCGGCGGAGGAGATCTGGCGGAGGAGATCGGGTGGAGAGAGAGATTGGAGCGAGAGAGATTGGAGCGAGAGAAATCTCAGAAAAAAAAATAAAAATTGAGAATTAGTATATATAGCGGCTATTTCGCAAATTTGTCCAAACCCGCGTCTATTTCGCAAATATGTCCAAATAATGTGCCCATTTCGCAAATTTTTTCTTATAAGAATGAACTGTTTTTCGACGTATTTGTGACACTCTTTTATTCTGGTCCAAGCCTCCAGTTGAAACAGTCTCAAGAAAATCTAGTTCTTTGGCCTTCTTCATGCATAAATCCCTCATCAGATCATGTATTTCAATGGTCTTTGCTCTCCCCTCATAGTTTCTCCTTACAACACGGACCACACAACGACCAATCAACTCGTTAATATATTCGCTAGCCAAATCTTCTAGTGTCTCTCCTTCTTGCAAGTTGTTGGATGAGATAAAGCCTTCAGCTATCCACATTCTAATTAGCATCCCAATTGGAATCTCAGTATCCTCTGGAAACAAACCCATGTAAAGAAAACATGGCTTTAGTTCTCGTGGCAAATCATTGTAACTTAATGTTAAAATTTCTTTCACCGCCCCATATGTTTGTGTGCCCATTCCGGCTTCCATCACCCTTGAGCTCATAGCCTTTTCCACTTTTTCCCATTCCTCAAGATTTTTCTTTTTGGCCAAAACTCCAGCTAATGCAACAATTGTCAATGGTAACCCCTTACATTTCTTCAACATCTTTTTCCCCAGCTTCTTCAATCCGGCAAACTCTATAGAGCTAATAGTCTCCTCTGCATCTTTGAGAGCTATCTTCCTAAATAGCTCCCAACTCTCCTCTATGGTGAGCTCTCTTGGTTCATGGATGAATACTTTCAAATTTGGATCACCAACGATGACATCTCTAGATCGAGATGTGACTATGACTTTGCTTCCGTTATTTCCCGTTGGTAGTACCGCAAGGATCTCTCTTAGTGCTTCCTTTGTCCACACATCATCAAGGACAATCAACTATTTTCTTTTCTGAAGGTATTTGTGAATCTTTTCCCCGATTGCTTGAGGAGGACGATGTGCCTCATCCGATGGCTCATTCACCCCACTGATTCATTTCAATATATCAAGTAGACCATGTTGAACAACCCATTTTTTGAGAAATTGGCACCCATGTCATTGTGTCGAAAAATTGTTTGACGCTTTCGTGGTTGAAGAGCTTTCTAGCAAGAGTGGTTTTGCCCGAACCACCCATTCCCACAACTGACAAGATTTGGGTCTTATTATATTCCGTAGTGAGCAAGCCAGCCAACCTTTTGATATCTTCATCAAGACCAACCACATGGTCCTCCTTAGTGTGTGCATACTCTGTTGGTCTCCAAACCATAGTTTTCTTTAGCCCCTCTCCTCCAACTTTTATTAATCCATTGTCACCTCGATATCTTCTCAACAATTCCATGGTGCTAAATATCCTCGTTTTGATGCCTTCAATATCAGTGCCCGCTTTGTGGGTGTTTGCAAGGCATTTGCAAAAGCATAGATATCTTTTGAAGAAGTCCTTCTTGTTGTTAGCTGGATTGATAACATCGAGGATATAGGAGTCAATAACATCTTCAGCATCATAAGCGATCCTCCTTATCTGTCTGGCAGCTTCTCGAAGTCGTTCATCGCCCAATTCATCATCTAGGGCTTCCATGTCAATGAGAAAGTTGTTCATCATGATCAACTCCCTTTGCATGCTTTCAACCTCATCTTCGACACCGTGCAATAACTTGACTTCTTGCACTAATAGCTCCCCGATTTTCCCAACTGCAAGATTCACAATGGAATTCATATCCACTGTTTGATTCCCTCCTGCTTTAACACCAGAACAAAATTAAAGCCGGCACAAAATCAAACAAGAGAATATATACAAATACAACAACTAAAAATAACGTAATGGCATGGGGAATCGGAGTCGTGTCGAGTTTAATTTTATTGTTAGTTAAGGTCAGGATCCACCCTTCAAACCTAAAATTAGCTTTTAAGCCATTGGGTAGGGGCTTCCCCTCCATATAGGTTTTTAGGATCGAGATTCGAGTGTAGAATCGAGGCAAGGCTCTAGGATCGGATCGTAGGATCGTAAGATCCTAGAAATAAGAGAAAATAAAATAAATACTAAAATAAAAACAAACCATACCAAACAAATACCTTGATTTTAAAATAAAACTAAACGTTTTTTCGATTAAACAAACTAAGTAACTAGCATAGTCCAATAATAACCACTTAACATTCATAATTGGTCAAGAACGTATTGTTCTTAAGAGGTACAATAATAGTTGCTTGCCGTTGTCGCCCTAATTTCTTATTTATTTTCAAGTGGTGGAGTTTAGGAGGATCGACAATGAATGAATTAGAATGAGGCTTAGAGTTTTAATTTCTACTAAGGATCAGATAATGATTAATATATTTTGAATTAGTACAAATAAACCACATTAACTTCGTTCTCGTTTACTTTTTTATATTTTATACCATACGAACCCTAAAAAGTATAAAAAAAAAACAAAACAAATTGGACCATTCACATGGGAGATAGGCTTAAAAAATACATACAAATTAAGGGCCATGTTCTTTATTGTAGGCTTATAATCCCAAATTCCAAGCAAAAATAGCACATAACATTGTAAGATTGTGTAAATTGGATGATTGTATTCTCCTTCACATAATTACAATATATAATACAATAGGTCGGAAATCTTATCTTTAGACTAAGATAGATTAATATCATCAAGATAGACTTTTATCTCAACAACTAAACTATATATCTATCTAAGTAGATTTGATTCTATCTAACCTAGCCTAGATTTTATCTAATAAACATCACATCTATATCTATCTATATATATAAAATACTAAAACAGAGGCCACTGGCACGACCTCGTGGTCACGGAATTTTCTGGATTAAAGCGGGATTATTTCTGCCTACGTGACATTTTCTGGATTAAAGTGGTATTATATTTATGGGTCACATCAATTAATAAACAAATATAGTTAGCTAAAAACTTATCTTTTTATATAAACTTATCTTTCTAGATTACTGAAATTAATTATGACTAAAAAAACTTATCTTTCTGAATTCAAATGATGTTATTTTTTATTATTTGATCAACTTTATATCTATCCAATATTTGGTTTATTATTAATAACCCAATATAATTTTGTCATCTAAATTAATGGAAAACTATCATGTATATTTATTAATTAATTTAATGTTACGTTTTGGAGTAGAATATCTTATAATTATCACCCTTTTATCTTTTTTTAATAAAAATAATTTTTGCCCTTTATTCTCTTTTTTTTAATAAAATGATTCTATATAGACCTGTCAAAACACAACCCGACCCGGTGACTCGACCCGACCGACCTGAAAAATTTCCGACCCGAACCCGAAAATTTTGACCCGAATTTTTTTTCGACGCGAACCAGAAGAACCCGAAATTTTCCGGGCAATCTGGGTTTCGACCCGGTAACCCGATTGACCCGGTAATTTTGACCCGGTGACCCGATTGACCCGGTTGATTTATAATTATATATAATTAATTTTTTATATATATAATTAAAATTTATCACAAAATTATCAAATAATGATTTTTTTAATTTAAAAAAGAAAAAATTGACAAACCCGAAATCGACCCGAACCCGACCCAAAACCCGATCAAACCCGAGTTTGAGTCAACCCGAAAAACCCGAAACCCGTTTTACCCGAGACCCGTTTTACCCGAAACCCGAAGTGACCCGACCCGAACCCGACCCGAATGACCCGTTTGACAGGTCTAATTCTATATATATATCCTTTCCATTCCCCTTAAATATCATGCCAAACATACCTTTTTAATTAGTCTATTGGTACTAATTCACATTCTTCATCGTTTTGGAATTAAGTCAGTATATTATATTCATTACCAAGAGTGATTGCACATGGATAATCTTCAAATGTTTGGATCTTAGATGTATTCAATCGGTGGTTTGTCGATCTCGCTCTTAATAAATAAGTTTGTTGTCAATATAATTAAAAGAATTCTTATGGATTAAGGTAAAAGTAGAGGAAAAAAAGAGAATAAATAATTAATTGATTTTACCATGTTAATTTATTTCATAAACTATTAAAATTATACGGAGTTTGATTAGATTTCTACTAAAATACCATATCCAATATTGAAGATATATTAAGAGGGATAATGAATTGATAAGAAATATGTTATGATAAAGTCTGTAGACATAACTAAAAAGTATAAACCGACCTAATTTTATATTTATATAACATTTGTAAATTGTTCGGGTTCAAAATATATTTGTTTATTTTATATATAATTAATAAAATCATTTATAAAATCAATATATATATTCTAAATATTAAAACAACCTGTTATTATCCCCTATATAGGTATTTATTATCCCCTACCTGATATAGGTATTTATATCCCAAACCCCTCTTTCCTACTAATTACAATTATTATCCCCTATTTATCAATCCCTAACATTATCACATAATTTTATCACACGGAGGAAGTAATCGTCATATGGAGTAATGAAGATATATTTTTACTACGGAATTGGATATATTAATCTATCCAATAGGTTCATTTTTTTTTTAGAAAACTTACCTTAGTAAACTATTTTTATTAATGAAGATTAATCTTTTTTTATCAAGCTAATGATAAATATTTACGAAGGATATTTAATAATTACTCGGAAGAATTTTTTTACTGCTAATTAAACAACTATTTACGACTTTGTTTAATCCCAATCTTTGATTCACGTAGGCCGTAGCTCTATTAAATAGTTAAATATATTATGAATTCAAATATTTGAGAGGAAAGAAGCGAAGCCGATTGAGAGATAATTTACCTAGCTTTAATCTAATGATTGAATATACATGATGGTTTGCATAGATGTCAATATTAATCACCGGAGTCTCTCTCTCACTTTCGATCAATATTTAACTTAATTTGGTTTGAAAATTCGCTAAATGTTGTGAATTAATTTCAATATGAAAGTTTGCATAAATGAAGCTATAGATGCCATTTTTTTATATAGCTTAAACCATTTCTTATAAAAAGTCATACCATTATTCTTATTTAAATAATTTACCCCATCATTATTCATATTGATTTCAATACTCAATTCTATATATAAAAGTCATTCTTGAGTTATTCTACAAAAATAACAATATAATTGGATAGACATAGATAATAGGTTAAATTAGTTTCATTAAATAAATAAATAAACAAATAATGTTATTTTTAAAGGTCATTTTTCAAATGTTGATGGCTCCTTATTAGAAATAAAAGATAATTATGAAACTTTGAATAAATATCTTTTGAAAGAAAAAATGAAGAAAATGGAAATATAATTTAAAATTAATGTTATTTTTTTTGTAATATACACGCATATGATTAAAACATAATATAAATTATATATTTAATTATTTTCACTACATAGATTAATCATTTTTACCCTATATCATACATGGTATTATGATAAATATTTATCTTTTCATTTTCTAAGTTGTTACGAAGTAATTTATTTATACATGCTAACCATATATTGATTTTAATTGAAAAGAATGTTAGTTTAGTTTATGATTAATTGGAAACTTTCATAATAAAGACTCATTGAAATAATGTTAATCTTTTAATTTAATAAAAAAATAATAGTTTAAACAGTAATAAAATATAATTTCTTAAGAAACCGCGCAAAGTCGCAGGCCACGAGACTAGTTATAATGTATTGCTAGGATCTTACGATCCTAACCGATCCTAGTCCGAACCGAACAAAGTTACCTCCTCTCCGATCACTTGTATGTTCGGTCTGAAAGGCGTTGCGGAATCAATTAAGCTGACTGCAATCCTTTGAAAACTCTTTTAATTTGAGTTTCTAAAACCCCCAAAACTCCAGCAATCGATCTCCTTGAATGGGTTGGTGCTCATTTTTATATATAGCGGACTTGAAATGTAATATGTTAGAGCATCTGACTTTAATTGTGAAGAGGGTCTCCCTAAGAGAGAGCCTTTATCTTATTCCATCCATCTCACTTTGGGTTTGGTATATTATATGCTTTCAATGGGGGGTTTTCTTAATTACTGTGCATATATGGATAAAAAGACGTACATGTTGAACTACTAAACGACACAAAAGTATCTATACTAATCAAGTTTACATATCTTGCATTCATCCAAATTTAAACTATCTTACAAAATTAAGCACTTGCTTCTTCTTCATGCTTCATTAATCGACGCAATCTTGATCTTGTGATGTTTTTAATTCCTTTTGCTTGCATTTGCAATGGATGCAGCATATATATATATCTCAATCTCTATTTTCATCTTGATCTTGTGATGTTTTTAATTAAGAACAGTGGATTCTTCATATGACACAACACAAATAGAAACTTTATTTATTTATTTATTTATTTAACAATCAATCCTCCAACGTGAAAGGGAATGTTTTGCTACAACATATACTGAATCAGACCACACAGCACCATGAAATGGGTAACTTAATCATCAGCCTTCTCATCAAGAAATTTCACAACAAGGATATGCCGAATGATGTGAGCATCAATTCTCCGTCGTCCCGTCTTAGTTTCCTGTAAAATCCGGGTTTCATGTATTGCAGGTCTAGTTCTTTCAAGGTGGTAACGAATTTCACAAGGGAATTTTGTGCTCTCTATCTGATGGTTTGATAAAGTAGGTCACATTAACAAACCTGATAGACAAGAGGAAGATTATGTGACCTACTTTATCAAATTTTCCCAATCACTTCCATTATTCTTTTATCATTTTAATTTCTTATGCTTTGTTTTTTCCTGCATTATACTTATAATAAGAAACCTTCTATTTCAGAATTTTCTGTTGTATGTTGACATAAATTTCTATATATCAGATGCACGACCTCATTTTGGCACATTAGTTTTGATCATTAGAAAGTTTATACATTCATGTGATTCACCTGTTTAAGAAGCCCAACAAATTTGAGGATTTGTTCCTCTCTTAAATGCAAATGATCAAGAGAATCACTGTGTGTGATGATATATCATTGTATATGTATCTTATTGAACTGAAGCTTCTTATTGTGCTTTTATACCCTTTGGTTTACCAATGATAATGGCTCTCATAGTGATGTTTAACATCTTCATCTCATATATTAATTTGTACAGATATTTATTGCAGTATTTTTTTTTTTTTAAAAAAAAATTTGTTTCACAGGAAAATGGATGCTGTTCATGGATTTGCTAGAGAAGGAGATGTAGATAATTTGCTTAAATGCATTGGGAATGGTGTTCCTGTTGATGTAAAAGGTATATTGATCTATATCACTTCATGTTAATCATACAATTTAGTTCTGTTTTATGATGGGTTTTGATTGCTTAGTGTCATGGGAGAATCCTTGTTTTCTGTAATAAGGTTAAGCTTAATTCATGGGTTTCAGATTATTGCATATTTCGTTTGGTCCAGGATTAACTTAAATTCTTCAATTATATATTTTAAGAGGTATTATACCCTACTAATTTTATAAAGTAGATGCACTCTTATTTCAGAATATTTAGAATTTTTAGAAAATTAAGAAGTTGTCAGATTGCACAAATCAGCCGTGTCCTAGCTGAATGAATAATAATGTGGTGGATATATTGAAGTTGTCAATGTGCTTTGAATTGGTTATGATACTGGCCGCCTAGTATATGCTAAATAGTTGTCTGACTGCAGATAGCGAAGGCCGAACACCGTTACATTGGGCTGTAGATCGAGGTCATCTTGATGTCATAGATCAGCTAACTAGTAACAATGCTGATGTCAATGCACAGGTAACATGAGTTTCAAATTCAGTCTTTGGAGAACAGTTTGTGAATTTTGTGTCTATCCATTCCTATTTTCCCACCTGGAGCAATCATTTAACTTCTACTACTTTAATATTGTATCTATAAATATGGAAGTAAATTCTGTGACCTTTTTGTTCCTAGCAGATTCTATGTAAAACTTGTGACAGTTTAAGAAAATAGCCTGGAAGTTGATCATCTTTGTGCTATAACAATTTAATGTGCTTTTTGATGCCAGTCCAAAAATGAATAGTTTTTCCTGAGACGATGGATACCCTTTGGAGGGACTCATTGAGTCATTGTCATGTTATTTTTTGTTCAGAAATTCACCCCTGATTTTGTAAAATGCAGGACAATGATGGACAAACCCCTTTGAATTATGCTGTTGTCTGTGATAGAGAAAATATAGCGGAGTTCCTCGTCAAGCACAATGCAGATGCCAATTTAAAAGACGACGACGGTGAGTCCCCAGTAGACATCTGTGAGAAGAACTGGCCTTGGTTAAGGAAACAGGTTCTTACTGCCTGAGCTGTCTCAATCTATATTTTCATCTGCACATTCTCCCACTGATCAGACCTTATTTTGCTAAAGTTGATGGATTTGTATATACAGTACTAATTATCACTGGGGGTCCTTTTCCTATAAAATTTCTGTCCATAGACTTAGGGTGGGATTGCTTGTTTTCATCATACAATAGATGAAGTTTATACTAAACCTGAGTTTGATGTACAGGCCAAATATGTATAGGGGGCCGGGGATGATGACTGACTGAAGGTTTGTTTAGTTAGAACCCGGAAAACCCAAGAAGTCGAAAAGCCCATCAATTAGATAAAATATATGCGTTTGGTAACCAAACACATATATTTAATTTTCTGAGTTTTCCTGTGACAAAAAATCCAATCAAAGAAAAACCCAGGAAGTTAAATTCTCGAGAAATTAAATTCCTCCACTTTAAAGGAATTTAACTTACCTACTTCCCCTTAGGTAAGTTGTAATTCCACATTTTATAATTAGAAATTTACAATTTTCTTATTTTAATTCCTACCATCTAAAATCCAACCAAATATATTTGTTCAATTCACGGGAAGTGCAATTCGTGGGAATTCAATTCTTGGAAAGTAACTTCCCGAGAATTGTTCTTCCTGTGTTAAACCAAACGAGTCCTGAGTGCATACAGGATAGTGGATGAACCTATTACATATGACACTTACACAACACAGTAGAAACATATTTTATTTATTTATTTAACAATGCTTAATCAAAGCACACACACAAACATATTGAAATACAATTAAAACGAAGTATCCACAGGGTTATCTTGGGATCTAACATTTTGCTACAACAAACATATTTAACAGCTTCAATTGAATTATTTTTAAAAAAAAAAAACGTACACTCCAGCACCATTGGGTACCTTAATCATCAGGCTTCTCATCAAGAAATTTCACAACCGGGATATGCAGAATGATGTGAGCATCTTCTCCATCGTCCTGTCTTAGTTTCCTGTAAAATCCGGCTTTCATGTATTGCAAGTCTAGTTCTTTCAAGGTGGTAACGAATTTCAATCCTTCCGGAAGCCTTGTCAATCTCTTACAATCACCAATGTACAACTTCTTGAGCTGACACATTGCTCCCATTTCGATTCTCCATTCTTCTAATTTTGGAAGATCGTAAAGGGAAAGCTCATTGAGCTGTGAAAACACGCCCTCGTAGAAAGCCCACTTACTGCCAATGTAGGAGTCGCGCATCAAGTGCAGGACCTTTAGGCTGGGAAGTCTTCCTAAAGCTTCGAATGTTGCTTCCGCTTCAATTCCTGTGTACGCCAAGACTAGCTTCTTAATACCAGAGGGAAACTGGAAGCAAGCAGATCTATCATCTATTCTTCCGGTTAATCCTAACTTTCTTAGGTGTCGGGAGTTGCCGATACACTCTAAATTCTTCAGCACGGTTTTTACTTCACCTCCACCTTCAATGTACCAATTCAAGTTCAATGAACGAAGGCAGTCGGACTTTATACTTTGGCATCGAAATATCACCTCAAGCTGCTCATTGCTTGGTATGTCATGTATGTGGAGCTTTTGAACACTTTTACTCAATTTAGGAAGCTCATCCTTGATCCAACGACCTCCTCCTACCCATAGAGAATGCAACTGCTGTAGGGTATCAAACCTTATGTCCTCAAGAGGACCCCAAGGTAAGTAGACATGTCTAAGGCCTTCAATTTCCCAAAGAACATTGGGCGTTTTGGCTTCACCTTTGGAATTATGGACACTCCTGTAGTCTAGTGTTAGAAGGTTACGCAAGTTCCGGATAGAAGAAGGCAGTTCAGTTATATTTGTGACCCTTAAACCTAAATACCTCAATAGAACTAAGCTCCCTATCTCCTTTGGTAAAGTACCGTCGGAAGTTTTGATGGCTACGAGGTTTAGGACTCGAAGGAGCTTGAAGTTTTCCAGGATAGGCAATATACTCAACTGTGCCATCTCGACCCGATAAACCCAATAATGGTTTCCAGCTCTTGCAAACAGGAAAAGAGATCGAAGGTGGTGGTTGTGTGTCGAGAAATGGCAAAACACTCTGTACAAAAAAAAGTGTCAACATTAGTATATATAATAAATTGAGTAACATGTAGGTAGCTAGAGGATATGTAACAATGGAGAAAGTAATTAACTTACTTGTCATTATAAGAATGAACTGTAGTTCGACGTGTTTGTGACACTCTTTTACCCTGGTCCGAGGATCCAGCTGAGACTGTCTCAAGGAAGTCTAGTTCGTTGGCCTTCTTGATGCATAAATCCCTCATCAGATCATGTATTTCAATGCTCTTTGCTTTCCTCTCATAGTTTCCTTTTGCAGCACGGACCACACAACAACCAATCAACTCGTTCATATATTCTCGAGCCAAATCCTCTAGCGTCTCTCCTTCATGGAGGTTGCTGGATGAGATAAAACCTTCGGCTATCCACATTCTAATTAGCATCCCAATTGGAATCTCAGCATCCTCCGGAAACAGACCCAAATAAAGAAAGCATGGCTTCAATTCTTGTGGCAAGTCATTATAACTTAATGATAACGCTTCTTTAACTGCCCCATATGTCTGTGTGCCTCTCCCGGCTTCCATCACCCATGAACTCGTAGCCTTCTTCACCTTTTCCCATTCCTCAAGCGTTTCCTTTTTGGCCAAAACTCCAGCTAGTGCAACAATTGCCAACGGTAACCCCTTACATTTCTTCAACATTGCTTTCCCTAGCTTCTCCAATTCGGCAAACTCCATAGGGCTAATAGTCTCCTCTGCATCCTTAAGGGCTATCTTCCTAAATAGCTCCCAACTCTCCACCGCGGTGAGCTCCCTTGGTTCATGGATGGATACTTTCAAATTTGGATCACCAACGACATCTCTAAATCGAGTTGTGACTATGACTTTGCTTCCGTTATTTACCATTGGTAATGCTGCAAGGATCTCTTCCAATGCCTGCTTTGTCCACACATCATCAAGGACAATCAAATATTTCCTTTTCTCAAGATGTTTGTAAATCTTTTCCCCAACTTCTAGAGGCCCTTCTGCCTCATCCGATGGCACATCCACCTTGCCAATTCTTCTCCAAATATCAAGTAAGCCATGTTCAACAACCCATTTTTGCGAAATTGGCATCCATGTCATGGTTTCAAACCAATTTTTGACGCTTTCGTGGTTGAAAAGCTTCCTTGCGAGAGTCGTTTTGCCAGAACCGCCCATCCCCACAATCGACAAAATCTGAATTTGAGACTCCTTTGATTCTGTAGTGAGAAAGCCAACAAACTTTTTGATATCTTCATCAAGACCAACCACATGGTCCTCCTTGATATGTGAATACACAGCCGGTCTCCAAACATTGGTTTTGTTCTCCCTTACAACTTTCGTTAACCCGCTTTCGCCTCGATATTTTCTCAGCATCTCCATGGTTCGGGTTGTCCTCGTTTTGATGCCTTCAATCTCGGTGCCTGCATTGTGGGTGTTTACAAGGCATTCATAAAAGCATAGATATCTTCTGAACAAGTCCTTCTTGTTGTCAGTTGGATTGATAACCTCAAGGATATAGGACTCGATCACATCTTCAGCATCGTAAGCGATCCTCCTTATCTGTTTGGCGGTGTTGCGAAGTCGTTCATCACCTAAATCATCATCTAGGGCTTCCATGTCAATGAGAAAGCTGTTCATCATGATCAACTCCTCTTGCAAGCTTTCAAACTGATCTTTGATGCCATATAAAAACTTAGCTTCTTCCACCAGTAGCTCCCCTATTTTCCCAACTATGAGATTCACAATTGAATTCATAGCCGTTGTTTGATTCGATCCCTAGCTTCTACGGTTGCATGAACATCGGAGGAAAAGCCAAGTTTAATCAAGCAATTGTACAAGTGTGTACCTTGAAATTGAAATTGAAACACAAAATCAAACAAGAAAATAGAGAATACAACAAATACAGTAAATAGCTACTCTACAACAAAAGGAATTTACCTCCTCCAATCAAACTGACTGAAACCCTCAAAACACCATTAATTTCTCAGTTTGCTGGTTTTTTCCGCCATGTTCGATCAATCTGAATGAAAGGGGTCCATTACAAACCATCAAATCAATTAATCGCATTATTAGAATTATACAGTAGTAGCTCTCTAGTTAGTCAAACACGCCAACAATTTTGTTTGATCTGCCGTTTACCAATATTCTTTTTAAGTTTTGTTGTATAAAATATAGAAAGGTGTCCATTACAAACCAATGAAACCATTAACCACCCACTGATACGCGCCTCTTTCTAGGCTTTTACTTTTTATTTTTTTAAAAAAAATTAAATAATAAATTACCACTTTTATTCTTAAATATTTTTTTTTGAGCAACTTAAATAATAATTTTATTAAACTATACTGAAAAAGATATTTTTATTAAACTATTTTATAATAATGTTGACTTTTTAAATAAAATTAGAATTTACTACAGCATTTACTGTCCAATTCAAGAGAACCAAAGTGATGTCTTTGTTCCTTCCACATGTATTCTCTGTAATGCAGCCGTGGAGGATAAAATACACATTTTTCTAGAATGCTCTATTGGTAACCGTCATAGTTGGATGCCGACAAGCATCGAACGGAAATAAATACAACAATAAGAGCATCTAGAAATATTAAACCGATATTATCCCTTCTAGGAAAGAAGCTAAATGGGGAGCAGAAACAGGAAATGACTTTTAGCGGGTGGACTAAATGGTTTTGTAGGAACAAGATAATTTTTTCTTCGTCAACTGCAGACGGCCACCTTGACATTGAAACAGAAGCCAGAGTGTATAGAGAGGCATGGACAAAGACCCATAACTTAGAAGGAGACATGTCCCCAACATCTTGTATTGGGAGACAATATTGTGCACGTACCCTTCCTACGATCTCTGGATCGATAGAAGGCGGATGCTCCTCCTAAAACCGACAAAATTCTGTCTAATGGTGATAGTATATGTGCCTTCATCATTCGTGACTGGAAAGGAAACCTAGTACACATTGGCTACAAAGCTTTGGGAAAACAAACTCCGCTTCTGGCTGAGGCGTTTGCCTTGTGGCTGGGTGCGATTAAGGTTGTCGAGCTTGGCCTCCAGCGCATCCAGATTGAAGGGGACTCTCAAATAATTAATTATTTGACATCTCAACCATGAGGGGGCTTGCCCATGGGAAATCGAACTTCTCACAACTGACATTAGGAACTTGCTGTCGCATGTGGCGGATGTATTTTTCTGGCACGTCCACAGATCGGGTAATAGAACGGCTGATAAGGTTGCACACCTTTGCCGTTCTTCCTGATCTAGCGACATCCAAACTGATCCAGGTCTCCATAACCTTATCCTCCGGGATGCTATCGGACAGCTTTTGCTATCCGAATTCTTTCCTTAACAAAAAAAAAAAAAAGATGGCAAGTTGTCACTTTAGAAATAGAAAATGGGACTGCTCGTGTCATTTTAAATTTTATTTATTTATTTATCCATTAAAATTTGGGTGATTTAGGTAAATAGACTAGTTAGAACCTTTAATTAGCTAATTAGACAAAAAAAAACTTTTTTATTTAGATTAGGTAATCCATTCCTAATAAAACACTACACGCACCTCATTTCATCCCTTTCAGTGTGACGCGCCCCAACATTTCTTTCAGCGCCGATCGAAGATTCATCAACGGAGATCCACGTCCTATGTAGATTCCAAATCCAGAGCATCCAAAAGCAATCGTAACACACCAAAATCTCAGATTCATGATCGAGATCGTGATTCCAACCGAAGCCAGGATCGAGATCGTGATTCCTTCAAAATCTCCGATCGAGCTTCCACCACCAGATCCGAGATGCCGAAAGCAAGAATCGCAGTTTGAGATCCGAAAATCTCAGATGCAATCACAAGGTCGTGATTCCAACTCGATTAAGAAGGCGAAATCCAGGTGAACCAGCACAAAATCAAGCTTCCCCCTCCCCTGAATTATGTCCCCCACGGACAACATCATTGCTGTGTGAATCAGATGACAAATAAATTTCGGAAGATGACATAAATTCGGAATCAAATAAGGACTCATCCAGATGGTTAATTACATGAAAAAGGAAGAAAAGGGAAGCAAATGTGAGCAATTGCACAAAATTGGATACAATTGCATCCAACATCAAAACCCTAGAAATTGGAGACAAATGTAATCTACATTCGAAACCCTAGAAATACACAAAGATGACAGTAATTTTGACATCAACGAATGCCTCAGTAAGATATTTACAGTAAACAAGAAGAAATTGGAAACAATTGCAATCAATTGCACGAATTTGGGGACAATTTCATCCATAATAAAAATCCTAACCACACCCCAAAATAATCAAAAAACAAACTCACCTAGAATGGAAGCAAAATGCAATCAAAATCATCAGATGACAACCGCCATTTTTTAGGACAGTTGAGTGTCATCTGAACCTCGTGCTCAACTACAACGACAACGCCGCCACCAGAGATTGCTGAAGAATGGAGGAGGAAGGAGAAGGACGACATCGAAGACGGTTTGAAGAACGACAGACCGAATCGCCGGCCAGGGGAACCCGAAGAGATCGGTTGGATAGAGGATGAAGAAGACCTGGAAGATGCCGATCTCGCCGCCGGACGCGATGAGCTTCCATCGGTGCGGAAGGAGAACGAACGAGGGGCGGCGAGAATGAGAGGCGGAGCGAACGAGGGGAATGAAGAACAGAGGAAGGATATTAGTGCGGCTCAAAAATATTGAAGTTGATGTAGAACGGCCAATAAAAAATTAAAAGAGGTTAATTACTTAATTAAAAGTTCCAAATGGTATAATTTATCAAATTTTCTCTTTAAAATAAATTGAATCAATCTTAAATACTCCCCCCAATCTAAAATAAAATAATGGGATTAGATCCATCAAAACTCTCCTTTCGATAGCTTTGGGCGTTGTTGTGTCAATCGGTGCGAAGCACAAGCACTCATGGGGCACTCGAGGCTTACAATGTTTCTCACTATGACCTTAAAGCTTTATTCCGGGTATAGAACATGAGAGCAACAAGAAACTACTGATTAGGAGTTGGAAGGGCGAGTAGAGGCCCAACATTGAAGATGGTTGATTCAGGAGGGACATGTACTGCTCCCGGTTAAGATGCAACAATGGTAGTTGACCTTGGTGGGACAATCTACAATGAAGGGATGAGTGACAACAAGTCATACCTTAGATTACTCTCATTCAAGTGCTGGGAATGATCGATGCCCATCTTCGGCTGCACAATCGGACCATGTCATTCTTGGTAATTTTGTGTAGTAACCTTGTTTTATGGTGTTTTGATCGAGTAATGATCCTATATTGATCACACAAACAAAAGTTCCAAGATTTGTTCTTCATTTTATGTTGTATTGAAATAAGACCAAGTTTGTTAGAGGTTGTTGGGTCAATAGGCCAGATGTTTAGGTTTCTCTATAAATAATAAATGAGCCACTTAGATCATTCGAAGCTTTCTCTAGAGCTCCATCAATTGAGTTTCTACACCAACTTCAATATAGGGAGGAGTTTGAGTTCGACTCGCCATCATAGGGAGGAGTTTGAGTTCGACTCGCCATTAAGCAACAAATCCAGCTTCTTGGCCTTGGCTTCTTTCAATGCTTCTTCAGGCTCCCAGGACTCTGGTGTTTCACATTCCTTCCGAGTTGCTGGATTGCACTCCACTCTTAAGCGTTTTATCAACCACCTCTGCTGCTCCGGTTTTCATTTCACCGGTAGTTGGGGACGGAACTGCCAGTCAGTCTTGGATCACCTACGGAATGAGGACTGATCCAGGCACGTTGGCTGGCTGTTCCGAAGAGCTTACTGACGAAACAGAAGTTTCCTTAACTGTATAAACTTCTTCAATCGGAGTCAAATAAGACACTCATTGACAATCATAAACAATGAGTATGAAGTAAAGGACTGAATACCATCACCGAACACCATCTCTTCGAAAAGGACCAATTCCAATCCAATCATAGCCATAAAAACACATCATCAGCACATAGTTGACATGGAATATGCCACTGAAAATAGCAAAGATGTCGATGAAGTTATCATAAGCCCATGAAGCTCGGTGAGCCCTGAAACTTCTGCCAACAAAATGAATAAGCACAGATCTAAAAGCAGAATACATAAAGTCTGTCATCAATGATAGATGTGTTGGGTTCCCTCCTTAATCACTATAAAGCCCAAGAGTCTATGGGTCAAAAGATCATTGGCCCAATTAGTTGTTGATGGGCATAGACCAAGATCATGAATCTTGGAGAGATCTCTAGACTATTCCTACAAATAAGCTCTTTAATTAGTCTAGAAAAGTCTAGGGAGGAGGAGTCTAGAATTATCAAGTGAAATATCTTCACTCTAGAATTGTGGATGCAAGGCTATAAATAGCCCCATGGAGCATCAACCAAAGAATCCAACACAAGCAAAGCAATTCAAGTGAGAGCAAGTGTAGAGTGATCAAGTGTCCCACTAAGAGTGAGTGTAAAGTGAGCCACAAAATTATATAGTGAGAGTTGTAATTTGTAAGAGTTCCACTATATAATACAAGTTCCACTTTTATACAAAGTGAGTCTTGCCCATCTTAATCACACGAAGCGGGAAAACCCGATTTTTCCCAACAGTGGTATCAGAGCGAAGTTCATTTTCAGAAGGTGTTAGCTCGTGCGAATCAAGATGGAGGCTACCGTCACTTACGAGGGTGACATGTTCAAGCTCACGGCAGACAACTACTCTTATTGGAAGCCGATGATGGAAGATCATCTCTACTGCAAGGACCTGTACGAACCCGTCTTCAACAAGGACAAGCCTCAAGGAAAGAGCGATAAGAAGTGGGAGCTCCTTAATCGAAAGACGGTCGCCATGATCCGTAAGTACATCGATAAAACTCTCTTTGAGCATGTTTCTAATTACAAAAATGCTTTTGAATTGTGGACAAAGCTTGAGTCCATGATTCAAAAGAAATCGCCTCGTAACATGACCCTCCTAACTAGACGATTGGTGAAGATGGAGTATAAGGATGGCCAAAGCATGATTGAGCACTTGAATAATTTCAAGGGGCTTGTCAATCAGCTAAGTAAGGTGGATATGGTGCTCGACGATAAGTTACAAGCCATCCTACTCCTTACCTCTCTGCCAGAGAGTTGGGATACCCTTGTAGTTACTCTAAGTAACTCATCACCAGACGAGAAGCTCACCATGGATACCGTCTGAGATAGTCTTCTCAGTGAAGAAGCTAGGAGGAAGGAGAGAGGAATAACCAATCATTCCGAGGCTAATGTCCTTGACAACCGGACTAGTAATGATGTCCGTGGACGGAAGCAAAACCGAGACCGAGATCAGTCTCGAGGGCGGTCCAAGTCACGCACCGGGGTCACGTGCTACTACTGTGGCAAACCAGGCCACAAGAGGCAAGAATGTCGCATCCTCAAGAGAGATCAGAAGGCCGGAAATGTGAAGCCAGACCAGATCAATCCTATGGGGAGGCGAGAAGAAAGGAGTACTACCGCCATGGCCGATGAAGACGAGGATTCATACCTTGTTGAAGGAGGTAACATTCTAAACAGTGAATGTAATGATATCTCCTGGATTGTCGATTCTGGTGCCTCCTTTCATGTTACCCCACACAAAAGCTTCTTCTCATCCTACCGAAGTGGAGACTTCGGTACCGTCTTGATGGGAAATCATGGATGGAGCAAGATCGTGGGGAGAGGAGATATTATCCTCACATCCAACACAGGATCCAAGCTCATCCTAAAAGATGTGAGGCATGTTCCTGATATGAGACGTAACCTCATATCAACTGGAAGGCTAGACGACGATGGTTACTTTAGTCAAAATGGCGGAGGCAAATGGAAGCTGACTAAAGGAAACCTAACCGTGGCTCGAGGAAGAAAAGAAGGAACATTGTACTGGACAGAAGCAAAGGTCTGCAAGGGAGAGGTGAACGTTGCCAGCACTGACATGGAGATCTGGCACCAAAGACTTGGACATATGAGCGAGAAGGGCATTCAAATCCTCGCTCGAAGGCAGCTCCTCCCTAACCTGAAAGGTACTTCCCTCGACCCATGTTCTGATTGTTTAGTTGGTAAACAACATAGAGTAGCTTTCCAGAGATCATCTCCACCCATGAGGAGGAAGCATGTCCTAGACCTCGTACACACAGACGTGTGTTCAATGACAGAAAAATCCAATGGAGGTGCACTGTATTTTGTGACCTTCATTGATGATCATTCAAGAAAGGTCTGGGTGCACTTGCTGAAATCAAAGGATCAAGTCCTTGAAGCATTCAAGGAGTTCCATCCCAAGGTGGAACGGGAGACTGGTCGGAAGCTCAAGTGTGTCCGATCAGACAACGGTGGTGAGTACCGAGGACCCTTTGAGGCATACTGCAACTCCTATGGGATCAGGCTTAAGAAGACGCCACCCAAGACGCCACAACTGAACAGGGTTGCTGAGAGGATGAACCGTACTCTCACAGAGAGAGTCCGATGCATGCTCTCTCATGCCAAACTACCCAAGTCGTTCTGGGGAGAAGCCTTGATGACCGTTGTCGACATCATCAACCTCACGCCTTCTGTCCCTCTTAACAGAGATATCCCAGAAGAGGTCTGGTCAGGGAAGAAGGCCTCCTACAAACACTTGAAGGTATTCGGGTGCAGGGCGTTCGTCCACATTCCGAGGGACGAGCGGGCCGAGCTTGATGCGAAGACAAAGGAGTGCATCTATCTTGGTTCATCCAGAGATGAGTTCGGCTATCGTCTATGGGATCCGGCTACCGGAAAGGTTATTAGAAGTCGAGATGTTGTATTCTTCGAAGATCAGACGCTTGAAGATATCCGAAGATCAACAAAGCCGACACTAAGACGAAGGAGGGAGGAGGAAAGCCCCTCGAATGTGCAGCGGGACGATTCACAAGAAGCCCCGATCGAGAGCGATGACGAAGCTGATGATGAAGATTATTCTCAAGAGCAGAATGATCAAGAAGATGCCCCAGTTGAGCCAGAAGCAGAATCAAGCACTCCAGTAGAGCCTGAGCTGAGGCGGTCCTCTAGAGACAAACGACCGTCCAACCGATACAGCTCAGATGAGTATGTGACCCTCACGGATGAAGGGGAGCCTCAAAGCTATAAGGAGGCTATGGATGACAGCCACAAGGATGAGTGGCTAAGAGTCATGCAGGATGAGATGCAATCCCTGTATGAGAACCACACCTACGAGCTGGTGAAGCTACCAGAAGGGAGACGAGCCTTGAAGAACAAATGGGTGTATCGGCTGAAAACCGAGGGTAGCAACTCGAAGCCCCGCTACAAGGCTCGATTAGTCGTGAAAGGGTTCAGCCAGAAGAAGGGCATCGACTTCGAAGAAATATTCTCTCCGGTCGTGAAGATGTCCTCCATCCGAGTTGTTCTGGGCTTAGCAGCAAGCCTAGACTTGGAGATCGAACAACTCGATGTCAAGACAGCATTCCTCCATGGAGACCTTGAAGAGGAGATATACATGGAGCAGCCTGAAGGATTCAAAGTTCCAGGCAAGGAGAATCTAGTGTGCAGACTCACGAAGAATCTCTACGGCCTAAAGCAAGCACCAAGACAGTGGTACAAGAAGTTCGACTCTTTCATGGCGGATCACAACTTCAAGAAAACCATGAGTGACCACTGTGTCTTCATGAAGAGGTACGCAAGCGGTGACTTTCTCATACTTTTGCTCTATGTTGATGATATGTTGATAGTAGGACAGGACCGCGATAAGATAGCTGCTCTAAAGAAAGACTTGAGCAAATGCTTTGCCATGAAAGACTTGGGACCGGCAAGGCAAATCCTTGGGATGACAATCACTCGTGATAGAACGAGTAAGCTTTTGTGGATATCCCAAGAGAGATACATCGAGAAGGTGCTGGAGAGATTCAACATGCACAAAGCCAAGCCGGTGAGCACGCCACTTGCTGGACACTTCAAGTTGAGCTCGAAGCAAAGTCCAACAAGTGAGAAGGAGAAACAAGAGATGAAGAGTACCCCATATTCATCTGCGGTAGGCAGTCTCATGTACGCGATGGTCTGTACGAGACCTGATATCGCCTACGCAGTCGGGCTCGTAAGCCGCTTCTTGGCAAATCCGGGGAAGGAACACTGGGCTGCAGTGAAATGGATCCTCCGGTATCTACGGGGTACTTCTAAACGGTGCTTATGCTTCGGCAATGGGAAGCCTGTGTTAGAAGGATACACAGATGCAGATTGGGCCGGAGACAGTGATTCCAGGAAATCAACATCAGGCTATCTAACTACCTTTGCAGGGGGAGCTGTTTCTTGGCAATCAAAGTTACAAAAGACCGTTGTCTTGTCCACCACTGAAGCAGAATACATCGCAGCTACAGAAGCCTGCAAAGAGATGCTATGGATGAAGAGCTTCTTACTGGAGCTGGGAGTAGAGCAAGACAGATATGTCTTGCAGTGTGACAATCAAAGCGCTATTCACCTAGCAAAGAACCCGACCTATCACTCTCGCTCGAAGCACATAGATATCCGATATCATTGGATCCGAGACATCCTCGAAGAGAAGCTCCTACAACTTGACAAGGTGCATACGGAGAAGAACTGATCCGACATGATGACCAAGGTAATCCCGACAAATAAGTTTGAAGACTGTTGTCAAGGATCCGGCATCGTGACACGTCCATGATTAAGTCGGGAAGGGGGAGATTTGTTGGGTTCCCTCCTTAATCACTATAAAGCCCAAGAGTCTATGGGTCAAAAGATCATTGGCCCAATTAGTTGTTGATGGGCATAGACCAAGATCATGAATCTTGGAGAGATCTCTAGACTATTCCTACAAATAAGCTCTTTAATTAGTCTAGAAAAGTCTAGGGAGGAGGAGTCTAGAATTATCAAGTGAAATATCTTCACTCTAGAATTGTGGATGCAAGGCTATAAATAGCCCCATGGAGCATCAACCAAAGAATCCAACACAAGCAAAGCAATTCAAGTGAGAGCAAGTGTAGAGTGATCAAGTGTCCCACTAAGAGTGAGTGTAAAGTGAGCCACAAAATTATATAGTGAGAGTTGTAATTTGTAAGAGTTCCACTATATAATAAAAGTCCACTTTTATACAAAGTGAGTCTTGCCCATCTTAATCACACGAAGCGGGAAAACCCGATTTTTCCCAACAAGATGAAATCATGAATGAAAGAAATTGTGAGACGTGGTGTTAGCTCTGAGAAGAATCATCTATTCGTACACATGCTTCCCCATTAACTTCGACGGTAGAACAAACGGAGAAGTATACTCAGGTTGGGCAATCAACATCCCATGAAGATATTGAATTTAAGATGCCCAATTAAGTATTGAATTTTATGACTTGTGGTTCAATTAAGTATTGAATTTAAGATGCCCAATTTAGGAAAATATGACATGAATACGCAGTCAACTTGAATAGAAACATTTTTACTGATTAATAATCAATCAATCTGGAATTTGAAAGGGAAGGGTTTGATTCTGATTACACAACAATGTTGAATCAAAACACACACATATCTTGAATTGCATTGATATGCAAAAGCTATTTTACAAGAGTAGTTGCTTCTTCGTCAAGCTCTATTAGTCGGCGCGATGTCGATCTCGAGATGTATGCTCGGCCCCTTTAATTCCTTTTGCTTCCCTTTAATTTGAGTTGGATGCATCATCTTCAATTAAGTTTGTTTCCCTGCGATGATGAAGGTGCAATCTCTTTCAATTATGTTTCTTTTATTTTCTAGTAAGATGGAAATGAGGGAGGTATTCAAGTTTAGGAAAACATGCTTACTTAGCAGTGCTCGCAACAGCAAATTAATCATCAATCTTCTTATCAAGAAATTTGACAACAGGGATATGCCGAATGATGTGAGCATCTTCTCCGTCCTCTTGTCTTATTCTCCTGTAAAATCCAGCTCCCATGTCTTCCAACTCTAGTTCTTTCAATGCGGTAATGAATTTCAATCCTTCCGGAAGCCTTGTCAATCTCTTACAACCATCAATGGACAAATTTTTGAGCTGACACATTGCTCCCTTTTCGATACTCCATTCTTCTAATTTTGGAAGTTCCCACACCCAAAGCTCATTGAGCTGTGAAAATAGGCCCTCATACCAAGTCCACTTAGTGCCAATGTAGGAGTCTTCCAATAAGTGCAGGACCTTTAGGCTGGGAAGTTTTCCTAAAGCTTCAAGTGTTGCTTCTGTTTCAATTTTTGTTTGCCCCAACACTAGCTTCTTAATACCAAAGGAGAACTGTAAGCAACCCGTTCTATCATCTATTCTTCCGTATAAATATAACTTTCTCAAGTGTCGGGCATTGACGATGCACTCTAAATTCATTAGCACGGTCTCTTTTTCAGCTCCACTTTCACCTTCATCTTCGCGTCCATTGTCCCAGTCCAACGCCAATGAACGAAGACGATCAAACTTCATACTTGGGCATCGAAATACCACCTCAAGCTGCTCATTGCTTGTTATGCCCTCAATGCGGAGCTTTTGAACACTTTCACTTAATTTAGGAAGCTCATTTAACATCCAACTACCTGCCCCATCTAGCCAAAGAGTTTGCAACTGGTGGAGGGTATCAAACCTAGTGCCCTCCCGAGGATCACATGGTAAATATATATGTCTAAGACCTTCTATTTCCCAAACACCATTCGGTATTTTCGCGTAGCCTTCATTAATAGGGATGCTTCTGTAGTCTAGTGTTAGAAGGTTACGCAAGTTGCCAATAGAAGAAGGCAGTTGAGTGATATTTGTGGCCAGTAAACCGAAATACCTCAAAAGGAATAAGCTCCCAATCTGTTTAGGTAAGGTACCGTCAGAAGTTTTGATGCCTAAGAGGATGAGGACTCGAAGGAGTCTGAAGTTCTCCAAGATAGGCAATATACTCAATTCTGCTCTCGCGCCATAAAGAGCAATTTACATATAAACATATGTATATATAATAGATGAATAAATTATGTTTGATTGAAATTAATATACTTCAAATTTTCTTAAATAAATAAATTAAAACTTTGGAATTTTTTAAGATAAAAATAAAAAGTACACAAAATAATTTATCTTTTAACTTTCTCTATCTCATCATTTAAGTTGTTTGACTTTTTGACACGTTTTTAATGTGTTTAAGACTTTATAAAATATTAATTTTTTTTCAAATTTTTTTAGATGATTTCAAACTTATTATTTGCCGACACCGGATGCTTGAGTCGGCAGAAAGGGTACTGCCGACACCAGATGAAGGAGTCGGTGAACAGGTCGTGCGTTTGGTGAGTTATTGGTCTTATGTATAACATGCCCTTTGAAAAGGAAAATGGTGTGAAATAAACAATCACATTTTATAATAAATTGAATATCTTTCATTTATTTTCTTTCTCAGTTCCCTCTAGTTTCAAATATTAGAGTTTATGAAAACCGCATTTCTCTTAGAAAACTAAAAAAATGAATATTTTCATAAATATTTTGGATGTGTAAATATTTTGGTAAATAAATATTTTTTAGTGAATATTTTTAAAAAAACATAATAAAAAACGGTCGATTATTTGATAAGGTGCGCTTTTAAAAACGAATTAGTTAAACAAGGAATTTCAATGTCACTGATGGTTAGAAAATAAAGCTGAGTGCTTTAATTGAATAAATTATATTATATAATGTTGTATAGTTTAAAAAAATTAAAATATTTTTTGCTAAAAAATTCTTTTATAAAAAAATCATGTTGGTAAAAACAACCCTAAAGAGGAATAAAGATGGAAATCCAACTAATTTAAGGAGTAGTATATATATGTAACAATGGAAAAAAATTCTTACTTTATGAACTGCTTTTCGACGTATTTGTGACACTCTTTTATTCTGGTCCAAGCCTCCAATTGAAACAGTCTCAAGGAAATCTAGTTCTTTGGCCTTCTTCATGCATAAATCCCTTATCAGATCATGTATTTCAATGGTCTTTGCTCTTCCCCCATAGTTTCTCCTTACAACACGGACCACACAACGACCAATCAACTCGTTAATATATTCGCTAGCCAAATCTTCTAGTGTCTCTCCTTCTTGCAAGTTGTTGGATGAGATGAAGCCTTCAGCTATCCACATTCTAATTAGCATCCCAATTGGAATCTCAGTGTCCTCTGGAAACAAACCCAAGTAAAGAAAACATGGCTTTAGTTCTCGTGGCAAATCGTTGTAACTTAATGTTAAAATTTCTTTCACCGCCCCATATGTTTGTGTGCCCATTCCAGCTTCCATCACCCTTGAGCTCATAGCCTTTTCCACTTTTTCCCATTCCTCAAGATTTTTCTTTTTGGCCAAAACTCCAGCTAATGCAACAATTGTCAATGGTAACCCCTTACATTTCTTCAACATCTCTTTCCCCAGCTTCTCCAATCCGGCAAACTCTATAGAGCTAATAGTCTCCTCTGCATCTTTGAGAGCTATCTTCCTAAATAGCTCCCAACTCTCCTCCGCGGTGAGCTCCCTTGGTTCATGGATGAATACTTTCAAATTTGGATCACCAACGATGACATCTCTAGATCGAGATGTGACTATGACTTTGCTTCCGTTATTTCCCGTTGGTAGTACCGCAAGGATCTCTCTCAGTGCTTCCTTTGTCCACACATCATCAAGGACAATCAAATATTTTCTTCTCTCAAGGTATTTGTGAATCTTTTCCCCGATTGCTTGAGGAGGACGTTGTGCCTCATCCGATGACTCATTCACCCCACTGATTCTTTTCAATAAATCAAGTAAACCATGTCGAACAACCCATTTTTGAGAAATTGGCACCCATGTCATTGTGTCAAAACATTGTTTGACGCTTTCGTGGTTGAAGAGCTTTCTAGCAAGAGTGGTTTTGCCCGAACCACCCATTCCCACAACTGACAAGATTTGGGTCTTATT
Source organism: Persicaria tinctoria (assembly GCA_037127255.1). Lineage (NCBI taxonomy): Eukaryota > Viridiplantae > Streptophyta > Magnoliopsida > Caryophyllales > Polygonaceae > Persicaria > Persicaria tinctoria. Next base: position 4,231,070 of record JBANSL010000005.1, on the reverse strand, counting down.
ATATTCAGTAGTGAGCAAGCCAACCAACCTTTTGATATCTTCATCAAGACCAACCACATGGTCCTCCTTAGTGTGTGCATACTCTGCTGGTCTCCAAACCACAGTTTTCCTTAGCCCCTCTCCTCTAACTTTTATTAATCCATTGTCACCTCGATATCTTCTCAACAATTCCATGGTACGTACTAAATATCCTCATTTTGATGCCTTCAATACCGGTTCCCGCTTTGTGGGTGTTTGCAAGGCATTCACAAAAGCATAGATATCTTTTGAAGAAGTCCTTCTTGTTGTCAGCCGGAGCCGGATTGATAACCTGGAGGATATAGGACTCGATCACATCTTCAGCATCATAAGCGATCCTCCTTATCTCTCTAGCAGCTTCTCGGAGTCATTCATCGCCCAATTCATCATCTAGGGCTTCCATGTCAATGAGAAAGTTGTTCATCATGATCAACTCCTTTTGCATGCTTTCAACCTCATCTTCGACACCATGCAATAACTTGGCTTCTTGCACTAATAGCTCCCCGATTTTCCCAACCGCGAGATTCACAATGGAATTCATATCTGATGTTTGATTCCCTCCTGCTTGAAGACCACAAGTAAAAGCCAAGTTTCTCTTTATTGTTGTAATAGATTATATGTACTAATGTACTATATATAAAAACGTCCGAGCAGAAAGAAAATTCGAACATAATGAAAAATCAAGCTGATCGACTGCTATTATCCATTGAAAAAACTCTTTGCTTAATTGAGATTCAACCCCGCAGAAGTTAATGTCCATAGGCTATGCTCTCAATCATTTTTGTACCTGTCATATTTTTACTGTCATAAAAAAACGAATCAGACTTGAAAAAGTCTTTGTTAACAAATTATGGAGTAGATGTATGTCCATCAAATTAACATTTTCTCAATTTCTAATTTTACTAATTACTACTCTAAATCTTAAAGAAAGCCAACAAATTTGGGGAGAAACCGCAAGAGGAAGGTGCCACGATCATCAAGATCGCGGTCTCGCCACTGCGTCTACCACCACCAGCCACTTACTCAAATACGTACACACTCGGATACTCCGTATACTAACTAAGCAATTGTAAAAGTGTGTAACTAATTAGAAACACAAAATCAAGCAAGGAATTCGAAGTATTATGTAAGAACAAAAAATAATAAAAAATCTAATGGGGAACAAAGTAAAGGAAGTTACCCCCTCCGAGCTGAAACGCGTGTAGCAAAATCAATCAAGCTAACTGCAAATCCTTTGAAAACTCTTTGCTTAATTGAACTTCCAAACCCTCAGAAGTTAATTGCCAGAGGCCCAGAGGCTATGCTCTCCAATCATTTTGGTACTCCATCGAAGAGGGGTCTCTTATCTCTAGTACTCCGTATTTAAAAAGCCTCCAAGAGAAGAGGGCTCCACTTAATTGGCTGCCTTATCATTTCAAAATATGTGTCCATCAATTTTTTGCAATTAAATTTTGGAAAATTCCGCGTGATGTACATAAACTTTTACAAATTCCACGTGGTATACAAAGTTTTGAAAAATTTCGCGTAGTGTCTACGAAGTTTTGTAAAAGTCTACATGGTGCCATCGAGGTTTTTCAAAAGTTTATGTGATAACAATAATGGATTTTAATATTGAAAAATTGAGATTAAAAATTATATTATTATACATTATAATTTGGAAAAACACTCTACAAGATTGAGTATTGGTTTGAATATTTTTGAAAACTAGTTTTTTTATATAAATTTTCTTAGAGATAAACTAACCAATTATTTTTTCTCAAAAATCTTACGTCTTTAATTTTTATTTGTTCTCAATATTTAGTTTTTATTTATAAGGAAATGAGGGGGAAAAAAATAACTACGGAGTATTACCTATTTACCATTGAAAAAAATTGGTACAAAATTTTAAATTTACAAGAAGATATATAGACATTTTTCCCCATTAAACCAACTTTCATATGAAACCATTTTTCGGTGATTTTTTTGACGTAGTAACCGGGGTTGAAGAATTTAATAACGTGGTGTGACATCATAAATTCCCAAAATTCAATTTTTTGTAAAACTAAATTTAACCAATTTAATTTTGTAAATCGTATTTTAGAGCTAATTATTTACTTATCAAATTTTATAAAAATTAAAATTGGGTATTTAAGAACGTGGTTACATACTATTATCCTATTTTTAATACTCAATTAAAATGTAAAACTTTTAATTGTTTATTAAAAATGTGAGTTAGTAGTGTGTATTGAGCTTAGTACACAACACACACACAATGCAGCTCACACAAGAAGGGCAAATTCGTCATTCTCCCTCGTCACCAGAGTGACATTTATAGAAGCGGGAAAGTCAGTTGGAGTGCAGTAACAAACTATTTTTCCCTTTTCTGTCGAGAACTCCCCTCTCTAATGGTGGTTTTCTGATTGTTTTCGATTCAATGTTAATTGATGATTTTACTTTTCAATGGCTTAAAATCAAAATGGTATCAGAGCTATGATTTTCGATCTGTAGCTTGCGTCAATTTTCTGTGTGATTTGTTTGGAATCGGGATTGAGAAATTCCGGAAGTCGGGATACAATTTCTCTCGAAGATTTGCTTAATTTTGCTGAGATCTGAAGTTACTGCAATCACTATGGTTGGAAGAGGAGCGGGACAAACACCTGGTGGTGAAGTTACTGCAATCACTATCGTGCTTCACATTCCTTTTGAGAAAAATTTCACAAATCCATTAACTTGCTTCCTGCAATACAATTAAGAAGTGTTCACATTCGCTTCAGCAATGCACTTTGGAAATTTCCAATAGGAAAACCAAAGAAAAGGTTTGTAACACTAAGTTACATACTTGGTATATTTAGTCTCCATGGAGGTATAAATCCTCTTTAATTATCTCCTTAACTGTCCCTTGTTCTTCAACTCCATTCTGTACGGCTTCGACTTCTCCAGCTATCATGGCTTCCTGATTGAATTCTAGCCCCCTCTTTGCCTTCAACTGGTGTAAGTGTTATAACGAGAACGATAATAGCGAAGAAAGACACAGAGATTTACGTGGTTCAGCAACGGTGTGTTGCCTACGTCCACGGGCAGAGAACCAGATTTCTTATTAGAGGAAGCGAAAACAGATTAGGTTACAGGGGACGGCGTTCCATGAGTATATGAAGAGACTCATGGAACCCTAAACAGACAATGGACTGAAAGCCCAAAATAGACAGACGATAGGCCCGTTTACAATAAACATCGCATACCGTAAAGGCGGGGTGGCGCTGCCCCCCCTAGCCCCCCGCCAGGGGCGCTCCGCCCCCCGGACCCCCCGATGCGTCGCCGGTCAACAGTCGTTCAAGGCACATTAACAAATCTCCACCTTGACTTGAATCCTCTCATAAACAGATGCACCTATGACAGAAGTGCCCAGACGTTCTCTGCCTCAGATTGGTCCTTGAAGAAGGACCCAGACTGCCCCTTAGGGCAACTCACCAGCTGGTGATATTAAGCAAGTCCAAACAATGTTGGAACTTGCTCTCTGGAACTGGCTTAGTGAACATATCAGCGGGATTATCAGCAGTTCCCACCTTCTTCACCCTGATTCTCTTCTCATTCCTCAGAAAATGGTACCTGACATCAATGTGCTTCGTCTTTTCATGATGAACTTGATCCTTGGTTAAGCATATTGCACTCAAGCTGTCGCAATACACTAAAGCCTGATCCTGATGTAGGCCTAGATCATTGACCAAGCCTTTCAGCCAGATTCCCTCCTTAGCAGCTTCTGTCAACGCCATGTACTCTGCCTCTGTGGTAGACAAAGTGACTGTAGGTTGTAGAGTTGCTTTCCAACTCACCACAGAACTCCCTAGAGTGAAAACATAGCCAGTCATCGATCTCCTACTGTCCACATCGCCGGCATAATCAGAGTCTGAAAACCCAGCAACCAAGCACTCTATATCATTCCCATAGCACAAACCAACATCAGTAGTGCCTCTGAGATACCTGAAGATCCTCTTCACAGCTTGCCAGTGTTCTTTCCCAGGCTGAACCATAAAGCGGCTTACCACACTAACAGCAAATGCTAGATCTGGTCGAGTGCAGACCATAGCATACATCAAACTCCCCACTGCGCTGGCATAAGGGACCTTAGACATGTACTCCTTCTCCTCCTCAGTCTGGAGTGTGTACATTCCCAGCTTGCTGTTAGACGCCATTGGAGTATCTATAGACTTAGCCGAAGACATTCCAAACCTGCTCAATATCTTCTTGATGTACCCTTCTTGAGATAAGAAGAGTTTTCTCTGCTTCCTGTCTCTATAGATCTCTACTCCCAAAATCTTTCGAGCAGCACCCAGATCTTTCATATCAAACTCTGCACTGAGACAATCCTTCAGCTTCTGGACATCTGACTTGTTCTGAGCAGCAATCAACATATCATCCACGTACAATACTAGGTAAATACGTGAACCATCATCCAGACTGTTGTGGTAAACACAACAATCATATGAACTCCTGTTGTATCCCAGCTGCACCATGTAGCTATCAAATCGCTTGTACCACTGCCTTGGTGACTGTTTCAGCCCATACAAAGACTTCTTCAGTCTGCAAACATGGTTCTCTTTTCCAGGAACCTGAAAACCATCCGGCTGAGACATGTATATTTCCTCCTCCAACTCTCCATGTAGGAAAGCTGTCTTCACATCTAGTTGCTCAAGCTCCAAATCCTGATGTGCAACCATTGCTAGTAGCACCCTGATAGAAGTATGTCTGACCACTGGTGAGAAAATCTCATTGTAGTCTACTCCCTCTCGCTGATTGAAACCTCTTGCGACTACTCGTGCTTTGTACTTAATACCCTCAGCAGCTGATAGTCCTTCCTTCTTCCTGAAGACCCATTTGCAAGTAATCACCTTCCTATCAGCAGGCAATTTGACAAGCTCCCAAGTCTGATTCTTCTGAAGAGACTCCATCTCTTCTCCCATTGCTGCAAGCCACTGTGCTGACTCATCTCCAGAAATAGCAGCCTTGTAGGTGGACGGAGCATCATCCTCCACCTCCTCGGCCACCTGCAAGGCATATCCCACCAACTCATCAGACCTATATCTTGCAGGAGGTCTGATGTCATCCCTTCTTGGCCGATCTAGAGCAATACTGCGATGTGTCGCTCCACCCGCTCCTGTGTCTAGGGGTATAGCCTCTGTCTCAGCAGTGTCCGACTCAATAGTACCTGATTGGTTTGTGACCAAATCAGGTATCTGACTCTCAGATGGAATGAAGTCCAACTCCACCTCCTCAGCAACAGCCTCTTTCTCAACTGCATCACTGGTCTTCTTCCTAGAATTCAGCAAAGAACTCTCATCAAAGACTACACTTCTGCTAAGTATAATCTTGCTGTCAGACCAGATCCTGTACCCTTTCACACCAGTACCATAGCCCATGAAGACTCCCTTCTTAGCTCTTGGCTCTAGCTTACCCTCATCAACATGATAATAAGCAATACACCCAAAAACCCTCAGATTAGAGTAATCAGCAGCCTTTCCAGTCCACACCTCATAAGGTGTTTTGCAGTCGATACCTGTGTGTGGGCTCCGATTCACGAGATAGCAAGCCGTTGAAACTGCTTCTGCCCAGAATCGCCTTTCAAGGCCTGAATTGGAAAGCATGCACCTTGCTTTCGCCAGAAGAGTCTAATTCATTCGTTCTGCTACACCATTCTGCTGTGGTGTGTATCTGACTGTATGATGCCGAGCAATGCCCTCATCTCTGCAGAACCCATCAAACTCAGATGAACAGAATTCCAGACCGTTATCAGTTCGCAGCCTCTTGACCTTCTTTCCAGTCTGATTCTCTACTAGAGTCTTCCACTCCCTGAACTTACTGAATGCCTCACTTTTATGCCTCATCATGAATACCCAAGTCATCCTAGAGTAATCATCAATCAAAGACAAAAAATACCTGTGACCGCCCAAGGACTGAACACGTGAAGGACCCCAACAGTCTGAATGGATATAATCCAGCGTGCCCTTTGTCTGATGAACTGCTTTAGGAAATTTGCTGCGATGTAATTTCCCAAACACACAATGTTCACAAAACTCAAGGCTCTGGGCCTTATGACCTCCCAGAAGATCAGCTTTGGAGAGAATTTGCATCCCCCTTTCACTCATATGAGCCAACCTCATATGCCAAAGTCTGGTCAGATCAGCTTCCTGAACCCCAGCAGAAACAGCCGCTGCAGCACCTGTAACTGAGGAACCTTGTAGGGTGTACAAAGTTCCCTTTCCCCGCTTGACTCCCTGCAGAACCACATCAGAGCCTCTGAACACACGCAACTTTCCCCCATAACCTGTGTACCTGAGCCCCTTGTCGTCTAACACTGTTAGGGATATCAGATTCTTCGTCATGGATGGCACGTGCTTGACATCCTCCAATGTGCGAAATTTCCCATCATCTGTCCGAAACCTAACTGAGCCAGTCCCAACAACCTTGCAGAGAGCATCATTCCCCATGGATACATTGCCCCCATCAGCACGGCTATATGTTGCAAACAACTCCCTTTTAGGACATATATGATAGGACGCCCCAGAGTCAAGATACCACACATCAGCCCTGTGTGTGTGATCATCAGCTAACAGAACAATATCCTCCTCAGAAGTATTGCCACGATCAGCTACTGCTGCAGACCCAGATTTCTCTTCCTCTTGCTTCTTCTTTTTCGGACAGTCATTCTTCCAATGACCTTTCTCCTTGCAGTAGTTACAAACATCGTTTGGTTTAGGGCCTGATTTGCGATCTTGCCGATGCTTCTTCTTATTGCCCTTTCTACCATCAGATTTGCCTCCGTTTGCCACAAGCCCGGAAGCCTGATTGTCTGTAACCGACCCGGTTGCCTTCAGACGCAACTCTCTGCTGTGAAGTGACGATCTAACCTCTTCCAACGTGATGGAATCCTTCCCAACGACGAACGACTGAACGAAGTTCTCGTATGTGGGGGGTAGGGATACCAGCAGAATTAGGGCAGCATCTTCGTCCTCCACCTTAACATCAATATTACACAATTCAAGTAATAAAGTGTTAAGTTGATCAAGATGATCTCTGAGTTGTGTACCTTCCTGCATGCGTAGCCCGAACAACCGTTGTTTCAGAAGCAACTTGTTCGTCAGGGACTTTGTCATGTACAAAGACTCCAACTTTAGCCACAGTTTGCTTGCGGTTTCCTGATCAGCAACTTCTGTTATGACATCGTCTGCGAGACACAACATAATCGTCGAATGAGCCTTCTCCTCCAGAAGGCCGTACTCAGCGGTGGTTGTATCTGCCCCCTTCTTGTCGGCGGCCAACGGTGTCCATAAGCCTTGCTGTTTCAGCAAAGCCCGCATCTTGATCTGCCACAGACTGAATTTCTTCCAGTAAACTTGTCGATCTTCAACACAGAACCAGACATCATTCTCGGCGGAATTCAACGACCTTGCTCTGATACCAGTTTGTTATAACGAGAACGATAATAGCGAAGAAAGACACAGAGATTTACGTGGTTCAGCAACGGTGTGTTGCCTACGTCCACGGGCAGAGAACCAGATTTCTTATTAGAGGAAGCGAAAACAGATTAGGTTACAGGGGACGGCGTTCCATGAGTATATGAAGAGACTCATGGAACCCTAAACAGACAATGGACTGAAAGCCCAAAATAGACAGACGATAGGCCCGTTTACAATAAACATCGCATACCGTAAAGGCGGGGTGGCGCCGGGGGGCGGAGCCCCCCGGACCCCCCGATGCGTCGCCGGTCAACAGTCGTTCAAGGCACATTAACAGTAAGTCTTAATTAGACTTGCAAATTAAAACAGATTTTGTGTGTTTGTAATCGCACCAAACTGCCCGCGGAATGCACTTTCATTATTGATCTTTGCAATCAGGTTAGAGCATTCAGACTCCATAATTACATTATTTGAATTGGTTTCTTTGGCATTATACTTGCTAATACATTTTGAAGAGAAACACTTTCTAAGGATCGATGTTCTGTTATATGTGGTCATAAATTTCAATCATTAACATGACCTCTTCTAATTGATGAAACAAAACATTGCATATGGTTAAGAGAGTTTAACCATATGATGAATGATGTGAGCATCTTCTTCGTCCTCTTGTCTTATTCTCTTGTAAAATTCGGACTCCATGCAATCCAACTCTGGTTCTTTCAAGGTGGTAACAAATTTCAATCCTTCCGTAAGCCTTCTCAATCTCTTAACATTCAAGAATGGACAAATTGTTGAGCTGACACATTGCTCCCCTTTCGATGCTCCATTCTTCTAATTCTGGACGATTACATATCAACAGCTTATGAGCTGTGAAAACAGGGCCTCGTAGCAAGTCCACTTAGTGCCGATGTAGGAGTAACGCCATAAATGCAGGACCTTTAGGCTGGGAAGTCTTCTTAAACCTTCAAGTGTTGCTGCTTCTGTTTCAATTTTTGCGAACCACAAGACTAGCTTCTTAATACCAGAGGGAAACCGGAAGCAAGCCAATCTATCATCTATTCTTCCGTTTAATCTTAACTTTCTCAGGCATTGGGAGTTGGTGATACACTCTAAACTCTTCAACACGGTCTCTTTTTCAGCAGGGACGTACAGTTCAAGTCCAACGAACAAAGACAATCGAACTTTATACTTAGGCATTGAAATTCAAATACCACCTGAAGCTGCTCATTACTTGTTATGCCATGTATGCAGAGCTTTTGAACACTTTTACTTACTTAATTTAGGAAGCTCATCCAACATCCAGTGACTTGCTCATTGTACCCTCCTAGGACTCTCGTGCTTCACATTCCTTTCGAGTTGCTGGATTGCACTCTACTCCTCTATGCGTTTTATCAAACACCTCTGCTGCTCCGGTTTTCATTTCACCGGTAGCTGGGGACGAAACTGCCAAACAAAAGATTCTTAACTGTAGAAACTTCTTCAATTGGAGTTGAATAAGACACCTGATCAGTCTCCATAATCTTATCAAGTTAAAGTCATAGATGGGAGGTGGTGCATCTGGATGAGTCCCCAGAAGCGTGCACACCTACGACTTGTCCCACGTCAACGGCTGAGTATGAAGTAAGGACTGAATATGCTCGTTGTGTCCAAGTTCTAATGCTAATAACCAAATGAAGCACTGTCACCGAACACCATCTCTCTGAAAAAGACCAATTCCAATCCAATCATAGGCATAAAAACATCATCATGAAGAATTCCATGGCAGTAGAAACCTTGTTCGTACCCATCAAATTAAGCTCCAGAGGACGCAACTAGCTACAGAGGCGATTACAAAGATTCTGACAGTAGTGCAATGATCCATCCGGGAAGATCGATTCCAAAGAAATCGAATAAGACTGTGTGTCTGCTTTCTCCGCTGGCTTCCCACAATAAGCCACTGATATGACTGGAGGAAAGAAGTAGGCAAAAGGCGAGAGGATCTATTGGGCTCCATAAAGACTTCAAGAGAAATCAAAGGGTAAAGGAACACACATCATAAATCCAGGATAGGTACGTTGGGTGCAGAGTTCATCGGCACATAGTTGACAACTAAAATATGCATATTATATATGTTAATAAGCCTTGAACGACTGTTGACCGGCGACGCATCGGGGGGTCCGGGGGGCGGCGCGCCCCTGGCGGGGGCTAGGGGGGGCAGCGCCACCCCGCCTTTACGGTATGCGATGTTTATTGTAAACGGGCCTATGGTCTGTCTATTTTGGGCTTTCAGTCCATTGTCTGTTTAGGGTTCCATGAGTCTCTTCATATACTCATGGAACGCCGTCCCCTGTAACCTAATCTGTTTTCGCTTCCTCTAAATAAGAAATCTGGTTCTCTGCCCGTGGACGTAGGCAACACACCGTTGCTGAACCACGTAAATCTCTGTGTCTTTCTTCGCTATTATCGTTCTCGTTATAACAATATAAGCCCATGAAGCTCGGTGAGCCCTGAAACTCCTGCTAACAGAATATTCATAAGCACAAATCTAAAAGCAGAAAACATCAAGTCAAAGGGAAGGGTTTGATTCTGATTACACAACAATGTTGGATCAAAACACACACGCACACACATATCTTGAATTGCATTGATATGCAAAAGCTATTTTACAAGAGTAGTTGCTTCTTCGTCAAGCTCCATTAGTCGGCGCGATGTCGATCTTGAGATGTATGCTCGGGCCCTTTAATTCCTTTTGCTTGCCTTTAATTAGCGTTGGATGCATCATCTTCAATTAAGTTTGTTCCCCTGCGATGTTGAAGATGCAATCTCTTTCAATTATGTTTCTTTTATTTCCTAGTAAGATGGAAATGAGGGAGGTATTCAAGTTTAGGAAAACTTGCTTACTTACCAGTGCTCCCAACAGGAAATTAACCATCAATCTCCTCACCAAATTTGACAACAGGGATATGCTGAATGATGTGAGCATCTTCTCCGTCCTCTTGTCTTATTCTCCTGTAAAATCCAGCTCCCGTGTCTTTCAACTCTATTTCTTTCAATGCGGTAATGAATTTCAATCCTTCCGGAAGCCTTGTCAATCTCTTACAACCTAAAATGAACAAATTTTTGAGCTGAAACATTGCTCCCTTTTCGATACTCCATTCTTCTAATTTTGGAAGTCCCCACATCAAAAGCTCATTGAGCTGTGAAAATAGGCCCTCATAGCAACTCCACTTGGTGCCAATGTAGGAGTCTTCCAATAACAGCAGGACCTTTAGGCTGGAAAGTCTTCCTAAAGATTCAAGTGTTGCTTCTGTTTCAATTTTTGTGTACTTCAAGACTAGCTTCTTAATACGAAAGGGAAACTGGAAGCACCCCGTTCTATCATCTATTCTTCCATATAAATTTAACTTTCTCAAGTGTTGGGAATTGATGATACACTCTAAACTCTTCAGCACGGTCTCTTTTTCAGCTCCACTTTCACCTTCATCTTCACGTACTCTATTGTTCCAGTGCAAGGCCAATGAACGAAGACGATCAGACTTTATACTTGGGCATCGAAATACCAACTCAAGCTGTTCATTGCTTGTTATGCCCTCTATGCGGAGCTTTTGAACACTTTTGCTTAATTTAGGAAGCTCATCCAACATCCAACTACCAGCTTCTTCTACCCATAGAGTTTGCAATTGGTGGAGGGTATCAAACCTGGTACCCTCCTGAGGGTCACAAGGTAAATATATATGTCTAAGACCTTCTATTTCCCAAACACTATTCGGTATTTTCGCGTAGCCTTCAATCATAGGGTAGCTCCTGTAGTCTAGTGTTAGAAGGTTACGCAAGTTGCCGATAGAAGAAGGCAGTTGAGTGATATTTGTGGCCAATAAACCTAAATACTCCCTCCGTTCCATAATACATGTCCTTTTCCTTTTTGGCACGCTTTTTAATGAGCGAAAAACTCTATAAAATATTATTTTTTTAATTAATTTTTTTATATAATATGATACTCATTAGTAATAAGTATCATATCATATAAAAAAATCAATTAAAAAAATTATATTTTATAGAGTTTTCCGCTTATTAAAAAGCGTGCCTAAAAGGAAAGGGACATGTATTATGGAACGGAGGGAGTACCTCAAAAGAACTAAGCTCCCAATCTCTTTTGGTAAGGTACCGTCGGCAGTTTTGATGCCTAAGAGGATTAGAACTCGAAGGAACCTGAACTTCTCCAGGATAGGCATTATACTCAATTGTGCTCTCGCGCCAAACGTGGCATAATAATAATATCCGACAGGAGGAGTTGCAAAGAGGAAAAGAGATCGAAGGTGCGGGTTGTTTGACAAGACAGGACAAAACACTCTGTACACAAACATAGATTAAATCAAGAATTAATATTAATGATGAAATTAATTTAAATCATAATAATCAATGGGATTCAAAACATATTCAGCATTATTTATAAATTGTATTTCTCACTTAAATCTTAATTTCAATATTATAACCCTATTATTTTAGATGAATCAATTTTTATACCATTATACAGTAGTAATAGTTTCTTATATTTGCCTTTTTTTTAACAATTGGCGACGTAAAAGAATTTGTTTTTGACAAAATACTTTTAAATTTTCTTTAAATATACCTTATATAATATAATTCATTCAATTGGACCACAAGTTCCAATGACATTTTATTTTAGTGACCAGATGATTTTAATTAATTAAAAAATAAAAGTAATATAACAAATGTTTTTATTATCTTTTATTTTTATACCAAATCATCTTTAAATTTTTTTAAAATAAATTAAACTACATATTCTTTATTTTTTTTGTTTAGAATTACAAAATATATTAAAGGTGGTTTGGTAAAATAGATAATCTTATACTAATTTTATAGAATTAGTTTATTTTTAAAATTAATTAAATAAATAAGTGCATATTTCGGTCCCTAAAATAAAATATTACCAAAAAATAGAATATTTGGCGAAAAAATAGAAGTTGATGGTTCAATCGAAAAGATTTTATCATAATATGTGTTTTTGTTAAAAAAAGCACGTTATTACAGAGTATATGATATATATATGTGCCTTTTTAAAAAGTAAATTAGTTAAACAAGGGAATTTCAATATCACCGATGGTTAGAAAATAAACATTTGTGCTTTAATTGAATTAATTATAATATAGATAGATTGTGTTATAGTTTTGTTAAAAAAAATATTTCATTTGAGGAAAAACCAAAAAAAAATATAAATGAAAATCCAACTAATTTAAGGAGTAGAATATATGTAACAATCAAATAAAAATTAACTATCTTACTTGTCATTATAAGAATGAACACTTGTTCGACGTGTTTGTGACACTCTTCTATCCCGGTTCGAGGATCCAGTTGAAACAGTCTCAAAGAAATCTAGTTCTTTGGCTTTCTTAATGCATAAATCCCTCATCAGATCATGTATCTCAACAATCTTTGCTTTTCCTTCATAGTTTCTTTTTGCAACACGAACCACACAACGAACAATCAACTCGTTCATATATCCCAGACCCAATTCCTCTAGCGTTTCTCCTTCATGGAGGTTGTTGGAAGAAATAAAGCCTTCTGCTATCCACATTCTAATTAGCATCCCAATTGGAATCTCAGCGTCCTCTGGAAACAAACTCAAATAAAGAAAGCATGGCTTCAGTTCTCGTGGCAAATCTTTATAACTTAATGATAACATTTCCTTTACCGCCCCATAAGTTTGTGTGCCTCTCCCTGCGTCCACCACCCTTGAGCTCATAGCCATGTTGAACTTTTTCCATTCCTCGGGAGTTTTCTTTTTGGAAAGAACTCCAGCTAGTGCAACAATTGCCAATGGTAACCCTTTACATTTCTTCAACATCTCTTCCCCTACTTTCTTTAATTCAACATCCTCTGCATCCTTAAAAGCTATCTTCCTAAATAGCTCCCAACTCTCCTTCGTTGTGAGCTCCCTTGGATTATGGATGTGTACTTTCAAATTTGGATCTCCGACTACATCGCTAGATCGAGTTGTGACTATGACTTTGCTTCCGTTATTTCCCATGGGTAATGTCGCAAGGATCTCTTCCAATGCCTGATTTGTCCACACATCATCAAGGACAATCAAATATTTTCTTTTCTGAAGATATTCGTGAATCTTTTCCCCGACTTCTTGAGTACCTTGTGCCTCATCTGATGGCACATTCACCCCACTAGTTTTCTTCAATATATAAAGTAAGCCAGTTTGAACAACCCATTGTTTCGAAACCGACACCCATGTCATGGTGTCAAAACATTGTTTGACGCTTTCGTGGTTGAAAAGCTTTCTAACGAGAGTGGTTTTTCCAGAACCGCCCATTCCCACAATCGACAGCACCTGAATCTCGGTCTCATTTGATTTTGTAGTGAGCAAGCCAACCAACCTTTTGATATCTTCCTTAAGGCCAACCACATGGTCCTCATTAGTATGTGCATATACAGCTGGTCTCCAAACCATGGTTTGCCTCGTCCCCTTCCCTACATCTGTTGTTAACCCACTTTCAACTCGATATCTTTTTAGCCTCTCCATGGTTTGGATTATCTTCTTTTTGATGACTTCAATCTCCACACCTGCTTTGTGGGTGTTTACAAGGCATTCACAGAAGCTTAGATATCTTTTGAAGAAGCCTTTCCTGGTTTCAACTGAATCAATCCCCCGTAGGATATAGTCATCAATGACATCTTCAGCCTCATAAGCAATCTTCCTTATCTGTCTTGCGGTTTCTCGAAGTTGTTCATTGCCCGATTGTTCATCTAGGGCTTCAATGTCATTGAGAAATTCGTTCATCATCTTCAACTCTGCTTGGATGCTTTTAACCTCATCTTCGACACCAAGCAACAACTCTGCTTCTTGCTTTAGTAGCCCCCCAATTTCCCCAACCACGAGATTTACAATGGAATCCATATCTGTTGTTTTATTCCCTCCTGCTTGAACACCACAAGTAAAGCCAAATATCTCTTTATTATTGTAATAGACAGTACATACTATATCTATAAAAACGTTTGAGCCAAAAGGAAAATTCAAATAATAATTAATTGAATTTGCATACATGGAAGATCGATGAACTTTACGAAAGTAGATAATACTCCGTATTTGATGAGAATAGATCGAATTAATTTATGAATAAGTGGCATAACAATTGGAATCCATGGACTTTATGAAAACTAAACTAATTTAATCAGAACAATTTCTATGATGCTCAGACATTTATTTATTTATAAAGCCTACCAATCTACCATACACACCCATAGTCTCCTCCATTAAAATTTGTCCATAGGAATAAATAATATATAAGTAAAACCAAATTCAATTTAACCCTAGATAATCAACCAATTTCAATCTTCAATTCAAAATTAACTAAAGCATCAACTAATTTCATTTTAAACCCTAAAATCCTCATCAACTCTAAATCCATCAATTTCAAGTTTGCTAATTAAATTTCAACCTAGTAACCCTAGCTACAAGCCTCCACCAATTTTAATTCTCAAATCTCAACTTTGGTTTATAGAATTCAACCAAAACATCCAAGTGTAGCACCAAACCACACTCGTAAAACAACATCATCAATACAAAAAGATCCAAAATTGTTTTTAAACAAGAAACCCGATCTTAAGCCCTAGTAGGTAAAGCGACTCACCGCCAACCCAAATCAAGCAATTCAACTGATAACTACAGCTAATTATTCAAACTAAACAAAATTCAAATACTCAATTTTCAATCGAATAGAGCATCAGACTCAAAACAAACGAGTAATCGATCCAGTGAATAAAACCTAGCTCCTCTTGCAAAACTATACTCAATTTTCAATCTGATAACAACGAATCCTAAAGAGCGCAAACAAATCCGGGGAAGCAAAGGTACCTGTCCCTTCTTATCGTTGGCAAGCGGTGTACGGCGAGCTCCGGCAGCGGCGTTAGTTCGACAACGGGGTCAGAGGAAGGAGAAACGACATCGCAAAATCAAGCAATCTGACTGCAACCCTCAAAAGCCAAAACTACAATAAATTCTCAGTTTTGTGCTGAAATGGGTTTTCAGTAGGTGAAGAACTGTAGTTGGTGATGCCGAGGATCCAATTTGCAATTAAAAATAGGACCATGATACATTTACACTTAGTGTAAAGATACAAACTTACACTACAAATAAAAATAAGACAAATGTCAATAGATTCCTATCCAATTGAAAAAAATCATACAATAAAAAAAAAAAAAGCAAAATTGGAGATATGTAATCACTAATCTACCTACCCCTATCAACTTTTCCTCCCTAATTTGGGGGAAAGAGGAAGCGTGAAGCCCGTTCAACTTCTTCTTCTCCCTTCACTAGTTGTGGCTCACTGGTTGTGGCCATTGATGGGTACGCACACTTCTCCCTCTACCACACAGATTAGTCTTGTTAAATTTGCAAATAGCCCTATTTGAACTAACCCTAATTCGAACAACCCGGACAACCCAGACAGTGAACAGAGGCATCGGTGGACAGAGGCGGCGGTGGAGGAACAGTGATGAGGGATCCAATCAACTAGAAACCAAGGGTGTAATGGCTGAGCCCCTCCGTGAGGAGATTTGAATGAAATCGAAGGAGATGGGTGTGCGAATAAGGTGAGATTGAAGGGTAGGAGGACGAAATTGGGACCGCGTGTAAATGTGTTCACGCATAAAACGCCGAGCGGACGAGGCCGCCATGGCCGAGGAGGTTTGGAGTGGTTGAGGAGACGGCGGAGGCACCAGAGCAGATGACCCTGTGTAGACCACGAAGATTGAAGAGGCCGAGTGGATCGAACCCAGATGCACATAGCGAGATTCGAGGGGGAAGGCCAAACGAACCAAAAATCCCCAAATCCCAGAAAAAATTGAACAAGGAAGATGGACAAGGTAGAGAAACTCTCCAATTTCTGCAAATCTCACAAGAACAAACGGGGTTGAAAATGGATGAAACCTAGGGTTTACAAGATTGATTTGGGGATTCCATTTAAATTTACTTTTTATTTTTGAGAATTTTTTATTTCAGTGGGAATCTGATAATTTGATTTGGGGATTCCATTTAAATTTACTTTTTATTTTTGAGAATTTTTTATTTTAGTGGGAATCATGTAATTTGATTGGGAGTGTAAAGTATCAAGGTTTACACTAGGTGTAAACCTAGACTTTTCCTATTGCCTATCCTCGTGAACTTCAGGCTTCTTCGAGTCCTAATCCTTGTAGCCATCGAAACTTCGGACAGTACCTTACCAAAGGAGATTGGGAGCTTAATTCTTTTGAGGTATTTAGGTTTAATGGCCACAAATATCACTCAACTGCCTTCTTCTATTGGCAACTTGCGTAACCTTCTAACACTAGACTACAGGAGCGTCCCTAATAATGGAGGCTATGCGAAAATACCGAATGGTGTTTGGGAAATAGAAGGCCTTAGGCATATATATTTACCTTGTGATCCACAGGAGGGCACCAGGTTTGATACCCTCCACCAGTTGCAAACTCTCTGGGTACAAGGAGCTGGTAGCTGGATGTTGGATGAGCTTCCTAAATTAAGTGAAAGTGTTCAAAAGCTCCACATACGGGGCATAACAAGCAATGAGCAGCTTGAGGTGGTATTTCGATGCCCAAGTATAAAGTTTGATCGTCTTCGTTCATTGGCCTTGTTGTGGGACAATGGACGTGAAGATGAAGGTGAAAGTGGAGCTGAAAAAGAGACCGTGCTGAAGAGTTTAGAGTGTGTCGTCAATTCCCAACACCTGAGAAAGTTAAATTTATATGGAAGAATAGATGATAGAACGGGGTGCTTCCAGTTTCCCTTCGGTATTAAGAAGCTAGTCTTGAAGTACACAAAAATTGAAACAGAAGCAACACTTGAAGCTTTAGGAAGACTTCTCAGCCTAAAGGTCCTGCAGTTATTGGAAGACTCCTACATTGGCACCAAGTGGAGTTGCTATGAGGGTCTGTTTTCACAGCTCGATGAGCTTTGGATGCGGGGACTTCCAAAATTAGAGGAATGGAGTATTGAAAGGGGAGCAATGTGTCAGCTCAACAAGTTGTTTATTGTTTATTGTGAGGGAATGACAAGGCTTCCTGAAGGATTGAAATTCGTTACCTCCTTGAAAGAGCTACAGTTGGTTCCCATGGAACACGAATTTCGCAGGAAAATAAGACCAGAGGATAGAGAAGATGCTCACATCATTCAGAATATTCCTGTTGTGAAATTTTTTGATGATGTATTACAATTTGTTCTTGCAAGTAAGTTTTTTCCTAAACTACTATACCTTAACTTACTCATTTTGATCTTACAGCGGGGGAAACATAATTGAAAATTTGAAATTGCTTCTTGCGAATGGCAGGGGGGCGAACTTAAGTGGACCGATAATGCATACAATGCAAGGAATTAAAAGGAAAATACATCATTAAACGCCAATGGATCAAACATCAAAGAAGAGGCAAACACTCTTTTAAGGGAGCTTTTGGATCGATGCAAGATCTGTGAGTGATATCGATCTCTTTTAAGCTGTGTGTGTGTGTGTTTTGATTCAGCATATATTGTTGTTGTTAAATCAATAAAAACGTTTCTGTTTGTGTTGAATTAGTGTCATATGTTCATCCACTATCCTGTATGCCTTCAATTGATATATATTTTGAGGCATGTATATATATCCAATTGATGGATGATGAAAACGTACAAACAGCCCCACCGCAAGTCTATGGACAAATTTTAATGCCGAAAAGGACCCGCTTCCAATGGCAATGCATGTTCCCTTCTTAGTTGCCATATGGTAACTTGGCCGCAGGATCAGATGATGCATCCAATACTAATGCAAGCAATTAGTTAAAAAGGAGCAAGTACTCTTGTACAACAGCTTTTGGATTGATGCAAGATATGTGTGTGTGTGTGTTTTGATTCAGCGCCGCGCATTGTTGTAACCACTAACCATAATCAAACAACCGCATCCCAGATGAGGTTGGTGAGACTTAAATTGCAAAGTAGGGGTCACGGTGAGTGCAAATGACACATTAATTCGTACCAAACACCGCCTTCAAGAGGACTAGAAAATGGCCAAGAATTCAGTTAGAGATAAATGGAAGATTGGAGAGGCACACAACAGGATTGAATGTGTGGATCGATGAAATAGAGAGAATGGCAGCTCAGGCAGTCGGAATATATTTGGAGAAACACCCCGCCCCGTCCCATGAAAGATCCCTTTAAGTATTCATTTTTGGACTTCCATCAAAAGTTTATCAAACTGTTATGCTCAAAGAATTTCATTCCATATATACTTCTGAATATATAATACTTTATTTCCTGTGAAATTTCCACATCGCCTTCTCTTGCAAAGGCATGAACAGCATCCATTATTTCCTGTGAAACAATATAAGTACCTTGATTGTTGAAAGCTTGAGTTGAATATGAACCGCATTTACGATTGATGCATCATATCATCATGCACACAGTCACTGTTAACTCGGCTGGGCTCGGTGGAGTCAAGACGCTGGAGGGGGAGATCGTGTGTGCGGGCCCACATACGGGAGATTCGAACAACACATAAACCCGAACGGGGTTCCATCTCAAAACCAATTGGCAATGAGAGGAGTAGCCCACCAACCTTATATGTTGTTCAAGTATTCTCTAAACTACCGATGTGGGACAACCACCATTCCAACACGCCCCCTCAAGTGCAACGGCATTTTTAGCCAACAAGTTGCACTTGCCACATGCGCTTATATGGGAACCAATGCCCGCGACATGCCTACGGCCAGCAACCCCACCAGATAGAGCCCATGCCACAACTAGCCGAACCCGGCTCTGATACCATGTTAAAGTCCGACTCGGACCGATGACTGGGGGTCGTGTGCACGGGCGCACATGCGCTAGTAGCCTAGCACACAAGCCGAGTGAGGTTCCATTCTAAAACCAATTGGTGATAGAAGGAGTAGCCCACCGACTCATATACTAGAGCTTGTTATGCTCAACTTTCGATGTGAGACACTTTATCCTTTCACATCTTAACAGTCACAAGGGCTTTCAAATTTCTCTAGCCTATTAAAAGGTGGTGTTCAGTTGAGCTGTCCCAAACAATGCAAGTAACAGAGAATGGACTTGTTAAACACAGGTCCATTTTAGAAACGCTTAAACTCTCTTAAGTCTTAACCATATGCAATGTTTTGTTTCATCAAAGCCAATGAACCAATTAGACGAGGTCATATTTATGATTGAAATTTATGACCACGTACAAATATATAACATAACATCCTTAACATAGAAAGTTTCTCATTGAAATGTATTAGCAAGTATAATGCAGAAAAAACCAAATAATGTAATGACAGTGCAGTCCACGTACAGGCAGCTTTTGCTGCGATTACCACCGTCGTTAGGGAGCTGTCGTCCAGATGCCGGGGCTGTTCTTGTGTGTTTGTGCGAATGAGCGGCACCCGGGCAGCTAATTATCTTGCTCATGCCCTCCCCAATCAGCATTGGGCGATGTCTCATGTTGCTGAGCACCTAGAGGTGTGGTCAAAAGATCGGCAGTTTGTAAATGAGAAGCCACATGAACTGTCGACAGGAAGCCATCCTGAGAAGCTTGATAAGATAGTAAGGCTGGATTTGTTTGCTGTTTATTAAATGAAGTTGCTGTGTTTCTTACACACAAAATTTAATTCTTTTTTTCCAATTCTAATTTCTAAAGAGTTTTATAATTTTCCCTGAATCTGTAATGAAGGTTCGATAATGTAAAACAAAGTAATATAGAAATACTCTAGAAGGGGGGTTGAATAGAGTATGCCCGTTTTTCGCAAATATTCTCAAGGCTTTTGAAGCACGTGTAAAATCCTTTGAGAAAAACCTGAATCACAAAGTTAAACAATACGAACCAAGTGCGGAAATAAGGTAAAGCAAATAAGTAAAGGACACGAGTAATTGTTTACGAGGTTCAGCACAACTGGCCTACGTCCCCGCCTAGGGTTCTTCCACAACCCTAGGATTCAAAGGCTTTATTGAATGCTTAGCTTAGGATCCTAATAGCTCACCGAGAAGCCTCTCTCCTATACAATTGCAATCTAGTCAACTCACGTTCCCTTGGAGTCCTAGACCAATCTAGAAGAGCCTCACCTCTCTCAGCTATCTAGTACAATCCTCTAACTCTCGCAAATCAATAGCCTAGTGCAACTTCCTGAGTTATAAACTCTCGAGTAACACTTGTAATAAATATATCCTATAAGCTCACAGTGACTCTCAAAGGCTTTGAAATAAACAGCAAACTATTTGAGCGCTTTGCAGAGAGACACTTGGAAGACAGATCGCTTGAAAGAAATAAAGCTCGTGTGTAGCACTTGTTCGTTCTTCTTATCTCTGTCTTCTTCTATCTTTCCTTTATATAGGAGTGGAATGGCGCCTGAGGATCTTCACCAACGCTCCATGAATCAGGCTTGATTCTTCAATCTTCTATATATGGACACTTGGAAGCCATGATCCATTTTGAAATAGATCTCCTCAATAACTCTATAAAGGAAGGTTATAATCTCGAAAATACTTCCTGAAATAGTTAGTCCAACGAATATATATATAATATAAAGAAAGTATATAATAAGATAAATAATATACGAATAATACGATAGGTTTTGTATTTCATCAACTGTTAACGCTCCAAGGCCTTTGACACAAAAACCTGTCAAAGCCTTTGGAACATCTTTTCCGATTTTCATCAAGGGAGGGAGTTATCAATCTCCCCCTTGATGAAAGACAAAACCTGTGCATCCCTGCAACTTAGTCAAACAAATATATCATAATCAAAAACAGACTAAGTACCTGCAAGGGTTAGACAAATGTTGGATCAAAATAATTTTAAAGTAAGAAAACATCCAACCGAAAACCAGAAATCAAAAAGCAAGGTCTTCCAAGACCTTTAATCAGAGGTTTTCAAAGTCTAACGATCATCTCCCCCTTTTTGTCTTTCAACAAAGGGCGGAGGTAAAACAGTCACCAAAAGTTTTGAAAATGTTTCCAAAAACCAGTAAAGTAATAAGTTTCAGGGTGGGATAGGGTGGGTAAGGTTTAGGCTTGGTCAATCCAGAGCATCATCAGTGAGCCTCGTCCATAGTCCTTCCAGCAACGTTGAAATCCCGCTCATTTTCGTCATCACCTCCGTCTGCAGCTCCTTAATATCCAGGCGAACTTCCTCCAAGCCCAACTCTAGGTTGTCCATGCGTTCATCGAAAGCTGGAGCAGTGGGAAAGGCTTTTGAAGGAGTGGCAAGACTCAAGGTCCCTTGGGGAGACCGAGTGATGCCAATCTTTTCAAGGCCTTTAGAGTCGAACATACCCGTATGACGGAGCTGTTCTTCATTTTTGAGATCAATTCCAAAAGCTTTGAAGATAGGGGTCAAAAGGGTAGCAAAGGGGAGGGGAGAGCCTTTTCGAGCTTTTCTGGCATGGGCCATGGTTCCAAGGATAGTGTTGGCCAGATCAAGATCAAGGCCATTAAGAATGCGGTAGAGCAGGACCATGGCATTGTCGGTTAGGAGTGAGCCAGAGTTGAGACGGGGTAAGAGGCATCGAACAATGATGTTAAAGATAATTTTTGCCTCAAGGGTTAGGGATGAGTGGGTGAGTTGCTTAGAGGTGCTGTTGGCTGCTTCGGGTAGGAGATATTTGGCTCGGGATAGGATGATACAGTTCTCTTTTGAGGGGTGGATTTCAGCTGGTGGAACAGGGGTAGGTAGGCCTAGGAGATCTGCAAAATCATTGGGGTTGAGAGAGATTCTAACCCCTTTGACAACAGTCTCCAAAGACCAACCATCAGTTTCGTTCTTGGCTTTGAGGTTTATGTAGAAGAGTCGGGTAAGCTCAGGGTAGTAGACAGTTTCTCGGTTAAGAAGAGTCCAGGCTGGGGAATTTTTGAGGAGCTCAATGCAGGGCATCTTCAAAGCTTCAAAGAAATTGAAATCTAAAAAGTCTGAACAGCTAAGCTTACGAGTACGAAACTCGTCTACCCACTTACCAGCAGTCTCAGCATCTAAAAACCAAGAGGAGGGCAAGGATTGATTTACCTGGATATAGGCCGGGGGTTCAGCGTTCTTCCTGCGTGCAACAGTTGGAGCAGCTTTCTTGGCAGGCGCTACAAGACTCTTGACTGGGCCCTTCCTGGTACGCTTGGGGGAGGGAGGCTTGACGGGAGCAGGGGCTTTCCGCTTCTTCGGAGACGGGGGAGGAGGAGGAGAAGGAGAGGGAGTTTCTTCCTCCTCTTCCTCAGACCCCGAGTCCTCACCGGACCCCGCTTCATCACCTTCTGGTTCCTCATCCCCTTCAGAAACCTCGTGTTCTTCCTCTTCCTCTTCTTCTTCAGGATCCTCCTCGGACTGGGCCTCCTCGGCTTCGGCTTCCTTCCGAATCCGCTCAGCCTCTTCCTCAGCCAGTTTCTTAGCAAGCTCGGCCTCTTCATCGGCCTTTTTCTTCCTTAGAGCCTCCTCCTCGGCTTCCCTGGCAGCGTCTCTTTCCAGGGCAGCATCAAGGTCGTCTTCCTCTTCTTCCTCGTCGGGTTCCTCAGCCAAGATCTTTCTCTTTCCTTTCTGTTTAGCACTGATCGGCTTCTTCGCAGAGCGCTTTTGAGAGCCTTTTGGAACAATGGCTGAGCTCTCAGTAATGGTGCTCTGAACAGTGGTTGGGATTATGGCTTGAGTAGTCGGTTCTGATGTAGGAGAAGTGGCAGTGGCCTGGCGTCCTTTGGGAGTGGCGCCAAGTCTTTTGGGAGTGACGGCTTTCTTGGTTTTGGGTGCCATGGAGGTAATTGGTTAGGGTTTCTTTGAGAGGTTGAAGATGAAGGAGTGGAAAGGTTGTGGTAAAAATCTGAGTGTGGGTTGTAATCGGGTACAGGATGGGTTTGAGTAGAGAGAGAGGGTGACGGATTGATGGGATGGGTTTAGGGTTCCAAGGAAAGAAATCATTACCTTGCCAAGTTGAGGGATTTTCAAATTCAAATTCAAATTACCATAAAAATCGGACTAAACACAAACCAACTTAGTTCCATAATTAAAATATCTTAATGGTTAAGGAAAACATGAAAATAGGCAATTTTTGAAATTCGATAAAAACAAATATAATTGATTAAATATCTAAAAAGATATTAACCAAAAATATATGATCCGATATATGTACTCCACTGTTCAGTTAGCAGACCTTGACATAACTCTCAAAGGTCTTGACACTGAGTGGAGTTTATCTTTCGTAAAGGGAAAGCTCCCCCTACGAAAGTGCATCCTTGTCAAGCATTCCAATCTCTCGTCTAATGAAGGTGAACCTGTCCTCTGCCAAAGGCTTAGTAAAAATGTCAGCCCATTGATAATCAGTAGAGATAAAAGATATGGACACATCACCTTTTTCAACATGATCTCTAATGAAATGATGTCTTACATCAATATGCTTGGTCCTTGAATGTTGAACAGGATTCTTAGTGATGGATATGGCACTTGTATTGTCACACTTAATTGGGATACCCTTGAGATTGATGCCAAGATCTCGCATTTGTTGAGCTATCCAAAGGATTTGGGAGCAACAAGCTCCAGCTGCAATGTATTCGGCTTCTGCAGTGGATAGAGCGACTGAATTTTGCTTCTTTGAGTGCCAACTGATCAAGGATGCTCCTAAGAATTGGCAACATCCTGATGTGCTCTTTCTATCCACTTTGTAGCCTGCAAAATCTGCATCAGAATATCCAATTAAAGTGAAATCCTTTTGCTTTGGGTACCATAGTCCAAGTTCCTTAGTGCCATTGAGATATCGAAAGATCCTCTTCACAGCCACGAGGTGAGATTCTTTGGGATCAGCTTGAAACCTAGCACACATGCAAACACTAAACATAATGTCAGGTCTACTAGCCGTGAGATATAATAAAGATCCAATCATCCCTCGATACTCCTTTTGATTGACACTTGTTCCAGTCTTGTCTTGATCTAGAGACAATGTTGAGCTCATGGGAGTCTTGGCTGCTTTGGATTGATCCATCTTGAACTTCTTCAAGAGATCCTTAGTGTACTTGCTTTGATTGACGAAGATCCCTTTCTTAGATTGATGAACTTGTAACCCCAAGAAGAAGTTTAGTTCACCCATTAAGCTCATCTCAAATTCACTGCACATAATGTCAGAAAATTCCTTGCACAAAGATGTGTTAGTAGCACCAAATAATATATCATCAACATAAATTTGAATAACCAAAATGTCCTTTCCTTTGGTCTTGATAAAAAGAGTCTTGTCGATCAACCCCCTTTTAAAATCATTTTCTAAAAGATATTTTGACAAACGCTCGTACCAAGCTCTTGGGGCTTGTTTCAAACCATAAAGCGCCTTGTCAAGTTTATAAACATGATTGGGAAATTCTGAACTTTCAAAACCTGGGGGTTGAGCCACATAAACTTCTTCTTCTAAAAAACCATTAAGAAAAGCACACTTGACATCCATTTGATATAACTTTATGCTCATGAAAGATGCAAATGCTAATAAAATGCGAATGGCTTCAAGCCTGGCTACGGGAGCAAAGGTCTCCTCGTAGTCAATACCTTCCTCTTGATTGTAGCCTTGAGCAACAAGTCGTGCCTTGTTCCTCACAATCTTGCCATTCTCATCTAGCTTGTTTCGAAACACCCATCGAGTGCCAATGACTGATTGATGCTTTGGTCTAGGCTTCAAAGTCCAGACTTTGTTCCTCTCAAATTCATTTAGTTCACTTTGCATAGCTATAATCCAGTCTGGCTCCTGAAGTGCCTCATTTACCTTCTTCGGCTCAATAAGAGAAACAAACGCGTTAAAAGCACAAAGATCTTTAAGTTTAGAACGAGTTTGAACACTAGAAGTAGGGTCAGAAATGATATCCTTTAATGAGTGTGATGAGGAGTATTTGAATTTCCTTTTGGTAGTCTCAGCTCCTTGATTCGTCACACCATCAGGATCAATTTGTGGTACATCTGACTCCGTGGTCCTGTTAGGTTCAGATACAGCAGTTTCTGACGTCTCAACACTGTTGGATTGGACACCAAGGGCTTTGGACGCATCTTCAACACCTTGGGCCAATTCTTCAGTGTTAAGAATCGGTTCCTGCATGTTCTTCTTCTCTGTGTTCTTGATGGCAGTAACATCACCTTCCTCGTTCTCTTCATGGATATTAAGATCTATATCTGCAACACTTTCACTCAAAGCACCATCATTGCATTCATCAAAAATAACATGTATACTTTCTTCAACTACCTGGGTCCTCTTATTGAAGATTCTATAAGCTTTGCTACTCGTGGAATAGCCAAGAAATATACCTTCATCACTACGCGCATCAAATTTCCCAAGGTTATCTTTTCCATTGTTATGAACAAAACAAGTACAGCCAAAGGGTTTGAAATAAGATATAAGAGGTTTGCGGCCTTTGAAAAGTTCATAAGGAGTTTTCTTTAAGATAGAACGTATAAGACAACGATTTAAAATGTAGTTAGCTGTGTTAACAGCTTCAGCCCAATAGGTTTTAGGTAATGCATTTTCTAAAAGCATAGTCCTGGCCATATCCTCTAAGGTGCGGTTCTTGCGTTCCACAACCCCGTTTTGTTGAGGTGTCCTAGGAGCAGAAAAGTTATGGGAGATGCCATATTTAGCACAAAACAAATCAAATTGAAGTTGATCAAACTCCCTACCATGATCACTCCGAATAGACACTATGGGCTCATTTCTTAAAGTTTGCAACTCCTTACAAAGTTTTGAAAACTCAAATAAGGCCTCTGATTTTTCTTTCAAAAATGCAACCCAAGTATATCTTGAAAAATCATCGACAACAACTAGCATGTACTTTTTACCATTGGGAGATTTGACTCGCATAGGACCACATAAATCCATATGTAAAAGTTCAAGGGGTCTAGAAGAACTTACAACCTTTTTGGGTTTGAAGGAGCTACGTGTTTGTTTACCTCTTGTGCAAGCACTGCACATGTCAATACCTTTGAAGTCCATTTCAGGTAGCCCTCTTACAAGCCCTTTGGACACAAGCTTCTGTAGTGTATGTGTACTCACATGACCGAGTCTCCTGTGCCAAAGCTTTGGATCGTCCGTCAAGGCCTTTAAACAGGTTAAGCTTCCTTGAGCCACTTGATCAGCATTTACAGCGTATATGTTGTTGTAACGGTATGCAGTTAGAATAACTTCACCTGTATCATCTCTGCACACTATACATCTTTTCTTGTTAAGACTGACATTGTTACCACTATCACATAATTGAGAAACGCTAAGCAAATTATACTTTAAACCATTGACAAGATAGACATTTTTAATACTATGGCTGGAATCACTTCCAACACTACCAATACCAACAATGTCGCATTTCCCTTTGTCACCAAGAGTGATTGTTCCCGTGGATTGCTCCTTTAGATCATGAAAGAGAGAACTCTTTCCACTCATATGCCTCGAGCAACCACTATCAATAATCCATTTGTGTTCTTTCACCTTGGTGATCTCCTGCAAAACAAACATCAACCTTTGTGGCTAGACCAATAAGCAAATTTGGATCCATTGTTGGGATAAACCATATTTGGTAAAATAGTGCCTTTTGGGACCCAAACTTGTGTTATCCGTTCTTTTCTCAAATGAACAGGAAATGTATTGCGAATAATATAAGGATCCTTTCTCCTATAGGGGCAGGTCTCTTTTACATGTCCCTTTCTAGCACAATGGTGACATATAGGAGAGGTTCTACTTCCTTTAGCCTTCACAAAAGTGGTAATGTGTTGCTTCTTTAAAAACTTTGAATTGTAACCAATACCACTTTTGTTTAGAGAGCTTTGTTGCTCACCCAACATCTTATCGAGAGTGCCTTTGGATTTGGTAAAACTTATGAGGGTTGTCTGTTGGTCTAGAATCTTATTATTCAGGGAGATCTTCTCGTTCTCTAAGTCATGATACACATTTCTTAGAGAGGAGAGATCTTGCTTGAGTTCAGATTTCTCCGAGTCAAGCGTCTTGACTTTAATGTCAAGACCTGAATAAGAAGCTTCAAGACCTTTGACCCTCATAGACAGATCCTCAATAGTTCTTTCCTGGTCCACAGTTCTCTTAATAAGAATGTTAGTTTGGGCAATAAGCTTCTCTTCATTGGCAATCATATTTGAAAGGAATTCCAATAATACCTCTTTTGGACTTTCCATTAGTTCTCTTACAGTAGCTTCAAGCTTTTCATCGTGGGATTCATTTTCTGAGGTCATAAGACAAATGTTGGCCTTCTCATCATCGGAGTCAGAGTCGGAATCACTCCAAGTAGCCACCATAGCTTTCTTCTTCCATTTGTCACCTTTCTTGGGCTGGCTCTTTGTCTTTTGAGGGCAGTCCTTCACAAGATGATCTGTTTCACCGCATTCAAAACAAGACAACGTTTTAGTCTTCTTTTCATATTTGTTGTATTGAGGCTTACCTCGAAATTTTGAAGACTCTGATCCATCCTTGTTGTTGAATTGCTTCTTCATTTTGAGAATTCGAGCAAGGCCTCTTGTGATAAGAGCAAAAGGATCATCCTCATCGTCATCCTCATCTTCAGAATCAGATCCATCCTTGGACTCATCCTTCTTAGACTTGAGTGCCAAGTTCTTGGTGCTAGCTGGAAGTTCTCCATCGTCTTCATTAAGGATCATCTCATGCGTGATCAGCTTTCCAAGAAGGTCATCAAGGGGTAGAGTGGTGAGGTCCTGAGCTTCTTCTATAGCTGTTACTTTTGGACCCCATTTCTCCTTTGGAAGGCACCTCAGTATCTTCCTCACTTTCTCAACGTTGGTAAAGCTCTTGCCGAGAGAGTCAAGGTTGTTGGTGATTTTAGTGAATCGTGTGAACATGGCTTTGATTGACTCATCGGACTTCATCTTGAAGAGCTCATACTTTCGAAGGAAGATGCTGATCTTGGTGTCTTTTACTTGGCTCGTTCCTTCATAGGTGACGACCAACTTGTCCCAAATCTCTTTAGCTGACCTACAAGAGGAAATACGGTTAAACTCATTAGTGCTAAGACCACAATAAAGTAAGTTGATAGCCCTGTAGTTTTTGGAGATGGTTTCAAGATCTGCTTGGTTGTAATCAGACTCCTTCTTTGCCACTTTGGTGTCGTTTGGTCCTTCCTTCTCTGGAATCTTCGGACCATTCTCTATAATGTTCCAAAGCTCTAGATCTTGGTCAATGATGAACATCTTCATCAAAGATCTCCAGTGGACAAAGTTGTTTCCTACAAAGAGTGGCGGTCTGCTTGTGGACCTTCCCTGTGCAAATCCTCCGCTTGCTTCACCAGACATGATCGAAAACTCACAAGATTGTTAGATCAAAAACAGTGAGTAAGGCTCTGATACCAATTGAAGGTTCGATAATGTAAAACAAAGTAATATAGAAATACTCTAGAAGGGGGGTTGAATAGAGTATGCCCGTTTTTCGCAAATATTCTCAAGGCTTTTGAAGCACGTGTAAAATCCTTTGAGAAAAACCTGAATCACAAAGTTAAACAATACGAACCAAGTGCGGAAATAAGGTAAAGCAAATAAGTAAAGGACACGAGTAATTGTTTACGAGGTTCAGCACAACTGGCCTACGTCCCCGCCTAGGGTTCTTCCACAACCCTAGGATTCAAAGGCTTTATTGAATGCTTAGCTTAGGATCCTAATAGCTCACCGAGAAGCCTCTCTCCTATACAATTGCAATCTAGTCAACTCACGTTCCCTTGGAGTCCTAGACCAATCTAGAAGAGCCCCACCTCTCTCAGCTATCTAGTACAATCCTCTAACTCTCGCAAATCAATAGCCTAGTGCAACTTCCTGAGTTATAAACTCTCGAGTAACACTTGTAATAAATATATCCTATAAGCTCACAGTGACTCTCAAAGACTTTGAAATAAACAGCAAACTATTTGAGCGCTTTGCAGAGAGACACTTGGAAGACAGATCGCTTGAAAGAAATAAAGCTCGTGTGTAGCACTTGTTCGTTCTTCTTATCTCTGTCTTCTTCTATCTTTCCTTTATATAGGAGTGGAATGGCGCCTGAGGATCTTCACCAACGCTCCATGAATCAGGCTTGATTCTTCAATCTTCTATATATGGACACTTGGAAGCCATGATCCATTTTGAAATAGATCTCCTCAATAACTCTATAAAGGAAGGTTATAATCTCGAAAATACTTCCTGAAATAGTTAGTCCAACGAATATATATATAATATAAAGAAAGTATATAATAAGATAAATAATATACGAATAATACGATAGGTTTTGTATTTCATCAACTGTTAACGCTTCAAGGCCTTTGACACAAAAACCTGTCAAAGCCTTTGGAACATCTTTTCCGATTTTCATCAAGGGAGGGAGTTATCATGTAATTTGGGGTTCTTAGTTATTTCGTACACATGTTGAAGGCAAAGAGGGGTCCATGACTCATGAGAGCTGGAGAAGTCGAATCTGTAATATGGGGTTCTTAATTTTCACTGAATCTGTAATTTGCTGACTTAGGTTAATTGATGTGGTCTTTGCATGTATTTATTTCTATTGCTCTCATAGTTGGGGATGGACTTTATAATTTTCTCAAGGTGATCTTTTTCACCATGACAAGTATATATGCCTGATCGAAGGAACATCAGAACTTGTAAGTCTTTCCTTTGTTCTGCAACCTGTTATATCTACCTTTCTTCTGTACATTCCAACTGGACGTGGCAAAAGTTCATCAAGGCCAGGATGGAATACAAACAGATCCAAAGATTCCAAACTCAATGAAAGAGGTGATGAATCAAGACCCAACTCCACACTAATAATTTTGCAATCCTACCTGTATAGAATGACACGAGGAAGTGGATAAAGCTCTTGATGGGCAAGATTTCATATTTTGCGCAGTTGGAATGTATGAATACAGACGCTGAATTATATGTATTAGTTACTCGTATATATTTAGATGGAAAATAGTCTATCTTAATTCTTACTCTTTTCACCCTCTAGTTCTTCTATTTGATATTCCGAAATTTTACTTATAATTAAGGTGATTGTTGGACTTGATTTCAGTATCCAGCAGGCTAGGTTGTGTTGTATTTTTATCATATCAGGGATTATTTGGGGCCTGTCATATATTTTTCATTAATGGGATTGGGATTTACAGTGGGATTGATTTTTGGTCTGCTGCAGTCAGCTTGTTCTATAAGAAGACTACTTTGAGAATTAATTGAAGGTTTCTTTCTGCTTTGTTGTGAGAACCGAAATTCGACAGGGACGGATGCAGTGGATGACAAGGAGGTGCCTAAGGATCTTGATGAGCAAAAATTCTACAATGCTTTACAAGATATAAAATTGTAGGTCTAATAGAAAGAGCAGATGTGATGTTTTCATCTCTAGAATATTAATCCACTTGAACACTGATAGGCTAAAACCTACACCGCAAGTGTACGGGTTCAGTTGAAGTATATCGAGTGTCGTATCCACAAGGACGTACTATGTGGTATTGATTGTCAATTGAGACAGATTTAACTAAGCCAAGAAAATAAGATTGAGACAAATGTTTATATGGATGGAAAAAGTAACCAACTAAAATGAAGCAACTATACAGAATTGGTAGTAAACAACGCATACGAGGCAAATCTAGGGTAAACGATCACCACAACGACGCTTTAGTAGATTAAAATTGATATTCGTGTCACATTGTCTGAGTTTGTTGAAGGTAGATTGTCTAAGGTAATCGCAAATCTTCTTTCGGTATCAAAGTGAATGTGTCTAAATTGGTTAACAATCTCCTTCCGGACTCAAGCAAAGAATTTAGACCCTTTAAGTTCTTAGAATTCTAGATGATAATCACATTAACGTCGCTTTTCGGTCTCCGTCAATATCACAATCATCTAAAATAACTATGAAAATCTATAAATCCTCAAGAAATTCGATTTTCTTTTGATAAATCAAACTTCAAGTTTAATCCTATGGTTCCGATGGATCCAATAACTTTTCGGCCTAATTAAATTTACTATCTAAATTCTAACTTAGGGTTTTAATCTTTCAACTTCAAACCCTAAATCAGTTCTAACTAATTTTCATCAATTAGGGCTGGCACAATATAATTAAATCTAACAATAATCAGACAAGAATATCCATTTCAACGCTACCAAAACATCGTCGGGATTACCCAAACCCTAGAACGAAGAGTATAATCTAATAAACAATGAACTAGATTATAAATAGAAATAGATCAAAATTTAGAATAGAATGCAAACCAAAATTTTCGTCCTCGATCCAAAGCTTATACCATCAAAATCAAACTAAAAACAAAAACTAAACTGATCGGCCGAAGCCATGTCTCTGAAGAAAAACCAAAAATCCCCCAAAACTCCCCCTGCCAATCTAAGAATTAATGATCTAAATAGCCAAATTTCCAAAACTATTTTTGAGATTAGTCAAGATTTCAAACTATTTACGAGAATAGCCAAAATGTTGACTTTTTGACCTTTTAATTGTAAAAAGCTATCTATATTTATGCTAAATTACGAATATTATCCGAAATTTCTTAGACTTTAAAACATTACTAAAGACTTAATACTGATTGTTTATAAAATGACTTTTAGTGGTACTAACTACCATAATCTACTAACTATATTATGAATAATAAGTTTTCTGTGGTTCTAAGCCCACCACGCTCTGCAACTAAAACTTTCAAGCTAAAGAGGTTTGACCCATATACCTGAACGTAGTTACTCTGGACCACCGACGTTCCTTAGCTTCCGGCTTTCTAGAGGTGGCTAACCTTCAACCAGGCCTCCCTTAGTCCAGATTGAGCATATATCTGTTTCGTTTCCTACCTCATACCGTAGTCTCTAGCTTTTGGTTTTGATTTTGAGAGGGTGAAGGGATTTGAATCAAGAAAACAAAGTATTCAGAACATAGTGTTCAATTAAGTAGCTTTCCCTTTCTTAAAAACAAACTTTATTGAATCTGGGAAATATTACAACACACAAGCACTCTTAACTTAGAACTTAAACACACTTAACACTCATATCAGAAGATCCATTGAAGGGTTTTGAACCTTAGAGTGATGAAAACAACAATTTACTCAAATTCAAAACGTTTCTACTTCTCTTTCTGATTTACAAACTCTCTCTCTCTCTCTCTGAGCATATATTTTCTCTCTCTGGAATTCGATGTACTCGAACTCCAAATGGATGCTCTATTTATAGAACAATTTGAAGGGCATTGGATACCTCTCCAACGACTAAAATAAGTGGCCTACGGGTTGGCCTGATAAAGCAATCAGTAAAAGCACACCCATTATTTTACAGGTTCACGTGGAAAAAGCAAACAGTAAAATCAGAAAGTACAATAATTGTGCTTGGTGGATGATGATGCATGGCTTTCAGTCGTCCAGGTTCTAGACCCCTTCGTCTCCCATATTGGCTTCCAGGTCATCATCATTGTAATCTTGAACTAGATCTAGAGTATTATCAAACTCTAGATCTTGATCATTGTCTAGATCGAGGTCAAGCATTAATCCTTTAGTGTATTCTTGATCCCATGAAATCAGTAAATCAATCATCCTCTCGTGTCCTCTTTTATCTAAAAAGTGACCGGCCTCTATTTCTGCTAAGTAAAGATTGATGGATTCGGTCTTGTGTATGGCTTGCTGCATTAATGGATTAAGTTGTGGGGTTACGATGAATGTTGTATTTCCAACTTTGAATATCCCACAGTCTGTCTGTCTAAACTTGGTGATGTTGTAGTAGATGTAAACGAATCCTTTTGCTCTTGCCTCCCAAGTATGTCTTACTACGTCGATTCTTCCTTCCACTACTGGATCTGTCACGTACCAGTAGTCTTCCCTCATTAGTAGGAAGATTAGGTAATGTGGTAGCCGGGTTTTTCCCTAGCTAACATCCATGCAGGCACTGATAACACGACAACAATTTATGTCTTCTATTTTTTTGAATTTTGCTCCTCTAAGGAAGACCTCCTTCTAGAACTTAGTGAAATACTTGTACAAGATGCTCTCTTCTTCTTTCTTTGGCCATGGTTGCCTGTAATTGTGGATTCCATTGCACATTCCATATTCCCACGATTTTAAGTAATCTGCATCTTCATTTGGCATGATGGGTAATGATAGTCCTCCCAATACGGCGCCATTGGTTACACAAAAATGGTTACACCATTCTCTTATCCTTGCTAGAGTATCGTGATCTCTCAAAGTTACCATCCAGTAGAAGTTGTCGAAATCTCTCATTCTCCATCTTCTACAGATGTCTTCCTGGAGTTCAGTAGGTAGCTGGAGAACTTTTATAATTATCTCTAGAGTTAACATTCGTATAACCGCTCTGTGTCTCGCTTGTAGGAGTCCACTACGGAATCTATTCTCAGTAAATCTTCCAAAATCAACAGAAATATGAAAACTTGGAGGGGAAATCCATCCTTGGTATCCTCGTATTTCTCCCAAGAGATTAATATCCCATGGGTGGAACATCCATCAGCTAACTCTCTCGTTAAGCTGTCAGCTAGAGAATTTTTCGATCCCTGCTCATGTTCGATGGTAAAAGTGAATTTATTAAGGGCTAATTGCCAACGCAGGAGTCTCCCATGCGCGTTCATATCACTAGTACAAATTAGGTCAAATATCACGGATATTTGAGGGCTAATATCACGGATATTGTGTGAGGCACGCCCGGGCTACCCCTCGGTGGGCTATTAGGGGAGGCAACCTAATATCACGGGTCATTAAAGAGGCACGCCCGTGATATTAGACTGGGAGATTTTTCATATAACACTCTAATATCACGGATCATTAAAGGGATACGCCCGGGATATTAGAGTCTTTTATTTCTCATATTACACTCTAATATCACGGATCATTAAAGATGTACAACCGGGATATTAGAGTTTTGTGCAATTTTAATATCAGCCTAATATCACGGTATCCTCTGGGGACGTCCGTGATATTTGGTGTAATCCCTTTTCATATATTGAACATATATCACGGTTTGGTAGGTCCGGGCTATATATTTATAACCGGCTTTCAAAATATTTTATTTTATTTTTGTGATACTACCTATACATAGAGTTTGGCCAAACTTCAAATACACAAGTACAAAGTTTGTCCACAAAATTGACAGCAACTTCCAGATTAAATCGAAAAATAGTTCATTACAATCTAAATTGTGTCCTTCGGTAAACCAAAGTCTAATCTACTATCAGAAATCATCCTTGCTAATATTCTACAGATTTGGAATGCTCCCAACATACTAAATATCCTTAAAACGTAAAAATTACAATAGCTTCTTCAACTACTTTCTGCTACTCACATCGACCCTTTTGCACTCCAGTTGTTGCAAATTAAGTCTACAAAATGAAGATTGCTCACCAAAGCTAAGTCTAAAACAAGGTAAAGCTAAGGATTATTCTCAACTTTCTAGCATTTCGTTAATAGTCTAGATCAAAGATAAAGTATACAACTTTGTATGTGATAAAGTTACACAAAATTATAGATAAAATTATAGATTGATAGTGATAAGATCCAAGAGATCTGCTAACATATATGCATACTCCCTGTTACTCCCTCTCCTAGTGAATTTCTTCTTTAAGCTTTTCGTTTATTATTTCTACTATCCCTTTGTTATTTCTTAGGGCTAAATCTACTGCTTCAACTTCAGATAGCTCAATATAATCCAAACTTCCTAGGGCTTCTGCTAATCTATTGTTCTTCTTATTTTTGCATTCATTAGCATAATGACCGAATTCTCCACATGCCCAACACTTGCAGTTTTTCTTTTTTCTCAGGACAGAACGAGGCTTTCTGGAAAAACCTTCTGTTTTTAGAGAATGGTTTTTTATAATACTTCTTATAATATTTTTCACCTCTTTGTTTATTAAAACTTTTTCTCTTATAGTTTCTTTTTCCTTGGTAATCTCTATTATTACATCCCCATTCTGTTGGCGTCTCCCAACAATTTAAGAATTGTTTTTTCATTCTTTGGGTGCTTCTTACGTCTCGACATTTTTTCTCAACCCATTTCCTAACAGAGGAAATTCTGTTACCAAGAGTATCTTTATCTCCATTTTTAATTAACTCTCGATACTCTTCACTTATTTGTTCATTAATTGGGGCAGGAAGTTTATCAAAGAACATTTGCAGATTAGTGTTGTTTTCCCCTATCTTATAATAATACTTCTCGAATTCTGTTATGTAATTATCAACATATTTCATGTTACAGATTTCAAGATTGTTTAAGGTTCAATGCCACTTTAAAGCTTCTTTATCTTCATCTTCTTTTTTCTCCAATGAATTCGTCTTCTATTAAATCACATATTAATGTGAACATCGTTACTGGGCTTGGCAAATTTCTAAATTCTTGTTTTGGGTCATCACCAATAGCTCCATACCAGTCGGCAATACATCCATAGAAACTATGCTCTATGTAATTAAGGAATTGAGAAGAGTTCCAACCTACATTCATGTTTAATACACTCATCATACTTTTCTACCAGAACTCTATAATTTCACGCCTATTCCTCACACCATCTAGGTTTAATTTATAACTTGTTTCACTTATGGGTTCTAAATTAATTTCTCTTTGATTTGGTCTATGGTTTGGCATAATGCTTACTCCAAATCTTTCCTTCTTTTCCAGAAATTCTTTAGGCTTTAACCTAGGTCTATAATTGCTGGTAGAACCATGTTCACATCGTCTGTAATGTCTTCTAGCTTCATTTTGTTCTACAGGTTCATTCTCCCTCAGCCTTCTTTGTCTTAAAATTTCATTTAACCTTTTTTGGACTCTAGATATAGGAATGTTTTCCATTTCTTTAAGGTTAATTAATCCCATTTGTTGATACACAGCTTCTTCATCCGAATTCTTTTCAGACTCGTTGTCGCTCATGACCTCTTGGTTCATAAAGTTGGTTTCAATGGCTTTTTGTTTCTGTAATTTCATCTTCCATTCTGGGTCATCTAACTTAGTGCTAAATCTCTTTATTTGTCAAATTGGATGTTGATTCATTTTTAGGGTTTTGATTTTCGTCTTGATCTTCTTCTATTGTTGTCTTGTTCTTTATATTATCTAATTTAGTAGAAAACTTCTTTTTGGATTTTTTAAATGGATAACTATATTTAAAAGGATCTCCTTTCTTAATTTCACCACATGATGTTAGGCTTATCTGATGGCTAATTTCGTTAATGGCTTTTAGATTTGTTGAGTGATGTACTTCGCCTATTTCTTTTACAGTCTTAAATATTTTACTGCTAATCTCAATATATAATTGTTCTAATTTTTTAACTTCGAGTTTTAGATCTATAAGTTGGTCTGAAATGGTATTTAAAATTGCTCCAAAATGCTTATCGTTTATATGTAAATGTAAAGCATGAGGATAAGTCTTATGGGGGCAATTAGTAGACACCTCCAGATTGTCTTATAGATAAATATAGATTATTTTTAATTAACTTGGCTCTGATACCAAATTGCAGGATCACACAGAAATAAAAAAAGTACTAAATATTATTAAAGCGGAAATAAGAAAGATAATAACACAAACTAAGGATATAATTTAAACTTAATAAAAAGTAGGGTTTATTTTTATAATTTTTTTGTTTTTATGGGACAAAGGTTACAATTGTACAAAAGTTAATAGTTGATTTTGGCTATTTCAGGAATTACTTTTAAAGCTTGGCTATTTCAGGAATTAGTTTTCGGTTTTTTGGCTAAACTCGTGTTTTATTCCCAATCTAATCCGCAATATTAGATTGTAATTTGAGAAAATTACAATTTTGGCCCACAAAATTAAATAACTAAATTATATCCCAACACCCAATTATAAATTAACTCCACCAAACAGCTCTCACATTTAGCAACTTCTGCACTTGACAATTTAGCTTATCGGGTCCGATCCATTATGCTCGCCGCTCCTCATTAAAACTTGATTTTTTTCAATATTGACCTCAAAATGTCTGAAACAAATAAAAAAACATGTGTAGACTCAAAAAATGCAAAATAAAATAAATAAAGTAAAAAATATGATAAGTGTGCATGAAATTGACCTAAACTAATACTGTATGTAAATGCAACCCTAAAATATGACTAAAAATAGATGTTATCAAATACTGATCACTTTCCTCCTCGGGAATTACCTCGGATGTTTTTGTTACATAAGTTTGCTGTAATTTGGGCATATGTAGGAGATCACATTTGGAATCTAACTAATGGTTATCTAGTATTAGTCCCCGTCGAATTTGTCTTCACCGGTATGAATGTGAGATTAGTTTCGGTCTTCTGAAAACTAAGAGAGCCACTCTAATTAAAGACAAGTTTTTCTAAATCTACTGTGTTGAACAAAAATGCGCGATATAATCGTACAACAGATTTTATTTAGTTTTTAATATTTGAGTTCGACCCCTTTTGGTTATCCTCTTGATTCGAAGTCGTATCGATCGATACCAAGATTTGAGTGGTTTTGGTGATTTGGGCTGCACCCGGATTTTAACGGGTTGCCTACGTATCTCTTGGAAGAGAATCAAGCCTTACGTAGTTCAGAGTGTTTGGGTTTTGTGTGTTTTATCACCTTTAAGGTTTTCATGCATCATTGGATCGTATTAGGACCCACCTTCTCCGAAGGGTAGCCCTAACATAGATCACACTATCATATGCATGAGATTTTCTCGTGTATCACCCGAATAAATTGAGCACACCTTCTCGGAAGGGTTTCCCAACTCAACGGCTATCACTTACACGGAAAATCATGTGTATTTAATTTAGATTTAATTTTAACCCCATTTTCATTTTTAAAAGTGAATTTAGGGATTAACGACTTTACCCGACATATTTTGAGATTTAATATCGGGTTACCTACGTAGCCGTTTTTACGGCGTCAAGTCTTTACGTAGTTCTTTTATTTTGAACCCGTTTGATTCAATTTGTAACCGGTGACTGAATTCGGCGTATTTAGAATTTTATACCGAATTTCCTACGTAACTCGTAAAAGAGTATCAAGTCTATACGTAGTTCTAAATAGAAACCAAGCTTGATTTGGTTTTAAAAGTGTGATCGTTTGAAGATCGGGATTGAACTCGACGAGCTCGTAGCTTTATGTCAAGCTTCCTACATACCCGTTTGAACGGGATCAAATCTTATGTAGTTCTTTTAGAAAAATGAATCAATCTAATTTATTTGGTTTTGACCTCATATTCATTTAGAAGTGAATTTAGAGGCGGGCGACTGAATCCGATATATATTGAATTTTAATATCGAATTTCTTACGTAACTCGTAAAAGAGTATCAAGTCTTTACGTAGTTCTGCCCAGAACAAAATTTGTTTTTTGGGCAAGGTGACTGAATTCGGTACATGTTAAATTTTATACCGAATTTCCTACGTAACTCGTAAAAGAGTATCAAGTCTACACGTAGTTCTCGACGAACCGATTTGGTTTTTATTTTGGTTCGGCGATTGAACTCGGCGAGCTTTTAGCTTTATCTCGAGCTTCCTACGTACCCGTTTGAACGGGATCAAATCACCCGTAGTTCTTTTCTGTAAAACCAAGTTTATATTTAGTGAAACTTGATTTCAGGGTTTTGACTCCGTTTTTGTTTAGGAGTCGACTTGAGATTGACCCACTTGAATTAATCGGCAAAGAATTTTTTACGAGTTTAATTTTATATATATATATATATATATATATATATATATTATCAAACTCGAATTCCTAATTTGTACCAATTATAATTCGTATATTTTAGTGGGTATGTTTTGTAATTAAACAATTTTTTCCAAAATCTTACAAACATGCACGTGTATGTATACATGACATGGTTTGATTTTGTTTTGATTAATTCAACCCCCCTTTTTTTTAATTGCAAACAACTGGTAGCCGGCTCAAAATTTTTTAAGGCCGTGTTTGAAAGCAGTTTTTGTGAGGTTTTGTTAGGTTATTTTTTTTTGGCAACTGATTACGTGGTGTTTGAAAGCGTCTTTAGAGGTAGGTGTCGGAGTTTGAGTTGGAGTTTATTTTCACCAAATTCTGAACCTAGGGGGGGCAAGCTTCTGGAGTTTATCTGATCAGGTTTTTAAATTTTGTTCATTTTTGCCCTTGAATCGCTGTTGGTCACCACCCGTCTCTCGCCTTCGTCAATCCTCGCAGCTGCTCAGATTCATCACCGGATCCGGTCATCGCCTTATCCCGCTCTCGCCATCTCCGTTTCTCGCTGCTGATCAGATTCTCTCTCTCCTTATCCCGCTCTCGCTGTTCTTCGCTGCTGGTCACCACCAGTCCCTCGCCTGATTCGCCGCTCCGGGGGAAGGGAAAGCGAGTGACGACGCCGGATGTCGTGGTGGATGAGCCTTCATCTTCTTCCTCCGCCTCTGTCAGCGCCAGATCTGCGCGATTTCGGTCGGCTGAACTCTTCCTCCTCCCATGCTCATCTTTCGCTCTCTGTTGCTCCTTTGATACGGTGGTGGTGTTCTCTTCGCAGAGATTCGATTGAGGGAGAGCTTACCTATAGAGTGTACATCGAGACCGACGATTGAGGGAGAGCTTACTTGGAGCGCCGTTCTTCAATTAGGGTTTGTCGGGTGCATCAGTTTGCAATTGAACCCCAAAGAAGATGAGGGTGGGTAGTGGGGGTAAATAATTAAGGGTATTTTGGTCATTTTCCTCATAAATACATCTCCTACACCTCATACCAACCAAACACCAATCAGCTTTTTTACAAGGTTATTTTTAAAATAAAATCTCCAACTCCCACACCTCCATAATACCCAAAATAAACTCTAACCCCTAAAAAATACCCAACTCCTAAAAAAACCCCTTTTTGTCAAACACGGCCTAAGTCCAGCCCCTGTATTGTTTTAGCAAAACAAAGAGACTTTTTTTTTAGACAAAACACGTATATATATTTTTTAAAAGCAACAAACGGATGTGTATTGTCACATATATATGTATGAACATATACTGCGTTTTGTGGGCTTGAGCCCAATTTGCAAATCAAGCCCAGCCCATGTGTGGTAACGAAGTCCGGCTCCACACCCAGTCCCAATTCACACATCCTTTTTGTCGATTTGACGAATTGCCGGTATGGATTGATTTTTTTTAACCCTAATCCACAACAGTTCGTGTGATTCAACCGATAGCCTTCCACCGCTTAGCCCTGTGTTTGAGACGGGAACAGCGACTGCAAATCGAGGATTCGAAGTTGTCCTCCTCTGACGGCGTCGGCGACGTTCTCAGTCCAACCCGGAGCAATTAAGGTAGGCCCGGCCGCACCGAAGCAGCGAGGCATAGCAGCGCCGTTTGCCCAGCATCGTTCCCGGACCTACCAGCCGACAGACGAGGGCTGTATGAAGGAAAACCCATCGATTCAGGCAAGGCATAAGGACCGACGACCGACGGAGTGGCCTTTGAAATCCGACTCAAGGGGAGACGAAAGAGTTCTGACAATTGAAGATTTAGACTCCGTATGTCAGATGAGTTTATGAATTTGATTTTTTTTCCCTCTTCTTTCTCCTTTCTTCCCCTCCTGTTTTTCTTATTTAATTTGTTCCCTCTTCAGAACCAATTTGGGTGTCATCTTGAATACAGCCCTGCTGATTAGTTTGGATGTAATTGGCTTATTTTGGCCTTAGGAATTTTAACTGAATTAATATATTTGAGTTTCAATTCGAAACGTCTCTGTTGTTTGGCCATATTGAGTTGGGGAATTTATTGAGTTTATTTTCCTTTTGCCATGGATGAAAATCTGTACTGTAATTTGGATGAAACTTAGCCTCCTTGAAGACTTTGATTTGATTTTGCTTTTATTTTCTTATAGTCTTTGGTCTATAAAATCAGTTTGTTTGAGATTTGGAGAAACTGTCATCCTTGACCAGTCACCACGGCCCTCAATTTGGACTCCTTAATGAGCAAAATTGGGCAGCATATCGACCCTGTAGATCAACCCCGTAGGATTGGGTGTAGCGGTGAAACTCTAGATTTCAAACCGACTGCGAATTTTGGCGCTAGGTGAAACTCGCAATTTCGAACCTACAACGCCCCACCGGTCTTCATTATATCCACCTGCCAGAAAATAAAAAAACGCTGGGAACAGATGAGATTTGGGTTTCTACCTTCTCTTAGGAGTTTGAGGGGTAAAAGTTCTCTCTGTTGTTTTTTTTTCTATCACTTTCTGCACTAAAAAAAACTGACGCTCTTTTTGCTGAAGATGAACCAGTGAAAACTGATGGATGGATGCCCCTTTTCTATTTATATGAGAATTAATAGCAGTTTCTTTTCATTTGTGAATAACTGCCCACTTTGACAAAATTCATTTATTTGCCTTTTCTTTTCTTTAGAACGTGGGAAATGGAAAAGGGGGTGTAACTGTTATTTGACACAGTTACTATGAAAAATGATGGACCCCATGGAAATAAATGGGTCATGCCCACACTCATCTTGGGCTTCGAATGATCAGCTTTCATCCGTGGCCCAATTTTCTGCTTTTCATATCCCTTGTTTTATTTTGGATATCACCTTCATGAATTAATCATACCCCTAACTTATAATTAATTCCATGAAATTTTATACTTGATCATGAATTTCTCTTTAACAAAATATCATGAAATTTTGCCCCTCAACATACTGTATTCTTCAAAATTAAATAATTTTTAAAATGGAAAAACTATTAGAATTTTAAATCATTAGAATTTTGAAAAAGCCGGCATAAGAGACTTTTATTGCCGTGTCTGGTTAACCAAATCGATAGGTAAGTTTGGCAGTTTCTTTTTTTTTTTTTTTTAGAAGCAAGATAAGAGTTAGGAAATCCGTCGTCGAGCAGGCTTCTTTCCTAGAGCGTTCGAGCGGACGAGAACCCGATGTTCTGGATCAGTAGCCAAGCTATCATCGGCAGGGATGCAGTAAGCCAGACGCGCAATCCTGTCAGCAACCGCATTAGAATCCCTGAAAACATGACAAATAGCAACATTAGCGATAAATTTAATAGTTATAGTCGTATCAGCCATCAGCAGCTCGATATTCCAAGGGCACGACCAGTCGCCCAGGAGAGCTTTTATGACGACCAAACAGTCTCCCTCTATTAAGAGATTTTGAATGCCCAGCAACTTAGCCCTAGCAACCCCCATATGAAGGCCTAAGGCTTCAGCGTACATTGCTGATGTATTATTACAAATGCCCGATCCGAGCGAACATAATTGCCCTAGGTGGTCGCGAATGACAAAGTCGTACGAACCCTCCCCGGACTGGCAGTGAGAGCCATCGAAGTTAAGCTTGTGATGACTTGGTGGAGGTTTTTCCCATGCTTGAGAGTGGTTCCTTGACATCTCGTAGACAGTAGAGCCGACGTTAATGCCTCTTGAGGGTACGTTAGATATCCTATTGTGAGTGTCATCTATTTTATCCAAGCGATCGGCCCAAGTCCTCTGGCAAGAGTTACAAAAAAGCGCAATTGCCTGATAAGAAGTCGACGTGGTGTGTTGAAATACAAGCTGGTTTCTAAAGAACCAGAGACTCCACCAAGCAAAAGCCAGCTTGTTAGTAGCTTTCTTACCAACCGAATTATAGATATGATTAAGGATTGTGTTAGGTTTAGTGTTGATATCTAAGCCATGGGGACTTGGGAAAGCAATGCGAAGATTCGCAAGAAGTGCAATGGTCATGGGGCATTGTAGCAGAAGATGGTAGGTAGACTCCGTTGAACCGCCACAGAAGCCGCAACCAGACGGAACCGCCACATGAGAGCGTTGTAGGAAGTTTGGCAGTTTCTGATCCTTTAGAGTTTGATAAAAAAAAAAAAAATATTAGAGGGGGAAAAAATAATTTAAAAAATCTACTTATTTTTTTCTCTGGCAGACTTTTCAAGGGAGCTAGCATAAGAGTCTTTTATTGCAGGGTAGGATAGCCAAATCATTGACAGTGATAGGTATAAAAATGATTGGTAGAGCAAACTCAAGTAGTCAAGTAGAAGGGTGGGAATGTATAAGGAGGATAATATTTGCAACCATCAAATTTACTACTACCTCCGTTCGGAAAAACTTGACACTTTATAATTAATTAGTATCGGGTACCCGCGCGTTTGCGCGTTTGATTAATAAAATATATTTTATAATGTGAATTTGTTTGAAATATTATTTATTAAATTTTATGCTTGAAATAGTTTAATTAAACGTTCAATCAATTGTAAAATAAATTAAAGTAAAATCAATTGGAGA
Source organism: Persicaria tinctoria (assembly GCA_037127255.1). Taxonomy (NCBI): domain Eukaryota; kingdom Viridiplantae; phylum Streptophyta; class Magnoliopsida; order Caryophyllales; family Polygonaceae; genus Persicaria; species Persicaria tinctoria. Next base: position 4,187,466 of record JBANSL010000005.1, on the reverse strand, counting down.
GATTATACTTTAAAATCAAATGTTATGTACCGTAGTTAAATTGACCTATATAGTATATACTCCCTCCATTCTTTTTTATTTGACATTTTACTATTGAGGTATGTTTTTTAAAATACTAAAAACTATATAAAATATTCATTTTTTTAATAATTTTTTTTAAATAATTTCATACTTATTAGTAATAAGTATAATATTCTTAAAAAAGATTAAATAAAAAATTAATATTTTATATATATTCAACCTTTTTAAAAAAATGTGCAAATTTCAAAATAACAAAATTAAGGAATGGAGGGAGTAATATATATCACTCGAAATTCGTTCCATGGCACTTTGCCGAGTAGTAGAATTTCACAATTGTCGATAGATTAGTTCATTATGTGACAAAATATTTGAGCAAATATTTTATTCAATTACATCTAAAACGTAGAATAATTGATCAAATATTAGATAAATAATTTGATATAAAACGATTAGTTTTTTACCAAACTATATTGACTTATTAATTTTTTTTTGATTCAATATTGACTTATTAATTGATGTGGCCCAAAAATATATTACCATTTTAATCCAGAATATGACACGTAAGCAAAAATAACCATGTTTTAATCCAGAAAAGTCAATGGATGTGAAATCGCACCAGATGTCGTTTCAGACCTTTGCTTATTGGCTTATTAATTGATGTGACCCAAAAATATAATACCAATTTAATCCAGAATATGACACGTAAGCAAAAAAAAAATCCCGTTTTAATTCAGAAAATTCCATGGGTGCGAAATCGCACACGAGGCCGTTTCAAGTCTCTGTTTTAGTATAGATAATAGATAGATATAGATATACATAATATATATAGATAGATGTGGCTAAAAAAGATAACACCATATTAATCCGAAATATAACATGTATGCGGAATATTAATAATGTGGCTATTTTTTTTATAAAAAAAACCCAAGATGTGTATTAACCATCTTTTATTATTGTATTTTCTATTTATATCTTTTGCTTCTGTAATTTCCTTTCTGTCATTTGCTTCAGTTATTTACTTTCAGTTATCCAACTATATTGATTTATTAATTGATGTGGATCAGAAATATAATATCACTTTAATCCAGAAAATGTCACGTAAGCAAAAATAATCCCGCTTTCTTGGTTTTTTTATTAGATTAATTATATGAAAATATTACATGATTAAGAAGTAATATTTTTTTAATTATACTCATCAAATTAAACTTAAGATTTTTTTAAAATATTTTTTTTGGTGCGCAGATTTTTTAAATTTTAATAAATAAAATTGAGCAAAGGTATAATATATTTGTATTAAAAAAAACGCACACAAATTAAATATCTTATGGCCCGTTAAAATAAAAAGAGAAATATACATTTTTTTAGTATGTACGTATTTATTATGTATAGATTTGATAAGATTGTTTAATTTTGTATATATTTGATTGAATATAGATAGAGATATATATGTATTTTGTTATGATTATATTACGTCAAAATATATGTACTTTATCCATGTGAGAATATAAATACAACTTTTTACCTTGCAAATATATTACGTCAAAATATTACTTAGTTTAATATTATAATATATTTGTACGTCAATATACATATATACATGTGAAAACAAATGATATATTATTATAATATATGCTTTAAATTTTAGTGTAAGTGTACATGTTACATTAATTATTTTATTTTATAATATTGAAACAGAAATCAATTGAAAAATATAGATTAAAATAGTATTAAGATATAATGCTATATTGGATAGATTATTTGATTTAAAAAGATGAGTTTTTCACCTAACTATATTGACTTATTTATAATACAACTTTAATTCAGAAAATTCCACGTATGCAAAAATAATCCCGTTTTAATCCAGAAAATTCCATAGATACGAAATCGCATCAGAGGCCGTTTTAGGTCTCTGTTTTAATATAATGTCATTTTAATCCAGAAAATGTCATGTATGCAAAAATAATCCCGTTCTTTGAAGCTATTGTTTATATTTATTATATAATAAAGAAATATATGAAGATTGTGTTTAATGTATAAATTACAAAGGCTGTATTCACTCGATTGCAATATGCATAATTGATTTTTTAAATTAAATTTATGGAAGTATTTGATCAAATATGTGAAAAATATAAAAAGGTATATTGAATCACCTCATCGTAAGATAAATTGGTTTGCTAATAAACATGGCTTAAAGAAAAAATTAAAAGATAAGTTTGACCAAATAAAATGTGGAGAGAGAATTAACATGTAGATACATTATATTCAATTTTGACCAAATATTATATAGATTATTAATCTAAAAAGATAAGTTTTTTACTCAACTATATTGACTTATTTATTGATGTGACCCAAAAATATAATACAACTTTAATCCAGAAAATGCCACGTATGCAAAAATAATCCAGTTTAATCCAGAAAATTCCGTGACAGCGAGGTCGCTTCAGCGGTCTCTGCTTTAGTATTTTATATAGATATAGATATAGATGTAGATGTACGCTTTTTTAGGAGATAAAAATTATATAAAATATCTAGTTTTTTAAATAATTTTTTTAACAACTTCGTAGTTATTATTAATAAGTACAAACTTGTTAAAAAAAATTTATAAAAAAATGAATATTTTATATAGTTTTTATTGTTCTAAAAAAGCGTGCATGAATAGTAAACGACAAGTTTTGCCGAACGGAGGGAGTATATATACAACAATTATACTTCTTGAGTCACACCCTCGTCCCTTTTGAGTCACAGACGTGTGACTCACGAGGAGTATGGTGTATTTTAAAAAAAATAAAAAAAAATGAGATATGTGATGTAGATAGTACTGTAATATTTTGTAGTGCTACTACTCCCTCCGTTCGGCAAAATTTGTCATTTTAGGGTGTTAGTTTTGTTCAAAAAAACTTGTCATTTTAGGTATTTTGCCCTTCACTTTACAAAAACGCCCTTGATGTGATTGATGATTTGTTAGTTGTAGTTTTCGATAAAGTAAAAAAGGAGGGTAATAATTGAGGGTAAATTAGTACATTTGTTAATTGCCTTAAAACTTGTGAAATAAGTTAAAATGACAAGTTTTTGCCGAACGGAAGGAGTATCATTTTGTAAAAATTTAGTACTCCGTGATTGCAAATAATTGAGGGACACAACTTTTGAAATGACAGGGCAGCCAATTAAGTGGAGCCCACTCCTCTTGGAGGCTTTTAAAATAATACTCCCTCCGTTCCATAATACATGTCCTTTTAGTTTTGGACACGCTTTTTAATGAGCGAAAAACTCTATAAAATATTATTTTTTTAATTAATTTTTTTATATAATTTAATACTTATTAGTAATAAGTATCAAATTATCTAAAAATAATAATTAAAAAAATAATATTTCATAGAGTTTTTCGCTCGTTAAAAAGCGTGCCAAAAACTAAAAGGACATGTATTATGGAACGGAGGGAGTAGAGATAAGATGATTGAGAGCATAGCCTCTGCCCTCTGGCCATTAACTTCTGAGGATCGGAATTTCAATCAAGCAAAAGAGTTTACAAAGGATAGCAGTCAATCAGCTTTATTTTGATTTTGCAACACCTTTCATATCGGAGGAGGTAACTTCCTTTACTTTGTTCCTCATTAGGAAGGGATTCCTAATTTATTACAGTCATTTTTTACATGTCATACATATGCAGATCCAACAATTCTGATTAAATGAGCTTTTATAAACTTCATGGATTCCAATTGTAACCACTAATCACACTTATTCATAAATTTGATCTATTCTCATCAAATACCAAGTATTATCTACTACGGAGTATTATTTTTGGGACATAGGTTGCACTCTTTTTCCATGTATGCAAATTCAATTAATTATTATGTTCGAAATTTTCTTTTGCCCAACGTTTTTATAGATATAGTACAGTACGTACTATCTATAATCTATTACAATAAAAAGAGAAACTTGGTTTTTACTTGTGATGTTCAAGCAGGAGGGAATCAAACACCATATATGAATTCCATTGTGAATCTCGCGGTTGGGAAAATCGGGGAGCTATTAGTGCAAGAAGCCAAGTTATTGCATGGTGTCGAAGATGAGGTTGAAAGCATGCAAAAGGAGTTGATCATGATGAACAACTTTCTCATTGACATGGAAGCCCTAGATGATGAATTGGGCGATGAACGACTCCGAGAAGCTGCTAGACAGATAAGGAGGATCGCTTATGATGCTGAAGATGTGATCGAGTCCTATATCCTCGAGGTTATCATTAATCCGGTTGACAACAAGAAGGACTTCTTCAAAAGATATCTATGCTTTTGTGAATGCCTTGCAAACATCCACAAAGCGGGAACAGGTATTGAAGGCATCAAAACGAGGATATTTAGTACCATGGAATTGTTGAGAAGATATCGAGGGGACAATGGATTAACAACCGTTGGAGGGGAGAGGATAAAGAAAAATAAGGTTTGGAGACCAGCTGAGTATGCACACACTAAGGAGGACCATGTGGTTGGCCTTGATGAAGATATCAAAAGGTTGGTTGGCTTGCTCACTACAGAATATAATAAGACCCAAATCTTGTCAGTTGTGGGAATGGGTGGTTCGGGCAAAACCACTCTTGCTAGAAAGCTCTTCAACCACGAAAGTGTCAAACAATGTTTTGACACCATGACATGGGTGCCAATTTCTCAAAAATGGGTTGTTCAACATGGCCTACTTGATATATTGAAAAGAATCAGTGGGGTGAATGAGCCATCAGATGAGGCACAACGTCCTTCTCAAGCAATCGGGGAAAAAATTCACAAATACCTTGAGAAAAGAAAATATTTGATTGTCCTTGATGATGCGTGGACAAAGGAAGCAATGAGAGAGATCCTTGCAGTACTACCGACGAGAAATAACGGAAGCAAAGTCATAGTCACATCTCGATCTAGAGATGTCATCGTTGGTGATCCAAATTGGAAAGTATTCATCCATGAATCAAGGGAGCTCACCACAGAGGAGAGTTGGGAGCTATTTAGGAAGATAGCTCTCAAAGATGCAGAGGAGACTATTAGCTCTATAGAGTTTGCCAGATTGGAGGAGTTGGGGAAAGAGATGTTGAAGAAATGTAAGGGGTTACCATTGGCAATTGTTGCATTAGCTGGAGTTCTTGCCAAAAAGAAAAATCTTGAGGAATGGGAAAAAGTGGAAAAGGCTATGAGCTCAAGGGTGATGGAAGTCGGAATGGGCACACAAACATATGGGGCGGTGAAAGAAATTTTAACATTAAGTTACAACGATTTGCCACGAGAACTAAAGCCATGTTTTCTTTACTTGGGTTTGTTTCCAGAGGACACTGAGATTTCAATTGGGATGCTAATTAGAATGTGGATAGCCGAAGGCTTTATTTCATCCAACAACTTGCAAGAAGGAGAGACACTAGAAAATTTGGCTAGTGAATATATTAACGAGTTGATTGGTCGTTGTGTGGTCCGTGTTGTAAGGAGAAACTACGAGGGAAGAGCAAAGACCATTGAAATACATGATCTGATGAGAGATTTATGCATGAAAAAGGCCAAAGAACTAGAGTTTCTTGAGACTGTTTCAACTGGAGGCTTGGACCAGAATAAAAGAGGATCACAAATACGTCGAAAAGCAATTCATTCTTATAATGACAAGTAAGAATTTTTTTCTATTGTTACATATATATATATATATATATATATATATATATATACACTACTCCTTAAATTAGTTGGATTTCCATCTTTATTCCTCTTTAGGGTTGTTTTTGCCAACATAATTTTTTTATAAAAGCTTTTTTTAGCAAAAAATATTTTAATTTTTTTTAAACTATACAACATTATATAATATAATTTATTCAATTAAAGCACTCACCTTTATTTTCTAACCATTATTGACATTGAAATTCATTTTTAAAAGCTCACCTTATCAAATAATCGACTGTTTTTTTTTAATATTCACTAAAAAATATTTATTTACCAAAATATTCACACGTCCAAAATATTTATGAAAATATTCATTTTTTTTAGTTTTCTAAGAGAAATACGGTTTTCATAAACTCTAATATTTGAAACTATAGGGAACTGAGAAAGAAAATAAATGAAAGATATTCAATTTATGATAAAATGTGATTGTTTATTTCACACCATTTTCCTTTTCAAAGGGGCATGTTATACATAAGACCAATAACTCGCCAAACGCACGACTTGTTCACCGACTCCTCCATCTGGTGTTGGCAGTACCCTTTCCGCCGACTCAAGCATCCAGTGTCGGCAAATAATAAGTTTGAAATCATCTAAAAAAATTTGAAAAAAAGTTAATATTTTATAAAGTTTTAAACACATTAAAAAACGTGCCAAAAAGTCAAACAACTTAAATGATGAGATAGAGAAAGTTAAAAGATAAATGATTTTGTGTACTTTTTATTTTTATCTTAAAAAATTCCAAAGTTTTAATTTATGTATTTAAGAAAATTTGAAGTATATTAATTTCAATCAAACATAGTTTATTCATCTATTATATATACATATGTTTATATGTAAATTGTTCAATATGTATATAGATATAATATGTTGTATACTGATCTGAACTAAACATACTCTTAATTTAGTTTATTGTATTAAGAGATCCAAAGATTTCAACCAATTAAACTGTTATAACCTTCAAATTTTCGAAAGAAAATGTGAATTAAACATCATTTTATTTATTAAGAAAACGCACAACGGACGGGCAGTAAAACTAGTTGGCCATAAAATAAAGGTTGATAATTAAGTGAATTATATTTTATAAGACATTTTTATTTTACAAAGTAAAAAATAAAAGGGGTTTTGTTTTTCAAAATAAAACTAATATATAAGGTTTTTTTTTTAATTTGGCAGAAAAAAAATCTTTCTCATACGTCACCAATTATTAAAAAAAAACGAAACACAAACATATGAAACTATTTTAGTACTGTATAATGGTATAAAAATTGATTCATCTAAAATAATAGGGTTATAATATTGAAATTAAGATTTAAGTGAGAAATACAATTTATAAATAATGCTGAATATGTTTTGAATCCCATTAATTATTAGTATGATTTAAATTAATTTCATCATTGATATTAATTCTTGATTTAATCTATGTTTGTGTACAGAGTGTTTTGTCCTCTCTTGTCAGACAACCTGCACCTTCGATCTCTTTTCCTCTCTGCATCTCCTGTTGTTCAATATTATTATTATATTGCTCTTTATGGCGCGAGAGCAGAATTGAGTATATTGCCTATCTTGGAGAACTTCAGACTCCTTCGAGTCCTCATCCTCTTAGGCATCAAAACTTCTGACGGTACCTTACCTAAACAGATTGGGAGCTTATTCCTTTTGAGGTATTTCGGTTTACTGGCCACAAATATCACTCAACTGCCTTCTTCTATTGGCAACTTGCGTAACCTTCTAACACTAGACTACAGAAGCATCCCTATTAATGAAGGCTACGCGAAAATACCGAATGGTGTTTGGGAAATAGAAGGTCTTAGACATATATATTTACCATGTGATCCTCGGGAGGGCACTAGGTTTGATACCCTCCACCAGTTGCAAACTCTTTGGCTAGATGGGGCAGGTAGTTGGATGTTAAATGAGCTTCCTAAATTAAGTGAAAGTGTTCAAAAGCTCCGCATTGAGGGCATAACAAGCAATGAGCAGCTTGAGGTGGTATTTCGATGCCCAAGTATGAAGTTTGATCGTCTTCGTTCATTGGCGTTGGACTGGGACAATGGACGCGAAGATGAAGGTGAAAGTGGAGCTGAAAAAGAGACCGTGCTAATGAATTTAGAGTGCATCGTCAATGCCCGACACTTGAGAAAGTTATATTTATACGGAAGAATAGATGATAGAACGGGTTGCTTACAGTTCTCCTTTGGTATTAAGAAGCTAGTGTTGGGGCAAACAAAAATTGAAACAGAAGCAACACTTGAAGCTTTAGGAAAACTTCCCAGCCTAAAGGTCCTGCACTTATTGGAAGACTCCTACATTGGCACTAAGTGGACTTGGTATGAGGGCCTATTTTCACAGCTCAATGAGCTTTGGGTGTGGGAACTTCCAAAATTAGAAGAATGGAGTATCGAAAAGGGAGCAATGTGTCAGCTCAAAAATTTGTCCATTGATGGTTGTAAGAGATTGACAAGGCTTCCGGAAGGATTGAAATTCATTACCGCATTGAAAGAACTAGAGTTGGAAGACATGGGAGCTGGATTTTACAGGAGAATAAGACAAGAGGACGGAGAAGATGCTCACATCATTCGGCATATCCCTGTTGTCAAATTTCTTGATAAGAAGATTGATGATTAATTTGCTGTTGCGAGCACTGCTAAGTAAGCATGTTTTCCTAAACTTGAATACCTCCCTCATTTCCATCTTACTAGAAAATAAAAGAAACATAATTGAAAGAGATTGCACCTTCATCATCGCAGGGAAACAAACTTAATTGAAGATGATGCATCCAACTCAAATTAAAGGGAAGCAAAAGGAATTAAAGGGGCCGAGCATACATCTCGAGATCGACATCGCGCCGACTAATAGAGCTTGACGAAGAAGCAACTACTCTTGTAAAATAGCTTTTGCATATCAATGCAATTCAAGATATGTGTGTGTTTTGATTCAACATTGTTGTGTAATCAGAATCAAACCCTTCCCTTTCAAATTCCAGATTGATTGATTATTAATCAGTAAAAATGTTTCTATTCAAGTTGACTGCGTATTCATGTCATATTTTCCTAAATTGGGCATCTTAAATTCAATACTTAATTGAACCACAAGTCATAAAATTCAATACTTAATTGGGCATCTTAAATTCAATATCTTCATGGGATGTTGATTGCCCAACCTGAGTATACTTCTCCGTTTGTTCTACCGTCGAAGTTAATGGGGAAGCATGTGTACGAATAGATGATTCTTCTCAGAGCTAACACCACGTCTCACAATTTCTTTCATTCATGATTTCATCTTGTTGGGAAAAATCGGGTTTTCCCGCTTCGTGTGATTAAGATGGGCAAGACTCACTTTGTATAAAAGTGGACTTTTATTATATAGTGGAACTCTTACAAATTACAACTCTCACTATATAATTTTGTGGCTCACTTTACACTCACTCTTAGTGGGACACTTGATCACTCTACACTTGCTCTCACTTGAATTGCTTTGCTTGTGTTGGATTCTTTGGTTGATGCTCCATGGGGCTATTTATAGCCTTGCATCCACAATTCTAGAGTGAAGATATTTCACTTGATAATTCTAGACTCCTCCTCCCTAGACTTTTCTAGACTAATTAAAGAGCTTATTTGTAGGAATAGTCTAGAGATCTCTCCAAGATTCATGATCTTGGTCTATGCCCATCAACAACTAATTGGGCCAATGATCTTTTGACCCATAGACTCTTGGGCTTTATAGTGATTAAGGAGGGAACCCAACAAATCTCCCCCTTCCCGACTTAATCATGGACGTGTCACGATGCCGGATCCTTGACAACAGTCTTCAAACTTATTTGTCGGGATTACCTTGGTCATCATGTCGGATCAGTTCTTCTCCGTATGCACCTTGTCAAGTTGTAGGAGCTTCTCTTCGAGGATGTCTCGGATCCAATGATATCGGATATCTATGTGCTTCGAGCGAGAGTGATAGGTCGGGTTCTTTGCTAGGTGAATAGCGCTTTGATTGTCACACTGCAAGACATATCTGTCTTGCTCTACTCCCAGCTCCAGTAAGAAGCTCTTCATCCATAGCATCTCTTTGCAGGCTTCTGTAGCTGCGATGTATTCTGCTTCAGTGGTGGACAAGACAACGGTCTTTTGTAACTTTGATTGCCAAGAAACAGCTCCCCCTGCAAAGGTAGTTAGATAGCCTGATGTTGATTTCCTGGAATCACTGTCTCCGGCCCAATCTGCATCTGTGTATCCTTCTAACACAGGCTTCCCATTGCCGAAGCATAAGCACCGTTTAGAAGTACCCCGTAGATACCGGAGGATCCATTTCACTGCAGCCCAGTGTTCCTTCCCCGGATTTGCCAAGAAGCGGCTTACGAGCCCGACTGCGTAGGCGATATCAGGTCTCGTACAGACCATCGCGTACATGAGACTGCCTACCGCAGATGAATATGGGGTACTCTTCATCTCTTGTTTCTCCTTCTCACTTGTTGGACTTTGCTTCGAGCTCAACTTGAAGTGTCCAGCAAGTGGCGTGCTCACCGGCTTGGCTTTGTGCATGTTGAATCTCTCCAGCACCTTCTCGATGTATCTCTCTTGGGATATCCACAAAAGCTTACTCGTTCTATCACGAGTGATTGTCATCCCAAGGATTTGCCTTGCCGGTCCCAAGTCTTTCATGGCAAAGCATTTGCTCAAGTCTTTCTTTAGAGCAGCTATCTTATCGCGGTCCTGTCCTACTATCAACATATCATCAGCATATCCCTGTTGTCAAATTTGGTGAGTAGATTGATGATTAATTTCCTGTTGCGAGTACTGCTAAGTAAGCAAGTTTTCCTAAACTTGAATACCTTTCTCATTTCAATCTGACTAGAAAATAAAAGGAACATAATTGAAAGAGATTGCACCTTCATCATCGCAGGGAAACAAACTTAATTGAAGATGATGCATCCAACGCAAATTAAAGCCAAGCAAAGGAATTAAAAGGCCCGAGCATACATCTCGAGATCGACATCGCGCCGACTAATAGAGCTTGACGAAGAAGCAACTACTCTTGTAAAATAGCTTTTGCATATCAATGCAATTCAAGATATGTGTGTGCATGTGTGTTTTGATTCAACATTTTTGTGTAATCAGAATCAAGCCCTTCCCTTTCACATTCCAGATTGATCGATTATTAATCAATAAAAAGTGTTTGTATTCAAGTTGACTACGTATTCATGTCATATTTTCCTAAATTGGGCATCTCAAATTCAATGATTAATTGAACCACAAGTCATAAAATTAGGCAGATTGGTGTTCCCTATTACTTACAGGTTTGACATAACCTCTGCTAGGAACCAAAAGTAGAAGGAATTGTTGTTCCATATTTTCATGAGTTAGTGTTAGGCTCATTTCCTTAACCTATGTGTAATTCTAAGTGTACATTGGATGCTTTGTTAGTAAGGCTGATTGTATTGACTTTTGGGCCAATACAGCCCAAAGCTGATCTCAGCTATCCATTGGGCTTGAAGCCCATGCGGATGACTCCAGCTCCTCCTGCTGAGTTATGGCAACGACGTCGTTCAGCTTAAGCACTCTCCTTATAAGGGTTTGCCAAACCCTAATCCGAGAGTTGAGAGGGTTGTTGCTTACTGTAGCTCTGTTCTTGTCTCTTGAGGCGATTTTAGGGTTTGCTCCCTTTCCGGCCTTTGTGAGCGTAGATCGAGCTCCCTTCCATCCAAATACACTCAGTAACATTGTGTTGAGAGAGATTTGTAGCCTCTTTGCCCTCTAGGTTTTGACCTTGGTGGCTGGTGTCCTCGTTGAGGCTAATCGACGCTACATTCTCTACTTTCTTCTTATGCTTTGGTTTTGCTGGGTTGTAAACTTGCACATTATCATTGCTTAAGTTTATGTTTATGTATTCTGGTGTTTTGGATCGATTCTCTTCAAATTGGTATCAGAGCTTTCAGGTTTTAAGGGGTTTTCTCGTGTTAAAATCGGATTTGTTGAAGCTTTTGAGTTCTCGTTTCTCTTAGGCTCCAGATCTGATATATTCTTCGATTTTCTGTTGAAGCTTAGAGGGTTCTTCATCCTTCTAAGCTCCAGATCTACGAAGATAAAGCGTCACTTGTCCCAAATCTCTATATCTGTTGAAGTTTCTGGAGCTTGCACTCCTTAAGGCTCAAGATCTTTCAAGATCTTTGAGCTCTTCTGATAGAAACTCCAGATCTGAGGTTTTAGAGGACATACCCTTGTCGCTCGTCTCTGATTCTGTTGAAGTTCTTGGAGCTAGCTCTCCTTAAGGCTCTGGATCTAAAAGATCTAGCAAGCTCTTCTGAAAGGAACTCCAGATCTAGGGTTTTGAGGACTTATTCCGTCGGAAAACTAAATCTGATAAGTCATTTCAGTTTTGAACAAAAACCTTCGGAGATATTTGAGTTTAGAAGATCTTACTCTTCAGATTTCTCCTTGAAAGCTCTTCCTTTTGCTTCCGCTAGCACTTTACGAGATTCAAACTCTTAGCTTGATAGCTGTAGGGTTTGAGTGCTCAATCCTCTCCAACTTTTACTGATTTAGTCCTTTTTCACTTATTGCAGGAACTTTGATTCATTATGTCTGATAACTCCTATCGCATTAAACCATTTGATGGCACTACTGACTTTGCCATGTGGCAAGTTAAGATGAAAGCTATCCTGATAAAGGAGAAGTGTTGGAAAGCAGTTGCTAATGAGCTTCCTGCTGAAATGTCCAATGACGCTAAGAAAGAACTTGATCTCATTGCACACAGTGAGATCATGATTCGTATTTCAGATGAGGTAGCTAGACAGGTAGTAACATGTGATACTTCTGTGTCTTTATGGAAAGCTTTGAAAGATCTTTATCAGGTTAAAACTCTGTCTAGTAGAATATCTTTGCTATGTCGTATTTTCAATTTTAAAATGGATGTTTCTGTGTCTTTGGATGATAATCTGGATAGATTTCTTAGGATGACACAAGAGCTCGAACGTTGTGATGATAAAATTGATGATACTCACCAAGCTGTTATTCTGCTTAATGCTTTGCCATCTCAGTTTGATACTTTTAAGGATGTTATTCAGTTTAGCAATGAGTCTTTGACTAAGAAAAGAATTGTTGAGGCTATTGCTCAAAAAAATGAGGTTATCAAAGTTTTCAAAGTGAAAGGTGATAAATCTGATAAATCTGGGTCTAAAACTGATGTGCTTTTTACTAAGGGAAATTCTAAGAATAGAAAGAGGAATAAGAAAAAGGAAAAGGATAAGGCTCCTGAACCTGGTAAGAAGCATTGTACTTATTGCAAAAAGAACAACCATGTTATTGCTGATTGCTATAAGAAAAGAGATGATGAGGAAAAGAAAGCTAAAAATGGTACAACTGTTGTGCTTGATTCATCTGTGTTCTATTCTTCTGAATTGCTTATGGTTGCCTGTGATAGTCCCTCTGATACTTGGCTTCTGGACTCTGGTTGTACTATGCATGTTACACCTCATAAGCATGTCTTTGATTATCTTGATGAGTCTGCTAAAGGTGAGGTTAGACTGGGTGATTTATCTGTTCTTAAGATTAAAGGCATAGGCAATGTTCCCTTTAAAATGCATGATGGTGTTATTAGAACCCTCCAACAGGTCAGGTGGGTGCCTGACCTGAAGAGGAATCTGTTATCTGTTTCTCTGTTTGATGACCTGAACTGTGATATTAATACTACAAATGGAATTAAAACTGTTTCTATGAATGGTAAAATTCTCATTAAGAGTATTAAGAAAGGTGGGTTATATCATGTTATTGGAAACCCTGTTCTTTGTGCTTCATCTTTGTCTGCTGAGTGCTCTGCTTCTATGAATTTGCATAAAACTATGTTGTGGCACTCTAGACTTGGTCATATTGGCAACAAAGGGCTCAATCATTTGTTCAAACAAGGTATGGTTGAAGGTAAACCCTCTGAACTCAAACACTGTGAGAACTGTTTGTTTGGTAAGCATGCTAAATCTGTATTTGGTAGCTCAAAGCTTGTTGCTCTCGAGCCCTTAGACTATGTACACGCAGACCTATGGGGACCTGCCCAGGTGGATACAATAGGTGGAAAGAAGTATTTCCTTTCATTTATTGACCACCATTCCAGGAAGGTTTGGGTGCACATTCTTAAGGCTAAGAGTGACACTTTTGATGCTTTTAAACTTTGGAAAACAAAAGTTGAGGGTCACACCACCTTTAAACTTAAATGTCTAAGAACTGACAATGGTCTTGAGTTTTGCAACAAAGATTTTGATGGTTTCTGTCATTCACATGGTATTAAAAGACATCTCACAGTTCCAGGAAATCCACAGCAGAATGGTACAGCAGAGAGAATGAATAGGACCTTGCTTGAAAAGGCAAGGTGCCTTCTCATTAGCTCTGGACTGAAACCTTCATTATGGGGGGAGGCAGTCACCACTGCAGCCTACCTAATTAACAGATCTCCTTCTTCTGCTATTGGTTTCAAAACTCCACAGGAACTGTGGAGTGGAACCAAGCCTAACATTTCACATTTAAGACCTTTCGGATGCACTGCCTTTGTTCATCAGAACACTGGTAAGCTGCAACCAAGGTCTCTTAAATGTGTTATGATTGGCTATCCAGAGGGGGTCAAAGGCTATAAATTACTTGTTCTCCAACCAGGAGGGTACAAAGTAATTCTTAGCAGAGATGTCATTTTCATTGAAACTGAATTTCACTTTAAAAAGGTTTCTAACATTGATTCTGAGAATGCAGGTGTTCAGTTTTATGATCCAATTGCCCAAGAAGCAACTCTGGATGATGAATTTGATATCAATATCCCCATTGGAAGCAGCTCCACTTATCATGGTAATGTTGAGCAAAATCCTGCTCCTTCAAGTACTGATGACAGCCCTCACCAATCAGGTGGGGAGGTAAGCAACTCAAACTCCAGCTCTTCTTCTACCCCTTCTGACTCCTCTAGTTCTGGTACTGATAATTATGAAAATGCCTTATCTGATTCTGAATCTGAGCATAATATTGAGCATGATGTTACTGATTCTTCTTCTGATTCTTCTGAGCATGATGTTACTGATTCTTCTTCTGATTCTTCTGAGCATGATGTTTCTGAAACTTTTGATGAGGTGCCTGATTTGTCTAATTATCAGCTAACTAGAAATAGATCTCCTAGAGTGAAAATTCCCAACAAGAAATATTTCACTAATGAGATTGAGTTTGCTTTTGTGATTGCTGAGGTTGTTGATGCTTATACTCCTGAATTGTTTGAACATGCTGTTAAATGTAAACATTATGATAAGTGGTTGCTTGCTATGAAAGAGGAAATAAACTCCATGAAAGCTAATAAAACCTGGAAACTGGTTCCAAAGCCTAAAAATGCTAGGTTGATTGGCTGTAAATGGGTTTATAAGCTCAAAAACTGTGTGGAACCTGGTGGCCAACCTACCTACAAGGCTAGGTTGGTAGCCAAAGGATTCACACAGAAAGAAGGGATTGATTACAATGATGTTTTTGCTCCTGTTGTGAAATATAAAACTCTGAGACTTCTACTTGCTATTGCTGCTGTTTATGACTATGAAATTGATCAAATGGATGTTAAGACTGCCTTTTTGCATGGTGAGCTTGATGAGATTATTTATATGAGACAACCCAAAGGTTTTGAGGATCCCTCTAAACCTGATCATGTTTGCTTGTTGAAAAAATCTTTGTATGGCTTGAAGCAATCTCCCAGGCAGTGGAATAAGAAATTTGATAATTGCATGTTTAAACTTGGCTTCAGGATGAGTAGATATGATCCATGTTTATATTTCATGCATGTGAAAACTGAATCTCCCTTATATGTCTTGCTGTATGTTGATGATATTCTCATTATATGCAAGTCTAGAGCAAAGGTACTTGATGTTAAGGAATCTCTCAAGAAATCTTTTGACATGAAGGATTTGGGCCCTGCTCAGAAAATTCTTGGCATAAAGATTTCTAGAGATAGATCCAAGCATCAGATATCTTTGTCTCAAAAGGATTACCTTGTGAAAGTCCTTAACAGGTTCAAGGTTTCTAATGTCAAGCCTGCTCCCATGCCTTTAGGAGGGCACCTGGATCTTACCAAGACCAGGAAGCCTCTTGGCAAGGAGGAGGAAGACCATATGAAATCTGTTCCATATGATGCAGCTGTTGGGTCAATTATGTATGCTATGATTTGTACTAGACCTGATCTTGCTTTTGCAGTAAGTGTGTTGAGCAGGTATATGTCTAACCCTTCAGAAAAACACTGGGTTGCTATGAAATATCTCCTGAGATACATTGCTGGTACCCTTGACATTGGTCTGGTATACGGTTTGCATACTTCACCCTATGAGTTGTTTGGTTATGTGGACTCTGACTATGCTAGCAATAAAGATAACAGGAAATCCACCACCTCTTTCTTCTATTCTTGGTGTGGGAACTGCATTTCTTGGAAGGCTCAGCTGCAGCCTATTGTTGCTCTATCCTCAACAGAGGCAGAGTACATAGCAGCAACTGAAGCCTCTAAAGAAGCAATCTGGCTCCAAAATATTATGAAAGAGGTGGACAGGAAAAACCATAAATCTGTATTGCACACTGATAGCCAGAGTGCACTTTACTTGTGCAAAGATCCTGTCTATCATGAGAGGACTAAGCACATTGATGTTCGTTACCACTTCATACGTGTGTTGGTATCAAAAAATCTCCTTATTGTTAAGAAGATTGATGGAAAACTTAATCCTGCAGACTTTGGTACTAAGATCGTGACCACTGATAAGTTTCTCTTTTGTAGGGAGTTCCTGCACGTGATCAAGACCAACTGATGCTGAGAAGGGTATGACATAGCCGATGATAGACAAAGGTGTAAATCCAGTCCACACTTCAACAAGGAAGATTTACGATATGTGTAAACTCAGAATTAGGAGGGTAAATTGTTAGGCTCATTTCCTTAACCTATGTGTAATTCTAAGTGTACATTGGATGCTTTGTTAGTAAGGCTGATTGTATTGACTTTGGGCCAATACGGCCCAAAGCTGATCTCAGCTATCCATTGGGCTTGAAGCCCATGCGGATGACTCCAGCTCCTCCTGCTGAGCTATGGCAACGACGTCGTTCAGCTTAAGCACTCTCCTTATAAGGGTTTGCCAAACCCTAATCCGAGAGTTGAGAGGGTTGTTGCTTACTGTAGCTCTGTTCTTGTCTCTTGAGGCGATTTTAGGGTTTGCTCCCTTTCCGGCCTTTGTGAGCGTAGATCGAGCTCCCTTCCATCCAAATACACTCAGTAACATTGTGTTGAGAGAGATTTGTAGCCTCTTTGCCCTCTAGGTTTTGACCTTGGTGGCTGGTGTCCTCGTTGAGGCTAATCGACGCTACATTCTCTACTTTCTTCTTATGCTTTGGTTTTGCTGGGTTGTAAACTTGCACATTATCATTGCTTAAGTTTATGTTTATGTATTCTGGTGTTTTGGATCGATTCTCTTCAGTTAGGTATCTCAAATTCAATACTTTAATTGCATCAAAATTAAGTTATTGCAAATGCAACTCACATGATGTTCATCAGGGTGGACTTATCCAGAGCTGTCTTCTTGACGGAACATTGTACAACCAAGTCTGTTATTTGCAGGAGAGCTCAAAGGCAAATGTCAGATTGACCCACATAACAGGTGCAACATTGCTGTCATATCTTCATGGGATGTTGATTGCCCAACCTGAGTATACTTCTCCGTTTGTTCTGCCGTCGAAGTTAATGGGGAAGCATGTGTACGAATAGATGACTCTTCTCAGGGCTTATTCATTTTGTTGGCAGAAGTTTCAGGGCTCACCGAGCTTCATGGGCTTATGATAACTTCATCGACATCTTTGCTATTTTCAGTGGCATATTCCTTGTCAACTATGTGCTGATGATGTGTTTTTATGGCTATGATTGGATTGGAATTGGTCCTTTTCGAAGAGATGGTGTTCGGTGATGGTATTTAGTCCTTACTTCATACTCATTGTTAATGATAGTCAATGAGTGTCTTATTTGACTCCGATTGAAGAATTTTCTACAGTTAAGGAAACTTGTAGAAACTTCTGTTTCTTCAGTAAGCTCTTCGGAACAGCCAGCCAAGTTGCCTGGATCAGTCCTCGTTCCGTAGGTGATCCAAGACTGCCTGGCAGTTTTGTCCCCAACTACCGGTGAAATGAAAACCGAAGCAGCAGAGGTAGCTGATAAAACGCTTAGAGTGGAGTGCAGTCCAGCAACTCGGAAGGAATGTGAAGCACGAGAGTCCTGGGAGCCTGAACAAGCATTGAAAGAAAGAAGCCAAGGCCAAGAGTCGAACTCAAACTCCTCCCTATGATGTAATTGTTTTTTGGTTGAATGAAAGAGTAAAAGATTAAAGATGAGGAGGAAGAAACTCAATTGATGGAGCTCTAGAGAAAGCTTCGAATGATCTGTTTCATTGAATGAGCTGTGTTTAGTGGCTCATTTATAGAGACCTAAACTTTTAGCCTACTGACCCAACAACCTCTAACAAACTTGGTCTTATTTCAGTACAACAGAAAATGAATAACAAATCTTGTAACTTTTGCTTGTGTGATCAATCTATGATCATTACTCAAAACACCATAAAACAAGGTTACTACACAAAATTACCAGGAATGACACAGTCCGATTGTGCAGCCGAAGATGGGCATCGATCATTCCCAGCACTTGAATGAGAGTAATCTAAGGTACGACTTGCTGTCACTTCTCCCGTCATTGTAGATTGTCCCTCCAAGGTCAGCTACCATTGTTGCATCTTAACGGGGAGCAGTACATGTACCTCCTAAATCGACCATCCTCAATATTGGGCCTCTACTCGCCCTTCCAACTCCAAATCAGTAGTTTCTTGTTGCTCTCATGTTCTATACCTGGAATGCTTGTGCTTGCGCGAGAGCCCCATGAGTGCTTGTGCTTCGCACCGAGTGACACAACAACGCCCAAAGCCATCGAATGGAGAGTTTTGATGGATCAAATCCCATTATGGATCAAATTCCACACAATTCAAACCTTCCTAGCTCGTATAACCCTATCCATTATTCCTCCACTAATAGCCTTCATCAATCAAATACTATATCAGTTCAAAAATAGATGTCGTTTGACTTTTTTAACACGTTTTTTTTTTATCCGATAACACGTTTTTTTTAATGATGTTTCTCAACAACTTGATCTTGCAAGGAACTTGGCGCGACAATTTCAATGCTGCAAATGGAGCCTGGTTCGGAGGGAGCGCAAGGCAGAGGCACCCTTTGCTCTTTTTTCTGAACTTGATTTCCCTTCAAATCTGCTGGATATTGTTTTCACTGACTTGGTTGTTGAATAAATAGATCATTTTTCATAAAAAAAAAAAACAACTTGATCTTGCGATGACAAATTTGTGTCCTTTGTTAGAAACTCATCCACCCCTAATACTTATTATTTCAGAAGCAATCCCTTTGTTAAAAATTGAGCCACGTGTCCCCCACTTCACAAAGATAAGAAACTGCCTTCCCAATCCACGTTCTCCCAGTTAATACATCGATCGTCGACTTGAAGCTCCTCCGACAAAAAGAGAGAGAACGGGAGAAGTGAAGGGATTTAACGGGAAGAGAAAATCTCCGTCTTCTTCTTCCCCATTCCGGATCTCCGGTTCCCCCATACCTCTCTTCGCTACTGGAATGGCCGGCGGCGGCGGTGTACAGGGGCGTCGATGGTTGAGTGCACCTAGGGTTTTCGTCGACGGTGATGGCGGTGATGGCTCAATTTCGGACTCTCCGGTGTCTTCCTCCTCCGCCTCTCCCTATTCACGCTCGGACAGATAGAAAAACCCTCAAACGCGGTTGAGGGACAGAGCGACTCCCCAGTGCCGGCGCCGCTGCAACATCTCCGTCTCCCGCAGGTGCGCCGCTGCAACGTTTCCGTCTCCCGCACAGCTCCACCCAGCAATCCACTCCCTCTCCCGCACAGGTGCGCCGCTCGAATCCCGTCTCTCCCACAGGCTCCCGTCTCCCTCACAGGTGCGTCGCGCCAATCCCGCTCCAATCCCGTCTCTACACCTTCAAGGTTAGTAATTTTGTTCCTCTACCTTATCATTTGATTGTTGTTAACTTCAATTGGTTGAGATTAGAATGAATTTAGATTAGACTTGGATTTAAGAACCAATTTGTGGACATTTCGATTAGGGTTTGTGATAAAGAAATTTGTGATTTTGTGGTTTGACATTGGAATTGTTGTTTCTGGGCAAGATTGCTTTCATTGTCTGAACTTTCTGGTTTATTTATGTATAAAATCACAATCACAGTCATTCTTTACAGCAACAGCAACATCAATCATAATGCAGAACAATCAACACAATATTGTATATAGGCCAAAACGTCCGGACTGTTGTTGTTGTGGTTTGCCAGGATTTAAAATAGGACCTCCGGACCGTAAAGACCGGGACCATATTGCATGATAGAGAAGATGATAACGAGGACTACAAACCTAATTTAGATTGGTGTATCACAAACTTTGCTTCTTTCCTTTTGATTTGATCAAATTTCTATTTTCCGGTACTTTTTTTTTGTTTAGTTTTCATAAATTTTGATTGCAACCTCTGTAGTTAGGCCTCAGGCTAATATTGCTTATTGCATTCACGCCCTTGCTCGACGATGATTCTTACCTTATTAAATGTTAATTTCACCTGGTAGAGTCCATGTTCATCTGTTATTTCAATTACTGTTTTCTTTCAATATGCAGCGTATTAAGATAGAAGGAATAAAATCTGATCCCTGGTTCTTAGAGAATTACATTCGTGCTGGACACGGAGTAGAAGAAGAGGTGAACTTGGATGATGTTCGGGCTGTTTTTTATGACATTGAGGTAAATTTTGTCTTCTATATTCTCCTCTCTCTTTTTTCTGTGATTGTAATGTATCATCATCTTTATGTGCAAAATCATAAGGGATGCATAGTTCGGCTTGCTCTGTGCTAATTATTCTTCATTGTATTCTTCACTACCTTTTTTTTTGCCACGTGAAAACTATGAATATTGATTTCAAGCTGATTTTTGTGTTTAAGCAGGACAAGCATGTGGCCGAGGAATCAAAAAGCAGTGACGGTGGACCTTTAGTTATGAATGCATTTGAGATGATTACCTTATCCCAGGGGCTAAATCTTTCAGCCTTATTTGACAGGAGACAGGTGTGATTTTCTTGGGACATAGTAGCTACTAAGGTCCCTTTATTCTGTTGTTTATTTATATTTTATTAGGGTTACATGAATGTGTAACAGGCATACGTGTAGTTGCTGATCACAGTTGATGGGCTGCGCCATTTTCTCATCTGTAACTCTGCCATGAAGCATTGGTCTGATTTTCTACAAGAGAAAATAAAAAAGAAAAACAAACCTGCATATCATGCTTTGCTAAAGGTGTTTACTTGATTGTTGCTGATATTTTGAGGACAAATTTACATGTTTGTAGGATTACGTGAAGAGGCAATCCCGTTTCGTTTCCCGTGAACCAGCACAAGTTATCATATCTACAGTGGCATCTGTGGCTGAGTCAATGCGCCTGAAGGTTCATCCACGTAATTATAAGGTACGTTTTCTTCAGGTAGTGTGATAAAAAAATAATCTCTTTCCCACTCTGTCTCTCGCTGTGGGTTTGTGCTGCACTTTTTCACACCATGCTGGTGTGTTCTATGCACATTATCACATTTAATCATTTGGGGAAAAAAAGAGAGTAAATAGTACACTGTGTTTAATGTTTCATGCATATAATCAGCATCAACTGACTGTTGCAAAACTTGATTCCCAGACTTCTGGTTAAACTACTGACTACACTTGCAATTTTTGCGATTGGCTCATAGCTTTTTCTGGTGAAGAAAGGTTCAGGCTTTCGTAAAACAACCAAGTAGAAATCATTTTGTCCAGGGCTTCTATCCTCATTTCTTTACAAATTGGTTGTGACTACCATTTAGTGCTTACAAATACAGATTAATAAGCTTTCCAGTATGGCATGTAGACATTGGAAGACAAATATTGAATTTAGAGGGGAAAACAAAATGGTTAGACCAAAGCAAAGCAAGACAAAATCTCAGAATTAGGACTAGGACTAATCTGATGATAGAAGGTTAAGGATCAACACCCCTATGTAATATTATTACTTGTGTGTGTATACTCTGTCAAAAGGCAATGTCTCAGCAAGCATTGGCTGAATTACACTGGATTTTCTGGGTCAAATAATGACTTCTCACAGTACCAGTGTTAATCCCTGCAGACTACATCCAAATCCTGCTGCTTTAAGGGCTACTTGATGAAGATAAAAGCTTTATGTGTTAAATAAGACATATCGATTTCAACAAGGAACTCGCTGAAGAAAATGTTAGTGTGGCCAAGGGTTGTTTTGCTGGTCACTCCATTGGGTGAATTAAATGCTAGGAAGTATGAGATTGGAATGTTGTAACTTTTAGGTAACTCAAAATTCTATGAAAAGTAAAAAAAAAAAAAGTCTTCGTACGTAAGTGTTACAAGTACACTGCACTATGATGCGAAAGCTATACCCATTTACTTAGTTTGTATTGTTCTGATGATTGTACAACTACCTCTTTACCTTGGCTCTTTTCTAGACATCCTTCATCTATATTTATGTGGTTTATCTTTTAATTATTTTTTGGTACCCTGACAAAATTTCAACGCACCTGTATCTACAGATGTCACAGAACCCCTCTTGATTGAGGTTGATCAGATTTATCACCTTGCCTGCCCTGCTTCTCCTATTTTCTACAAGCACAACCCTGTAAAGGCAAGTATAGTTGCATCATACTAAAAATATACAAGTTTATGCATGTATTTGTTTTCTTGAACAGAAACAATGGTGATTGTAAATATTGTGAACTTTCACCATATTTTATGCTTATAAATTTAGGGGTTGTTGCATTTTTTTTTTAATTTAGCGTCAAATCATTATATTGTTTTATTGAGTTTGTGTTCTATCAAATTTATATGCATAAAATATCGTGTTTACTGATCTTCATTTATTGCTGAAAACAGACTATCAAGACAAATGTGATGGGCACCTTGAACATGTTGGGTCTTGCTAAGCGAGTTGGAGCAAGGTCATTTCCCAGGCATTCTTTGTATAAGTAGTGATGCTAGAGAGATTAAGCTCATTCAATTTCTCTTGGTGTTCTTTCATCTGATTATTGAATAGGATTTTGCTTACATCAACTTCTGAGGTGTATGGTGATCCCCTTGTGCATCCACAACCTGAATCCTACTGGGGAAATGTGAATCCAATTGGTATGTTCTGCTTGAGTTATTTTTACATTAATCAATAGTTTCATTCATAAAATGTGATTTACTTCTAAAAGTATGGATTTGTGAATTATGTTATAGGTGTTAGAAGTTGCTATGATGAAGGGAAGCGTGTTGCTGAAACTTTAATGTTTGATTACCACAGGCAACATGGCATAGGTACACAGTTGTTCCTTATAGGACATTTCAATCAACCCAACACAGCCCATCATGGGTATAGCTTTCGCATCCCTCTTATAAATTCCAGTTTCTAACTTGAATAGGTATGACTGAACGAAACTCAATCTTGAATTGAATGTTTGAGATTGTAGCAACATAATTCAGGACCTCTGTTTCCTCTCTTATGAGCACATGATCATGTTTCTTAGATCTTGTGCACAATCTGTAACCTCTTAGACATTAAGCTTCCAAAATAATTCAAAACCAAAAATGTCATTTTCATTTTGAAAAGCTTCCAAAATCAAGAAAATTGAACTAACAAACCCACCTCTTGGGGGACACCAAGAGGAGAAGTTGTACCATAAGTCACTGTCCATGTGAAGAACCTGTAAGGGTCATCAGCACTCACAGGGGCAAAGCTCCATCAGCCACAATCCCATAACCAAAAATGTCATTTTATTCGACTTACTGTTGTGGAACTGAATGATTTCTTCTTCTTTCTTTGCAAGGGTGATTGTGTAATCCATGCCTTTGACAGTTTTCCTCCATAAAAGATCACACTTATTTTTAGTTTAGTTTCTATTCAAGTACTTGTAGTTGGACTTATTCAGTGAAACAAAGGCCATGTCTTTATTGAAGGCTTAAAGCTGAATTATAATATAATTCATCTGCCTTTCCCATGCTGTCCTTTTCTTCTTATTTTTTTTGGTACTATACGATTTGTTGGCTTTAAAACTATTACCTGTTTCTTTAGTTCTGTATACTGTTTCTGTTTAATGAAAATTGATCTTGCTTTAGAGGATAATCAGTTTTCCCCTTATGTTGCCCATGGCCAGTGGTCTCAACTTTGCAGAACTTCTCGAGGTTGTTTGTCCGCGCACACGAGGAGAACTGCCAACAGCTCGAGTTTGAGAAGAAGAAGGCCCAGAAGGAAGCTGAAAAAGAGAGACAAAAGATGAATTCTCCAGTTCATCCGGGCAGCAACAGAGATGATTCTCTTGCAGCAAGATTATTCCCCAGCTGACCATACATCTGCATCCGCAGGGCCTACTACGAAGAATAGAGCAGAAGAAGATGTACACATGGACAAAATTTTGAGAACTTTCAGGTAAAAACACAGGAAAGAGGTGGAAGACGCATTCTTTGCGACAAAAGGGCGTGCATCTTTGCTGAACTTAGAACTTAGTATAAATTTATCTTAGGCATAATGAAAGAAAGGGTTATTTCTACTGATGAGTGATGATTTTCACTTTATAGTGGATTAGTAGTTTAGTTTTACATAAATTAGGTGTAAAAGGGTTGGATTTATTTGTTGGTTATTGGCATTCATTGTAAAGGCTGATGTATATGGAATTATGGATCAGTGTTTTCAACACCGTCGAGTGTATGTATGGCTTTTGCTGTCTGGACTCCCTTTCTAACGAAATTTATCTTTCTTACATCAATTTGGGCATTAACATCGTTTGGTGTTACTGCCTTCACATTTAAAGTTTTGATATTTCCATGTCTAAGCAACATTGATGAAGAAATATTTGACCATTAACATCGCATTATCATTCTAAAATCATCATTGATGAGGCTATTGAGTGTGCATATAGTTTCAGAGAGCACAAGACAATGCACCCTCTAAACTTCATCCAACATGCTTTCAACCATAATAATTACCAGTAGAAGTGAAACACAGAAGAGAAATATAATGACCCTAATGGCAAGCAAAGCTCGCTGTCCCTAAGTGAGCTCATAAATAACAAATCATGTTAGGAGATCACTATCTCATTCGAGTGCAGATACCAAGGCGAATAAGCGAGATTTATTCTAACACCCGATAACAGTGCTACACGGTCACAGACTCTTGAATACTTGTAAGATGTACCTATCTATAATTGTGAGTTTTCTTTACGTAGTGTAAACGAACATAGATATTCATAAGCAACATTCATCTACCCTACCCTTGTGAAGCTGAAATGCGGGATTAACCCAAGCTCCACAGCTGCATTGCATCCCCGCCCAGTTGAATGAGCCCATGCCCAAGCGAGCCTTGCAACCCATGCAGTGCAGCTTCTCCTCAACAAGTCCATCTTGAACTGGCAGAAATCCGAAAATTCTAAAGTTAAATATTATGATCTTGAATCATGAAGGGGTTAATCATACTAAAAGGGATTAAAATTCTTCATACCAGGTTGCATCCACTTTAAAGGTTCTACAAATATTGAAGAGCATTCGGGTATGAATTGTTGCCCGCTTCTCTTTTTCCACTTGAAGCATTCCTCTCCCCTTCCACGCTCATGGGCAACAATATTCTCTTGAGATGCAACTATTTGACGGCATTTCTTGCAGCGATAAATGACAGGTGGTTTCTGGATATCGGTCATATCAGAAGTATTGGCTTCTTCCATTGTATGATCTTGTACGTACGCAACTCAAAAACTGAAACAAAAAATACAACAATAAATTCAGTTTAGTGAAACCAAAGACAAGGGGCAAAGAGATACAAAACCACCTCTTGGTTACTATCTGAAGTTTTTAAAAAGGAAAAAATATCATAAGTATATAGCCTAATGTAAATAACTTCTATCTCCCATCAATACACATAGTCTGCACATCACATGTGAAAGCCAATGGAGGGTTTCAAACAAAACTATTAAATCACAAGGATGGCAAACAGTTGGATTATGCAGTTTGCTCAATGGGAACTCTATTCGAAACTCATTATTTACTTCATTTAAAGCGCCTAAACCCCAAATAAAATCCCATTCCCTATAACTGTAACTTTGAAATTTAAATCAACAACAGATGCGCTTGAATTACCTGATTTGGTCATACCAATGCCATTGTCAAGCGCTCGAACCGAATTGTCATCCTCCTGTGCATCGAGCTCGCTCTTGTCCGGCAAGGCCTCCAACCGAATCTTATCCGGGGCCTAAAACCAAAATGAAAATCTCAATATGTTAGTAGAAAATTAATGTGTCAGATATTTTGTTTAAGATATCAAACTTGACCGAAATTATGAAACTTTTGTTTGTGATTGTGAGGGTTATTTTATTATAACAGGGGTTGTAATTGATAACATGACAACCATCCAAATGAAATGAAATAT
This sequence comes from Persicaria tinctoria, assembly GCA_037127255.1. Lineage (NCBI taxonomy): Eukaryota > Viridiplantae > Streptophyta > Magnoliopsida > Caryophyllales > Polygonaceae > Persicaria > Persicaria tinctoria. Next base: position 4,161,238 of record JBANSL010000005.1, on the reverse strand, counting down.
ATTCATGGTATGAGGGGGAACTAAAACAGTAAATTTCAATAAAAAATAATCACCCGTACAAGGTACGGGAAAAGTACTAGTTTATTTTATTTTAGATTGGTAGGAGTATTTAAGATTGATTCAATTTTATTTTAAAGAGAAAATTTTAATGGATAAATAAAAAAATATTTTAAATGATGCGAGCTAGTAGTCCCATTTTCTATTTCTAAAATGACAACTTGCCAATGCCATCTTGGTTCTCTTGAATTGGGCAGTAAATGCTACAGTATATTCTAATTTCATTTAATAAGTCAACATTATTATAAAACTAGTTAGCATGCCCGTGCTACGCACGGGACTTTTTTTAAATATACTTTTAATTATTATATTATGTAATTTTATTACTAATAATTTTTATCTCTAAAATTTGTAATATGTTTATTTATCTTTGAAATTTGACAAATATATTAACTTGACTCTATTTATCTCCTTACTCACTTCTACATGCAATTCAACTATATAAGCAAAAAAAAAATAACAATTGCTTTAGAAATGCATATATTTAGGTTTAAAACAAATAAAAAAAACAATATACTATAAATTTGAAAAACGTTGTAGTTATAGAGGACTTATTTTAAATATATATTTTTTTAATTAATATATTATCATTATAATTTTATTACTAATAATTTTTATCTCTAAAAGTTTTAATATGTTTGTTTATTTTTGAAATTCAATAAATATGTTAACTTGTCTCTATTTATCATCTTACTCACTTCTATATGCAATTCAACTATATAAGCAAAAAAAATATAATTGCTTTAGAAATATTGCATGTGTTTAGTTTTAAAACAAATGAAAAAACAATATACTATAAACTTGAAAAATATTGTAGTTATACAAAGATTTGATCCCTTGAAATGTTGGATTGAAACTAATACCCATAAGTCCATAACCTTACAACAACTTTTTGATTTCTTAAGCTAATATTATATATATATATATATATATATATATATATATATATATATATATATATATATATATATATATATATATATATATATATATATATATATTTAATAAAAATAGTGTAGTTAAGGAGAGTTGAACCCTTGACCTTTTGCATATAAACTAATCCTTAACCATTAGGCTAGAAGAACCTTTTGAATTTTGATGCTAATTTTTAATATATATTAGGTTATTTTTTTAATCATTTAATAGGTGCAATTAATGTTGCTTTCACCCAACTTCAACTTTATATATATAAAAAGTTAGAGTATAGATAAGAAACCGTAAAATAATATTAAACATAAAAAATATGTTTTTTATTTTTTAAAAATATTTTTCTTTAATTGCACCACCATTAAAATTTTAATGTAAAAATAAATAAAGTGTGATGAAGGGAGTAGATGAAATGTATGAAAAATAACAAAAGTTAAAGTGATTTCGTTAAGGAGATTTGATCACTTGGCATAAAGGGTTAGAGCTATACCTAAAAGCAATAAGCTACATCTAATCTCCTTTTTATATTTAATTTCACTTATATAAGAATCCATTAAATAACATTAAACATAAGAAATACATGCTTTCATGTTCTCTATTATTTTTATCTATTGCACTTATATAAGAAATTGTTAAAAAAAAATTGAGACAAAAGGAGTAGATAAAATACATGAAAAATGGTGTAGTTAGAGGGATTTGAACCCTAGATCTAAAAGATAAGAACTACACCACAAACCATTGAACTACAACAACATTTTGATATTTAGTGCTAATTTTAAATATATATTAGATTGATTTTAAAGCATTTAATATTTGCAATTAATTGGGCTTCACCCAACTTTATATATATAAGTATAGATAGATAGTTTAATAAAATTATCTTTTTTGATCGAGTTTAATAAAATTGTTAAAGTTTCTCAAAAAAAAAAAATATTTGAGAATAAAGGTGATAATTTATTTTTATTTTTTTTAAAAAGAAAAGTAAAAGCCTAGAAAGAGGCGCGTTTCAGTAGGTGGCTAATGGTTTGTAATGGACCCCTTTCTATATTTTATACAACAAAACTTAAAAAGAATATTGGTAAACGGCAGATCAAAGTCATCAAACAAAATTGTTGGCGTGTTTGACTAACTACAGAGCTACTGTACAATTCTAATAATGCGATTAATTGATTTGATGGTTTGTAATGGACCCCTTTCAGTCAGATTGAACATGGCGGAAAAAACCACCAAACTGAGAAATTGATGGTGTTTTGAGGGTTTCAGTCAGATTAATTGGAGGAGGTAATTAAATTCCTTTTGTTGCAGTAGCTATTTATTTGTTGTATTCTCTATTTTCTTGTTTGATTTTGCATTTCAACTTCAATTTCAAGGTACACACTTGTACAATTGCTTGATTAAACTTGGCTCAAACTTGGCTTTTCCTCTGATGTTCATCCAACCGTAGAAGCTAGGGATCGAATCAAACAACGGCTATGAATTCAATTGTGAATCTCACCGTTGGGAAAATCGGGGAGGTACTAGTGCAAGAAGCTAAGTTCTTACACGGCGTCGAAGATCAGTTTGAAAGCTTGCAAGAGGAGTTGATCATGATGAACAGCTTTCTCAATGACATGGAAGCCCTAGATGATGAATTAGGCGATGAACGGCTTCGCAACACCGCCAAACAGATAAGGAGGATCGCTTACGATGCTGAAGATGTGATCGAGTCCTATATCCTTGAGGTTATCAATCCGGCTGACAACAAGAAGGACTTGTTCAAAAGATATCTATGCTTTTGCAAATGCCTTGTAAACACCCACAATGCAGGCACCGAGATTGAAGGCATCAAGACGAGGACAACCCGAACCATGGAGATGCTGAAAAAATATCGAGGCGAAAGTGGGTTAACGAAAGTTGTAGGGGAGAACAAAACCAAGGTTTGGAGACCGGCTGTGTATTCACATATCAAGGAGGACCATGTGGTTGGTCTTGATGAAGATATCAAAAAGTTTGTTGGCTTTCTCACTACAGAATCAAAGGAGTCTCAAATTCAGATTTTGTCGATTGTGGGGATGGGCGGTTCTGGCAAAACGACTCTCGCAAGGAAGCTTTTCAACCACGAAAGCGTCAAAAATTGGTTTGAAACCATGACGTGGATGCCAATTTCGCAAAAATGGGTTGTTGAACATGGCTTACTTGATATTTTGAGAAGAATTGGCAAGGTGGATGTGCAATCGGATGGGGCAGAAGGGCCTCTAGAAGTTGGGGAAAAGATTTACAAACATCTTGAGAAAAGGAAATATTTGATTGTCCTTGATGATGTGTGGACAAAGCAGGCATTGGAAGAGATCCTTGCAGCATTACCAATGGTAAATAATGGAAGCAAAGTCATAGTCACAACTCGATTTAGAGATGTCGTTGGTGATCCAAATTTGAAAGTATCCATCCATGAACCAAGAGAGCTCACCGCGGTGGAGAGTTGGGAGCTATTTAGGAAGATAGCTCTTAAGGATGCAGAGGAGACTATTAGCCCTATGGAGTTTGCCGAATTGGAGAAGCTAGGGAAAGCCATGTTGAAGAAATGTAAGGGGTTACCGTTGGCAATTGTTGCACTAGCTGGAGTTTTGGCCAAAAAGGAAACGCTTGAGGAATGGGAAAAGGTGAAGAAGGCTACGAGTTCATGGGTGATGGAAGCCGGGAGAGGCACACAGACATATGGGGCAGTTAAAGAAGCGTTATCATTAAGTTATAATGACTTGCCACAAGAATTGAAGCCATGCTTTCTTTATTTGGGTCTGTTTCCGGAGGATGCTGAGATTCCAATTGGGATGCTAATTAGAATGTGGATAGCCGAAGGTTTTATCTCATCCAACAACCTCCATGAAGGAGAGACGCTAGAAGATTTGGCTCGAGAATATATGAACGAGTTGATTGGTCGTTGTGTGGTCCGTGCTGCAAAAGGAAACTATGAAGGGAAAGCAAAGAGCATTGAAATACATGATCTGATGAGGGATTTATGCATTAAGAAGGCCAAAGAACTAGACTTCCTTGAGACAGTCTCAGCTGGATCCTCGGATCAGGGTAAAAGAGTGTCACAAACACGTCGAACTGCAGTTCATTCTTATAATGACAAGTAAGTTAATTACTTTCTCCATTGTTATATATCCTCTAGCTACCTACATGTTACTTAATTGATTAAATATACTAATGTTGACACTTTTGTTTGTACAGAGTGTTTTGCCATTTCTCGACACACAACCACCACCTTCGATCTCTTTTCCTATTTGCAAGAGCTGGAAACCATTATTGGGTTTATCAGGTCGAGATGGCACAGTTGAGTATATTGCCTATCCTGGAAAACTTCAAGCTCCTTCGAGTTCTAAACCTCGTAGCCATCAAAACTTCCGACGGTACTTTACCAAAGGAGATAGGGAGCTTAGTTCTATTGAGGTATTTAGGTTTAAGGGTCACAAATATCACTGAACTGCCTTCTTCTATCCGGAACTTGCGTAACCTTCTAACATTAGACTACAGGAGTGTCCAGAATTCCAAAGGTGAAGCCAAAACTCCCAATGTTCTTTGGGAAATTGAAGGCCTTAGACATGTCTACTTACCTTGGGGTCCTCTTGAGGACATAAGGTTTGATACCCTACAGCAGTTGCATTCTCTATGGGTAGGAGGAGGTCGTTGGATCAAGGATGAGCTTCCTAAATTGAGTAAAAGTGTTCAAAAGCTCCACATACATGACATACCAAGCAATGAGCAGCTTGAGGTGATATTTCGATGCCAAAGTATAAAGTCCGACTGCCTTCGTTCATTGAACTTGAATTGGTACATTGAAGGTGGAGGTGAAGTAAAAACCGTGCTGAAGAGTTTAGAGTGTATCGGTAACTCCCGACACATGAGAAAGTTAGGATTAACTGGAAGAATAGATGATAGATCGGCTTGCTTCCAGTTTCCCTCTGGTATTAAGAAGCTAGTCTTGGCGTACACAGGAATTGAAGCGGAAGCAACATTCGAAGCTTTAGGAAGACTTCCCAGCCTAAAGGTCCTGCACTTGATGCGCGATTCCTACATTGGCAGTAAGTGGGCTTTCTGCGAGGGCGTGTTTTCACAGCTCAATGAGCTTTCCCTTTACGACCTTCCAAAATTAGAAGAATGGAGAATTGAAAAGGGAGCAATGTATCAACTCAAGAAGTTGTACATTGGTGATTGTAAGAGATTGACAAGGCTTCCGGAAGGATTGAAATTCGTTACCACCTTGAAAGAACTAGACTTGCAATACATGAAAGCCGGATTTTACAGGAAACTAAGACGGGACGATGGAGAAGATGCTCACATCATTCTACATATCCCCGTTGTGAAATTTCTTGATGAGAAGCCTGATGATTAACCCTGTGGATACTTGGTTTTAATTGCATTTCATTATGTTTGTATGTGTGTGCTTTGATAAGCATTGTTAAATAAATAAATAAAATATGTTTCTATTGTGTTGTACTGTTGTGTAAGTGTCATATGTAATAGGTTCATCCACTATCCTGTATGCACTCAAGACTCGTTTGGTTTAATATAGGAAGTATGCACTCAAGACTCGTTTGGTTTAATATAGGAAGAACAATTATCGGGAAGTCCCAAGAACTGAATTCCCGCGAATTGCACTTCCCGTGAATTGAAAAAATATAGTTAATTATAAAATGTGGAATTACAACTTAACTAAGGGGAAGTAAGTAAGTTAAATTCCTTTAAAATTGAGGAATTTAATTTCCTAAGAATTTAACTTCTTAAGTTTTCCTTTGGTTGGATTTTTTGTCACATGAAAACTCAGAAAGTTAAATATATACGTTTGGTTAACGCATATATTTTATCTACTTGTTGAGCTTTTCGACTTCCCGGGTTTTCCAGGTTCTAACCAAACAAACCCTCAGTCAGTCATCATCCCCGCCCCCCTATACATATTTGGCCTGTAACATCATCAAACTCAGGTTTAGTATAAACTTCATCTATTGTAAACTTCCTTTCATATCTCAATAAATTTTAGTTGAAAAAAAAGAGGCCTTGGATACCACCAAAAAAAATCATTATATGATGAAAACAAGCAATCCCACCCTAAGTCTATGGACAGAAATTATATAGGAAAAGGACCCCAAGCGATAATTAGTATTATACAAATCCGTCAACTTTAGCAAAATAAGGTCTGATCAGTGGGAGAATGTGCAGATGAAAATAGAGATTGAGACAGCTCAGGCAGTAAGAACCTGTTTCCTTAACCAAGGCCAGTTCTTCTCACAGATGTCTACTGGGGACTCGCCGTCGTTGTCTTTTACATCGGCATCTGCATTGTGCTTGACGAGGAACTCCGCTATTTTTTCTCTATCACATACAACAGCATTAATGCAAAGGGGTTTGCCCATCATTGTCCTGCATTTTACAAAATCAGGGGTGAATTTCTGAACAAAAATAACAATGACACTAACTACTCCCTCCAAAGAGTATCCATCGTCTCAGGAGGAAAAACTATTCATTTTTGGACTGGCATCATTAAATTGTTGGGAGAGATTAGATCCATGGTTACCCATTAAATTGTCGGGCAATGCTTCAAGTCTGGGTTCAGGTTGTAGAAGAAGGTGAAGATACCACACGACGTCGTTTCATTGTTCTATAGCAAATAAAATGTACGCGTGAATATCGATTTAAATTCCCATTTAATTTCATGGTTCTGGCGTGTACCTTAGTATAACGATAACATCAAACCCTTCCCATTGACATTTCAGACTGATTAATCAACTAATAAAAATGGAGGTGATCGATCATTTGGGATAATCTATTAATTAAATATATTGAGACAAGTTATTCATAGTTAATAATAAAAATAACAATGTAGCAATATTGATTGGAGCAGTTGTGGAACTCCAAATTTAAACAAGCTGTCAGCTACCTGCTACAGAAATCAATTCTAATTAGTCATAAAACAGTTTATACTCCGTATATGATACTGAATTAATCAATTAGATAGCTATTTGCAACTTGTACAAGGATCGACTTCTAACTTTATACAAATGTAGTTAGCAAGCAAAAGATTGTCATCATACATATAACCAATTCGTAACAGATTTAGCAGCAAATGATACATATATTGTATGTTGTTGATCCCAATTAATTACGTTGTTCAATCAATTTCAATTTGAGTGTATACTTTGATGTCAATTTTAGGGTAATTTCGTGAATTGAAATTGTAATAAGGGTATATCCGGTATTCATTATTCAATGGACGGAGAAACCACTTCTGGTGCCTCCCATATTTTATTATGAGCTGCCAACAGCTCTCCCAATTATATACAATGAAGTCAATTTTTAGTGAATAATTTGATGTCAGATTATATGGAGTATTTAAGAAAATATTTACAAATATTTACAAATATTTACAAATATTTAAGAAAGTATTTAAGAAAAGATTGATTCAATTTAATTTATTGGATAAAAAAAATATTTACAAATGATGAGAACAATCTCATCTATCTATTTATAGTTGGGTTTTGCTCCATTAATTTTAATAATAATAATAAAAAACTAATATATTATTAAATATTAGCGTTAAAAATCAAAAGATTCTTCTAGCCTAATAGTTGAGGAATGGTTTTTAGATATAGGTCAAGCAATATATAATTCTATACAGATTAAGTGGTTATCAATTGCCAAAATAAAACGAATATTTTTCTAAAGATTACAATATATTTTAAATTATCATAAAATAATTATTTCTATTAAATATAATATAAGAATGAATATTGTACACGTTAAATTATTTCTATTAAAGATATATTGTAATATAAGACTAATGATATAAGAATATATAAAAACATAGTTACATACTTAATTACATTAATATCTAAATAATATTTTTTAAAATGTCACTGTAGGATTTAAAATTTAACACAATAAATAGTATCTCACGCGTTGAGTGGGAATGCATTTGTAGTTTTCTAAACGGTGAGATCTAACAAAATTAATTGTAGGCCTGTTTGACAGCTAGAGAGCTAGAATTATGTTATACAATAATGCAATTAATAATTAATTAATTTGAAGGATTTTCATGGCCGGTCTCGTTGATCAGTACTATAAGACGATGGATCGAGCAAAGACTCTGGCAATGAAGATGGCGAAAAACACCACCAAATTAAACGTACTGAGAGATTAATCAATTGTTTTGAGGAAAGGAAACCCAAACTACAGAGTTTTCGATATCAAACGGTTGCAGTCGGATTGATTGATTTTGCAACTCCTTTCAGATCGAAGGTACAAGCCATCGGAATTTAATTACTGCCTATTTATTTTGTTATACTGTATTCCTTCTCTATATAATTTCATATCCCCAATGGTATGCCACTCCAAAAATCATTGATTAAATTTTTTTAAAAAAAATTAGAAATGTGATATTGGAAGGGGATGTAGGAGATCTCATTTGGAGTAGGGATGACAATGGGGAGGGGACTCCGATCCCCGTTATGGGGACGGGGATGGGAAAATTAAATAGGGACGGGAATGGGGGTCAAAGTGATTCTCCGCACGGGGACGGAGACTATAGTCCCCACCCTGATTCCCGCCTCGCCCCGTCCTCGTTGGGGAACCCCGCGGGGATCCCGATGGGGAATATGAAATCCTCATTTTTGCTTAGATCTTACATACGTTTAAATAATTTTTCTTTTATTTTTAAACTTCTATCTTATAATTTACATTTATAAGATATTATATATAATATTCATATCATATTTTTTACATAACTTTAATAATATCTTATAGTTTTCTATTAAATGGGGGAAACGATGAGTCTTATAGTTTTCTATTAAACGGGGGAAACGATGAGTTTTAAATAGGGAACCCGACCGACGGGAAAACCCGCGAGGAATGCAACCAGAGAAAATTAAGCGGGGACGGGGACCCGACGGGGATGGGGACGAGGGAAATTTTTAGTACCCAAACGAGGACGGTGACGAGGGGATTTTTTAAAAACGGGGACGAGGACAAAGTGGGTAATCCCCGCTGCGAACCCGCCCCGTTGCCATCCCTATTTGGAGCTTAATCGTAGTATTTTTAACTAATTGATTTTTTTCCATTAATCAAAGATATGCCAAAGATAAGATTTTACTAAATTTTTATTGATTTTCACTTAATCCATGATTCCATATAGAAATATATATTTAAAAAGATTTTTATCCAATTTAGTTAGATATCGATATATTTTTAAAAGATCAATATAGTAATATATGCTTAAGATAATATCTTACCCAATTTCGTTAGATATCGTTATATTTTTCCAAGATTTTACCCATTTTTGTTAAATATGGATATATAATATTATATTATATCTGTTTTATTTGTAGTCAATTAAACATATTGATATAAGTTAATTAGTTGAACGAGATTTAATATAAATTTTATTTAAATTTTAAAAAATATATGTGTGTGTGTACAAGATAGTGGTAGTTAGGGTTAAAGTTTAATTACAAGTTTTTTTATACAATTTTTAATATCAAATAAATCAATATTAAAAAAACGCACAAAGGTGTAAATTGCTCTTATAATTATTAGTAGATTGCTATTTTAAGTTTTTAAGAAAATTATAATTTTATACTTATTAGTAATAAATATTACAAATTTAAAGATAAATTTTTTTATTTTTTATTTTTTTTTATCATCCTTAAAAATAGTGCATAAATTAATATCAAACATATAAATCTAAGTTGTGACATTTAAAAGTCAGCTCATGAATAGTAACCTACAGAGTTGTGACTATGAGAGCATCAGCAGTGGTGAGGTTTCTCCTCCCCTTTAGTTCCCCTATCTCTTCCTTATTAATGTGGGATGAACCCCATGATGAGAAGGGGGAGGGGCAATCTTGGTGGGAAGGGGTAATCCCATCCTTTTCCCATTCACTCTTACTTTTTCAAAATTATAAAAATATGGGTTTTATAAATTTTTATTAGGTAGATTAAATTTTGATTGGTTAAAAATATATGGTGGGGTATAAATAAAGTTAAAAAAATAGTAATGGGGTAAACTTATGGGTGTGAGTTAAAAGTTAGAAATTCTTAAGGGATGGGGTAGAGTTAGTGGAAAATGAGGTGTCAAAATATTACGAGGAGAGAGAGACGGGGTTACCCATGAGTGTTGATGCTCTGAAAATTACATTATCTTAAAAATAAGATTTTATAAATCTAAGTTGACTCTATACAAAGCATAGGATCCCTCTATTCGTTTTCTTAATTTAGTACATTTAAACACGATGTTACAAATTCTGGAAGAAATGATAAATGTGTGTATTCGTCATCAAAATTTAATGCAAGAACTAATTAAAAATCCTCAAATATGATTTCTTTTTACTCTCAATTAATTCTAGACATTCTACATGACTGTGAAAAAAGTTATTTAGTGAATATATGAAAATTTATATTATTTTTAAAATAATATTTTGTAAATCTAAGTTGGTATAGTGGTTTAGTGGTTGTACCCAATAACAAATTATTCAAATTTCAAATTCTCTTCAAAACATTTAGTCTTCGATATAGGATGTAGACATAATAGTGAGGAAAGAGACAAAACAATGTAGACATAATAGTATATACTATAATATCACAATAATAAAACCTAGCTCAAACTTGGCTTTTCTTCTAGTGTTCAAGCAGGAGGATGGAGTCATGGATTCCATTGTGAATCTCGCAGTCGGGAAAATCGGTGAGCTACTTGTGCAAGAAGCCAAGTTTCTACATGGCGTCGAGGATCAGGTTGAAAGCATGCAAGAGGAGCTCATCATGATGAACAGCTTTCTCATTGACATGGAAGCCCTAGATGATGAATCAGGCGATGAGCGGCTTCGCAACACAGCCAAACAAATAAGGAGGATCGCTTATGATGCTGAAGATGTGATCGAGTCCTATATCCTCGAGGTTATCAATCCAGGTGAAAACAAGAGAGACTTCTTCAAGAGATATCTAAGCTTATGTGAGTGCCTTGTAAACACCCACAAAGCAGGCGCCGAGATTGAGGTCATCAAGACAAGGATAGCCCGAACCATGGAATTGTTGAGAAGGTATCGAGGTGAAAATGGATTGACGAAAGTTGTATGGGAGGGGCTAAACAAACCCAAGGTTTGGAGACCAGCTGCCTATTCACATAGCAAGGAGGACCATGTGGTTGGCCTTGATGAAGATATCAACAAGTTGGTTGGCTCGCTCACTTCGAATGAGTCCCAAATCCAGGTGTTGTCGATTGTGGGGATGGGCGGTTCTGGGAAGACTACTCTTGTTAGAAAGCTTTACAACCACGAGAGTGTCAAACTATGTTTTGACTCCATAGCATGGGTGCCGATTTCGCAACAATGGGCTGCTCAACATGGCCTACTCGATATATTCAAGAGAATCGGTGGGGACACTGCGTCGTTGGATGAGGCACGAGGTCCTCAAGCAATCGGGGAAAAAATTCACGAATATTTGGAGAGAAGGAAATATTTGATTGTTCTGGATGATGTGTGGACAAAGCAAGCATTAGAAGAGATCCTTCCGGCATTACCAATGGGAAATATTGCAAGTAAAATCATAGTCACAACTCGATTTCGAGAAGTTGTTGATTATCCAACTTTGAAAGTATCCATCCACGAACCAAGGGAGCTCACATCGGAGGAGAGTTGGGAGCTTTTCAAAAAGATAGCTCTTAATCATGGAGAAGAGTCTATTAGCTCCATGGAGTATGCCGAACTGGAGGCGCTCGGGAAAGAGATGTTGAAGAAATGTAAGGGGTTACCGTTGGCGATTGTTGCACTCGCGGGACTTTTAGCTAAAAAGGAAACTCTTGAGGAATGGGAAAAGGTCAACAAGGCTATGAGCTCAAGGGTGATGGAAGCCGGGAGGGGCACACAAACATATGGGGCGGTTAAAGAAACGTTATTATTAAGTTATAACGATTTGCCACGAGATCTGAAGCCATGCTTCCTTCACTTGGGACTTTTTCCGGAGGACTCTGAGATTCCAATTGGAATGGTAATTAGAATGTGGATAGCCGAAGGCTTTATCTCAGCCAGCAAACTGCAAGATGGAGAGACACTTGAGGATTTGGGTCGAGAATATATGAACGAGTTGATTGGTCGTTGCGTGGTCCGTGTTGCAAGTAGAAACTACGACGGAAAAGCAAAGACCATTGAAATCCATGATCTAATGAGGGATTTATGCATCAAGAAGGCCAAAGAACAAGACTTCCTTGAAACAGTCTCAACTGGATCCTCGGACCGGGATACAAGAGTGTCACAAACACGTCGGACTGTAGTTCATTCTTAGGTATTTAGGTTTAAGGGGCACAAATATAACTGAACTCCCTTCTTCTATCGGGAACTTGCGTAACCTTCTAACTCTAGACTACAGGAGTGTCGATAATGCTGAAGGCGAGCCGACAATACCCAATGTTCTTTGGGAAATTGAAGGCCTTAGACATATTTACTTACCTTGTGAATCTCTCGAGGATATGAGGTTTGATACCCTACAGCAGTTGCAAACTCTATGGGTAGGAGGAGGTAGCTGGACCACGGATCAGCTTCCAAAGTTAAGTAAAAGTGTTCAAAAGCTCCGCATCAATCGTATAACAAGCAGTGAGCATCTTGAGGTGGTATTTCGATGCCCGAGTATAAAGTTTGACCGCCTTCATTCATTGGAGTTGTGCTGGTACCCTGTAAGTAAAGGTGAAAGTGAAGATGAAGGTGAAGGTGAAGGTGAAGGTGAAGGTGAAGGTGAAGATGAAGATGAAGTTGAAGTTGAAGGGGAAAGTGAAAGTGAAGATGAAGATGAAGATGAGATTGTGCTGAAGAATTTAGAGTGTATCGTCAATTCCCGACACCTGAGAAAGTTAGTATTAGTCGGAAAAATAGATGATAGTTCGGCTTGCTTCCAGTTTCCCATTGGTATTAAGAAGCTAGTCTTGTTCTTCACAAAACTTCGAGCAGAAGCAACACTTGAAGCTTTAGGAAGACTTCCCAGCCTAAAGGTCCTGAGCTTATTCGGGGAATCCTACATTGGCACTAAGTGGACTTGCTACGAGGGCCTGTTTTCACAGCTCAATGAGCTTTCGATATCTAATCTTCCAAAGTTAGTAGAATGGAGTATCGAAAAGGGAGCAATGTGCCAGCTCAAGAAGTTGCGCATTGATGATTGTAAGAGATTGACAAGGCTTCCAGAGGGATTGAAATTTGTTACTACCTTGAAAGAACTGGAGTTAGAAGGCATGGAATTTGAATTTTACAGGAAAATAAGACAAGAGGATGGAGAAGATGCTCAAGTCATTCGGAATATCCCTGTTGTGAAAATTCTTGAAGAGATGGATGATGAATGTGCTCTTCTATTGACAAGTAAGTTTCCCTAAACTACTTTACCTTCTATCCATCTTACAAGGAAAAAAAAAACATATCTGAAAATCTGAAATTGCTTCTTGAGACTGGCAGGGTACAGTGAATTGAGACTGGCAGGGTACAGTGAAGAGGATGCGTTGTACAACTTGCACGCAACGAATTGAAAGGAACATACATCACAAGAGACTCATCAATGGAGATCCCAGAAGAAGCAAGTACTCTTGTAACATATAAGCTCTTGGACCGAGTATTTCATGGTGGCGTGTATGTTTTTATTGTACGTCAACCTGTTTGTGTGTGTGTGTGTTTTGATTAAACATTGTTGTAACCATAATGATCAAACCCTTCCCTTTCACATTTGAGGAGTGATTGTTAAATCAATAAAAATGTTTCTGTCATATTCAGCCTGTAAACCCAAAAACACCCAATGTCCCAAACAATGCCCAAACAAAACCTTCATCTATTATAAATTTCCCTTCATATCTCAGTAATTTTTTGTAAATTAAAAAAGACCGCTTTGGAAACCATAAAAAAATCATTATATGATGAAAACAAACAATCCCACCCTAAGTCTATGGACAGAAAATTATATTGGAAAAGGACCCCCAGTGATAATTAGTATATACAAATCCATCATCAACTTTAGCAAAATAAGGTCTGATCAGTGGGAGAATGTGCAGATGAAAATCGAAATTCATTCAGACAGCTCAGGCAGTCAGAACCTGTTTCCGCAACCAAGGCCAGTTCTTCTCACAGATGTCTACTGGGGACTCGCCATCGTTGTCTTTTACATCGGCATCTGCATTGTGCTTGACGAGGAACTCCGCTATTTTTTCTCTATCACAGACAACAGCATAATGCAAAGGGGTCTGCCCATCGTTGTCCTGCATTTTACAAATTCAGGGGTGAATTTCTAAACAAAAAAATACTCCCTCCGTTCTCTAAACAAAATATTTGACGTTCTCAGTAATAGGTCCCACCACTTGTAATTTGATTTTAGCTTGTAATCATAATCTCCATTTAAATTCAAATTTTGACACTATGGAGTGGAAGCTCTAGAGTCATCACACTTTAATTCATACGGAGTACTATATACTACGTAGTATAATTCAAAAGAGTACATTTCCTTAATTAATGTGCCTGAGCTCAAAACGTCATATATAAAAGAACGGAGGGAGTAACAATGACACTAAGTCCCTCCAAAGGGTATCTAATATCGTCTCAGGAAAAACTATTCATTTTTGGACTGGCATCAAAAAGCTCAGTGAACTGTTATAGCTCAAAGAGGAGCAACTTCAGGCTATTTTCTTAAACTGTTATAAATGCTTCCCCTGTCACAAGTTTTACAAAGCCTCTCCTAGGAACAAAAAATTTACAGAATTTACTTCCATATTTATAGATACATTATTAAAATAGAAGTTAAATGATTGCTCCATGTGGGAAAATAGGAATGGATGCACAAAAAATTCACAAGCTGTTCTTCAAAGACTGAATTTGAAACTCATGTTACCTGTGCATTGACATCAGCATTGTTAGTAGTTAGCTGCTCTATGACATCAAGATGACCACGATCTACAGCCCAATGTAACGGTGTTCGGCCTTCGCTATCTGCAGTCAGACAACTATTTAGCATATACTAGGTGGCCAGTATCATAACCAATTCAAAGCACATTGACAACTTCAATATATCCACCACATCATTATTCATTCAGCTAGGACACGGCTGATTTGTGCAATCTGACAACTTCTTAATTTTCTAAAAATTCTGAAATAAGAGTGCGTCTACTTTATAAAATTAGGAGGATATAATACTTCTTAAAATACATAATCTAAGAATTTAAGTTAATCTTAGACCAAACGAAATATACAATAATCTGAAACCCATTAATTAAGCTTAACCTTATTACAGAAAACAAGGATTCTCCCACGACACTAAGCAATCAAAACCCATCATAAAACAGAACTAAACTGTATGAATAACATGAAGTGATATAGATCAATATACCTTTTACATCAACAGGAACACCATTCCCAATGCATTTAAGCAAATTATCCACATCTCCTTCTCTAGCAAATCCATGAACAGCATCCATTTTCCTGTGAAACAAATTTTTTTACAAAAAAAATTACTGCAATAAATGTCTGTACAAATTAATATATGAAATGAAGATGTTAAACATCACTATGAGAGCCATTATCATTGGTAAACCAAAGGGTATAAAAGCACAATAAGAAGCTTCAGTTCAATAAGATCCATATACAATGACATATCATCACACACAGAAGTGTTTCAAATCATGCTTTTTCTACTTCTTTTTTTGCAATTCTATAGCCTATTATGAGGTGGTGTTCAGTTGAGCTGTCCAAACTACAAAGTGAATCTTGATCATTGCATGTAAGAGAGGAACAAATCCTTAAATTTGTTGGGCTTCTTAAACAGGTGAATCACAGGAATGTTTAAACTTTCTAATGATCAAAACTAATGTGCCAAAATGAGGTCGTTTATCTGATAGAAATTTATGTCAACATACAACAGAAAATTCTGAAATAGAAGGTTTCTGATTATAAGTATAATGCAGGGGGGGGAAAGCATAAGAAATTAAAATGATAAAAGTATGATGGAAGTGATTAGGAAAATTTGATAAAGTAGGTCACATAATCTTCCTCCTGTCTATCAGGTTTGTTAACGTGACCTACTTTATCAAACCATCAGATAGAGAGCACAAAATTCCCTTGTGAAAACTGAATATATTTTTGCTGGAAAGAATAGCTTATTGGTAATTTTTGGATGCACTGACTTACTAAATTCCCCTAAGAAAATTGGTAAAATATCTCCGTTCCTGATTTTTTTTGGAGGTCCCCTGCACCATACCTTTGTGTATGATCTTTTCTTCAATAAAAATTTATTTGTAACAGTTATATGACCTATCATCACCCAACATAAAAATTCTCAGTCCATATCTACGAGAACTTTTTAAGTTGATGTAAAAGAATTGCATGCGACTCGAAGTATCATATTTGACAAAAACTAATCATGCAAGAATTCAAGCAACTAGAAATTGTAGCATCATAAGGCTCCAAAAAAAATCGAGCAAATTCTAAAGACTAAATGGTGGCATAGTAATAGTTGTCCAATTATATGAAACCACGATAAATAAATTAAAAGATGCAACAGCAAACAAAAATTAAAAGACCACAACAGTATCTGTTTTCCATAAATGAGGTCCACCATCCATTAAACTCACAAATTATGAACCAAAATATTAAAAAAATGGAAAAACATGTTGTAATCAGTTCAACTGAGCTTACAATTCATTTCCAGATTCCTCCTCGTGAACGTAAGTGCTAAAAACAGGTCCCATAGGTCCCTTAGATGCCGCGTTATGTGTATCCGTATCCCCATCTTTGTTTTTCTGTTTACATATGCTCAGAAGTCAGGCAAGTAACAAAAATAAATAAATAAATAAAAGTTATCTTACGATTTTAAAATAGATAGAAGGATTTAGCAAGTTGAAAAGGTAAAAAATCAAGATCTCACATTACTGGCACCGCTAAGCCAAGCAGGGAAGAGATCGGTGACAATTTCAATATACTTCTGCATGGCATCTTCGGGAGGCATGGCACCCAGCTTATTCCATGCTTGCCTAGCAAATTCCCCAAATAGATCGAGTTTTATATATATAGTATTGGCACAACATTCAATTATTCAACTAATTTTACATCTACATTGCAGGATAGATATCTAAGTACACAAACCCTCATGCAAAGTCTTTCCCCATAAATGAGCACTGAGCAAACCAGCCATAGGTATGATAAAAGAATCTGGTTTCCTTTGGGAACCATTTTGTACAGAAAACCCAGCTTTGTAATGTATGTGCAGTACACCAATGATATACAGAAGAAAAAATGAAAGCAGGCAAATGCTCACTGCTCACATATCTATGTGATATAAACATGCTCACCACTTCGCTGATACATAGTTGATCACAGTAACAAGGCAGCTAGAGCGGACAGAAGGACAATACACATAATTCCTAAAAGAAAGTACAAGCTCTGAAACCCCCAAAACCATTCAGAAGCATGAGGGCTACTTATATAAGCATCAGTTTCTCTTAAAACCATAGGTTAGTGAGAGAATTCCCAAGATTAATATTTCTTCTATTCATCCACTGATCAAAAGTTGGAAGATCACACCTTTTCCACCCCCAATTTTGCAACCACCTCATGTAATTAACCCAACTGATGCCCACCCACCGCTTCAAGAGAAACTAACAAACAATTCATCAATAACCCAAATAATGTGGCCTTTGATTCTATTTTAGGTTTATGCAAGAATTAGCACAATGCTGAGAATTCAAACTTGAACTGTTCAGCTTGATTTGGTCAAGAAATTGGGTTAGATTTAGACAAGTTTAGGAAGAGAAATCAACCAAACCTTGTGGAACTAGGAGGTTAATCAATCGATCCACCTACCATTTAGCACGAGCGGTCATCTTAAAGGCGGGTGGGGTCGGCGTGCTACAGGGGCCCTCAGTTGCAATCTTGTAGAGTCCATACAGTTGCAGCTGCACCTCGTTCGGCACCTTCTGCGACAGCCTGTCGGCCGCCGAAGCAGCCACAAAAGCGGTGGCGGCGCTGAAAGCCTCGTCAAGCTCAGTACTCTCCACGCCTTCCCAATCGTCATCATCTTCATCATCATCCAACAAGGCATCGTTATCATCGGTCCCCAAAACGCTACCCTTTTCCGCCATAACCGAATTATCATCGCTAGCCCTAGAAGCCAACTCCTCGCTCAAATCCCCCGAGTTCTCAGCCGACGCAAGGCTACCCTGCACCGGATCCAATTCCACGGCGGCGGCGGAGTGGGAGCGGGTAATCGATAGATTCTCATCCTTGAAAGCGGTGACGATGGAAATGAGCTTGGCGACGAGGAAGGAGAAGATAAGGCCTATGATCACCGTCTGGAGGAGCTGCTGCCAATCGGTCCACATCTTCATGTACTTCGGGAAGAAACCCTAAAAACGGAAGCGCGAAGCAAGATAATCAAAGGCGGTATCAGTGCAATTGATATCGAAACTAGCATCAAAGGAACCTCAATTTCACAGAAACCGATATTTAGTACCCAATTGAAGTCAAGATTCGAGCTTCCCGAGTCTGAGCTGCTGCTGACAGAAAACGGCTGCGGCTGCGGGCGGGGCGGAGGAAGAGAGGGAGAACCGAAAAGGAAAGGGAGGAAGCTGAAAGCCAAGTAGGAACCCAACCAAACAAATCCCGTACCAGCCGGGAATCGAACCAATGATCCCAGATAGGCTACCACTAACCTCGGAGTTGGCCTTCGTATAATCTCTGTATTGTAGTGCGGTTGTGCCTCACTTCGGGGCAAGCCGCAGACGTGGTGATCAAATCCAGATTTGGACTTCAGTCTAGACTTTCAGGATTAACCTAAGAATATACTCTCGTATCTTTTTACTTGGATCATATTGTGTTAATAAAAATCAGGTTGTTTCTTGTTTAAATGAAGAAAAATAGTATGAATTTAACCTAAGAAAATGAATTTTGAAAATTATTAAAAAAAAAAGTATATAACAACACAACAACGACAACCCAGTTAATACTGCGATTAAGCGGGTTCTGTGAGTCAGGATTTACGCACTCTTACCTCGAATAAATCGAAAAAGTATTTCCAAAACACCCAGAAAAATAGGATACAAGGACCACAAGGAAACAAAAAGTAAAATAGACGAAAAAGAAACAAAGACAATAGGACACGGCACAAAAGCCTAAGACTCTAAACATCTGCAGCCCGTATGTACCTCCTTCGGACCTCCACTGATCTCTATCCAATGTCAAATCTTCTGAAAGGTTCAGAAGATTGAGGTTATGCTGGATGACCTCCATCCAGCTCTTCTTAGATCTACCTCTCTCGTGGGTAACTCCAAGATCCAAGTTCTCACACCTACGAACTGGTGCTGATAAAGGTCTTCTACGAACGTGCCCAAACCATCGCAGTCTGGACTCTCGCAGTTTGTCCACAATAATCGCAACTCCAACCTTGCTCCCTATGTCGACATTTCTTATTCTGTCAAGTCTCGTGTCCCCGCTCATCCATCGCAACATTCTCATCTCAGTCACTGATAACTTATGTTCTTGAGCTTTCGTAATATGCCAGCACTCAGAGACATGCAGAAGGGTCGGTCTAATAACCACCTTTTAGAATTTCTCTTTCAGTTTAGCTGGAACATTCTTGTCACATAACACCCCTTATACTCTTCTCCAACTTGGCCACCCCACCTGGACTCAATGCTCGATACCCCAATCGCTTTGAACGTACGAATATAAGTATTTGAAATACTCTTTTCTGGGGACTAGATCTTCCCTCAGTCCCCGGATCTCTGCCCTCTCAAAAACGGAATTGAACATACTTGGTCTTGGTTCTACTCAATCTGAAACCCTTGGACTCTAGCACCACTCTCCAGTTTTCAAGCTTGCGAGTCAAACCCAATCTCGAGATGTCCACTAGCACAATGTCGTCTACAAATAGCATACACCAAAGGACCTCTTCTTGAAGCGGAGTGGAAAGTGAATTCGTGACAGTGAACAAAAGCTGAGAGTTGAATCCTGGTATAGCCCCACTCGAATTTGAAAGTACTCTGAATATATGTCCTCGGCGCTCCCTTCTCTGCCAAGCATCTCCATAACAGCTCTCTCGGAACTTTGTCATAGACCTTTTCTATATCTATGAAGGCCAAATTAAATCAATATCGATTGCATGATTTTGGATTTTGTAGAAATTATTTATTTTTCAAATATCAATTTTACAAATATAAAAGATAATGTTTTGGAGGGTAACTTAAGAAGACAAAATTGTGAATTCATGGTTACATTACATCTTCTTAAAGAGGAATTGCTCGAGCAGTATATATAACTATATAAGCTGTACAATCCAGCATGACTTATCATAAAGAACAGCAAACTGAGGGGAACATTTGAGGTCCTTATTTGATCATCGGCATCCCAGTTCGGCTCGTCCATCCTCGCTGATGGTTTTGTTCAAGCACAGCTTCTGAAGATCGATGTATCCTATGATTGTGTCTTCGAAAACTACGTCTTGTAGCTGTGCATCCACAAACGTCGATCCTGATAGCACCGTGTTTTTGAAAATAGCTCCCTGGAGGTCTGCCTTCCCAAAATTAACCCGATCTAGAACTGCATTTGTGAAATCTGTACCTGCGTACATGTATTGATGAACGACAAAAGGAAATGTTAAAATGAATGAGGCAGTTTCTTTCCGCAGATTGAATCAGTTAAAGGATGCATCGACATTGTACCCTTGAAGCTAGCACCAACGGCATAAGCCTTGGACATGACAACTTCTGTCATGTCTGCACCGTCAAACTTGGCATCAGACATGAGTGCAGCAGCGAGGGATTTCCCCTTGAGGTTGGATTTTTCGTTTGTGTAATCGCAGAAACGAAGATCTATAGGCTTGTCGTAAACCCCATTCGCTTGGCCTATCGTGTTACCAACAAAGGCACGCTCACAGCGGTCGGGTTCTGTTGATAGCGGAGGCAACCTCTGCCGCAGAAGGTTTACATTGTTAGCATCAAAGCTACTCCTAGGATGAATAACAAATTATAGCATGCAAATCGATTTACTCAATAGAATCAAAGCCTGCAAATCTTTCTCAAGAGAAACTCTGAATGGAATAAGTATAGGTGAACTACAAAGCTGCACAAGAAACTTCATGGAGACAGAAATTCCAAAGACGTGTGATCCAAATCAGAAAAATGGAAGCGAAGCTAAGATGAAGAATCAAGCAAATTGTGAAGACGAAGAGACAAGGTGAAGATGACAGTATCAAAGATGATACACAGGATTCTATTTCTATAACTTGTAACCGACTTCAATGAACTATCTACCGAGCGGGTTCAATCCTAAAACCAATTGGCAATAGGAAGAGTAATCCATTAGCTTATATACTAAGGTTATATACTAAGGCTTCTTTGTTCATATTATCGATGTTCACATCTTTCATTCTCTCAACACTATCCCAAACGATCCTCAACTAGCTAAGCTGAACCTTCAAACTACCTATCACAGTAATCAATAGCAGGATCCAATTCTACATGGTTATTTATGCCAAAGGTAACCTAAACATAGGGCTTTCAGAATCCATGACTGGCTACAGATTTGTTCACTGATTAGGAGTTCATCTGATTTCTAATTCGACTTTTAGCAGCAGCTTAGATCGAACACAACAAGCATTTGAATTAGGCATACAGTAGAACTTATATCAGACTACATTGTATCTGCATCTATTTGAATCAAGGATTTATGAAGGACATATTGATTATAAACGGAGTAAAGTGTAGAGAGAACCTGAGCGGCGGCAATGACGGGAGAAGCAGCGGAAACCGCCCAGGCGGCAAGGAGTCCGACAGCCAACCCCCTCATCTCCTTATTACCGCTTCCAATTTCGTTACTACCTGCAGTGAGTTACAGAAGAACTCCCCAAAATCAGCAACAAATTTACAGAATTCGTGAAATTGTAAATGAAGGAGAGAGGAGATAGACCGGAGGAGCAAGTGATGGAGAAATGGGGGATTCTGAGTGAGGATTTAGGTTTTCCATATGCAGAGGAAATTGAAGCAGACAGCGGGCGGGGGAGGAGCTGGTGAGAAACGGAGAAGACGGGGGACATCTCTGCAACTAGCTACGATCGGTAGCGGGATGAATCGAATGGGAGGTTATGAAATCGAGTAACAGGTGAGTGAGAGAGGGAATGGAATTCGTTTGGCTCGCACAGGCTCTTTCTCTCTATCCGTTTCTCAGCTTTATCATTTGACGTGGCATGGATATTTGTCTTGTCACCTTTATCAACTAGTTATTGATACTATTGAAAATTAAGTTAAGAAAAAACTATATAAAATAATTACTGAATGAACCCAAAATAATTACTATTGAAAATTAGTAAATAAAATTTACTCTTATAAATCTAAATGAACCCAAATTAGATTATGCTAGTGTTATCTTGATGCTGTTAATCATTGAGCTTGCCTTATCCGGAGTACTAATACATTTTTAAATTCTATTCAATTGAATTCGGTTTAACTCTATTTCAAATAAATCAAATTTTGTATAATTTATATGTAAAAAAAAAAATCAAAGTTAATATGGCAGAATAAGGTTATTTAATAAGCTTAGTAGATCGATATTCACTCAAGTTTGTCTTCGATTATGAGCACATTCAATTTCAAGTTTAAATATATTCAGACTAAAGTTTATTTATAAACAAGTTGATTAATTAAAAATAATTAACTAATATTCAACTCGAATAATCGTAAAATTATCTAAATGACGGAGGAGATTTAATTCAAACTATTCTTTATGGTATATTTTCAAATGTTAGGAATTCATAATATTTTAGGTAAATAACATGTGAAAAATATATCAAAAATAATTAATACTGTAAGCTAAGGCCGGTGTGAAACTTATGTGCTAGATCATTGCACATTATCCATTCATACGAATGTGTGACCCCCTATATATAATAGAGTCAGTTTCCATCTAACTCGTTGAACCATTACACATTAATTAAGAGTCTCACTCACATAATTGAAATTTGGCTTACTTGTTTGAAATTTTGACACTTTTTTTAAGAGCTAAAAATTATACTCCCTCCGTTTCCTTATAAGTGACTTTTTACTATTCATGTACGCTTTTTAAGGTGTGAAAAAACTATATAAAATAATAATTTTTTAAATATGTTTTTCAATAATCTTATAATTAGTGGTGATAAGTATAATATTAGTAAAAAAAATTATTAAAAAAATTAATATTTAACATAGTTTTTACCGTTCTAAAACTACGTATTTGACTTAAAAAAGTCAATTAAAAGGAATCGGATGGAGTATATATTTTTTTTACTTTACAAAAAAAATATTATACTTATTAAAAGACGGATTAATACAATATTTTCAAAATCTCATTGTTTTTATGATAGGGATGTTGTGTAAAAACTCAAATTTTAGAATTTTTCAAAAATAAAAACAACGAAAAAAATGGCAAAAGATCTGTTATCTTTTGGGCTATTATTTTGGTGGGGAAAAAAAAATCGGTTAATGGATTTGGGGCAACCAAACAAACCCTTCACTTCAGGTGGAGGTGAGGTCTCACCGGCATTTGACAATTGACTACTTCTTAATCTTACCTTACCTGCCCCAGATAATGAACCTCCCTCCTCCAACCCCCCCCCTCTACTTCCTCCTCCCTCTCTCCCTCCCCCGCGATTCCCATCTCCCGCCCTAATCCATGGAGGACAACCGGCTAACCACCACCGCCAAGCTCTACACCGCCGCCAACTACCTCGGCGCCAGCGTCGCCGCCGCCTTCTTCGCCTCCCTCGAGCGCTGCTCCTGCATCAACCTCAGCACCTCCGACGATGACGACGACTCCAATGATCGCCATCTCATGTTCGCCTCCTCCACTCGCCACGACGATCCCCGCCACTCCCTTCCCCTTCCTTCCATCGCCGCCGCCCCCGTTGACAGCCTCCCCGTCTGATCCGCACAGTGGCCACTGGCCTAGGGTTTCTTCTTTTCGTCTTTCCTCTGTTAATATTCTAGCTATTGATAATATAGTTCCGGTGGCGGACAGGAGAAAATAAAGGATAAGGATAAGGATACCTGTCATTTTTCGTCT
Source organism: Persicaria tinctoria (assembly GCA_037127255.1). Taxonomy (NCBI): domain Eukaryota; kingdom Viridiplantae; phylum Streptophyta; class Magnoliopsida; order Caryophyllales; family Polygonaceae; genus Persicaria; species Persicaria tinctoria. Next base: position 4,137,189 of record JBANSL010000005.1, on the reverse strand, counting down.
TCGATATGCTTTGTGTATCGTATCGCGCTGATCGTGAACTGGATCTTGAGGTTTTGATCACCGTTACTAGCACATACTCCCTTCGTGTATGTATCTAGACCTCAAGATCTTCTTTTCCGTTGAATCTGTATAAAAAGCTTTTCGATTGAATTTCTTTGTCCTGTATGCAGTGAATTGAATGTTTCATTCAAGATAATCATTCTAATCCATATTGGTAGTATTGTTTCCTGGTGTATGATTTAGAGGAATTCGTGTTTGTGAGGCTTCAAATCATGTGGCTGATTGGTCTCCCGTGCTTTGATATCAATTTCCCTTTCAAGGTGAAGTTTTTAGGAAAGTTTTGGGGATTCTTGGAGACACTGAGTGGGATTGTAGGAAGGTCACTGATCATACCTCCGTATCATTTTCCTTTCCGGGACATCTAGTTATGATGTTTGCTGTTATTATATTGTAGATGGTATTGCCTTTCTTGCGAATATGTGGTGTTGTGCTGGCTGTTGATCTGGTTTGAACTGCCTATTGTGTCTTGAGGTGTATCGTTCGATGGTTTCTACAGAGACTTTGGAAGTTTGTTGGTTACTGGTTAGTTTACTTAAGCTAGCTTTGACTGTAGTTGTGACCAGGTTGTAGTTTCATTATTGGTTTTGTGAATTTCATTTTGCTTTCTTCTCTCTTGTAAACACTTTGTAAGACTTCACTTCTGTAATAGAAATCCATTGATTCCAAACTGTTTTTTGCGATCTTGTCACCAGTTTCCATATAAGCTCGAACTATAGTTTATATGGCTCTTTGAACATGGAATTTAATGAGCTTGCATTGTGATTATATAGAATTCAATCTCGAAAATCTGGAAGTCTCCTTATTTGTGCAAATACCTGGATGAAAATAGTTATCTGACTGTCCTGCAATACCACCAATACTTGCCTATGCTGAGTTGCGTTTTTTGAATTGCATGATGCCTATTATTTTCTGCCTGGCAAGCTATTTTGTAAGTTTCTAATGAATGTACAGAGTGTTGGTTACTGTTCAGTAACTTCAGTTAGCTTTAGCTGGGTTTGGGTGTAGTTTTGACCAGGTTTAGCTTGGCCCACCTGTAGTTATAGTCTAGGTAGTTATAGAAGTTGCATAGCAGATGAGTATTATTGATTTGAAGAATTTCATTTTCTGATTCTAAGGATGCTCTCTTCTCTATTATAAACACTTTGTCTGACTTCACTTCTGTAATAGACATTCATTGATTCCAAACTGTTTTTTGCGCTCTTGTGACCAGTTTCCATATAAACTATACTACCTTGAAGTATAATCTATATGCCTATATGGCTCCTTCAACATGGAAGCTAATGAGCATGCATAGTGATTGTATGAATTCAGTCTCAAACATCTGGAAATCTCCTTATTTGTGCTGAAACCATTTTAATATCTGGATGAAAACAGTTAACAGACTATGCCCTGCAATCCCACAGCCAATTGCCTGTGCTCACTTGAATTGGTTGAGCTGCATGTTGTCCATTATTTTTTGCCTAGCAAGTTATCCTACAACTTTTTAATTCAAGTTTCTGATGAATGTTCCTTGTCTGTGTCACTGATTTGTCCTGGGTTCTTGATGTTCTGTGTTAGTTTTTAAATGCTCTTTTCGCAATCTCACCTTGCACGTACTCTATTGTTAAAATCTAATTGCATGGCTGCATTAAATGGCATGTGTTCCTTTTCTCTTCCAATGTAGCTATTTTTCCTTCCAATTTTTGTTCAACTGGTAAAGATCATCGCCTGTCTCAAAGGGTCATATCCACATTATGAAAAGGTGCTTGCTCCTTTGAGTCATCTAAGCTGAGGTCCCAACTGGACGACGTACGCGTTTTAGATGCCACATATATAAGTCAGGGGGTGTCATTAGGTTCTGTACTGCAATTTGAGAGCTTCAGAGAAACATACAACCTTGGTTGTTTACTTATCTCTGACTGCATATCTTTCACTGATGACAGTTTTGGCAATTATTCCTCCCAACTCTCCTGGGGAAACAGCATTGTGAATTCCTTTGGTTGGTGTGAGCACTTTTAAAGAAATGTTGATCTGGTAGATTAGATATCGGAAAATCACACAGGACACACCAATTGCCAGAAGAGCAGGAACTCCCTGGGCGAAATCACTGGTAAAAACCTCTTACAAAATATATCCAACAATGGATGATTCATTTATAGGATATCTATTACTTATGTCGCCGTTGTTCCTCAATGTATGGCAATGGCGCCATTCCAGATCATTCTAGCTCTCTCCTTGCTATTCCTGGAATATTTCCCAGGATGCCTTGCCTATGTGCGCATCCTGGAATATTCCAGATCGTGGTGTTACCTTTATTGAGTTATCTTGACAGGTTGGCTTCGACATAATCGTGACAGTTTTGTACTTCAGAGATTCCAGGCATCCCACAACCCTCTTTTGGGAGCCTTGCCCAGAAGGCGAATAGGCTTGTATATGTATATGGGCTTATAGAATATCAAGTGGTTTTGTGTCGGCATTGGGGGTGGCTGACTGGCTGCGTTCTAGACCACTTCCTTTGATTGCAGGTTCAAACATTGTGTTGTAACGATGCTCAAGATGGTTATTAGCAGGTAATGATACGACAATGCCAAGGCTTGAACCGTGACCACTGTGTTGTAAGAATGTTCAATGTTGCAATATTGGTTGTACATACTACAGTACATTAGTTCTTAGAACATACCCCCCTTGGTGCTTGTTGTTTTAGGCCATTTTCATCTATATCTGTGTGGTCTGGTACCATGTGGTTCATTCTCTCGACTTGTTTGGAAAAAAAGTGCGTATATCCAGACTCCTCAGATTCTGCTTAATCGCGGGATATAATGGGTTGTTGTCGTCGTCGTCATTTCATCTATATCTGTCTCACTGATGTAGAGGTTCTAAGTTGCTTCCTTTGATAGCGGTGGTAAAACACTACTCAAAACTATTGGTAATTGGTACAGTTGAAAACTTGAAATGGATGCATTTTAGCAAATTGATGAGTTTTCAAAAGTAGGTGATGAGTAACACCACACTGCAATTACATAAAGTTCAGACACCTTCCATCTTCAATTAAAGTACTATAAAGCATGTTACTTGTTAGAATAAAAATGCAACTTTAATACGTCAAAAACGCAATTTTAATAGTGTTTCTAGTATTGTCCAACTACTAATCACATCAACCTCTCTAAAAGTATCTTTTTTTCTGCATGAAAACCATCACATGCATTCTGGGTAAACAAAAAAAAGGACCACAGATATTGAAGACAAAACTAGGCAAGGCATCATCATCTGGACAAAGCAACAGATTTCTGGCAGGTAAAGTTGAGTATGACAGATAAACCCTACCAAGCAACTAAAGGTAAAAAAAGAACCAAGCAATAAGACATAATAATCATTCACAACTATTATGATCTTATTTTTGGTTTCTTCTAGGTTAAATTTTTATTTTTTATTAAAAAAAATCACTTTTCATTACCCACATCCACTCTATTTCAGCAAATGAAGGGTTATGATTGTTCATAAAAAGTACTTCCACAGCATGGACAAAAACAATATTTAAGTGTTGCTCATTGCACATGGACATGTGGTTTTGGTTTCAAAATCTGATCTTTAAATTAAATACCATATACCTTCCTGTAAGGTGTAAGAAATTTATGTGGTCTGTGTTCACTATTACAAGATCTAATCTTGAATTGATGCTTCTCTTGTGTTTGTGACTTGAAATGGCTAGAAAACATATCTGCGGAATTGGCCGAATATGGGCTTACACTTGAGTGCTTCAGAAACCTGAACCTCATAAAACTATAACCTAATCAACTAGTATTGTCAAGGACAACCTAGATGGATATGAAGGAGAACTAAGCCATGTCAAAGGGCAATTAATAACTCTTATTCTTTCCAACAAAATAATATCTCGTCACATGACAACTAGCCCTAACCAATATAATGGTGATGGAAATGTACTGTACCCCCAATAAAGAGCATGAAAGACTAGGCAATAATACATTTGTCTTTAAAAAAGGCTCTCCAAAAGCAAGATGAACACAATGTCATTAAGAAACTGAATAGCTCTACCAAGAATTATCCGCTTAATAAACGGAATCTTAGCATACAACGGTGCACCATGATTTGACATTTTCGTCCGTAAACAGAATGCAGAAGCATCTGTGTTTGGAGACGAGCGTGTCAAATCACGACGGCCATGAAGATCAGAACTCGACAAAAGTATAAATGCAATAACACAAAATTTGACATAATGAATCGACCAAAATTGGCAGCAAGAATTTCATATACAAAGAAAGTGCATTACAAAAGGTACAGGTGCAAAAGGTTAAAATTTTCACTTAGTTTTCTGCCTGAGCTCCAATAATCAAATCATCAGAAACCGTAGGGAAAAAGTCGGAATCTAAGATCCCTACCTATAACTGATTTACATCTAAATCTATATATAATGTTATCACTGTTAGCAACACAAGCAAAGAGTCAAGGGTACGCAATTACCAGCAAATCTCAATGGAAGATGCCTCCCTATGCAGCAATTACCAGCAAATCTCAATGGAAGATGCCTCCCTATGCAGCAACCGAGTCCTGGGCATTGAATGATTGTGAGTTGTGATGAGCAACCAATGAGAGCGTCAGGCCAATGATCCGGTGAGTCTGATTGTACCTGAGCCTGGTAGGGGCAACCGGGCCAACCACGTGAAGCAGCATTAAAAATGGCAGACAGAGAATCAAACTCAATCATCCACCAAAGGCCTAAATTTGCATGAAGAAAAAGTAGGGTTCCCACAAATTCAGCACTCGATAATCGCTAACCACCAGCTTCCCATCCTCTATAGTACCTTCACAGAGAATTTAAGAGCAAGTGATTGATGGAAGGGCTCCCACAGAAAGACCCCACAAAGCAAACCCTTCATTTGCTTTTGGATTATGTCAACCTCAAAGTTTTGGCCTTCTTCCAAGCACATGACTCTTGTACTTCTCTGGGGCCACAGAACATGTATACACACAAATACAAGTTGTTCGCTTAACGAAATAAAGAATCAGTCTTGTAAGATTAGGCTTTTACACCCCTTCTCCCTGTGGAAAACTTGACAATCCAAACAGTGACTAACCTCGGCCACATGCAATTCCAATCCAGCACAGTTCATCAGTGACTAGTGAATACCACGAAGGGCCCTTCAGGATACCGATGTCTCAAAATGTATATTTCTGAGCACTTGCTAGTTGCTACCCAATGAGATATTCACAGATGAAACTTTTAACTGCTTACAGAGGGCTGTTTATAGCTTCCAAAACTTCCTTTTCGCTTGTCAGCCTTTTCTAGATGCCAAACAGGGGCACTAGCCCACGTGATGACCATGAGCAAATAGGATTATCTTCATCAGGAACCACAAACTATGCTTCACTGAGATACTGGTAAACCATAATTGTGGAAAGACCTAATTCTCCCATCCCAACCAGCAGTCAGAATGACTAAGCCCCAGTTGTGTGGACTGGATATGCTCTGGCATGATCTTAGGAATTTGTATTCAGGTTTTTGCATACTAGAGATTAAATGCAGATGAGTCGAAGCAGGAAGATTTTCTTCTGGCCATGTTTGAGATCCTTTGGGACAAGAAGATTCCAAGAAGAATTCTTGCTCAAGTGGAAAAATTGAAGGAGAAGGTAGAGGACGGTCATTGGTTGTTCTCTCACTAGGTAAGCCAACCGAACATCTATTTCCGACATTCACATTTTGGAATCCATTCCAAGGTATGGCTAATGAAGCAGTAGACTGAAACCGCTCCGAGGACTTGACCTTCTGAACATGTGAAGGATCTTGATCATCATGATTGGCACAGTTCCATATGTACACATTAGAATCTTCACATGCAGAGATAATATGCTTCCCATCGGCTGTAAAGGATGCAGATGTATAGTTTCCACGACTACGACTTCCTAATAAGAAAATAAACAGATGGGGAGGAAAGCCGATTCAGAGAGAGTTTATTAGGGTTTAAACAAACTCTAAGCATATAAAACAGGTTCAAGAACTTGAGAAAAGAGCATATGCTGAAATTTTGTTTAGCAGAACCCAACTAATTATGAATTGCTAAAAAGGTAGTGGCACATATAGAACTAGGTGTTCTCAGAAGTCAAAAGCTGTGTAGAGCCCAGTAAGATGACAAGGTCACATATGGATCCGTAAAAATATTGAGATTGAGGAAACTGTATAACAGAGAGTGAAAATAACAATAACTAACCCTTGTATTTTCCAATCACATCCATTCCTTTCAAGACTCTGACTTGTGAATCAGCACAAGTGACCATCACTTTACTTGAGTCTTGGGGGAAGAACTATGATGAACAAGAAAGACATCATGAGCAATAGTTGCTGAAGTAAAGGAGGAATTTCAAGCACAAAATCAAAAGGTGATTATTAGAGAAAAAACAATTGATACCTGGAACCCGATTATCCTTTTTCCAGGCGACTTCTTTTTACTACGTATGCAAATCTGACCATCTAGCTCCAACTGATTATCTAGCCAAATTCAAACAAACACATAATTGTTTAGTGCCTTCTTCGAAAACAATACTGTGTCCCACTTTAAGCATAGCATAATCGAAAATTATACTATCAGGAGACCGTTACAACATTTATCTCATCTTAGTTAGAGTCAACCAACCAGACCAAGAAATCAAAAAACGCAATCAGAGTTTCCACGTCCCAAGAATATCAGAAGTTACTAATCTTAGCAAGAACATCAAGGTAGAGGATATGGGCTACCATTTGTTGGCCAAGTAAAAAACTATCTTGATTTTTTAAGGCAATGGGGTTCTTTTACAACTTCTACTTGTCTTTTTTTTTACCAGAGCTGTTAATCCAACTTATGAAGGGTCAATATGAAAGTATGAACTGAATGTTCAAAATTAGAAAAGACCGTTGTTAAATTATTTCGGTACTGTCCTAGATGCCACCAGTAAATATATATGGATTTGAAGTTATTGGCCCATATGTAGATCACGGTTAAGATTCCAAAGTAAGCAAATAGACAAGCGTACACTAAAACAACAAAATTCATTTATAGGATTCCTCTTTGCCAAAAGATGGATTCATCGCATTGACAGATAATTCACAATAACTATAACTTTCATGGAAAATTAAACTAAAAGGGCATCTACATGTTTGAACTAGTATGCTTTACAACAAAGACAAGAATTGATGTAATACCTGATATGCTATAGAAACGGCAAAAGCCTGCAATTGAGCCAACAATGACACCCTGAATAATCAACACCAAATTTCAGGTCAAATCAACTCCATTCAGGAAGGCTAAATGATCACGTTTGCGATAAAAATAACATAGAATGGATAACGAACCTGTCCACCAGGATGATAGCTCACAGCAGTGACAATATCCTTGATATCTGTCCAACTTACAACTCGACAAGCAGGTATTTCCCAAATCCGCACCTTTCCGTCTATTGAACCACTTATGAAGTAATTTTCATCCATGGGGTTAAATTGAACACTAGTCACTGCACCACCACAACAAACAAATAGTGTATAAAGGATGGTAGCATTACAAGAGAGGCTTGAAAAAGCATTTTGAGGAATATTAAGATATGGAGTACAAAGATAAAACTCACCATAATTATTATGCGAAAAGACTTTGAGGCAACTGTTGCATCCAACTTGCCAAAGACGAACAGTTTTATCCGCAGATGATGATATCAAACACTACATTCCAGACAACTAAACATAAATTGGAATCCAATGTAATTACATTTTATAAAAATCAGAAAGTTCACTGAGAATCACTTACATTGCTGTTTGACCATGAAAGATCCAATATATCACCACAGTGGCCCTTGAACTCGTGAAATGGCTTCTCCAACAACCTGAAGATTTTTGGTGGGAGAATTACACAAGCCGAATCAGAATTTTTACTCCAGCTCTTTGCTTTACCCATTCTCTCATTCTCTGCATATAATGGCTGCAATTCTAACTCGTGATTCATCGTAAAGTAGAGACATAATGGATCTATATCTGGGATGTTGACTTCACTTGACCTTTCATCCTCCACCACTTTCCACACCCGCACAATTCTATCTTCTCCTGCACTAGCCAGATATCGTCCATCTGGGCTAAACTTCATCACGAGGATTGAACCTTCATGTGCTTGAAAATCTTGACTTGAGTAAAGTGCTGAGAGCTCCTTGTTTTTCTTGTCACATTGCCGAACCTTCACTCTCTGAAGTCTGCCCCCAAGAAGTGAATCAAAATTATCAGTTTGGTATTGCTGATCATCCATTACACAAGAGAAGCTTCGCAATTTTTGCAACCACCACTTTTTCTCACTCTTTGTTGAACCTCTTAAATCGACCGCATTTGCGTTTGCACCTGCAAAAGCTTCTTTGCTCAGAGGAGGCAACAGAGGAGGATGCTCAAACCGCTCAATTACAGCTAGTTTATTCAAAGTGGCTTCCTCATTTCCACCAAGCCGGCCATCTTCCTTCAGTTCATCCTGAATGCATTTTTGTCCATCATCCCAAATCCCAATTCTGCACAAGAAATTCTCCTCAACGTTCAAGCCTCCATGGAATTCTGAATCATGGCCAGACCAACTAGACATTGAAGATCTACTTGATGAGAACTCGTGCTCCAAACTCAAGCACCTTACCATATGCCCATTGCTTGTTATTCTACAGTCAGCCTCTGCATTCAAATCAGAAGAACCAACTGAATCCCCACAATGGGAAACCTTGCTTGCCCTCAAACCCAACGAGTCGAAGAACCTCCTTCGCCGTTCTTCAATACTCGATGGATTCTGGACCCACATATCAAATTGGGAACTACTGGATTCCAAACCAGCCATGTCTGACCCAGAATGAGATACACCACTCTCAAGACAGCCTGAATCGGAATCGGATTCAGACAAGACAACAATGTCATCACGTGCATCAAAGAACTGGTTCTCATCCTCCTCAAAGCAGGAATCCATTGTTGGTAAAGCTCAACCCATCAAACCTCTCCTCCCAAGTAACCAACTCTTTTCCCTATACCCTCAGGCAATGAGCTGAAATTCCCCCCAAACAAAGAAACCCCCATCAAAAAAATGAATTGAAGAAGAAAGTGGAGTTAAAAAAGAAAAAATAAAACACAGACTCCAAGATCAGTAATATTATTATACAGAGAAACACAAAAACAAATAAAAACAAAGCAGCAAATAAAGTAATACTACAAAACACAAGAAATCCCACATGGATCCCGATCTAAAAAACCAATTCCATTGAACCTGGTCCTATGACACCATGACAATCCCCAGGATTAAAAAATTGAAGAAACGAGAATGACCAGATCAAACTGTAAACAGATTAAAAACTATAAACGCCACTTAGATGTCAAAAAATTTCTGAAAAAGGACTCAACTTTGGTCATCTGGTCATCTTCACATCGCATTCAAAAACAAACAGCGAAACCTCAAGCGAGAAAATTGAAAAATATTCGAAGCGCGGTGATAATTTCGAAGAATCAATTACCTGGATATAGGAAGAAGAGCTCGGTTGATCCAGCAATTCTCAGAAATAGTACATTGGAGGCGTTTCAAAATTGGGGGTCCGTGGTAGGTTTAGGTGGAGAAATTGAATGAAATTGGGGGAGATTGTAAGGGTGTAGGGAGGCGAGAAGGTAAAGGTGCGGGAGAGGAGAGAGAGGGAGAAGGAGATGGCCCAAGGAACGAGATTTGCAGAGTTGTATGGTTTGGGTTTGAGCTCTGAAATACCCCCAACACAAACCCCCCCTCTCTCCCTCAACTTCTTCTTCTTCGGATTTCTCTGTGTGTGAGGTGGGCTGCTACAGCTGTGTCCCACGCGCCCCCACCGGGATGACAAGTTATGGTCGGTACCAAACAAGCCTTAAAGCCTCTAATTTATATTTGTACACACAGTTTCAGTGTCTATTTATTTTATCTAGTGCAACTTTATAAACTTTAGTGTGTGTTTTTATTTTTATTGTCATGACTTATAAACTAAAGTTGTAATGTATACTACATTGAATAGGATCAATAATGAAATAGAGTATCTTTATATATATATAAATATGAAGATTGAATTTATTTATTTATTTGTACATTGAGGAAGGTAATTCATCAATTAATCTTAGTTTAAAAAAAAAGAGGTTGCAAAACTCTCTCTTAATAATTACTCTCTCGTCCCCAAAAAAAAACATGATACTATCATTTTTTAAGATTGAATGAATTATTTTATAATTTTAACATTTGATACTATCATCTACTCCGTATAAAATTATATATAAAAAAAAAGGGTTATCAATATATATATAATTATAAAAATTAATATTTTATAGATTTTTTAAATATTTAAAAAATATGACGAAAAGTAAGATATCAATTTTTTTAAATGGATAAAGTATTTCACAATGGTTCTAAAATTAGATTAGACTAAAAATTCTCCTATTTAGTTACCAAAAATAAGTAACACATTCAATTTCTATAGAAAAAAAAATAAGTAATTAATTTGAAGATAATTTTACATTTTCACATTGCTTGCTATGATAAATTAGTGGAGTTGTCTTTTCCTTTACAGTGTTGATGGAAAAAATATGTGGATATGAGTCTATATGACTAATGCACAATTATTACATTATTATTCCATGCTAACTTTTATCTTGAGATTGATTTTAATTAAACAATTATCATTTGAGGGACCTTGTGTTTTATTTTCTTCTTCTTGTCCTTTTTCTAAATTTTATACCTAGTGAATATTTTTAAATACTATTATTACCATTTGTGACATCATCTTTCATTATTTACACTCATATATCTTATTGTATCAATCTATATTCAATTCCCTCCTCATTCTACCACTTTAGTCTTTTCATTTATCGCACTAACCTACAAAACGCACGAATTATATAAACATATAATTGCACAAGAAGAAAGTATGATTTTCAACATTTAAAAAAAGGTGGATCGCATAGATACACCAAACTAATAGAGGGATTCACGCCAAAGTTAGCTAACTACAATTGTTACGAACGTATATTGTTACCGGAACCATAAATAATTCCCTTGAAAAATTATACCTAATGGCCTTCTATTTATGTTTTCAATCGTCTCGTTGCCAACCTAGCTATCACTGTACCCTTTTTAGGTTAAGAGAGGTTTAATGATATCTTTAAATTGAATTATCCAAATTACAAAATATACTATATGAATTTTATCTAAAATTTAAAACCCTTTTTAGAGGTTTAATTGATGTTTTATATGTTGCGGCATATGTATTAGGAATGGAGTAAGAATTCCAACATGGAGATTGAAAAGATAAGTAAAGACCAAAAGGAAATTGAGGTGACAAGTTGGTTAGTAGTTTGGCAATTTTCACAATAATAGCAAAACTTGATACATGCAGTATTGAATCAATAAACAAGCATTTAAATTACAAGTCAACAAATAAGTGTTAGGGATTGTTTGGTATTGATATCTAGATATCGGATATCAACCGATATCTAGTGTTTGATATGGATATATATCGTTATCACATACTTAATATAATATCTAATATTTAGTGTTTGATATACTGATTTTGATAAGATATCACTAGATATCAAATATATATATATATATATATATATATATATATATATATATAGTTTAATCTATAAAAGTTAATTAACACTAGTTTAACTGATGTATTTTTAATGTACAAAAACATATAATTTCAGTAAAGGAAGGAAGGACTGCACGCACCACTCGTGAAGTATAAATTTCAACAAGTGAAGGTCCAAATTGGAATGCGATCAGAGTCCCCTCAGTCAAAGGAAAACATTTTGACTTTTGACTAATTTCCTAATTTCATCAATTCTTATTTTATGCTTTTTCATTGGCTTTAATCTGATTCCAATAATAAATTAGTCTTTAAATTTGTTGGTACACCATTTAAACGGAGATATATTGGTCGGCCTCGTTGAAATAAATAAACAGAACCTATCTAAACTAGTTGATCAGTACTGTGAAAAATGTGACGTAACACCCTCTTTGAAACATACTACTAGCTAATACCATAGTAATATCACTCTTTGATTATTATTTTTTATACAGGGAAAGAGTACGTTTGAGTGTCGACAGACCCTACTGATTTACCACCTAAGAGTGTCTTTTCCGACGATAATTTGGATATCGGGATGAGATAAGGGAGAGTCCGTTAGGACCAATTATGGTTTCAATGGAGTTTGGTATGAGGAGGAAGGAGAGTTTAGAGAGAGAGAGCAATTTCATTCATTCATTGATAACCCAAACCGTACATTGAGATAGATATAATTTATATCCCAAAACCCAACTTTCTACTAATTGCCCTTATTATCCCTATTATACTAATTCCTAACAGAGTACGTCGTGGTTGAGGATGTGTCGAATGAGCGTTATTTTATCCCCGACCAGATTAATCTTCCTGAATAAATGGACGTAGAAAACCACAAGGAAATTTTGAAACAGCTTCCGAGTATCGGCCATAAGCAGTGGCGGATCCTGAAGTGTTTGGTTGAGGGGGCGAATAATTGATCTATAATTTTTTTCTCGACAAAATCATCAATATTTGAAGTTTTTGGGTTTAATTATAGTATTAAGTTATCAATGATAAAAGCGTATTAATTTGGTAAATGATGTGAAAAATAATTTAGATCGCTTCAATCTTTAAACATTTATAACTCTTTACTCAGTTATCGGATTTGAGCTTATAATATATCAAATCGAAGCTATCGACGAGAGGAATATGCATATTAAATTTCATTTTTGATTGGAGGGGAGGCGACTGCCACCCCCGGTCCTTTAAAGGATCCGTCCCTGGCCATAAGGGTTTGTTTTAAAAAAAAAGAGCTATCACTCTTTTATATTATTAAAATAATTAAATGGAAAAGCTAAATAACAATTGTACGTACAAAGCTTACATATACCCTTACATCATCTGAAATAATTTATTTTACAGTTCTACGCAAGATGAAATTAATGAAACATGCAAACCAACCAAAAAAGCTATATCCCCCTTTTAATAATACGATGGTCTCACTCGATCGATCTATTTATACATACATGCACACGTACAAATTAAAAAGATCGAGGCTCCCTATATGGGACATTTTGGGGTTTATTTGTATTTCTGATAAAAACAAATTCACGGTATTTTTTTAAAATTTAAAAATAAAAATTATTTTAATTTATTTTGTCAACTTCAAGATTATAAATCTGTCCGTATGATTAGGAGTAAAAAAACAATTTCACTAAAACGCCCCAAATCACCCTTTTTTGCCACTTTGTTACTTTAAAACATAAACCAATGTCTAATTTAAAAATGATGTATTTATTACCGAGTCTAGCTGATTTATAATTTTTTGTTAATATTCTAAAAATTTTATAATTTTCAAATTAATCACAGTCGATCGATTGATCACCTTGTACTCTTATTATTGCTAAGTCATATACTATATAGTCATATCTAGATTCACCATCTCGATCGCTTGCTTAACTTTTTTTTTTTTTTTTCCATTCTTATACTTATACTGATATTAGTTCAGAGTCTAATGACATTAGATGACATTTTCCCTTTATTAATTTCTTAACGTGAAATTGTACAATTTTTAATGTATGCATAAGATTTACATAAGATCATGACCTTGCATAAGTGTTCCATTTGTTTTTTTTTTAAAAAAACTACATAAATAGAATGTACAGATTTCCCGTTTACAGTCACTTGCCAATAAAAAACCAATATATAAGAACAAAATGTGATAATAAACCCAATAATAGAAAATAATTATAAGAATAATAGAAGCAAATTGAAGGAGGTGTATTTGCTGTGAAGTTTTGCACATCTACCAACAATACACTGAATATGACATCTCCTTTGATCCTTCCTTTAAATCCATTCCTTTATTATAAAACAAACCATTCATGTTGGAGAGGGCCCCTCCACTTCCCAAATCATTTACATTTTGATTGATCAAAATATATACTATATACTTATTTTTCATCAATTATATATATAATTTAGTACTTTGCTTCATCAAAAATAGTCTTTATTTATTTTTTCCCTTAATTAATATGTCTAAAGTACAATTTATATCATGGTGTAAAGCTTTCCCCCTCCATATATGACTTGTATTGCGCCCATTTGCATGTGTGTATTTCATAACTTTATTTACAAGGTTTGGGTGTTTTTTTTTTAAATAATAAAAATTAATTGAGTAAAGTTGTGGCATGCACATTGTATGATAAATGATGATCATCAGTTTTGACAACTGGGTTAATTAGTGGTAAAATGGTAGATGTGTCAAAAACAAAGTATCCGACCTAATTAGTGATAATCAATGGAAAGTAATTAACCTAATGTCAACTAACAAAAAAGCCTTATGTCTCCATGGACATTATATATATAATATTAATTATATATGAGGGGACAACCAAAATGCTTAATCTTGTTTGCCTTTCACAAACCATTTTACTTTAGTTAGGTTAAATTGTGTACGTGCTTAGACTTCGTGTATCATCATATAATGTAATTATTTTGTTTAATTTGTCACATAATCAATATTATTCTTTTTTTTAATTAGCATAGATAAGTAAGACAAAAATAAAAGAGCTAGGGGTAGACTGACGTCCGCTCCAGTTTGTCACATTTTAAAAAAAAAAAGGAAACAATAATAATTATGTATTTTTTTATTAGAATAAAAATTTTGTTAATGAAAATTATTAATATATGAAAATTTTAGCCTATCATATCCAACCCATCCAAATTTTAATTCTTAGATAAGTTTCATATATTATCTCACACACACTAGTCGTTCATATTGATTCATGCATATTAATTCTTACATAAGTTTCATATATATTATCATGTTCCTAGGTTAATTAAACATAGGGACACGATTATTATACAACTTTCCAAAGTGTTATCATTTAATCTTCTTTGTTTTTATTAAATGGCCCCCTAAAGGTATAATATTGACATCAATTTGTCTGTTGAAATTACGTGCATTGGTGTAGCTTGATCCAATTGATCATACCACTAGCTATGTAACTATGTAAGTAATTGGATTTAGTCAAATTAGCTACGATTCATGTCTTCATTTTAGGTCTACACATCATAGAGTTTAAAGAAATAAAGTTATATATATATGCTTTGTTTACATTTTGCCTGACATTAGTTATTATTTTTACCCTTCAAATTTACTTTTACTTGTCTTAATTTACTCTCTTTCTCTCTCTCTATTACACCAAGATTAGATGGTTTGGGTTGGTGTACACCATCACCAATGGTTGTTTCACTTTCACATGTTGAATATCTGAAAATTGAAGGTATATTCACAATCTTATTTTAATAAATTAAAGTGTTTTTTTTTCATTTTATTTTAACTGACATTCACATAAATCACTTCGAAAGCTTTGAAAGAAGAGATTATATTACTCATTTCAACAATTAGGTAAGAAGTTAGTTGGTTATACATTATTACATGTTAAGGGTGTGTTTTGTTGTGTTTCCCTCCTATATGGGGGAAGAGTCCAATGGACTATTTATCATGTGGTTTTTACCATGTGAAGTTTTACCCTCCTCCTTTATAAAAGGGGATGTCTTTCCATTTGGGAAAGTAAGAGAGAGAAAACCAAAAGTGAGAAAGGGAGAAAAGAGAGAGCTTGGAGAGAGATTTTCGTATGCAACTATTCAGCCCATTTTGAAGTGCCCCGATCGACGACCAAACGACATCCGATTGGGACGATTTTCTGGTATGTTGTTCACCTCATCATAGGCTTCATTTTGTACGGTTGGATCGTCGTTTTGAGCCTCCAATCTCATATCCCCTTTGTTAGGGTTCTCTCTTGGGTTTTGTTGATTTCCACCAATTGGGTGATGATAGTTGGAGATTTGGCCAAGCTTGTTGATGCTTGATGATGTTGTATGCATCTAGCTTTGTCTAGGGAAGATTGTACCCACTTCTTATTGTTGATAGTGGAAGTTTCTGTCTCCCGTGGTTTTTTCCCCGTTTTGGGGTTTCCACGTAAATCTGGTGTTCTTTGTGCTTGGTTATTTATCTTCTGTTTGTGTCCGATTGTTGGTTTGGGTTGCTTGAGTTTGGCTCTCTGGTTTACAGTTCTTGTCCATCCCGATTCGTGTGTATTAAAAGGGTTTGTCTGACGTCCCTTGCTTCCCGGCACAACAGACTGGTATCAGAGCATTTGGTTTAGGATGGAGGAAAAGAACAGTTTTCAGGGAATGATTGTGTTGAATTCGAGCAACTACTCCGATTGGAAGATAAAGATGGAAGATCTTTTGTATGTGAAAGATTTGTATGAGCCGATTGTGCACAAAGAAATTCCAACGGGTGTCGTTGATGTTGAATGGAAGATTCTGAATCGAAAAGCGGTAGCTACGATCAGACAATTTGTTGATGTGAGTGTGCTCCAACATATTGCCAATGACACGAATGCTTATGAGTTATGGTATAAGCTTGAGGGGATGTATGAGAGGAAGAATGCTCTCAACAAGGCGTCATTGATGAGAAAGCTTGTGAAGTTGGAGTACAAAGATGGTGAGAGCATTGTTGTGCATTTGAGCACATTTCAGGGATTTTTGAATCAGTTAGCTTCTGCGAAAATGTCGTTAGATGATGAGTTGCAGGCTCTACTACTTCTCTCCTCATTGCCGGATAGTTGGGGCACACTTGTCGTGTCACTTAGTAATTCCGCTCCGGAAGGCAAGCTGACTATGGAATGTGTGAAAGCTAGTCTTTTGAACGAAGAGACTAGAAGGAAGGAGATGGGTGTCTCCTCACAGTCAGAGGCTAATGTGACGCAGGGTTCTGGTAACAACAGAGGAAGGAGTAAGCAACGACAGCAGCAGAACAGAGACAAGTCCAAAGGGAGATCGAAGTCTAGAAGCAAGTACATTTGCTATTATTGTGAGAAGCCGGGTCACATTCAAAAGTATTGCCGAAAGTTCAAGAGGGACAAAGGCAAAGAACCTGAGAAGTCAGAGACGTCGAGAAATCAAGAAGATAAAGACACTGCTGCTTTTACAATCAGTGATGAAATTGTGGAGTTGTTTGTGGCGGTTGATGAAGGTTCCTTGAATCTTGCAAGTGATGAGTGCACTTGGATTGTTGATTCAGCTGCTTCATATAACATTACTCCACACAAGGAGTACTTCTCGTCTTACACTTGTGGAGATTTTGGCCGTGTGAGGATGGAAAATGATGGCGTGTCCAATGTTGTTGGCATGGGCACAGTTTGTTTGTTGACATCCACTGGCTGCAGTTTGATTTTGAGAAATGTTCGCCATGTTCCTGATATCAGATTGAATTTGATATCTTCTGGGATACTTGATGATGATGGGTATGCTCAAAATGCACAAAGCGGTGTTTGGAAGTGCTCCAAGGGAAACTTGATTGTAGCCCGGGCAAAGAAGCAAAATACCATGTATGTGATGCAAGCCAAGATTTGCAGAGAAGAAGCAAATGTGATTGATGATGGTGCCGGAGAGCTATGGCACAAGCGGCTTGGACACATGAGCGAGAGGGGTTTGCAAATGCTTGCCAAGAAAGACATTCTCCCGGATATGCAAGGTATTTCTCTCAAACCTTGTGTTGATTGCCTAGCTGGAAAGCAACATCGAGTAGCATTTCATACTCGACCTCCATCTAGAAGAAAGCATGCATTAGATCTTGTTCATACTGATGTGTGCTCTATGGATTGCAAGTCACTTGGTGGTGCACAATATTTTGTCACTTTTATTGATGACTATTCTAGAAAATTGTGGGCTTTTGTGTTGAAAAGCAAAGATCAGGTTCTGACAGTTTTTAGGGAGTTCCAAGCCAGAGTTGAACGAGAGACTGGTTTGAAGTTAAAGTGTGTCAGATCAGATAATGGTGGAGAATACAGGGGTCCGTTTGAGCAGTACTGCAAGAGTCAGGGCATCAGGCTTGAGAAAACAGTTCCGAAGACGCCACAACTGAATGGGCTTGCAGAGAGGATGAACAGAACCATAGCAGAAAGAGTCAGAAGTATGTTGTCGACTGCAAAGCTGCCAAAGTCCTATTGGGCGGAGGCAATGTTGACTGCTGTGTATCTCATCAACCGCTCGCCTTCAGTTCCTCTTGATGGTGATGTTCCACAGAGGGTTTGGACTGGGAGAGATGTTTCCTTCCAGCATTTGAGAGTCTTTGGATGCCTAGCATATGTTCATGTTGCTAGAGATCAGAGATCCACGCTTGATAGCAAGACAAAGCCATGCATTTTCCTAGGGTACTCAGAGGATGAATTTGGGTACAGATTGTGGGATCTTATAGACAAGAAAGTGGTCAGAAGCAGAGATGTTGTGTTCATGGAAGACAAGACTATTGATGACTGGAAGCTCCAGCGACCGTCGTCTTCTCTCCTGCTCCAGTCACCTTTAATCCCGTTTTTCCTCAAGTTGTGCAGAGAAGTTCAGTTCAGAATCAGCAGGAAGATGAGCATGATGATGGTGATGTTGATCCACCAGAAGTTCCACAACCTCAACAAGAGGAGCCCCCTATCCAACCTGAAGTTGAGTTGAGAAGATCCACCAGAGAGAGACAGATTTCCTCCCGATACTCAACCAACGATTATGTGTTGTTGACTGACTCAGGAGAGCCTGAATGCTACGAGGAAGCTATGTCAGATGTGCATCAGAAGGAGTGGTACAATGCCATGCAGGATGAGATGAGTTCCTTGCATGAGAACCACACCTATGACTTGGTGAAATTGCCTAAGGGCAAGAAAGCTCTCAAGAACAAATGGGTTTTTCGTTTGAAGTCTGGAGAAGATGGTACACCTCCCAGGTTCAAAGCCAGAGTTGTGGTGAAGGGTTTTGAGCAGAAAAAGGGTGTAGATTTCGATGAAATTTTCTCTCCAGTTGTGAAGATGTCATCCATCCGGGTTGTTCTAGGCATGGCTGCTAGCATGGACCTAGAGGTCGAGCAGCTTGATGTGAAAACCGCCTTCCTTCATGGTGATTTGGAAGAAGAAATCTACATGGAGCAACCTGAAGGTTTTGAAGTCAAGGGAAAAGAGAAGATGGTTTGTCGTCTCAGAAAGAGCTTGTATGGTTTGAAACAAGCGCCTCGGCAATGGTACAAGAAGTTCGAGTCTTTTATGATCGACCACAAATTTCACAAGACACATGCCGACCACTGCGTGTTTGTGAAGAATTACGCCGAAGGTGACTTTCTGATTCTCTTGCTTTATGTGGATGATATGCTTATTGTTGGTCGGGATACCAACAAGATTGCTAGTTTGAAAACTGCGTTGAAGAAGTCCTTTGCTATGAAGGACCTTGGCCCTGCAAGAAATATTTTGGGTATGCAGATTACCCGTGACAGAAAGAATCAGAAGTTGTGGATATCACAAGAAAGATACATTGAGAAGGTGCTGCAAAGATTCAACATGGACAAGGCTAAACCCGTGAGTTCTCCACTTGCAGTGAACATGAAGCTGAGTTCTGATCAGTGTCCTACAAGTGAGAAAGAGAAACAGGAGATGAAGAAGGTGCCTTATGCTTCAGCCGTTGGTAGTCTGATGTATGCCATGGTTTGCACTAGGCCAAACATCGCCTATGGAGTTGGGGTTATCAGCAGGTTCATGAGTAATCCTGGAAAGGAGCATTGGGCTGCAGTGAAATGGATTCTCAAGTATCTCAGAGGCACTTCGAGAGTGTGTTTGTGCTTTGGTTCTGGAAAACCTATGCTTGATGGTTTTACAGATGCAGACATGTCAGGTGATATTGACACGAGTCGATCCACATCTGGATATCTGATTACATTCGCAGGGGGAGCAGTCTCATGGCAATCGAGACTGCAGAAGTGTGTTGCTTTGTCAACGACAGAAGCAGAGTATATGGCTGCAGTTGAAGCTGGTAAGGAGCTGATATGGATGAGAGACTTCCTAGAGGAGTTGGGAGTGGAACAAGCAAGCTACCCACTCTATTGTGACAATCAGAGTGCCATCCACCTTGCCAAGAATGCCGCCTACCATTCTCGAACCAAGCACATCCGAAGAAGGTATCATTGGCTTCGAGAAAGAGTAGAAGATGAAGATTTTGAGCTCATGAAGATCCATACAAATGACAACGGATCAGATATGCTGACGAAGACCTTGTCAAAGGAGAAGCTCATCAAGTGTCGCTCAAAGGCGGGCTTGCTCGAGCCCCCCATATAGGATTGAGGGGGAGCTATGTTGTGTTTCCCTCCTATATGGAGGAAGAGTCCAATGGACTATTTACCATGTGGTTTTTACCATGTGAAGTTTTACCCTCCTCCTTTATAAAAGGGGATGTCTTTCCATTTGGGAAAGTAAGAGAGAGAAAACCAAAAGTGAGAAAGGGAGAAAAGAGAGAGCTTGGAGAGAGATTTTCGTATGCAACTATTCAGCCCATTTTGAAGTGCCCCGATCGACGACCAAACGACATCCGATTGGGACGATTTTCTGGTATGTTGTTCACCTCATCATAGGCTTCATTTTGTACGGTTGGATCGTCGTTTTGAGCCTCCAATCTCATATCCCCTTTGTTAGGGTTCTCTCTTGGGTTTTGTTGATTTCCACTAATTGGGTGATGATAGTTGGAGATTTGGCCAAGCTTGTTGATGCTTGATGATGTTGTATGCCTCTAGCTTTGTCTAGGGAAGATTGTACCCACTTCTTATTGTTGATAGTGGAAGTTTCTGTCTCCCGTGGTTTTTTCCCCGTTTTGGGGTTTCCACGTAAATCTGGTGTTCTTTGTGCTTGGTTATTTATCTTCTGTTTGTGTCCGATTGTTGGTTTGGGTTGCTTGAGTTTGGCTCTCTGGTTTAGAGTTCTTGTCCATTCCGATTTGTGTGTGTTAAAAGGGTTTGTCTGACGTCCCTTGCTTCCCGGCACAACATGTTTGGGTGTAGGATTTAAGGGGTTTGGGGGATGGCAAATATGCCTCGGTTTTCCCGCCGCGTCGTTTGGGTGTATGTGTTTGCTGGGTTTGAAGGGTGCGTTTTGGGGAGTTTGGGGGATGGAAGTGGATGGGTTTTTGCTCCTCCTCCACCAAGGTTTGGTGGACGGGGATTGAGTTTTCCCCCATTTTGCCCTTCGCCATTATTTCCTGTTTCTGTTGTCTTCTTCGTTGGACAAATTAAAAAATTGGTTTCATCAGTCTCCTCTATTTATGGCCAAAAATCCTCAAGCTCATTTCCCTGATTTCGGATTTTCAAGGCCGAAAGCAGCCAAACCCTCGACGCCGCCTTCACCTCCGGTTGGGAACACCACCACAGCGCCGCTAGTAGCCCTCCTTGCTTAGTCGCCGAGAAGCACAGTGCCGCCTACCTCTCCCCTGGTTGTGCCGCGAGAAGAAGAAGAAGGGAGATCCTCCGTCGAGCTCGAAGCCGCCAGAAACCACCCCAACACTCCCCTCGATTCCCAGAAGGTCGGGGACGAAGTCGGTTAAATTAGGGGGAGGTGGGAATGGCGATGGCCAGAGGACTGAAATTTTGTGCTAATTAGAGGGAGTTGGTTAAATTAGGGGGAGGTGGGAATGGCGATGGCCAGAGGACTGAAATTTTGTGCTAATTTGTGCCGATTTGGTTAAATTTCCTCCTCCTATTTTGCGATGTTCCTATTGTATGTTGATTCTTATGGAGTACTGGAATATTAACAATTTCATCCTCTTATTTTGCTTATGGAGTACTGGAATATTAACAATTATTGTTGATTGATGCGAATGGCAAAGCGAGCAAGATCGAAAGAAGCACAATGGATACGAATCTACGATTCTATGTGTTGTCACCAGAGCTTCCTCAATCACAATGGATTGTGTCCGGTCAGAGGGGGTTGGGGTCGCCGGAGGCGGAGGCAGCAGCGGCGGTGCGTCCGGTCAGAGGGGGTTGGGGCCAAGACATACTCAAGAAGAAGAGGGGTAGGAAGACGGGGACGATTTGGTCTTTTCACATGGATAAGTGGGGGTAATTTGGTCTTTGCCCGTCACTCCATCCACCAATAAATCAAAATACAACCAAACACACCCTAAGAGTACAACAACTTGTTTACTGACTCAATGTTTATTATGTCGTTTTTTCCATCATTATTTTGTTATTTCCGCTATTGAATATATTTATTTATTTTTCTTATTTTTAAATGGGAAAAAACAATGATGTTTTATTCTAAAATGAAAATGTTTTATACTCCATCCGTTAATTATAACTTATCGTTTTAGAAGTAAATCTTATTAAGAAAAGCTTGTCATTTTAGGTATTTTGCCACATACTTTACATAATTGTCCTTATAATGATTAGATAGTTGTTAGTTGTAGTTTTTTAGAAAGTAAAAAATAGAGTAATAATTAGGAGTATAAGTGTACATATTTGTGTTTGTTTTCTTAAAAAATGTGTAGATTTCTAAAATGATAAGTTTTAATTAACGGAGGAATCACTAAAATG
The DNA here is from genome assembly GCA_037127255.1 of Persicaria tinctoria. NCBI lineage: Eukaryota > Viridiplantae > Streptophyta > Magnoliopsida > Caryophyllales > Polygonaceae > Persicaria > Persicaria tinctoria. Next base: position 4,114,703 of record JBANSL010000005.1, on the reverse strand, counting down.
ATATAATTTATTGCCATATTATATAGCGTGTTTTGCTATTAATTCAAACTAATAAAGCGATGTTACTTTATTTCAAAATGACAACATCGCTCATATACAGTTGTGCTCCACGCTGAAAACTTTTTACCCCGCGTCAAAAACTTCCAGCATAAGTCATAATCATTATTAATCAATTAATAAAGGTTATTTATAAGGCCAGGTTAATAATCAAACTCTACACGAATCCAATGAAAACATTAATTTTAGGTTGAAATTAATTAGTGGTTCATTGTATGTCGGATAAAATGGATAAAAGGTGCTCAAGGATTGCTGACGGCCTAAAACGTATATTCTGTAATATTTTACACACATAGATCGATTGGATTTGTTACCTAGATTGCCTGTTCGTGGTGGCCGGGACTATATATTAAATATAATATACTGTATATATTATACGTTGAAATTAAATTAATGCTTAACATTTAATTAGTTGTTCATTAATAAATTATTGTAGTGTTATATGAAGAATATATTATTAATTGAAGTAGTTATGTATAATTTGATTTTATGAGTTGTTCGTATCAAAATTATTTTGGTAGTTCATAGCACATGTTTTATTATTTAAATGCATAAAATTACCTGAAATCAAAGCCTCTAGCTAATTATTTTTGGATTCACTCCCAACCAAAGATTCCAAGTCCATTAATTATTTGATCTAATTGCATAATTCAAAATGTATATATAGCCCTTCTGATTAATACTCCCTCCGTTTCCTTTTAAATGACTTTTTCAAGTCATGCACGTAGTTTTATAACGATAAAAACTATATTAAATATTAATATTTTAAAAATATTTTTTTAATAATATTATACTTATCATCAATAAGTATGAGATTGTCGAAAAAAATATTTAAAAAAATTATTATTTCATATAGTTTTTCACACCTTAAAAAACGTGCATGAATAGTAAAAAATCAATTAAAAGGAAACGGAGGGAGTATATATTAAATTAATAAATATTGTTATCAAGGGGTTGTTCAATGCTAATTTTACTTACTAATTTTAGCCTCTTTTACAAATTTATAGATATATTATCCGGCCTATAATTAGTAAGTAATTTTTATCGATTGATCACTATTTACGGTTAATTATAATTACCAAGCCACGTCATCATATATACACCCACATGACCACATCGATCATATAATCAAAGGGGTTGAATTAGTCATATACATGCCATATTTTTCTGCATGATTTGTGCAACCAACAATTTATTATTAATATTATCATATCTTTATTAATTATTGTTGGAATGTGGTTGTCCCACATCGGTAGTTTAGAGAATACTTAAACAACATATAAGGTTGGTGGGCTACTCCTCTCATTGTCATGTGTTGTTCGAGTCTCCCGTATGTGGGCCCGCACACACGACCTTCCTCCAGCGTCTTGACCCGCACTAGGACCAACCGAGTTTAATAATTATAATGATAAACAAGAGGCTAAATAAACCATACGTCGATAAAAGGAAAAAAAAAAGGAAAAAGTTTAGACTACCTGAGTAGATATATACGTTTTCTCCTGAAACTTCTCATTCTTCTCATATATTCTTTTTTCTTTGCCCACCACATAATTATATTAAATCAAATTGTTTTATGGTATAAATTACCAAAATATTCCTTTTGTCCGCCTTATTTTCTTTTATTAACAAATTAAATTGCATTTACCCGGTACTTGCCTACTATTTTGGGCCATATGATCGACCACTAGTTTTGGAACTTGGAAAAAATAATAATCAAACCGTTTTATAGCTGCCGACATGGAATATATGGCTGTGTATGGCTTGCATATAAGCAAGCTAAAAAACGTGAAATTATTAACTGTTAAAAAAATAAACAGGTTTAAATGGTGTATGGGAACAACAAATAAGCTTTAGTCAGTTAAAAAAAGGGTTTATAAATAAGCTTCCGATTGAAGCTTATTTTGAGGTTTATATTTCATAATTACTATTTTACCCCTTCTCTTTTATCTTATTTGGTTTGAAAGTACCACAATACCCCTAATAAAAACCAAATAAACTCCACTTTTTACAAATAAACTGTTTTTCTTCCCATACGGAGTTTATATTTTTTCATAATTTTTTAACTACTTTTACTAACAGTTTATAAATTTTTACCCTGTTTATAATTTTAGTCAGTTTATTAACCCCGTCCCATACGAACCTAAAAATTTATGAAAAAATATAAACTCCGTATGGGGCGAAAAACAGTTTATTTGTAAAAAGTAGAATTTATTTGGTTTTTGTTAGGGGTATTGTGGTACTTTCAAACCAAATAAGATAAAAGAGAAGGGGTAAAATAGTAATTATGGAATATAAACCTCAAAATAAGCTTCAATTTACAGCTTATTTATAAACCCTTTTTTTAACCGACTAAAGCTTATTTGTTGTTCCCATACACCGTTTAAACCTGTTTATTTTTTTAACAGCTAATAATTTCACAGTTTTTAACCTGTTTATTACGTTGCCATACACACCCTATGTCTATATATTAACTCTATTAATGGGTTTGTGAATTTTGTTGATTCTAATTAAAGTATATGAACTCTAAAATTTAGGATTTTAATTGGCGTGGATATATCTACACCGCTAATTTTTACTATTTTCACCGTTAATCACCGCATATCTATGCGATGAGTTTAATGACAGTCAATGCACTCAGCGCATGTATATGCGGTGGGTCGACCCGTATAGCCACCCACAGCATTACGATGCGGTGTGGGTATGTCCGTTCCATTCAAACCCCACCGCATACCCATGCGGTAGGTTTCAGATAACCTGATTTGAGGCTAACTATTTGGAAGACCGGACCGGACCGATAGAGGGTCGAGACACACCGCATACCTATGCGGTATGTTCCTTTGCAGCAAATTAAATGTGTAATATAGGGACAAATGCGATGTGTTCCTTTACAGCGAATTTAACATGTAATATACATGCGGACTCCATTGTACCCTAACCCACCGCATATACATGCGGTGGATTGCCATACGGTCAACGCACCCACCACATGTATATGCGGTGGGTCGGGGAAAAATTTGATTACGTCACCGCATCGATATGCGGTGGCTTTGCGGTGTAAATAGTAAAAATTAGCGGTGAACTTATCATCACCCGATTTTAATGTATCAAAATAGTTTAAACGGAAATTTTATGGGGTACTCCTGAGTTAAGACGTAATTCATGTGGTGCATTATTATTTGAAATATTTTACCTGATACCTTAAGATTTTGTTTTTTCTCGCCAAATACTCTTCCATTCCAATTTTAAAATTTTAAAATCACCATTCAAAAAGCTTATTTACGAGATTGATAACTCCTAACTCAAAACTTCGTTTTCTACGTTTGACCTATCAAACTGACGACGGGATTGGTACAAGAGCCTGGCATAGACGATGTGGTCGGAGAAAGCAAGGTGGTGTCAGGAAAGAGCTCGCGAGTACACTATACTACTGTAGAATAGTTTCAAACCCGAAAAAAAAAATACATGAATTGGATTGAGCTCCAGATTGATTAAGCTTCCAACCACTTGGAATAATATTTGTGTTATACTTTGAAGTTACAAAACTTTTAGATGTCATTCAAATATCTTGATTTATTTAGAATATTCAGATTTAAAATCCAATTTAAAAAAAAAAACATATAGAATAGGAACATCATAATATATTTTGGAGGGGTATATATTGGCTACATATAAAATGTTTTGGAGTTGTATATTTTGGGGTTATGTTTGATAGTATATGGTAGGATAGGGGTACGTACGTATAGTTTTGGCAGTGTTGGGGTGATTGGGAATGGACTTGTGTATAAAGGACCACCCTATATTTGGGAGGGTACTTGGGGGTTTATGCTTTGTAGAGAGAGTTGACAATTTGACATCTAAATAGGGTGGTCCTATATTTATGGGACAGCCCCAAGTGTTTAGCCTAATAAAGCACTGCTGACACTTTCTCCCTTTTGGATACCTAACGCCATATATTGCTCGTCTGGATCTGTTGTCCCGGAACCTCCATCTCTTCGTCTATACCCGCTCACAATTCACCGCATCCTTTATCATTTTTTTTTTTTTTAAATTCGAGTAGCGGGGAGGAACATTCAAAGAACAAGGATTTTGGTCCCATTTAATTAATATATTACAACCATTTCAAATAGCCTTGCAAATTTCCCATATTTTCTGTTTATTCTTACTATATACTGTAGGAGGTTAGTTTCTACCGGCCCAATAAGTGTAAGAGGGCTGCTTTCGGCCCAATAGAAAATGCGATCTATCCAAGCTTTTTCTCGGATTGTCTTCCCTTTGCTTTATTTGCACACACCAACAATTTGTGTAGCACACACGTGTATCATATGGATGGATATAGGGCTGATATACGAGCTAATGAGCTCGAGTAGTGGGTGTTCAAGCTCGAGCCTCATTTTCTCGAGCCGAGCCGAGTCGAGCTCGAGCCTCATTTTCTCGAGCCGAGCTCGAGTTACTCACAAAATATAGATCTGTGATTCAAAGTGAATTGAGTCCAAAAGGCAAAACGGCTAACAGACTCTTTAGAAGAAGAGGTTAAATAAAACCTAGGGACAGAACTGTAATTTCACCTACGAAACGAGATATACGCCCTATTTACAAGGGGTTAAATAAAACTTATTTACATGGGGTTAAATAAAACATAGGTGAGAACTGTAATTTCACCCATAAAATGAGCTATACGAGCTACTCGAGCCGAGCTCGAGCTCAGAATTCTGCTCAAGCTTGGCTCATATTTAATTCGAGCGAGCCCGAGTCGAGCTTTTTTCGAGCTGAGCCCGAGCCGAGCTCGAGCTACTCGGATCAAGTAACAGCCCTAGATGGATATATCACTAGCAAAGTCAAAATTAGTAATCAATAGTGGTATAGGACTAAAACACACATTCAATGAAATATGTGTGAAAAGGGAACTATAGAAGATGAATGATTTTGTAACATGGAAGAAATATTTTTAGCTAGACTCGATTGTAACGCACTCGAAATATGTTTAACTGAACCTACTTCATCTAATAATGAGGAGACCCAAAATTCACCCAAACTTGAATCTCGAATTGTTGTAACCCTAAATCAGCTGGAGAAATCCGATTCACACCTTTACTTTTTGATTATGAAATTTAAATACTGTGTTTATAAAAAAATGTTATTTTATAAGAAAATGAATAATTAAAAGGAAACGAATAAATATACTATTATATTCAGGGGCGGATCCTTTAATATACATATTCCTCTCGTCGATAGCTTCGATTTGATATATTATAAGCTCAAATCCGATAACTGAGTAAAAAGTTATAAACATTTCAAGACTGAAGCGATATAAATTATTTTTCACATCATTTACCAAATTAATACTAGTACACTTCTATCATACTCAACATTTGTTAAACTTCATAACTTAATACTATAATTAAACCCGAAAACTTCAAAAATTGATGATTTTTTCAAAAAAAATTAGAGATCAATTTTTCGCCCTATCAACTAAACGTAGGGGTGGGCATGGGACAGGACGAGATCGGGACGGAACGGGATTTGCGGGATTTGTGCCCACCCCTAACTAAACGTTTCAGGATCCGCCACGGATTATATTCTCATTTTATTACACTAATTTTATTATGAATGGATTGTCGTTACCCGACCGGTTCGGTATACCGGTTCAGCTTATGGTAAATCAACCCTCTTTCGGTTCAGTGTTTTTTTACTTTTGCCAAAATTTCGCGGTTCGGTTAGTGAGGAGTGAGGACCAAAAAATTGGAACCAGTGAACCGGAGACAGGTTTCCGTTTTCCATTTCCAGGAGATGAAGGGGATCAGCCAGGGTGACAACAAGTAATAGTTCGAGATGAATCCGAAGAGGAGCGGCGATGCCAGCCCGGAGTCACAGTCTCCGGCCACCGAAGCCGCATCGACGGCGGCGGCTGCGGTGGTGGAGGAATTGATTGACTCGTTGAAGCAGCAGAAGCTGTACAGAGAGGTAACCCTAGCTCTTCGTAGTGGTCTCAGAGACGCTCGCGCCGAGTTCTCTTTCCTTCGGGTTAGAGGTCTCCAATGCCTCCTCAAGTTCCTCCGATCCGTCGCCGAGTCTGATTCTTCCATCCTACTCTTTTGCCAGAGCCAATCCATCCCCGATCTCCAAGGTATTTCCCTTTCTCTACATAAATGACATTTGATTTTTATTTCAATTGCTAGGGAAATCATCGGACCTATAATTTCAATGCAGAATAGTACATTGCTAGGTTTTAGGATGAAATGAAATTAAATTAGTGATCAATGCAGTAACTTATATCCTGAATGTAATTCTTTGATTTGGAAGGCGTAAGTTCATACTTGATGTGGTAATTGATGGATGCATTTGGTAAACGGCAGTGGTTCCTGTGCTGTTTCAACATTCACTCAAAGAAGTGGAGGAAGACACAGTAGCGAATTTGGATCATATATTCACTGTGGAGCCTATGAAGCTGACTAGCGCTTCTACTGACACTGAAGTTGCACTTGCGCTTCGGGTTTTAGAAGGATGTTGCCTACTTCACCGGCAAAGCCCAGTTCTCGCCCACCAGCACAAAGCCATTCCAGTATTATGCCTTCCATTGCTCTGTTCATGTCTTAGCAGTTTGCATCGATACAAATTGTTATTCTCTTACTTCCGAAATTTGGTTTGTGTTCTTCTGGACAATAATAGGTTATACAGGTATCTTTGGATGTTTGATTTATTGTTATTTGGACTTGGAACTGGACGCAACTAGTATCACATCTCTATTCTGTAGACCTGCATGTTGATTATGTTGCTGATGTTCTTTTAACTCTTGTAACGTTAGCTTTGAAATCTTTTGTCCACGAGTCATGCCATGTTTCTTGTTTGTTTGTCATTCCAAGGATCTAATTTTCTAAACTTACAAAGCTGCAGTAAGTTACTCAGGTTTAAATTCTTCTGTGATCTTCAAGTTTTCTAGTTTGCTTTATGTTTTGCTCAAGTGTTCATGTTTCTTCTTTTCATATCTCTAAGCTGTTGCAGCTCCATGTAAAATTTTCCCACCTTTTACAATAGGGATTCTAAAATAAAATTTTAAAGCGAACTAGAGTAGTGGACAGAAGAAGTTTGACCAAAAAGCCTCCCACTCCCATATGAAGGGAAATTTAGTTTTCACTTCTGCATAATAATTATGTTATATGATCCTCTTCTTTATGGTGCAGGTGTTGTTGAATGTATTATCTACTCGAGGAGTTCTAGAGCAGGGTGCTTGCTTAGATGCTTTGATAGCTCTGATGTTGGATTCAACTGCCAATCAAACGGTGCATTATCTTCTCAAGTCATTTCATTTGTTTGTTGTACTTCTAGAGTTGTTAATATGCCTTTTTACCACTTAGGATATATGCCTAATTGGATTTACCTTCGCTGTTTCTAGATTGTATCTCCTTTAACACTCTTCGATATCACAATAGGTTTCAAAATGCTGGTAACATGTCTTTGAGTTCTCTTTTATTCAACTATATTTGAGAACAAATAAAATATCTATTGCTTTAGAATTTTTTCATATTCATCTGGGTCCTTTCCCTCCCTGCTCATCAATTATCACTATTGGTTTCAATTTTTTCTTCTTCTAAAAATGCTTAATTCTGAAAAGTGAACAAAGAACGCTTATCTTTTAGATAGATTCGGAGAGTTATAGACCTCGGAAAAGGTCTGAATCAAATGGACAACTTTAATTGTAAGTTCTATAAATAGGCATGCTATCTAAATATGCTACTATTGGAGGGGACTAGCCCTGCTGAAGTGCCGAGGACAGTTTTGAGCTGATTTGGAGGGTTATCATCAGGCTCAGTATGATGACTGCGACTTAGTTTAATCAGCCTAGGTATCCAAAAAAAAAAGTGTTGTATTTGATAGAATTGAGGTGTAGAAGTTGGAGTTGGGCTGTTTGGAGTGGAAGTTTGTGAGGAGAATTATCTGGGTTTGGTGTTAGCCTTACTGAGGCTGAACTCAAGTATGACATTCATATCTTGGATGAATCAGGACTTCTGGTTCCCCTTTGTTTGAGATACCATGAAAACTGCTGCACTATATGATATTCTAAACCAGTTTTCTGGAGTAAATGCTTTGCTAATGCCAGGAAAGGAATATTTCTGGCGTGGGTTTTTCTTATGCAGTTGTGTTTCATTCAAAAATCTTGCCCAGTGATATATACTGGGGTGGTTGTATGTATGCATGCAGTGCATGCTGGTATGACATTGAGTTTGAAATGGCTGGTAAAACTGGTCATTAGGCATTTGCAATTTTGCATAGTTTTTTTCCCTTGCACCTAGAAGTATATGCTGATTTTGTTCAAATGAAAAGAAAATCAGGTCGCTCCATTGAGTTATATATTCAAAAACTCTGAAGTATATACATTCCTTCCTACATCACATAAAATTTTTGTGGAGAATTTGAGTCAATGGGCTTATATTTTGCTAGCTCTCCACAGTTTGTCCTGTGCTCAGGTTTTGTCTTTGCTAATCAGTTACCTCGTTTACTTGATGCATGTGCATAGGATTTTGAAAGATGCAATGGGATTGAAGAAGTTGCTGCAATTATTAGGGACAAACAAGTGGATGAAAATCTCAGGTACATTCCGGAAAAGTTATTGGTTGATATTTTTTCTCTATGCAGTATGATTCTCTCATGTGTCCTGTTAGATATGAGATTTATATGTACAGGTTATATTCTAATTCAATATTCGTCGGCTTGCTTCTCATGAGATGAAATCAAATTGATGCAATTTAGTGTGTTTTAACCGATAGATTGACATTTTTGCCTGAAAGCCACAATGAATTCGGAAAACTAACAGGTCTCATGATACGCTGATATTGTAGTAGATCTCTCTAGGCTTCCGTGTCTTGCTAACCTGTGCTGCATTTATTCATAATGTTCTGTAAAAAACTTGACTGTTTCGGTCCTGTAGGCTTAGATGTGGAGAGTTTCTGCTGCTACTGATCGGTCACGTGGATGCAAGAGAAACACCTATGGCAACTGTGCATGACTCCATTAGGCGGTTACTTGGGGAAAAATCTGCATCCTTGATATGGGCTGCAAGTCAATTCGGCTCAACTCTTGATCCAGAGGAGAGGATGACAGCTTTGCACATCCAAGCTCGTAGAGTGATGGAGTCTTTGGACCTCTAGGGAATTTGAATACAGCATTAATTACATGTCTGTCTATTGCTCGGTTTCTTCACATACTGGTGTCTGAGCAAGTGCAATCATCTGTCAAAGTTTGTGCCCTTTATAAATATTGAACTGATTTTGTAACTAATGCAACGAGTAATATGTTCCAAAATTGGAATCAATGGTTTTTCAATTTTTTTTGGCATAAGAGAAGGTGCTAGTAACTAAAAAGATAATTGTGCACATACATTGCAGGAACGCAAGATGATTTCCAATAGGTATGCCCTGCAAATCTGCAACTGCAACCATAAATAGCTTTGCTCACCCCAAAAATTGCAAAATTTCCCACAGAACTAAGATTGTTGAAATCTCAAACAACAAGGCAAAAAACCACACAAGAGATCAGTGAGACTTGTGTGCTTGTAGCAGCATCAGATATGCTTACATGTCGAAGATGTAACAGAAAACTAAAACTATAAAACATCACCAACTAATAAAACCCCTAGACGCAGTGGAGATAAATCTGGTGAGATGTATCTAGAAAAAATATCATAGAATTTGGAAAGGTGGCAAGAGAGATATCATCGTCATCAGAATAAGCTTTGCTATGGAGAATCTGGGTTAAGGTCTTGTGGCTCCGTCACTTCCGCCTGCAAGTTGATTATTTGAGAGACGACGAGCTTTGAGAGCTCATTGATTGCATTATGAACCTGATGCTCATCTCCACTTTCCTGCCTCGCCCAAGATGCCCGTCGAGTGCTCGATGACCTAGAGTACTCTTGTGCAGCTGTCCTTGTCTTTCTTGATGTCGCAAGAACCTTCTCCACATCTGTCTGTGACATTGGTCTTGGCATCTGCAACAGTGTTAAGAACATTATGCTTGTCAGCACACTTCCAATCTGATTTCAAGCATCCGCTTCAATCCATACAAGTATGACATGCCAAAGGTGCCCAACATTTTTACAGATGAGGAGAGAAATCATCCAGAAAATAACCGATTCTGCCCATAATTTAGTCATTTTTTCAACATCGTATCAGTAATTTCAACTCAAATATTGGCATGGTTAAGGTGCCATACTTGTTCCAAAACTGAATTGATCTTCATAGACAGCTGACCTTAGGACTTCACAAAGGAACATACTAGCCAAGGGAAATAAACAGCAAAGAATGGGAGTTCGAATATAGATATGCTTACATGAGATGGATTCCCACTCTTCTCATTATCAAGGAGTTCCCTGATGGGAAGGTATGCTGCTTTTTTGCAAAGGTCGAACAGATCAGAACCAGTATAGCCTTCAGTTAAGCTGGCTAAATAATTAAAATCAATGCCATCCTCGACACTTTCGTCTCGTAAAGTGACTTTCAATATTTCCGCCCTCTCCTTGCGGTCAGGCATTCCAATCTCAAAGGACTGAGAAAAGCGCCGCAGAATAGCTTCATCAAGTTCTGATGGACGATTTGTAGCAGCAAGAACCATCACTCGTGCATTTTCTATAAACATTAGAAATTATCAAAAAGGATAACTAGAAACATAAAAGAGGTAAAACAGAATCACAACCTCAGAGCCACAGCTCCAATATAGGAAAATAAGAGACACCAGAAAACAAAGAAAAACTTACGATCGGTTGTGAAACCATCCCAGAGTGCCATGAATTCAGTCTTCATATTCATCATTGCCTCGTGGTCTGAATTGCGACGTTGTCCCAGAAAGCTATCAACCTCATCAATGAATATTATAGCAGGCTGGAGTTTATATGCTAAACTAAAAACAGCAGCCACTGCAAGTGATCAATTAAGAAAACATTAACAAGAGAAATATAAGAAAACAAGCAATCTGTATAAGGCAGAATGGGATGCACAGTTGGATTTACACAACTTGGTGATGCCAAAATCTGAGGAAGTTACGTTTGAGTAGCCCATTCATAAGAGCCTTGTCATATCACCAATTAAAAATATATAGCTTTTCAATTGTACTTAACGATAAAAACAGATCAGGCACATACATGTAATAACATTCGATCATAGTTATTAGACATTCTCACATTTTCTCATGGATAACCATGGGCAGCAAAAAGCAAACATACCAAGTTTTTGTGCATCACCGAACCATTTGCTCATCAAATTTGCTACTCTAACATTAATAAAAACTGCTCCAGATTCCTTCGCAATGGCTTTAGCAAGCATTGTCTTCCCAGTCCCAGGAGGGCCATACAATAATACACCTCTTTGAGGACCAAGAAGCTTCCCATGTGAGAACAACTCAGGTCTTTTTAGGGGTAGAATTACCAGCTCATACACCGCTTCCTTAATGTGTTCTAATCCCCCAATAGAGTTGAACTCTACATCAATATGGTCAGGATTTATAACATCACACGCTATTACATCCTGCCAATTCATTGAAAAACCCAACATCAAAGTATAAGCAAAACTCGTCCAAGCATACGAAGCAACATATGCACATTAATCTTCAGAAAGAAAATTAGTCTTTGCATAATATATCAAAAGAAGCTAAACCCAAAGAAAAGTGTGCATCTTTCTCTATATAAATAAAATTTTCTGTGATTTTTTTAGTATTAGGTCACAAATTCAATTTTAAATGCCTTCAGAAGAACTAACCAAACATTAAGCAATTTAATATCTGTTTCATAAACTAAATGTATGATTGCTTTTGATCCTCCACTAATTGTAACACTCTGGATAGTTCCTCATGCGCACTCAGCACTTTCCATCTTTTGAACAGAAATACAAAGATATCTTCCCACAAACTAAAAATTAGCTTCTTGCCTCCCTCATCCGTAGTTCAAAATTCAATCTCCACAAGTCTACTCACTTCCCTATTCAATTTCTTGATTTGACTTACAATTCAAAAACTGTTCTATCTTAAAAACAGGATTGACTTTCCAACCCATATTCTTCAAACCCCTCCACACCTCCTGTCTTGTTATCTTGCAGATTTGTACAGCAAATCACAACATATTAACACATTCTTTGAAGGAATCAACATCGTCAACCTTCCCTAGCTAATAGCTAACCAGTTCTTCTTGATCAAACTAACAGCACCATATAAACAACTGCATTAACAATCAAATATTCAAGAATTCAGCTACGAACTTTGTCATATTAGATTGCTGAAGTCCGACTTTAGAATAAACACATCCCTACGACACACGACCACGTGTTCTTGTTCACACAAACTTACTTAAAATTGATGCATCAATCTTCACTTCACACAGAAATCATGTTCATCAGTAGCTCCTAGTGTGCATTTTCTAATTTTCACCACCTTCCATGGACGTGAATTTTCTTTTCAATGGTACAATTTGATCAGCAAATTGATAACGGAAATAAACTGACCCTTCCAAGTCCCAACCCATAATAATTTGTTTCTTAACACTTGTAACATTCATGACCCTCCTCCTATTGGCAACCGGCAACTGAAACCCCACAATAATATAAACATGACATGTAAGACCCCCCGATAAAGAATCTTACTATTGTATACTCTACTGAATTCTTACAAGCCCCGAATTGTAAAAGTGACTATATTTTCTGGGAAGATCTTTTACCTTTTCCTCAAAAAAGAAAAGTTTGCAAGTTTAAAATGATAGCCGCAATAACCATCGAAAACTAAAAACCCTAAATTTCAACAACAAACTAACCAAGCACCAATCAATAAGCATCGCCCAAACAGGAGATAAGGCTAACCCAACTACAAACCCTAAAAAATCGAATACAATTTTTCAAACAGAAGATGAGCATGATGGAACTTAAAATCAACAATTGGGAACAATTGAAAGAAAACCAGGATGCAAAAAACACATATACAAATTGAACAAACCTCATATGGATTGGTGTGGATGAGAGGACGACCCAATCGCTTGGAAATTTCCTTCTTCTGCTCAAGAGCCTTTTTGGAAGCTTCGCGATTAGGGTCCAAGTGTTTAAGCCCTACGAACAACACCAGACAGCTAATGGCTGCACTTGCGGCGTACAAAACGAGTTCTTGGAGAAACCCCGTTTCCGATTTACGACCCATTTATCCGGCGGGTATAAAATTAGATAAACTCTTTTCTCTCTATCGCTACCACGATCTACCTGAGTGATTTTCCGATGATACCCTACGGGATGGTGAGAAAATGCAAAGCAGGTTGTTGAAAGGATTTGATGAGGTCGGCTCTGGATGGGGACTCTTCTTGTTCCCAAAGAAAACCCAAGATTTCTACGAAACAAAGGATAAATCTCCCCCTTTGTTTCGAAACGGGGAGTTCGCGTTTCGAAACGTCCTTAGAGAACGGCAATACGCCGGCCACGTGTCGTTTTGTCATAATTTTGTTTTGTTTTGTATTTTGTACTCGGTATTTTTTTTTAATAAAGTAATCATTCAAGTTGAGACATACCTTAAACTCGAGTGGCCAACAAGTGAGCAGATGACTGTCAAATATACAACGTAAATACAGAAAAAGGTGTGAAAGACCCGACAATATACAACGAAAGATGAATTGAACCAGACGTAAAACTAGGTTGGGTATGTAGACTGTGGACGAAGTCAAACACCATCATGAAATAGCACCGTTGATTTTGTAATTTTTGATGCATTTATAAGCTACTTCTAACCTATTACTCAATTCGATCCAAAATAAGTGTCGTTCTAGCTTTTGATACAATTTTTAAGTAAAGTATTAATTATCATTGGTTTTATACAATTTTTTCTAAATATTAGTATCATTTATTAAATGCTTATCAATTTTTTCAATCAATGAATGGAGAGTTTGAAAGAAAATTAGTCCATAAATACAATTTTCGATAACAATTTTCATTAATCAATCAATTAAATTGCCTAAAAACATAAAGCGACACTTATTCCGTAGTCTATGTCCCCGACTTTGTTAGCTTTAGGTTTGCTGTGTTTCATCTTTCGTTTGTTGTATAGTCTGGTCTTTTGCACCGTTTATGTATGTGTTTGTTGTATGTTTGACGGTCTGCCGTCTGCCGACTTGTCGGCCTCTCGAGTTTCAGGCTTGTCTGAACTCGAATTTTTACTTAATCAAAAAAAATAAAATAAATAAAGCGACACTTATTCTGGATCAAATTCAAAAGTCTAAAACGACACTTATTTTGGATCGGAGGTATTAATTTTTTTATTAAATAAAATCTATTTTAAATCCATTAATTGTTATTAAAAAGGAAAAACTTATTAAAAAAATCATCATCTTTATAAGTATGGCAAAAAAAAAATTCATATTTTAAATGTGAGGAAAATATCTGGCAAAACAGTAGAACAAAAAGGATGAAATTGAAATTGAAGAAATTAAGACGTTGGTATAAATTGGATGAAAATAAATTATTTTAACCAGTGCTTTTCCCGAACTATGTTTCGGTTTTTCATAATATTTTCGATTGAGTTTGATGTCTTAAGCAAAATATTCAACACGCCAATTTTCTACTAACATGTTGTCCGTGTTTATTGTAAGTTAATGTTATTCGAAATATTTCGTTTAGTAATTTTTTTTTTTTTACTTTGTTATCCCTAAGGTTAATAGTTTGCCTCGCTTTTCATGTGGCAAGACTTGAGAGAGTTTTCACGCGGAAAAAACGATTGACGAAGCAACAAGGTGATGTTGAATCTCAAAAGATAACACTAAAGAAAGACGTACGTGTTGATTATATACCTACAAGGAAGACATTTTCATAAAGAAGCTCAAATTAAGATGAACTCTATAAACAATTCAACTCCAACTAGCTATAATTGTAAACCATATATATCCATGACTGAGATTCAAGTAAGAAAGACAGCAACTAACCCACTAACTAAGCGACAAAAAAGAAACACTGATTACAATTTGAATGATCAAAACCAATGAATTTGAATTCTATACTAACTTGTTTCTTGGCCTTGCTCCTTCACCTCATCAATCTTTGCTTCTATCTCCAGTTCATGAGCCACATCATAAGTCGCGTGGAGGCCGACAAACACATAGTACACGAGCATCACCGCGCTGCATATAAAGAACCTCACAAAGGCCTGATAGCCCAACGATCCGATCAGAAACATGTTTATCCCAATCGACAAGGACGGAAGCCATGGCACAAGAGGCACCCCCCACACCTTAGGAGTCCGAACTTTCGGAAGAAACTGCAATGTCAGTGTCCCTCCGAGCCAAACCACTGTGCAGACCGCGTAGCCAATCCATCCGCGGCTGCCTGAGTTCCAGATCGCGCTCACCCCTGTCGTAGAGGCAAACACGAGAAACAGGGCAGCCATGAACTTCCAGAGGCCCTTTTTCGGAGTAACATCTTTCATGTAATACCGCCTAACCAACAGCGCAACCGCCATCAAGGTGAAGATGAGGAGCGTGCTGATCGATAGGACACTCGATAGCACGTCCAAGCTCGAGAACAAGGCGACAATTGCACTAGTTATAGCAACCAGCAATGTGGCGTAAATTGGAGTCCCGGTTTTCGGATGAACTAGGGCAAACCAAGGCGGGATCATGTGTGCCCGGGCGATCTGAGTGACGTACCGAGCCTGCCCTAGCGCGCACACGAGCAAGCTCGACGACATTCCCTTGAGGGCGACGATAGACACCAAATACTTGGCCCATTTCATCCCCATACTGTCGAATACCACTGAATAAGGTGCATTGATGTCGATCTGAGTGTACTTCTGCATCATCACTAATGCCATAGACATCAAGAAGTAGAGTACTGTGATGATCGACATCGATCCGACCAGCCCTATGGGGATGTCCCTTGAGGGCTTCTTGGTTTCTTCGGCCATGGTTGCGACCATGTCGAAACCGGTGTACGACCAGTAAACCACCGCCGCCGCCTTGAAGACGCCGTTGGTCCCATAGGGCAAGAAAGGGGACAAATTGGAGGCCTTGGAGTGAAGAAACCCTATAACGATCACAAGCACAATCACCATGGAACTCAAAATTGAGCTGATCGAGTTCAAGATGGAGCTTCCCCGAGTTCCGGCCATGGCGATCGCGTAGAAAACAAGCACGACGGCGACGGCTACCGGATCGAGAAGATTGAAGCCTTGGGCGAAACCCGAAACCCTAACCCTAAAATAGTCGGAATCGTTTTTGACGATGCTGGCGAGATAGGAGGACCAGGAGCGGCCCAATCCGGCGGCGCCGACGATGGCTTCGAGGAGGATATTGCCGGCGGCGAGGAAGGCGACGAGATCGCCGAGCTCGATGCGGAGGAAGGAGAAGGCGCCGCCGGCGACGGGGATCTCGACGGAGAATTCGGTGTAGCAGAAGACGGAGAGGAGGGCGGAGGCGCCGGAGACGAGGTAGGAGAGGGCGATGGCGGGGCCGGCGTGGAGGTGGGCCTCCTGGCCGGTGAGGGTGAAGATGCCGGAGCCGATCACGCAGCCGAAGCTCAGCCAGATGAGGTCCCACCAGGTGAGGCACCGCTTCATGGGGTTCTCGGAAGTTTTGGGGAGGGAGAGGAGCTCCGTGGAGTCGGTGGAGCGGTGGAGGAGCCGGTCGCGGAGGCGGGGCAGCGTGGCGGAGAAGGCGGATTTGTAGGCGGAGAGGGACGAGAACGAGGGCTCCGGGTAGAAGTCGTTCTTGCTACATCGCCAGTAGTTTCTCCGCCGGCCGCTTTGAGTTTCCGCCGGTGAGGGTTCCAATTCGGGGGCCATTGGTGGCTGTGATTGAACTGGACGATCGCTTCTCTCGAAGCAGATCGATCGATCGATACTCTTGATCTCATAACAGATCGAATATTATAAAAACAAAAACAACCAGATTTTGTAACTGTGAAAACAGAAATTAAAAAAGAGAGAATTGTGGAGATATACATTAGTGATCCTCGTGCTAAAAGAGGGGCAAATTCATTGGTCAATTTATGTTTAGATTTGATTTGAAAACTAAAAAAAAATTATCTGTTCCAAAATAAAAGTAACTTAAACTTTCAACACGTATTTTAAAGAGGTAAAAGTTGTATAAAATATATATTATGATTTTAATGAATTTATTTTTATAAGTTCCTACTTATATAACTAACATGTATGAAATTATTTTAAAAACAATATTTTTTTCTTCGTTCCTCTTCTCTCTCCATCTCTTACCAGGAATCGAACCTCTACCTGAGGCGTTGTAGTGGAACAACCAAGCCAGCCAGGCAAGAGGTGATCCTGGTCTTTAAAAACAATATTTAATTTATAGTGTTTTGATCTCCTTAAAAAACGTGTAGAAAAGAAAAAATGTGTTTTATTTTGGAACGGAGGGAGTATTAACAAGACGGATTTAGGTTAATTGCACATAAGTCCTTTTTAATTTTAGAAAATATTTACGAATGGAGCCGAGAGGAAATTGAAAAACCTAACTTGGTTCATCAAAATACTTAAGTCGTTCAACCATTATTATCGAAATCCATGTTAAACTTGTTAATTGGGTTGCATCTTGTTGAATCGAGATTCGAGATAACGAAAGTGATTGAATGCGGAAGCGAGAGATACGAAACAAGAAACTCAAAACAAAGCATGCAAGAGCAAGAACAAACACCAGAGTTTTACGAGGTTCGGCAAAGATATGCCTACGTCCTCGGGGCCTCAAGAACAGGCCGAATCCACTAGGTAATGTTCAATAGAGGGTTACAAACAAGCAATGCAAAAGTAAACCCTAGATCTATGCATGTACGAGTTTCAGAGACACAAGAGAAGAAGATCCCCCTGTGTGGGATGACCGGAGTTCGAAGATCTCTTCGAGACTCCCAAACCCTAGATCTCCAGACGTGAGACAAGCGGCAACCAAAGCCAGGAGCTTAGCCGCGCCACCACCAGGAGATCACCGAGAGCAGCCACCACCTTCGTCGTCGCAATCGCCAGGGAGGAGCCAGGAGAAAACCCTAGAAACCCTAGAACCCTTGAGAGCGTTTGAGAGGAGACGGAGGAGAGAGAGAGCTGAACTGAAGGATCCAGAAGCAGCTAGCGAGGTTAAATAGCTAGGGCTTCGGACCTCAAGTGGAGCAAAGGCCAAAACGCAACGCATCACTCCAAATGGTTAGGGCCGCCAAGCTCACTCAGTGCTGGAGAGATCTTTGGGCTCGGGAATGGGCCTAAAGCCCAAAACCGGGTAAGGATCTCCAACCATAGTATCATACATATTATACATACATTATATATACTATAGGTTATACATTATCACTCCACAAATATATACTAGACTCGTTAGAGGATCAAGTCGATCTCGACTCAATACGACTCAGTCGAGCCTAATCATATTTGTGCATCCATGTATACCTGAGTATATAATATATGTTATATGTATACTCATCATATACTCATACATGTTTACAAACACAGAACAATATTACATGTAACACATATGGAAGCAAGACATAGGGAAATAAACATATAACATTACAACAAATCACCCTCTATTTTTCTAAGTCTTGCTCCAGGCAGACTATAACCTAAACATAGTGGACTCAAAGCCATCCGTCATCAACCCAGACATGCAAGGATCACCCATGGAAATCCTCCAAATGGAGGAAGTTCCTACAGAACACAAATTTTTCATAAGGAACAATTTTAGTGCCAAAATCTGCAGGATCAAGCTTACCATCAATTTTCTTAACATGTATGACATTATCTTCCACTTTCTCACGAATAAAATGGTATCTAACATCAATATGTTTAGTACGCTCATGGTACATGGGGTCCCTGCAGAGATAGAGTGCACTTTGACTGTCAATGTGTAAGACAGAAGTGTAGTGCTTCCTCTCTATCTCCTTAAGGATTCCTTGCAGCCAGATAGCCTCCTTGCAGGCCTCTGTGGCTGCTATGTACTCAGCTTCAGTGGATGAGAGAGCAACGATGGGTTGCTGCTGGGATTTCCAGGAAACACAATTACCTGCCCATGTATACACATAGGAAGTAATAGATTTCCTGGTATCCTTGTTAGAAGCATAATCAGCATCCACAAAGCCATGTAAGTTATAAGAGGAGGATTATTCAGCATATAACAAAGACAGGTTAGCAGTGCCAAGCAAATATCTCAACAAGTATTTCATAGACACCCAGTGTTTCTCAGCAGGTTCAGACATGAACCTGCTAAGTGTGCTAATAGCAAATGCAAGATCAGGACGAGTACAGATCATAGAGTACATCACTGAACCTACATCAGCATCATAAGGAATGGATTTCATAATATTCAATTCAGCAACAGACAACTTCCCTTTTATTTTAGTGAGATCAAGATGAGCACCTAAAGGAATGTTGTTAATCTTATCACCAGAAATGTGAAATCTCTCAAGAACCTTATGCACATAATCACACTGATGCAACCACAATTTCTTATGCTTCCTATCTCTTATAATAGACATGCCTAAAATCTTTTTAGCAATGCCTAAGTCTTTCATGTCAAAATGCTTTTGTAAGTTCTTTTTAATATCATGAATAGCATCAACAGATTTGGAAATCAACAAGATGTCATCCACATACAAAAGCACATAAAGCACATGACTCTTATTGACACCCTTAAAGTATAAACAGGTATCAAACTTGCTCCTTTTAAACCCTAGACTGAACCTCATGCACTTGTCAAATTTGATATTCCATTGTCTAGGTGACTGTTTTAAACCATAGATGGATTTATTTAACAAGCAAGCATGATTAGGATGCACAGAATCAATGAAGCCCTTAGGCTGTCTCGTATAAATTGTCTCATCCAAGTCACCATGAAGAAAAGTTGTCTTAACATCCATTTGTTCCAATTCAAAATCATAAACAACAGTCATGGCAAGCAACAGTCTCAAAGTTTTATATTTCACAACAGGAGCAAATATCTCATTGTAATCCTCACCCTCTCTTTGGGTAAAACCCTTAGCAACCAACCTAGCTTTGTATCTAGGGGGGTCAGACTTAGAAATGCCATCTTTCAATTTATAGATCCATTTACAATCAATTAATCTAGCATTCACAGGTTTAGGCACCAAAGTCCAGGTTTTATTCACCCTCATAGACTCTATCTCATCATTCATAGCATGTTTCCATTTAGCAGAGTGAATACATTTCATAGCTTGTTCATAAGTTTCAGGAGTAAAAACTTTCACAACATCAGAAACTAAGCAAGCAAACTCAACAATGTTATTAATGAACCTTTTATTTGGTATAACAGTCCTAGGACTCCTATCCCTAGTCAACTGCCAATTAGTCAAGTCATGCCCTTCAGAGGCTGAAGAACTAGAGGAACCAGAACCAGACTCAGGCACAGAAATGACAACATCATCCTCATTCACAGAAATAGGAGAAGTAGAAGAGGAATTAGGTTCATTATTTGCTTCCCCACCCAATTGGCGAGGTTGCACAACATCAATTTACATATCATCAGAAACAGTATCATCATTACAAGTAGACAGAGAAGAATCATGAGCAGAGAGAGTAGAGGAAGAAGAGGGAGAAAAACCACTGTCAAACTCATCATCAGAATCATCATCATTGTGCTTAGGCACAAAGAATTGATCCTCTTGTACCTGCAAGTTAGCATATGAGATAATAGGAGAAGCTTTCTTAAAATGAAATTCATGCTCATTGATAAAGACATTCCTACTCACAATAGTTTTATACACTCCAGGTTGGACAAGAAGCAATTTATAACCCTTAACCCCTTCGGGATAACCCAATAGCACACATTTTTGGGACCTAGGATTAAGTTTACCTTGGTTAACATAAGAAAACACAGTGCAACCAAAAGGTTTAATGTGGTCTAAGTTAGGCTTTCTTTTAGTCCATAACTCATAAGGAGTTTTAAAATCAATAACAGAGGAAGGAGTCCTATTTATCAAATAAGCAGCAGTCACAAAAGCTTCACCCCACAAACAATGTTTCAAACCAGAAGAGATAAGCATGCATCTAGCTTTTTCAAGGAGAGTCCTGTTCATCCTCTCAGCAGTACCATTTTGCTGGGGAGTTCCAGGAATGGTTAAGTGTCTCTTAATACCATTAAACTTGCAGTACTCATTGAACAAAGAATTACAGAACTCAAGGCCATTGTCAGTTTTTAAACATTTAACAGTAAGGCCAGTTTCATTTTCAACTCCAGCTTTCCAGTTTTTAAAGGTTTCAAAAGCCTCATCTTTAGTTTTAAGAAAATAGACCCAAACCTTCCTACTGTAGTGATCAATGAGAGACATAAAATATCTCTTATGTCCTACAGTAGGAACAGGAGAGGGTCCCCACAAATCAGAATGTATATATTCAAGAGGGGCAGCAGCAACATAAGAAGAATGCTTAAAACCTTTTCTAGAATGCTTGCCTAAGATGCAATTCTCACAGAGATCAATCATGCAAGGCTTGGAATTGATAATGCCAGTTTTATGAAGGTGTTCTAAGCCTTTATTACCTATGTGACCAAGTCTATTATGCCACAACATAGTATCATGCAGAGACATAGTATGCACAGAGGCAATAAAGGCAGAAGCAGAATAATTCAAAACAGGAGTAGCCAACACTTCATAAAGACCTTTCTTTCTAAAGCATTTGATAACAGGCTTCCCATTTTTAGCAATAATCCTAACACCATTAGAACTGGACATATCATAGTGTAATTCTTCAAAAGCACTTTCAGATAGCAAGTTTCTCCTTAAATCAGGAACCCATTTGACATCCTTAACAATTCTAATCACATTATCAAACATTTTTAGAGCAACAGATCCAACACCTTAATTTTAAGGATAGAGTGATCACCTAGCATAACAGTACCAGCATCAAAACATTTAAGCTCAAAGAACCATGATTTATGAAAGGTAGCATGCATAGTACACCCAGAATCCAAAATCCAAGTGGTAGAATCAGTGTCACTTAACAATGCAAGAACTTCATGAGTAACATAAGGATGGGATTCACAAATAGCAGACACATTAGGTTTCTTACCAGCTTTAATATCTCTTTTCTTTTTAAAACAATGTTTCTCAAGATGACCAGTTTTATTGCAGTAAGTACATAAAAGATGAGATTTATCAGGTTTTTCACCACTGGATTTATCAGAAGACACAGAATCAGGTTTATTGTCTTTATTTTCCTGTTGCTTAGGTTTCCTATTGCCTTTGTACTTAGACTTCACCATAAGAACCTCATCTTTGTTTTCAGGTTTAGGGTCAGTCTTATTTCCATTCACAGATTTAAACACTTTCAGATTTTCATTTTTCTGTATGATAGAGTCAATAAGCTCTTTTTGAGTCAACTTATTCGTACCATACTGAACAACATCAACAAAAGTAGTAAATTGTGCAGGCAAGGAATTAAGCAATAACACACATAATTGAGTCTCATCAACTTTATCACCACATCTCTCCAGATCTTGGGTTATAGCCAAGAATCTGTCAAGATTTTCAGCAAGAGTGCAAGTAGTAGACATTTTATAATTGAAAAGTTTGTTGAAGAGATTTACCCTACTTGGTAGTGATTTTACCAAGTATAATTCTTCCAACCTTTTCCAAAGTTTTTCAGTAGTTGTGCAAGTAAGAACTTGCCTAGCCACTTCATCTGAGAGTCTCAACATAATCTCACTGTGTGCAACTTTATCAAGACGTTTTATATCCTTCTTTTTGTCTTCATCGACATCTTCATCAGTGAGCACTTCATAGCAATTTTCTTTGATTAATATGGCCTTCATTTTTACCTGCCACATAGCAAAGTCAGTATTGCCATTGAAGGGTTTTAAACGATAGGATTCACCCATGTTTATAGTCAAGATTATAAAAAACTTAACAAAACACAGTAAATCACGCAAAAGATTCAAGAAAACCTTGAATCCAAGAGCAGAGCACAGAATCGCAAACACACAAGCCTAGATCTAAACAAACAAGGCAGTGGTATGTCGTGTAGGGGGGTGCTGCACCAGCGATGTCGCCTTTTAGGTCAGCCTGAGGCCCTACACCGTAACCTATCCCTAGAGCTCAACAATGAGTCAGGAAATCGGAAATGCGACACTCAAGCTCTAATACCACTTGTTGAATCGAGATTCGAGATAACGAAAGTGATTGAATGCGGAAGCGAGAGATACGAAACAAGAAACTCAAAACAAAGCATGCAAGAGCAAGAACAAACACCAGAGTTTTACGAGGTTCGGCAAAGATATGCCTACGTCCTCGGGGCCTCAAGAACAGGCCAAATCCACTAGGTAATGTTCAATAGAGGGTTACAAACAAGCAATGCAAAAGTAAACCCTAGATCTATGCATGTACGAGTTTCAGAGACACAAGAGAAGAAGATCCCCCTGTGTGGGATGACCGGAGTTCGAAGATCTCTTCGAGACTCCTAAACCCTAGATCTCCAGACGTGAGACAAGCGACAACCAAAGCCAGGAGCTTAGCCGCGCCACCACCAGGAGATCACCGAGAGCAGCCACCACCTTCGTCGTCGCAATCGCCAGGGAGGAGCCAGGAGAAAACCCTAGAAACCCTAGAACCCTTGAGAGCGTTTGAGAGGAGACGGAGGAGAGAGAGAGCTGAACTGAAGGATCCAGAAGCAGCTAGCGAGGTTAAATAGCTAGGGCTTCGGACCTCAAGTGGAGCAAAGGCCAAAACGCAGCGCATCACTCCAAATGGTTAGGGCCGCCAAGCTCACTCAGTGCTGGAGAGATCTTTGGGCTCGGGAATGGGCCTAAAGCCCAAAACCGGGTAAGGATCTCCAACCATAGTATCATACATATTATACATACATTATATATACTATAGGTTATACATTATCACTCCACAAATATATACTAGACTCGTTAGAGGATCAAGTCGATCTCGACTCAATACGACTCAGTCGAGCCTAATCATATTTGTGCATCCATGTATACCTGAGTATATAATATATGTTATATGTATACTCATCATATACTCATACATGTTTACAAACACAGAACAATATTACATGTAACACATATGGAAGCAAGACATAGGGAAATAAACATATAACATTACAACACATCTTTTAATGATCTCATCAATGTTGGTTTGACGATCTTTCTACTTCATCCCATTTGTCCATGACAGTTCCATTAAACCCTAATTCGAGTTCGACTTCATCGATCGGCGACGGTTCCGGATGGCAAGAACCATCGAATCAACAAAACCCTAGAAATTACAACCAAAGACCGCGATCGCACAACTATCACATGAATACAAAGAACGATCGAATCAACAAAATGATCACGACACAATTAAACAAAATCGAAAATTTAGGCGGCGAAGAAAACAAGAAGGCGAGATACACAATGCCATCAGAATTTGCAAGCAATCAACAATGCTAAAATCCTAATCTTCATTCATAAGATCATCGATCTGTTGGTGGCTTAGCAATTTCTTTCCCGTGTTTTTTAGCATCAGCCGACCGCTTTACAAGCCCTTGAACATCACACATAGCCATTGCAGTCTCATCAACAACAATTGTGCTCACAACTTTGGACGAGGGTCCGTAGTTTCAATCAAGCCACCACCCAAACTAGATGCACCAGCCTTCGTTTTGCCCTTTCGAGCCTCGTCAATGGCGATCAACGCCCCCTTAATCGTCGTCGTTTGCATTGTAGCAGTAGCACCATCACCGGGAGCAATCCAACTGGTTTTTTTTTGTTGCTCGGAAGCCTAACGACGACTTGCGTGCAATTTAGTTGAAACTTTCTTGTCAATAGTCGTTTTGTTATCTTGCCAATAGCCCTTATGATCTTAATAACATGTCAATTTTTTTTATGGATTAAGCCTAAATTTTGAGGAAATCCTATGTTTTCCCATAAATTTCTTCATATTGTGCCATTTTCTTATTTAGGGTAAAATGTGAACTTATATCTTTGTAGGCAGAAAAGTGTAAATTAAACACAACCCTTATGTATATAATTAATTTACAGTATTTGGCCCAAAAAAAATTAAAGTTCACATTTACCTCTAGCTAACTAAGGAGAATGTGAAAATCACAGGGTTAATTGTCGAAATTTCCAAAAAATAATTACAAGAACTCCCTTTATAGCTTTTATGATCATTCATCCCTGAGCCCTCTGTATATTTCGGGTGATTAATTTCGTTTTATAAAGGGTAAACTGCAGAAAACCACCCTTAAAATATGTCACATTGCGCAAAACCACCCCTTAAATGTTTAATTGCCGAAAACCACCCTTTATAACAACACCGTTAGCAATGAACCACCCCTGTAAGAATTCCGTCCAAAATCCCGTTAAATTAATGAAATCCCTTGTCTTCAATATCAAATAAATAATTTAAAGGAAATAAAAACTTAAATAAACAATCTGATTCAAGCTCCCCTTTAATGGCGGCATGTACCAGTTCGGCAGTTCTTCATGTCTTCTTCTGTATCATTCCTCCATATACTACCAGTACCACCCATCCACCATATCCCTAGTAATATTGTTTAATAATCGACACTTTCACCAAAGAAACAATCAAAACCCAAATCAATCTTGCCATTTGAAAACCCCCAATTTCCCCCTAAAATCCCAACTCATATACAACAACCCCAATTAATCAATTAAGCACCAAAATTCTCCATTTTTTGCAAAAAATATTTGTCTTCATCTACGACTAATCCCCCAACTCCACAATTGCTCAATTAAGAACCAAGATTCTCCAATTTTTCTAAACGTACTGTATCAAAGCTCCACCGCTGCCTCCCTCACCTAATCGGTCTTCCATGGTCGCCCCGTCAAACTCACCTTTGCACTTTCTCCCAATCCTTCCTCACCTCCCATGGCTGCCCCGTTGGAGCCCTAATTTTTTCTTTGCTTTTGACCGGGTTGGCCATGAATTAGATCTCCATGAGCGTTGTTGTAGTTATCAAATGGAGAAGGAATTGGCGATTCCATTTGGTGGAGATCCATCACACTTAGATTCGAAGAGACCAAAAAACCAATCGGAGAAGGGTTTAGATCAATGAGGAATTTTGTGGTGGGAGAGAAGATGAAACCCAGTTTTCTGGATCTTTGTCGAGTTTTTTTTCTTCTCTATTTTCCTTGTTTTTATTTGTTTAATGCACATTAAATATATTAAAAATTGAGGGGTAAAATTGTAATTTTAGGGATTTAACTGGGTTTTGGACGGAATTCTTACAGGGGTGGTTCATTGCTAACGGTGTTGTTATAAAGGGTGGTTTTCGGTAATTAAACATTTAAGGGGTGGTTTTACGCAATGTGACGTATTTTAAGGGTGGTTTCCTGCAGTTTACCCTTTTATAAAATCGCATCTAATTAAGCTCGCCTTATAACGCCGGAAATGGGAACTCCCTCGATCTCCAACTCCAAGCCTAACCGTTAATTAACCAAAACAATATATACGTACTAGCTAGTGTTAGAGTGTTAGCGCGTGTTTCGCATTGTCTTTTTTGAATTGGGAGGTTTTGAAGGTTAAAAAAAAACCGACCTGTAACTTGTGGTGTTTGGCATGGAAGGTGGAGGGGAAGGGGGAGGTTTTAGAAGGTTAAAATTTGGCTAAAAATAAGCTTGGGCTCCCAAGCTTTTGAAGTTTACTAGGTTATTAACCGCGCGCAAATGCGCGCGGTGTTGTCATCTGTTATAATCCGGATGTACTTTCAACTAATCTAAAATAACTTTATAAGTTTAACGGAAAAATATGTACAATATTGTCTCGCTTAAAGTAATTAGTAAAAAAAATACAACTACCTAAAGTATTTGCAACTCCACATGCTATATTGAAATCTTGAATATAGTAAACAAAAGATTCATCATGAAACAACATCAAGCTCTTTAGTTTCATCTTGATCCATCTATATCATTCAACTAAACCTCATTTGTTCCTTCCATTTAAACTGAACAAAGTGAAATACACAACAAACAAACAAGAAAGGTTGACTGCATTTAATATGCTTAATAAACAAATCCAAAAGAGGCGTACTTCAAAACTTCCACTTAAACCTGAATGTTGCACTTCTCAGACAATTTCTCCACATTATCAAGCTCTAACATCAAAGAATTTCTGAATATGCAAACAATAAGAAACCTCAGTCATCTACCCGGACTAAGTTCATAAATCTCACAAAATAATACTATCAGCAAGCAATGGACCAGATAGGAACTTCATGAATTTTCAAATTACTTACCTTGAAAAGAGTAGTGTTAGGCAGTTGCAGTCTTTAATGGCCAATTAGAAGATAATCTGGGAGTTTTATAGTTTCATAAATCTCACAGTCCCGGCCACTCACCGACTCCCAACCGGGCCACCAACATGCCTCGATTATTTATCCCTCACAAGTTCATGTAAGTGATGTAACCAAATTGGGATTTTGAAGATTTTGAGCACTAATTGTAATCACATTATTATTGTAAGTTTGATATAAAAAAATTACTGTATTTAAATAAAAAAATGATTTGGTAAAATACTTTTTTTTTTATATCTAAAGTAGTTCCACTGGATGATGTTTTCGAGGGAAAACTTTGGCTAATGTGTGTGTCAATAAGCTAAAATTGAGAAAGAAGCCGATAGTATACTTTCTATGCAAGTGTAACATGAGATATAACAACTGGTACCGGTCTAGCTATGTAACGTTATTGTCACCAACATTCTCTATTGCATATAACATACATATAGAATACATGAAAACATTTGTGTGCAATTGATTTCAAAACTAATCTTTTTGCACTTGAAAACAAATGAGAACACCTAATTTGATAACAATTAAGCACGAAGCAAGGGATGATGAGGCATTACCATTTACCAGCATCATGGCTAGTCAGTAAGAGTCGCAACTGCATAATTGTCTCATTGCCTTCCACTATTTAGGGACGCGTTTACAGAGTCGTGTAGCCATCAACCCAGCAGCTGCTAGCGCTCCGGACAACTTCATCTCCCTAGTATTAGGGCCTTGTGTTGCAACTAATGAAACATACTACACTTTAAAAAGCAAACACAGTTGGGCAAAGCTTAAAAAAAATTGAATGCATTCTTTTTTTTCTTCTTTTTTTCCTTTTTAATTTAAATCTTTGAAGGCAAAATTGGAGCCCACTACCACCTAAAAAAAACCACACAACTGGGCCAAGCTAAAAAAATGGATGAATTGCACAGTTTTAAAGTTTTTAAGTCTAAGACCTTATCAAGGTATTTATATTCAATCTAAATGCAAAAAATGGAAATCCATGTGTATTTATACGAAATGTTCAATTCATTAAGAATCAACCAGGCATTCTTGGGCCTTATGCTCTAACCCTAATTGCCCACCGTCCTTTGTGCAATAATTAAAATCTGAACCAATTTGGATATGGAAATTCATGTGTATTTTTAATTTAAATCTTTTGATATTATTTCTGTTTTGTGAAAATGAGTATGGACAGACCAATTGAGGAGACGGCGAAGATGGAAGCTGAAGAAACTGAATCTTTGCTCAAAGATTTGCAAATTCCAGTCTGTTTTTTGCCCTTGTTTTACCCTCCCCTCCTCTTTGCTTATCTAACTGATATGAGTTTAAAGTTTTTGGAACTTTTGTTTAATTATTTGGATTTAATTTCCAGATTTTACTACAACTTTTGAACTCCCAAAAACATAACGTAAGCCCTAAAATCAATATCTAATGGGTAGAGTAAACAAATAAATGGATTAAGCATTTAATCGGGACATAAAAATACCCTGCCTCTATAAATAAAAATGCAAAAGAAGCCAAATACCACCGGCACATAAGATCAGGAATCCAAAAAAACGAAGGTCCTTCCAGCTGTAAAAGTGAAACAAAAGAGGAACAAGTGAACAACTCGTGAACAACTCTATTTGTACCTGAATTCTCAAGTCTGCTCGGGAAGTTCAGGGAGAGAAAGGGAGGTGCCGAGGTGGTGGCAGCAATAATGCATAAAATAAAACAAGCAAATTGATGGATCCACATTTCACATGGCCCTGAAAAACAAACAACATCAAGAAGATGAGCAATTGAGAACATGGAAAAAGATTCACTCCGCCGATAGCACAACCTCATATAATCTACCACGCCGCTGGTTACAGATTAGTTATCTAATGAATTTATTAAAGGTTGTTTAGGTTCTAATTAAAAGGATTAAGTAATGCATTTCGGTTAAAGAAGCTTATTTGGATCTATTTTTGGATCGAGTCTGATATACATATTTATTTCTGGATACTACATCAGGTGTTTTTTTCTTGCAATTGATAATTTATCTATACTATTATAAAAGTGTCAACTCCAGAAAACTGAAGTATACAGAAAGCAAAGAACATGGACTCAAAGACTTCAAACCACTTGAAGTTAATTACATAAATCAGCCAAGCGCAGATTGTTCCAAAAGGCAGCTAAAGCCATATGAACACTTTCCCTATATCAAACAAAGCAGCTACATCATCCCTCACGTGTGGAATTGCATCAATATAGGTGTAAACAGAAAAGAAAACTGCTTTGATCATTTGATCCCCTCCAATGCAATACAAAATGGTCTGAAAGAACCCAACTTCATCAGATATACTTGAGAATGAGAGTAAGGAAAGCTCCCAAAATAATCCAACAAGTAAGAAGCTATCAATCTTTCCTGGAATACTCAAGTACATCAATAATCAAGAACTTCCAGGCTGAACTAAACTGAAGAGTGCCTCTCAGGAATGTCTTGAACCAGTACATATATATAAGATGGTGTAACCAAGTTACAAAAACATGCCGACCATATCAAGGGTCCCGTTGAATGTCGTGAAAGCACCAAAAACACCATAAGAATTTGAAAACCCAGAAGCTAGCTAATACCTAAGATACAGATTGTTTCAAAATCACCAAGGCTTAGACACAAATTGCCAACACCAACAAATTTTCGTCTGCCAATGAAGTAGATCGAATGATCCACGGGTCTTCAAAATGTCTACTTCCCCCCATCTTATTATATAATCCTTAAGACACATGCTTTAATCGTATGGCCCAGTTTCAATGCTTCTTGTTTTCTATGATTGGAACTTTGGAAACAGCAAAGAATTTATTTAAAAAAAAAAAAACAGGCCCGCCTAAATGATGACTATACAAAGACACCATACAAAGACGCGAGGAGGGTAATAAAACAAATCCCAGAAAGCAGTAAAGCACTTAACAGGCAAAACCAATCCTCCAGCCACCAAGAACCACTACAGCAAAACCTACTGACTACTTTGACCAAATCATGATTCATGAACGAGGCCTAAATTCAGCATTTTGAAAGCAATTCCCATCCTCCCGCCACCAAGAACCAATCTATCAGATCCAACTAAAACAAAGAAAACAAAGAAATTCAACAAAAGGAAAAAAGAAGCAAAACCTGGATCTGGATAAAAACAACCAAGGAGCTAAGGCAAGCACTGCTGGCAGCGAAAAGGACCGAATCGAGAGAGTAAAACACAGGCATTGATATCTCTTTCTGTAGCCTTGATGATTGGCAAACCCACAAAAGCAAAAACCCTCTCTCTGTTTGACCAAGTCTTTTCCTTGCAGGCCAGTGACCCTCTTCCTCTCAGATTGCCCATTACTCAAAACAAACTAACCCTAAATTCCAAATTTCCATTTAATCAAATTCTCAAATTCAAACACCTAAACCCTAAATTATGGAAATTTCAAAAGAAAAATCGAAAGCGCACCTTCTATTGGGCGAAAAATCGATCGTCCGTCGATGCCGCCACTCACACTTCACTTGCTCGTCGGCGACTTCGTCTCCAATGGAAGGCAGTGGTTGTCACACCTTCTGTTGGGCGAAAGATCTTCCATCGATGCCGCCCACAGCCAATCCAGCAGCAATAACGGAAGCGGCAATTCAGGGGCTCACCAGTCACCACCCCCAATCACCGCCAAGGCAAACCCTAGAACACCGAGAGGCTCTTGTTGCTTCCTCTTTGTTGTAATCGGTGGACAAGTATGCGAATTGACGGTTTTTTCAGGGGAGGATGAAATAGAAGAAGATGGAAGAAGGAGATGTGGAGGAGGGCAGTGAGACAGAGACGATCGATCTTCAATGAAAAGGAAATCGAAGGAGCCCGGAGCATTTGCAATGGAGGCGATACAATGGAAGAGACTCGAGAGTGGCAAATTTGTAATTATAAACACTCAAAGGTAAAGAAAGTGACATGTGACGGCGTTAATTAACAGCGTTAAATGACTGTTCATTTGAGGAGTTCACACTTTTATAATAGTATAGATTTTTGGTGGGTTTATTTTTCGCCCTTTGAACTCAAACGGGGAATTGGAGAAGGAAGGGGAGGAGTATAGGGATATGGGGTATTTTAGACATTTTCATCTTAAAATCCATTTACAAAACTTACCATCACCAAACATCCAATTATGTTTTAATATACTGCACCTTTCACATCTCCAACTCCATAATCCCTACCTACTACCAAACACGCGCTTAGTTTTATAATGTCAACTATAGGACAATTTCCGTGCCATGATACGATTTAAAAAAATAAAAATTTAGTAATAAAATAAAAAAAATATTATACAATTAAATAAAATATTAGTTTAGTATTTTGAATTAAATTTATAAAAATAAACTCATAAAAAAGGAGTGTAATAGACTCAATATTCAATATGCACTCCATTGTGAGAGTGATTTACTAATATATACTTCCTCGATTAATTAAAACTTGTCATTTTAAAAATATACACATTTATTAAGAAAAAAAAATACACTTATACCCCTCATTATTGCTCTACTTTTTTACTTTATCAAAAACTACAACTAATAATTATCTAATCATTAAAAGAGTAATATCGTAAAATACGTAGATGACATATTACCTAAATGACAAGTTTTTCTTAACAAGATTTTATTTCTAAAATGACAAGTTTTAATTAACGGAGAGAGTACATATTATATATATTAATATAATATTTTGAATTAAACCCATTGTTAGGTTAAAGATGGAAATCAGTTACAAATAAGGGCAAAGTAACTCATACAAAAGGAGTGTAATAGACTCATTCAAGATGCATGTATAAAGATTTACAAATATATGTATATAGATTATAGATTAATATATTAATTTAATGTTTTGAATTAAACTCATTGTTATGTTAAAGATGAAAATTAATTGCGAATAAGGGAAAAAGTGCGTGATTGGTTTTAAAGGCGATAATTAAGGTGAATGTGATACATATGCGAAAATGTTTATCTTTTAAAAGTTTACTAGTACAAGTACAATACCTCCGTCATGGCATGCATTTTTTATATAAATATAATCATAATAATACAACAGATTATTATAAAATAAAATAGAATACGTTTGATTCAATGTTTTGGTTGAAAACCCTATAATTATGGTGGTGATGACAGTACCTCAATTGATTAGAAAAAAATCTATTTTAATTTGATTGGTTGAAAACCTTGTAATTATGGCGGTGATTAGAACATGTATAATATACTAAGGAATAAATTATGCTCTAATTTAATGTTTTAAATTGAACCAATTGATTAGAAAATAAAAAAAATAATCTATTTTAATTTGATTGATTGAAAATCATGTAATGTGGTGATGATACCTCATAAAAAATGCTTATTTTTTAATAGTTAGATATAAATAAATATAGATATAAAAAAAATAATCTATTTCTTTGAATATTTTGAAAAAAAATTCTAAACGGATTGATTTGAAAATAAAAAAAATATTTTAATTTGATTGGTTGAAAATCTTATAATTATGACGGTGATTAGATATATAGATATAAATAGATATAAATATAGATAATAGATATATATAGATATATACTATTTAAATATATCTAAAGTATTTATTTAATTCAAATTAAAATAAACCGATTCTGATAAAATTGGAAAAAGAATAAAAAAATCAATTCGACAGAGTTAATTTCTAGGTTAACATAGATATATGATATATAATCTTTAAATATATGTAAAGTATTTATTTAATTCAAATTAAAATAAACCGATTCCTATAAAATTGGATAATATAAAAAAAAATCAATTCGATAGAATTAATTTTTAGGTTAATTGAACATGGGCAGTACGGGTATCAAGATTCATCCCTCAATTATTCTAACAATATATTTGTTGGGGAAAACACGGGTAGCTAACACTCGATTGCGTGTATGACTCGGATGGACAAACTCTCCTTACAAACGACACTTTCTATTAATGTACAAACTTATTTTGTACAACACTAACACACCACTCTTTTGGACTCACACTCTACCGACCAACTCACGATACTACACACTCGTACTCAACAAATGAGCACTCACTTACACCTCACGTCTCACTCTTACAACTCACACCTCTTTCTTGCATCTTTACACACACACATTTAGCCTATTTATAGGCCTCTTATGTCGGTGTTTAGCCACCAACATCATTCTCTATAATTTGCTAGAGAATTCTAGTTATTGCTAGACACAATTACTAGGCTACTCCTCTCCCTAATTTACTAGAATTCTCTAGTCATCACTACCGTACACTTCCTTTCCCATATACTACATTATTCTAGATCATTTCCATTTCTAATTTGGGCTTTTAACATCAGCCCAAATATTAGCTTCTTTAAATATTGAATTAGTCCAACATTTCCTCCCTTAATTCAGTATTTGAAATACCTCCGCTTCGTCCTTAAACCGCACTTTCTTCTGCGTTTTAATTTCAGTGTCGGTGCATCTCTTCTGCATAGCCCGCCCTTCAAATAGGCATAAATTCTTCTCATTCTTCCAACCTTGCATGATCAAGCGCTTCCCCTTGAACACCTTGCACCAGTTGTTAGTGCCCACATACTCATATCCCTCTGATGTCATCCTACCCAGTGACAATAAATTAACCTTACTTGAAGGCACATACCTCACATTATGAAGAGTGTGGCTTGCACCGTTTTGGAGCCTCATCCTCACGCTCCCAATACCTTCGACTCTCAGCTTCTCTCCACTTGCTAAGTTGCAATGGTCAAACTCTCCATCAGTCTTCAAGGTGTCAAATAACGCTTGATTCCTACAAATATGCGTCGACGCGGCATTATCCATCACCCACTCTGACTTAGCAACCTCTTCACTCGTTGCTAAGTACACCTCCTCATAACCACCAACTTCACCATCAACCGCACTGACCACATTCGTTTGAGAGCCATCATCATTCTTCCGCAAGGACGTCTTTCTCAACATCTTCACGTCCTCCCTGAATTGCGGACACCTCACTTGTATGTGACCCTTCTCCCCACAATAATAGCATTCCACGTCACTAAGATCTCGCCGTTGATATGACTGGGAACTCCATTTCGGGTCACCGTTCCTCCACTCTACACTATTTGGGTCACGACGTGGACGTGATCCGGATCTCCACCTCTGGTGATCATTCCCCCTTGACTGGCTCCTCCCTCGCTCTCGATTCTCCGCAACTAGTATGCGATCCTCTCCCGTGTTGAGAGCGTCATTCTTCGTCATCCTCTCACTCTCTCGTAACGCAGCCGTTACCTCCTCTAGAGTGAGAGTCGTCCTTCCTACAAGCAACGTCTGCACCAAAGGCTTGTAGGACCTCGGTAATGACGCTAACAACAGTAATGCTTGCTCCTCATCCTTAATATTATCATCCGCATTCATCAACTGACATACTAGTTGATTAAAAGAGTTAATGTGGTCATGAAGGTTACCTCCTTCCTCCATCCTGAGCGAGTATAACTCCATCTTCAAGCATAACCGGTTCATCAACGACTTCGACGCGTAAATGCTCTCGAGCTTATCCCACAACGCCTTTGGCGTGGTCTCCTTCATCACACTAGACTTGATCTCGGGAGCAAGCGCTAACCGGATGGTACTCACCGCCTTCTTCTGGAGTCTACTCCACTCTCTCTCGCTCATGGATGTGGGTTTCTCCTCCTCAAGAGCTTGATCAAGACCTTGCTGCACCATTACGTCTTGAATCGTACTCTGCCACATCGTGAAGTTGGTCTTTCCATCAAAGAGTGGGATCTCGAACGTCTTCATCACACTCGACGCCATCGTGTCTACACGGAATCCTTCCACCAACAAATGCTACACCGATTTTCCGACTCCGACGACCTTCGCAACCTCGCTCTGATACCACTGTTGGGGAAAACACGGGTAGCTAACACTCGATTGCGTGTATGACTCGGATGGACAAACTCTCTTTACAAACGACACTTTCTATTAATGTACAAACTTATTTTGTACAACACTAACACACCACTCTTTTGGACTCACACTCTACCGACCAACTCACGATACTACACACTCGTACTCAACAAATGAGCACTCACTTACACCTCACGTCTCACTCTTACAACTCACACCTCTTTCTTGCATCTTTACACACACACATTTAGCCTATTTATAGGCCTCTTATGTCGGTGTTTAGCCACCAACATCATTCTCTATAATTTGCTAGAGAATTCTAGTTATTGCTAGACACAATTACTAGGCTACTCCTCTCCCTAATTTACTAGAATTCTCTAGTCATCACTACCGTACACTTCCTTTCCCATATACTACATTATTCTAGATCATTTCCATTTCTAATTTGGGCTTTTAACATCAGCCCAAATATTAGCTTCTTTAAATATTGAATTAGTCCAACAATATTAATCCATCAAATTAGAAAGATATATATCCTTATAAGTCTATCTAGATTCTTGGATGTTCAGTTATCGGATATCTATAGCCCTATACATATCAATTCAAGAACTGTGTGTACCCATTCAAACAAGACTGAGATTGAGATTGAGATTGAGATTGAGATTGAGATTGAGATTGAGATTGAGATAATCAATCGATCTGATGGAAGACCCGTCATCAGATCAGCATGAGATCGAGGAGGAGAAGGCCGCCGGCGAGGAGGAGGAGTTCACCTGCGGCATCAAGGAGGTGGAGATGACGGTGCCGAAGACCGACGACCCGACGATGCCGGCGATGACGTTCCGGATGTGGGTGCTGGGATCGTCTCCTGCGTCCTCCTCTCCTTCGTGAACCAGTTCATGTGGTACCGCCGGAACCCGCTGACCGTCACCTCCATCTCCGCCCAGATCGCCGTGGTCCCGATCGGCCACCTGATGGCTAAGACAATCACCAACCGGGTCTTCTTTAAGGGCTCCTGCTTCGAGTTTACCCTCAATCCTGGTCCCTTCAACGTCAAGGAGCACGTCCTCATCACCATCCTCGCCAATGCCGGCGCTGGCACCGTCTACGCCACCCATATCTTGACCGCCGTCAAGCTCCTCTACAAGCGCAAGCTCGACCTCATCCCGGCCGCTATTCTCATGCTCACCACCCAGGTTTATATATATAAACTCCACTCTCAATTCGTTATTTCTTCATAATCAATTTGTTCACAGTTTACATCACTCACAGATTCTAGGGTTTGGCTGGGCTGGCCTATTCCGAAAATACCTCGTCGAGCCCCCGGAGATGTGGTGGCCAGGCAATCTTGTACAAGTCTCACTCTTCAGGTAATTAACTATCGATATCTGATATCGACATCACTTGATATTTATGATTCCGATTGATTGAATACCAAACGGGACCTAATAAAAAATCTTAACTTAGGGCACTCCATGAGAAGGGGAAGAGGGTAAAATTAGGGGTAAACAGGACCCAATTCTTCATCTTGGTCTGCATCGGCGCCGCGGCCTACGAAGTCGTGCCAGGCTACCTTGCAATGTCAATCACCTCAGTCTCCTGGCTATGCTTGGTCAAGAGCAATTCGGTCCTCGTAAACCAGCTCGGATCAGGCCAAAGTGGGTTCGGTCTCTTCTCTTTCGGAGTCGATTGGACAACCATCTCTTCCTGGCTTGGAACCCCTCTTGCTAGCCCTTGGTTCGCCACTGCAAACATCTTAGTTGGTTACGTCCTCTTCATGTATGTGATCATCCCCATTTTCTACTTCACCGACACCTACAACGCGAAGACTTTCCCGTTCTACTCGACACGCAATTACATGTCGGATGGATCCATCTACGACACCAACAGCATCATCAACTCGAAGTTTCAGCTCGACGTTGAGGCCTACGAGAAGACCGGACCCCTCAATCTCAGCATCATGTTCATGATGACTTATGGTCTCGGGTTTGCTACTCTTTCTGCCACAATTGTTCACGTCGCTCTCTTCAACGGACGGGACATATGGAGGCAGCTCAGAGGTGCCTTCGGAACAAAGAAGAAACGCGACATCCATACCGAGCTCATGAAGGCTTACAAACAAGTTCCTATGTGGTGGTTTTTGTTGCTATTGTTGGTCACCGTGGCTTTAGTCATCTTCTCCGTCCAGCACTACGAAGATCAGCTCCAGCTCCCATGGTGGGGTGTCCTCCTGGCTTGTGCTCTTGCTTTCGGTTTCACCCTTCCTGTCGGTATCATCAGCGCCACCACGAATCAGCAGCCGGGATTGAATATCATCACCGAATACATAATCGGGTATCTCTACCCTGGAAGACCCGTTGCCAATATGTGTTTCAAGGTCTATGGCTATATCAGTATGGCCCAAGGCTTGAGCTTTGTCGCAGACTTCAAGCTCGGACACTATATGAAGATCCCACCCCGTGCCATGTTCACTGCACAGGTACGAGTACATCCCATTCCACATCGAATATAATATATGAAAATACATGGTCACATCGTCAATTAACGCTTATAAACTACAGGTGGTAGGAGGGATCATATCAGTTGTGGTGTACACCGGAACAGCATGGTGGCTGATGGATGACATACCGCACCTGTGCGACAGGTCGATGCTGCCAGCCGACTCAAATTGGACATGCCCCAACGACAACACCTTCTACACGGCCTCCATCATTTGGGGGCTAATCGGGCCGCGGAGGATCTTTGGGGACCTCGGTCGATACTCGATGATGAACTGGTTTTTCCTCGGGGGAGCGGTTGGACCAGTGCTGGTATGGATAGCGGCGAAGATGTATCCGAGCAAGAAGTGGATCAAGTTGGCACTGCCTCTGAATCGAATGGTCTGCGATTTGGCACTGCCTCTAGTTTTTCTGTGCTGCTATCAGATGTCATCTCTGAGTCTGTTGCGAATGCCTCTGCAGGCCGTGTTCTGATGCAAGAGGGAGAAGAGGGTCCTATAAACTCATTGATATGTGAGGGTAGCACTCACTCGGACCACGTTCATGGATAGGTTGAAAATTGCATCGTGGAATATAGCGGGTCTTAAGGACCCGATAAAAAATAGTTTAATTAATACCTATTGTTTTGATAATGATATTGCACTTGTTGGTCTGCTCGAAACGAAGATGTTACATAGGAATATTGATGATGTGAAGTCGAGGCTTATGAAAGATTGGAAATGCTGCATGAATGGAAATGAGCAGATTAAGGGACGCATTTGGGTAACTTGGAACCCGGACGTGTTTGAAATTGAAGTATTGGAAATTCATGAACAATACATTCATTGTGTTGCTGAATGCAAAGATAGATCATTTCGGTTTGTGGTTACTTTTGTATATGCTTGCAGTTTCAGACCAGAGAGAAGGCCTCTGTGGGAAGCTATGAGGCGTATCTCCCATTCAATGGATCTACCTTGGATTGTAATGGGCGATTTTAATTGTATTCTGAGTGTGGAGGAAAAATGGCCGGTTAGACATGATTATGCGGGTGAATATGAAGAATTGAGATCAGGAATGGAAGATTGCGGTCTTGAGGATCTCCCTTACACGGGTGCTACTCTCACTTGGAATAATCACAGGTCAGGGGATGAACGTGTTGAAAGAAAGCTGGATCGTATTCTTGTGAATGATTCTTGGCTCGAGTGTTTTCAGGAAACTAAAGGTTTTTTTGATACGCCTCGAGTCGCGGACCATTCACCAGCTGTAGCTATCTTGCGAAATAGGATTTCTCCTAAAAGGTATCCTTTCAAGTTCAAAAACTTTTGGGGGAAGGAGGCTGAATTCTTGGACCTTGTCAAAGCGGCTTGGATAAGGGATGAGGGGGGCTCGAAACAGCTCAAGCTAGTTCACAAGTTGAAGAATGTTAAAGAGGTCTTGAAGCCTTGGGACAAGGCTAGGTTCCCCGAGTTACAAACTCAGATTACACTCGACAAAGAGATTCTCCATGAACTACATCTTCAGTTGCGTGATGACAGGGGGAATGCTCAGTTGGCGCTGAAAGTAAAAGAGGCTGAGGAAGTTTTGAGAAAGAACATGGGTAGGCTCATCAGTATTACGTCTCAGAAAGCAAAGCTTCACTGGTTGACCATGGGGGAGGAGACCTCGTCCTTATTTTACAGGAGTGTTAAAGAGAGACGAGCCAGGAATGCTTTGGTTATTATTAAAGATGATCGTGGGCGCATCCTTGAAGACGAGAGGGAGATTAGATCTCATGTACTGAAGTACTTCAAAAATATCATATCTGAAACTGAGGCTACTGCACAGTTCCCGTCCCTGCTGCCTGGTCGGGTGCTCTGTTCTTCTGCTACAGTGGAACTTACCAGATTGCCTAGTTACGATGAGATCAGAAAGAGCATATGGAATATAGGAAGTAATAAATCTCCTGGCCCGGATGGATTCGGAAGCCAATTTTTTAAGGATGCATGGTCGATAGTGGGAAAAGACACCTGTGAAGCTGTAAGAGAAATCTTTCGAAATGGCAGAGTATTGAAACAGCTTAATGCTACATTTATTTCGCTCTTGCCCAAGGTTGCGAACCCGACTCTGGTTAAGGATTGGAGGCCTATCTCATGTTGCAATACAGTTATGAAGGCCGTGTCTAAGCTGATCGTTAGTAGGCTCAAAAGCAAATTGAATGATTTGATATCCGAGAGCCAAGGAGCCTTTATACCGGGTCGTTCTATGTCGCATAATTGTGCGGTGGCGTTGGAGGTCGTGAATGGTTATGGTACGAAGAGAGTCTCACCCCGTTGTACAATCAAGGTAGATCTCCAAAAAGCCTATGATTTTTTGAATTGGGATTTCATTAGAGCCACTCTTGTGTATTTCAATTTTCCAACCAGCCTTGTCAATTTGATCATGGAGAGTGTCTCTACATCGTCTTTTTCTGTGTTGATCAATGGGTCTCCTGAAGGTTTTTTCCCTGGTAAGCGGGGGTTGAGACAAGGTGATCCTTTGTCTCCTTATTTGTTTGTGCTTTGTATGGAGGTGTTGAGCAGAATGATCCAAGTAGCTACTGCGAGACCAGGGTTCAAATACCATCCGAGATGCAAACAGATGAAGCTTGTACATCTGGTTTTTGCTGACGATCTACTCCTGTTCTGTCATGCGGATGTGAGATCGGTCACGGTGCTGAAATCGTGTCTGAATGATTTCTTTGCTTTGTCTGGGCTCAGAGCGAATAATGAGAAGAGTACAGTGTTTATCTCTGGGGTTCCGATCAGTCTAGCTGACACCATCACCCAGCAGCTTGGATTTGTCCAGGGGTCTCTTCCAATCAAATATCTCGGTATCCCCTTACACTCTAAGACTGTTGTTGCCCATGAGTATAGTGATCTCTTTGACAGATTAGAGAAGCTAATCGCTTCTTGGGCTGCTCGGAAGATGTCTTATGCTGGCCGATTGCAACTGGTCAAATTAGTGTGTGCCGGGATTTATACTTTCTGGAGTCAGGTCTTGATTCTTCCTAAAGGGGTGGTGCACAAGATTGACGGTCTCTGTAGACGATTTCTATGGAATGGGAATACAGATGGGCATAAGCATCTTGTTTCCTGGAGCTGTGTAACAAAGCCTCATTCAGAAGGGGGGCTGGACATTAGGGAGATTTTATCCTGGAATAGGAGTGTCCAAGCCAAGATGGTGGGTGACTTAGCTATGCATAAGCCGAGTATCTGGTATAGCTGGTGTTTGCATAATCATCTTAGAGGAGAATCAGTATGGGAGATTGAACCGAAAGTGGATGATACTTGGGTTTGGAAGAGCATTCTGTGCACTAGGAATGAGCTGCGAGACGCATTACAGGTTATTAGCCCCTCTACCCCATCTCTACAACCGGTCCTAAACTTCAATGGGGGTGTCTCCTGCTCGAAAGTCTATGAAATCCTTAGAGAAAAAGGTGAGCCCACGGCGTGGGGCAGCTTCATTTGGAAGAGATTGCAGTGTCGTAAATGGGCATTTATTGTTTGGCTAGCAGCTAGAAACCGACTACAAA
Source organism: Persicaria tinctoria (assembly GCA_037127255.1). Lineage (NCBI taxonomy): Eukaryota > Viridiplantae > Streptophyta > Magnoliopsida > Caryophyllales > Polygonaceae > Persicaria > Persicaria tinctoria. The sequence goes on along the minus strand of JBANSL010000005.1, from coordinate 4,073,498 downwards.
CGGGTGATCGAGTCAAGCACTGGAAGGGGGCTGAATCAGCTGTATGTGCATTCTGCAACCAGGAGGAAGAGACCTCTGGCCACCTCTGGTTTGACTGTCATGCGATTCATGAGGTCCTTATGCGAGTTATGCGATGGACCGGATGTGGGTGTCGTTTTGGGTCGATTGGAGCTTGGTTGCAATGGTTTGCAGAGGAGCCAGAGCCGCATCAGAAGACTATGCCTTTCCAGGTTAAGCTTTTAGCTTTTCAAGCTACAATTTATTATACGTGGATGGCTAGGAACAAAATTGTATTCCAAAATGAAGTGTTTGTTCCTTCAGTTTATGTGAGAATTATTATTGAGAGTTGTCAAACACGTATTTCTGTGAAGTGGAAGTGCAAATCACTCATGGAAAATACGTGGAAGAAGTGCTTGTTGCGTAGATAGTTAGTCGATTCAGATTGATTGGTTAGTTTGGTTGGTTTAGAGAGCTTAGTGCTGTGTTGAGAGCTTGGGTTGATAGGATTCTTTGGTGGGTACAGGGGCCTTTTTGATATACGGTTCCCTTTTTTATGAGACCCCGTGTTTGGTCTCATCTTTTGTAAATTGGTGTCCTACACCTCATCTATCTATTTACCTTTTCAGGGATCAAGTTGATTCATCTTCCGGTGATGCTGGGGGCGACGGCCCTGATACCCCCAGCCACGGCAGTGAACTACATAAGCTGGATCTTTGTGGCGTTCCTTTCGGGTTTCGTGTTGTTCAGGCACCGCCCCAAGTGGTGGGAGCGCTACAACTACCTCCTCTCCGGAGGCTTGGACGCCGGGACTACCTTCACCACCATCCTCATTTTCTTCAGCTTCGGATACAAGAAGTCCATCGGGTTCGAATGGTTCGGAGGCCATGACTCCGACAGCTACTGGTGCCCCTTGGCTTCGTGCCCTACCGCCAAGGGCGTCGTCGTTGATGGCTGCCCTGTCTTCTGATGCTGGTGTTTTACATAGCCACATAGGAGTAGAGTTCATATTGATCCTTGTTAATTTTTTTTTTTGGTAAAATATTGATCCTTGTTAATTAAGTTGTTATTTTCTTGCTGAATTGTTTTATTTTTTTCCTAAAAAATTTGTTATTAAGTTCACTTATTAGATGTTAGATCTGGACTTTGTTAATAAATTTTGTGATCATTCCTACAAGCATACATATTGCTCGACTTTGTTAATAAATTTTGTTATCATCTCCGCTGTCTGAAACTCGACTCTGATGACGGTTAGAAATTTTTAAACAGAAAGACAAAAGATATGTACAAACTCGATCAAGATCAGCTTCGATCTATTTCACAAATCAAATCACTTCCCTATTCAATTTGGAAAGAAATATGCATACCACAAAAAATAAACAAAAACAATTAACATTATATTTGGAAATTAAGAAGTAATTGGATTTTGATTATTCATTTGAGATTCCTATGATGATGACTGAAGAAGCGGGGATAAAAGGGGTTACTGATTTTGGGCAAAATTCAATTGGCATTGTGACATCTCTAGTGCAGACCAAGTGTTTGTACAAATGTCTAGGCTAGTTGGTGTGACTATTTTTGACCCTGGTGGTAGTTTTGAAGGCAGAGACACCGGCATGGCCTTGTACAAATTACAATGGGTGTGTGTTAGTACAGAAACTTCATTTCCATATGACAGGGGAAGAACGTATGTTATGTGCGAGGTGAAACAGAGCCTGCAGAGCACTTTTGTTTTTGAATCTCAGGATCACTCCCATTTCTGGTGTTTGGAATGACTCAAGTGATTAGTGCATCGGAAGGGTTAAGTGCATGATATGAGTTTTTGATCCCGGAGGAGTCACCCATTATTAATGGGAAGGAATGACCAGGGGTATGATTAATCAACAGGTGTAGATGAATTGATTGGCGTTGGACAAGCAAGTCGTATGCCTATCCAATTTTGATGTAAAGTGCAGCAAATTTGCTATATCTTTAAGTGGGTGGAAAGCTGCAACTACAGAGGACAAGTAGGAATCATCAATATTGCTGTCATAGTTGTCCAAATGTTGGCTCTTGTTGCAGCTTGCAAGAAATTCGTAGGTACGTTGCTGTCATAATTTATATATCCATATTCATAATTTCATATGACATAACATTCACTTAAATGCAACACAATATTTATTGATTTTACCATCGCACCCTATGTTCTATTTCACCGGAACGGAACGTCACAACGAGAAAAATAAACTCGAGGAACATGTTGAATGATGTGCGCATCTTCTCCTCCTCCTTCTGCTCTCTTATTAAATTCATCTTTCATACAGTAAATGTGTACTTCTTGCAAGGTAGTGATGAATTTCAATCCCTCTGGAAGCCGCCTCAGTTTGTAACAATTGTCAATTTCTAACCTCCTCAGTTGGGGCATTGCTCCTTCTTCAATACTCCATTCCTCCAAGTTTGGAAGGTATCCTAGACAGAGCTCTTTGAGCTGTGTAAACTGACCCGCCATTAGAGTCCACTTAGTGCCCATGTAGGACCTCCAAATTAACTTAAGCCACATTAAGTTGGGGAGTTTACCCAAAGCTGCAAGTGCAGTTTCTTCTTCAATCCCTGAGTTTCCCAACTCTAATTGGATAATGCTCAAGGGGAACTGATTGCAGCTACTCAACGTATCTTGTATTCTTCCACATAACTTCAGCTTTCTTAATTGTTGGCAATGACTGATAGGCTGTAAATTCTCCAATATCACAACCTTGCCTTCATCTCTGAATATATGCCAATACAAGTCCAATGAATGAAGGGTACCCGACATTATGCTTGGGCATCGAAATGCCGCCTCTAGTTGCTCCTGGCTCGATATGCCGATTATTTGCAACTTTTGAACAGTTGGGCTCAAACGGGGTAGCTCTTCCAACATCCAAGGACCTGCTGTGTTACCGGCCTTGAGTGTATGCAAGCATTTTAGGGTATGCAACTCCCACCTACTGCCCTTGATTACACACTGATAAGGTATTGAAAGATGCCTGAGGCTCTCCATTTTCCAAACAACATTAGGCATTTTCATACAGCCTATAGCTAGAGCATCAATCCACTGTAGATATTGAAGGTTACGCAAGTTTCCAATAGAGTCAGGCAGTTCACGGAGATCATTCCTATCTAAATGAAGGTATCTGAGATGAATCAAACTCCCTATCTCTTTTGGTAAGGTACCATCTGGAGTTTGAATATAGTCAAGGACTAGAACTCTGAGTAACTTGAAATTCCGGTGTATAGGCTGCAAACTCAGATTTTGATTACCTTCATTGTCAACGCCGCCTTCATAGATAAGAGATCGAAGGTGGGGGCAATGTGTTGGGAGGGGACGTTTGTTCCTTCTGTAAATAGAATTGATCTCTTAATATATAAATATGGAATTGCGCACAAAAATATTGTAAAGTTATAAGGGTTACTAAAATACACAAACATTTATCTTGGAACAAATTTTGAAAGCCAAAATGACAAGGATTGGTGAAGGATGGGAGGAAGTAGTAGTCGTCTTACTTGTCTGAATAAAGTGCAGTTCGACGCAGTTCTGACGTCACTACTGCATTTGAATTTGAGGATTGAGATGTGAATATCTCGAGGAAGTCTTGTTGCTTTGCTTTTTTGATGCATAAATCTCTCACTAGATCATGGACTCGAATTGACTTCACTTCCCCTCTGTAGTTTTTGCTTGCACATTGAACCACACAACGATCAATCAACTCTTCCAAATAGTCTCGTGCTATAGCCTCCAACGTCTCGCCTTCTTGCAACATATTAGATGTGATAAACCCTTCGGCTATCCACATTCTAATCAGCTTTCTTGTTGGAATCTTAGCGTCTTCTCGGAACATGGCCAAGTAAAGAAAGCACGGTTTGAGTTCACGGTGTAGATCATTATAGCTTAATGTCAGCATCTCATTCACTGGGCCATACAAGTATGTGCCTCTCCCCTCTTCCATTATCCTTGAGCTTACTGCCTTCTTCACTCTTTCCCATTCCTCAATGGTTTCCTTCTTACTTAGAATTCCAGCTAGTGCAATCACTGCCAATGGTAGCCCTTCACATTTCTTCAACATCTCCCTCCCCATAGTTTCTAGGACACTAATATCCGTAGAATTGTTACTCTGCTCCCTATGATTGAGAGCTATCTTTCTAAATAGCTCCCAACTCTCTTCTTCAGTGAGACGTCTTGGCTCGTGGATCGAGCATTTTAAATCTGGAAAATCAACCACTTCTCGTTTCCGAGTTGTGATGATGATTCTCCTTCCATCATCCGGCAAAGCCGGAAAGATCTCTTCAAGTGCTTGCTTTGTCCACACATCATCAAGAACAATCAAATACCTTTTACCCTCCAAATACTGATGAAGCTTTCGCACCAATTCTCGATGGCTCCAGGCCTCATGCTTTCCCATAGTTTCCCCACAGACATCTCTCAATAGCTCAACAAGGACTTGTTGAGCAACCCACTCTTGTGAAATTGATACCCATGCCATGCAATCAAAATGTTTCTTGATTCCCTCATGGTTGTAAAGCTTCCTAGCAAGAGTGGTTTTGCCGGACCCGCCCATCCCCACAATTGATAGCACTTGGATTTTGGTATCCACTGTAATCAGCGTGACGACCAACTTGTTGATGTCTTCCTCAAGGCCAACCACATGATCCTCCTTGGTATGGGGATAGGCGATTCGTCTCGTCCGGCTATCTCTACTCAGCCTGGCTCCTGCATCTCAACGTTGATGGATCCGCCAAAGGAAATCCAGGGAAGGCAGGGGCCCATCGGGTTATTAGATTCCAAAATTGAGCGCCCTAATTGAATAGCAAGGTTGCCCCAAATTGAAATCTCCTCATCGCTCCATCTTTGCTACATCTCCTCTCCGATTTCGCGGCTCCAAGGCCAATTGCAATTTCCCTCTCCTCTCCAATTTACTCCCTACCTTATTCGTCGGCGTCGGAGATGAAGGCAAGATCCGCCTGAGCCCCTGCTAGAGCAGCACCGTCCAGACGCCGTGCGACGACTTCGCTTCGCCGTCTTCACCACTCGCCGCCTCCCGCCACCTCTCGGCCGTCTTCAGCCCTCGCCCTCTCTCTTCTCTTTCTGTTGGAACTTGAAGGAAAGTAGAAGCGCTCTTACCGAGGTTAGTTCAAATTGTTGTTGACATATTTCAAGTTGGAAGGCTAATTAGTTCAAGCTATTCTTGACTATACTGTGTTTTTAGTTTTTGAATTTGAAAACACACTCTTAGATCATCTGGACGACTCGTTGAAGGTGTGTATGGAAGAACATGGACAATTAACTGACCTATAAATACTCATTCAAGTAAAGTCTAATTTTGACACAAAGTTTTGAAAGTTGGAAGGCAAATGAGAAAATCTTGAGGGCCACCGGTGAAGAATAAATCTTATCCTTGGTCATAAACACAGTATAGTCTGTTAGCTAATGAAATCTCATACGAATTTTATTGTTATTAGTATATAACAAGAAATTTACTTCCTTAATAAAACTAGTTCAACCTCTTTGTTTTTTCTGTTTACATATATGTGCATGTGACTATGTGAGAGTGTACTATTAGTGGCATGAAGAGGATGGCAATGGTGAGTTGTTATCAACTTATCAACCTTCATATTTGTTACAAAATGACTTTTTGAGAAAGGTGAAGACTTATGGTGCTTCCTTGGCCGGTGCAAAGACTAAATACACATTGTAACCAATAGAGTCAAAGTGAAAAAGTGGTATGCATTCTTCTTACACACCTTGTTCAAATATTCACATTTACACACTCAATCAACGTGGATGGTATTAATGATTAATCTAGTTTAAGATTATTATCTAGACTAAATTCTAGATTAAAATCTATGAATCTATTAAAATTCTATACATTTTGTAAGTTTTCAGTTTTTCTGATACAACATTCACACTTGTCTGCACAAATAAGGGTTTCTACGTACTCTTTTCATGGTTTCAAACATTAAAAAAGAAAAAGAAGAAGAAGAAGATCGTAATAACCCAAAAGAAGATCAAAGAAAAGGTTTTAATAAACTGAAGATTTTAGGTGATGTATAAATGTCACTGTTGGATCTGAAATTTGATACAAATTGCTTTATTCAGGAATGTCGCCTTGTCCTCTTTGGTACTCCTAAATATCAACTACTTGAGGGACATGTTGAACGACGTGGGCATCCTTCCCTCCTCCGACTCTCTTCTTGAATTCACCTCCCATTCCTCCGATTTGTAGTTCTTGCAAGGTTGTGATCATGAATCCTCTGGAAATCGACCTACACACACACTTTATAGTTTATAGTACTTGCAACCAAAACAAATCAGATGCTCTTTACGAGCTGAGTACCATCAATCTAAAGGTTCTAAATTCTAATGGGCTAGAAATCATAGACGCTAAATAAATGTCACTCTCGAATTTGAAATTTGATACAAATAGCTCACTTCAGGAATTTTGTCTAGGCCTCTTGGGTACGTACATATATCGAACTATAAGTTTTTATTTTATTTCAATCTTCTACAGAATTCCAATCTATTAATAATTTCAATTATGTGCAATATATTGCCAGTTGGGATTGGGTTCGGTATGGAATTTTGAGCCTATCTTTTCCGTTTTCTGTTCTTTAATCCTTCTTTTATTTAGTAGTTCCGCCCTGAAATTTTACTTCTTTTCGTTGTCCACTGGATTTATCTTGCAGGTGTTGGAGTTGGGTGTGGATTTGGGGTCGGTTGGGGTTTTGGAGGTTTGTAATCCCCAATTTCTTTTCTTTCTCCTCTCTTTGAGTAATGCGCATTCTCATCTTCTTTCATCCCAAACATTTTAATTGCTCCTCAATTTAGTCTGTCTGGTTTCGCTCCTGAATTGAAGTTCTTGATTCTGGAAGAATCTAGTTCAGCAATGAGATTTTGTTTTCTGACAAGTTTGGAGTGATATATGAAATTAATAGATCAGTTTATACTCAGCTTTTTTTTTTTCTTATTGTCATAGAGGTTTTCCTGGCTTCTGCTTGTGTTATAATTTATTGATAAATAACCAACTTCTTCAGTTAGGCTAGAGTATGTTTTGCTTGTTAGATCATGTTGCTTGATTCTTGTTCATATGATGAAAAGAAGGTAAAGCAAGTACTTAAAAGCACAGCCCCAAATTGCATAATCTCTCGTCAATGCTGATTTCTGTGAAACCATAATTTGTTCCTATGTTTCTTAAAAAACCCTGTTGTTAATTTGCATATGTGCTACTGACTGTTAATTCTTTCTATAATAGGCATGCCTTTAGGTTTCCTGGGGCTCGGAGCAGGTGCGTGAATTGAACTTTTAAAGTGTGAATACCATGTCATCATTACATTTTCTATCATCTTTTGTGTTAAACAGCTCTTAAACTTTGGTTATGTAGGTGGAGGTTGTGGAGTTGGGGTAGGCCTTGGATGGGGCTTTGGTGCTGGTTTTGGAAGCAAGTATCGATCATCAAGGGTCACATTTCAGGGTGTCGATTTCAACACCAAGGAAAGTAGTGATACTAACAACATAGCTAGTGTGACGAGGAGCATGTAACAACCTTTGCTGAGAGCAGCTCATTCTGTTTTGAATGGTGAAGCCCCATTAAAAGAGTTGATTTGATATGCCTCTGTTCCTTGAGAATCAAAAGAGCTATTAGGGTTTGATTAAGTTCATTTACAGTTGCAATTTCTAAAATCAATTGTTCTACTTAAAGCAAGATGAGTGGAGCAACGTGTGTGACGTTGAATCCTGCTGTTGAAGTTGAATATATAGATCTGTTGAATAGATCATGATGCTTGATAGAATGACTTTACCTTCCCAACTTTTTTTGATAGCATATATTTGTTTATGATAAAAACATGCTGAAAGTTTTCACATAAAAGAGCAGAAAACATAAGCCAACAACAAGCACTTGTAGAAAGATAAGCCTTAAAACCTTATAGAAAGTAATTTTCGTCAAGTTATTTGGCAATTCAAGTGTTGTGTCAAATGGATACTCCAAAGCAGGGCTAGCCTGGCTGCCAAATGCCTGCAACAAAACAAGTATCCATTCCATATGATTCCATCCATACAAATATCCAGCATTAGATCCAAACTTTAGACGAGATTACGAGAAAGTGAGAAACTCAGACTGACTCAAGCAGGACGTACTTTTAGTCCAACAAACTTCTGGGCTAATGAAGACAGGATCGCTCCCTTTCTTGCTAGTAGGTGAGGAAACAAGTAAGCAACTGAATGACGACTAAAAAAGATTAACGAAGTTCAACAGTAAAGACTGCCTTAATCAATTAAGGTGCAATAAAAGAAGAGGCAGCACTCATAACACTGACCCAAATCAACCTTACAAACTCCAAGTAACAAATATACCGTTGATGAACAAACTTTAGCGGCCAAAACAGCTCAAATGTGATTCGTGACCACAAGTAGAATGAAGATCAAAGATGGGAAAGAGAAAAGAAGAAGCTGAAAATGGTGTTTTTCTGTGACTGAATTAAGAGAGTTTGTTACACCAGATCAATGGCTTTTATAGCCTTTTCTACAGCTCGGTACAATTACCAAATTGCCCTCACATATAGCTATATGCTCAAGTCGGGCTCACATGGAGATTGCTCAAGAGCCTCTCTCTTTTGATGAACCCAGAACTCGAGCCTCTCTCTTCTTCTTCTCTCGGCTTCACTCTCTTTGGTTGAGCCGAAACCCTAGCCAGACTCTCCTGATTTCAGCCATGGGAGAGGAGCTCCCAGACTCCCTTTTTTGGAGCGGCGTCCGTAGTGCCCAGCTCAGAGATTAGGGTTTGCTCCTATAAACCTTATAAAAAGGTCCAAAGGAGGCAACGGTCGGAAATTGGAACGGTGAGGCAAAGCATGGGCTTGGGCCTAAAGGCCCAATTCCTAGTAAACTAGAATTACAAACTTAACAATTTGCCCTCTTAAATCTAGTTTACAAGGAAAAGAGATAAAAGAAGAAAAGCCTATAGCATATTGAACAACTCCGTCATCACATTACCTGCGCTTCCTACATAAACATGGTTAGATAAATCAACCAAATATAGGAACTTAAAGGAATAAATCCAGCAGGACATAAAGACACAAAGACGAGGGGATGGATCCCTCTAGTCTTCGAGTCAAGGCAAAGCAAGCAATGCCCTCTCAAGGGCAACACATAGCATAAACAAACAGTAAGATAATCACTGAATTTTGCAAGTGTTGATGGCCCAAAGGTGGGGCAAAGCATCTCAATCTCTTTTAGCTTGCCAAGAGATGGATCAAGCATCTTTCAGCTTTACCAATGGTGGTACTAGCATCTCAATCCCTTTTAGCTAGCCCAATGTCATGGCTCAACCTAAACATATAGGTCTAAATCAACTCAAAGACACAAATAAGCATGTAAAACCACATAAGTGAGCAAAGCACCAAGGATCATGCAAACAGAGATCTAAGAATTAAGAGCACTAGACATCAAGAAAATCAGCCATGTAAACTTCCAAGTGTAAGCAGGTAAGACATGTAAATCATGCATCCAACTGATAAAGTTTAAGCAAGTAAAACATGTATACCACGCATTCTAACTCGAACTAAATCATGCTGATTCTGGACACATAACAGCTAGGGAAAACAATATAGCATGTAATGATCAAGAGCCTGAAATTTTACAAGAAAAAGACATGCTCAAAGGTATTCATATAAGCATGCTTAATAAGGCTATCCACCACCAACAACAAAGCAAACTCAAACCAGATTTATAGAAGTCAATTTCAACCTAAACATGCAAGTAATGAAGATGAGCTCAAGCTAGAATATAATCATCATAAATCAGTACATAAAGATTTCACTACTTCTAAATAGATTGGAAATAAGTGCTTATGCAGAGATTTCTATAAATTAGAAATCAGTACATATACACGAATTTCACTATATCTAGAAGCTGTAGAAATCAGTAGACACACATATTTATGCACATCTAGCAAGCAAATCTTATAAAATAAACAAGCATAAAGATTTAGGTTAGAAATACTAACTCCCCACCAAATTTGGTGCGTTTGCAAGTTGGTTAGCCCTTCCCTTTGTTCTTCCTCCTCTGGCAAAGAAGAGTCCATTTTTCAGCAAGCTTGGGTACACTCCAATGAGCTGACCACCACCTTACAGCTGCCGGTCATGGAGGTGACTTTGAGTCACTCATCATCCTTCAAATAAGAGTTCCTGACAAGCACAAACAGCAAACAAGCTAATTAGTGCATCAAGCAATTCTCTTAAAATATGAAAGTGAGGAGAAATTTATCTATGAACTTGAAATAGATTTATAACTCATAAAAGAGAAATTAATCTATAATAGAACATAGAGCTGCAAGGTGTCACAAATGCTACTGAACAGAGCCAAGAATGCACACAAGCAAACAACAAGACTCAAATCAGTAGTCTCAAAGCAAGTATAAATCCTAAAGTCATGATTTCTACAACTAAGCAGAAAGTTGGAGCAAGGCATAAAGATCTAAAGAGAATCAAACAAGCATGCTCAAATCATAGACATATAGGAAATATACATCACCAAGGAAATCCTAATATCATGATTTCTAAACCTAAACCTTGTTCAGGTAAGAGCATATAATCACAATGATATCATGCCACTTTTACGTAGAAATCAATGAATGAAGGATTAAAAAAAAAACATCATAAAACCAGCAGATTTTTGCACTCAAGAATAAGACAGACAGCAAGGTTTAACTTACAAAAGTGCAAGCATCAAAAACATGGTTCAGCAGAAAAACAAGATCAAGCAAAGCTGATCTTTATCAAGTAAATCAAGCATAGTTATAATTCAAGCACACCAAAGGTGTCTTAAGAATTTACAACATGCTCAGAATTACTTATAAAGGGCAACTGTACCAGTTTTAACAAAGGAAAAAACACAAACTGTATCACTAAGGCTTAACTAGAGAACACAAAACTCATAGAGAGACATATGCAAAAGACCAATCAAACTGAAAATAGGAGATAAAGGTGTAAGAAAGACTCCATTTGGTCTTCTTTTAACAAATCTTCGATGAAGCAAGCATCTCCAAGGATACCATCGTCATGGTTTCCTAGTCCTCTTGACATTTGATGCTACTTCCATCTTGAAGGAACGTCACCTGACTGATTCCTGATTTGAACACCATCCGCATTCAGTTCTTCTAAGGTCTTGACATCTTCTTTTAATATTTCCTTGCAAAAGGAAACAAAGAGTTAGTTCTCATATAATAAGCCAAGTGAAAAACATAAGGTTTTCCTATAAACTGGACCAGACAAACAACCATAGAAATTCCACACATTCAGAACTTCATTTCACCTCAAATTATGCAAAATGAGAGGGAAAAACATATCTGAACTGATGCCTATAAAAAACACATGTAACTACCAATGAAGAGCATGAAATTTCTGCATAAATATATCATGAATGAGTATAAAGTGCAGCAGTACAAAACAGCTCAAATGATAGGTAGTTATGCAAGGTAAGAACCAGTTTTAAGGCAAAAGGGAATTTCATAACATATATCCATATATGTGACATAAACTGAACCTAATATCTCAAGATAAAAGGTCATGAAAAACACATTATCAACAAGAGATCAAGGCAAGCAAGAGAAGCTATCCAAATCCATGTCACATGAGACAAGAAATGAAAGCTACAAGCAGCTGCACACAAGCCTAAAAAAAGGGGTTACAAGTTTGGTCTCTTGAACCATAGAATTAGCAAGAAGGCAAGCATCAATATTACCGTGATCAAGAGTAATAAACAACTTATAAATTCTAGCAAGAATTCTAATGGCAAAACTTTAAGAACCAAACTTAACCAAATGAATAGGCAAGAGTCTCAAGTCATGATAATGTAAAAGTCACAATGGATAATAATGGAGAAGGCTAAGGATAAATGAGAGAAGAGAAGGCACATAAAAATCAGCACTTAGAAACTTCAAGGAAAACTTCATATATATTCCATATCAAGAGAAAATCGTCAAGCAAGTACAAGACACTTTAAGATGCTGAAAATTACATGATAAACACAAAAATTCAGCAATCAAGTATCACATGCTAGGAAGACTCTTAACATAGTCAAGAACTTCAATACATATTTCTTATGAATGGAATAACATGAAAAATATGGCATACATAAGCAAAACTGAATTTCAAATTTCAGAAATTGAACACAAATTCAGTAAGCAACCATACATAGACTCAAAGTTTCAATTTAGCATAGATATGAGAGAGAAGAGCACATATGAGCATATAGACATCAAAACAGAAACTTTAAGAGAATTCATATTTTTCCACACAATAAGAAACTGACAGACATCTTGATAATGCTTGTAAGGGCTGGAAAAATAAGAGATATACTCAAAAATTCAGCAAACAAGTATTAAGAGTCAAGAAGAGTCCTACGTACACAAAGAACTTCATCTCAGATTCTTATAGAAGAGGAAAATCATGACAACACATGAAACACTTATATAAGGCTGAAATTAAAGCATCAAAACATGAAAGCAAAATTCAGCAAAGTGTTCAAAATCTCAAGAAAGTTTCTGGACAGCAACATATGTGACAGAATAAATTTCTGGACAGCAACATGATAGTCCATATATCCTTCTCAAAGACCACACAACCCAGTCTAAAAATTCAGCAAACTCATATATAACATATAGAGATCATCAAGAACGTTTTAGACATGAAAATTCAGCAAGAATTCACAAAATCAGACCATAAATAAATGCATACAAATCCTGAATTCATAGGTTCTGAAAATCAGCTTCCAAACAGTCCATACAGCTCATATTTCAGCACAAATACACATGAAAATGCATAAGTCTGAAACCAAGCAAAAATGGAATGAAGGACAGCCATTCAGAGCAATGAAAAATGCACAGCGGAAGGCAAAGATCGAGCATATGCTCTGATACCAATTGTTGGGAATAAAGGATGCACTCGTCAAAGGTCCGATTAGGGTCATAGTGGTCTTTTAGTCCGGTTCAAACACGAAGGATCTTGAACGATCCTAAACAAAGAAACCGAAAGGAAAGATAACATGGACACACACGATATGTTTACGAGGTTCGGGCTAATCCCTACGTCCCCGGCTCTAGATGTCATCCAATATGCTCTAAAGGCCAAACGAGAAACCAATACAAAGATCCTAGGAGGGCAACTACTAAACCAAATACATGAGTAGAAAGAACACAAAAACAGTGGCAAGCTTAGGGAAGAAAACTCCCTTAAACCGAGGCATCTCGACTCGGTAAGGCCTCGTCGGATCTGTCGTAGCTCCGTTGAAGGTGGCACCAAGGAGTCCTCGTCGATCGATTTCTCCATCAACGCCATTGCTGGTTCTTCTCATCTCTTCGGTGTAGCCATAGGAAGGCTCAGCCTTCTTGTGCTCCTTGGGATCTCCTGCTCTCTCTCCGCTCAAGTCGGGCTCACATGGAGATTGCTCAAGAGCCTCTCTCTTCTGATGAACCCAGAACTCGAGCCTCTCTCTTCTTCTTCTCTCGGCTTCACTCTCTTTGGTTGAGCCGAAACCCTAGCCAGACTCTCCTGATTTCAGCCATGGGAGAGGAGCTCCCAGGCTCCCTTTTTTGGAGCGGCGTCCGTAGTGCCGCTCCTTTTGCTCGAGGGACATGTTGAATGATGTGGGCATCTTCTCCTCCTCCTTTTGCTCTCTTTTTTAATTCATCTCCCATATTCCAAAGCTCTAATTCTTGCAAGGTAGTGACGAATTTCAGTCCCTCTGGAAGCCTCCTCAGTTTCATACATCCCCAAATTCTCAACGCGCTGAGTTGAGGCATTGCGCCCCTTTCAATACTCCATTCTTCCCACTCAGGAAGAAAATATAGAAAGATCTCTTTGAGGCATTGAAACTGATCCTTCATCAGAGTCCACTTAGCGCCCACATAGGCATTCTCACTTAATGTTAGGCTCATTAAGTTGGGGAGACGTTTATCCAAAGCTGCAAGCTCAGCTTCTTCTTCAAACCCTGTGTACCATAACTCTAACTTGATGATGCTCGTGGGGTACTGATTGCAGCTGCTCAATCTATCTTGCATTCTTCCCCTTAAAAATAGCTTCCTTAGATGTTGGGACTGACTGATAGGCTGTAAATTCTGCAGCACCACAACCTTGCCTTTTGTCGGGTCATTATTCCAAGCCAGCCCCAATGAATGAAGGCTGTCTAATCTTATGCTTGGGCATCGTAAGGCCGCCTCTAGCTGCTCCTCGCTCGATATACATATTATATTCAAGTTTTGAACAGTAGGACTCAAATAGGGTAGCTCTTCGAACATCCAACTACCTCCCCCTATACCCTTTATTGTCTGCAATTGTTTGAGGGTATGAAGCTTCATTCTGCCCTCTATAGAATGCTGAAAATACAAGGAAAGATGTGTAAGGCCCTCAATCTTCCAAAGGACATCTGGGATATCAGTCCTTTTACTTTCATCTCTGAACATCCCTCGTGTACACTCCAGTGTTAGAAGGTTGCGCAAGTTTCCAATAGAGGGAGGTAGTTTGTAGATATTGGTGAACCTTAAAACAAGGTACCTGAGGTGAATCAAGCTCCCTATCCCTGTCGGTAAGGTATCATTTGATGTTCTAACACATTCCAGGTGTAGAACCCTGAGTAACCTGAAATTCTGGTGTATGTTCTCCAAACTCGGCATTTGATAATTAAGTTTAAAGTCCAGATCAACGACTTCATACAAAAGGGAGCGAAGGTGGGGGCTCTGTGTTGGGAGCGGAACGTAATTGCTGCAATCAGTTAAAACAAACAAAAGAGCAATATTGATCATCCGCAGTGATGCTTAAACTTTTAACTTTTCCTTTACAAATATATATAAACCGCACTGATGCTTTAATTTAGGCTTTTAACTTTTCTCAAAATACAGAATTAAGTACCCAAACAATTACATTAACTTTATACTGTTTTATAAATGAGATTAAAATACATTTTAGATCATAACATAGATATACTAGATATATATTACCTCCGTCCGGAAATACATGTATTTTTATTTTTTGACACATTTTTTTAGGAGATAAAAATTATTATATGAAATATTATTTATATTTTTTTTTTAATAATTAAAAACTTATCAATAAATTTGTAATTGTACGTTAAAAAAATATTACAAAATTTTACTTTTTATTTTGTCATTTTTAACACATAGTTTCAAGTACAACAAAAGTCTTCTTAGAGCATCAGCATCCATGGGTTTTACCCTTCCCTATCCCTCCTATGGGGTAAACCCATGGATGCGGGATAAAACCCATTCCACCAAGGGGAAGGGGTAACCCTAGCGGAATGGGTTAAACCCATCCCCTTCCCCATCCCATTTTATTTTATAAAATTAATAAAAGTGAGGTTTTTTATTTTTTTTATTAAGTTGGTTAAATTTTGATTGGTTAAAATATGTGATGGAGTATAATTAAAATTAAAAAAATAGTAATGGAGTAAATTTATGGATGTGGGATAAAAGTTAATATTCTTAAAGGATGAGGTAGAGTTAGTGAAAAATGAGGTGTCAAAATATTACGAGGAGAGAGAGGGATGGGGTTACCCATGAATGCTGATGCTCTTATACATCATTTTTCCTTAATTAAAGTGAATAATGATCCAACGTGAAAAAAAAAGTGAGTATATTTAATTCTTCCCGTTTTTTCCTAATATGGAATAGTAATTGGTACATTTTACCCATAAATTATAAGGAATTCATTTTCATTTCCTACTATATAAACACAAACGATCGTTAGTACATTGTAAAATTAACAAGTTTGAAAATAAATCGGTGACAGTGATGGACTGGTTGTCGCTGTTGAATGGAATCAACTTTAGTACGCGTCCTTGTCTCATTGTTACATATTCAACGAATAAATTCAAGTTTGAATAAATTATGTGGATGGAATAAATTTGGCATATAAAATAGCGATATTAATAGATTTCCGATGATAGAATTAAGTACTGAAAAATCTTACTTGTTAAGGGAATAAATTGCAGTTCGACGTAATTCTGACACATGACTTGATTCAGAGGATTGAGAAGTCAACATTTCGAGGAAGGCTTGTTGCTTTGCTTTTTTGATGCATAAATCTCTCACTAGATCATGAACTCGAATGGACTTCACGTTCCCTTTGACGCTTTTGCTAGCAATTTGAACCACACAACGATCAATCAGCTCTTCCAAATACACTCTTCGACCCACGTCCTCCAATGTCTCACCTTTTATACACATATCAGATGTGATAAACCCTTCAGCTACCCACATTCTAATCAGTGTTCCTACTTGAATCTCATCATCCTCTGGAAACATTGCCAAGTAAAGAAAGCATGGTTTAAGATGTCAGGGTAGATCATTATAGCTTAATGTTAGCATCTTATTCACAGGCCCATACAAGTTCACGCCAGACTTCTCTGTCATTATCCACGAGCTTACCGCCCCTTTGACCTGCTCCCAATGCTCAATGGTTTTCTTCTTACGTAGAATGCCAGCTAGTGCAATCACTGCCAATGGTAACCCTTCACATTTCTTCAACATCTCCTTCCCTAAAGTTTCTAGGACACCAATATCCATTGCATTGTTATTCTTCTCCTCGTGAATGAGAGTTTTCTTACTAAACAGATCCCAACTCTCTTCTCCGGTAAGGGGTCTTGGCTTGTGGATGGATCTTTTTATATCTAGAAAACCAGCCACATCTTGTATTCGAGTTGTGATTATGATTCTCCTTTCTCCCCTTGGCAAAGCAGGATAGATCTTTGTCAGTGGTTCCGGTGTCCACACATCATCAAGAACAATCAAATACCTTTTACATCCCTCCAAATAGTGATGAATCTTCTCTACCAATTCTTCATCGCTACAGGTCGCATCCTTATTCCCACTAACTTTTCTCAATAGCTCGAGTAGAAGTTGTTTGACAGCCCACTCTTTTGAAATTGACAACCATGCTATACAATCAAAATGTCTCTTGACACTGGCATGGTTGTATAGCTTCCTAGCAAGAGTGGTTTTCCCAGAACCGCCCATCCCCACAATTGATAGCATTTGGATTTCAGTACCATCGGTAGTCAGCGACCCTACCAACTTGTTGATGTCTTCCTCAAGGCCAACCACATCCTCAACGTCCGTATGGGGATAAGTAATTGGCCTTGTCTGGATACCTTGATTCAGCCTCTGGATATCCCTACTCATCCCGGCTCCTGCATCTGTTCTAATCCCCCCATTGGGACCCGCATATTTCCTCCAACTCTCCAAGGTTTTATCTATCCTAGCATTGATGGCTTCAATCTCAGAGGCAACTTGGTGGGTGTGTGGAAGGGAGCGACAGAGACATACGTACCTTTTGAAGAAGGCTTCCATCTTATCAACAGGAAAATTAGCTTCAAAGATGTAAGACTCGATTACATCTTCAGCATCATAAGCAATCTTCCTGATTTCAGTGATGATGGTGCGGCTTAGCTCATCACCTCCTTCTTCCTCATCCCTAGCCTCCATGTCCATGAGGAAGGCATTCACCCTTGCCAGCTCCCTTTGCAAGCTACGAACTTGGTCCTCCACACCGTACAACAGCTTGGCTTCTTGGAGCAGAAGGTCACTGATCTTTCCAGCAGCAAGACTAACAATAGACCCAATACTCATTTTTTCTTCTTTGTGGTTGAAAAATGCCAACTGAGATTGGCGGATCTGTTTGAGGTTGAGTATACTGAAGAATCAATGAGAGGGAAGCTCCCACTAAAGTAGCAATTTGTAATTCATACCTCCGTTTAATTAAAGTGGCAACTAATTTAATTAAAGTAAGTGTAAACATAGAGACCGAATAATGGGTCTTGATCAAAATGGCATGGGTGAGAAAAGTTAACACGTGGACTTTTCTTATTGGAAGTGTAATACTTACTACCTCCGATCCAAAAATATTGTCGTTTGACTTTTTAACACGTATTTTAAGGAGCTAAAAACTATATAATATACTAACTTTTTTATTTTTTTTATAATCTAATACTTATTACCAACAAATATTAAGTTGTAAAAAAATAATTTAAAAAAAGTTGATATTTTATATAGTTTTTAGCTGCTTAAAATACGTGTTAAAAAGTCAAACGACAATCTTTTTGGATCGGAGGGAGTAATACTTTACGTACACTAGGGGTCCGTTTGGTAATACAGGTAGCTTTTCGGAACTTTTGATTTTAATATTTTATAGTTTTAAATAAGTTAAATATAATATTTTACTTTAATTAACTTTTGAAATTGGATTTTCAACGGCTACTCACCCCAAGCTTTTCAGAATTCTATTTATTTTCTTCTATCTCTGATCAGCTAGTTTGTATCAGCTACTTTATACGCTGGATTACCAAACACCTTACTAGCTTATGAAAACTCTAATTTAATATATATTTAACACACTTAATCCACCAACTTCAGCTACCCTATCAGCTTCAGCTACCTCTTATCAGCTCAGTGTTACCAAACTAACCCTAAGTATAAACATAGATTTTCCTTTAATTAAAGTAGCAACTTTAATTTATCCGAGCGTGCAACTCGATATTGATTGGGGCATACGGTTATTTTTTTTGGAAGCCGATAAGGATTAGAAAACACGCCAACGATCCGGCATCTTTCCTAGCGCGTCCGAGCGGACGAGAACCTGAAATTCTGGATTATCAGTGAAGCTACCATCGGCAGGGACGGAGTAGGCCAGACGTGCAATCCTGCCGGCCACCGCATTAGAATCCCTGAAAATATGACGAATAACAACATGAGAGAAAGAATATAAATCGACATTTACATCAACCATCAGCAGCTCGATCTCCTAGGGGCTAGATCAGTCCCCCAACAGAGCCTTTATGACGACCAAGCAGTCCCCTTCAATAAGAAGTTTATTAAAACACATTAATTTGGTCTTGGAGACCCCCATGCGAACACCCATAGCCTCGGCGAAAACTGCGGAGCTATTATTACATTGCCCCGCTCCTAAGGACATCACTTCTCCTAAATGATCTCGGATCACAAAACTGTAGGTTTCGACCCCCGATTGTCAGTACGATCCATAGAAATTGAGTTTGTAGTAACCTAAATGTGGCTTCTTCCAAATATTCGATCTGGATGTCTGGCCTCTCTTAGTATTAGGCCTTGCATTGGTCGATCCTGTCTTTCTATTAGTTTTATTGATATTTGTCGTACGCCAGATGGACTTTCGGGCGACGGACCGAAGTCGTCGCCTGAAAGGTGTTTTTCGCCCTCTGACAACTCAGGCGACGGAAGTCCGTCGCCTGAGTTGTGGTCGGGTGACTTTCATCCTTCCACCATTCAATCGACGACCATCTGTATGTTCGTCGCCTGAGTTAACTCAGGCGACGGAAAAAGTGTTCGTCGACTGATGATGTTGTCAGAGGCCAAGGGCCATCCAGGCCCGCCCATTAAGACTCAGGAGACGACTTTAGTGTCATAAGTTCGTCGCCTGAGTCGGTCCATAGGGCTATGAAAGCATTCAGGCGACGGGGTTTTTTCTTTATGTGTCGTCGCCTAGATAGTTTCAGGAGACGGACATCGAATTATTTTGTCTCCTGAGCGGTCCATAGGGCTATGAAAGCATTCAGGCGACGGGCTTTTTTCTTTATGTCTCGTCGCCTAGATAGTTTCAGGAGACGGAAATATAATTATTTTGTCTCCTGAGTGTAGTCTAAGGATGCATTCTCAGTTGTATGTCCGTAGCTGGAGTGTTCAGGAGACGAAATTTTATATAATTCCGTCGCCTGAGTAGGTCTAATTTTTTTTTTTTTAGTATAAGTTCGTCGCCTGAATTGTGTTGATTTTAAAAAAATAAAATTTAATAGGGCTGGTGCCCCCTGTTCGAATGTACCTTATAGCACATGTTGTGCTCCTGTCCTAAACTCTATAAACAACAACACAAACAACATACTCAACACCATACAAGCACAAAAAACTTCACAATTCACAACATACAATTCATTCCATCACATAACTTCACAAAAGTTGTCTAAATGTTTATCCACCCTAAACCTTGTCCAACATACCAAAAGTATGTGACAAATATCCATCTTGAGCAACTTCACAAAAAGTATACACAAATACTACAAATTCCATCCAACACAAGTTGTCTAAATGTTTATCCAGAAAACCAAAGCCAAGTTTTAGTTAGAGGGATATGAAGAGGGCGTCCTTACCTTGCTATTTCGGCTGGGGGGAGGGCTGACTGTCTGTTGGATGACCAGCTGAGTTGGTGGAGGGCTGAGGAGAAGCTGTGGCTGAAGGGACAGCCTGAGGACAGACTACGGAGGTGACGGATGGTTGTGAGTTGGCCTGACCACTTAGCATGCCCATCATGAGCCTCTCGATGATGGCCATACGCTCCTCCAGCTGCACATTCTTGGTCTCGGTTAGGGTGGTTTTCTCACGCAGCCTTTCAATCTCAGCCTTCGCCTCCTCCAGCTCCTTGTCCCTCTCTGCAGCCCTTGCTGCCCATGGACCCCCTCTTTTCTTTGCAGGCCGCTCTCCAGCTGCACCCATTCCTTTTAAAAAAAGATTGAAAACATAAGTAAAATATTGTTATGAACTATAAGTAAAATCAGTAATTTCTGATTGTAAGTAAGAATGAACAGCTGGAGAATAAGAAAATCATAAATAAAATCTTGTTATGAAAACAAGACTGAAATCTTGATATGAATTATAACAAGATTGAAATTGTAAGTAAAATCAGTAATGGAAATTGTAAGTAAGGATTGAACACATAAATAAAATCTTGTTAAGAAAACAAGATTGAAAACGTAAGTAAAATCTTGTAATGGAAATTGTAAAATCAGAAATTCAAACATAAGTAAAATGTTGATATGAATTATAACAAGTAAAATATTTGTATGAACTTCTGAAAATTGTAAAACAATAATAAAATAAGTGGGATTGAACTATACCTCGAACTTCTGTTCCTTTTCTTTCCCCAAAGCAATCCAAGATGATCTGTGTTTGTTCTTCGACAGAGAGGGGTGGTATTTGGCTTGGGTCTTCTCCTCCTTCTCCAACAGTGCAGACTTCATCAAGACGACGTTTCAATTTGGCCTACAAACACAGAAATTTTTAAGTAAAATGAATATATATATAAGTAAAACACAGAAAGGAATGCATATATTGATTTGAAACCAGTAAAAGGAATATATAAGTAAAACAAGTAAAACACAGAAAGAAATGCATTTTTGAACAGGATTTATAAGAAATGCAATAACATATAAGTAAAACCTAAGTACTTAGGAAACAGCCAAGCAAGAAAACTAAAAAAATCTAATAGTAGATAAGCAAGCAAAAATAAGCATCAGTCAAGCAAGCAAACAAATCTCATAGTAGATAAGCAAGAAAAAAAAATTCATAGCAAATAGATGAAAAGCAACAATAGATAAGTATTTTTTTAAGCAACATAATAGATGTGAAGATAGGCAACAGCCAAGCAAGCAAACAAACATGCCAGAAACGGAGGAAGATGAGAGGCAACAGAAGATAGGCAACATTCATGTGTGGTTTTAAGCAACATAAAAAGAAGATAGGCAACAAAAGATAGGCAACAGTCATGTCTAGCTCGACAGAAGATAGGCAATAGTAGATATGGATGTGTAGATGTATTTTTTAAGCAACATAAAAAGAAGATAGGCAACAGCCACACATGACAGAAGATAGGCAACATTCAAGCAACAGTTAAAACCTAAGTAAAACCTAAGTAAAACCTAAGTACTTAGGAAAAATGACAGAAAAAAAAAAGGTCATACTAGTCCATCTTGCGCACCCGGACACCCCTCGTAGGCTTCTATGGTTGTCTTAAGCCATGCCGCCGGATGTTTTTCCTTAACGATGAGCTCTTCTGCTCGGAAGCTCAGGGGCTTGGACCCATTGTGATGATTAAGGGGGTTCGGGTTCTTGGTCCTGTTTTGCTTGTTTCGCTCACACAGGGCCTGTAAAAAGATAGTCAATCAGAAATCACAAGTGATAAACAATAAGATAAACGGAGAATAAAAAAACAAGTTAGGGAATTAATGAGAAATTACCATTCTCGCTTCGTCTGTGAAGTCACTCACCAAGAACCGCCACTGCTCAGGGCGAGCGACAAACTCAAGTGGTATGTCCTCGCCCCCCCACTCCAGGAAGTGTTGATGACAGTCATACTTCCAGGCCCCATATGCTTTTCCGCTCTTCTTCTCCACGTATGAGTCAACTGCAGGGTCAATCTCATAGTACAGCTACACATCCATATCAGAAAAAAAGACATAAGTATAGGAGATAAGCAAAAGTAGATAAGCACAACCAAGCAAGGAAACAAAACAAAAAGCAACAGTCAAGCAACAGTTAAGCAAGAAAAAAAATAGATGTGAAGCACAAATCAAGAAAGCATAAGTAATAAGAAACTATAAAGAAACATAAGTAATAAGCAACATAAGCATCAGATAAGCATTTTGTGAAGGAAAAAATTCATAAAGAAACATAAGTAATAAGTAATAAGAAACTATAAAGAAATACATGTGAAGCAAAAATAGATGAAAAAGCAACAGTCAAGCAACAGTTAAGCAAGAAAAAAAATAGATGTGAAGCACAAATCAAGAAAGCATAAGTAATAAGAAACTATAAAGACACATAAGTAATAAGAAACTATAAAGACATAGATGTTCTTATGATTTTTAGGCAAAAATAAGCATCAGAAACTATAAAGAAACTATACACATAAAATATAAACAAATACACAGAAAGCATGTGATAAGCATCAGAAACTATAAAGAAACTATACACAGAAACTATAAAGAAACTATAAAGAAATACATGTGAAGCAAAAATAAGCATCAGATAAGCATTTTGTGAAGGAAAAAGCAACTATAAAGAAACATAAGTAATAAGAAACTATAAAGACATAGATGTTCTTATGATTTTTAGGCAAAAATAAGCATCAGAAACTATAAAGAAACTATACACAGAAACTATAAAAGAAATACACAGAAAGCATATGATAAGCATCAGAAACTATACATAGAAACTATTAAGAAACTATAAAGAAATACATGTGAAGCAAAAATAAGCATCAGATAAGCATTTTTTGAAGGAAAAAGCAACTATAAAGAAACATAAGTAATAAGAAACTATAAAGACATGGATGTGAAGCAAAAATAAGCACACCCAATCAAGAAAGCAAACACAGATCACACTATAAATATATAAGTAATAAGTACTTAAATAAAAGATAATAAAAAAAATAAACTACCTCCAAGTAATCTCTTACGGGGGACTGTTGCTCATCTGTTAGTTTGCTCCATGTTGATGCAAGCATCGGCACTTTGTCCCTGATAGCACTCCCAATGTCTCGGACAAAGGTGTCATGCAGTTGCTTGAGGCCAGGCCCCTTGTGGAAGCAGGACCACTCAATCTTCAGCTTCTTCCCTGCCGCGGCCTTGAGGAGTGCTGTTTTGTGACTCTTGATGGTTCGATATTTACCTAAAAATCATAAGAACATATTAGATAACAGTTGAGATAAGTAACATTAATAAGCAACAGAAAAATAACACAATCATCATCAACATAAGTAACATTAATAAGCAAACAATTAAGTCCACAAATAAGGCCAATCAAACAATTAAGTACACAATCATCATCAACATAAGTAACATTAACAAGCATCAACATAAGTAACATTAACAAGCATCAACATAAGTAACATTAACAAGCATCAACATAAGTAACATTAACAAGCATCAACATAAGAAACATTAACAGTTAAGATAAGTTTCTGGAATTGCACCAGCCAGCAAGACTCTAAATCCACAAATAACATTAACAAGCATGAATTGCACCAGCCAACATAAGTAACATTAACAAGCATCAACATAAGTTTCTGTCTTGATCCTATTTCACACAAGACTGTAGAGACACAAAGTCTCATTCGAAGGCTAAGTCCACAAATATCAAGCCAAAGGAAAAATAAAAACATGAATCACTGCAGCCAGTTAAAACAAAAAGACATTGAACATACTTCCTGTTCAATTTCACACAAATCAAATTGAAACCCTAAATCCTAAATCAGATTGAAACCCTAAATCCTAAATCCTAAATCAGATTAAAACCCTAAATCCTTATACAAATTGAAACCCTAAATCCTATGAGATTGAAACCCTAAATCCTAAATCAGTATACAAATTGAAACCCTAAATCCTTGTACAATTTTAAAGAATCTGACAGAGGGAGAGAGAGATGCTCACCACGACATCGGATGGAGCGAGGGGCCTCGCCTGATGACGAAGCTATTGGGTTGGCGCCGACAATGGCTGTGGATGGCGTAGGGTTGCCATTGGTGAGAGATAGGAGAGGAGGTGGCACCGGGGTTGTTGCAGAGGGAGTGGGAGAGGGAGTAGGGGTGGGAGTCGGGGCCGGGTTTGGAGAGGGAGTGGGAGTGGGAGTCGGGGCCGTGTTTGGAGAGGAAGTGGGAGTGGGAGTCGGGGCCGGATTTGGAGAGGGAGTGGGAGTGGGAGTCGGGGCCGGAGTGGACGAGGGGACCGGTAATTGCAACGGTGGAGGAATCGGGGCCGGAGGCGCTGAAGCGGCTGAGTTCGATGGCGAGGGGACCGGTAATTGTAGCGGTGGAGGAATCGGGGCCGGAGTGGACGAGGTTTGTTTCTTTTTCCCCTTCACAGGGCGGGATTTAGGAGGCATGGCGGAGGAGAGGTGGAGGAGGGACGAGAGGAGCGGCGGAGGAGAGGCGGAGGAGAGGTGGAGGAGGGACGAGAGGAGCGGCGGAGGAGAGGCGGAGGAGGGACAGAGGCAAGTTGGAGAGGGAGGAGGCGGAGGAGAGACAGAGAGAGAGAGAGCGATGAGTGAAAATGATTTGGGGCTAGGGTTAGGGAGGAGTCCGAGTTACTAAAATCCTACATGTTCAGGCGACGGACATTTAAAAGAATATTGTCGCCTGAAAATTTGGCGGAAATTCAAATTTTCGTTAAAATATAGGGGGGAAATTCAATTGGGAAGACGAAATAGTAATAAGTTTGTCTCCTGAATCATTTCGGGAGACGAGAAATTAACTTGTCCGTCGACTGAACATTTGGCGGAAATTCAAATTTTGGTGAAAATAAAGGTGGGAAATGAAATTTTATTGGAGCCAAAATGGGCCAAAAATTCACTTTTCCATTGGGGAGACGTACTACTAATAAGTTCGTCGCCTGAAATGGTTCAGGCGACGAGAAATTAACTTCTCCGTCGACTGACCATTTGGCGGAAATTCAAATTTTGGTGAAAATAAAGGTGGGAAATGAAATTTTAATTCGAGCCAAAATGGGTCAAAAATTCACTTATCCATTGGAGAGACGAACTACTAATACGTTCGTCTGCTGAATACTCTCAGGCGACGGGAATTTAATTTGTATGTCGCCTGAAAAAATACATATTTTTTTAAAAAGAGCACTTGGCATGTGTTATTGCCCTGTTTACCATAAGTTAATGACAAATTGCACCAAAAAAAATAGTCTTAGAAGCCATGATACCAACCATGTCATACACATACGAAAATAACCGACATGTCTCACAAAAACAACGATTACAATATATGATTTATGGAATTCGAAGACATTATCAACCTTCGTCATCATCATTTTCCTCTTCGTCATCCTCTTGTTCATCTTCATCTTCATCTTCATCGTCGTCTTCATCTTCATCTTCATCATGTTCATCTTCATCTTCATCTTCATCTTCATCATCATCATCGTCTTCTTCTTCCTCCATTTCAAGATCAACGGCGAGGTTCAAATTTTTGAAATAGATCACCGGGCCAATCTCCTGATAAGCTTCTTCCACCTCATTGGTAAGATCACCTCCGCGAGTTGCTAGAGTTTGAGGATCATACACGTTTCTATGGGACATCACATTAACTACTTTCCAAGCATCACCCGCCTTTGGATCATCCACGTAAAACACTTGCCTCGCCGAGCGTGCAAGACAAAACGGGGAATCCTCATACCAACTGCTGTTTGTGTCCACAGAGAGCAAACCCATATCTACCTTGGTGCTTCCACTATTTTCAGGGTCGGTGTCAAACCACTTGCATTTAAACAACACAACTGGCATACAAGTAGCGTATATCAGCTCTACCACTTGTTCAAGTACCCCATAGTACTTAGCATCTGAAGTTTCCACCATCACCCCTGAATTTTGTGTTCTCAAATCTTTGTCTTTGTCCCATGCCACAAATTTCACCCCATTGACAGAGCAGGCCCAATACAGTTTGCATTGTAGTGGCCCCTTTGCCAAGTTCAGAACCTCCGGTTTCAGGTAGGTGTCTCCATCTCTGTGCAACTTAGAAACCTATACAAAATAATATGTTAGAGTTCTGTATTGGGAAAACAAACATGCAATTTGTTCAATGAAACATCACGGTCGTTCTTACCCATGGGTAGAAATAACTAAGAAAATCTCTTCTACGGTCCCATTCTTCATACTCCGGGTAAGCCTGACTATACAGGTTCTCATGCGATTTCAAGTAGAACTCAACTTCCTTGCAGTTGGTTAAAACCTGCCAATGAGCCTCTGCAATCATAGGTTCTCCTAACCTTTCTCTCATGATTTCACCGTGAGGACGCACGAGGCTTGAAACGACAGAAATATCATAGCTCAGCTCCTCCATTGCATTCGTACCTTCACGGCTCTCATCTCGACCCCCGAGATACAAGTTGCAGTATGTTGTTGCCTCGTTTAAAACGTAACGCTCTGAAATACTTCCCTCCGGGTAACAGTAGTTCTTCACTTGAGCCTTATATTTGCCAAGTTGCCTATAAAAAAAAGGAAGAAGTTTTGGAGGGGTATAATGGACGTGAAATTGTGAGATGAATTTAATCTATAAGTAGCATACCTTTCTATTGGGTACATCCAGGTGTAATGCACTGGTCCAGTTTCTAACACTTGTTGCGGTAGGTGAACTAGAAGGTGTACCATGATTGTGAAAAAGTGCGGGGGATAAATCATCTCCAGTCTGCAAAGAATCTGAACTATCTCATCCTCCATCTGGCGGACATCCTCCTTCCTCACCTCCCTGACACACAATTTCTGAAACCATTTCGCTAGCGCAACCAAAGTCTTGGCAACACCCAACGGCAGGTATGCACGGACAACAATGGGAAGAAGACGCTGAAACATAACATGAATGTCATGGGTCTTTAGGCCGTGGAATTTTCTCTCTGCAATTTTGACCTTGTTGTGCAAAGATCCAGCGTACCCATGGGGGTACTTCACTGTACCGAACCATTCGAATATATCTGGTATGTCCTCCCGTTTCGCCAGGAATGGCGCATGAGGGAGTGTTCCATCTCTCTTCTGTGCCTGGCTTCTCCGCACCCCTCTCTGCTGCAATGCGGCTCGAGCTTTGGGACCATCCTTTGTCTTCCCTTCTATGTTAAGAGTAGTGCCGATGATGTTGTCGAAGACGTTCTTCTCGATGTGCATAACATCGAGTGCATGTCTGACTCTAATGTGACGCCAGTAAGGCAATCTCCATAACTCGGACTTGTTGGTCCAACACATTCTGTTAGTCACACTGTATGGGACCTTGAAAGCAGGGTGCGAGCTGAGGACGGGGAAGTTGATCATGTTGAAACAGATTGAAACATAATGAGAAAGACATCGGACAAACGTATGAAAAGAGAAAAGAGAGTGAAAAGAGAGGTAGTTCTCGTACCTATCGATCTGTGAAAGAATTTGCTCCCCGTTCCAAGCATAAGGGCGTGTTCTGTGTTCTTCGCTTCCATTGAATGCCATACCATCGGTTCGCCACGGGTGGTCTAGTGGAAGCCATCTACGGTGCCCATCGTAAACCATTCTCCCTTGTTCATGCGTTGCACAAGTACCGTCCAAGCAAATAGGGCAGGCTTTATACCCCTTCGTCGCAGCTCCAGCCAACATCCCCAAGCCAGGAAAGTCGCTTATAGTCCACAACACTGCTGCTTTCATCGTGAAAGTGGACCTTGCGTATCGATCAACCGTATATACTCCAGTGTCCCATAAGTGTCGAAGCTCATCGATCAACGGCTGCATGAACACACTAAGACACTTTCCTGGAGACTTTGGTCCCGGAATCAACAACGCTAACATGTTGAATTCCTTCTTCATGCACATTGACGGAGGCAAGTTGTATGGCATGAGTATGACAGGCCATGTGCTATGGAGGGTTGACTGATTCCCAAATGGATTGAATCCATCGGTTGCAAGTGCAAGTCTCACATTCCTCACGTCTTCAGAGAAATGCGGGTAGGTTTTGTTGAATGCTTTCCACGCCTCACCATCTGATGGGTGTTTCAACCATTCTGCGTCTCTCACCCGCTCACCATGCCATCGCATAGCCTTTGCAGTGTTCGGCTCCATGAACAATCTCTTGAATCTAGGGGTTAACGGAAAGTACCGGAGAACCTTCCTGGGAACCTTGCCGTTCGTACCCTCCCTAGTACACCACCTAGGCGTGTTGCACTTGGGGCACGCTTCGAGATCTGCGTATTGTTTGCGAAATAGCACACAGTTATACTCACAAGCGTCGATCAGCTCGTACCCAAATGCAAGGTCCCTAATCACACTCTTCATCTTCGCTCCATCGGTTGGATGTTTATGTCGTTTCGGCAACAGGCGAGCAATGTGTGCGCACATGGCGTCCATGCTCCTATCTGTCCACCCAAACTCTGACCTCATCTGCATTGCATCCAGACAGGCATCCAGAACAGTCATATCGCTGTCCTCATACAATGGCATGTTTGCTGCCTCTACAAGCCTATTATATTTCTCGTAATCATCGTCAACAACATATTGGAACGGAGGATCGTCGGGAACAGAGTGCGCCTCATATCCGGCATGAAACGGAAAAGTATCGTGCAGAATGTTCATAGCAGAACCATCAAAGGAGGAAGATGCCCCTTCCTCCAGGATCTGCGTTCGTCGTTGCTCAATTGTCCTATCAACTGGGGCTTCGCCATGCTTGTCCCAAACAGTATAACTAGGCCACATCCCCATGTGGGCCAAATGACTGTGTATTTCATCTAATATGTGCCATTCATTGTTGCGGCATCTCCGACACGGACATAGGAAATGAGTCATTCCATTCGCATTATCTCTAAGATTCTGCATAAACATAAATATTCCATTTTGATACTCCCCGTGAGCGTGAGGGAGTAGCATCCAACTTTTATCGCCCATTATCGTCCTATCATTATCAATACATTCATATGAATTCATCACATTCCCACATAAAATTGCACATAAACAATCCATTCTCATCATCTATGTCATTCTACACCACATTCTCAAATAAAATTGCACATAAACAATCCATTCACATACACAATCCATTCATACCTCAAACTCAATTTAAAATCAATTTTCAATCATAACATTCTAAATTCCATTTTCATCATAAACTCAAATAAAAATTCCATTCTCATCATCTATGTCATTATTCACCACATTCTCAAATAAAATTGCATATAAACAATGCATTCACATACACAATCCATTCATACCTCAAACTCAATTTAGAATCAATTTTCAATCCATTCACATACACAATCAATTCATAACACAATCAATTCATAACACAAACTCAATTTAACCTCCATTTAACCTCAATTTCAACTCCATATACACACACAACTCTTTCCCCTCATAAACTCCATTCAAACAACTTTTTTACCATCCAAACTCCATAAACAATCTATTCACATAAACAATCAATTCATAACACAAACTCAATTTAACCTCCATTTAACCTCAATTTCAACTCCATATATACATACACAACTCTTTCCCCTCATAAACTCCATTCAAACAACTTTTTTACCATCCAAACTCCATAAACAATCTATTCACATAAACAATCAATTCATAACACAAACTCAATTTAACCTCCATTTAACCTCAATTTCAACTCCATATATACATACACAACTCTTCCCCCTCATAAACTCCATTCAAACAACTTTTTTTACCATCCAAACTCCATTAAAAAAGATAACCTCATCATCAAATATCCAAACAAACAATGTATATGCATATATTCAACAAAAAAAACAAAAAAATTTAAAATTTATACATACCTTCAATGGAGGTGTGAAATGGGGGAAGAGTTTTCGAGCCCTCTAGGGTTTTTAGGGGAGAAAGGATGAAGATGAGAATGATTTATTGTACAGTACAACCGGTTTTAATTGTTTGTTACGGAAAACACATTCAAGCGACGGACTTATATATAACTCCGTCTCCTGAGTGAACAGTATTTAATATCCCCAACCAACCAGACTTTATTACTCTACTTTTGAAAAATTCCAACGTTCAGGCGACGACCCACAAGAACTTCCGTCGCTACAAAGGCCCGAACAACGCTCAGGCGACGAACCACTAGTATTTCGGTCGCTACAAAGGCCCATTCTGACAGCCGTCATTCGGATACCTATTTGGGCAACCGATCTTGAGCAAAGTTCGTCGCCTGAATTTGTTCCGTCGCCTGAGTACAGTTCAGCCGACGAACATTGAGGTTTTCTGGTCGGCTGAACATGGGTTGGAGGCGGTTTGGGCATCCCAGCGTTCAGGCGACGGGCGTTAGTAAGTTCGTCGCCCGAACCTGATTCAGGCGACGAACCTTTTGAGTTCCGTCGAGCGAGACGCAATCTGGCGTAGTGGTCTTAGAGTAATCAATTTGAGCATTCTAAGTTTGGTATGTCGAATTGCATAACACAGCAATAGGCTGAACCGACGTTGGTTATATATTGAAAGACCATCTGGTTGTGAAAATGCCATATACCCCACCAAGAAAGAGCCAGCTTAGTGAAAACATTGTGATGCAGGACCATCCAAGACACCATCCAAGACATCTCCGGACACATCTATACTTGGGGATGGACCTATGATTCGAGCTCGTGAGAAGGAAGTCATCCTCAAGAGGAAGAAGAAGGTTCCACCATGGGAGAAGGTCCAAAGGTGCAAGCTTGGATTAATGACGTTTTGGTTCGTTCATAGTCATTTGACAGCTTTTCGACGTCTCTGTAAAATGGGTCGTACGGATTCAATATTTATCGGATTGAGGCGTGCCATACCTTGTTGGAACGAGGACGAAAAGATCTACAACTTTGCTGTTGAAGGTTTTTCCAGATTCGACATCGAAATTGGCCGAAAATGCACATCTTTGCAAGCTGTCACTGTTTTGACGGGAATAGAATTCCATTGGGCCGAAATTGGGCTTTATTTAAGTTATTAGTTTTAAGACCTTATTTACTTATGTTTTAGATGTTATTTAATTAAGCCCATTAGTTAGTAGATCTATCTTATTCTATCTAGTTAGGCCGGCCATCAGGCCTTAGGAACCTATATATTTTCGATTCATGCATTGTAAACATTCAGCTTTCAATGAATAGAATTTAGATCTCTCAAATTGTGTGAAACACATTGAGTGATGTTGATCCAACTAGAGCTGTGCTCGTTGATCACGAATTGGTATCTATCTAGCTTGGTTTGCTTTGTGTTCATCAACTTCGCAAGACTTGGTGATCCTAGTATTCACAAGCCCCCTTCTGGTGCTTCAAGTTGTCCGCTTGATTGTGTCGGATTGTAGAGGCGGGTTGTGTAGGCATTGGTATTGGTTCCTACCCTCTGAGGAGGCCTGGGGTCTTTATCTTGTGCTACATAGATCGACTCAGTCCATATCAGGTCGTGTCTTTCCATTCTTGTTATTAAATTTCGAGTCTTTAACATTCTTTATCAGTTCTTGTCGAGTCTTGTTACATTCTTGATCGATCTTGATCTATCTTGGTCGAATCTTGCATTGTTCTTGCTGCGTTCTTTAAGTCTTTCTTGTTTCTTGTTCAGTTCTTGCTTGTTGTCGAAGATCGGACCAACCCACGGCTAACCCCGTATCACATTGGTGCCTATGCATGTTGAAGCAGCCGATTGGGCTTCATGTCTAAGTCGAGATCATCCTCCAAGGGGTGGCTTATATTTAGCATTTTGGTCAGAGAAACCGTCATGGGGAATTGGACCAGAATATGACTAGTAGATTCAATAGTACATCCGCATAAAATACACCCGAAAGGTACTAAAACATGAGACTGTTGCAGTCTCTTAGTGGTCGGTAGGCCATCACGTGTAATTTTCCAAAGGAAATGCCTTATTTAGTAAGGAATGTCCAGTTACAGCCGAAATTTTTGTCGCCCCCATGATTGGGTATAATCTTAGTTGCTGATGTCATGGAGAACCAGCCATCTTTGCTAGCTAGATCCCCAAAATAGTCTGTCAAAGAACGTATTATGAGGGAGGTGAATCCTTGAGATTGTGGATATGACATCCATGTTAAGAAAGCCTCGTAGATCCGTGTGAAGTTTGTGAATGTTCGAAGTGTGATTGTCTTTAATAAATTTGGCGACCGACCAAGTCGCTATCTCATCCGGGATTGGTTGGGTAACCATGTGAGTGAGGGGCATGCATACGCCATACGGTCTGTTTGTAAGTAATATTAGCTTAAATTCGGTAATTAATATATTATTAAAATTATTATTTTTATAATTATATATTATGAAAATTATTTACGGACATTCTAATTTTTATGTTATCTAATTACAGTCACTATATCTTCCTTTTTCAAATCATCTTTTATATTTATTTAAGTTGTATATTACTCCCTTCGATTGGTAATATTTGATTTTTTAAATTTTCAACACGTTTTTTTAAAAAGCTAAAAAAACTTTATAAAATATTTAAAAAATTAATTAAAATTTTTAAATAATTTTATACTCATTACTAAGAAATGATTTTAAGAAAGTTAATTAAAACTTTTATATTTTTATAGAGTTTAAATTTTATTAAAAAACACAAGTAATAGTAAAAATTAAATATTTTAGATCAAAGGTAGTGCTCGAGATTAGGATGACATCTTCTAATAATTAAGTACAAGGTCAAAAAGAACAATTTAGCACCCATGTCTTTAACTTTATTATTTTAAAGTTATCACAAAGTCATCAAAAAATTATATTTTAATTTTAAAAAATGAATTTTTTTTACAAACCCGAAATGGACTCAAAATTAGCTCAAATCTGGGTTCGAGTTAACCTGGATCTATCCAAGAACCATTTTATCCGGAATTTGTTTTACCTACAATTCGAAATAGCCCGAATCCGACCCAAATAACCCGATTGACAAGTATATCTGAAATCTAAAATGTTATCAAAATTCATTATAGTATGAAACTCAACCCGAACCCAAATACCTTAATTGAAAGTTGAAACCTCTGACGTCTTGCGATCCGAAACATATCCGAGCTCGAAATAGCTTAAATAAACTACTGTATATCAACTTAAATCAACCCAACCTGAAATGTTTTTCTACATGGTATTCTTTCTCTTTTGATCCTTTTGACACAACTAGTACAATTCCCGCGCCATGGCGCGGTTTTTTAAAACTAAAATATTAATAATATATATAAATATATTATAAAATACTAATAAAAGTTAAGATAAAAAAAACTTTACCACAAATGTATCTTATAATTCTAAAATAATTTTTTTTTATATTTCGTCTAAAGTATAATACATAAATGTAGATATTTTAAATCACACAATAATAATAATATCAATATCATTGTAACTTTTTTAGAAATTTTGAAATCTGAATCACGCATTTAAATGTGACGTGTCACAACTAATAATTATATTCAATGTTTTGAATTAAGCTCAATAGTTAGTACATAAATGTGAGTTAAGCCTAATGATTATATTAGATTGAATTCAATGTTTTGAATTAAGCCCAATTGTTAGTAAATATATATGTTAAGAATAAAACAGAATGGGGGATTAAAAAAAATTAATGGAAAAAAAGAGAAAAGGAGAAATAAAAAAATCAAGGAAAAAACATAATTGTTCAATATTTCTAAAACTCCTCTAAGATTGACACGTAAGCAAAGTCTTCTAAATTAAGGTTATATATAGATATAGATATAGATTGTTAGTAAATATATATGTTAAGAATAAAACAGAATGGAGGATTAAAAAAAATTAATGGAAAAAAAAAGAGAAAAGGAGAAATAAAAAAATCAAGGAAAAAAACATAATTGGTCAATATTCCTAAAACTCCTCTAAGATTGACACGTAAGCAAAGTCTTCTAAATTAAGGTTATATATAGATATAGATTTTTAAATAAAAGATTAAATAACACTTATTTTCTTTAATTTTTCTAAATCTTATTATTTATTAAATATTTAGCAACTTTCTAAATCTTAATATATATTTAGTAGCTTTCTACATCTTGAGTCTTGACCCCCGATATCAAATTTTAATTTACGACATATTTAAATCAAATTTTGTAGTTAATTTACTTTAAATATTTATGACATATTTTATAGTTAATTTTAATTTATGACATATTTAAATCAAAATTTATAGTTAATTTACTTTAAATATTTATTTAAAAAATTATTCATCATGCTATACATATATAAAAAAACCTATTATTTTTTATTCCTATGATTATTTTTACTAAAAATATTTAGTTCGTTTCAATTGATAGCTAGTTGAACTTGAGGGGCATGTTGGGAATAAAAAGTTTATCTCACATTGGTTTGGAGACAAATCAAATATCAAAATATAAGTACGTGATGATGAAGCACTTATACAATAACTTAAGTTTTTTTTTTTTAAATGTGGATCCCAACTTTAAAATAAAAAAATAATATAAATCCGACACTTGGACGATATTTCCAGAATTTAAAAACTCCTATGATTTTTTTTACTAAAAAATGTCATATTTAAATAATAATTTATGACTTTTTTTATATAAAAAATCATTTTATATAGTAAAACAACTAGCTCAGTACCCCGTGCATTGCACGAATCTTTGTTTAGAAATATATGTTTATATAATTTTATTTATCATTTTTTATAAATATTATAAATTTTACTGAGTAGTAAACAAATAAGCATTCCTTAACATATTGAATAAAAAAAAAACTAAATAATAAGGAACTTTAATAATTGGAATCTAATTGAGCTAATTAAAAAATATTATAGGTATTACTAAGTAGTTAAAAAATAAGCAAAAAAAAAATGTATGACATATCTTTTTAGTTCTTCATAGTTCTTCATAACGGACGCTTATATTCTCTTTGAACCTTCTTATTATTCTTCTCTATATATGGGCATCTTACCTTTATTATTTGTCATCATGGACAATCTCTCGGTTGAGAAAAACTTTTCATACAACATATCATGGGATCGCTAACTCAACATATAGAGAAGAGATATATGACATATCTTTTCAGTTATTTAGCAGCAATTAATTGATCATTAATTGGATTTTGTTTTAGTTGTTTAGATATATATACGTCATCTCCATCTGCAATTATAAATTCATTAATTGGATTTGGTTTTAGTTATTTAGAGATATACCACATATCTTTTTTTTTTAGAAAATATATACGACATATCCAAACAGTAAGATTCTTAATTGGAATTTGAGATTACATGAAAATCGAAAATTAATTGGATTTGCAATTAATTTTGTTAGTTAGTTGTTTAGATATATCCAGATATGCATATTCGTTAGGTTAGGCATATCACTCGGATTTGCAATTAATTGTGTTTGTTAATTACTAACTTAAAAATCCTACATTGAAGGAGAAGCTGACATATATATGGGTTTGACGACTTATCCTTTAGTATTATGTATTGATGAGTGATTATTATGATAAAATAAAACTGATCCTTTTTTCATATCTAGATATTAAAAAAAATCATAGATATTGTTAAGATTATCGTGATTAAAATTGTAAATTTGTAAAAAAATTACAATCTTAATATATTGTTAGGATTAGGTTGTCTTATTAGTTATTCCATATTTGAATTTTAATAATAATAAGAAGAAAGATGGGAAAAATATTTGAGAAAATTAAAAATTGTATAAAAAATATATGATTTAAAAAAAAATTGGGTTTAAAAAATAGTATTTTTTAAAACAAATCAAAATTAAAATTGAAGAAAAGAGGGAATCGATTTGATTAAAGATATTGATCCTATCCTAACAAATAAGAACCAAACAAATTGCAATAGATGCGCACATTAAAATAATAGAAAGTAAAGTATGAATTGATAGAGAAAATTGAAAGAAAAATATATGAATTGAATGTTATTAAACACTAAAACATATGAGATGCATTGTACAAGGATTAATGTTACTGAATTGAAATTAAAATAGAAGATGAACTTAGTCCTTTTAGAAATATATGGCCAATTCTATGAGCATACGTAAGAGATCGATTTGAATACATGGATAGCTTATGCAAACAAAAACTACAATAAGATCTTAAAATAGAGAATATTATCATCATATGTAAGAGATTTGAATGAAAGATAACATACTGCAAACAAAAAGACAATAAGAGAGTACACTCGTTCAAACATGTTCCTCAAATTTACTGTAATATAATTAATGTCATCTCTAAGTCAAGAGAGATTAATTCTCGTTTATGAAAATGATTATTTTGGGTGATGATATTCTCTAGTGCTCATGGAGTCATGGGGTTCCTGTTAGTTATGTTGAGGAATATGGAGACCCATACAAAGATGAGATGGAGGATTGCATCTTCTTGATCATGAAAGAATTGAAAGCTTATACTGAATTTGAAACATTACATCAAATAAAACAGGTTGGTTAAATATTCCATCTTGTTTACTCATGTCACTAAAAAGAAGTTCATTACGGTATATTTATGTTTGAAGTGACAACCATTTGATGCGCTAAATGAAAATTATCAAGGAATGTCAAAGCTGAAACAGAAGTGAAATGCAAGATGATCTGACCGAATTGAAACATAAGGGGTAAGCGCCATAGCGGCAACATACGAAATTGAAATGGTAAATGGTCATATACGAGCATACGAATTGAATAAATAAGTAGAGAAAAATAGATCTTACTAAAAGTGCATTGAAGCATGTGTACGTAAATGAAAGAATTAATAATTTGAATCATTGATCATAGTCATAGACGTCAAAATATATCAGAGAGTAAGCATCGGTGGGAGGAGGATGAATTATATACATATGTGTGTGTTGTGAAAATTAGGTTTGATTTGTTATAAAAATGAATATGTAAGTCAACCAATAATAATATCTAGAGTATCTCAACTAAATTTGTGCAATCAAATAGACAGATTTGCATATATCCTAACACATTAACTTGATTAATTACTAACTAAAATAATTTAATTAATTATTAACTAAAAAATTCCTACTTTAAAGGAGAAGCCGCCACATGTCGTAAGCGACTTCTCCTTTAGTATTATAACTAGCGTAGTGCCTGTGCGTAACGCACGGGATTTGTAAAATATATTATATTTTATAGAAGATATTACCATAATTTATTTACATTATATATTAGATATATTATACTATTATAATAATATGAAAACGATATAGCAAAATAATATAAATTTGGATAAAAAATATAATGCTTATATTATATCAATACATAATATATGTGGCAAAATGTCAATGTCTCGCCTTCCTAGCAGGGTCGGGTTAGAGATTTGAAATGCCCGAGATAGGATATAAAAATGTCAATGTTAATTTTGGCTCTACTATTATTTTTTGTTGTGTTAATGGATTGGAAAGTAAGACTAAATAATTTTATAGTTCGACTACAAAGTTTAGCTGAATAGAGTTTTAAGAACTTTTGGATGGAGAACACGTAAAATGTCGAATACATCAACGGATGAACTGCATGTACAAATGGACGCTGTAAAATGTAAATGTAAATGGATTAAATTGGATGAGTATGAACTATGGACCACTTTGTAATTGGATCGGTCTTTCAAGGTTTTGAAAATTAAAAAAAGAAAAAGAAAAAAGAGAGGAGAAAACGATGAAAAGGCAGCACCTGTGCGACGACTCCTTTCTTCCTCCTTTCTCCCAGTTCCAATTCAGTCATCCTCTTCCTTTCAATTTCTATCTGAAAAAGTGAAATAGACCCTTCCTCAATTTCGATTTGAAATCGATCCTTCCGATATGCGATCTAAAAAATCAAAGAGAGACGACTCATTTCTCCCCAGTCCCAATTCAGTCATCCTCTTCCTTTCGAAACCCTATAATCAATTTCTATGGCCTGTCCTCCAAAGCTTTCATAAAATCCAAAGATTCGACGTTATTCTTTCAATTAACCTTTGTCAATTTTGATTTGAAAAAGATCATTCCTCAATTTCGATCTGAAAAATTCAAGAGAGACAAAAATCGAACACATGCATTACACTCTGGGATGAAGGTAACGATTCTTATTTATTTCTTTCCTCCTTAACTTTACCAAAGATTCATACCATGCTCGAACAATTCATGTGTTTGCATTTTATTTTGTCGAAGCATCACCCCTCTTATAACCGATTCGAAGGCAGTTGCATGATTGGGTGGATTTGGAGTAGTTTTGCTGTCACTAAGGAATTAACTTGATTAGATTCGTATGGTAGGTAGTAGATTATTAGTTATGAGGTTTTGGGGGTTGAGATTCGTAATAGTTTATAAAATTCATTTAAACTTGCTTCATCTATACATGTATGATTGAATTAAAGAAGATCAGATTAATTTTCTAATTGAAGAATAAAATCGATAAAAATTGGACAGGAAGATGAATCAAAGAAGTTGGACATGTATCCTTGCTGTCAGGTTTGTGAACTTGTATGTGCAAAAACCTGAGCTAAAGATGCAACTCAATGGTGCTAGAAGGTGCCCGCATCCTGTTTCACTGTTTACATGTTTGGCTGTTTACATTATTAAGGGCATTACTTTTATAGTTTTGTGTTGTTTGGCATTTAAAATACACAAATGCTGAACCTGAGTTTAAGCCTATT
Organism: Persicaria tinctoria; assembly: GCA_037127255.1. NCBI lineage: Eukaryota > Viridiplantae > Streptophyta > Magnoliopsida > Caryophyllales > Polygonaceae > Persicaria > Persicaria tinctoria. The sequence continues at coordinate 4,034,617 of JBANSL010000005.1, read as the reverse complement.
AGCTCAAAATTGGAAGAGTGTTTTCATAAATCACAAAGTTGAGGGTTCAAATCCCGCATAGGCTTCGTATACGTGATGTTAAAGAATCATAGGTAAAATTAGTCTAAAATGAGATGGAGATGAGGCAATGTGATTGCATGATCTCTAGGCTTTAGCTCTTCATTAGGGATGTTGACTTCAGGAGTGAGGTAAAAATGTTTCTATTTTGAAGTTGTTATGTTTTACTTGATATTTGGTTCCGTGAATGATAAATTTATATGGTAGGCAGTTTTAAAAGATGGTATTGTGAATCTAAAATCAATGAAATTCATTTAATGAGTTGTTTAAAAAGTGAAGTAACAACTATCAAGGCATCAAGATGTTGAAATTTGAGATTTTATAAAGGCACTGAAAGGAAAAAGCTCTAAAAAGGGGGATTTTGATTTACTTTTATCAAATATACCGCAATCTGAATTTTGTCATTATAATTTATAATTGTTGAGTGACTTAACAAAAGCATGTGAAAGATTCGCAAAAGTATACATCAAAAATTGCTTCTGAATGGAGGATACACTGAATTGAAAAGAAAAGATCGAACAAATGGTGAATTTGATTATCATATGTGAAGGAATCTAAAGTAGTATAAAGGTAATCCTTGTTCAAAATAACAATGTAAAATGAGATGACTCCAAGGAAATGTGCTTACATGATCTTTAAAAGATCCTAAGTACCACTTTCAAAAATCCATTCTGGTTTCATATTTCTATTCTTGTTATGCATTATTCTACTTATATATGAAAACATGGACCTAGTAATACATGAAGAAGGTGATTTGAAAGACATAAAAGATAGGGAAGGTGATACCAAAAGGGCAAAAAGGGGAAAGCAGTGGAGATTGCGATCCTGAAATAGATAAATGTAAAAACATTAGAGCATCCGCATCCATGGAACTCGATTCGGGTCCTTAACTCTCCTTTTTATTTTTCTCTCTCCTTAAGAAATCCAATTTAATTTTTAACCCACATCCATGGAGCCCGATTCGGTTCCTTAACTCATCTCTTTCTCTTTCCTCTCCTCTCACACATATCCCCACCTTCTTTCTTTCTTGGGTTTTTAAGGGTTTATTAGTAACGAACCCGTCACATCGTTCCTTAGTAAAATTTATCTCTCCTTTATTATTTTATTATTAAGTTTCTTATATTTGTCTTTAAAACACCCCAATGTGGGTGCTCTAATAGTAAGTAAAAGACTAAAAGTGGGTTGAGAAGAAGTAGAAAATGAATGAAGATGAAGCAGGAAAAAGAAGAATGTAAGCCGCAGAAAAAAGAAGAATGTAAGTCGCTGTAGGTGGATGAAAATAGGTGAATTACTTGCTATATTTAATTATCAATATATATAGATGAGTAAATATGATAGTTAAACTGAATGGATAAATATTTGTTTAATAACTCAGCAGTAAAAATCCCAAAAAATATTCGAGACAACCGTGAAAATCCCTGTATTCGATTTTTTTTTTTTTTTTTGTAAATAGATAAACATTAGATTTTAACAAATCATTCAAGCAGGTAAATAGGCGGCAATTTAATATCACATATACTCCTTTTTTTTTAGTGTTATGGGTAAAATCAAATCTTTGTATTGATATTGCAATCTTTTTTGTTTTGTAAATAGATAAACGCTGGATTTTAATAAATATCAATTGCTATGTTAGAATCGCATGCTTTAGTAAAGCCCATGTATATTCAACCGTCACCGATAATGATTTTATTTTATTTTCTCAAGAAAAATAAATTAAAGTGCAAGTCCCCAATTGACCTATTGTCGTCATTCATAATATGGCTACCTGATCTAATTTTAGGGCTGGGATCTAATTCACTGTACGTTTACTACTGATTTTCTGTCGCTTATGTTTGATTGGGTTTATGAGATCTGGATTTCAAGTTAATTTGGTTGTTCTGGATCACCAGAGAGGACTTCTTTCCGACATTCAAGAAGCATTAATTCAGGGAAAAAGACCCTCATGAATGCATACTTGATCCGGTATGAACTTGCGTACCTATAATAATTCTTAGTTTTGGTTGCTTTTAGTTTTTAGACTACTTGGGATTTGATGAATAATGATCATGTATGCAGTTTCTTGATGCTACTGATGCAAAGTGGGAAACTATGAGCAAGGCTGAAAGAGTAAAGATGCAAGAAGAATTATTGAAGAAGCTCATGAGATTATTTTTTGTAATTCATATGAAATGTTTATTTTTTGTAATTCTTTATTTATAAAATCATCAAATATCTCAGTGAGTTGTGTGGAAAATAAAATCATCAAATATCTAATAAAAAAGTTTTAAAAATTAACAAAATAAATTTCACGTGACAATCATTCAAAGGAGTTTAGTGAAATTTACTTATTAGTAACATAATGATTTATTATTTTCTGGCTTTAAAAAATATTGGATAAATAATAATCTGTAAATTTGGAGAAGTTGTTAAGATTTGGTCAACAAATTCAAAATATTTTTATTAATAAAAATGATTTTAAGTATATTTATTTTAAATATATATGGGGGTAGGTTAAGAGAATGGCTGCCACGTGGCACTTTCAATGTGAGGCTGCCACGTGTATCCTTCGCAGCTGTTTTAGTATTATACTCCATCTGTTAATTAAAACTTGTCGTTTACTATTCATGCACGTTTTTTTAGAATGATAAAAACTATATAAAATATTAACTATTTTTTACATTTGTTTTTATAAATTCATACTTAATAGTAATAAGTATGATATTATTTTAAAAAAGTATTAAAAAAGTTACTCCGTAATATTTTATATAGTTTTTAACACCTAAAAATGCGTGCGTGAATAGTAAAACGTCAATAACGGAGGGAGTATTAGATATAGATTCTATGAAACAAACATTTCGTCCTATCTATAAAATCACTTGGCCGCGCACCAAACTTTGCTTGATTATTCTTGCTAATTAATCATGTGGATCGGAGATAACTTAATTTAATTGCTAAGGTGGATGCTTTGATTGCTTTCGCGGTGGCTTTAGAGAAAGGCGAAGCCCGTCATGAATAAAGCACTTTGATTTATTGCTTTCAAAATGACTTCTTGAGAAAGGTGAGAAGACTAGTTGAAGTATAAACATTTAGTCTCCCACTAAATTCAATTGGAGCAGGTAGGTTTGGACCGTTTAGTGGCAAGACTAACTTTATAAATCATTAAATATAAACATTTTGATAAAGAAAGGTATACTATTGACTTTTTTGTTTTGTTTAAATATGAATATTTGAGAACAAAATGTATAAATTTGAATACCACACCTCACTCATGTCTATAAACATTCTCAATTTTCAACATATCATTCACTCACTTTCATTGATTGTTGGTTGTACTGTTGTGAAAAAACAAGTTTTTTATATAGAAAATATGGTTGTATATCCGTTCGGCAAAACTTATCATTTTATGATAGAATCTCACTCGACTTATGTATTGGACTAATAGCGTATCACTAGTACAAATGTTCAATTTTATCCCATAACTCTAATATCACGGATCAATTATATCCGTGATTTTAGGCCTTTTATAGTCGGGAAAATAAAATTTTAATAGGTAAAAACCTAATATCACGGATATTAATAAATAAAACCGGAATATTAGGGGCAGATTCTAATATGTGATAATATCAAATATTCCGGGTCAAAAACTGTAAAATACGCCCGGGATATTAGATGTAATATCCCGGAAAAATATCCCGGATTGAAAAATCGAAATATTAGGGTGATGTTTCGTAATTTTTAATTTTCTACCCCTCTCTCTCCTCTCTCACCGTACCACACCAGTTCACACTACGCGTGTTCGCCATCCTCATCTCTCTCTCGTCTCGTGCTCTCACCACATCGGTCTCTCTCTCTCTCGCCTCTCTCGCCGTCCTCGTCTCTCTCTCGTCTCGCCGGAGGCAATTTCGCCCTTGACGAATTGAACCTCCGGCCGCCAGCGTCTCTCTCCCTTCGCCTGGCGATTTCGCACCTCCTGCAATCTCGCTCACCACCAGATTTCGGTGTCTCTCCACCTCCCTCAATTCGCCACCTCCCGCAACCTATCCACCCCCTCTGCCTCTGGTCCTGCAACATCTCCAGTTTTTGGGTAAGTAAATCTCGATTCAATCTCCAGTTAGGGTTTTGATGGTTAGGACTTAAGCAACTGCTTTCCTCCTTGAATTATTTTCAAATCTGGAATGATTTTCTCAAGCAACTTTACTGGTGTAAAGAAAGTGTTCATTGTGCTGTTCAAGATGTGAAACCGAGACTAGGTTGCAGTCACTTTAATTTTTGATCCTGGTGGTAGTTGTTCTGGTGTGTTTATGGAGTACATTTTTCTTTTTATCAAGAGGCTAGGCCTAGCTTAAGCCATGGACAAATGAACTGCTGCAGTCTGCAGAAGTGAAAAAAACCCCAAGTTGAGAACTAAAGAGGAAACCCCAAGTTGATAAATACTCCTTCCGTCCAAAAATACATGGACTTTTACTATTCATGCCCGTTTTTTTAGGAACTAAAAACTATATAAAAAAGTTAATATTTTATATAGTTTTTACCTCCTTAAAAAAGCGTGCATGAATAGTAAAGTCCATGTATTTTTGGACGGAGGTAGTATTGATTAAAATCAGCATGTGCAGATTTATTAGATTAAGCACAAGAAAATCTGTTTTTACAGATCAACCACACAAACTTTAGACGAATTTGAAGTGATCAAGTCTTCTTAAAACTTTAAATGAATTCATGTCTATTGTTTGCCTATTCAGCACTTGCTGCAGCCTCTTCACCTCTTGGTGTTATCGGTGGATCACTGGCTGGTCATGGAGTTGCAACTCTAGTAGTATCTCATCTTACAAGATTATATGACAAATCATTATGCCTTATGACTTGAATTCTCTTCTTGAGACTAATGTATTTACTATAAACAGAATGACTTTTACTAGTAAAATTTTCTATTTTGACGAGTCTTTTTTATCTACTTTGTTTCTCTCCTAATTATGGTAGGATGCAATGGATTAACTTATTCATTCTATGCAGATTGCTGTTCTTGGAGGGTCTTTACTCGGTACCTTCTTATCAAAGAAAGTGAGTTACTATCTCAGAATCTACTAACCCAGATCATGTTCTATTAAGCTTTAATTGAGCTGCTTTTGTTTACTTGCTCCAGTGTTTTTGCTAAAAGCAAAAGATAATGGCCAAAAGTTTGATTTGGGCCACTGCAGAATATCTAGCTATGAACAGGGGTCACATTCTGTCCCTTTACCAACAAATATTGCGAAGTCTTAATTCTCCTGACTTGCCGCTGACAGTTGCTGCGAGGCTGGCGAAGAAGGCAGAGGTTCGTGCCATATTCATGATGGCATCGGAAGAGCGATCCCTTCATAACATTGCTGACCTTATAGATACTGCTGAGTACTCGCTCTCGCTTCTAAGGAAAGGAGAAATCCCCAAACATATTCAGTGAATTTGGTAATCATTTCTCTCTCATCTGTTCTGCATTCTCTTTTATGTGTTCCCTGTTCTATGATTATTGTTTCTTGTTGTTCCTTTCATTTGCATGCTGGACATTCTTTTCATTTTGTCTCATCTTTTCCCTTGCTCCTCCATAGTTGGTACATCACATTTTGATGGACATGTATTCGAGCCACTAGACGATGGCCACTGCCATGGAATGTAAGTTGTTGTGTGATTAATGAGTAGGACTCCTACTTAGTCTTACATTGCAAATATTTATCAAATTGATTCATGAATGGGTTAGTTATGGATCATGCTGAATCTGGAAACTTGTGTTCGTTGCCCCAAATGCTGCCTAAGATTGATAGGGTGATACTAAATCTTTTTTTTTTATTCTTCTTCTTTTTAATTAGGATAATGCTGAATCTGGAAACTTGTGTTCTTAGGTTTATTGTTTTTCTTTTCCAAATCTCAAAATGAGTGCACAAATGCTTACCTTCCTTTCCTTATCTTAGTTTTTTTTAGTAGCTCTTGTTGTTTTGTTGCTTCAAGCCTTCTTTCTATGTTACCTTTAGCTTTAGCTCCATAGCCTTCATTAGAGTTTTTCATGGATAGTTTATTACCTCTATTTCCTTTGATATTCTCCCTTTTTGTTAAATTTCAGGAGGATAAACCAAAACAATTCTCTCTTTATATACTCAGCGATTGCACAAAGGTTAGTTTTACACGTCAGTTGGCTAACAGTTCTCTCTTTATATACTCGACGATTTAATTTTGAACTTATGTAGAGTTAACCCTGGCTACAAGTGTTTGCAGCACTTGTAGCTGCAGATAAAAAGCTTTGAATTAGCTTTGCAAGGTAGAAATCATAATAGGGTTGTCACATGTTATAGTACGCATATCGAGTGTTGTACAACGTGAAAGGAGCTTCTTAGTTCGTGCTTCTGTGGGACAGAATGCTATCCAATCAATTACAATATATGCTGCTTTTGAAAATGTAAACCGTATTTTACATTTAACTAAGGTGGTTTAGTTAAGAAGATGTGCTACTTTTGAAAATTCAAGCATGTAGGCTCTCTTATAAGAGGAATAAACATCATGGTGTACTCTCCTGCCCACTTTGCTGAATGTCTCTATTTTATTTGCGACTTCTGTATGATCTGTTGCATTTGATTTTTTCTTGGGACACCTATTATCCCTTTTAATTTAACATGATTGTTGTTAAATAGTTGTGCTATTTATAAGTTATAACCTCCTTTTGTAGTACTGAATTCAAGTTTATAGTTCGGATATTCAAATGGTTGCGGTAATGTAACTATGTTTGCCTATACTTGTTGACAGAAACATTCTCGAGTTTTGTCTTTCACTCTCAAGTTGACGATACGTGATCGAGGTCCGGAGCATGTACCCGGCATCCTTCTTAGAGTAGCGGTATCAACAAGCTCTAATGCTTTCCACTTGGCTTTAGTTTTCTAAGTTTGAGTTGCTGCTACATGATTTCAGTTAGTAGAATCAACTTTGGTTTAGTGATGGATCAATTTAGGTTGTAATGAAGAATTCTTCTATTTTCAATTCCATTAAAAAGTCATGGTTATTAGGGCTGGAAATCACCCGTGGATGACCGACTCACTCGACCCACCCGACCCAACTATACGGGTGAAAACCCGAAAAAATCCGGGTGATGGATGGGTGATGGGTGGGTGAAACGGTGCTATTTTGCTTCTAAATCATCGTGACTATAGCACCGAGGGATTGAAAATTCAGCATCTTTTCTTGTGTTTGGTTGATGGTGGTGCGGCTTCGTTGAGGAGGCTGGGGTTAGCCTTCCTGATAGTTGATTAGGTGGATGAAACCTTTAACTTGCTGTCAGAATATGCAAATATGTGCATTGACCTCGGCGGAACCATCAAAGTACACTTTGATCACTCCCTTTCTTGCTATTAGGTGTGGAAACAAGTAAGCAGCTGTATGATGAATAAACAATATTAACGAAGTTGAAGATTGTCACACAACAGGACTGAGAAAATCAACCACGACTGTCATACAACAGTCGATACAATACAAACAGAGTTCCTCATCCAAGCCAAAATACAAATCCCTGAGCTTCGACTACTTTATTGTAATTATATTTTACATTTTATTAATATTTGAATTTGAATGATTATGATTGATCAATACCAAACGGGGCCTAATCAAAATCTCAACTTGAATTAGGGCAATCCATGAGAAGGGAAAGAGGGTAAAATTAGGGGTAAACAGGACCCAATTCTTCATCCTGGTCTGCATCGGCGCCACGGCCTACGAAGTCGTGCCAGGCTACCTTGCAATGTCAATCACCTCAGTCTCCTGGCTGTGCTTGGTCAAGAGCAATTCGGTCCTCGTAAACCAGCTCGGATCAGGCCAAAGTGGGTTCGGTCTCTTCTCTTTCGGAGTCGATTGGACAACCATCTCTTCCTGGCTTGGAACCCCTCTTGCTAGCCCTTGGTTCGCCACCGCAAACATCATAGTTGGTTACGTTCTCTTCATGTATGTGATCATCCCCATTTTCTACATCACCGACACCTACAACGCGAAGAGCTTCCCGTTCTACTCGACACGCAACTACATGTCGGATGGATCCATCTACGACACCAACAGCATCATCAACTCGAAGTTTCAGCTCGACGTTGAGGCCTACGAGAAGACCGGACCCCTCAATCTCAGCATCATGTTCATGATGACTTATGGTCTCCGGTTCGCTACTCTTTCCGCGACAATTGTTCACGTCGCTCTCTTCAACGGACGGGACATATGGAGGCAGCTCAGAGGTGCCTTCGGAACAAAGAAGAAACGCGACATCCATACCGAGCTCATGAAGGCGTACAAACAGGTTCCTATGTGGTGGCCGGTTTTTGTTACTATTGTTGGTCACCGTGGCTTTAGTCATCTTCTCCGTCCAGCACTACGAAGATCAGCTCCAGCTCCCATGGTGGGGCGTCCTCCTGGCTTGTGCTCTTGCTTTCGGTTTCACCCTCCCTGTCGGTATCATCAGCGCCACCACGAATCAGCAACCGGGATTGAACATCATCACCGAATACATAATCGGGTATCTCTACCCTGGAAGACCCGTTGCCAATATGTGCTTCAAGGTCTATGGCTACATCAGTATGGCCCAAGGCTTGAGCTTCGTCGCAGACTTCAAGCTCGGACACTATATGAAGATCCCACCCCGTGCCATGTTCACTGCACAGGTACGAATTCATCCCATTCTACATCGAATATAATATAGTATATGAAAATACATTGTTATATTGTCAATTAACGCTTACAAACTACAGGTGGTAGGAGGGATCATATCAGTTGCGGTGTACACCGGAACAGCCTGGTGGCTGATGGATGACATACCGCACCTGTGCGACAGGTCGATGCTGCCAGCCGACTCAAATTGGACATGCCCCAACGACAACACCTTCTACACGGCCTCCATCATTTGGGGGCTAATTTGGCCGCGGAGGATCTTTGGGGACCTCGGTCGATACTCGATGATGAACTGGTTTTTCCTCGGGGGAGCGGTTGGACCAGTGCTGGTATGGATAGCGGCGAAGATGTATCCGAGCAAGAAGTGGATCAAGTTGATCCATCTTCCGGTGATGCTGGGGGCGACAGCCTTGATACCCCCAGCCACGGCAGTGAACTACATAAGCTGGATCTTTGTGGCGTTCCTTTCGGGTTTCGTGTTGTTCAGACACCGCCCCAAGTGGTGGGAGCGCTACAACTACCTCCTCTCCGGAGGCTTGGACGCCGGGACTACCTTCACCACCATCCTCATTTTCTTCAGCTTCGGATACAAGAAGTCCATCAGGTTCGAATGGTTCGGAGGCCATGACTCCGACAGCTACTGGTGCCCCTTGGCTTCTTGCCCTACCGCCAAGGGCGTCGTCGTTGATGGCTGCCCTGTCTTCTGATGCTGGTGTTTTATATAGCCCTATAGGAGTAGAGTTCATATTGATCCTAGCCTTGTTAATGAAGTAGTCATTTTCTTCTTTGAATTGTTTTATTTTTTTCCTAAAAAATTTGTTATTAAGTTCACTTAGATGTCTGATTTCGACTTTGTTAATAAATTTTGTGATCATTCCTACAAGCATACATTACCTGACTTTCCTGCATTGTCCAAGTTAACTGTCATGTGATGTGCTTAGCCGATCGAAAACTGAAGAACTAAACAATTCACAAACTATATGGGTATTTTTTTGTACATTATCTGTTCCATGTACTCACTGTTCTGATCTCACCCATATTCAACTTTTTTTGATAGCATTTTTTTTTTACTAGATCATGATGCTTGGTAGAATTACTTTACCTTCCCAACTTTTTTTTTTTGATAGCATTTTTTATGATATAAACATGCTGACAAATTTCCCATAAAAGAGGAGAAAACATAAGCCAATTAAAACAAGCACTTGTAGAAAGATAAGCCTTAAAACCTTATAGAAAGTAATTTTCGTCAAGTAATTTGGGAATTCAGGCGTTGTGTCAAATGGAAACAAAACAAGTATCCATGCTGTGTTATACCTGTCCAACAAACAAACAGAAGTTGGGAACTTCTGGGCTAATGAAGACAGGATCACTCCCTTTCTTAATAATAGGTGAGGAAACAAGTATGCAACTGAAAGACAACTAAAAAAGATTAACGAAGTTCAACAATAAAGTCTGCCTTAATGAAGGTGCAACAAAAGAACATACTTTAGAGGCCAAAACAGCTACTAGGGGTAAAATTAAATGAGGCAATACAGTCTGAAATCCAAGTTCTTGATAAAAATAAGCAATGGCAGGCTCGGTAACAGATCGAGTCCACTTAAAACAGAGTTAAACTCGAGAGTACCAATGCGATATAGAAGCTAACAGAGGAGTGAGAACCGTGTGATTTCTCGGAGGGAGAGAAAGGGGCGTTGTATAGTTTGGTATCAGCGTTCTTCAATCATCAATGTACTTCTGGCCCAATGGATTCGAGAACATCTTGTCTAGGCTTCTTGATCTGGCTTTGTCGTCCGCCTCTGTACGTAGTCGGTGAGCTCTAGCGACAGAGAGGATGGGGGACCGGCTTGCTGGATTGATCTGAAATTTGGTACAAATTGCTTTCTTCAAGAATGTGTTAGGATCCGAAGGTTGGAGGGAGAGGGATCATGGTTTCAATGGAGGTTTTGTATAAGGAGGAAGGAGGGAGAGAGCTTAGAGAGAGTGCGAGAGATAGAAGAAGATGATAGAATTTGTTCATTGATTCATAGATGGTTGTACAATGCCCTGAGAAATGTATTTATATCCCAAAACCCCTATTTTCTACTAATTACCATTATTATCCCTATTATATCAATTCCTAACATTACTCCCCTCTTATAAAGCTTTGTCCTCAAAGCTTATGAAAAAGAAAAAAATGAAAAGAAAACTAAATGGAGAGCACAAATAGCTTCCATGACAGTACCCAGGAGCACAAATAAGCTGATGTGTTGCTTCCATGATGTATGATCAGCCTACCCATGAGCACAAATAGCTTGCTCACATTCCCCTTTCATGCCTCATCTCCTGCCAATGCATTTCATAGTTTTGTAAAGTCTTTGGGCAACTTCTTTAATTGAATCACTCCAATTGACACTGAAGGTGACAATTTGGCTTCGTGACCCAGCAACACATGACCCAACAAGCCACACATCCTATGACAGCAACATAAACTTCCCATGACAGCAATTTTGGAAGTATATGTCTTGTTGTGCACCCCACCAGTAACCTATCCTAACAGCAACACCCGCACAATACTAAAGATGCAATTACTATCCCAATTCAGTCCACCAACAACAAACAATCGACAGTAGCCACCGGGATCGAAAACTAATGTCTTCTTCGGTAGCCTATGATCATGTATAGCTTCACCCCTACCAAATGATAATTTCCTCAAATAGCCCAAGCATCCGAATATACCCGGATCAAAAACAAGAGCCACCACAATCTTTAGATCACAAGAAGTTGGCTTCCATAAACCCAGCTGCTCATGAAGAACCGCACTAACCTCTTTTCCTCTGTCATAAGGTAATGATCTCAGACCAGTCTTAACAAGCTTGAGATCAAGAACCAACCCAGCTACCTGATCATTTCCATAACCGATTTCATGAACATCATTCAGACAACAGTGACAGTGACTAATACCGCCTCCTGGATCGAAAATGACGAAACGCGGGCTGCTCATGCCCTCTACCACTGCCAACACTAAATCATTATTTGTATGAATTTTCCCATCGACTAGTGCATTGGACACTATATTCCTTTGACTAGACATTTCACCAAACACCTTATGGGCACTATCGAAATACTCAGCTGAATTCCACAAACATGCCTACCCAATTTTTTAGAATTGGCAATCCTCATTCCAATCCATTCAATCAAGAGATTAACAAACTCAGCCAATTCACTGGGCGTGTTATCCGAATTCACAACATTGTAGGGCGCGAGATTTACCTCGGAATTGTCGATTATAATATGAAGATCTTCGCTACTGTCTTCGTTCTCTGGATTTGAAGGCTGCAGTACTGTCCGCTTATCACTTTCTCGACGCACGTCTGGAATCAGGGCTTCGATTTCTGGCGTAATTGAGTCGTTGTCGTCGTCGGTCAGTTCGACTCCTGAGTTACCAGCACTGCCCAAAGGCGCCTCGACCTCCCATTGGACACTTCTTAGTGAATCTTGAATGATCGGGCTGTCATCGCCTTCAATGGGGGTTTCTTCAATTTTGCTCTGCTCTTTATCAATTTCCGGGGTTGTGGAAATATCTAGGGCAACTTCCACTTCTTTGGTTTCTTGGGTCGGAACTTCAACTTTTCTCGATCGATTGGTAACTTGGAACCCTTGAAACAGTTCCAATTCGCACCAAAAATCGTATAGGGATCTTCCATTGTACCAATTGAGTGCCCTAATTGCCGAATCTTTATCTTGGAAGCAAACCCTTGAATGGAACTCTTCACCAGATCTGAAAATTTCCACCGTTTCTATGTTGCCGCAGGTAGAGAACACCTCCAACAACACTTCTGTCGAAATTTCGTAGAGTTTAAATCTGATCTTGACGAGGATGGATCGTTCCTCCCGCTCCCTGAGAAATCGACACTTCTGATGACAGGCGCTGGCCATTACTCGACGAATCTGTGCTTCCCAATTGTGCGTCTCTGGCGAAGAACCGAACGGCTCTGATACCACTTGTTAGGATCCGAAGGTCGGAGGGAGAGGGATCATGGTTTCAATGGAGGTTTTGTATAAGGAGGAAGGAGGGAGAGAGCTTGTTAGGATCCGAACGGCCGTCTCCGGCCGCCTGGGGAGCCGCCGGACGGGTCTAAATCATGGCGGGATACTGTCGTGGGTGATGGCCCAGCGCGGAACGTAGGTCTCACACAAGGAATGCTAGAAGAGAAAGTCTCGGTGTCCTTCCCATACGGTGCGGAAGGGGATCCGGTGATCGAGATAGGCCAGGAAGTCATGGATGTGCTCGCATCGGCGTGGAAATCGTCGGTGATTGTGAAGCTGTTGGATGGGTTCGTGCCTTACGATACCATGGAGCGGAAGCTTAAGGAATTATGGCGTCCAAGAGGGCGGATGTTTTTGGCGGATCTCCCCAATGCCTACTATGTGGTGAGATTCGATAATGATTATGATTATTGCAACGCTCTAACGGGAGGACCGTGGATGATCTTTGGGCACTACTTGATCACTAAATCATGGAGTCCGGATTTCGACCCGGAGAAGGATGTCATCACCACCTCTCCGGCATGGGTGCGAATTTCCAAACTTCCGATTGTGTTCTATGAAGAAGAAGTGCTATGGAAGATAGCATCAGGAATCGAGATGCCTGTTAAAGTTGATACGAGAACGCTGTTCTCCAGCAGAGGGAGGTATGCTCGGATCTGCGTTGAAGTCGACCTTTTGAAACCCCTTAAAGGAACAGTTACTATTAATGATCGATGCTACTTTCTTGAGTATGAAGGGTTACATAAGATATGCTTCAAGTGCGGGCGATATGGTCATATTGCTATGCAATGTCCGAAGGGGGAGTCGGCAGGTGCTGGTCGAGATATGACGACGGAGATTGTGCAGCAGGAGAGGGTCCCTAACACAACCGAGCCAAGGCAAGAGGAGTCCGGTGTTAAGCCGATGGAGGATGTGGAGGGAGAAAACAAGGGATGTTATGGACCCTGGATGGATGTTCCGAGACGCCGACGAAACAGTAAGGGGAAGGCTAAGTCTACTGGCGCTAACGCCGTCCAGGGGGAACGTGGCGGCAACGGAAGCAACAGTTTTGGAGCATTGGAGATCGAGGCCGAATCTGACGGGGTAACGGCCAAGGAAGCTGGAGAGACTGCACACGTGGAGAGAGGAAAGAAAATCATTGATGCAGTTAATAAGGAGGTTTTTTCGGCTCCTACCGGTGACAAAGGTATGACTTTTGGGTATGGGAAGGCCGTTACTTTTGCTTCTGGGAGTTTGGAAAAGGGGGAGACCACAAAGAAGAAAGTTACTAAGACCATCTCCAACAACTTCCCTAAAATTTTCCCAAAATGGGGAAACAAAATACATATTTTCCAAATTATTTTCGCTTTAAATCCAACAGCTTCCCCATTTCGAAGATTTGGAGAATTGTTTAGTTTGGAGAATGCTGCAGATTTAGGGAATCCTCTCCATTTTTTCTGCTGCTTCTCCATTTTGGAGAATGGGATGGGGAATCTATTGGACCAAAAAATCCCTTAAAATTCCCCAAAAACTCCAAAATCTCCAAAATGGGGAAACTGTTGGAGATGCTCTAAGAAAGTCCATATTAAAAGTGGCAGTGTGAAAGGAAATGGGCCAAACTCGATTGGGCCGGTTGGTACTAGCATTTCGGGCCCAACTAAAAGAAGAAGATCTGAGGAGCCAGGCCTCATCTAGAGAGTGAAAGCCTCAGCCTTTTCTAAGGGAGACGTCAGTGAAACAGATACGATGACACAACCTGTAGGCAGGGATGACCAGATACAAAACATTGACAGGGAGAGTGTTAAGTCTATGGATGTTATGGTGATGGACCAGATGGCTGGGGAAGGGTCCTCGGTGGGGGCCACCGGGAGCGTAGGTGTCGATCCTGACTCGACATCCAACTTCCCACCTACCCAATGAATTGCATCATTTGGAATTGCTGCGGAGCCGGTAGCGGCGGGTTCCGCAGAGCCGCTAAGTACATGAGCCGGTGGCAAAAGGTGGACGTTTTGGCCATCCTTGAGCCGAAGGTGTCTGGTGATCGTGCTAAGGCGGTGATTGACAGGTTAGGTTTCTCCGATAGGGAGGTTGTGGAAGCTAATGGTTTTCGTGGGGGAGTTTGGCTCCTTTGGAATAGTGAGAAGGTGGATATAGTTATTTCCAGGAGACACGAGAGATTTATCGTGGCTGAGGTTACGCTGGGGCTGCATATGCTGCATTTAGTTGTTGCTTACGCGTACCCTAACGAGGCTGAACGGAGACAATTCTGGGCTGATATCGAGGAGGCTACCGCTGGTACTCGTGGGCCGGTTGTTGTCGGGGGGGATTTTAATTGTGTGCTCCACAGTTGGGAAAGGAGTGATGGCGCTGGGACCCTATCCTCTGACACGGACAGATTTAGGGAATGGACCGAGGATGCTGAGTTGATCGACATGGGTTTTACCGGGCCGATGTTCACTTGGGATAAAGGCAAGACACCAGCTACTTATAAGGCCAGCAGGATTGACAGGATCTTCATCAACGCGGAGGGACGTTTAGATTGGCCGGAGGCTCGGGTTAGACATTTGCCCAAGTTCTGTTCCGATCACTGTCCGTTGCTTCTTGAGTTGAGCCCGGCGAGGAAGACTGATAAGAGTAGAAGGCCATTCCGATTTCAGGCAGCGTGGGCTACTCACCCTGGATTTCGGGATTTCATCAAGGAAAACTGGGACAGGTCGAAGTCTGCGCCTTTGGCCCTTCAACAGCTCCGGACGCACCTGCTTAAGTGGAATAAGGAGGTGTTTGGGGATATTTTGGAACGAAAAGCGTCCCTGGAAGGTCAGTTGACGGAAGTGCAGGATGAGTTGAGCAAACATGCCACGATGGAGCTTCTCGGACGGGAAACTGAGATCCAAGCCGAGCTTGCTGTGACCCTGGAGCAAGAGGAGCTTCTCTGGTTTCAGAAGTCTAGGGAGCAGTGGTTATGTGCTGGCGATCGAAATACTACTTTCTTCCACCTGTCTACTATTGTCCGACGCCAACGGAATAGGATTGATGGATTGAAGGGTGAGGACGGGGAGATGGTTACGGATGCTGACGCCATTGAAGGGATGGTGGTAGATTTCTTTCGAAAGTTATTCAGGATTCCTTCGGAGGAGATGGTGTCCTCGCCTTGGCCTTCGGGTAACTTCTCTGTTCTCCCTGACGCCGATTGGGCTGCTATAAGGATGCCGGTTACCGATGCGGAGATTGGAAGTGCCATCCGTGAAATGGGAGCCTTCAAGGCGCCCGGTGTGGATGGTTATCAGGCGACGTTTTTCCAAAAGAGCTGGGAGGTGGTTGGGCCCTCAGTTATTGCCTGCGTGAAGGAGTTCTTCGCTTCGAACGTTCTTCCGGCAGGACTTAATGACACGTTAATTGTGCTTCTGGCCAAGGTGTCCAAACCTGAAGCCGTTGCCCAATTCCGGCCTATAAGCCTTTGTAATGTGTTGTATAAGACCATTACAAAAGTGTTGGTTAACAGGATGAGACCTCTTCTTCATTCCCTCATTAGTCCAATGCAAGGTAGTTTTCTTCCCGGAAGACTAATAACGGATAATATTGTTGTGATGCAGGAACTTGTGCACTCTATGCGGAGAAAGAAGGGTGCGAAGGGATGGATGATACTCAAGGTTGATCTGGAAAAGGCTTATGATCGCCTCCGTTGGGACTTCGTATTGGAAACCTTGGAAGATGCTGGTTTCCCAGGAGAGTGGATCAGATGGATAGAGGCATGTATAACCACGCTCTCAACAAGGGTGCTTGTGAATGGCGAGATGACCGCCGCATTTAAGCCGACTAGGGGCATCAGACAGGGAGATCCTATTTCCCCTTATCTATTTATTCTTTGTATTGAACGGCTGAGCCAAGCTATTTTTCGGGCTGTTGATAATGGGGAGTGGATTCCTGCCAGGTTGACTAGGGTCGGACCTAACATCTCTCATGTCCTGTTTGCAGATGATATTGTTTTGGTTGCAGAGGCCTCGATCAGCCAGCTACGTGTCATCCAGGGCATCTTGGATAGGTTCTGTGTAGCTTCCGGCCAAAGGGTGAGTGCAGCGAAGTCAAGGCTCTTCGTCTCGGCTAATGTAAAGAGTGAGGTGGTGGCAGAGTTGAAGAGGGAGTGTGAGTTTGAAGTGACTAGTGACCTTGGGAGCTACCTGGGGATGCCGGTACTTCACAAGAGAGTCACCAAAAGCACCTTCGCTCCGTTGATTGATAAGATCAGTTCTCGGCTTGCCGGATGGAAGGGGAAGTATCTAAGCTTAGCAGGGAGAATTACACTTACGAAATCTGTTCTTTCTTCTATCCCTGTGTATACTATGGCGACGGTTGCTTTACCTGCTAACACGTGTGAAAAAATTGACAAAATTTGCAGGCAGTTCATCTGGGATGGCAGCGAGGATAGGAGACGCATGCACTTGGTCAATTGGGAAGTAGTTTGCAACCCAAGAGAGCTTGGCGGGCTGGGTGTTCGGTCAATGAGAGATCTGAACTTAGCTACAACGGGGAAACTCATGTGGCGGTTCCTCGCCAGTAAGGAGGGGGAGGTTTGGAGTGATATACTCCGGGCTAAGTACAATCGCTCCATTGCGAGTGGGGTGGTGGGGACATCCCACGTTTGGTCGAGCATGCTTCAGAGCTCGAGTGCGGTGGTTACTTTGGGAGTGCGTTGGATCATTGGGGATGGGAAGATTGTCCGGTTCTGGGAGAACTGTTGGATCGGAGACCACCCTCTGAAATCGGTAGCGAGGGTGGGTCTGGATGACGAGACCCTGCAGAGGTCAGTTCGGTCCTATTGGGTGGGTTATGAGGGTTGGAATTGGGTTGAGTTGGAACCCCTTCTCCCGGCCGCAATGTTAATGAGGTTGGCCTCAATGGCCGTTGATGAATCTGGAGCTGAATTGGATCGATTGAGCTGGCGGGCATCGCCGGATGGAGATTACTCTATCAAGTCTGCTTATGATATTCTTCGGGGTAACCAGGAGGTTTGTTTCATCGACTCTCCGGTGTTCAAGCGTGTATGGGTGCTGAAGGTCCCCGAGCGTGTTCGATGCTTTGTGTGGCTTGTTCTTCGTGGAGCAATCTTGACTAATGAGGAGAGGTGTCGGCATCATATTGCCTCCGACCCCTGCTGCAGCGCCTGTCCGGGTCATTCCGAGTCCCTAATCCACCTTTTTAGGGGCTGCAAGGAGATTGCGGGTCTCTGGGAAGACTTGGGCGCTTCTTCGAATGACTCGAATTTTTTCACAGCGCCTTTCGCAGCATGGATTCGATGTAATCTGTTGTCCACAGCAAAATTCATGGAAGAAGTGGACTGGCCGAGTGCCTTTGCAATGAGCCTCTGGTGGATTTGGAGGTGGCGAAACGACCGGGTGTTCGATGGGCTAGGGCGCCCTGCTGATCAGCCTCGCTTTATCCGGACCAAGGCGCTGGAATATGCAAGGTCCTGGAGCGTGCACAGCAACAAGGGTGCCTCTAAGGCCCGACGTCGAGAGGATATTAGCTGGGATAAACCATCAGCCGGCTGGGTTAAGCTCAATACAGACGGCTCGGTATTGAGTGACGGGGGAGCTGGCGCGGGGGGAGTGATTCGTGATGACCAAGGACAGTGGATGATGGGTTATGTGCGCCGTCTGGGCTGCTGCACAGTGCCGACTGCTGAGCTCTGGGGCTTGTTGGATGGCCTCAAGCTGGCTTGGAACCATGGATACAGGAAGGTTGCGGTCGAGGCTGATTCCTTGCTCGTCATCTCGCTCGTTACGAAAGGGGTTGGAGATTGTCATCCGTTGGCTAGCCTGGTGCGTCAATGCCAAAGCTTATTGCGCCGAGATTGGGAGACCCAGTTGAGGCATGTCTATAGGGAAGCGAACCGTGTCGCCGACTCCCTCGCATCCTTTTCTTTTTCTTTCCCGGTTGGGTTGCATGTTTTTAATGTTCCGTCGATAGATTTTGTGGCACTTATTGACGAGGACATCCGGGGGAGGGCCTTCCCCCGGGACATTCCGATGTAGGCCTTTGTTATTTATTTATCGAGAGCATGCTCTCGACTTTTCTACCAAAAAAATAGATGGTTGTACAATGCCCTGAGAAATGTATTTATATCCCAAAACCCCTATTTTCTACTAATTACAATTATTATCCCTATTATATCAATTCCTAACAGAATGTCGTCTTGTTCTCCTCTTTGGTACATGCTATCATAACCAAATATCAACTCGAGGGACATGTTGAATGATGTGGGCGTCTTCTCCTCCTCCATCCTCCCCTCCTCCTTTTGCTCTCTTTTTTAATTCATCTCCCACATCCCAAAGCTCTAATTCTTCCAAGGTAGTGACGAATTTCAATCCCTCTGGAAGCCGCCTCAGTTTCTCACATTCCAAAATTCTCAACTTGCTGAGTTGAGGCATTGCTCCCCTTTCAATACTCCATTCTTCCCACTCATTAAGAAAATATAGAAAGAGCTCTTTGAGGCGTTGAAACTGAAACTCCATCAGAGTCCACTTAGCTCCCACATAGGCATTCTCACCTAACGTTAGGCTCATCAAGTTGGGGAGACGTTTATCCAAAGCTGCAAGCTCAGTTTCTTCTTCAAACCATGTGTACCATAACTCTAACTTGATGATGCTCGTGGGGAACTGATTGCAACAGCTCAATCTATCTTGCATTCTTCCCATTAAAAATAGCTTCCTTAGATGTTGGGACTGACTGATAGGCTGTAAATTCTCCAGCACAACAACCTTGCCTTTTGTCGGGTCATGATTCCACCGCAACCCCAACGAATGAAGTGTGTCTGATCTTATGCTTGGGCATCGTAAGGCCGCCTCTAGCTGCTCCTCGCTCGATATACGTCTTATTTTCAACTTTTGAACAGTAGGACTCAAATAGGGTAGCTCTTGCAACATCCAACTACCTCCCCCTATACCCTTTATTGTCTGCAATTGTTTGAGGGTATGAAGCTTCGCCCTGCCCTCTATAGAATGCACAAAATCCAAGGAAATATGTCTAAGGCCCTCAATCTTCCAAAGGACATCTGGGATATCAGTCCTTTTACTTTTATCACTGAACCGCCCTTGTGTACACTCCAGTGTAAGAAGGTTGCGCAAGTTTCCAATAGAGGGAGGTAGTTTATAGATATTAGTGTACCTTAAAACAAGGTACCTGAGGTGAATCAAGCTCCCTATCCCTGTCGGTAAGGTCTCATTTGATGTTCTAACACTATCCAGGTGTAGAACTCTGAGTAACCTGAAATTGTGGT
The DNA here is from genome assembly GCA_037127255.1 of Persicaria tinctoria. Taxonomy (NCBI): domain Eukaryota; kingdom Viridiplantae; phylum Streptophyta; class Magnoliopsida; order Caryophyllales; family Polygonaceae; genus Persicaria; species Persicaria tinctoria. The sequence goes on along the minus strand of JBANSL010000005.1, from coordinate 4,014,636 downwards.
GTATATTCTCCAAACTCGGCATTTGATAATTAAGTTGAAAGTCCGGATCAACGACTTCATACAAAAGGGAGCGAAGGAGGGGGCTCTGTGTTGGGAGCGGAACGTAATTGCTGCAATCAGTTAAAACAAACAAAAGAGCAATATTGATCATCCGCAGTGATGCTTAAACTTTTAACTTTTCCTTTACAAATATATATAAACCGCAGTGATGCTTTAATTTAGGCTTTTAACTTTTCTCAAAATACAGAATTAAGTACCCAAACAATTACATTAATTTTATACTGTTTTATAAATGAGATTAAAATACATTTTAGATCATAACATAGATATACTAGATATATATTACCTCCGTCCGAAAATACATGTATTTTTATTTTTTGACACTTTTTTTAGGAGATAAAAATTATTATATGAAATATTATTTATATATATATATTTTTTTAATAATTAGAAACTTATCAATAAATTTGTAATTGTACGTTAAAAAAAATTACAAAATTTTACTTTTTATTTTGTCATTTTTAACACATAGTTTCAAGTACAAAAGTCTTCTTATACATCATTTTTCCTTAATTAAAGTGAATAATGATCCAACGTGAAAAAAAAAGTGAGTATATTTAATTCTTCCCGTTTTTTCCTAGTATGGAATAGTAATTGGTACATTTTACCCATAAATTATAAGGAATTCATTTTCATTTCCTACTATACTAGTTTAGTACCCGCACTATTGTGCGGTTTTTTTTAAATCAATATATTTCATATTTCATACTAAAAAAATGTAGAATTTTTTTTGTTTGTACTCTAAACTCTAACCTCGAAAACTATAATGTATATTGAGTGGGGGAAGAAGAACGTAAATTGAACTAAATCAGGTCGATTCTCAAAGTTTTACTTTTACACTATCCTCTAAACAAACAATTGCATGCACATACTAATTAAGGTCAATTAGAATAAATTATAAACAAACAAACAAAGTAGAAATTAGATAAAATGCTAAAAATTAGATTGATGACAAGATTGAAAGAAATTAGAATTAAATTAGAATGATCAATAAAAAAACTTACAGTGAGGAAGACAACATTGATGGAGAGATGGCTGAATTTATACAATTGAAGACACAAGGGGTATTTTTGTATATGAATCTAATTGAAGAGATCCAATATAGATTTTGTTAATTATGTGAGTTTATCCGAAATTTTATTCAAATTCAAAATTGTAATCATATCCAATTCAAAATAATTTTAATGAAATTAATAAAAAAAATTAAAAGAAAATCAATTGGTTAAGATTTAGGGAAAAAAATAATTAATTAATTATGTATTTAAATAAGTAATTTGATTTATAATAAATAATAATTGAAGAGATTCGATTTAGAGTTTGTTAGTTAATAAGTTTATCCGAATTGTTATTCAAATTCAAAATTGCAATCATATCCAATTCAAAATAATTTTAATGAAATTAATAAAAAAAAATTAAAAATAAAATCAATCGGTTAGGATTTAGGGAAAAATGAATGAATGAATTAATTATGTATTTAAATAAGTAATTTGATTTATATTGAATAATAAATTATTTAAATATAGAAAATACCTAATTATTCCTATACTAAAGGAGAAAATGCCACATGGCTTAGACGTTTTCTCCTTTAGTATTATAAAATATTGATAAACCATATCATTGCCTACGATTAAAATAAAAATAATTGAATCACTCATCTTCTAATTGATTTGAATAAAATATTAATTTTTTCAAATCTTTATTCATTTTCTTGTTTAATTTGAAAATAAAATTAAGAAAAATTTAATAAAAAAGAGTCTAGGTTTAGATTAAAAATTATATAATAAGTGAATTATACTAACTAAAATAAACTGGAACAAAATTAATTAATGGGATTTAACCTAAAAACTTTTATTTACAAACGCATAATATATAGATATATAATCACATATATTGACGATTTTATATTTAATAATGAGAATTTTAAAAAATTAAATATCAACTTAGTTAATTTTTAAGGATTAACATCAAACGGTCGATCAATTGATTATCACTTTATTTGATTTCGTGACTATACTCACTATGGTTCATAATTAGTCAAGTAATTACTCCTACAAACAATAATCCAAGTACTTCAGGAGATCGTAACCCAATATACATCGTTCAACTATTTCGTCTTCATTAGTTGAAAATTAAGATATTTCATTACTATATTTTTTAATCAGTTTCATCCCATAGAGAATTGATCAAACGTATAGCGGATCGGTTGAAATAAAATATTATCAATTACCCATGAACTAATAAAACATGAGTATCAACTAAGGGATGAAAGAATGACTTATATACTTAACAAAATAAATTACAATATAGAGTTATGAATACAAACAAATCTAGCATTGAGAATGTGAAATTGAAATTAAAAAAATATAAAAATAAAAGAGAGCGAGAAATCAAATTGAGTCTCACCAATAATCTCCACCATTGTTGATTAGTATTATTAGTATGATTGTACGAATTTATCCTTCGAACGGATGCAACAAACTTGAGGTAGAGATAAGAAGAAGAAAAATGTAAAGGAAGTGAGAAGAAAAGTGATGATATAGTAAATGATGGTGTACGTACATAAGAAGACACACAATTAAAAATCTAAACAGGCAAAAAAAAAGTCATATTTGATTTATTAAAATAAATATGATTTTATTTTAATCATATCCAATAAATATCTAAACTAACCAACTAAAATATCAAATATATCCACTGAATTCGTATCCAAATCTTAACCGACAAAATCTTAACCGAATTAGATTTAATTAATTAATTAAATTTACTTAATTATCCAAACAACTCCATTAACAAATAATTAAATTAAAAATACCTACTTTAAAGGAGAAGCCGCCACATGTTGTAGGCGACTTCTCCTTTAGTATTATAACTAGTGTAATACCTGTGCCTTGAAGGCACGGGAGTTTGATCCATTTTAATTTGAACATCATTTTATATATCTATATCTATAATATATACTATATTAATATATATTTGTTTATAACAAAAATATAGATATATGTACGTATAAAGTTTTTTTTGTAGTTTATAAATTAGTTGGAAAGAGATACAATACAAATTTTTAAAATGATTTAATAAGGTAAAGTAGTAATAATACTCAAACACACCACCTAATATAATTGAAATAAATATATAATTATTGCCATAAGCACTGCGAATACTTTTGAAGTTATGTAGATATACATAACTTATTCATTATTTTCATTAGAAAGATGGCTAAAAAGAGAGGAAAATTAATAGTAAAAATAAAGGTAAGATGGTAAAAATAAAAAGATCCTAAAATGTAGAAAAATGATCTAAGAAAAAAGATGTCTATACCATATAATATGCTTCGCTTCCATCTCCAAAAATATTTAAAAAATTTTAAGAAAAAAGATGTCTATACCATATAATATGTAAATTTTGAGAAGAAATATGATTTTGAGAATCATTGATTTTTATAATTACTTTTTATTTTGACATTTGAATTAAATATCTATCCATTTTTAATATGAATGATAAATACGGAGTATAATATTGGAAACAAATATTTAAACTTCCCTTAATAATATCAATTAATAAGAAAAGAAACTTTTGATTAGTATGGAAATAGGAAACAAATATGTTTAAAATATGAAACATGTATTTTAAAATTTCAGCAATAATATATTGACCAATAAGAAAATACCATTTGAATAAAAAAAATTAATTTTAATTGTGGGCGTGACACGTCAGCAAAAATGCTAACAAAATTAGTATTATTATTATGAATTATGAATTATTATTATTATTAGATTTTTATTTTGGCATTTGAATTAATTGTCTAGACATTTTTAATACGATTGTGATGAATATAATATAGGAAACAAATATTTAAACTTCCCTTAATAACATCGATTAATAAGAAAGGAAACTTTTGATTAAAAGATTCAACTTTAATTTACAGAGCGACACGTCAGCAAAATGCTAGCAGAATTAGTAATATTAATAGTAATATTAATAGATAGATATAGATATAAACACAAACAATCGTTAGTACATTGTAAAATTAACAAGTTTGAAAATAAATCGGTGACAGTGATGGACTGATTGTCGCTGTTGAATGGAATCAACGTTAGTACGCCTCTTTGTCTCATTGTTACATGTTGAACGAATAAATTAAAGTTTGAATAAATTATGTGGATGGAATAAATTTGGCATATAAAATAGCGATATTAATAGATTTCCGATGATAGAATTAAGTACTGAAAAATCTTACTTGTTAAGGGAATAAATTGCAGTTCGACGTAATTCTGACACATGACTTGATTCAGAGGATTGAGAAGTCAACATTTCGAGGAAGGCTTGTTGCTTTGCTTTTTTGATGCATAAATCTCTCACTAGATCATGAACTCGAATGGACTTCACGTTCCCTTTGACGCTTTTGCTAGCAATTTGAACCACACAACGATCAATCAGCTCTTCCAAATACACTCTTCGACCCACGTCCTCCAATGTCTCACCTTTTATACACATATCATATGTGATAAACCCTTCAGCTACCCACATTCTAATCAGTGTTCCTACTTGAATCTCATCATCCTCTGGAAACATTGCCAAGTAAAGTAAGCATGGTTTAAGATGACAGGGTAGATCATTATAGCTTAATGTTAGCATCTTATTCACAGGCCCATACAAGTCCACGCCACACTTCTCTGTCATTATCCACGAGCTTACCGCAACTTTGACTTGCTCCCAATGCTTAATGGTTTTCTTCTTACGTAGAATGCCAGCTAGCGCAATCACTGCCAATGGTAACCCTTCACATTTCTTCAACATCTCCTTCCCTAAAGTTTCTAGGACATCAATATCCATAGAATTGTTATTCTCTTCCTCGTGAATGAGAGTTTTCTTACTAAACAGATCCCAACTCTCTTCTCCGGTAAGGGGTCTTGGCTTATGGATGGAGCTTTTTAGAAAACCAGCCACATCTTGGATTCGAGTTGTGATTATGATTCTCCCTTCTCCCTTTGGAAAAGCAGGACGTATCTTTGCCAGTGGTTCCTGTGTCCACACATCATCAAGAACAATCAAATACCTTTTACATCCCTCCAGATAGTGATGAATCTTCTCTACCAATTCTTCATCGCTACAGGTGGCATCCTTATTCCCACTGACTTTTCTCAATAGCTCCATTAGAATTTGTTTAGCAGCCCACTCTTTTGAAATCGATAACCATGCTATGCAATCAAAATGTCTCTTGACGCTGTCATGGTTGTATAGCTTCCTACCAAGAGTGGTTTTGCCAGAACCACCCATCCCCACAATTGATAGCACTTGGATTTCAGCACCATCAGTAGTCAGCGACCCGACCATCTTCTTGATGTCTTCCTCAAGACCAACCACATCCTCAACGTCAGTATGGGGATAAGTATTTGGCCTTGTCTGGATACCTTGATTCAGCCTCTGGATATCCCTACTCATCCCGGCTCCTGCATCTGTTCTAATTCCCCCATTGGGACCCGCATATTTCCTCCAACTCTCCAAGGTTTTATCTATCCTAGCATTGATGGCTTCAATCTCATAGGCAACTTGGTGGGTGTGTGGAAGGGAGCGACAGAGACATACGTACCTTTTGAAGAAGGCTTCCATCTTATCAACAGGAAAATTAGCTTCAAAGATGTAAGACTCGATTACATCTTCAGCATCATAAGCAATCTTCCTCATTTCAGTGATGATGGTGCGGGTTAGCTCATCACCTCCTTCCTCCTCCCTAGCCTCCATGTCCGTGAGGAAGGCATTCACCCTTGTCAGCTCCCTTTGCAAGCTACGAACTTGGTCCTCCACACCGTACAACAGCTTGACTTCTTGGACCAGAAGGTCACTGATCTTTCCAGCAGCAAGACTAACAATAGAGCCTATACTCATTTTTCCTTTCGTGGTTGAAATTGAAAAATAGCAAGTGAGAAATATGAAGGCAAATTTGGGTTTGGCAGATCTGTTTAAGGTGATTTTGAGTATATCTGCTGAAGAATCAATAATAGGGAAGCTTCCTGCAGGGGTTCCACTTGCACTTCAAATCTGATTAGTTTAAAAGTCTCACAATTATTAAGGTTGCAACTTACAATTTACAAACATACAATTCGATCTCGATTGGAGCATACAGCTGTACGTCTGACCAAATGCAATTATTTAAATCACAGTTGTCTTTATCAAAACTGCATCTTCCAATTTACAAACATATAACTCGACTGCGATCGAAGCATACAGTTTGTACATCTTACCAAATTGAAGTATTTAAATCACAATTGTCATTATTAAAACTCTGCCCCTTGCAATTTACAAACATATAACTCAACTTCGATTGAGGCATACAGGTGTACATCTTACCAAATTCAAGTATTTAAATCACAGTTGCCATTATTTAAATTGCAACATGCAATTTACAAGCATATAACTCAACTTCGATTGGGGCATACAATCGTACATCATACCAAATGAAAGTATTTTAAATCACTGTTGTCATTAAAACTGCAACTTACAATTTAAAGGCTTAAGCTTGGGGCATAACTTTATAACTTCCGATATGGATTTCGATTTGCATCAGGGGGCTTCATTTAAACTTTGGTTTCAAACATGAAATGTTTGATCTTTGTGCCATCGCTATCTCCGATATATTTTGCAAGAAGACATTAGAATTCATTTATGGATGAAATTGACAGGCCAAATATATGGCGAATATATACTGGACTTGGTATCGGCCTATACACTTGTACTATGCTCGCATAAATGCTTATTTGGGCTTATTCTTGTTTCAAGATTCTGCTCCTCATGACGATAGTCAATGGCTTCATTTTCCGAGCCAAAATTGCTTGCAATGCAACACGAGAGCCTCTTTAACTATACCAAACCTATTTTCAAGAGGTGTCTTGATTCTGCTATTGACATCTGTTGGTTCTAGGTAGCTCAAACTGCGCCTACGCTGAATTACTATTGCTTAATGGCACGGAGCTCCCATGGAACCGTATCAAAACAGGAGGCTACAACAATCAAGACGATGAGAATTAAGACTTGTCAGTTATGAGTTTTGGCAGACAAAATGATGGATGATAGGATTCTTTTCAGGGAAGTGAGTTTGTATACCTGTGAAGAAGTGATGACAGTGATGCCTTGGTCAGTAGCAAGCTGGTAAAGGTGTTCTTCAACATCAACACTTGTTGCACTGCAATCATTCGTACAGATGGCGAACCATTAGCCAAAACACAATCTGTGTGTGAGAGACGTACAAGAAGGAAAGGAAATAGAAAGACTTACTTGGTGCATTCATCAAGAATTCCAAACTTCGGCTTGTGGAAGAATAAGCGAGCCTTGGGAACAAAAAAAATTAAAATTTCAGATTGGATGAACTGAAAAAGAGCAATCTTCCCGGAAGGGGGGAAACAATTGCTTTAAGATGTCTCTCGAGTCTCAAGTGTTGTCTCACCCGGTTATTTAGGGCTTGGATGATGCTGGTATCTAGTATCATATTATAATTCACAAGTGTTGTCTCTCAATCATTTGCAAAATTGCATTTAATTAGGATCGGAGAATAAAGCTGGTGTTATAATTAGAAACATAACATACTCTAATTTAACATTGACTTTTCAATGGAAAAACTAATTCATAGCTCCACTTAGATCCCAAGAAAGAATCAAAGCAGTTCAAGAAAGAATCTATGATATATGTACTTTGAAAATACAAATCTAATTGCTGGTCAAAATTTAAAAGAAATCAAAGATATTGCATAAAGCTTACAGTCATTAAGAAAGATTTTCCTTAAATAAAAGGACAACTTGTTACAATGTTACTTCAGGTGGTCAATATCACGTTTGCCTTCTCAAAATACAAAGTCATACATTTTCATATTGATGAAGTTCAAGGATTAAGAAACTATCTGATAACAAAAAAAGTAGATCTGAATAAACCTAAAACCGCAACATCATCATGTATAACCTCACTGCAACGTTGTTCTAGCAAGATCAGAGTTTCTGGTACAGCATCTTTGTATCTTCTCTGAAGTTTAGACTCCAGAAACTCCCTTAGAGATCCAAAGCCAAGTTAAAATAGAATCAAGACACGACAGTACAACAATCATTAGATTCAACCTAAATACCTAACCAACAAGGCATGAATTAGAAAATAAGAATCATAGAACAACAAAATCGGATCAACGGAAATTCAAAGAAGAACCGGAACAAGAGAGACATAAAAAGTAGAGACGAAAGAGATTACTATTTCGGGGACAATGCTCGACCTTGTTGATAGTGATGAGGATGTCAACGCCGAAGAAGCCGACAAAGATAAGGTTGCCTCTCTTTTCCTACAGTATAGTGCAATAGACCTGGTACCCCATAAACAACTTGCCTCTCTTTTCCTACAACAGTTCATAGCAGCAAAACAAAGGTTCTAACATGCGTGAGGAGAGAGAGAGGAAATACCTGGTGGACAGATCTAGTTGTTAATCCGGATTCCACTAGCACATCATCCCGCTTCAGCACCCGATCTGGATCTGGATTCAGTTTGTGGTCTTCTGGAGGAAACTGTAAAAACACGCTGAAAATGGTAGCTGTGGTGATTTGAATGGAAGATCCAAAGAGTTAGATATTTAACACCAGCAACTTGTGTACTTGAATGAACGGCAACAGACACCAACTACTACAACTAGCACACAGAATATGCATACTAAATACTAATTAATGTATAATCAAAATAGCCATGTGGGCTGTACATAAGAAGTAAAATGGATCAAAAGAAATTAAATTAAATGTGTGATATATGCTGGTATCACATGCCTCCTTCATCTTCATGACCATGTCTTACAAAGGGAACATTTGACTTTCTCTTCCATTTTATGTGAATCATTGCAGAGGATGGGAGATGAAGGTTATATGATAAAGCTACTCAGAGAAAAGAGGGTTTTAATTATACGAGGAATAAGAGCAAAGCTTCAAAGTAAGACATGATCAGCTTTCATGACACTGAATCTGTTGATCTTTTGTAACCCTCCGATCATACAAGTATAAAGAGAAAAGGCATTTTCCCTAACTAATCTTGGATCTTGTTCATATATATGTTATTTTTCATCTTTTATATATACACAAAAATAACAATATATATATATACTACTCCGTAGTAAAGTAATTTCAGATGATGTGAATATAATCAAACTCCGTAGTAAAGTAATTTCTTAGTGGCATTTAATATACCAGATGATGTGACTCTATAAAGATAAACAACATAAATGTCAGTACAGCAAGTAATGTCCTAGTAGCATTTATGTGGCATTTTTGGTTGAGTGATTCTCCAACCAATTCCTAATACCAGAAATCCCCTCAACCAAATACATGTTATATAATTACAGTAGTTACCCAGCAAAGTTAGTTGTTCTATATATGTGATCCTAAAGAAACTTACTAGCTAGTAAACAATCAACCAATGCATGAAAGTGATTAATGAATTGCAGATGAAGATGAAGAGAAAGTGATTAACCGAAATAGTCTACTCAATTGCATTTCAACAAATAAAAAAATACAGAACTTATGAGCCAATTGAAACTAGCAATTCAAAAACAGAACCGAACCTATACTTTACTAGTTTACTATGAGCTAATATACTTTACTGCAGTCAAGCCAATTGAAACCACAAACATATATACTTTACTGTTGAAAGCGAACAACAAAACAAAGAGAGGGAGAGGCACATTACCTTGAAGACTCGAGAGCAAAAGGATGTTGAATTAGAGTTCCGACGCCTCCAAAACCTAAAATTACAACCAAATTAGGGCTAAATTTCGACAATCGAAAAGAGATACAAAATTAGGGCTAAGATGAGAATGAAGAAGACCAAGATGAAGGAGGCGAAGACATGAGAGAGGGAGAGAACCGAAAGACCTAAAAATTCAAATTGAACCAGACAAATACCTAAATTTGAACCAGACAAATACCTGAAATTAAATACCTCAAAAAAAATCGAATTGAACCAGAAAACTTGTTGAAATAACAGTCCAAAGCAGAAGATGTACCTCAAACCAGAAACAGTATTCCTCTGCCTCAAAAATCCTAATTCACTCAGAGAGAGATCAATTTAAATCTCAGTAATGACTGCAAGGATAAGCAATCAATTCAGGTATAACGAGAGAGCAGAACAAACCATCAGCTTCGTGGAGAGCGAGAGAGCCAGCGAACGAGAGAGATAGAGCGCCGAGCGAGAGAGCGAGAGCGGGCGAGCCAGAGAGCGAAACACAGAGAGCTCGCCAGAGAGCGAAACACAGAGAGCTCGCCAGAGAGCGGGCGAGAGAACGATAGAAACCAGAGAGAGAGGTGAGCTAGAGAGCGATCGAGAGAGACGAGACAGAGAGCCAAAGTTAGGGTTAGGGAGAGAAAAGAGAGACAGAGAAAGAGAGAGATCGGGCGAGTGTTCGGGGCTAAGTGGGTTTTTTTTCCGGAATTTTTGAAAATAAAAAAAGGAAATGGAAAAGGAAAGGGGGTGGGGGTTGTTTGGTCGCCCAAAATAGCCTTTTGTGCCACAAAATATTTATTGACGGTATATATATTTTGTCATTAAAAAATATTTTGGGCGACAAAAGTTATTTTTTGTCACAGATTGTTTTTTTTGGGCGACAAAAATTTTGTCACCCTATATTTATTTTTTTGTCGCCCAAAAGTGTTTTTCTTGTAGTGATCTTTGGCAATTAAAATCTTAAAGTGGTGCCTAAAGTGTGTACTGTGTAGATGCTTTTCAAAAATTTCTTGCATGGTGATCAATGTTGAAACCACTGATACCAAGTGTTCGGTTGGATCCCTCCCTGTCATGCACCTGATTCTTAATTTCATTGTCAATATATATTGGAGACATTATGTAACATAAAGAAATGTATGCCTTCATTGCAATTAGAGCTATAGGGCCCAGCTTATGTGCTTCTTGAGGATTACTTGAATCAAATCTGCTCAGATTTACATTGCAATTTCTTTGTATGTATTCCAGTCAGTCGACTTATGTGCTCCTTGATGATACAACATATAGTAATCAGCTTCAACTGTATGAGATTCTTGTTAAATACGGGTTTGATTTAAAAGAGGCAGTAAAAATGGGAATATATCTCTGGGCCTCTTACTTAGAAGTTAGAACAGTAGTTTAAAGCGTACATTCAAAAAATTTCCAACTGCTAAAAGAGCTTGTTACACTCCATATAACAAAGCACAGAATTTCAACTTCCCCTTGTTGATCATGATGCGCTCTGCCGTGTGGACCCCCCACGGTTATATGGCCCACCGAGATTTATCAGATCAAAATATTCCAATTGCTAAAAGAGCTTGGGAGTTTTCTGTGAGTCATTGCTCCAATTGCAGCCCGGAAAGCTCAACTTTCCGACATAATTGAACATCTGCCCTGTTGATCTCTTCCTAATTTCATATATGACCAAACAGTGTCAATTCACCGTGCTACCTGCTGCGATTTCACTTGCTTAATTAACGTCATTCTATTTATCCAACTTATGTATAACCTAAAAGAAGATCAAATTAAAGGTTTTAATGTCAGTGTTGGATCTGAAATTTGATACAAATTGCTTTATTCAGGAATGTCACTAGCTTTGTCCTCTTTGGTACTCCTAAATATCAATTTGAGGGAAATGCTGTGGGCATCCTTCCATCCTCTGACTCTCTTCTGGAATTCACCTCCCATTCCTCCATATTTGTAGTTCTTGCAAGGTTGCGATGAATTTTAATCCCCTGGAAGTCGACACATACAAAGTACTAGCAGCCAAAACACATCAGACGCTCCTACGAGTTACATCAATCTAAAAGGTTGTAATGGGTTGAAAATCATAGGTGATATATAAATGTAACTCTTGAATTTGAAATTTGATATACATTGCTTACTTCAGGAATTTCGTCTAGGCCTCTTGGGTACGTACGTGTATATACCACAGCTTCAATTCAGGAATTAAAACTAAAAAAATATCAACTCTAAGGACATGCTGAATGATGTGCGCATCTTCTCCTCCTACTTTTACTCTGTCTTTCAATTCATCTCCCATATACCGAAGCTTCAATTCTTGCAAGGTAGTGATGAATTTCAATCTATCTGGAAGCTGCCTCAATTTCTCACATTTGAAAATGCCCAACACCCACAGTTGGGGCATTGCTCCTGCTTCAATCCTCCAATCCTCCATGTTTGGAAGCAATACTAGATGGAGCTCTTTGAGCTGTGTAAACTGACCCGCCATCACAGTCCAATTAGTGCCTACGTAGGACCCAGTATCTAGCATAAGGTACATTAAGTTGGGGAGTTTACCCAAAGTTGCAATCGTAGCTTCTTCTTCAATCCCTGTGGACTTCAACCGTAACTTCATAATGCTCGTTGGGAACTGATTGAAGCCACTCAATCTATCTGTTATTCTTCCGCATAACCACGGTGCGCTTCCTTAGATGTTGACACTTACTGATAGACTGCAAACTCTCCGACTCCAACATCACAACTTTGGCTTGTTTTGTTTTTACATCCCAATCCAAGTGCAATGAATGAAGTGCACCCAACATTATGCTTGGGCATTGAAATGCCGCCTCTAGTTGCTCTCACTCGATATGTCGAGTATTTGCAACTTTTCAACAGTTGGGCTAAAATGAGGTAGCTCTTCCAACATCCAAGGACCTCCTCTCATACCCTTGATTGTATGCAAGCGTTTTAGGGTATGCAACTTCCACCCACCACCCTTCATTTTACGATTATCAGGTATGGAAAGATGCCTGAGGCTCTCGATTTTCCAAAGAACATTAGGTAGTAACAACACACACTCATCCCCTAGATAATCCCTCCACTGCAGATATTGAAGGTTACGCAAGTTTCCAATAGAGTCAGGCAGTTGATGGATATTTGTCCACCATAAACGAAGGTACCTGAGATGAATCAAACTCCCTATCTATTTAGGTAAGTTACCATTTGAAGTTTCAATATATTCAAGAAATAGAACTCTGAGTAACATGAAATTCTGGTATATGGGCTTCAAACTCAGGTCTTGATTGCTCTAATAATCGCCTTCATAGAGAAGAGATCGAAGGTTGGGGCAGTGTGTTGGGAGCGGAAGTTCGTTCATTCTGCAAATTAAATAATTAAAACAAAAAAGATGATTACTCATCTCCAAACGCCTTGACAGAGAATTCGGGGAGGAATCAAGGAATAGAACTCTATATATAATTTTTTTTTATAAAACTTATATATAAAAATATTAGAAAAATTAAACTTCTAATATTGATTACACATTTATTTACAAATGCAATAAAATGGATCAAATAAAGCATCAAAATATTTAGAAATTAAAATAAAATGAAATGAACATGATTGAAATGTTGTAAAATAAAAAGTCATGATTTGAAACTTATTTTTATATTTAAAAGTGGATCAAAATGTAAAATTTAATTCGATTAAGCCTACAGAGAAGTACTTGATTTGTAAGATTAAAAAAAACAAAGAAGTTGACAAATAGTAGTCATATCCACCCCTTATATTATTATTTTAGAAGCAGTCTCTTTGTTAAAATTTGCGCCACGTGTTCAACACTGAGCAAAATTAAAAACCAAAATCTTTCACCCTTTTTCCTCCACGTTCTTTTCAACTGCCTCCCAATTATCTTCTTCCTTACAAGGTTGCTATTGCTGGAGGCGGGCACAATCGATCGGCGTCGGAATTAGGGCGCGATTGGTGGGCGGCGGCGTAGTCGACGACAGCGGGAGGCGGTTGATACGTACTCGACTCGGGTTGAGCGAGTACAATTCCAAATCGTCCGGTTGTCAAATATATAAGTCGGTCGATCACCCGTACGTGCTCAGTACTAGACTCAAATCGGTTGACCTTGAAATAATTAAGTACCGCCAATTCCACTAATTAGAAAGTCCTCATGAATTCAACTCCTCCTTAATCCGGTTTAAGTGTCGGCGTTGAACTTGAATTCCAATTGCCGATTGACTTCGATTCAAATATATATGATTGAAGGAATTGCGAATATTGCCTAACTAATTAGCAAATGCTAATTTAATTAGGTGTCAGGTGCGTAACGATAGAAACCGAGAGATCTAATCATGCAACGGCCTTCACGAGGCGGTGGGTTTTAATCGATGATGATGGTGGAGCGTTGGTGAAGCAGTACGACATCGGTGGTGCGGTGATGGTGATCGGAGCAAGATGAATCTCTTCTAAACGGGGATGAGACTCCAATCTTCAAATAATTCAAGCGAGAACCTTTGATTGAAGATCCAATGAATTCAGCAGTAAATTAAGTAGCAAGAGAAATTAGGGTTTGACGTCAGGGAGGAAAGGGGGAGTATCAACTCAACGCTCTACAATCCTCTAAATTTGACGTTAGAATAAACATTAACCCTAATAGCGTATTTAAATAAAACTAATAAAACCCTAATAGCTAATGTGCCTAATTGGTTAACGGGTTGGACTTACTATGTAAAGTAAGTCCACACCTGTTATTAAGAAACAATACTAAAAATAGAAATAAGGTAATATAATAATAAATGTTTTATTAACGCGACGTCGGAGTCGTATCCTACGGGGGCTGGAACACATCAGCGGCACTCTCTCTTAATTGCACGGGTAATCTCTCTTTCTCTTTTTGGTTACTGCCGAGCAAGGGTTTCGGGAGACTGGCTTATGCTGATTATTTTGAGGGCGAGGAGGAGTTTGAAATCGACCCAAAGGGCGAGCAAGGGTTTCAGGAGGTTGGCAGATGTGGCTCGATTTCTCGTTCTTTTGCGAGGATATCATAGATTGTGAATTTTAGGGTTTTTGGGGCTCGAGAACTCTGTCTTGAATTCAGGACGATGTTGTCTGAATTAGGCATGGAAACTACTAAATTGATGTGCAAATTGCTAAAATATACATTTCCCCTTTGTCAATTTAGTGTTGCATTGAATGATGTTGCATGAATTCAGGGATTTCTCCTCGGATTGGTCCATGCATGGGTGCTCGGAGAAGACCAATTCTAACTAGGTTTGACGTTGTCGATTGCGAGGTGGCTCTCGAAACAAGCCACTGATTGGGTCTTCTTTAGCTAAGGAGCTCGAGGTCGACGGGAGGATGAAGACCGTGGTTGCGCTTCACAGTTCACCCAACCATCAAGGGAGGAAGAAGATGATACTTTACACATAATTCTAAACACTGCCTCCATTATTTTGTTTAATTATGCAAAATATCCATTATTTATATCTCGGGATGCGATGTCAAGATTTGATTGAAATTTTGGCCAAAAATTAGAACCGTATCCACCCCTATCCATCCTTAATACTTATAAAACTATAAGGTTTGTTTTCTTTGCATTCAATTAGGACGGATATTAGGAGAAACGTGAAAGCGATTGATTTACCATTCTTTGTCAAATTTGAAATATCGATCATTTGAAGAAAAGAAAATTTAGTAGAACATATGACAAGAAGCATGGACAATATGTTAGTAGAAAATTAACATGTTAAATATTTTGTTTAATACGTCAAACTCGACCGAAAATATTATGAAAAAACCTGAACAAGGTTCGGGAAAAGAACTAGTTATGATATATTTTACGTACTTTGTGTGCGTGATACAATGAACCTTGTCAAAGTCAAACAAAATATTAAAATTTTTTTTATCTATTTAAAATTATATAAATACAAAATTAATTGATTTATACCAAAAAATAGATCGTTCTATTTTAAAATTTAAAATTGTTATTAATAATATATTTATAAAATAATAAATAAGTAGTTATATATGACATGCATGTGATGTGACAATATCAACTATAACTTTAGTAAAATAATAGTACAAGCCCATCATTTAACATATTTCAAATAAGAAAAAGTAATAAGTTGCAATATATAAACATGTTAACTTAAAAAGATAAAATAAATATTCATCATATTTTTTTATACGATTACATTTTTAAAATATACTATTTTTTGATATTGAATACAACTTGTTGAAAATGAACATATATTTATAGGTTAATACTTAATAGTGATGATAATTGAGCTATATTAATTTATTCAACAATTTTTTTTTAAAAAATTACCTAATAAAAAAGATATGTATAGAAACTTGTAAAATAGGTGGCATCGTTCAATGAGATGACAAAAGCTAATTGGATAAAAAATTTGGAGGGAAAATTTTTAACCCTCTTCTCTTCCTGATAGCATCTATTTAGTGATGATTTTAGGGCATGTTTGCAGAGGGTTTAGGGCCTTTGAGTAAGTATTATATGTATTTTTGGCCCTTTTTGGTTTAGTTTGGTGGAATCGGTGTCTACCGCTCGGTTGTTATGATTTCAGGCGTTGCGGAGCGGTTTTGGCGTCGATTCAAGAGTTTAAAGAGAAAGAGGTGGCTCGATGATCTTCGCTACGCTAAAAAGTCATCAAAGATGAGCTAGGAGGCACGAGATCAAAGAAACGTGCCAAATAAAGCGAAGCAAGCTCGGCAAAGCTAAGTTCCAGAAACCACTCGGCCGAGTGGTGCCAGAGTGGTGCCAGAGTGAAGTCAAGATGAACAAGTCATAAGGCACTCGACCGAGTGCAAAACCCACTCGAGACTCACTCTGGTCGAGTGCTTAAGAGTCATAGCTTTTCAGAGTCCACTCGATTGAGTGAAAAAACCACTCGGTCGAGTGTTTCTTGTGTTCCGAATTAAATTCGTTTTCTTTTCTAAACAAAAGGGGGGATTCGAAGGGTTGAGAGGGAGGCCGGTTTTTGGAGTCCAGAATTGAGACATTGGAGAGGGCTTGAGAGAGCTTTAGGAGACTAGAGATTTTTGGGAAGAAAAACTTGTTCGATCTATCAAATTCCGGTAATTTTCGTTCCATCTTCCGTTGTTCAATGTTTGTTTTGCTGAATTTGATTGAATCAAGCATGTACTTATCCATGAGTTGCTAGATTTGCTATTCTAGGGGTCGGGGTGATTCCGACGATGCAAAGATAGACTTATGCTTAGTATTGTTTGAATGATATCTGATTCTATTTGGTGATTTAATCCTATCGCGCCAGCCCTAGTTGACGAGAGTCGATTAGAACTGATTTTGGGGTTTGAAATCGAGAGACTAAGACCCCAAATTGGAACCTAGATGGTGAATTTAAGCCGAAAGGCTATTGCAACCATTGGAAATTAAACATAGGATTAAGCCTGAAGTTTAGTTGATCGAAAGAGAAATTGAACTTCTTGTGGATCTCTAGATCGTCATTGTTATTTTAGGTGATAATTGTATTGACTGAGACCGAAATGGTTATGTTTGCATGATTATTACCTAGAGTTCTAAGCACACAAAGGGTCTAAATTGGTTGGTTGAGACCGAAACGCGATCATTAACCAATTTAGACACATTCGCTTTGATTCCGAGAGGAGCTTTGCGATTAGCTTGGACGATCTACCTTCACATTCGAATTAGATATCATTCAAGCAAGAAAATATTTTTGGTCTATCGATGATGCATTGTTGGTAATCCCTTGTCCCTAGAACGCCTTCCCCATATATATTTCTCAACATTAAATCGATTTTCTTGGTTACTTTATACACACTATCTAAAATATGTTTGTTTATTCTGAACTTGGTTGAACTAGCTCGAAATTACAATCGATACTCCTCCGGTCCTTGAGAATACGACACTTGATTACTACAACTGAACCCATACACTTGTGGGTGTAGGTTTTTAGCCTATCAAGTTTTTGGCGCCGTTGCCGGGGACTGGTTCTAGTATCGATCGTCCTTTTGACGACTAGTTCTCTAAGTTCTTTTTGTTGCTTTGATTTGTTTTTGTTTTTGGCCTCAGGTTGTGATTTGAATGCGAAAAAAGAAAGACTCTACCAATCTATCGCCTTTTGATCCCGAACCTGAACGCACATTCCACAAGAGAAGAGCTACGATGGCTGATGCAATCACCAGATTGGCAGAACTAGAGCGACAAATGGCTCAAAGAGATCAAGTAAATGCTGAACTTCGACAACAACTGGCTGATCAACAATTACAGCTTGGCCAACCCCAAGGGTCGGCAACTCTAGGAGAGCGGATGGATCCAACTCAATTCCTACCACAACCAGGTGTTGTCCTTCCTACTTTGACACCTGCTAATTTTGAGCTAAAGCGTGCACTGTTGAATATGATAAGGCGGAATATGTTTAGTGGGCTTCCTACTGAGAGCCCTCATCAGCACATATCCACATTCAAAGAATTGATGGATACAATGAGAGTTCAGGGTGTCGCTCCTGAAGAGTTGTTATTGCGATCATTCTGCTTCTCACTTGCAGGGAAAGCTAGACATTGGTACAACTCTATCCCTGCTGGCACAGTCACCAATTAGGAGGAACTGTCATCTGAATTCCTAAATCAGTTCTTCCCGCCAACTTTTTTTTTTGGCTGAGATGAGGCGGAAGATCAATTCTGTCGTGGTTGGAGATGGGGAGAACATCCATGAATCATGGGAAAGATTCAAGGATCTTTTGTTTGAGTGTCCTCACCATGGGATATCTAAGCTGAATCTGTTGGAGATTTTCTACAAGGCTGTCAGTGACAACACTAGAGTGCTTATTGACTCGTCGTCTGGAGGAAAATTTTCGGAAATGGGAGCTGATGATGCTTGGGCTTTTGTAGAGAAAACTGCTAAGAGATGTGGAAAGTACTCGCAACCTAGGGCTCTCTCTAATGTTAAAAGAAGTGTGGGGATGTATGAAGTTGATGCTGAAACTTATAAGGATGCTAGATATGACTCATTGGCTGCTGAAATTAAACGTCTAGCCTCGGTTATGGAGAAGTCCTTGCCCACCAAAGAAGTAAGTTCCACGAATTCTAGGCCGGTGCCTTGTCAATTTTGTGGATCCCAAGACCACACCATTTCGGCTTGTCAGATTTATGGTTCTCAAGGTATCGAGAGTCAGGATGAGAAAGTCAACTACATGGGAAATTTGAATAGAGGCCAGGGTTACAATATGAACTTCAACAACTACAATCCCCGAGCGAGGGATCACCCCGATTTCTGTTATGCTAACAGACAAGTTGCAGAAGGATCACCACCTAGATTTTCTTCTAAACCCCCACAACAGAAAGATAAGATGGAGTTGATGATGGAACAACTCATGGGTACTGTTCAGAACCTAGCAGGAGAGGTGCAGAATCTCAGCAGAGGTCAGAAGTTACTTGAAACACAAGTAGCTCGGCAAGCTAGCAATGCTCCTAGGCCCGCTGGTCAGTTTCCAGGGCGTACTGAAGAGAATCCCAAGGTACAGATTTCTGCTATATCTTTGAGAAGTGGAAAGCAGCTGGAAGATCCGATGGTTATAGCACCGAAAGAGACTAAGAACAGAGTTGAAGCTGAAATGGAAAAGGCTCCTGAACCGGTGAAAGATTCGCCATATGTGCCGCCGCCTCCTTACAAGCCACCGCTTCCGTTTCCACAAAGAAAGGCTCAATCTCAATCCGAGGCGCAGTTTAGAAAGTTTTTGGAGGTGTTGAAGAAGCTCTACGTCAATATTCCGTTCACCGATGTTTTGACCCAAATGCCATCCTATATGAAGTTTCTGAAGGAGATCCTCTCTAACAAGATGAAGCTCGATGAGTGCCAAGCGGTGTTTCTTACCGATGAGTGCAGCGCTTTGATTGAGAACAAGCTACCACCTAAGCTAGAGGACCCAGGTAGTTTCGTTGTCCCTATTTCCTTTGGTCATACTCCTGATTATAAAGCATTATGTGATTTGGGAGCTAGTGCTAGTTTGCTTCCTCTCTCAATTTGCAAGTAACTCGGTCTAGCAGAGCCTAGACCGGTTAGGATGCAGTTGATCATGGCGAACAGGTCCATTGCCCACCCAGTTGGTGTTTTAGAGAATGTCCCTATTAAGGTGGGTAAGTTTTTCGTATCGGTAGACTTTGTTGTGCTGGATATGGATGCCTGCATCACCATTCCTATCATTCTTGGAAGGCCTTTCTTGGCCACTGCAGGGGCTCTGATTGATGTACGAAAAGGGACCCTCTCTTTTGAGATAGGGGATGCGAATGTTGAATTTAACCTCCCTAAACCTTTAGAACCACCTGTTGTTGAATCTATGTGTTGCAGGATTGATGTTGCAAGTAAAGGGGGCTATGATGCCATGAAAGAAGTGGTCAACCGAGACCCTCTAGAGTTTGCTCTGACAAAGAGTGTGGTCAGTGGTGCTAGAAAAGAGTTACTTGCTGATGTAGCTCGAGATTTTACTGTCTTTGTGGAGGACTCCAAATCTGTTTTGCAGGTATATGACGGAATCTCTACAAGTGAAGCTAAAGGGAAACCTCCCGACAACGTTCAAGAAGGTGATTTGGTGCTACTTTTCCACTCAAGGCTAAAACTGGCTCCAGGAAAGCTGATATCAAGGTGGAGTGGCCCCTTCAAGGTCAAAGGAATGCATCCCCATGGAGTTGTTGAGGTATGGAGCAAACGGACCGGCGAGTTCAAGGTGAATGGACAAAGACTAAAGGAATACTCCGCCGTAGATCCGACCAAGGAGGTTGTTTCCATTAAACCACCTTGACCCAAGCAATCGAAGGTAATGGAAGGTCGGTGTTGTAAGCCTAATTTGCCATGTTTTACACTTAATTTTATATCGATTTCTGCATATATTGCATACATTTGGGTTAGAACAATACAGAATCTGTGTATTTTACACTTATTTGCAATATATGGAGGTCTACACAAGTTTTGGTTATATTTCGCAGAAATCGGACGCACTTTGAAGCTTAAAGGAAACTCATGGAGAAGCTAAAAATGGTGCAGCTGGAGAAAACGCCATTTTTCACCATTCTTCGTTCTGAATCAAGCTTTGATGTCTTCATGAGAGTTGTAGCCCTCGGAAAGAGCTTTCCAACGCATGGTCATATGCGTCAATCCGACAAACGAGGACTCGGGAAAGTGCGTTTCAAGAACAGAGCAGAAAGCTGAGAGAACTCTACTCGAGATCGACTAGCATCTACTCGATCTCGACGAGCCTGGTCGAGCACACCTGGTCGAGTAGAGCTGATCGAGGACACCAGAGACAACCCGACTCCCGGAACCCTACTCGACCTCGAGTAGACTTGGTCGAGATCGACGAGCCATGTCCGGAGTCGACGAGCTGTGCCGAGCCGAGAAGCCGAGGACGAAGACGCAGACCACCTCTACTCGAGACAAACGAGGGCTGGTCGAGACAGACAAGGGCTGGTCGAGATCGACAAGGGCCTGGTCGAGATCGACGAGCAAAGTCCGAAGTCGCGTTACTCGGTTTGACCAATTCTACTCGACTTGGGATTGCTTGGGCTCGAAGATTGCCAATTCTATCCAGATCTATCAAGTTCTATCCATGGAAGGAAGGTCTATCAACATGAAGACATACTATCTAATTTAGATTTATCTTTTCCTTTTTTGATTTAATTCCTTTATGACATTTATTTATCTTTTAGCAAAATAGATTTAGATATAGATAGATGATTATTTCCTTGATTAGCGGGGTTTGATCACTATAAATAAAGCCCTAGGGGCTGGTTTTTCATTCATTCAGAAACACAATCAATTTCATTCAGTAAGTAGGGATTCTAAGGTTTTTAGGGTTTTGGCTTTCAGCGAAGGTTGATTGCCGGGATTGTAAAGGCTTTGAATTTAGTTAATGCAAGTTATTTCTTTTTACACATCAATGTCTGCGATTGCGATCAGGCGTGAGTAGTCCACCCACTTCTGGGGCTGGGGTGAGCCCGACGGTGGCCATGTGAGGCGATGCGATAAAGGTCAGATCTTTTTATGCGATTTATCTTCTATCCCTATGAGCATGATTCTTTTGCGAGAGTTGAAGGTGATCCTTGTTTGTATTATTGAAGCGAAAGTGATCTTAATGCAACTTGGATTAATTATGTGAAAAGGGTTAGTAACAATTAGGGTTTATGCGAGAGCCTCTATATGCCTATTTGTTAATAACGAAAGTTATTTGATGGAAAGCATGATCTTTTATGCCTTTATGTGTTGTTTTGCATGGTTATCGTTGCGGTGTCGAAACCCTGGTCTTGGGAGTCTTTTTATATATTGAGTTTATTTTCTGTCAAAAAGCTGAGTTTGGGTTTGAGCAATTGCAATTTACGTTCTTTTAAGTTTCTGTTCTTGTCGACATAGAGTAGAACTTAGTCGAGATAGAGTACGGTTCTTGTCGATCTCGAGGAGAACTGGTCTAGGTCGAGTTGAAGTTTCTGTCCTTTGTCGATTTTCTGTTTTCTGTCTTTGCCCTCCTTAGTCGATCTCGAGTAGTAGTGGTCGAGATCGAGTAGCTTGTCTTCGTCGAGTTGCTTTGTTTTCGTTTTCTGAGTTACTGTTGTCGACTGTCTTTGTCGATCTCGAGTAGCTGTTGTCGAGATCGACCAGTCTTTGCCTTTGCTTTTCGTTTTTGCTTTACTTTTACTTGCTGCGTTGTTCTTTACTTTCTGTCTTTAGTTTCTGTCTGTGCTTTTGTTGCCCTTGCCGGGTTTATTTCTGTTTCTGTCTTTCTGCTGCTGTTGTGAGAATTTACAGCTACCTGAGAACTGCTGACGTGCTTCCTCGTGGATTCGATCCTGATTTTCTCTTACTAAAACGGGAGGAAGTCTTGTATTTATTTGCTGAGACATGGAAGTCAGTCTGATCTATATTTCATATCTATTTCATACTTGACCATCCTCCTGCAACAACAGTCGGCTTCAGACCTTAAACTAGCGCTTCTCGGGAGGCAACCCGAGGTATGTTTTCTTTATTTTTAGTTTTCAGTTTTTTTTTTTTTTGGGTTGATTTGCAAAAGTGCAAGTATGGGGTGTAAAGTGCGCTATATTGAGAATATTATTTGTGTTTTGAGCTGAATTGAAGGTGTTTGGCACCTATCTACTAACCCCCATCCTGCCGAGTTTGTTGCTTGTTTGTGTTGGTGGTCTTGCCTAGGTTTGGACGCGGATGGCTCTAACTTGGCTACCTTTTAGACACCTTCTAGAAACTTGCTCTACATGTTGAAATTGTGAGTATTCTCATCTCTTACTTGATTATTTCGCACATTGAGGACAATACTTTGTCTAAGTATGGGGTGGGTGTGAATACTTCACAATTTTTGGATGTGAATACTTCACAATTTTTGCGGTTTTTGTGTCTATTTGGCCCGCGCTTATTGGAATGTTTGATGATTGCTTGAGCATTGAGCCATTGCCTTGCTTGACTAGCTAGATTGTATACCCTCTTTCTTGATCTTATGTGTATCTTGCCTCATACTTGGATACTCGAGCTTAACTTGATACCGCATTATTGGGTTTATGTGCACAATTGAAATATGATTGAGGCATTTTGTTAGCCCATTTATCCTTGCCTACCCTTGCATTTGACCATCTGCTTGAAGCCTTCTGAGCCTTAGAAGCCTGTTTCTTTGGTAGCTCCACTAGATTTTCATAGCCCGCTATGTGCCTTTACCCAATCCGGGATTTTGGGTCATGATAGTGTATTTTGTTGTGTGGATGTGCTTCAAGTATGAGATGATTTCTCTTGATTGTGATTGAAAAAAAGAAAAAAAAAGAGAGAAAGGGAAAAGTCTTGGGATAAGAGGAGGATAAAATTCACTCGTGTGCAAAAGTCAAGAAAGAAAAAAATACGGTTAGTAACCGATCTTGCTTGTGGAGAATAAAATTCACACAAGGAGGAAGAAGTGCAAAGTGAAATGGTCAAGACACTTAGTAACCGAGTGCATTCATCACAAATGTTTGTATTCACGTAAAACGGTGTTGAGACTAGAGAGTGAAAAAAAAATTTGAAAAGAAAAAAAAAAGAATTTTTTGAAGTGGTTGACAAAAGTGAAGATGAAAAAGTTGTTGTGATGGGGTTTGTTTGGTGGATTGGTATGAGTTTGCTTCTTTGAAGTTGGTGTTTTTCCGGTTGTTCTTGCATGATCCTTTTTCCCGGATTTTAGCACCACATGGCCTGCAATTTTCCATACCTAACTCTCCCCATCATAACCCTATAAAACCCTCATGATTTTATTGTGTGCATAAATTCAAGCGGTGATTTTGTTGACGATTTTCAAGCTTTGTGAATGATGAGTTTTGAGGTTGAGATTTGAGCAAAATGCATTTTGAGGGTTTGGAAATTGATGAGCTAGTTGAGCTTGGGTTGTTGGCTATGATATGCTAGGACGGAATTCGTCGAATATTTTACATTAGTAGATGCTATTTTGTGATTATTGTCTTAGTCTTGCTTGGGGATAAGCAAGGTTAAGTATGGGGTATTTTGATAGCATCTATTTAGTGGTGATTTTAGGGCATGTTTGCATAGGGTTTAGGGCCTTTGAGTAAGTATTATATGTATTTTTGGCCCTTTTTGGTTTAGTTTGGTGGAATCGGTGTCTACCGCTCGGTTGTTATGATTTCAGGCGTTGCGGAGCGGTTTTGGCGTCGATTCAAGAGTTTAAAGAGAAAGAGGTGGCTCGATGATCTTCGCTACGCTAAAAAGTCATCAAAGATGAGCTAGGAGGCACGGGATCAAAGAAACGTGCCAAATCAAGCGAAGCAAGCTCGGCAAAGCTAAGTTCCAGAAACCACTCGGCCGAGTGGTGCCAGAGTGAAGTCAAGATGAACAAGTCAGAAGGCACTCGACCGAGTGCAAAACCCACTCGAGACTCACTCTGGTCGAGTGCTTAACAGTCATAGCTTGTTGGTAATCCCTTGTCCCTAGAACGCCTTCCCCATATATATTTTTCAACATTAAATCGATTTTCTTGGTTACTTTATACACACTATCTAAAATCTGTTTGTTTATTCTGAACTTGGTTGAACTAGCTCGAAATTACAATCGATACTCCTCCGGTCCTTGAGGATACGACACTTGATTACTACAACTGAACCCATACACTTGTGGGTGCAGGTTTTTAGCCTATCACTTCCACGTCAAAAAAAATAAGATGTTATTTTAATATTGTATAGGATATAGGATATGCTATATTACCTTACCTATCCTCGCTTAATGCTATATTTTATTAGGGTTGGTATGGTAATCGAAAATTACCATACCAACCGATTACCAACCGTACCAACAGGTCATTGGTACCAAGAAGTCGGTAACCGACTGAATCGGTAACCGAAGTCTTGGTACCAAGGATAGTCGGTACGGTAACGGTATGGGCAACCCAAATACCGTGGTACCGTTGGTACCGAATATATATATATATATATATATATATATATATATATATATATATATATATATATATATATATATATATATTTTACATAAAATAAAATATCGTGGTACCGTTGGTACCAAGGATAGTCGGTTCGTTTTCAAGCATAATCTGTCATTGGTACCATCGGTACCGATGGTACCACAGTGTATAAAACGAAAATCGAAGAATGAAAATAGTGGCTTCGGTTACCACGGTACCGACATTCGGTAACCGATACTTTCGGTACCAAGAGTTTCGGTACCGAAACTATTCGGTTGGTACGTGGTACAGAAAATCCCATACCGAGGGGTATCGGTACGGTACGTGGTAATGAAAAATTTACCATGGTACCGTACCGTGCCAGCCCTATATTTTATTTTATTTAAATCTTCTTTTACCAATCTAGCTAATAATAATTTCATTTTTGCGGGCGAAAGCTAAAAACGCTCCTAACCAAAAAACCCTAGCCATCACCCCCTTCACCCAAACATCCCCGACCAACACCTCTTGCAGATCATTGCCGCCTCGTTGTGGGCTCTCCCGGTGGCCAGGACCCTGCTGGCGATGACCCTCACCCCCTGTGGTGAATCCAGGTCCAACCATCCCCCTCGTGTCATGGTTGTGGCGGTTTCTTGCTGCGTCGACGAGGTCTCATCCCTCGTCAGCCTCCTGGCTGCTTGGCCTCCCCGTCCTCCGGTAACCTCCTCCTCAACCCACCCTCCACTGCCGCCCTCCCCTTCGATCGCCAACTCTCTGGCGCTGGTGGCTCCTCGACGTTGGTGACTTCATAGATCCGGGCCGAAATCCATCCCCATCCTCAGTGTTACCCGTCCCCCGACGGTCGACACTACTTGTTCTCTTGCGGCCGCCCATGAAAACTTCGTATCTCCAAACTTTGGCCAACCCTCCCCAAAAAATTTTAGGAACCTACTTCCACAATCAAATCTCAAATCCTAAACCCCATTCCAAACTATCTGTTTGTTTTCACCTCTAAACTTGAATTTTTCGGACCAAATCTGTCCTTGTTTCCCTTGCATGCAACTATTTCTCCCTCTCAACGGATGTGGGTTGTAGATGAATTCGAAATATTTTCTTTTTCAATCTTCATTCTGCATTTGATTGAGATTATACAAATTCAAAACTCCAATTCAAAATTTCAACCCCACGACACCTCCCAAATAATCGACACCTCCGATCACCACCTCCAATCCCGGTCAATATCAACTACTTCCATCATCACCTTGCATGCAAGCATTTTAAGCGGTCGAATCAGATCTTAAGATGCCAGGGCTCACCGAACCAGATCTCAAGCTGCAAGGGCTCTATTTTAGTTGCTTTAATTTTAAGTTTATGTATTTGTTGCTTTAATTTTAAGTTTATGTATCCGTAATCTTAGCTTTTTTTTTACTGGCGACCCTTTGCGTAGGGTCTTCCAAGCCATCTTTTGATGGCTTCAAGATCGTTGTGTCGATCTACTTCTTGCTCACTGTCCAAAAAAATTTTCATTTCTGCGAAATATATTGTAAAGTTAAAATAGATAAAAAAAAATTATCCTCTCCATCTCAAAATATAAGTAATTTAATTTTTTGGAACGTTTTTTAAAAATTTAAACCTCTATAAAATATTAATTTTTTAATATATTTATACTTATTAATAATAAATATGAAATTATTTTATAATGCTGACAAAAAAAGTTGATATTTTATTGAGTTTTTAGTTTTTAAAAAAGTGTCAAAAAGTTAAAAATGACCTACGTAGATTTTAAGATCAAAGGAATATTTTGGAACATATTTTCAAAGCCAAAATGACAAATATAAAATATTGGTGAACAATGGGAGGGAGGAGAAATCAGCTTACTTGTCTGAATAAAGTGCAGTTCGACGTAATTCTGTCACTCGTGAATATGCATTTGAGGATTGAGAAGTGAATATCTTTAGGAAGTCTTGTTGCTTTGCTATTCTGATACATAAATCTCTCACTAGATCATGGACTCGAATCGACTTCACTTCCCCTCTATAGTTTTTTCTTGCACTTTGAATCACACAACGATCAATCAACTCTTCCAAATAGTCTCGTGCCACATCCTCCAATTTCTCACCTTCTTGCAATATATTAGATGTGATAAACCCTTCGGCTATCCACATTCTAATCAGCCTTCCTATTGGAATCTCAACATCCTCCGGAAACATGACCAAGTAAAGAAAGCATGGTTTTAGTTCATTGCGTAGATCATTATAGCTTAATGTTAGCATTTCATTCACCGACCCATACCATTGTGGGCCCTTGAGCTTACTGTCTTCTTCACCCTCTCCCATTCCTCAAGGGTTTCTTTTTTACTTAGAATTCCAGCTAGTGCAATCACTGCCAATGGCAGCCCTTGACATTTCTTCAACATCTCCCTTCCCAGAGTTTATAGGACGCTAATCTCTATAGAGTTGTTACTCTGCTCCCTGTGAATGAGAGCTATCTTTCTAAATAGCTCCCAACTCTCTTCTTCGGTGATGCGTCTTGGCTCGTGGATGGAGCTTTTTAAATCTGGAAAATCAATCCCTTCTCGTTTTCGAGTTGTGATTATGATTCTCTTTCCAACATCCGGCAGAGCCGGAAAGATCTCTTCAAGTGCTTGCTTTGTCCACACATCATCAAGAACAATCAAATACCTTTTACCCGCCAAATACTGATGAAGGCTATCTACCAATACTTGAAGACTGTATGCCTCAGTAGTTATTCCACCGACTTGTCTAAGTAGCTCAACAAGGATTTGTTGAGCAACCCACTCTTGTGAAATTGATAACCATGCTATGCAATCAAAATGTCCCTTGATGCTATCATGGTTGTATACCTTCCTAGCAAGAGTGGTTTTGCCAGAACCTCAAATTCCCAAAATTGATAGCACTTGGATTTTTGTACCATTAGAAGTCAGCCACCCCACCAGATTGTTGGTGTCTTCATCAAGGCCAACCACGTGCTCCTCCTTGGTATGGGAATAGGCAATTCGCTTCGGCCGACTACCTCTATTCATCCCGGATCCTACATCTGTTCTAATTCCCCCATTAGGACCCACATATTTGCTCCAACTTTTCAAGGTTTTATCTATCCTAGCATTGATGGCTTCAATCTCTGAGCCCACTTGGTGGGTGTGTTGAAGGGAGCGACAAAGGCATACATACCTTTTTAAGAAGGCTTCCTTCTTGTCAACAGGAAAACTAGCTTCAAGGATGTACGACTCGATTACATCTTCAGCATCATAAGCAATCTTTCTAATCTGCTTAATGGTGGTCTGGCTTCGATTATCTCCTCCTTCCTCATCCATGGCCTCCATGTCTCTGAGGAAGCTGACCATCATCATCAGCTCCTCTTGCAACCTTTGGACTTGGCCTTTGACACCATGCAGAAACGTGGCTTCTTGGACCAGAAGCTCACCAATTTTTCCAGCAACAAAACAAACAATAAATTCGATACTCATTTTTTCTGCGTGCTTGAAAAATACCAACTGAGAAATATGAAGGCAATTTGGATTTGTAGATCTGTTTAAGGTGATTTTGAGTATGCTGAAGAATCAATAATACTATTAAATTTGCAATTCTTATTACTTTAAAAGTCCCTCAATTATTTGTAAATTGTCAACAATACTATTAAATTTGCAACTTACAATTTACAAACATATAACTCCATTTCGATTGGGCATAGTGTTGGGGCTAGAAACCACTTTTCAGCCGCACCCGGAAGCGAATTCGGGTAATGAGATAACCGACAACTATCAGCCAGCAAACCAACGACCAACCGATAGTAACCAAATCCAGAAACCAAACTACCAAGCAACCACAACACATATAAAAGCACAAATATTGACACAAGATTTACATGGGAAAAACCCTCTCTAACCAGAGGATCAAAAAACCCACCTTCCGCCCACCAGAGCAACCAATCCACTAATCAATAGGCCAATACAAGTGTTTAACAATCCAGTCTCAACCCGAGACAAATAAACATGGAGATCTCAAACACCAATCTAAATACAACCCGATCTAGAAAGGATTCCTCTCCAAAAACCTAGCTAAACACTGGTAATCAGATTAGATTTCCAGGAGGAGAAAATACCTATCAACAAACTCCCGTTGTTGACTTGCCGAAGGATGAAGACGGATCACTGGGTCAAAAGACGAAACACTCACTCAAATCTCTTACCTCTCCTCTCCAATCTCCCTCCTCTCTCTTTTCTTTCTCTCTCCCCTTTCTTTCTTTGCTACTGGCGGCTGAATCACTTGGAGCCCTGCTCACCTTTTTCTCATGCTCAACATGCCAAAAGGCATAATTGCCTTACTTTTAATTCTTCCATCAGAAGCCAGGGAATGGCATTCTTGGGCTGGGCCAAATGGGCCCTAGGCCCAACAATCTCCCCCTCCAGCCCAAGGGGAAGACGTTCCTGCTCGTCCTGGCCTCACCTGCATCCTAGTCCCGTCTCACCTCCGAGACGCGGAACTGATGCTCGCCAGATGTCACCATCACCCACTAGCTCCCCCTCCTCCGTAACTCTCTGGTACTCCGAGGTAGAACTCCCGGTGAATGCATGACCTCCTCTCTTTGACCCTCTGACAGTTTCTTCTATCCGTGCTGGCTCGACGTGCTCAGATTTTCCACCAGTCATAGCACCTGATGAACTCCCCTCTGACACGGCTATCCCATCAGCACAATCCTCTGAAGCAAACTCCGCACTTGTGCTATCCTCTTCTGACGTCTCAGAAGTTCCGCTAAATCTTGTCTGCAATCCAGACAAATCACAAGTGCTCAAGATCTCCTTATCAGCAAAAGAAACGAGAGACTTTCTCTTCTGATTCCGTAGCCCTTTCCCACTCAAGCATCCTGTAAGCCCTTGCATCAAATCAAGCGAAGCATCACCATGAACCTCTGTCACAGCTTCCCTGATTTCTTCCATCTAAGTCCTGTACAATGTTCCGCTCAAAACACCTCTAGCGATCACCATTGACCCTTTCTTGAGTTTCCACTTTCTACTTCCAAAGAAGCTATCATAGCCCTTTTTATCCAAGACTTGAAGAGATATCAGATTCTTCTGCAAATCCGGTATGTGTCGCACATCTGTCAATGTCATCCTGCAACCCGTGTTTGTTAGCACACAAACATCTCTCATACCAACAATATCAGACAAGCTTCCGTTCCCCATCTTTGCTTTGCCAAAGCGTCCCACTCGATACGAAGTAAACGCTTTCCTCCTTGATGTAGCATGGAAGGATGCAGCTCCATCAGCAATCCACTCTACACAAGAATCAGGCTCCTCCAAGCATGTGAGAACAACCTGCTCATCATCACTGTCCTGCAGAATTGACGTTGTACCCTTCTGATTTTCCTCTTCATCTCTTTTCTTCTTCCACACATTACAATTCCTCTTCATGTGCCCTTCCTTGCCACACTGATAGCAAACAAAGCTCCTCCTAGTCTGAGACCTCCCTCTAGACCTGCTCCCTGAAACTGTCACGAGAGCATGTGACGAATCTGTGCCCATATCCTTCTTCCTAGTCTCCTCGTTGTAGAGACTATCCTTCAATGCAGATAAGGACACAATCCCACCCACAACAGAGTTGTTAATCGACATCACTAGAGTCTCCCAACTATCAGGCAAAGAGCTCAAGAGCAACAACGCTTGCAACTCATCATCAAGGACTAACTTCATGGTGTTCAACTTATTCACCAATTCCTGAAACTCACTCAGATGCTCTGCAATAGGCTTTCCATCTTTGAACTTGAGATTCACCAGCTTTCTTATCACAAAAGCTTTACTCTGGGCTGACTTCCTTTCATACATCTCCTCCAATTTTTTCCACAATACCTGTGCATCTGTCTCGTTGCTTATGTGGTGATAAACATTATTATCCACCCACATTCTGATGGTTCCAACAGCTTTCCTGTGCAGTTTCTTCCATTCATTATCGGATGTCTCAGCTGGCTTCTTCGATCCCAACTCAACCGGATCAAACAGGTCTTTGCAATACAAAACATCCTCCATCTTCGTCTTCCAGATAGAGAAATTCGAAGCCGTTAGCTTTATCATTGTACTCGCAAATTCCTCGGTCTTTATCGTCATCTCTACTCCTATTACCCCAAAACAACACAACCAAAGATCAACCAAAGGCTCTGATGCCACTTGTTGGGGCTAGAAACCACTTTCCAGCCGCACCCGGAAGCGAATTCGGGTAATAAGATAACCGACAACTATCAGCCAGCAAACCAACGACCAACCGATAATAACCAAATCCAGAAACCAAACTACCAAGCAACCACAACACAGATAAAAGAACAAATATTGACACAAGATTTACGTGGGAAAAACCCTCTCCAACCAGAGGATCAAAAAACCCACCTTCCGCCCACCAGAGCAATCAATCCACTAATCAATAGGCCAATACAAGTGTTTAACAATCCAGTCTCAACCCGAGACAAATAAACATGGAGATCTCAAACACCAATCTAAATACAACCCGATCTAGAAAGGATTCCTATCCAAAAACCTAGTTAAACACTTGTAATCAGATTAGATTTCCAGGAGGAGAAAATACCTATCAACAAACTCCCGTTGTTGACTTGCCGAAGGATGAAAACGGATCACCGGGTCAAGAGACGAAACACCTGCTCAAATCTCTTACCTCTCGTCTCCAATCTCCCTCCTCTCTCTTTTCTTTCTCTCTCCCCTTTCTTTCTTTGCTACTGGCGGCTGAATCCCTTGGAGCCCTGCTCACCTTTTTCTCGTGCTCAACAAGCCAAAAGGCATAATTGCCTTACTTTTAATTCTTCCACCAGAAGCCAAGGAATGGCATTCTTGGGCTGGACCAAATGGCCCCTAGGCCCAACACATAGAGTGTTACATCCTACCAAATGCAAGTATTTAAATCACAGTTGTAATTATTAAAATTGCAAATTGTAATTTATAAACATAATTCTTGACTTCAATTGGGGCATATATAGTTTTGCATCTTGATAGGCTAAAAACCTACACCCACAAGTGTATGAGGTTCAGCTGTAGTAATCAAGTGTCGTATCCACAAGGACCGGAGGAGTATCGATTGTAATTTCAAGCTAGTTCAACCATGTTCAGAATAGACAAACAGATTTTAGAGAGTGTGTATAAAGTAACCAAGAAAATCGATTTAATGTTGAGAAATATATATATGGGGAAAGCGTTCTAGGGACAAGGATTTACCAACAATGCATCATCAATAGGCATAAAATATTTTCTCGCTTGAATGATTTCTAACTCAAAAGTGAAGGTAGATTGTCTAAGGTAATCGCAAAGCTCCTTTCGGAATCGAAGCGAATGTGTCTAAATTGATTAACGATCTCCTTTCGGTTTCAAGCAACCAATTTAGAACCCTTAAGCGCTTAGAATTCTAAATGAAAATCATATCAACTTCGCCTTTCGGTCTCAGTTGATATAACGATCATCTAGAATATCTATAACAATCCATTATCCTCAAGAAGTTCAATTTCACTTTCGATCAACTAAACTTCGGGTTTAATCCTATGGTTCCAATGGATCAAATAGCCTTTCAGCCTAAATTCACCATCTAAATTCCAATTTAGGGTTTTAGTCTTTCGATTTCAAACCCAAAATCAGTTCTAACCAATTCTCATCGATTAGGGCTGGCGCAATAGGATTAAATCACCAAACAAAATAAGAAATCAATCAAACAATACTAAGAACAAGCCTATTTCCGCATCGTCGGGACAATCCCAACCCTAGAACAGGAAATCTAGCAACTCATGGATAAGTACATGCTTGATTCAATCAAATTCGGCAAAACAAACATAGAACAACGGAGATGGAACGAAAATTACCGGAATTTTATAGATCGAACAAGCTTTTCTTTCCAAAAATCTCTAGTCTCCAAAGCTCTCAAAAGCTCTCTCTAATGTCTCAATTCTGGACTCCCAAAAACCGACCTCCTCTCCAACCTTTCGAATCCCCCTTTTGTTTAGAAAAGAAAACGAATTTAATTCGGAACACAGGAAACACTCGGCCGAGTGGTTTTTGCACTCGGCCGAGTGGACTCTGAAAAGCTATAACTGTTAAGCACTCGACCAGAGTGAGTCTCGAGTGGTTTCTACACTCGGTCGAGTGCCTTCTGACTTTCAAATTTGACTTCACTCTGGCACCACTCTGACAACACTCTGGCACCACTCGGACACCACTCTGGCACCACTCGGCCGAGTGGTTTCTGGAACTTAATTAGCTTTGCCGAGCTTGCTTCGCTTTACTTGGCACGTTTCCTTGATCCCGTGCCCCTAGCTCATCTTTGATGACTTTTTAGCGTAGCGAAGATCATCGAGCCACCTCTTTCTCTTTAAACTCTTGAATCGACGCCAAAACCGCTCCGCAACGCCTGAAATCGTAACAATCGAGCGGTAGACACCGATTCCACCAAACTAAACCAAAAAGGGCCAAAAATACATATAATACTTACTCAAAGGCCCTAGATCCTATGCAAACATGCCCTAGAATCATCACTAAATAGATGCTATCAAAATACCCCATACTTAACATTGCTTGTCCCCAAGCAAGACCAAGACAATAATCACAAAATAGCATCTACAAATGTAAAATATTCGACGAATGTCGTCCTAGCATATCATAGCCAATAACCAAAGCTCAAGTAGCTCATCAATTTCCAAACACTCAAAATTCATTTTGCTCAAATCTCAACCTCAAAACTCATCATCCACAAAGCTTGAAAATCGTCAACAAAATCACCGCTTGAATTTATGCACACAATAAAATCATGAGGGCTTTATAGGGTTATGATGGGGCTAAAGTGAAAACAATTAGGTATGGAAAATTTCAGGCCATGTGGTGCTAAAATCCGGGAAAAAGGATCATGCAAGAACAATCGGAAAAACACCAACTTCAAAGAATCAAACTCATACCAATCCACTAAACAAACTCCATCACAACAATTTTTTTTGTCATCTTCACTCTTGTCAACCACTTCAAAAAATTCTCCCCCTTTTTTTTTCTTTTCTTTTCAATATTTTTTTCAAGAATTTTTTTATTTCACTCTTTAGTCTCGACACCGTTTTACGCGAATACAAACATTTGTGATGAATGCACCCAGTTACAAAGTGTCTTGACCATCTCACTTTGCATTTCTTCCTCCTTGTGTGAATTTTATTCTCCACAAGCAGGATCGGTTACTAACCATATTTTTTCTTTCTTGACTTTTGCACAAGAGTGAATTTTATCCTCCTCTTATCCCAAGACTTTTCTCTTTCTCCCCCTTTTTTGTTTCTTTTTTTTTTCATTTTCACAATCAAGAGAAATTATCTCATACTTGAAGCACATCCACACAACAAAACTCACTATCATGACCCAAAATCCCGGATTGGGTAAAGGCAAATAGCGGGATATGAAAATCTTGTGGAGCTAGCAAAGAAACAAGCTTCTAAGGCTCAGAAGGCTTCAAGCATATGGTCAAGTGCAAGGGTAGGTAAGGATAAATGGGCTGACAAACTGCCTCAATCATATTTCAATTTGTGCACATAAACCCAATAATGCGGTCTTAAACCATAAAATCAAGCTCGAGTATCCAAGTATGAGGCAAGATACACATAAGATTAAGCAAGAGGGTAAACAATCTAGCTAGTCAAACAAGGCAATGGCTCAATGCTCAAGCAATCATCAAACATTCC
The DNA here is from genome assembly GCA_037127255.1 of Persicaria tinctoria. Lineage (NCBI taxonomy): Eukaryota > Viridiplantae > Streptophyta > Magnoliopsida > Caryophyllales > Polygonaceae > Persicaria > Persicaria tinctoria. Next base: position 3,979,711 of record JBANSL010000005.1, on the reverse strand, counting down.
AATAAGCGCGGGCCAAATAGATATAAAAACCGCCAAAATTGTGAAGTATTCACCCCCACCCCATACTTAGACAAAGCACTGTCCTCAATGTGCAAAACAATCAAGTAAGAGATAGGAATACTCACAATTTCAACATGTAGAGCATGTGTCTAGAAGGTGTCTAGTTAGAGCCATCCGCGTCCAAACCTAGGCAAGACAACCAACACAAACAAGCAAAAACTCGGCAAGATGGGGGTTAGTAGATAGGTGTCAAACACCTTCAATTCAGCTCAAAACACAAATAATATTCTCAATATAGTGCACTCTCCACCCCATAATTGCACTTTTGCAAATCAACCCCAAAAAACAAAAGAAAAAAAAACTGAAAACTAAAAATAAAGAAAACATACCTCGGGTTGCCTCTCGAGAAGCGCTAGTTTAAGGTCTGAAGCCGACCTTCCATTACCTTCGATTGCTTGGGTCAAGGTGGTTGAATGGAAACAACCTCCTTGGTCGGATCTACGGCGGAATATTCCTTTAGTCTTTGTCCATTCACCTTGAACTCGCCGGTCCGTTTTCTCCATACCTCAACAACTCCATGGGGATGCATGCCTTTGACCTTGAAGGGGCCACTCCACCTTGATATCAGCTTTCCTGGAGCAAGTTTTAGCCTTGAGTGGAAAAGTAGCACCAAATCACCTTCTTGAACGTTGCCGGGAGGTTTCCCTTTAGCTTCACTTGTAGAGATTCCGTCATATACCTGCAAAACAGATTTGGAGTCCTCCACAAAGACAGTAAAATCTCGAGCTACATCAGCAAGTAACTCTTTTCTAGCACCACTGACCACACTCTTTGTCAGAGCAAACTCTAGAGGGTCTCGGTTGACCACTTCTTTCATGGCATCATAGCCCCCTTTACTTGCAACATCAATCCTGCAACACATAGATTCAACAACAGGTGGTTCTAAAGGTTTAGGGAGGTTAAATTCAACCTTCTCATCCCCTATCTCAAAAGAGAGGGTCCCTTTTCGTACATCAATCAGAGCCCCTGCAGTGGCCAAGAAAGGCCTTCCAAGAATTATAGGAATGGGGGTGCTGGCATCCATATCCAGCACAACAAAGTCTACCGATACGAAAAACTTACCCACCTTAATAGGGACATTCTCTAAAACACCAACTGGGTGGGCAATGGACCTGTTCGCCATGATCAACTGCATCCTAACAGGTCTAGGCTCTGCTAGACCGAGTTACTTGCAAATTGAGAGAGGAAGCAAACTAGCACTAGCTCCCAAATCACATAATGCTTTATAATCAGGAGTATGACCAAAGGAAATAGGGACAACGAAACTACCTGGGTCCTCTAGCTTAGGTGGTAGCTTGTTCTCAATCAAAGCGCTGCACTCATCGGTAAGAAACACCGCTTGGCACTCATCGAGCTTCATCTTGTTAGAGAGGATCTCCTTCAGAAACTTCATATAGGATGGCATTTGGGTCAAAACATCGGTGAACGGAATATTGACGTAGAGCTTCTTCAACACCTCCAAAAACTTTCTAAATTGCGCCTCTGATTGAGATTGAGCCTTTCTTTGTGGAAACGGAAGCGGTGGCTTGTAAGGAGGAGGTGAGACATATGGTGGCTCTGTCACCGATTCATGAGGCTTTTCCATTTCAGTTTCAACTCTGCTCTTGACCTCTTTTGGTGCTACAGGCGTCAAATCTTCCAGCTGCTTGCCACTTCTCAAAGATACAGCAGAAATCTGTACCTTGGGATTCTCTTCAGTACGCCCTGGAAACTGGCCAACAGGCATAGGAGCATTGCTAGCTTGCTGAGCTACTTGTGTTTCAAGTAACTTCTGGCCTCTACTAAGGTTCTGCACTTCACCTGCTAAGTTCTGAACGGTTCCCATAAGTTGTTCCATCATTAACTCCATTTGGTCCTTCTGTGGTGGGGGTTTTTGAGGAAAAACAGGTGGTGATCCTTCTGCAGCTTGTCTGTTAGCATAACCGGGGTGATCCCTCGCTCGGGGATTATAGTTGTTGAAGTTCATATTGTAACCCTGGCCTCTATTCAAACTTCCCATGTAGTTGACTTCCTCATCCTGACTCCCGATACCTTGAGAACCATAAATCTGACAAGCCGAAATGGTGTGGTCTTGGGATCCACAAAATTGACAAGGCGCCGACCTAGAATTTGTGGCACTTACTTCCTTGGTGGGCAAGGACTTCTCCATAACCGAGGCTAGACGTTTAATTTCAGCAGCCAATGAGTCATATCTAGCATCCTTATAAGTTTCAGCATCAACTTCATACATCCCCGCACTTCTTTTAACATTAGAGAGAGCCCTAGGTTGCGAGTACTTTCCACATCTCTTAGCAGTTTTCTCTACAAAAGCCCAAGCATCATCAGCTCCCATTTCCAAAAATTCTCCTCCAGACGAGGAGTCAATAAGGACTCTAGTGTTGTCACTGACAGCCTTGTAGAAAATCTCCAACAGATTCAGCTTTGATATCCCATGGTGAGGACACTCAAACAAAAGATCCTTGAATCTCTCCCACGATTCATGGATGTTCTCCCCATCTCCAACAACGAAAGAATTTATCTTCCGCCTCATCTCAGCAGTCTTGGCTGGCGGGAAGAATTGATTCAGGAATTCAGATGACAGTTCCTCCCAAGTGGTGACTGTGCCAGCAGGGATAGAGTTGTACCAGTGTCTAGCTTTCCCTGCAAGTGAGAAATGGAATGATCGCAATAATAACTCTTCAGGAGCGACACCTTGAACTCTCACCGTATCCATCAGTTCTTTGAAGGTGGATATGTGTTGATGGGGACTCTCAGTAGGAAGCCCGTTGAACATATTTTGCCTTATCATATTCAACAATCCAGGCTTTAGCTCAAAATTAACTGGTGTTAAAGCAGGAAGAACAACACCTGGTTGTGGTAAGAACTGAGCCGGATCCATCCGCTCTCCTAGGGTTGCCGGCCCTTGGGGTTGGCCAACCTGTAATTGTTGATCAACCAGCTGTTGTCGAAGTTCAGCATTTTCTTGATCTCTTTGAGCCATTTGTCGCTCTAGTTCTGCCAATCTGGCGATTGCATCAGCCATCGTAGCTCTTCTCTTGTGGAATGTGCGTTCAGGTTCGGGATCAAAAGGCAATAGATTGGTAGAGTCTTTCTTTTTTCGCATTCAAATCACAACCTGAGGCCAAAAACAAAATAAAATCAAAGCAACAAAAAGAACTTAGAGAACTAGTCGTCAAAAGGACGATCGATACCAGCACCAGTCCCCGGCAACGGCGCCAAAAACTTGATAGGCTAAAAACCTACACCCACAAGTGTATGGGGTTCAGCTGTAGTAATCAAGTGTCGTATCCACAAGGACCGGAGGAGTATCGATTGTAATTTCAAGCTAGTTTAACCAAGTTCAGAATAGACAAACAGATTTTAGAGAGTGTGTATAAAGTAACCAAGAAAATCGATTTAATGTTGATAAATATATATATGGGGAAAGCGTTCTAGGGACAAGGATTTACCAACAATGCATCATCAATAGGCATAAAATATTTTCTCGCTTGAATGATTTCTAACTCAAAAGTGAAGGTAGATTGTCTAAGGTAATCGCAAAGCTCCTTTCGGAATCGAAGCGAATGTGTCTAAATTGATTAACGATCTCCTTTCGGTTTCAAGCAACCAATTTAGAACCCTTAAGCGCTTAGAATTCTAAATGAAAATCACATCAACTTCGCCTTTCGGTCTCAGTTGATATAACGATCATCTAGAATATCTATAACAATCCATTATCCTCAAGAAGTTCAATTTCACTTTCGATCAACTAAACTTCGGGTTTAATCCTATGGCTCCAATGGATCAAATAGCCTTTCAGCCTAAATTCACCATCTAAATTCCAATTTAGGGTTTTAGTCTTTCGATTTCAAACCCAAAATCAGTTCTAACCAATTCTCATCGATTAGGGCTGGCGCAATAGGATTAAATCACCAAACAAAATAAGAAATCAATCAAACAATACTAAGAACAAGCCTATTTCCGCATCGTCGGGACAATCCCAACCCTAGAACAGGAAATCTAGCAACTCATGGATAAGTACATGCTTGATTCAATCAAATTCGGCAAAACAAACATAGAACAACGGAGATGGAACGAAAATTACCGGAATTTTATAGATCGAACAAGCTTTTCTTTCCAAAAATCTCTAGTCTCCAAAGCTCTCAAAAGCTCTCTCTAATGTCTCAATTCTGGACTCCCAAAAACCGACCTCCTCTCCAACCTTTCGAATCCCCCCTTTTGTTTAGAAAAGAAAAGAAATTTAATTCGGAACACAGGAAACACTCGGCCGAGTGGTTTTTGCACTCGGCCGAGTGGACTCTGAAAAGCTATAACTGTTAAGCACTCGACCAGAGTGAGTCTCGAGTGGTTTCTACACTCGGTCGAGTGCCTTCTGACTTTCAAATTTGACTTCACTCTGGCACCACTCTGACAACACTCTGGCACCACTCGGACACCACTCTGGCACCACTCGGCCGAGTGGTTTCTGGAACTTAATTAGCTTTGCCGAGCTTGCTTCGCTTTACTTGGCACGTTTCCTTGATCCCGTGCCCCTAGCTCATCTTTGATGACTTTTTAGCGTAGCGAAGATCATCGAGCCACCTCTTTCTCTTTAAACTCTTGAATCGACGCCAAAACCGCTCCGCAACGCCTGAAATCGTAACAATCGAGCGGTAGACACCGATTCCACCAAACTAAACCAAAAAGGGCTAAAAATACATATAATACTTACTCAAAGGCCCTAGATCCTATGCAAACATGCCCTAGAATCATCACTAAATAGATGCTATCACATCTTACCAAACGCATGCAAGTATTTAAATCACTGCTGTCATTATTCAAATCGCTACTTGGATTATACACTTTACAGACACAAGCTCGGGGCATATTTTTCGATATGGATTTCGATTTGCATATATCATTCAAACTTTGGTTTCAAATTTCAAACGTGAATTGTTTGTTTCGTCTTGAGTGAGTTTTGGGTAGCTTGTTTGAGCATTGTGTAGTATTGTGTACCGTGTTTCTCATTCTCCGAAATTGCAAATTTTGATGACGATTCATTTACGAAAGAAATTAACAGGCATATATATACTGGACTTGCTAACGGCGCCCTATACACTTGTATTATGCTCACATAAAGGCTTATTTGAACCGTATCAAAGCAGGACGCTACAACAATCAAGACGTTGAGAAAGACTAACAGTTTTGAGTTTTGCCAGACAAAAAGATGGATGATAGGATTCTTTTCAGGGAAGTGAGTTTGTATACCTGTGAGGAAGTGATGACAGTGATAGAATGCTGGAGAAGATTCTGAAACTTTGATTCAATCATCTGCAAGTGCGAAACTTATTAGTTTTAACAAGAGATTCATACGGCAACATTACGTACCAATTCTGTTAGTTTTTAAGAGATTCACACGGGCATACTTAACTTTCTATATTAAAAAAAACTATTCAAATTTAAATTGATGTTCGTATAGTTTCGGTATCCATGATTGTGTATCACAATTACAAAGCACTTGAATAACTGACCTCACTGATCACTCGGTAGACTCTATAAGTGATTGTCAAAAAAAAAAAAAACCATGATACCATTGAGTTTTGTACTTTCCTAAATAAATTACTCACCAGTCACCAGAAGATGTCAACAGTTGGCCCATTCCAGTAACCAACCCTGACAAGTCAGCTGTCAATTTTTCAAGGTCATGGGTTAACCTCTGATCAGCATCAATGCTTTTGCTTGACATGTGAAAGACCTGTAAGAGATCACACCATATCAGTGTTGATCATATTTCTCGGTTCCAAATGTTCACGGGACCAGTGAGTCCCCTTGTCCATGTATGCATTGCAGCTTAAAATTTCTGTCTCCTTTGCTTAATGGATTCCATTTTCTCCCCCAATTGGAAATGCTTTAGTAATAGAAAAATATGTGACATGAATACCTAATACAACTTCTCAACAAAGTGTTTGAGTGGTAACAGCAAAATATGTGCATGAATACATAATACTTTCTCAATAAACATCTGCCTTATAGACACATTGCATAAATTCACAAGCACTGACTGAATGACAAGAGAATAACATTAGAGATGGAAGACAAATTCCATGGTTTAAAACCTTATAGAAAGTATTTTTCCTCAAGTAGTTCTTCAGCAAGTGCTGCGTCAAACGGATTCTTCAGCAAGTGCTGTCAAGTGCCTGAAACAAAAAACAAAAAAAAAAAAGAACCCATTCTATGATTCCATCCATAAAAATATCCACTTTTAGGTTCAAACATTAGACGATAAATTCAGCCGATGTGTTCTGCGTTGTCAAACAAACAAAAGAAACTGGGAACTTATGGGGTAATATTGAAAAATAAGGTTAACATCACAGGAAATGAATATTCAAAATATGCAAAAAATGTGCATCAACCACTGCAGAACCATCATCACCTACTCTTTCCCCAAATGAAGACAGGATCACTCCCGTTCTTGCTAGTAGGTGTGATGAAAAACTACCTCAATGAAGGTGCAACAAAAGAAGAGGCTACAGTACTTTGCAGAACACTGAGTAGAAAAAGACTTATGCGTAGTGTTTGTTACTCTGTGAGCTCAGTATAATAAAAGGCAACGTCGAACAATGTTTTTTGCTGAAAGACGTTAAATAAGCTATAGCATTCATCACCAAACACTGTGAATTAAAATCCAAGTTAGCTGAATTTCATAAAGTACAAACAGACATCACCCAAATAAAAAACTGCAGAAAGCGGTCAGCGTAAGAAGATATCCCACCCACCCACCCACCCACCCAACACACACAACTCTGAGGAAGTATTAACTGCAAACAGAAAATTATTTCCATCAAAAGTTACTAACCAGAATCTTAAACATGGCAGGAACTCGCAAAGGCAACATCCTAGAGGAAACTTGTAGTTGGGGAACAATGGGAGGTATAAAAAGTTATTCTCACAAAAGTGAGGTATATATAAAAAGTTAGCTGAGATGACCAAGTCGCCATGAACTGACTGGAAGAGTTCCCAAAGACTGAAACAGTGATATAATCACGCTAGTATGATACTGGATCGGAGATTCCCAAAGACTGAAACATTGCCTTGTTGTCCAGAATCTTCAAATTTTGAATCTCATTAATGTAAGGTTTATGATGTGGTGATTGTGCTAGCTGAACTCTTAGCACTAAAATATAGAGTACATTACTGGTTAAAATAATTGATTCGAAAATGTGCGATTGAATTGCCTCATTACATCAACTCTCGATCAATCCAGCAGGGATATGCTAGAGAATGTATTGGGTACATTCAAAACATTCCAATTGCTATAAGAGATTGTTGCACTCCATAACAAAAGCACATAATCTCAACTTCCCCTGTTGATCAGAACATTCCAATTCCTAAAAGAGATTGGGAGTTTTCTGTGAGACTAAGAGCATCAGCAATGGTGGGGAGCAAGCCTCCCCACTTTACTTTTTCCACCAATTTGGGCAACCCGACTATTGTAGACAACCTCCCGATTTTTGGGGTGCCTCAATATATTGGGAACCTTCCCAAATCCGAAACCAATAAAATAAGGCCACGTGTCCCTATAATAATTCTTTTTTCTTTCTTTTTTATTTGATGTGAGATGGAAAAAGTGATTTGGGGAACTCGATTATTGTGGTAAGTGAAAATAAATTGGGGAGGGTTGAAAATAAAGTTAGTGAAAAGTGAGGTGGACGAATGATAAAAAGAGAGAGAAGTTTTGGGGCACCCCACCATTGGGGATGCTCTTAATCCAATCCCTCTGGAAGGACTCAGAACATAATCTCAGCTTCCCCTTTTGCTGAAAGATGTTAAATAAGCTATAGAATTCATCATCAAACACTCTGAATTAAAAATCCAAGTTAGCTGAATTTCATGAAGTACAAGGACTCGGAACACTGGAAATTCGTATATAAGAAATTAAAGCTGCATAACTACTTAAAAAGGCATTAGAAAAAAATGGATCAAAAGCATTTGGAAATTACAGCTGACCAATATACATTAAACAATGAACAATACACTAAAAAAACTAAAACCGGTACTCTTTTTTTTACTAGAGTAGAACAATATGCAAATCACATATATGGTAAAAACAAGGCCACAAATTCTTTCCTCGGACTGATATACATGCTGGAGTGAAATTTAGCATATCCATACTGAAAAGCATATCATTAACATATCTAAGAAAAAATGGTTTAGAAGTTTGAACACTTGCTATTATCACAAAAGTGAGGTGTAAAAAGTTAGCTGAGATGACCAAGTCGCCTTGAACTGTCTGAAAGAGTTCCCAAAGACTGAAACAGTGATATAATCACACTAGTATGATACCGGATCGGAGATTGCTTAATTAATATCTCTGCACGTCCCAGGATTGAGGCATCAGGTTTTAAATGTCTGGCAAAGAAGGGTTCGATAATGACAGCGACAGCAGCACCTAGAAACTTCAACAGGAAGTCTTGGATCATGCCAAACCACCAATGATCAAGGAGACTCAAACGCATGTGCCTCACTAAATTCTCAAACTTCTCCTTAATTCGGAATTCTTCTCTAGCCTCGCCGCCATAAAATCCTATACTTTCTCCTTAATTTGGAGCTGCCTGCATTCCCCTTCCAGTTGTTGTTCTTTTGACATTAATTTCCCAAATGCGGGTGAGAAATTCCTGATCATGGTCCCTGCTCTCACGTCTACATATGCCTAGAAAAAACAAGAAGAGACATACCAACATAAATAGGAAACCAGATATAAGGTATCAATATCACACAAAATACATAATATCAAAAGACCGATGCCAACAAATAAAATTTTTGAAAGATAAGTGAGTGTACCAAAATCTAGAAGACATATTTAGGGCTTGCATATGAACAACGGCGCCATGTATAAAAGATGGCATCAGTTACAACAATAAGATCATCTTGCACAATTTCACTCAGCTCTGAGCAAAATCTTGGTACATCACTAGCAATCCGTTGCTCTGGGTTCGACCATCAACATGTAATATCTTGTAATGTGCCATATTCTGGATAAATAAAATAGATAGTCGCTGCTCCACAAGGCTCCTACAAACATCATATCATCCTGTTGTTGAAGTTGAATAGATCTGTTGAATAGATCATGATGGAGTTTTCAGGGGCCCGTCGGGTTATTAGGTTCCAAAATTGAGCGCCCTAAATTGAATAGCACGGTAACCCCAAACTGAAATCTCCACAATTCCCCAAATTGAAATCTCTTCACCGATCCATCTTTGCTACCTCTCCTCTCCGATTTCGCGGGTCCAAGGCCAATTGCAATTTCCCTCTCCTCTCCAATTTACTCCCTACCTTATTCTTCGGCGTCGGAGGTGAAGGCAAGAACCGCCTGAGCCCCTGCCGGAGCAGCACCGTCCAGACGCCGTGCGACGATTCGCCTCGCCGTCTTCACCACTTGCCGCCTCCCGCCACCTCTCGGCCGCCTTCAGCTCTCGCCCTCTCTATTCTTTTTCTGTTGGAACTTGAAGGAAAGTAGAAGCGCTCTCATGCACTGAGGTTAGTTCAAATTGTTGTTGACATATTTCAAGTCGGTTTTAGTTTTAGAAACCTATTTCATAGTTTGAATGTTGAAGTGGTTAATTAGTTGAAGCTGTTCTTGACTATACTGTGTTTTTAGTTTTTGAATTTGAAAACACACTCTTAGATCATCTGGACGACTCGTTGAAGGTGTGTATGGAAGAACATGGACAATTAACTGACCTATAAATACTCATTCAAGTCAGTCTAATTTTGACAGAAAGTTTTGAAAGTTGGAAGGCTAAAAATGAGAAAATCTTGAGGGCCACCGGTGAAGAATAAATCTTATCCTTGTTCATAAACACAGTATAGTCTGTTAGCTAATGAAATGTCATACAAATTTTCTTGTTATTAGTACATAACTAGAAATTTACTTCCTTAATTAAACTAGTTCAACCTCTTTGTTTTTTCCGTTTACATATGTGAATGTGAGAGTTCAGTGTACTATAAGTGGCATGAAGAGGATGGCAATGGTGAGTTGTTATCAACTTATCAACCTTCATATTTGTTACAAAATGACTTTTTGAGAAAGGTGAAGACTTTATGGTGCTTCCTTGGCCGGTGCAAAGACTAAATACACATTGTAACCAATAGAGTAAAAGTGAAAAAAAAGTGGTATGCATTCTTACACACCTTGTTCAAATACTCACATTTACACACTGTTGGACCATAAAATTTTATAAATGAAATAAAAATAAGGCCAAATTGCAGAAAACCACCCTTTAAATAGGCTGTTTTGCGTGAAACCACCCCTTAAAACGAAAATTGCAGAAAACCACCCTTTAAAACCGTTTTTCTTGCAAAGTCACACCCATCACCCAATTTTTGTTAATTAAATGTTAAAGTGTGTGGAAATTTAATAACACCCCTTATTATTATTATTATTATTATTATTTTACTCATTCAATTGATATTAGTTGATATTTAACTTTTTGACATATTTTTCAAAAGCAAAAAACACTATAAATATAAAAAAATTGTTTTTTTTAAAAATAATTTAAAAAAACTCTATAAAAAATTGATGTGTAATTTATGTTTTATACATATAAAAAAATGTGTAATACTAGGGCTACTTGAAGAAAATAATTTTTTTTTAAAAAATAATGTTTCATATAGTTTTTATTATTCTAAAAATGTATGTGGAATAGTGAACATATTTTTAGAATAATAAAAACTTTATAACATATCATTTTTTTGAAAATGTATTTTCTTTAAGTAACCCTTTAGTAATATACACTTTTTAAAATATATAAAACATCAATCATATCTATTTTTTTTATAGAGTGTTTTTACTAATAAGTGTGAAATTATATTTAAAAAATGATATTTCATTAAAAAAATTACTTTTGAAAAACATGTTAAAAGGTAAAAATTAATTAATACCGATTGGGTAAATTAAAATGATAATAAAAACAAGGGATGTAATTGATTTTCATGCACTTTAACATTTAATTAACAATAATTGGGTGATGGGTGTGACTTTGCAAAGAAAACAGTTTTAAAGGGTGGTTTTATGCAATTTTCGTTTTAAGGGGTGGTTTCACGCAAAACAGCTTATTTAAAGGGTGGTTTTCTGCAATTTGGCCTAAAAATAATCATGCTACGTGGTAGTTCTTTCTTTCCTTTTCTTTGGGAAGAAATTTTCTTTTGAGGGTCCATCTGCAAATGTTAATACAGCCCAGCCCACACAAAATAACCCATCACATAAAAAAATGAAAGAGGATCCAAAACTACTTAGAGCATTCCCAACAAGTTCTCTATTTTGGAGAAAAGTGGATATTTGGGGAATATTGGGCTTATATTTGGCCCAACAGTTTCCCCAATCCAATCTCCAAAATAGAGATTACCCTAGCAAATCCAAGCGCTTGCCCCATATTTGCAGCAACGCTAAAAAAAATTGGCGATACTTTTTCCCTGCCTTTTCCCACGTTGTTGAGAAAAAAACTGCAATCAAAGCTTTTCCCACGTTGCTGAAAAAAAAATGCAATCGAAGGAACCTTTCTCTGCCTAGAACGAAAGGTCAGTTCTTCTTCAACTTTTGCAAGATTCAGAGTTCGAAACAATCATGAAGTGATAAATACATGTTTAAATTTACTTTGTTATGAATATGAACGATTGAGAATAAATAAGACAGGAAGAAGTGAACTTTTTCTTCCCCCAAATTGTTTTTGCTTATGATGCAGAAGTACTCAGTAATGCACAAAGAACAAAGAATTAGTGAAAGATGTTCATGATTGCTGTTTGCTGAATTCTAAGGTTGATTTCTCATAATAGTTTAACGGTTAATAATGATTTCAAGATTTAGCACTTGGTATTATGTCATAATCTCACCATGATGATAATCCTTTTGATTTGTGCTTGCTAGTGCGGTAGATCTTCCATCCTCCACCATAGAACTCTGAATTTTAACCCAACCCTTACTTCTGATTATACACTCTTCAATTAAAATTTAATTCATAATTAAAAAAATTAAATTACCATTCTCTAAAATGGAGAATTTGTTGGAATTGGGTTAAAATTTTTTTAGGGAAGATGGATTGTCATTCTCTATTTTAAAGAAAATTTGGGGAAGCTCTTGGGGATGCTCGGTAACTCAACTGCTCCCCCATCACCTCAGTACCTGGAAGTTATTCCCATCTTTCTCTCAAAAAAAAAAAAAAAAAAAAAAGAAAAGAAAAAAAGGGAGAAATAGAATAGTGGGCAGTTATCAATAGATAGGTAACTGCTGCTGCTCCTACACCCTATAAAAGGAGGCTCCTAGAGGCAGAGAAGGTCTTAGCCGAGAGTTAGCTGCAAAAAATCAAAGAGAGAGAGCATTCTGAGAGAAAAGAAGAAAGAAAAGGAACACCCTTGGGATTCTTTTGTCAAGGTTCAGTGTCGGGAAAGTTGAAATAGGTATAGCTTTATACCTACAACTTTTCTGGTTTTTTGCAGGTACATGGAGAGGAAGCAAGGAAGATCAATGGTTTGGACACCAGTACTCTCACCTAAGCGGTTGAGCCCGATAATAGGCTCAAGTACAAGATTACTTTTGCCTAGGGTTCAACCTTATAATAGGTTGAGGGTACTCTCTCGTAGACGGCTCGAAATTTATTTTCGCCGCTACACTCGATCCCGGCGTGGATCGGTTTACAAGAGCGAAATGCTGTCGAAATGAAAGCAGGAGCAAAGGGTGGCAAGGCAATGATAAAAGATGGAATAAAACTGTCTGTTTAAAAAAAAAACTACTGGATTCTCACTTGAGACTCTAATTAATGGGTTTTCTTTACAAAAGGAGGATTACTAAAATTTGACACTAAGGTTCAATGCCTCTGCTATGACAGTTGCTCCTCAAATGGCACAAGTTCTCCTAAGCCTTGCCGGTTCTCCTTTGTATGATTTCCAGAAGAAAAAGCTTAAGTACCCTTACTTAACCCAAACCCAAATCAAGATAAATTGCAAATCAAACTAATGCAGTTCCAAACAAATAAAAATGGACTGAATTGCACTCTGAGCAGGTTTGCATCAATAGCAAAAAGAGCAGCCAGTTCACAATTGAGTGTAACAAATCAGAGATGTAAATTAAACCTATCATCTCATTATATCAGACTGCCTGTACTCCAAAATATATTCAGTACAAAGGATTGAGAACAGATCCTAATCAAAGAAAGTGTGCTGAATCTCCAACAAGTGAGACAAGATCAGTAACACCGCCTCAAATCTCAAAATCTTGAGGCAAACAAAAAAAAAACTGAACTAAAGCTTAAGCAAACCTGGGGAATTCGGTCCATGGATTCTTCAGATGTCTTTTGGCGATTGCTCTTGGTCCAAGAGTCCCCGTTTAGCAGTTGGCAGGCCAAATGCACGAGTCGCAAACCCCCGGATGCAGTCGACGACAGCTGCGGGTACAAGTTAACAACCTCCATCATCTTCCCTTGAGCCCCGGTTGAAATTAGCCGTAACGTGCCTTGCCCAAGGACACCAAATTCAAGTCTGACTAAAATTAAACCAAATGTGTCCCAGATTTGAGTGTCAGAGAAAATTTGAAATGGGGGGAGAAGAGAGCCAATTCAACAAACAAAGTGGCAAGCTTTAATTTTGGGTAAAAAAAATTGAAATTGACTGGGGTTTCAAAGCAAACCTTAATTGCCCTTGCCATGGCTGTCCTCGACTCCTTCCTAGTGCTCTTGAACATCTTCATTTCCTCTGGGTGGTAACGGACGCACCGGATCGGAGCTCGTCAACCCCGAGCGGTGGTGGTTGAAGCTCGTCCGGGATGGCTTCTGCTAACCGGGTTGGATTCGGGCTCCCACCATCAAAATCGCCCACCAAAATCTCCCTCAACCATGAATGTGGGGAGTATTTACCTTTGAATCAGGTTGAAGCCCTCTTAGTTTTAGCTATGGAGGTTCTTCGTGCCACTGAAAAAAAAGGGGGAAGAAGAAGGCGATGTCTGTTGCTGGGCAGAAGCAATAGAATGAGACGAAACATGAGGTTGAAAAGTTCTACAGATAAAACAAGTGGGCCTGACCAAAAATAAATTGTAAATGTGGGTTGATCGGCCCAGAGGAGGTCATTGCATTTGTTAAACTTTAACTTAACAAAATGAAAGCCAACAATTCATTTAATATACCCGTGTATATGCTTTCTTGGCATATTTTAAAATTTTTTTTGCCTAATTACATAACTCACCCACTAAAGTATACAAATTATAATTGACACAAATTAGAAATTGGGTTTAACAAAAATCATAAAGTTAAACTCGTGAAGTTTCAGTGTCATTTTATTCTAGTGGGTCGGGTTTCAAATCGGTGGCTCCTAAGTAACAAAAGCGGAGTCGAAAGCTTAAACCGAATTTTCCCAAATTAAAGTCGGTTGGGTAGAACTACGTAAAGACTTGACGCCGTTAAACGGCTACGTAGGTAACCCGATATTAAATCTCAAGAATATGTTGGGTACAGTCGCTGACCTCTAAATTCACCTTAAAAGTGAAAACGGGGTTAAAATTAAATTTAAATTAAACAAACATGATTTTCCGTGTAAGTGATAGCCGTTGAGTTGGGAAACCCTTCCGAGAAGGTGTGCTCAATTTATTCGGGTGATACATGAGAAAATCTCATGCATATGATAGTGTGATTTATGTTAGGGCTAGCCTTCCGAGAAGGTGGGTCCTAATACGATCCAATGATGCATGAAAATCTTAAAGATGCTAAAACACACAAAACCCAAACACTCGGAACTACGTGAGGCTTGATTCTCTTCCAAGAGATACGTAGGCAACCCGTTAAAATTCGGGTGCAGCCCAAATCACCAAAACCACTCAAATCTTGGTATCGATACGACTTCGAATCAAGAGGATAACTAAAAGGGGTCGAACTCAAATATTAAAAATCAAATAAAATGTGTTGTACGATTATTTCGCGCATTTTTGTTCAACACACTCAATCAACGTGGATGGTATTAATGATTAATCTAGTTTAAGATTATTATCTAGGCTAAATTCTAGATGAAAATCTATGAATCTATTAAAATTCTATACATTTTGTAAGTTTTCAGTTTTTCTGATACAACATTCACACTTGTCTGCACAAATAAGGGTTTCTAATCTTTTCATGGCTTCGAACATTAAAAAAAGAAAAAGAAGAAGATCCTAATAACCGAAAAGAAGATCAAAGTAAAGGTTTTAATAAACTGAAGAAGAAGAAGAAGAAGAAGAAGAAGATCCTAATAACCAAAAAGAAGATCAAAGTAAAGGTTTTTTAATAAACTGAAGATTTTAGGTGATGTATAAATGTCACTGTTGGATCTGAAATTTGATGCAAATTGCTTTATTCAGGAATGTCGCCTTGTCCTTTTTGGTACTCCTAAATATCAACTCGAGGGACATGTTGGATGACGTGGGCATCCTTCCCCCGACTCTCTTCTTGAATTCACCTCCCATTCCTCCAATTTGTAGTTCTTGCAAGGTTGTGATGACTATAATCAATGGCTTCCTTACTGACCCAAAATTGCTTGCAATGCAACACGAGAGCCTGTAACTATACCAAACCTATTTTCAGGAGGTGTCTTGCTTCTGCTATCGACATCTGTCGGTTCTAGGTGGCTCAAACGGCACCTCTGACTTGCTGACTTACTATTACTTAATGGAAAGGAGCTCCCAGATACCTTCTCCATCAATCAAGTGCAGTTCCAGTCCATGGAACTGTATCAAAGCAGGGCGCTACAACAATCAAACAAGATTGAGAAAGACTTGTTAGATTCGAGTTTTACCAGACAAAAGGATGAAATGGATGATAGTATTCTTTTCAGGCAAGTGACTTTTTATACCTGTGAAGAAGTGATGATAGTGATGCCTTGGTCGGTAGCAAGCTGGTAGAGGTGTTCTTCAACATCAACGCTTGTTGCACTGCAATCATTCATACAGATGGCGAACCATTAGCCAAAAAACACACGCTATGCCTGAGAGACAGCAAAGAAGGAAAGGAATTAAGCAAGACTGACTTGGTGCATTCATCAAGAATCCCAAACTTCAGCTTGTGGAAGAATAAGTGAGCTTTGGAAACAGCAAAATTAAAATTTCAGATTGGATGAACTGAAAAAGAGTAATCTTCCCCGAAGGTACGTACACCAAGCGGAAAGAGCCTTCTCTTTCCAAAAGGTACACCAAGCGGACGTGCCCGATGATGGTCTTCAATCGTGAGTCCAAGGCATCTCTTGCAATTGCAGTCTCTTCCCAATCCCCTGTTAATGAAACGAAGCAAGTTTATCCACGTATAGCGCAAACAATATGGCAATTTTTTTTACTAGAAATCAACAAATCGAGTTCACAATCACAAGACAATTTCTTTTAGATGTCAACAACAGATTAAGTGGGGTAAACAACAACAGTCAAGTTCAATAACCCAACATTCACATTATAAGGTCGGACTCAGAACATACTGCAACACGTGAGCATCTGAAAATTCTGGCAGTTATACCAACTAAAACATGTTGCAATGTTCAAGATGAGAATAACAGAAATAGATAGATGATAAAACTTTGACATTGAGATTCGACATTACTATCCCAATTTAGCTCCTAAAGGTATTAATAAATCATATATGATCTGAATCAAATACCTGGTTCGCTTGAATGCAAGAGCCTCTGTTCTGCTTGTTCATAGGAAAGAAGATAGTATATAATTTGATCTCTTAGTGATCCAAGACATGTATAGATACGGCCTTTGCATAACAAGCCTAGCTTATTGGATCCTGACAACATAAATTTTTTAAATGACACTTGCATTATTAATTACAACAACAAACTGTTCGAAGTCCAAAAGATTAATCAATTCACCAACCAGTGAGAAGAAGAATTTTTTCATGGGAGAACATCATGTGAATTGTCTATATGAACTTGAGGAACATGTTGACTGATGTGGGCATATTCTTCTTCATCCTCCCCTCCTTTTGCTCTCTGTTTGAATTCATCTCCCATATCCCAAAGCTGTAATTCTTGCAAGGTAGTGATGAATCTTAATCCCTGTGGAAGCCTCCTCAGTTTCCTACATCCGTAAATTTCTAACTTGCTGAGTTGAGGCATTGCTCCCTCTTGAATACTACATTCTTCCAACTCAATAAGATAGGACAGATGGAGATATTTGAGCTGTGTAAAATGACCCGCGAGCACAGTCCACTTAGCGCCCATGTAGGACAACTCATTTAACCAGAGGTACATTAAGTTGGGGAGTTTACCCAAAGCTGCAAGCTCGGCTTCTTCTTTAAACCATGTGCGCCGCAACTCTAACTTGACAATGCTAGCGGGGATCTGATTGCAGCTGTTCAATCTATCTTGTATTCTTCCCATTAAATATAGCTTCCTTAGATGCTGGCAATGACTGATGGGCTGTAAATTCTCCAACATCACAACCTTGCCTCGTTCTGGGTCATCATTCCACTCCAACCCCAACGAACGAAGACCATCATATTTTATGCTTGGGCAGCGAAAGGCCGCCTCTAGCTGCTCCTCGCTTGATATGCCTCTTAATTTCAAATTTTGAACTGTCGTACTCAAATGGGGTAGCTCTTCCAGCACCCAACTACCTCCCCCTATACCCTTTAGTGTCTGCAAGTGTTTTAGGGTATGAAGCTTCACTCTGCCCTTGATAGGATGCGCACAATCGAAGGAAAGATGTCTAAGGCCCTCAATCTTCCAAAGGACATTTGGGATATTTCTCATAAATTTATGTACGTAAAGCCCTTGCGTACACTCTAGTGTTAGAAGGGTACGCAAGTTTCCAAGAGAGGCGGGTAGTTTATAGATATAGGTATCCCTTAAACCAAGGTACCTAAGGTGAATCAAGCTCCCTATCCCTGTCGGTAAGATACCGTCCGATGTTTTTATCCTAATAAGGTTTAGAACTCTTAGTAACCTGAAATTCTGGTGTATAGGCTTCAAAGTCAAACTCATCGTTTCATATTCGCCGAAAAAATCCCACTGTACGGCTTCATAGATTAGAGATCGAAGGTGGGGGCTATGTATTGGGAGTGGAAGGTACATCCTGCAATCAGTGAAAACAAAAGAACAATAATCATCATCTCGTTAGTGTTGACCAAAAAAAAAAAAAAAATCAGTATTATATATATAGTTATAATACGTAGATCGAGTGGAGAATTGATTATGATATGTAATGAGTATATCGAATCTCGCAGAGCAGCGCACCACCGCCACCCACTCCTCCAACCTTACACAGGCGCTGGATTCAACTCGGACCCCATTTCATTTCACTTGAAAAATATATAAGAAAATGAGGGTAGTATATTTTTTTTCCCATTTCATTTGAAGCTCTATAAACAAACAACATTAATTAGTACTAATTACCAAGTCAATTTGCAAAAAGTAACAACTATGAACATAAATTGAATGGCGATATATAGAAAGTAGTAAGCGCCTTTGTCTCATTTTTATGTGTTCAACGAATGAAGTTTGGAAATTTTGTGTTGCTGCATGGAAAATATTCGGCAAACAAAATAACAATTGATATTAATTAATAGACTTCTTTCTGATAGTAGAATTTAGTAAACATCTTACTCTTCAAGAGAATAAATTGCAGTTCGACGTAAGTCTGACACTATTGAATGTAAATCCGAGGATTGAGAAGTGGACATCTCGAGAAAGACTTGTTGCTTTGCTTTTTTGATGCATAAATCTCTCACTAAATCATGAACTCGAATCGACTTCACATTTCCTTGATAACTTTTGCTTGCAATTTGAACCACACAACGATCAATCAACTCTTCCAAATAGTCTCGTGCCACATCCTCCAATGTCTCACCTTCCTTGCACATATTAGATGTGATAAACCCTTCCGCTATCCACATATTAATCAACTCCCTTGTTTGAATCTTAGTGTCCTCTTGAAACAATGCTAAGTAAAGAAAGCACGGTTTAAGGTCAAGACGTAGATCATTATAGCTTAATGTAAGCATCTCATTCACAGGCCCATAGTGTGTGTCATCCCCCTTTTCAAATATCCATGAGCTTACTGCACTCTTGACCCTTCCCCAATCTTCGGGGGTTTTCTTTTTACTTAGAATGCCAGCTAGTGCAATCACTGCCAATGGTAACCCTTCACATTTCTTCAACATCTCCTTTCCTAAAGTTTCAAGGACACCCATATCCATAGAGTTGTTATTCTCCTCCTCATAATTGAGAGCTTTCTTTCTAAATAGATCCCAACTCTCCTCTTCAGTGAGGTGTCTTGGCTCGTGGATGAAGCTTTTCATATTTACAAAATCAACCACTTCTCGTTTTCGAGTTGTGATGATGATTCTCCTTCCAGCATCCGGCAAAGCCGGAAAGATCTCTCTTAAGGCTTGCTTTTCCCACACATCATCAAGAACAATCAAATACTTTTTACCGTTCAAATACTGATGAAGGTTCTCTACCAACAATTCGGTCCAACCCTCATCCCTTCTCATAGTTTCCCCAGTGACTTGTCTCAACAACTCAACTAGGATATGTTGAGCAACCCACACTTTTGAAATCGTTAACCAGGCTATGCAATTGAAATGTCCCTTGACGCTCTCATGGTTGTATAGCTTCCTAGCAAGAGTGGTTTTGCCAGAACCACCCATTCCCAAAATCGATAGCACTTGGATTTTGGGATCATCGGTAGTCAGCATCCAGGCCAGCTTGTTGATGTCTTCCTCAAGGCCAACAACGTGCTCCTCCTCGGTATGGGAATAAGCAGGTGGCCTCGTCCGGCTATCTCTATTCGGCCTGGCTCCATCATCTGTTCTATTAATTCCCCCAGTACTAGGACCTGCAAATCTTTTCCACCTACCCATGGTTTCAGCTATCCTAGCATTGATGGCTTCAATCTCGGAGCCAACTTGGTGGGTGTGTGGAAGGGAGCTACAGAGGCATACATACCTCTTGAAGAAGGCTTCCGTCTTATCAATAGGAAAATTAGCTTCGAAGATGTACGAATCAATTACGTCTTCAGCATCATAAGCATGATTTCTGATCTCGGTGATGGTGGTGCGGCATAGCTCATCACCTCCTTCCTCATCCTTGGCCTCCATGTCCACGAGGAATGCGTTCATCGCTGTCAGCTCCCTTTGCAAGCTACGAACTTGGTCCTCCACACCGTACAACAGCTTGGCTTCTTGGACCAGAAGGTCACTGATCTTTCCAGCAGCAAGATTAACAATAGAACCGATACTCATTTTTTTTTGTGTTTGAAGAATACAAACAGATGGAGAAGTATGAAGGCAATTTTGGTTTGGCAAATCACTTGAAGGTGTTTTAGAGTATGCAGAACAATCAATAATTGGGGAAGCTGCCAGGAGGTCCACCTTGTACCATCAATCGGCTTCCTGCCTCCCAATTCTTATCTCATTAGTTTAAATTAAAAGTGTCTCTCAATTATCAGTAGATTGTCAAAATACGTGTGCGGTCTATTGTTTACTCTCAACTTGCAATTGCTATTTACAAACATACAAATCGATTTCGATTTCGATTTCGATTGGGGCATGCTGTTTGTCACTATTAAACCACTGCTATCACTGTTAAAGTTGCAACTTGCAATTTACAAAAATAAGTTTGGGGCATACTGCTTTGACATGGATACCATATATTTGCTTCAACCGGGAAATGTTTGCAATAAGGTATTACGATTAGAGTTTGTGAGACCTGACCCAGACCTGAAAATGAAGAAATATATCAACCTTGAATATATTAAGCATTTGAATTTTAGAAAACAATTTTCACCACAAAATTCTTTTTCCTAATTTTGGTTATTTGTGTAAGCAAATGTTTACCGCATATTGTTTTAGAGAATTAATTATAAACTAGTATGATCCCCGCGTCATGACGCGATTTTTTATAAATAAAATCTTACTAATATATTAAATTAATATTATAACATAATTGTAAAAGTTCAGATAATTAAATATTTTGAATTAAACTCATGGGTTGAAAAAACGATTAAAGTAGTATATATAGATATATATATAGATATAGATGTAGACTACTAATATTAATTTTATATTTTCTTATTATTAATTTTATGTTTTGAATTAATCCCATTGTTTTTTTAGAGAAAAAAACTACTAAAATTATAATTTAGGCTAAGATCAATGTTTTGAATTAAGTCCAATAGTTAGTAAAATTAAAGAAAAAATAGAATTAAAGGAAAAAGAAGAAAAATTTTTTTAGAATTAAAGAATATCAAATAAAAATGGCAAAAATAGTGATTGGTCGAGACTCCTAAAATTTCTCTAAGCTTGACACATCATCCTAAACTCTTTTAAATTAAGAGTTTATATTGATATAGATAGTTAGTAAGATTAAAGAAAAAATAGAATTAAAGGAAAAAGAAGAAAAAAAAATAGAATTAAAGAAAATCAAAGAAAAATGGCAAAAATAATGATTGGTCGAGACTCCTAAAATTCCTCTAAGCTTGACACATCATCCTAAACTCTTCTAAATTAAGAGTTTATATAGATTATATAGATGGTTAGTAAAATTAAAGAAAAAATAGAATTAAAGGAAAGAGAAGAAAAAAAAATTAGAATTAAAGAAAATCAAATAAAAATGACATAAATAATGATTGGATGAGACTCCTAAAATTCCTCTAAGCTTGACACATCATCTAAACTCTTCTAAATTAAGAGTTTATATAGATATTGTGTAATTGTATTCAAATCAAATAAGAGAGAAAACAATTCAACAATTCCTAAGAAAACCTTCCTCTTCTATTCTTCGTTATTTTTGCGTTTAACGTTTCCACGAGAGGGAATTAGCAAGTTTCATCTCCAACATTTGGTATCAGAGCTAATATAAAAAAAAACACATTGAGCGGAGATATGGCATCGAACAACACAATGCATCTACAACTCCCAAAGTTAAATGGGAAGAATTATGATAGTTGGTCTATCCAACTAAAAGTATATTTTCGTTCACAAGAACTATGGAGTTTTGTTGAATCTGGTTTTGATGATGTTACCGACTCGGTTGCATATGAGTCACTTAGTCAGGAAGAGAAAAAATTGTTAAACGAAAAGAGGAAGAAGGATCAAAATGCCCTATATGCAATCTTTCAAGCAGTGGAGGGAGCACTATTTCAAAAAATATCAATGGCAGAAACATCAAAAGAAGCGTGAGAGATCCTGCAAATATCCTACAAAGGCGATGATCGTGTGAAGCAAGTACGATTACAAACCCTTCGAGCGGATTTTGAGTCTTTATGCATGAATGACTCAGAATCAGTTTCACCAAATCTTGATCGAGCTCAAGCGATCGTTAACCAATTACGTATTAATGGTGAGACGATCGATGATAAAAGGGTCATAGAAAAAAATTATGCGATCCTTAACTGCAAAATTTGATTATGTGGTAGCTGCTATTGAAGAAGGGCAAGATCTTTCAAAGTTAACCTTTGAGAGATTGTTGGGTTCGTTGTCCTCACATGAACAACGAATGAACAAACAAACCAATACCTCTACCTCAGAGCAAGCTTTACAAAGTAGAGCAAACATGACCAATCAAGAGAGTCATTACGGTGGTCGAGGCCGTAGACGTGGTCGTGGACGTGGAAGAGGAGAAAATGTTCATTCCTCTACTAGAGATGGAAATGGAGAAGGCAGTTCTACAAGAGGTGGTAGAAGAGTAAATTCTACACGTGACAAATCAATGATCCAATATGTTACAAATGTGACCGGTTTGGGCATTATGCATCTGAATGCCGAACAAGATCGCAAGCAGAACAAGAAGATCATGCCAATGTAGCTGAATCGGAAGAAAATTTGCTTCTTGCTTGTAAAGAAGGACTAGATACCGAATGTTCTAATGTTTGGTATCTTGATACAGGCTTTAGTAACTAATCACATGATAGGAAAACGAGAAATGTTCTCAATTTTAGACGAATCCGTGCAAGGAGAAGTCAATTTTGGGAACAAATCTAAAATTCCGATGAAAGGAAAAGGTAACATTAGTATTCAATCAAAGAATGGGACTAATGTTACGATTGCAGATGTGTTCTATGTACCTGGCCTATTTTGGAATTTATTGAGCTTAGGATATTAACTGGCTATGGCATATGCGATTCGGTCATTTGAATTTTAGAGGGTTGAAATTATTGGCACAAAAAGAAATGGTGACTGGTCTCCCTCTAATCAATGCCCCTGATATACTAGTACAGAAAGCCGGTTTTACCTCGGTTCCATGTGCAAGCTTTACCACGGTTCTGAACCGAGGTAAAAGTGGCTATGGTAAATTTGTCCACCCGTGGTAAATCTGTCCATAGTCTCAGGGCTTGTGAACCGTGGTAAATGTGTGAACCGTGGTAAATAGGTCGTGTGGTAATTATGTTTTTAACCGTGGTAAATTGTTGAACCGAAGTAAATATGTATTGTGGCAATTGTTGCCGGATTATTATATATAGTAGCCTATGCGGGATTTGAACCCACATCTTTGTGTATAAACACATCGCTCTACCATTTGAGCTAATAGGCTTAAATAAAATAATAGTATAATTTTAAAATGGGTTTTATGAAAAATTTACCTGAACACTATAGAATAGATTTCTGCAACGAAGTTGATATGTCTAGTACGTTGCACCCACAGAGCTTTCTAAACAAGGTAGCCAACGAAAATCATGCAAAATATAGAATGGATTTCTGCAACGAAGTTGAAATGAGAAGTTGAGAAAAAACATTCCATTACAGAAGCTGAAGGAAGGAAGCATCCATAAGTAACACATACCTTAGAAGAGTCATAAATTCATTGAAACCTAATATAATGAGAGCAAGAATGGATATGTTCAAGAGATAGGATAATCAACCATGAATAGATATGTTCAAGAGATTATAAAGCATTCCACATGCCCTTTAAACATCTGCTTAAGATCCATCTTACTCTAATGCAGATTTAATCCAGTAAATGCAAGACTTTTAAACATCTTCTGCCCGACATATTGAAACCACCACGTAAAACACTTATAATTTATGGTGAAAGTAATTAATAAGAAAACATAATAAGATCAGATAACCTAGCAAGAAAATTTCACAGTAGAAACAAAACCAACATTCTTACTTGAGTTTTGCTTCAATATTGTCATTTAGCTAACTTGTTTATTCTCTCATGTGCATGATCTTCATCACCACTGCAATTTCACAAAAAGTAAAGTATATGAGTGAAAATTGAACTATTAAACCTCTGCCGATTCTAGTGAAAACTAAGCATACACGTAAAAATTACCAAGCTTTTCCAAAGAGATTAGTAAAAATAAATTCCCAAATTTAACAGCATACAAGTAAAAATTCCTTTATATTCCAAAGGAGAGCTTCCAAGCCACCCTGAGAAGGCAAAATAAATTCCTATTTCTATGGCGTGAAAAAAGAAATTCCCAAATTTCATTTCATTTTGGTTTATGCCAGAACAAATAGCACAATCAATAAAGGAATTTAATTCTAAACTTAATAAATTACTTCAATTCTAACATGACAAACATCTAAACTATAACAAAATTTAACTTACTAAATTTAACATGACAAACTTCTAAGCAGTTTATTGTGACAAGGCCCTAAAAGATTAGGCAAACAATGAAACTGAGTCCTGTAAAAAATAGCAGCATAATAAATTTCAGCATCTTATAAACCTACCTGACTGCTGGTAAGTATGTCGCCTGGTCCACTAGAATAAACGCCATCAGGGAGGAGGAATGATGCATTGCTTGCAACATTTACAGCCCCATTCAAAGGTGTTAGTGAAACCAGTACTGCAGGTGAAAAGAGGGAATCAACAGCAGTTGATGGCGTTGATGCAGTGGTTGAAGAAGCTGCTGCAGAAGAACCGTTAGAAGTTGGAAATTCTGGTGCAGGATCTGGAAGTGAGAGTTGAGTCAAGACAGAATCCAATGGGTTTGAATTCGGTGGTGGTTGAGAAGCTTTTATATGAGGAGCATTGTCGAAAGACCATATAGCACCAGTAGTTAAATCGGATGATTGTAGTGGTTGTGAAATAGCTGCAGTTACTGGTGTCTGAATATCAGCATCAAAATCAATCAAAGAAGTCTCTTGCTTAATTGCTGGTGGATTCTGGTTACTAGAATCCAAGCTATTAGATGAAGCGGCCTAAAAAAACAATAATTTACAGCACCATACTAAGTAGATGACTTCAGAATGAAAGAGGATGTATGTTGTATGCATATATTTATTTATTTATTGGTTAAAAACAAGAGTCGAGAAAACATTATAAGCCACTACCCCCCCCGAAACGTTATAAGCCACTACCAATACCACAAAACCACGAAATATCCCATAGACTGCAATCAATGTTAGACAAAACAGTATTAAACAAGAAAGAATATGACATACTATTAGATGGATATGTCGGAAAAATACACAAAGTATTTTCAGCAAAAAAAAGTGAACTGCAGAGATTTGCAATGGTAAAAGGAAAGACACACAAGACAGAGAATTAAATTGAGTCAAATTTCTCAAACTTAAATGAATCAGTCAGCCTCACCTGTGTGTTTTGAGAGGAACCATCTGGCATCTTGACACTACTTGATCTCAAACTTAAATACAACTACATGAGGCAATGAAAGCACCCATGATGGATTTACAGCTTCTTTTCCATGGCTGTGTGAAAGAACTAAAACAAACCAGTAGAAATCTACAGTAAGTCATCTCAAACCCCTAAAATCACAAAACCGACCACAATTACAAGTGTAATGATAATAACGAATCAATTAACACACCAGGTACACTCTCTTCAAGGTCAGAATCCAGATTCTCCCTAGAAATACGCTTATAAGTGGACAAGGAATCACGTTGTCAGCCTCTGATCTCCCACATTTCTAAACTGGAAAAAGGAATATTCAAACACACACGCTGACACGCACACAATACAATCCGATTCCTCCTTTGTACCCAGCGAACTCCTTATTCCTTACTCATCGGCCAAAATACACAACACAAACAACAACAATCCAATCGGTAACAGAAGAAATCACAAACAAATGAACCAATTATTATAATACTTGAATGCAGGAGAATCAAACTCACAACAACAATCCGATTATAATAAAGGAAACACAATAGAAAGGCTGAGTAGTTTAGATGACTTAATCGACAAATTCGACCAAAAAAATAGACTTTCCCATTTTCGCAAAACCAAACCCTAATCTGGTTCTTGCTCTTCCCAATTCCCTATTTCCCTAAATCAAACCCTAACCAAACACTATCAAGCTCCAAAATTGAAGAGAAAAGGGTTGAACGAGGTTACCTGATGTTGGAGAGAACACGAGAGATCTGAGGAAGAGAGACAGAAGTAACGGTCCTTATTCTCGAGCGCGAACCAGCAGGCACATCGAGTTGAGACGCACTCAGGCAAAATCAAGGGGAGCTCCGACACAGGCGGAACCGAAAATCGATGGCGACGGAGAGAGGTCGACGGTGATGGAGAGAAGTAGGGGGAAGATATCAAGAACAAGGGCGATGGACGGGGTCGCGTTGGTTGATTAACGGCGAGGAGATTCGATGGCGCAGGACCACAACCGGCGACAGCGAAGGAGGAGAAGAGGAGAGGAGGAGGAAGTGCTGGATGAGAGAGGAGGAGCACAGAGAGAGCTTGGGAGGCGAGCGATGGAGAAATGTTCGGGAATGGGAAAAGGGCAGGTTATTCTAATCTCCAAAATTTACCACGAAATGAAAAGGAACTATGGTAAATACTCCCTCCGTTTCACAATACATGTCCTTTTAGTTTTGGGCACGTTTTTTTATGAGCGAAAAACTCTATAAAATATTATTTTTTTAATTAATTTTTTTATATAATGTGATACTTATTAGTAATAAGTATCATATTATATAAAAATAATAATTAAAAAAATGATATTTTATAGAGTTTTTCGCTCATTAAAAAGCGTGTCCAAAACTAGAAGGACATGTATTGTGGAACGGAGGGAGTATGAGGTTAATTTACCACGGTTCTCCAAGAAACCGTGGTGTACTTGTCAACTTTAAAAATTTACCACGAAATGATACGGAACCGCGGTAAATTTGATGCTACTTTACTTCGGTTCTCCTAGGAATCGTGGTAAACTTGTAAGCCTTGAAAATTTACCACACGAATACACGGAACCGTGGTAAATTAAGTGTAGCCAAAGACCATTTTTCTACTAGTCGTTGTGAGGGTTGTATTCTCGGGAAGCATCACCGTGACCCATTTTCGGCTGGGAAATCAACCAGAGCAAAGCAACCATTGGAGGTAGTGCATACAGATATTTGTGGACCTGTGGAGGTGGAATCAATCGGACACAAAAGGTATTTTTTACTTTTTGTGGATGATTTTACCCGAAAAAATTGGGTTTATTTCCTAAAGGAGAAATCTGAAGCATTTAAGAAGTTTCAAGAATTCAAGAAACTTGTTGAAAAGCAATGTGGATGCTGTTTGAAGACTTTGAGATCTGATTGAGGCGGAGAATTCACATCAAATGAATTCAATGAATATTGCAAGAAGGAAAGGATTCATCGTCAGCTAACAACCAGTTATACACCTCAGCAGAACGGTATAGCTGAAAGAAAAAATAGAACAATATTTGAGATGGCTAGAAGCATGTTGAAAGTAAAATCATTGCCAAAGCCTTTATGGGTAGAGGCTGTTTTTTGTTCGGTTTATGTATTGAATAGATGTCCAACAAAAAGCGTTCGTGATAAGACTCCAGAAGAAGCTTGAAGTGGAAGAAAGCCAGATGTATCTGCTTTACGTGTATTTGGGTGTGTTGCATATCGCAACTGTGACTCGTCTTGGTATTGAGGTAAATATTAGTAGTTCAATTGCAATGTCTTATGGTCTTTGTCAGTTTGTCTTATAATCTCATAACATTTAACTTGCAACTCCATGAGTAAATGGCAACATCCTACATTGTGTACATTAAAATTCAATAGTTCTAGACATTAAAAAGAAGATTATTAGTTCAGCAAGCTGTCATTCAATCTTATATTTCTTCCTTTCCTTTGCATACCAAGACTTGATACAGGAAATAAAGTATCCAACAGAGGTGCACTGTTATTTTTCATGGGACATGCTTTTTGCCATTTAAAGTTTCTATTAATTATTAAAAATGAAGCCATTTTATGAAAATGAAGTTGTCTTACAAGTTACAAGCAATATATAGTGAACTATTCTATGATGTAGGATCCCTTCAAACTGTCCATAACGTGCTATTATTGTTTCTGTATGACATTTAGAAATACTGGCTACTTATGTTGATTAATTAGGTTGGCATTGTGGTTGGTGGTGGAGATATATTCTGTTGATCTTCATGGGCCGGGAGCAGTGGCTTGGATCGCTCTTCTGCAGATTACATTGGGTAGGTTCTCCACATTTAATCATTCTACCATCTTTACCAACATTAATCTTACCGTTATTTTACATTTTGAAGGATATTGGCCACTATTATGAATGCAATATTTCTACAAGCAGCCATGGAAAGTATTGGCATCAGATACAGCTGATGTCCTCCGTTGTGCTGAAAGTAAGTCATGCCTTGCTGCAAAAGTTTGTTACATGCTTTTGTCCTAGTTTAGCCTTGGAGGTTTTGTACCAAAGCCTATTAGCTAAAAATGGTAGAGCAATGTGCCTACGCACATTGATGCGGGTTCAAATCCCGCATAGGCTATCTATGTGGTATCTCTTATTATGTTTCTCTTCGTGAATAAGAGTATAAGGTGCAAAAATAAAATTGTAAAGTGCATTTGTGCAACTTTAAAGTGCAGTTGGGCATCTTCAAAGTGCAGTTGTGCATCTTTAAAGTTGCTTGATTACGAAAATGAAAAGCAATGGATTTCTGTGTATATATAGTAGTAAGGAAATAAGTTTGCTTACCCTCCATAGATAGATCTCATGTTCATAATTTTTCTCACTGTCGATTCCCATCCCTGACATATACGAATGGCTAACGACGTGTCAGGGACATGAGGAACATTATTGAACCAAATCTGCAACATCACAATTCAATAAGACCTAAAAGCAATAGAACAATCAAGCAAGAGTTTGCAATTTTCCAATTGTCTAACTCTAACCATTGTCAATTCTAAAATATAGTTGTGCAACTCTAAAACGAAGTTGCGCAACTCTAAACTGAAGTTGTGCAACTCCAAACTGCAGTTGTGCAACTCTAAACTGAAGTTGTGCAACTTTAGAATACAGTTGTGCAATTGTAAAATACAATTGTGCAAATTTTCAAATTTGTGACGTGATGGAAAAAAGAAAAAAAAAACTTAAAAAAAAAGTACTAATTTGAAAAAAAAAGGTTTTTTTTTAAAGTGCTGACACAGAATAAATTATACTAGTGTAATCCCCGCGCCATGGCGCGATAATATAAAAAATAAATAAAAGTAATTATATATATTAGGTAAGTTATACTGTTAATTCTGGATTCTTGATGTTCGATCCTGATATCGGGAGTATGAAAAAAATATCAATGTTTTGCAATAAATTAAAAATGAGTCAATTATTGAAAAAATAAAAAATATAAAAAAATTAAAGATAAAATCGTTTTTTTTTTATAAAATAATGTGAAATTATCATGCTAGATAAGATGTTTTTTATTATCTACAAAAGATCAAATTTTTATATATCTCTACAATAATTGTATCTAAATTTTAATTTAAAGTTTGATTAATCTTTTCTTGTCATGGGGAAAAAATAAATAAAAATGATAAAATCAGATAAAAAGATAAGATATGATAGATATAGGAAAAAATTTAAAATCAATTCAAATTTTATAGATCTTGCAATCTTTCCCGCGATCGTCGTGGGTCTTTTTGTAGATAATAAAAAAAACTTCATTTTATATATCTCTAAAATAATTTTAATTAGAAGATAAAGAGATAAGATATAGGAAAAAAATTAAAAATTAAAAATCGGTTAGAAAAGATTGCAAGATCTTTAAAAGGTGAGATATTAATTTATGTAATTTATAGATTATGTAGATATATAGATATAGAATACTCCTATAGAAGAGGAGTAAGGTTTGCTTGGTAAAAATGTTTATTTGATGGGTTATATGGTAATTAACTCGGCTTATTAAATTATTAATATTTGAATTAGAATATTAGTTATACTATTATCGTGCTAACTTTTAGTACTGTAAGGATTTAAAATTATCAAGAATGGCAGTTATATTATTACCTTAGTAGATTTAGATATGATTTACCACTTCACTAAATCGTATCTAGAAGAAAACTGTACCATTACCAAAAAAAACACGAAATAATAAGATAATTCTATTCAACTTAACCAAAAATCAAAATAGACTTAGTTTTTTTTTTTTTAACAGTAGGCAAACAGTCGGAGCTACCACTATAACAGTAGCACTACTCCTGGATCATCCCTAAGGACGATGTTACAAAGCTCCCTATGATAGGGGATAGAACCTAAATTACAGATAATACCATTCCTGGCAATATAATCTGCTGACATGTTAGCTTCTATGTAAATATGATGCACCTCAGCGGACTCAAACTCGGATAGAATGATAGAGATTTCATCTACGTGCCTCATGACTTCCCAGCTCAGACTCCTTTGCTTCGCTATTGACTTAACCAAGACTTGGTTATCACTTTCCAACATGATCTTCATTAATATCCCAATTCCTTAGCTCTCTTTAATCCTAGCAGGACAGCTTCTGCCTCCGTTTGGATGATTGAACAATCACCTATTTCCTTGAAAAAGACATCTAATACGACCTTCGGAATCCCTAATGATTCCCCCTATCTGGCACTTACCAGAAAGGTTAACAGAACCATCTACATTAATCTTGTAGATAGCACTAGGAGGCCTCCTCCATTTAGCAGTGGCCCTTCTATTTTGAATACTGTTGGCCTTCTTTGGACGGCCTAATCTTTCCCTCCAATGACGAAGAGTTTGAATAATCTTCCTTACAATAAAGATTCTCTCTGGTGGTTGTTTGAGCTTAAAAATCAGCTCATTCCTAGTTTCCCAAATGGAGTGCCAAATACATATAAGCTCTTCGAAATTTTTGTTAGCCAAGTTAAGAGAATCCAGATCAGAGTGTAAGGAGGTAACATTATTTAGTTCGGGAAAGAACATTTGTAACATTTGTGATAGATTAAATGTGTAAAGATGGAAATCTTTGAATCTGCTAAAATTGTAACATTTGTGATAGATTAAATGTGTAAATTAAAATTCTTTACCAAACATACCTTAATTGTTCATTTACCCTTTTGAAAGTTTTTTCTACCTAGGGATCGTGATTTATATTCCACTTAATTCTATACATTTTGTAAGTTTTCAGTCTTTCTGATACAACATTCACACTTGTCTGCACAAAAAAGGGTTATCTAATTTCAGATTTGTTTTTCTTTAATGTTGATGGAATAGAATGATAGCAGTAGCATTATAATAATAACCCTGCAAAGCATATAACTAGGAGAAGCTGGTGTTATAATTAAGAGCATCTTTGGCAATTAAAGTATTAAACCCTTAACATGGTGCCTAAAGTGGGTAACTGTGTAGATGGTTTTCAAAAAGGAAGAATAGCAAAAAATACCCAAAATTCCTAACCCTTTGAAAAATTTATTGCATATATGGTGATCAATGTTGAAGCACTTCACCGGACGATTCGATCGATCTAGTATGAAACCTTTGACATTAGGGTGTTCAGTTTAGTCCCTGTCATACACCTGACACTTTCATTGGCAATATATATTGGAGACATTATGTAACCTAAAGAAATGTATGCTTTCATTGCAAGAGCTAATTAAGGCCCAACTTATGTGATTCTTGAGGATGACTTTAATCAAATCTGGTAAGATTTATATTGCAATTTCCGTGTATTCCACTCAGTCAACTAATGTGCTCCTTGATGATGCAACATATAGTAAAAATGGATCAGTTCCAACTGTATGATTCTTGTTAATTTTGTTGAAATCAATCGAAAATAGAAACACTCAATGAAGAACAGAGAATGAAGAACAAAGGATCGACGATGAAAACAGGAGCCCTCAGTTGGGGTTTTCTCCCTGGAAACGAAAATGTTTCATTTCCCTCTTTCTCTTAGTTACAAAATATCTGTAGGAGCTTTATTTATATACTACAGCTGCATCACAAGCAACTTGCAAACTGAAAATTCAAACAGCAAGCATCAACAGCTTTTGGCGGGGAAGTTTGTTGAGCTTGGTTGAGCTGCGCGCTAGCTGGGATTTGATTGCCTGTGCACACCTCCACCTAGAGTTCCTGTGTGCACCAACACCCCTTCAAGTTATAGGGTGCGATGACAGCCCCAACTTGGCAATAGAGTCTCTGTGATGAAGCCCTGAGAGCGGCTTAGTGTGAACATCAACCAGCTGTGAAGAGGACTTAGAGGAGGGAGTGAAGTGTAACGAGATACAGTCTCAAGGCATTGCATTGGCCTTCTCTGCGCTCTCAATCCTCGCAAGCAAGTCAATATTCTGACAGTAAAAAATGGAAGGTAATAGCTGCTCATACTTAATTGCCCCAAAATTTTGCAACTTTGCCTTGTTAGACATTAATATAAGGTTTATGACATGTGGTGATTGTGCTAGCTGAACTCTTTAACACCGAGGGATTGAACTGTACGATACATTGGTGGTTAAAATATTTGATTCTAATATGAAATCAAGCCCAGCTAAATGGTGCAATTTGAATCAGAATTGATCCAAATGCCCACATTTTGCTTCTAAATCATCGTGACTATAGCACCGAGGGATTGAAAATTCAGCATCTTTTCTTGTGTTTGGTTGATGGTGGTGCGGCTTCGTTGAGGAGGCTGGGGTTAGCCTTCCTGATAGTTGATTAGGTGGATGAAACCTTTAACTTGCTGTCAGAATATGCAAATATGTGCATTGACCTCGGCGGAACCATCAAAGTACACTTTGATCACTCCCTTTCTTGCTATTAGGTGTGGAAACAAGTAAGCAGCTGTATGATGAATAAACAATATTAACGAAGTTGAAGATTGTCACACAACAGGACTGAGAAAATCAACCACGACTGTCATACAACAGTCGATACAATACAAACAGAGTTCCTCATCCAAGCCAAAATACAAATCCCTGAGCTTTTTATTAACTTAATATCTTAACGAGAGGGACATGTTGAATGATATGTGCATCTTCTCCTCCCTCTCCATCATACCCTTCTTTGACTCCCTTGTTGAATTCATCTCCCATTTTCCAAAGCTTTAATTCTTGCAAGGTAGTGATGAGCTGCAATCCCTAAAGCCACCACAATTTCTCACACTTGTAAATTACTAACTTCCTCGGTTGGGACATTGCTCCTGCTTCAATCCTCCAATCCTCCAGGTTTAGAAGGCCTGCTAGGTGGAGCTCTTTGAACTGTGTAAACTGATCCGCCATCACAGTCCACTTAACGCCCATGTACGATTCCCAAACTAACTCAAGGCACATTAAGTTGGGGAGTTTACCCAAAGCTGCAACCGCTGCTTCTTCTTCAATCCTTATGTCTGCCAACACTAACTTGATAATGTTCTTTGGGGAACTGATTGCAGCAGCTCAATCTATCTTGTATTCTTCCCCGCATCACAATTGTCTCGTCTTGTGACCACGTACAATCCACTTCAGCAGTAAAGAATGAAGACCATCTGACATTATGCTTGGGCATCGAAATACTGCCTGGCCTCTAGCTGCTCCTTGTTTGATATACCACGTATGTGCAACTTTTTAACAGTTGGACTTAAATGGGGTAACGTACTCTTCCAACACCGGCCCCAACTTTCCATGATACTAGGTAGGCAGACCCGTGCTACGCCCGGGACCTATGATTTTATTTCAAAAATTATAGTGAGATCAGACTTAGAAAAATAAAGAAAAAACTAACATGCACGTTATAGATATTTTTTTTAATAGAATAATAGCACATAGTGTAGTTTTTACAAACAAAAATTAAATTAAAACATTATTATTCAAACAACAAAAATAAAACAATATCTACTACTACATATATAACCAAAAAAAAAATTAATCTAGACCTATGAGTGAAAAGATCAAATTTGAGAGAAATTTAAAGATGGAAAAAAAATTCATGTATTTGATAATGTTATAATTTTTTATAACATGAAAAGAATCAATAAAAAAAAATTATACTAACCAAATCAAATTATACACACTTTATTCATTAGATTTTTTTTGCATGTGGTGACCAATTGAAATTTTCGATTGTAAACTTTTTTAAATCTGTAAATTAAATAAATGGAATATAAATTAGAATAACAAATAAAAATAGTCATAATATAATTAAAAAATGTGGAAAAAAACAATATAAAAATAAGATAAAGATGCATGCATATTATTCATATTGACCTATGCTAGTATTGATTCATACAATCATAGATCACTTTGTATTTAAGATTGCTCAAAATTAAAAATGACTTTCTTGCAAAAAATAAAATAAAATATGGTTCAAATTCAATTCATTAGTTATCTCACCCTTTCAAATTATCTCAATTAATTTTATGATCACCCTTTCAAATTCTAGATTATAAATGTACGGTGCATTATCTTTAACAAATTTAATTAATTTGTTGATTACCCTTTCAAATTGAAAAATAAAAAAGCATTCATATTTAATTCCATGCTATTATATACGATGTAATGTTTGAAGATATATATTTATACCTCTATTTCTCTAAATTTATATATTTGATTGATTTTGTATGATTAAGAAATAAAAAAAATTGCCAAATATGGTCAATGTGTAACTAATAGGATTCGAACTCAAGACCTTATTCCTACCAAACACCTCTATTAATCATTGAGCTATGAAACCATAAAAAAATATAAAATATGAATAATTAAATAAATGAGCATAATGATATTAATATAGCAACCATTAAAATAAAGACATTTGCTGGTTTTTTAATTAAAAAATCTACAATTTGATTTGATAAATGGTGGAGCGTACCTAAATGTAAAAACTCTAATATATATAGCAAGATTATTTTTTTCATTTGATACCTTGTTTCATGCACATTCTCATCAATTACATGCATAACTTGTGAGTTGAATTTGCTTAAAAAAATTACATGTAAGTTGAAGCCAAGTTATCATCTCATTCTCAATAAAAATAATCAATTGCATTAAAAATGATCTGTTATTTACTTGTTTATATAATTTGCTTTGCCAAAAAGCAAAATATATATGGATTATTATAAATCCCTCTACCTATTTCATAAATATAATAAATTTTTAAAAAAAATTGTAATTTATATAAATATAAATGTGATCATATTATAAATAGAAATCTAAAAATTTTAATCAATACAATATGAATTTCCACAAATGATGTGCCATGATAGAGGAAGATAACTTATAATAAATAAATAATAAAACGTTGTAAAAATAAAATAAAATAGACTGCAATCCTTAATTTAGGAGGGGAAAAATACCTTATTAGAATAATAATTAACTACACAATGGGACTAACTTATCACCGGCCACCAATCTTAGAGGCTCCAGAGAGAAGGTTCCTCGTAAAATAAAATGTAAGGATCATCCAGTTCTATTTATAAGAGAATTAACAATGTTGTAACGGCCCGAAGGAATAATGTCATTTAAATTAATTAATTATTTGAAATATGAATTGAGTATGTTACGAAATACCAAAAGCCAAGCATTGAAAATAGAGGGTTTAATTTTGATTATTCAAATTAGTATGAGTATTAATGCATGATCGTTACAACATGAAAAGTGTGATTAAAAACAAATGATCATACTATAATAATGAGTTTGAAAAAATTTATGTAATTATTTAGTTCATCAAAATTAGTTAGAAAATATCACAAAACATAAAATGCAATTAAGGGAATATAAACAAAATTTTAATTAAAATAATTAAGATAAAAATATTTTTTTAATTAGTTGAATATAAATAATAACAAAAAATATTATGGATATGGTGTAACAAATTATCAAATTAGGCATATAATTGACGTCATTAATTGTCATATAATAATCTGCCATATAATTCAAGAGAGAAGCCTCTTAAAAAATACAAATAAAAAAATGTTGTAAATGAGATTTGAACTTGAGACCTCATGCAATACTACCTACATCTTAACCATTGAGCTAAAGCATCTAATTTGTTATAAAATGGGTTGAAAATGAGTAAATTGAGTTGGTTAAAACATAGAGGTAAATGAGCAATAAATGGTGCATGAACACAACTTTTTATGTTATATAGATATTAGTATTAATGATTACTCTAGCTTAAGATTATTATCTAGCCTAAATTGTTGATGAAAATCTATGAATCTATTAAAAAATTTATGATCCAACATTCACACTAGTCTGCAAAAATAAGCATGTAATTAGGATCTGAGAATAAAGCCGGTGTTATAATTAGGAGCATCTTTGGCATTAGCCCAATCGCAGCCCGGAAAGCTCAACTTTCCGACATCAATTTAACGTGCAAATAGGGAGCACATAAGTCGAGCGGGGTTCCATCGTAAAACCAATTGACAATAGAAGAAGTAGCCCACTAGTTTATATACTAAGGCTTCTTTGTTCATATTGTCGATGTGGGACTCTTTTGGTCTCTTCACACCTTTCAACAATATATCTCTTCCTAATTTCATATATGACCAAGCAGTGTCAATTCACCCTGCTACCTGATGTGATTTCAGTTGCTTAATGTGATGAATTTCAATCCCTCTGGAAGTCGACACACAAAATACAGTAGTTGCAGCCAAAACACAACAGGTGCTCATACGAGTTACATCAATCTTGAATTTGAAATTTGATATAAATTGCTTACTTCCGGAATTTCGTCTAGGCCTCTTGAGTACGTGTTTATATATAATTAATACTCATTAATATCAACTCCAGGGACATGCTGAATGATGTGCGCATCTTCTCCTCCTACTTTTACTCTATTTTTTAATTCATCCCCCATACTCCAAAGCTTTAATTCTTGCAAGGTAGTGATGAATTGCAATCCCTCTGGAAGCCGCCTCAGTTTCTTACAAATGTTAATTAGCAACGTCCTCAATTGAGGCATTGCTCCTTCTTCAATTCTCCATTCCTCCCAGTTTTCAAGGGACCGTAGATGGAGCGCTTTGAGCTGTGTAAACTGACCCGCCATCACAGTCCAATTAGTGCCTACGTAGGACCCCTTAGATAGCTTGAGGTACATTAAGTTGGGGAGTTTACCCAAAGTTTCAAGCGCAGCTTCTTCTTCAAACCCTATGAACACCAACTCTAACTCCATAATGCTCGTGGGGAACTGATTGAAGCTTCTCAATATATCTGTTACTCTTCCACATAACCGCAGCTTCCTTAGATGTTGACACTTACTGATAGACTGCAAATTATCCGACTCCAACATCACAGCTTTGCCTTGTTCTGTTTCTGCATCCCAATCCATCCAATCCAATTTCAATGAATGAATGGCACCCGACATTATGCTTGGGCATCGAAATGCCGCCTCTAGTTGCTCCTCACTTGATATGTTGAGTATTTGCAACTTTTGAAGAGTTGGACTCAAACGAGGTAGCTCTTCCAACATCCAAGGACCTCCTGTCATACCCTTGATTGTATGCAAGCGTTTTAGGGTATGTAACTTCCACCCACCGCCCTGTGTTTTAGGATAAGCAGATATGAAAAGATGTCTGAGGCTCTCAATTTTCCAAAGAACATTAGGTAGTAATAGCACTTCCTTATCCCCTCGATAATCCCTCCACTCTAGATATTGAAGGTTACGCAAGTTTCCAATAGAGTCAGGCAGTTGATTGATATTTGTCTCAAATATACCAAGGTACCTGAGATGAATCAAACTCCCTATCCCTTTTGGTAAGCTACCATCTGAAGTTTTAACGAGTACAAGGAATAGAACTCTGAGTAACTTAAAGTTCTGGTGTATGGGCTTCAAACTCAGCTCTAGATCAACTTGATAGAGAAGAGATCGAAGGTGGGGGCAGTGTGTTGGGAGCGGAAGGACGTCCATTCTGCAAATTAATTAATTAAAACAAAAAAGATTATTAATCCATCTCCAAAGCAATATTGTAAATTTGTAATACAGGGTGATCTATCAGGTACCAAATGCAAGTATTTAAAAAATGAAATAAAGGAAGGTCGGCGTCTCTTTACTAACAAGTATATTACCGTATCCTTGTTTAATCCTATACTATAGTTCCACGACGTAACGCGATTTTTTAAAAATATGTTGGAATTTGGTTGTCCCATATCGGTAATATAGAAAATGCTTTTAACATACAAAGTTGAAAGGATACTCAACCCCGTTGGATTTATGTGTTGTTCGTGTCTCCCGTATGTGCAGAACCGGACCTGAGGCGACGACCTGTTTTAGATATATTATTAGTTGGGCCTCGCACAAGGGCCATAAAATCTGTTTTAAATATATTACTATTAGACAATCCTTATTTAAACATGATAGCACAGTAGCCCAGTTGGTTAGGAAAGCATGTAATATTGCTTACTATATTTAACATTGAGGTCCAGGTCCACGATACTCTCCTTCTTTCATTTTTCCGCGGTTGGTTTTTTTTATTCAATTTTTCCCCCTCTTTTATTTTTTTGCATTTGATTTTTTTTAAACTTCCTGTGTTGTGCTTTTGCCTTTGATTTTTTTTTTAAACTTCTCCCCATAATTTGGGGTTGATTTTTTTTATTTCACTTTTTCACCAGTAATTTTAACTTTCTTTGATTTTTTTTAAATTTAAATTCCTATGATTTTTTTTAAAACTTCCTGTGTTTTTTTTTGCCTTTGATTTTTTTTAAAAAAAACTCCCCCCCATAATTTGCGGTTGATTTTATTCTACCATAGCTTCTGTATATACATACTATATAGTAGTGGAGGGCCTCCCACCCAAAAAAAAATAGTAGTGGAGGGCGCCCAATTTTAAATTTCGCCTCAGGCCATAAAAAACTCAGGTCCGGCCCTGCGTGTATGTGGGCGCGACACGACCTCCCTCCAGCGTCTTGACTCCACCGGGCCCAGCCGAGTTAACATGGTATCAGAGCCGAGGTTTGGCTGGGTGCGGTGTGGTTTGGGTTCCTGGTCTTAATTGATTGGCCATCCTTAAGGCTTATGTCGAGATTTGGCTAGGTGCGGTGTGGTTTGGGTTCCTGGTCTTAATTGGTTGGAAGGTCTTAAGCCTTATGTCGTCAAGCGCAACTAGCAGATATTGCGTGGCCAGTGGGTGTGGTTTGGTTTGGGTTCCTGGTCTTAATTGGTTGGAAGGCCTTAAGGCTTATGTCGTCAAGCGCAACTGGCATATATTGTGTGGCCATGCAGTTGCGCTTGAGGGGGTGTGTGGAATATGACATCTCACATTTTGATTAAATGATGAATCCAAGTCTTTCATATAAGTTGGTGGGTACCCCATCTAACACCAATTGGTTTTAGGATGGAATCTCACTCGGCTTGGTTGGTGCGCGTGATGTGCTTGGGCGTGCGTGCCCCATGTCATAAATGACCCACTGTTATTCGAAGCCTAGACCAAAGCTACTCGAGCCCGGCTCTGATACCATGTTAAAGTCGGCCAGGGGGGTCTGGTGGGGCTAAGACAAGCTAGAGGGTGGTTGGCGGGCCCACATACGGGAGACACGAACAACACATAAACCCAACGGGTTTCCATCTCAAAATCAATTGGCAATGAGAGGAGTAGTCGTTCAACCTTATATGTTGTTGAAGCATTTTCAATATTACAAATGTGGGACAACCACATTCCAACAAAATAAAATACTAATAGTAAAATGTATTAATATTATACAATTAAATAAAATATCAATAAAAATTATCATAAAATAAGAAAGATTTTTTTTATGACAAGGAACCCGCCTTTGGTGGTAAACCCTGAGCACGTGACACAGCCGGCAAAAACAATCTTGGATGGAAATCCCAAGGAAAGGGGCGGAGGCAGGGATCGAACCCGGGACCTCCTTCCCACCCTCCTTACTCCACACCACTAAGTCACCCCGACTGGGGCTACGAAAGATATTTTTATTAAAGTAAAACATCATAAAAAAATCACTCTAAAAGTATCTTATAAATTTTTATGAATCTTTTTTTTTTTACATTTATTCTTATTTACAGTATAACTATATGTATCTAGATATTTATATCACCCTATTGGTAAGTTGAATAAAGAAATAAATTAATATCACAGTAACTCTGTTTAAAATATTTAAATAAATATATATTAATATATTAATTCAGCAACCCAATGATTAGAGAATAAAAATTTATCGGAAATTTCGCGAGATATACAACTCTTTTACATATTCGTCGTGGTGCCCCTGAAGCTTTCAATCTTTTCGCCTCGTACATCGTACCCTTCATTGTTAAATCTAACATATCTCTGTTACTCTGTTAGTTTCCAATTTTGAAATTAAAAAAAAAAAAAAAAGAAAGAACTGATGGAGAGAGAAAAGAGGGAACGACCAAATATGGCCCTGCAACACAATTCCTACTCCACTCCCTACTCCACTAATTTATTTTAATATTTATTTAATCTTAAAAAATATATAAAAAATATATTTATATTCCTAACATTTGTATTTATATATTTATAAAATTTTATTTTGAAAAATAATGTTTTAAAAATTTTAAAAATTAAAAAGGCAATAGTTTACAAAATATAATTATTAAAAATTTTAAAACATGATTTTTTAAAATAAAATTTTATAAATATATAAAAATAGATGTTAAGATTATAAATATAAATTTTTAAATTTTTTTTAAGATTAAATATATGTCAAAATAATTTTGTGGAGTAGGGGGTGGAGTAGGAGATGTTGTAGAGGATATTCACTGCCGACGAGGATGACGACTTGTTGACGACCTCCGAGCAAGGGAGTACCGCTTTCAGACGGAGCTCCTCGAGGACAAGCCTCTTAAGGAGGGGGGAGCAAATAACATCAATTTTCAACAACTGACATCTGATTCGGCATCTAATTTCTCAATTTCTTATTAATTAGGGTTCAATTTGGATAAAAATTACTTGAATTCCCTGTAATGGTGAATGCTGAACAAAAGATTGAAGAAAAGGAACCCCCTAGAGTCGGACGATTCCCCTGCCAGCGTCGTTGTGCGAAGGTGGAGCGAGGGCAAGGAGGCAGCGGTCGGAAGGGAACTCGCCGGAGAGGAGGGTGAGAGAGCCCGCGAAGGGTGAATGTTCAACTCACCGGCATTGTCGAGGCCCACTGCAACCAGGAGCGGGGATGCGGCCAGACAGGGAAACGACAATGAGGGTGTGGGTCGGGGCTGCGGGGAGGCGGCCGTGCACAGTCGCCGGATGATGTCGCGGGTTAGAGAAGGAGAGAGGTTTCCCTTCCTCTTCCTCTCTCTCCCCCAACAACAACCGCCACCTCCCACCTCCGCCGACTCGCCACCGGAACTCAAACCCTAAGTCGACTCGGCCCCCAAATCCACCGATTCGACTCACAACGAGTTGAAGCCTGATGATGGTGAGAAGGGAGGAGCAGATGGCGTAGCCGATTAATTGACGATGAAGCCTGAAGCTCTAATGGAGTCGTCAGCGGCGGTGGCGGCGGCTTTGGCGTTCTTGGAGAAGGCGAACAAGGCGAGGGAGACGGGTGCCCAGAAGAGCACCAAGAAGACGGTCTTCAAGGGACTATCTTGCTCGAGGCTGGACGAATCTTCGTCGGAGTTGTCGGAGAGAGGGTTGACGGAGGCGGCAGAGGGAGTAAGAGAGAAACGACGGAAGAGGGCGAGGGCGAGGGGAAGACTTTGAAATGAGGAATTTGGGGAAGACAGACGTCCGTTCTTTTTTTTCTTTTCTTTTTTTTATTTCAAAATTAACGGCGTTCACCCGGATCCATTAAGTTTAACCAGGAAGGGCGCGAGGCGAAAAGATTGAAAACCTCAGGGGTACCACGTGAAATATGCAAAAGAGTTGTATACTTCACGAAAATTGCAATACCTTAGGAGTACCTCGTGAAATTTCCGAAAATTTATTTTAAAGAAATAAAATAAATCCTCTTATAATTCAATCGGTTGAAAACTCTATACTTAATATGGTGAAGCCATCCTAAAAAAAATTCATTTAAAATATTATATAGATATAGGTTATAAATTAATTCAATGTTTTAAATTAAACCCAAAGATTATAAAATAAAAAATAATTTAAGGGAATTAAAAAATTTCCTCTTATAATTAAATTGGTTGAAAACTCTACAATTAATATGGTAAAAACACATCATAAAAAATGGCTCTCATTTAAAGTATTACTAGTTTAATTACCCATTCCTTGTGCAGGGTTTTATAGTTTAATAGTTTTATAAATATGTAATAACTACTTATAACACTTTTTTTTTTTGGAATCGTCTATATAAACCTAGTTCAACTGAATGCATGTTAAGTCATCAATCAATTAATGGGAAAAAAAAAAAGAAAAATCAATTGCCGAAAACTCCCATTAGTTAATATATATTAACTTTTTTCTTGTGAAATAATTTATAAATTGCTATATATGGTTAGTTACCGCTAAGTGGGCTCACCTTCAATGTGTGTGATAGAAAAAAGAACACCTAGCTAGCTTTGATGAGGTAGGTGGTTGAATGGTAAGGAGGGTGGTTGGTTAATGGGAGGTCTAAGGTTCGATCCCTATCTCTTGGTTGAAAATTCAAGATTCACCCTACTTTTTAACATTGGGTCTAAACGGTCGGTGCAAGCCGGTTCACCTATTGTATTACTTTTGTTGGCTGGGTCACTTGTCCGGGGTTTACCACCAAAGACGGGTTACCCTCATTATAAAAAGAAAAAGAAAAAAGAACACCTAGCTTAATGGAACTTATTCTTTAGTAATTATAAATTATAAATATATATAATAAATATAGATTTTTATGTGTAGGTAAGTACTATTTATATCACAATTATTTATATAGATTATTAATAATGAAGTCCTTATAAATAATATTGTTAAGCATGACAACTCTACCATAACTTAAGTGATAAAAGCATGCACAGTATATGGTTTTTTAAAACTTTGTTATATCATTTCAGTGTCGATAATTTTAGAGTTATAAATAGGCCTAAAGAACAAATTTATTCAAGTAATTCACAACTATTCTAATAATTGTATTCAAGACATGCATATATACATCAATGTCTCTTTGTTTTTTCTCAATGGGATCAAAATAAAATAATTATTAACAAAAAATAGAAATATGTTGTTAAATACTCTATATAGTTTTTAACAAAATAAAAATAAGGTAATAATAAAAATAATTTTAACAATTAGGTCTGGATGTTTGATAGATTAAAAGAATATAGGTAGGATTCTCTCATCTAACTCTATAATTTTAATTTTGAAAAAAATACTCGAACTATTTTAGTATTTATCATAAGAGCATATTATATAAAATTATCCATAAATTTTTTTTCCACAAAAGCTCTCATAAAATTTATAGATCTTGTGATTAATTATGAGAGATGGTGGGATATTTTTTTTCTTATTTACCAATACATAGATCCAATATATGTGTATTAATCCATTAAAATAATAAATTTGAATAATAAAAGAGATTTGTTTTTAAAAAAATCATAAAGTTGGATATTTTTTTTATAATTATTCTTTATATGGGTAATTTACTCATTTACATACATTAAAATAAACTTTAGGGTGGTTTTTTTATAATTATTTCAAATAATGTTTTAATATTAGGGACTAAAACGAATAAAAAATGTAAGGTTATGGACTATTTTACAACCTTTAAAATGTTAGGGACTAAAATGAAACGAAATAGAAAGGTTAAGGACTATTTTGAAACGTTTAAAAGGTTGGGGACTAAATTGAAACAAGTGGTAAAGGTTAAGAACAAAAAATGTAGTTCACCCAAGAATTAATTAATAATAGTCATTGCTTATACATCATAGATGATGAAGGATATGTAAGTACTACATATGGACTAAATAATGTATTGATTATCACATTGAATAATAACTTGAGAGAATGAGGTATATAGACCCTATTCAGTAA
This sequence comes from Persicaria tinctoria, assembly GCA_037127255.1. Taxonomy (NCBI): domain Eukaryota; kingdom Viridiplantae; phylum Streptophyta; class Magnoliopsida; order Caryophyllales; family Polygonaceae; genus Persicaria; species Persicaria tinctoria. The sequence goes on along the minus strand of JBANSL010000005.1, from coordinate 3,935,622 downwards.
TTGTAAGATTAAATAGACCCCTTTAGTATTTTTAGTGTAATTTAGACCTTTTATATTTTGTAATGCCCAAAAAACCCTTATGATTACTTTCCAGTTTCCACCCCTACCGTACAAATCAAATCCCTTAATAAATTATTTATAAAGAAAAAAACTCTTAACAACCTCCTTCCATTTCTAATTAATGCAAAATCAAATCCCCTTCTTTCCTACAAAATCAAAATCAAACCTCTCTTCTAATTAGGTGCTAACTAGAGCCACAGTAACCGAATTTGATGAGTATGTATATCCATTTTCAAGGATTATTGATTACGTAATTTACGTGTGTTTTGCGTTCATTGTCGAAGACGGTAATTGAAGAGATAGGTTACATGGGTCTTTAATTTGAGAGGGTTGTAGTGATGATTAGTGTAATGAAAAAAAAGGTGGTATTGTAATATATTATCTTAATGACTTAGTGTGTTACAATATATAATATTTTTGTGATGTCGTTCCATATATTGCATTGCAACGGATAATTTATTGTAATTGTAAACCTATTATTGTAATTACGCGATGTGTTACAAGAAAGAATATATTTTGAGAAAGTCATATTGTAACATATTTAGTGTAATGGAAAAGGAAATCGTATTGTAATGACGACTAGTGTTACAATAAATATTAAATAGTACGTAGTATATTGTAATTTCATGTATGTGATTGAGAGGAATTGAAAAATATTAAGACATAAAAGAAAATCATTGATATCGTTTAATTAGGGATTGTAATCTTACCTAAAATATTTTTTGTACAATTTCCTTAATTATTTTTTATTCTATTATTCTTTTTTTAAACAAAACATTCAAGGATAATTAAGTAAAAACACCAATAAAAAGGTCTATTTACCTAAAATATTAATAATAGGGTCTATAAACTACTAACTTTATTAAAAGGGGTCTTAATCATCCAATTCTCTCTAATAACTTTCATTTTCATAATACCTGTTTATAAGAAATAATTAAATAACATAATTTGAGCATGTTATACGATTTGCAATCTTTAAAATAAAATATTTATTATTATATATTAGGTCAAAGCACGAATAGTTAGCTTAGTATCTTAAAACATATGACAAATAAAGGAAAAATGAATGAAAGTCTTTTGGATATTAAACTTGTACCTTCATTTCAATTGAAAAAAAAAAAGTAGAGGGAAAACCATCAGGCAAAATGGGGAGTGGAAATCGAGCTGATATGAATAGAAGGTGAAAATCTTGAACTTGATTCAAAATTTATATTTCAAAAGACTATTTAGTTTGCCTAAAATCAATAATAATCATTAATATCTATATCTATATAATTATTTAATTTCGTATACTTTCCGCTGACGTGGCGCGCTCTCCTTATTCCACTCCCTTCTAACCAATTACGTTTTTTCTTTTAATTTTCATTTTTTACCCATTTACTAACCATCTATATAAACTCTTAATTTAGAAGAGTTCAGGATGATGTGCCAATCTTAGAGGCATTTTAGGAGTCTTAACCAATCTTTTTTTTTTGCCATTTTTATTTGATTTTCTTTAATTCTTTCTCCTTTTTTATTTGTTTTCCTTTAATTTTCTTTTTTTCTTTAATTTTACTAAATATCTATATAAACTCTTAATTTATAAGAGTTTAGGATGATGTGTCAATCTTAGAGGCATTTTAGGAGTCTTAACCAATTTTTTTTTTTTGCCATTTTTATTTGATTTTCTTTAATTCTTTCTCATTTTTTATTTGTTTTCCTTTAATTTTCTTTTTTCTTTAATTTTACTAAGGTACCATCTGAAGTAATATACAGTAGCTGCTAGGCCAACCCTTTTTGCTTTTGATTGCCAACTTCTTCCTCTTGCTTCCTTTTTTAGCCACTTGAGAGCTCCCTTTAGTGTATTCATTCCTCTCCAAATTCCCAGCCATTGCTTCACCTGAAACCATATTTGAGAAGAAAAATTACAAGCAAAAAATATATGATCATGAGTTTCTGATGCTTGATTACAGAATGTGCATCTTAAGTCAACTTCCCTTGTCTTGATCTTGTCTTTGGTAGCGAGCCTTGTTCTTGCTGCTAGCCACAGTATAAAAGAGTGTTTGGGTATGATTTCTATGTCCCAAACAACAGTGCACCATGGAGGTTTCGGGGCTTTCCTTCTGAAGACGTCATATGCAGCACTGATCCTGTATTTTCCACCCATGAACCACGAGTTTAGTAGCAGTTGAGCCTCCTCTTCAGAACCTGCAATTGTTAGTATCTCATTCTTGATAGATAAAACTTTTTTTATTAGAGGAGAATCATTGACTTTGTGGGGTTCCCAACCCCAAACGTTTCCTTCTTGTAAGTATTGGTGATGTATCCATCTTATCCATAAACAGTCTTTCTTCTTTAAAATGTCCCAAAGGATCCTGGATAAGAAAGCTGTGTTCCATGTCTTCAGATCCTTTAGTCCTAATCCTCCTTCTGCCTTTGGTAGACACACATCCTGCCATCTCACACGATGTGATTTCCATAAAAATTTGGCACACAAACTATTTACCTTGTCTATTAGAGTGGAGGGTGAGGGCAGGATTGAGAACCAAAAAGCTTGGATCCCTTGCAATACTGCCCTTATAAGCTCCACTTTTCCTGCATATGACAGAGTCTTTGAATTCCAATAACTAATGTTAGCTAATAATTTATCTAGAAAAGGGGAAAACTGAGATACCGTTAACTTTCCTGAGGAGATGGGTATGCCCAGATATCTAAAGGGAAAGGTACCTTGGGGAAAACCAGTTCTTCTGGCGAGATAATCCTTAACTTCAGATTTAGCTCCAGCTATAAAGAAGGAAGACTTAGATGCACTTACCTCTAGACCAGATGCTTGGGAGAAATGCTCTAACGAGTCAAGCAAAATTGTGATGGAATCTTTATCTCCTCTGGATAAAAGGATGATATCATCTGCATATGCTAAATGAGAGATTTGCAATGTACCACATTTTGGGTGAAAGTTGAAAGAAGGAAGCCTTGTTGTGCATTTGAGAACTCTAGACAAGTAATCCACAGAAAGCACAAATATAAGAGGTGAAATTGGGTCCCCCTGCCTCAAACCTCTTTGTCCCTTAAAGAAACCATGCATACTACCATTAATATTAATAGAATAGGAAGTTGTGCAGATGCATTCTAAAATCCACATGATAAATCTATGGGGGAAATTTAAAGCATGCAACATTTGTTCTATAAACTTCCAAGAGATAGAGTCATAAGCCTTTGTTAGATCTAAGTTAAGAATACATCTAGGGCTTATCCTTTTCCTTGAGTATTTCCTGATTAATTCCTGGAGTAGAAAAATATTTTCATTCATTACTCTACCCTCAATGAAACCAATTTGAGCAGGAGAAACAATAGATACCAGTTCTGGTTTAAGTCTACTTGCAAGAATCTTAGAGATGACTTTATAAATAACATTGCAGCAAGAAATTGGCCTAAAATCCCCAACTGTGTTAGCGTTTGTAGATTTGGCTATAAGTGCAATACTAGTATGGTTTATCTGCTTTAGAAGCTTGCCTGTGCAGAAAAATTCTCTCACAGCCTTGCTGACTTGATCCCTAGTTATCTCCCATGTGTCTTTGAAAAATTTTGAGGTATACCCATCAGGTCCAGGGGACTTTTCATCACCTATATCCCATAGAGCGCTCTTGATTTCATCGGGGGAAACAGGCTTGATGAGGGCCTCATGCCTTTCTGCCTTCAATAGTTCCCCTCCATCAGCAATAAAACTCAAATCAATGTTCCCTGTATTCCTTGCCGTTCCTAACAGCCCTTTGTAAAAAATTTCAAATTGCAGAGCAACTTCATCTATAGACATGGTTTCCAGGCCATCCTCCTTAACCAGACAACTGATATGGTTTCTACGCATGTTTTTCTTCATTAAACCATGGAAGTAAGAGCTGCATTTATCTCCTTGAAAGGTATGTCTTGCCTTAGCTAGTTGGGAGTTGAACTTAAATTCTGCTTCTCTAAGTCTTCTGGCTTCCTTTTTAGAGGTTTCCATGATCTGTAGCAATTCTTCAGATTCAGAATCCTCCCCTCTTCCATTATCCTTGGGCTTACTGCCTTCTTGACCCTTTCCCATTCCTTAAAGGTCTCCTTTTTACTTAGAATGCCAGCAAGTGCAATCACTGCCAATGGTAGCCCTTGACATTTCTTCAACATCTCCCTCCCCAGAGTTTCTAGGACGCTAATCTCTATAGAATTGTTACTCTGCTCCCTATGAATGAGAGCTATCTTTCTAAATAGCTCCCAACTCTCTTCTTCGGTGAGGCGTCTTGGCTCGTGGATGGAGCTTTTTAAATCTGGAAAATCAACCACTTCTCGCTTTCGAGTTGTGATTATGGTTCTCCTTCCATCATCCGGCAAAGCCGGAAAGATGTCTTCAAGTGCTTGCTTTGCCCACACATCATCAAGAACAATCAAATATCTTTTACCCTCCAAATATTGATGAAGCTTTTGTACCAAATCTCGAACACTCCAGGTCTCATCCTTTCCCATAGTTTCCCTACAGGCATCTTTCAATAGCTCAATTAGGATTTGTCGAACAACCCACTCTTGTGAAATTGATACCCATGCTACACAATCATAATGATTCTTGATGCTCTGATGGTTGTAAAGCTTCCTAGCAAGAGTAGTTTTGCCGGAACCACCCATTCCCACAATTGAGAGTACTTGGATTTCAGTACCATCAGAAGTAGTCAACCACCCCACCAGATTGTTGATGTCTTCATCAAGGCCAACCACATGTTCCTCCTTAGTATGAGGATAGGCAATTCGCTTCGGCTGGCTACCTCTATTCATCCCGGATCCTACATCTGTTCTAATTCCCCCATTAGGACCCGCATATTTGCTCCAACTCTTCAAGGTTTTATCAATCCTAGCATTGATGGCTTCAATCTCAGAGCCAACTTGGTGGGTATGTGGAAGGGAGCGACAGAGGCATACATACCTTTTGAAGAAAGCTTCCATCTTATCAACAGGAAAACTAGCTTCAAGGATGTAGGAGTCGATTACATCTTCAGCATCATAAGCAATCTTTCTGATCTGCTTAATGGTGGTCTGGCTTCGATTATCTCCTCCTTCCTCATCCATGGCCTCCATGTCTCTGAGGAAGCTGACCATCATCATCAGCTCCTCTTGCAAGCTTCGGACTTGGTCTTCGATACCATACAGCAACTTGGCTTCTTGGACCAGAAGCTCACCCATTTTTCCAGCAACAAGACCAACAATAGATTCGATACTCATTTTTTTCTGTGTTTGAAAAATACTAACAGACGGAGAAGTATGATGGGAATTGAATTTGGTTTGGGAGATGGCTTGAAGGTGTTTTCGAGTATGCAGAAGAATCAATAATAGGGGGAAGCTGCCAGGAGGTCTACCTTGTACCATCAACCGGCTTCCTGTCTCACAATTCTTATCTCATTAGTTTAAATTAAAAGTGTCTCAATTATCTGCAGATTGTCAATATATGTGTGTCGTCTATTGTTTACTCGCAACTTGCAATTGCTATTTACTAACAAACAACTCGATTTCGATTTTGATATGAATGGATGCATTTAAACAACTGCTGTCACTATTAAAGTTGCCACTTGCCATTTACAAAAATAAATACATTTTACTCTCCAAATACCGATAAAGCTTCTCTACCAATTTTTGAAGGTCAGGTCACAGGTCTCATCCTTTTTCACCATGCTATATTGCTATGCAATCAAAATGTCTCTTGACAATCTCATGGCTGAAAAGCTTCCTATCATTTTAATAAAATTATGTACATGCTAATTTTGGTTCGGCAAATCTGAGTAGTTAAGGTGTTCGTGGCCGGCTATGCTGAAGAATCAATGATAGAGATGAATTGAGAGAATTTTTGTACATACGTTCCCATATGCAATAATGCCTCACCATTCATATCTCATTAGTTTAAATGTCTCTCAATTATTTGGAAATCGATTAAAGTCACAAATTGAAATTTACAAACATCCAAGTCAGTTGCGATTTCGTTTTCAATGGAGGCATACTACTGTTTGCAGTTACGTCTGACCAATTCAAAATGCATGCATTTAAGTAATTGGTGTCGTTATTAAAGTTGCAACTTGCAATTTAAAAAGCTTTGATACCATGAATACGTGTGAATTACTTCCCCAATTCACACCTAGATTTCCATGGAAGGAGCTCGGAACTGCAAGCAAGAAAACACATGGGAGAAAAGTCTCTGTTTTCTCATTCTCCAACTGTACAAGATAAGGCTAATAGCCTAATATAGACCTTGTTCCCCTTTCAATACTCCATTCTTCCCACTGCAATCAAAAGTCTCTGTTTTCTCATTCTCCCTTCTTTTGTTTTTGTTTCTACTTAACCAATCATTCCTAACATTTTAGCATTTCTCGCGTTTTTAAAAAGTAACAACTATATTATTCTGCCATTACATGTTACTATACATGTTAACTTATTGCAAACTAGAAGCTGCAGAGGCAATTGTGTGACCTAAAGATCGATCAAAGGAGGCTAAAATGATAATTACTGATGAACAAACATTAGAGGATAAAGACAACTATTGTTCCAAGGAGGCAGTACTATTTAATGAGGCAATATGATCTGAAATCCAAGTTCTTGATAAAACAAGCACTGCCACTGCAAGTGACTGCGCTCCCTGTTTATCGAAGACTATGGGCAACTGGACAAAAAAAACATTGAAATAATCAGGCTCAAAATAAGTCAATGGTAATTTTTTTTAATCAACTTATCAATCTTCAGATTTGTGTAATTGTCAAAAGTAACTCAGAAGTTAGTATTACACACTTAGTATACGATCAACAAATAGCATAGTTAACAAGTTAACATATAAAATCTACTGGCAAGTTACACACTAGTGACTAGTGAGACATTCCAATTGCTAAAAGCACAGAATCTCAACTTCCCCCTTTGATCACTGATCAGAACACTCCAATAATCCAATTGCTAAAAGAGCTTGGGAGTTTACTGTGAGACATTAGTCCAATCACATCCTGGAAAGCTCAACTTTCCGACATCAATTGAACACACCAGGTGCTCTTACTAGTTACATCAATCTAAAGGTTTTAATCGGCTGGAAATCATAGGTGATAAATAAATATCACCCTTGAATATGAAATTTGATATAAATTGCTTACTTCAGGATCCGAATTTCGTCTAGGCCTCTTGGATACGTGCATACATTGAATTAATAAACCAAATTAACTCCAGGGACATGCTGAATGATGTTCACATCTTCTCCTTTTTCTTTTACTCTATCTTTGAATGCATCTGTCATTTGACTCATTTGTACAAGGTGTAAATCTTGTAGGGTAGTGATGAATTGCAATCCCTCTGGAAGCCGCCTCAGTTCCTTACATTTGTGAATTACCAACTTCCTCAGTTTAAGCATTGATCCTGCTTCAATCCTCCAATCCTCCAAGTTTGGAAGGACTTCTAGATGGAGCTCTTTGAGCTGTGTAAACTGACCCTCCATCACAGTCCAATTAGTGCCTACGTAGGACCCCCTATGTAGCACGAGGTACATTAAGTTGGGGAGTTTACCCAAAGTTGCAAGCGCAGCTTCTTCTTCAATCCCTGTGGACTCCAACCGTAACTTCATAATGCTCGTTGGGAACTGATTGAAGCTACTCAATCTATCTGTTATTCTTCCGCATAACCGCAGCTTCCTTAGATGTTGACACTTACTGATAGACTGCAAATTCTCCGACTCCAACATCACAACTTTGCCTTGTTCTGTGATTGTATCCCAATCCAAGTCCAATGAATGAAGGGCACCCGACTTTATGCTTGGGCATCGAAATAACGCCTCTAGTTGCTCCTCACTCGATATGCCGTGTATTCGCAACTTTTGAACAGTTGGGCTCAAACGAGGCAGCTCTTCCAACATCCAAGGACCTCCTGTCATACCCTTGATTGTATGCAAGCGTTTTAGGGTATGCAAATAGTCTCGGGCCACATCCTCCAATTTCTCACCGTTTTGCAGCATATTAGATCCGATAAACCCTTCAGCTATCCACATTCTAATCAACCTTCCTATTGGAATCTCAGCATCCTCTCGAAACATGCCCAAGTAAAGAAAGCATGGTTTTAGTTCATTGCGTAGATCATTATAGCTTAATGTTAGCATTTCATTCACCGGCCCATACGATTGTGTGCCTCTCCCCTCTGCCATTATCCTTGAGCTTACTGCCATCTGCACCCTTTCCCATTCCTCAAGGGTTTCCTTTTTACTTAGAATTCCAGCTAGTGCAATCACTGCCAACGGTAACCCTTCACATTTCTCCAACATCTCTCTTCCTAGAGTTTCTAGGTCGACACTAATCTCCAAAGAATTGTTAGTTTGTTCCCTATGGATGAGAGCTATCTTTCTAAATAGGTCCCAACTCTCTTCTTCGGTGAGGCGTTTTGGCTCGTGGATGGAGCGTTCTAAATCTGGAAAATCAACCACTTCTCCTTTTCGAGTTGTGATTATGATTCTCCTTCCATCATCTGGCAAAGCCGGAAAGATCTCTTCAAGTGCTTGGTTTGTCCACACATCATCAAGAACAATCAAATACCTTTTACCCTCCAAATACTGATGAAGGTTATCTACCAATACTTGGAGACTGCAGGTCTCATTAGTTTTTTCACCAACTTGTCTCAATAGCTCAACAAGAATTTGTTGAGCATCCCACACTTGTGAAATTGATAACCATGCTATGCAATTAAAATGTCCCTTAACACTATCATGGTTGTATACCTTCCTAGCAAGAGTGGTTTTTCCAGAACCTCCCATTCCCACAATTGATAGTACTTTGATTTCAGTATCAGAAGAAGTCAACCACCCCACCAGATTGTTGATGTCTTCCTCAAGGCCTACCACATGTTCCTCCTTAATATGAGGATAGGCAATTCGTCTTCTCCAGCTACGTCTATTCATCCCGGCTCCTACATCTGTTCTAATTCCCCCACTGGGGCCCACATATTTCTTCCAATTGTCCAATGTTTCAGCTATCCTAGCTTTGATGGCTTCAATCTCAGAGCCAACTTGGTGGGTGTGTAGAAGGGAGGGACAGAGACATACATACCTTTTGACGAAGGCTTCCATCTTATCAAGAGGAAAATTAGCTTCAAAGATGTACGACTCAATTACATCCTCAGCATCATAAACAAGCTTTCTGATCTCGGTGATGGTGGTGCGGCTTAGCTCATCACCTCCTTCCTCATCCCTGGCTTCCATGTCTACGAGGAAGGCATTCATCGGCGTCAGCTCCCTTTGCAAGCTCCGAACTTGTTTCTTCACACCGTACAACAGCTTGGCCTCTTGCAGCAAAAGGTCACTGATCTTTCCAGCAGCAAGACTAACAATAGAGCCTGTACTCATTTGTTCTTGTTTGTGGTTGGAAAAATAGCAAGTGATCAGAAATATCAAGGCAATTCGGGTTTGACAGATCTGTTTAAGGTGATTTTGAGTATATTGCTAAAGAATCAATTATAGGGAAGCTTCCTGCAGGGGTTCCACTTGCAAATTTGGAATTCATATCTCATTAATTTAAAATTCACCCAATGATTTGTAAATTGTCAACGTACAACACAGCTGTACGTCTGACCAGATGCAATTCTTTAGTAAATCACAATTGTCATTACTCATTACTGTATTAAAATTGCAAATTGTACTTACTCCGTACAATTTATAAATTCAAATACTCCGTATTTTTTTCTTCCTTGGTTGTTGACCCCAAAAGCGGTATCGATTGGGGCGTACAATTTTACATCTTTCCTTGAATTGGTAAATAAAGAGCGGTCATTCCGGAGTTCGAACCGGGGACCTATGACTATTATCCACAAGTCCTTTCCGGTGAGCCATTTCGGAATGGTTACAATTTTACATCCTTCCCAATGCAAGAAAACATGTCATTTTAACGTTTTGTGAAAACAAATAATATACTCATTTTTTATTGCGTAGTAATTTACTCTCATTTGTTAATCTATTTTTTACTTTATCGAAAACTACAACGTACCCACAAACAATCATTCTAAGAGCATTTTGGTAAACTAAAGCTAAAATACCTACAATGACATGTTTTTATGAACAAAATCAAACCTGTAAAATGACATTTTTTTGCGAACGGAGAGAGTACGGAGTAACCCTTCAGGAATGGCTTACCGAAAATGACTTGTGAGACATATAGGTCCCCGGTTCGAACTCCAAAATGACCACTCTTTATTTACCTATTCAAGGAGAGAGTACGAAGTAAATCACTGTTGTCGGTATTAAATATTTTCAAACATAAGCCTGAATTGATAACGATTCATTTATGGAAGACATTCACAGGCCAAATAAATCGAAAATATATACGGGACATGACGATACAATTGTACTATGCTCGCACAAATGCTTATTTGGGCTTATTCTCGTTTCAAGTTTCGATCTGCTCGTCGTGACGATAATCAATGGCTTCATTTTCCGCGCCAAAATTGCTTGCAGCACAACACGAGAGCCTCTTTAACTATACCAAACCTATTTTCAGGTGTCTTGCTTATGCTATTGACAGCTGTTGGTTCTAGGTGGCTCAAACTGCGCCTTCGCTGAATTACTATTGCTTAATGGCGCGGAGCTCCCAGTTACCATCTCCATCAATCAAGCGCAGTTCCAGTCCATGGAACTGTATCAAAGCAGGACCCTACGTACAACAATCAAGATGACGAGAAAGACTTGTCAGTTTCGAGTTTTGCCAGACAAAAAGATTTCTTTGAGGCAAGTGAGTTTGTATACATGTGAAGAAGTGATGAAGGTGATGCCCTGGTCAGTAGCTAGCTAGTAGAGGTGTTCTTCAACATCAACACTTGTGTTGGGTTGCATCCACATCCTCAAGTGGGCTTGCTTCACATGGGTTAAGTATGGTTAAGATTGGATTTGATCCAAATGAGGTCTAAGCTTTGCTGGAAGCTTCTCATCTTCTTACCTCACCTCTCCAATCTTCTAGGGACTTCCTTAACCCTAATCCACATAGGAGGATCTAGAGAATTCTTAAGCCTTATCCAAATTAGAAGATCTAGAGTCTTCCGAATCCTTATCCAATTCTTCACCTCCAAGGATTCAAGGCCTATAAATAGGCATCTCCTCCATCCTTTTTCATCATCCACAAAAGCTCACCAATCCAAGCCTCCAACACACACAAAGCCTTCATCCCTCATCCCATATCCACTACTTGCATAAAGAGTCCCCCAATTATCTTGTATTATCCTAGCTACAAGATCTCTTGTACTCTTTTCATTCTGTAGTGGATTTCATTGGCTCTTGCCGCCCGTGGGTTTTCCTCCCAGTACTCGGGTTTCCCACGTTAAATCCTTGTGTGATCGATGTTGCCTTACTTTCTCTATTTTGTGATTCTGTTCTTCCGTTGCGTGCTCGTGTTCTTATTACCACTAAATCCTGACAAGTGGTATCAGAGCAGTCTAAGATCATTCTTGGAATCACATCCTCAATGTCGACCGTTACTAAGTTCGATATTGAGAAATTTGATGGCAAGATTAGCTTCTCTATCTGGCGAGTCCAGATGAAGGCTGTTCTCACTCAAAATGGCTTGAAAAAAGCTTTGGATGGAAAGTCCAAGAAGCCGTCGACTATGACGGATGAGCAATGGGACGAGTTGGACGAGAAAGCTTTGTCAGCTATCCAACTCTGCTTATCTCGCGAAGTCTTGCGCGAGGTGATTCATGAGACCACTGCTGCTGAGTTGTAGTTGAAGCTTGAATCACTTTACATGACGAAGAGTCTTGCCAACAAGCTCAGGCTCAAGGAACGTCTCTACACTCTTCGTATGGCTGAAGGTACCCCGATTCAAACTCATCTCAGTGAGTTTTCTTCTATCCTTGTTGATCTTGAGAATTTGGATGTTAGATTGATGATGAGGATAAAGCTGTTTTATTGATTGTCTCTCTGCCCCCTTCTTACAAGCACTTTAAAGAAATCATGCTATATGGAAATAATGTTGACACTATGTGCTTGGAAGATGTTAAGGCTAACTTACTAGCTAAAGAAAAATATGATGTTGATAACCGTTTTGAGAAACCTGGAGAAGGTTTAACGATTAGGGGGTGTAGCACTGAAAGAGGCAATAGTAGTAATTCTTCTAGGCCTAGATCAAAGTTTAGAAGTAAAAAGTCATGCAATTACTGCAAGAAATCAGGGCATATTATTTCTGAATGCTACAAATTGAAGAACAAAAAGGAAAAGGGTAAAGGGAAACAATCTGATGATTCTGATAAATCCGCCGAAGCTGCTGTTGTTGATTTTTGCTCTGATGGGGATGTTCTCTTAGCTTCTAACATCGATGATAAAAGTAAACATGAGTGGATTCTTGATTCTGGTTGTACTTTCCATATTTTTCCACATAAAGATTGGTTTTCCTCCTATGAACCAATCAATGGTGGATTTGTTTTGCTTGGAAATGACAATCCTTGCAAGGTTATCGGGAAAGGTACTATCAAGATTAAAACTCATGATGGTACTGTTCGAACTCTAACGGGAGTTAGACACGTCCCAGAGATGAGGCGAAACTTGATTTCTCTAGGCACCCTAGAATCACATGGGTGCAAGTATGCAGCTGAAGGCGGAGTTCTAAAAGTTTCTCGTGGCTCTCTAATCTTGATGAAAGCTACCCGTGTTAGTAGTCTATATGTCCTTGCAGGCTCAACTTCGGTTGCCTCATCTTCTACCTCTCTTCATAATGATACTCAATTATGGCATATGCGTTTAGGCCACATGAGTGAAAAAGGCATGCACTTGCTCTCAAAGAGAGGTCTTCTGGGTACTCATACTAGCTGCAAGATCAACTTCTGTGAGCACTGTGTCTTTGGCAAACAGAAAATAGTCAGTTTTGCTAAAGGCCGCCACACAACCAAAGGTATTTTGGATTATATTTATTCTGACTTATGGGGTCCTTCTCATGTTCCTTCTCTTGGTGGGCGTTCTTATATGCTGACTATTATTGATGATTATTCAAGAAAAGTCTGGGCTCTCTTTCTATGCCACAAAAATGAAGTCTTTCCCAGGTTTAAAGAATGGAAAATTCTTGTTGAAAATCAGACTGGGAAGAAGGTTAAAACGCTCCGTACTGATAATGGTCTTGAGTTCTGCAATTATGAATTTGACAAATTCTGTGCCGAAGAAGGAATTGCTAGGCACCACACTATTGTGCGTTGTATGCTTTCTCATGCTGGCTTGGCTAAAAACCTATGGGCAGAAGCTGCCCATGCAGCCTGTTATCTTATCAATCGCTCTCCACATGCTTCTCTTGAAGGGAAGGTTCCAGAAGAAATCTGGTCAGGTAAACCAGTTGATTATTCTAATTTAAGGATCTTTGGTTGTCCTGCTTATGCTCGAGTTGATGATGGTAAGTTAAACCCTAGAGCTATAAAATGCATTTTCATTGGTTATCTGGATGGAGTTAAAGGATATCGACTGTTTTGTCCAGAATCTAAAAAGATCATTAACAGTTGAGATGTCACTTTTAATGAAAATGCATTATTATCTCCTGGAAAGGAATCTGTTGTTCCTTTTGCAGGCAATCAAAGTGATGCCACTGAGATAGTGGAAATTGAAACCTCTGGTTTTAAGTTAGCTGATGCTTCCTCCTCTGACACACAATCCGGTGATACACCGGTTACTACTCTTGAGACCATGGATCCACAACAAGAGCATTGCATTGCTCGTGATCGTCCAAGGAGACACGATGTTCGGAAACCTGCTCGCTATGATGATGAAAGCCACTTTATTGGATATGCTTTGGCCATTGCTGAAGAGATTGAAGAAGTTGCCGAGCCTAAGAGCTATTCAGAAGCTATCTCTTGTGCCAACTCCTCTAAGTGGCTAGTTGCGATGCAGGAAGAGGTTGAAAGCCTTCACAAAAATGACACTTGGGATCTAGTGAAATTGCCAAAGGGTAAACGAGTTATTACTTGCAAGTGGATCTACAAGAAGAAAGATGGCATTCCCGAAGTTGAAGATGCAAGGTTCAAGGCAAGGTATGTTGTTAGAGGTTTTAATCAAAGAGAAGGTGTTGATTTCAATGAAATCTTCTCTCCTGTTGTTCATCATACCTCTATTCGTATATTACTTGCCTTGGTTGCTCTGTATAATTTGGAGCTTGATCAGCTTGATGTCAAGACTGACTTCCTTCATGGCGATTTGGAGGAAGAGATCTATATTCAACAACCGGAAGGTTTTGTGGTCTTGACAGGCCTAAAGTCGTTGTGCCTAATCAAAGTAAATTCCTAAGATGCAAACTATAACAAGTATAGCAGGTAAGTTAGGGTCGAACCCACAGGGAAACAGAATCAATTGTAATAGCAAGTATTATTACCAAAAGTAACCGATTTAGGGGGAGTTTTGTATGTGAGGAATAGTAATGACAGAACGAGTTGCAATAAAGAGTTGTGAATATATGATGGAAGATATCACACCAGGTAATTATCCGCACAACAATTGAGATGGTTCATCATCGCATTCTATGAATCTCAAGTTCTAATGTCCAGTAATTGTTCTCAATTCAGATCGTGTAATAGCTTTTAGTCCTACCAGTCCTAAAAGCACTTATTACTAAATTACAAGGGAAAACCTTCACCAAATAATAAAGCAATAGCATTCAAGCATGAATTATAATGAGATACAAGCGATTCTAACAACCCGTTAAAATAGCCTGTAATCGAATCTCCCTCACAATCTGCCACAAGCAACCGCGTATGGAGATTGTGTTTGCTACAATGAATCTACAACCCAAGACCTGGAGAGTTAGTTCTCCATAGGGTTTGTGAGATAATGCAAAAGGGAAAATACGTCTCTGGGAAATAACATAATGAAATCTCTACTGCCTTTTCGGCCTATTTAACCTAATAAAGTCGGGTTTAACATCCCGTGCAATTATAATAATAAAATATAAAAACTAATAGGATAGACAGAATCGGATAAGAATCCGACTCCAGGGTTGACGCGGGCGCGCCATCTGCAGCGCGGGCGCGCTGGGTGTTCTTTTCTTCTTCCTTCTGGTGCATCAGCGCGGCCACTTCGTCCTAGCAGCGTGGGCGCGTCGGGTAGCAGCGCGGGCGCGCCATGTGCAGCGCGGCCGCGCCGGATGTCTTCAGTCCTCCAGCTGCTTCCGATCTTCTTAGTTTCTGTAACTTGCATGATTTCTTCAACTTCTTCAACATGCTCCGAATCACCAAGTTCACACAAATATCTCTCATAATGTCATGTAAATGATGACAAAAACTACTAAATGCGCTATGGAATATATCGCATATCAAATTCCCCCATACTTAAACCTTTACTCGTCCCGAGTAAGCATAGAAGCTAGCCTACTCTCACCATAAATCTCAAAGGTTCACAGACAGTACAAGGAAAATGAACACTAAGTACTAGTAGTTTTCACCATCTCAACAATCAGCTCAAAAGACAATCAAAATAGGAAATGAGACTTACAATTGTATCTCAACCATCTACACCTTATAGCTCCCAGTGGCCTACCCGAAAACCTCCTTATAACTCCACTTCTTATGTCGCCTTCGCCAAGAGATCAATCCTAATCACTCAAAGTAAACGCTCATCTTGCCAAGGCGCCCTTTCGGGTTTTCACCAAGCCACTCATTTTTTTTTCCAAAGATGGTGCTCACATAAACAATCTCACTTCCCTCAAGCCTCATATTGCCAAGCCTAAGGCTCGCCAGACTACCTGCTTTTTGCCTGAGTCGCCCTTTCAGGTTTTCAACTCATCCCAGGATTTTGATTGCTTTCTTCTTTTTTTTTTCTATTTTTTCTGTTTTTTTTTTTGTCAAAAATAACAAGTGCAGAATCTGTACAAAACTAATGCTGAAATAAAATATGTACATGATATGTGAATCCTTTCTCTCCCCCATACTTGAATGAAGCATTGTCCTCAATGTGTAAGAAGACAGAAATAAGTAGGGAGAAAGGAAAACAGAAGGACTCACTAAGGTGGTGGATAGTGGCGAGAGTAGTCCTCTCGCATGCGGCGCAGCTCCTCCCTCATCTCTCTGAACTCGCCGAAGCCCTCTAAGATGTCGGCCTGCTGATGGAGAATCTGGTTTGTCACTGTCGTCAGACTCCCCACGTCTTGGCGCAAAAGGCCAATCTGATCAACCAGGTAGCCCCACTGCTGGGGCTGCTGATGAGCATCCTGAGAAGCTTGTGCAGGCCAAGGGGTCCACTGGTGCGTATCCTGCTGGCTCTGAAATGTTGGTTGAGAATCCCAACCGCTCTGAAATGTGGTCTGATAAGCAGGCATCTCCTGATAGGGGTTCTGTGTGAAACCCTGTGTCTCTGTCTGAACAAAGGCCTGCTGAGCCATAGGTGCATCCTCCATCGTGGCAACTCCAGCTGTGCCACTGCTGCTGCCCACCTCCATGCGACGTCTTCTCCCCAGAACTGACGTCGGGAAGTAATCTGCCTCAATGTACCAGTCAGACCAAGACTCTGACCAAGGGAGGGGCTTAGGGAGCTTGAACTGATGCTCCTTCCTCTTGCCCGTGCACCAAATGGCTCCCCCATCCGGTGCAGTATCCAGCATCAGACATCTCCGTAGATAATCCTCAGTATAGGTCCTCGCGATGACCTCTGTCTCCTCCAGCTCCTCCAAACCATTCTGCCCAACGCATGCAGCAATGGCGACTCGAGTAATAAGGCCGCCCTGAACCATTTCTGGTCCAGCGGCACTGCGATCCTTTCTGATCCTGTCGAGGCCATCGAAAAAGAGTCGAACCCAGTCGGGCGCATAATCTGCAGTAGGCACTGCGCTGTAGGCAAATCTCAGATGCGTCAAGGAAAGTTTTGTATCTGTAATCAGCCCATAGTACGTACCAGCAACGATCTTGCACAACATCCGGAAGACAGGATGAGTGATCCTGCTGTTGTACTCGTTGCTTGTCACGAATTCCTCTCCAGACACCGCTTTGAAGAAAGCAACAAGGTCGGGGTCGGACGCAGCTGTGACCCACCCGTCAGTTGGGGCTTTAGTGACCCCCAGAGCTTTTCGCAGCCTTGATATAGAAGCCCTGTAGGTGGTGCCATTATATCTGAAAGAAACCCCTCTAATGCTGTTATCTCTCACGTACACATGATATGTCGCGAGGAACTGCTTGCTCAGTTCCGGGTATCCTACAGATTCCACGTCCAGAAAGTCACCAATACCAGCATGTGCTAGACAGTTCTGCATACACTCTAGCATCCCAAGTTTCTGAAGTGTCGGTCTATGCAAGTATTTGGTAGAACTGACATAGCTGACCTTATTGTAAATAGCTAATTCCTCATCAGACAAATCTAACCCATTATCAGACCTACTCGTCTCCTCCTCCGATGAACTCATCCTCGATATATAATGTGATTAAATCGGAATCAAAATGCGAACAGCGGAAAGAACTCACGAAGAACAGCTCGGCGCAGGGGGCAGACGCGGGCACGCTGAAGGTGGCGTGGGCGCGTCGAAATCAGCGTGGGCGCGTTGGGAGCAGCGCGGCCGCGTCGGTTGCAGCGTGGGCGCGTCGAAAGCAGCGTGGCCGCGTCGCTTGTCAGGTTTCTGGGGGTGGTTTCTGCAGATGGCGTGGCCGCGTTAGGGTTGGCGCGGCCGCGTCGGAGCTCTCTGCAGATCTGGAAGTTGACGAAGATGGCTTCGTCGATGTGAGGCTCGCCGAGACTCCTCCGGTGCCGGTTCTGGTGGGGGCTTTGCCGGCGGCTGTGTGCTTCAGGGAGGGGTGAGATTTGGTGGTCCAAGGTGGGGGCGGCTGTTTTGGTGAGGAGAGGAGAGAGATTGGAGTGTTTTAGTGGTGAGAGGATTGAGAGGGATGTGTGGTGAGGGTGATGTGGGGGAGGGAGTGTGGGGTGTAGGGTTTTGGTGGGGGCTGATGGGCTTGAAACTGGCGGGCTGGCCCGAAGTGGTTTTGCCAGCCCGTGGTCGAATTTAAATTTATTTATTTATTTATTTATTTATTTTATTTATTTTATTTTTTTTTTTGACGAAAATTAAAATTGCGTTAAAGGAAAGAATGCAATACCTTGGGTTGCCTCCCAAGCAGCGCCTTTGTTTCATGTCGCTGGCTCGACCAAGCCTTGCTTGACTATTCTAACTCCGCATGTGGCTCCTCCAAAACTAACTCATCCATAACCTCCTTTGTGAACCCTTCATAGTATGTCTTAAGCCTATGACCATTTACTTTGAACTTCTTTTGGCTATCCGGGTCATATAACTCTACAACTCCATGTGGGAAAACTTCAGCAACAATGTATGGTCCCCCCCACTTTGACCTGAGCTTCCCAGCGAAGAGTTTCAGGCGAGACTGAAAAAGTAGGACTTTGTCACCAGCTTTGAAGTCCTTCCTATTGATGTGCTTGTCATGCCATGCCTTGGTCTTTGCCTTGTAGATAGCCGCATTATCATAGGCGTCCAACCGTAGCTCCTCGAGCTCACCCAACTGTAGCTTCCTGTGTTCTCCAACCTCGTCACTCTGCATATTGCATTGTTTCACAGCCCACCAAGCCTTGTGTTCCAGCTCAACAGGAAGATGACATGCCTTCCCATAGACAAGTCTGAAAGGAGACATCCCAATTGGAGTTTTTTAAGCAGTGCGATAAGCCCATAAAGCATCATCCAGTCTCAAACTCCAATCCTTCCTGTTAGGATTTACGGTCTTCTCAAGAATGGCTTTGATCTCTCTATTGGACACCTCTGCTTGGCCATTCGTCTGAGGATGGTATGCGGTGGAAACTCTATGTGTGACATGATATTTCTTAAGCAAGGCAGTCACAGTTTTGTTGCAGAAATGGGTACCCCTGTCACTAATCAGCTCTCTAGGAATACCATGCCTGACAAAAATATTGCTTTTCAAGAACCCTGCCACAACTTTAGAATCATCAGTCCTGGTGGCCTTCGCTTCCACCCACTTGGAAACGTAGTCCACCGCAAGTAAAATATATAAATTCCCACAAGAACTAGGAAAAGGTCCCATAAAGTCGATGCCCCAAACATCAAAGATTTCGCAAAAGATCATTGGTGATTGTTGCATTTCATTCCTTTGGGAGATATTCCCCATTCTTTGACACCTATCACATGCCTTGCAGAAAGAATAAGCATCTTTAAAAATATGTGGCCAATAAAATCCAGATTCCAGTACCTTTCTAGCAGTTTTATTGGCACCAAAATGTCCCCCACATGCTTGAGAATGACAAAATTCAAGAACAGATCGTACCTCATTATCTGGAAGACAACGACGAATGACCTGATCTGCACAATGTTTCCAAAGGTATGGGTCATCCCAAATATAGTGGTTTGCTTCTCTTCGAACCTTCTCCGTCTGGGCCTTGGTGTGATCCGGAGGAAATTCCCCACAGACTAAGTAGTTCACAATGTCCCGGTACCAAGGGCTTACAGAGTGAAGCCCTAGAACGGACTGAGATGGGCGGAGAAGCGATGGCGTGGGCGCGCCATGAAGCAGCGCGGCCGCGTCGTAAGTCAGCGCGGGCGCGCCCTGAAGCAGCGCGGGCGCGTCGAAAGTTGGCGCGGGCGCGTCAGGTCTTGGCGTGGGCGCGTCGGATTCCGGTGTGCTTTTGTGCTCGAGTCTCCATAATGTATCATTCGGAAACGTGCCTAAGATGGGTTTCTGTGACTCCGGCTTGTCCTCCTCATTTACCAATCTGCTTAAGTGGTCAGCCACCAGATTCTCCGCTCCTTTCTTGTCCTTAATCTCCACGTCGAATTCGCTAAGCAACAGGACCCATCGAATCAATCGTGGCTTTGTCTCCTTCTTTGTCATCAAGTAGCGGAGGGCTGCGTGATCTGTGTAAATAATCACTTTAACCCCAAGCAGATACTGTCGAAACTTCTCTAGTGCAAACACCACAGCAAGCATTTCTTTCTCAGTGGTGGAGTAGTTGCGCTGTGCTCCATTCAGAGTCATGGAAGCATAATGGATCACATGAGAGGCTCTTCCCTCTTTTTGGCCTAGCACTGCTCCCACTGCATAGTCGCTCGCATCACACATGATCTCAAATGGGCGAGACCAGTCTGGTGCCTGAATGATTGGTGCACTAGTGAGGCGTCCTTTGAGCTGGTCGAACGCCTCTTTGCACTCTTGTGTGAGTGGAAAGGTCACATCTTTCTTCAGAAGCTCGCATAAGGGTGAGGATATCTTTGAAAAGTCTTTGATAAACCTGCGATAAAAACCTGCATGGCCTAGGAAAGAACGAACTTCGCACACATTAGTAGGATAAGGCAGAGACTGAATTACATCAATCTTTGCCTTATCGACCTCAATACCCTTTGCAGAGACTATATGACCTAAAACAATTCCTTGTTCTACCATAAAATGACACTTTTCAGAGTTCAAAACCAGATTAGTTTCAACACATCTTTTCAACACTAGTGCCAAATGGCTCAAACAAGTATCAAAGCTATCCCCATGTACTGTGAAATCATCCATGAATACTTCAATGAAATTCTCAATGTACTCAGAGAAGATACTAACCATACATCGTTGAAATGTCCCGGGTGCGTTACATAATCCAAATGGCATCCTGCGATATGCAAAAGTACCGAAAGGACATGTAAAAGTAGTCTTCTCCTGGTCCTCTGGCGCTATGGCCACCTGAAAGTATCCAGAATATCCATCAAGAAAACAGTAATAGGGGCGCCTAGCAAGGCGTTCTAGCATCTGATCAATAAAGGGGAGAGGGAAGTGATCCTTCCTGGTTACTGTGTTCAACTTGCGATAGTCTATGCACACTCTCCATCCTGTCTGTGTTCTGGTAGGGACCAACTCGCCTTGTTGATTCTCCACAACTGTGATCCCTCCTTTCTTTGGGACAACTTGGGTAGGACTCACCCACTGACTGTCAGAAATTGGGAAAATCATGTTTGCTGATAGCAATTTCAGCACTTCCTTCTTCACCACATCCATCATGGGAGGATTGAGCCTTCTCTGTGGTTGGCGTGATGGCTTAGCTCCTTCCTCCAACAGGATCCTGTGCATGCATGTAGATGGACTAATTCCCTTTATGTCAGCGATGGTCCACCCCAATGCAGTTTTGTACTCCTTTAGAACCTCCACTAACTTTTCCTCCTGCTCCACTGAGAGCTTACTCGACACAATAACTGGTAGAGTGTCATCAACTCCTAGGAAAGCATACTTGAGATGACTTGGGAGTTGCTTGAGTTCAATTTTAGGCGCCTGCACAACAGATGGAACAAGCACTTCGCTTGGAGTCAGTAGATTGGGGCCAATGCCCAAAAGAGTAGGGGACTCACCTTTTATATCCATATGGGCTACTAATTCCTGCATGTTAGATGAGATTGAAAAATCTGTATATGACTCATCAATATCATTCTCAATAATTGACTGCAACTCATCTTCCCTAGAAATATCAAATAGATCTTGAGCTAATGGTTCAATCACATCAATAGAGCACAGAGAATGGTCATCAACAGGATGTTTCATAGCCTTATAGAGGTCGAATTCAACCTTTTCTCCATCAAATTCCATTGTTAGTGTCTCAGAGACACAATCAATTTTTGTCCTAGCTGTTTTAATAAAAGGTCTACCTAACAGAATAGGTGCATCATGCTTATCATGTTCCATATCCAGGACAAAGAAATCTGCAGGAAAAATCAGTTTATCGACCATAACCAAAACGTCTTCAACTACTCCTTTAGGGTACTTATTAGACCTATCAGCTAGTTGCACAACTACTCCAGTGTCATGCAAAGGTCCTAAATCTAGTGATTTGTAAAGTGAGTAGGGAAGCACATTTATGGAAGCACCCAAATCAAGCATAGCTCTATCGAATTTTACATCTCCAATGACACAAGGGATAGTAACCATACCTGGATCAGCGCACTTTTTCGGCATTCTCCTCTGAAACATAGCGGAGACCTGCTCACTTACTTTCACCTTCTTTTTCCCTTTCAGCTTCTGATTCCTCTTTACTGTGCAAAGCTCCTTCAAGAACTTAGCGTACTTGGGCACAGTTTTTATCATTCTCAGCAGAGGAATGTTCACCTGACACTTGCTAAATGTCTCAAACAGCTCTGAATCATCGATTATCCTCCTCTCCTTAAGTGCCTCAGGGAACGGAGGCTTTGGTTTCTCTGATCCGAGAGGGGGAAAATTCGGTCGTACATAAGTATCGACATAGGGCTCAGATTCAGGCGGGATCGGAATCGACGTGGGCGAGTCAAACAATGGCGTGGGCGCGCTAACATCAGGCGCGGTCGCATCACTTTCCGGCGCGGGCGCGTCACTGGCCGGCGCGGGCGCGCTAGTGGTGGGCGTGGCCGCGTTGGCCTCCGTCGTGCTTTTCTCCTCGGATTCCTGACTTCTCAGCTCCTTTCCATTCCGAAGAGTTATAGCACTGACGTTTTCCTTTGGATTGACCACTGTTTGAGATGGTAGACCCCCTGACGTCTTCGCCTCTATTCTAGTGATTGCTTCAGCCATTTGCCCCATTTGCTTCTGTATATCCTTTATGCTCGATTCAGTTGTCTGAACATGCGCAGTAAAGTGCTGTGTCAGGGTATTGAGCATGGACTCAGTGGATGGAGCGTTACCCTGCTGCCTCTGATTGTAGGGAGGTGGCTGCTGCTGATGTGGTTGGTTTGGTGGATCCCTCCATCTGAAACTTGGGTGATCTTTCCAACCTGGGTTGTAGGAGTTTGAGTAGGGGTCATGTCTGGGTCTCTGAGGTCCATTTCCACCTATAGCACTCACTTCAGCGGTGTCTCTCTGGAGTGTAGGACACGCATCAGTTGGGTGGAAGTCATCACCACAAAATTCACAAGCCTTGAGTTGTTGAGGAGTCCCTTTCAGAGTGAGTCTCCTAACCATATCCTTCAATTCAGCGATATCATTGGCTTGGTTAGAGTCTACCGAGTTGACTCCTTTCTTTCTGGTGGACTTCCCAAAATTCCTAGTCCCCTCAGCCATTTCCTGAATCTTCTCCATAGCTCCCTCCGGCGTGGCATTCAGAATATTTCCTCCGCAGGCGGCATCAATCATCCTTCTATCAGATTCCAGCAATCCCCCATAGATGTATAAGACTAGGTCCTTCGTGCTGTAGCCATGGAAAGGGCAATTAGAACACAGCTTCTTGAACCTTTCATTGTAATCATAGAGGGTCTCATCCTCTTCCTGCTCTATATTGCTGATTGCCTTCTTCAAGGTGTTCTCCTTCTTAGCAGGGAAGAATTTCTCCAGGAAGGCCTTGTGGAGCTTAGGCCAAGTATCGATGCTCCCAGTAGGAAGGCTGTAGTACCAGTCATCCGCAGCATCGACCAGCGTGAACCCAAAAGCTCTCATCTTTATCTGTGCTTCAGTTATATTGGCTGGTTTCATGCTCATGCACACATTATGAAACTTCCCCATGTGCTTGATGGGGTCTTCTCCAGCCAATCCATGGAATTTGGGCAGTTGATGAATCAGCCCAGACTTTAGCTCAAAATGGTTGTCATCCCCTATAGCAGGGATTGTCACAGCAGGTGCCTGCTGTGTGATGTTTGATGCTGTCAGCTGTCGCAGCGTCTGATTTACAGCGTTTTCAGCCATTGGATCGGGCTGTTGGGAATGTTGGTGTTGTTCTCTAAGACGGCGGTGGTATGTCCTGTCAATTTCCCAATCAAAATCAAAAAGATGGGGATCAGTAGCACGAGTGCGAACCATGCAAGAGGTTCGCACCCAAATAGGTAATAAAACAAACAAGAACAAAGATTAATCGTTTCCCCGGCAACGTCGCCAAATTTGACAGGCCTAAAGTCGTTGTGCCTAATCAAAGTAAATTCCTAAGATGCAAACTATAACAAGTATAGCAGGTAAGTTAGGGTCGAACCCACAGGGAAACAGAATCAATTGTAATAGCAAGTATTATTACCAAAAGTAACCGATTTAGGGGGAGTTTTGTATGTGAGGAATAGTAATGACAGAACGAGTTGCAATAAAGAGTTGTGAATATATGATGGAAGATATCACACCAGGTAATTATCCGCACAACAATTGAGATGGTTCATCATCGCATTCTATGAATCTCAAGTTCTAATGTCCAGTAATTGTTCTCAATTCAGATCGTGTAATTAGGGGTGGTATTCGAGCCGAACGAGCCGAGCTTGACATGTTCAAGCTTGGCTCGAACGGCAAACGAGCCGAGCCGAGCTCGAGCCCAAAATTTATTCGAGCTTTTTTTGATGCTCAAGCTCGGCTCGCGAGCCCAAGGTGAAACTCGAGCTCGGCTTGTTTAAGCTCGAACAAGCTGAACGAACAAGCCTGAGCTCGTTTGAGCTCGTCGATTGGGCTCGTTCAAGCTCGTTCGGCTCGGGTTCGTATCTAAAAGTCTGGATGCAAACAACAAATTACACAGGAAGATGAAGCAAGCAAAGTTCATCAATTTCAATTTCTACAAATTTCTAATCA
This sequence comes from Persicaria tinctoria, assembly GCA_037127255.1. Taxonomy (NCBI): domain Eukaryota; kingdom Viridiplantae; phylum Streptophyta; class Magnoliopsida; order Caryophyllales; family Polygonaceae; genus Persicaria; species Persicaria tinctoria. The sequence continues at coordinate 3,911,130 of JBANSL010000005.1, read as the reverse complement.
CCATATTAATTAATTTAGCTATACAAATTTCACACAGGAAGATGAACATTGACATGGCAAATTTCTAATCCCACGGCAATGGGTACTGAGTATTGATTTCAAGATGAAAAACATGAACCTGTACAAATTTCAAGATCTACTTCTACATATATCTAATCCCGCTCCAAGCAACCAACATTTCAAATCAATCACGAGCGACTAACAGACGGAGAAAGTGAGAGGAACCACGAAGAGCCGATGAGGGAGTAATGGCTACTGATCGAGTTCGCCGGCGCCGCCCGAACTAAAGGACTAGAGTAGCAAGTAAGATGAAAAAGAAGGAAGCAAGGAGCCACGAACATCGACGGAGGAATAGCAGACATCTAGGAGAAACAAACCTGGTGCCCCTGTCGCAGTTCGCCGGCGCCGCCCTGAGACAAGGAAGATTGGGTTCGGTACTTCAACGGAGCTGGCGGGGATTGAACGAGTGGCCATTGATGGAAGGAAGGGGTGAATTGCTGAATGAAGCCTGAAGAGGGATTAGGAAAGAGAAGAGGGAGAGGCGGCTCATGAACTGTTGAAGATTGAAGAACTTAATGAAGCGCTTCATTCAGCCCCTTCATAACCCTAGGAGGGGTAATACTGTAAATTCTCATATCGAGCTTCTGGGCTCGGCTCGGGCTCGGCTCGAGCTCGGCTCGGGCTCGGTTCGAGCCTAAAATGTTGTTCAAGCTCGGCTTGTTTTACGAATTTGAACGAGCCGAGCTCGAGCTTTTTCGAGCCGAGCCCGAGCCGAGCTCGAGCTGTTCGGCTCATATACCACCCCTACGTGTAATAGCTTTTAGTCCTACCAGTCCTAAAAGCACTTATTACTAAATTACAAGGGAAAACCTTCACCAAATAATAAAGCAATAGCATTCAAGCATGAATTATAATGAGATACAAGCGATTCTAACAACCCGTTAAAATAGCCTGTAATCGAATCTCCCTCACAATCTGCCACAAGCAACCGCGTATGGAGATTGTGTTTGCTACAATGAATCTACAACCCAAGACCTGGAATTGGAAATCCTAGCAGTATGACTAGTATCGATAAACCTAGGTGATCAATCTAGATAAATCAATAATAAGCAATCAAGCAATAAGCTCAGGAGATCGAAATAATTAACAAAGGACGAACAAGAGTAGAATACTCACAACCAAATCAATTGAAGGCTTCAAAGAACCAAGTGCAACAATGGAGAGTTAGTTCTCCATAGGGTTTGTGAGATAATGCAAAAGGGAAAATACGTCTCTGGGAAATAACATAATGAAATCTCTACTGCCTTTTCGGCCTATTTAACCTAATAAAGTCGGGTTTAACATCCCGTGCAATTATAATAATAAAATATAAAAACTAATAGGATAGACAGAATCGGATAAGAATCCGACTCCAGGGTTGACGCGGGCGCGCCATCTGCAGCGCGGGCGCGCTGGGTGTTCTTTTCTTCTTCCTTCTGGTGCATCAGCGCGGCCACTTCGTCCTAGCAGCGTGGGCGCGTCGGGTAGCAGCGCGGGCGCGCCATGTGCAGCGCGGCCGCGCCGGATGTCTTCAGTCCTCCAGCTGCTTCCGATCTTCTTAGTTTCTGTAACTTGCATGATTTCTTCAACTTCTTCAACATGCTCCGAATCACCAAGTTCACACAAATATCTCTCATAATGTCATGTAAATGATGACAAAAACTACTAAATGCGCTATGGAATATATCGCATATCAGGTCTCAGGAAATGAGGACCACGTATGCCGTTTAAAGAAGTCTCTATATGGTCTCAAGCAAGCTCCGAGACAATGGTATAAGAAGTTTGACTCATTTATGTTGAGTCAATGCTATTCCAGGAGCCAATATGACAACTGTGTGTACTTAAAAAAGGCGCCCGATAGGTCTTTTATATATTTGCTGCTTTTTGTTGATGATATGTTGATTGCAGCTCGTGACATTACTCTCATCAATGAGTTAAAGACCCAGTTAAGCAAGAAGTTCAAGATAAAGAACTTAGGCGCTGCCAAGAAGATTCTTGGGATGGAGATTCACAAGGGTCGTCAAGCTGGAAAGCTTATGCTAAGTCAACAGAAGTATATTGAGAAAGTGCTTGACAAGTTCAATCTGAGAGACACTAAACCTGTGAGCACCCCTACTGCTGCACATTTTAAGTTGTCATCTGATCAGTGCCCAAAATCAGAGGAGGACAAGGAACAGATGACAGACGTTCCATATGCTTCCGCAGTTGGAAGCCTCATGTATGACATGGTTTGCACCAGGCCTGATTTGGCATACGCTGTGAGTTTGGTCAGCAGATACATGCACAATCCTGGAAGAGAGCACTGGAATGCAGTGAAGTGGATACTTCCCTACCTGAAAGGTACTGCTGATATCGGCCTGACCTATAATAGGAAGAGGTTAAAGTCTAACTGTATTGATGGTTATGTTGATGTTGATTATGGTGGTGACTTGGATCGAAGAAAGTCTATCTCAGGATATATTTTCTCTCTGTGTGGATCCTCTATTAGTTGGTGTGCTTCACTCCAGTCAGCTACAACTCTATCAAGTACTGAAGCAGAGTACATTGCAGCCACAGAAAGAGTAAAAGAAGTTATTTGGCTCAGAGGTTTAATCAATGAGTTGGGCTTATCTCAAGATGTTCATACTGTCTTTTGTGATAATCAGAGTGCTATTCATTTGACGAAGAACAGTGGCTATCACAGTAAGACCAAGCACATCGACGTCAAGCACCACTTTATTCGGGATATTATCTCTGACAGCGAGGTTGTTGTGAAGAAGATTCATACAAATGACAACCCTGCGGATATGCTAACGAAGCTACTTCCTATTGCCAAGTTCAAACACTGTTTGGACTTGGTTGGTATTTCTCAGCACTGAGCGCCCTTCGGGACAATGCGGCGAGAGCTCTTTTGGATATCGATGCAAGGCGGAGTTTGTTGGGTTGCATCCATGTCCTCAAGTGGGCTTGCTTCACATGGGCTAAGTATGGTTAAGATTGGATTTGATCCAAATGAGGTCTAAGCTTTGCTAGAAGCTTCTCATCTTCTTACCTCACCTCTCCAATCTTCTAGGGACTTCCTTAACCCTAATCCACATAGGAGGATCTACAGAATTCTTAAGCCTTATCCAAATTTGAGGATCTAGAGTCTTCCGAATCCTTATCCAATTCTTCACCTCCAAGGATTCAAGGCCTATAAATAGGCATCTCCTCCATCCTTTTTCATCATCCACAAAAGCTCACCAATCCAAGCCTCCAACACACACAAAGCCTTCATCCCTCATCCCATATCCACTACTTGCATAAAGAGTCCCCCAATTATCTTGTATTATCCTACAAGATCTCTTGTACTCTTTTCATTCTATAGTGGATTTTATTGGCTCTTGCCGCCCGTGGGTTTTCCTCCCGGTACTCGGGTTTCCCACGTTAAATCCTTGTGTGATCGATCTTGCCTTACTTTCTCTATTTTGTGATTCCGTTCTTCCGTTGCGTGCTCGTGTTCTTATTACCAGTAAATTCTAACAACTTGTTTCACTGCAATGCAATCATTCATAAAGAGGGTGAACCATTAGCGAAAGCACAAGCTGTGTGTGAAAACCGGAAAAGGAAAGGAAATAGGAAGACTTACATGGTGCATTCATCAAGAATTCCAAACTTCGGCTTGTGGAAGAATAAAACGAGCCTTGGGAGAAATTAAACATGTCATTTTATATGATTCGATAATATAGAAATTAAATATTCTGATAGTGAAAAATTGAAGGTAATAGCTGTTCATAATTGCCCCAAAAGTTTGCAACTTTGCCTTGTTGTCCTGAATCTTCAAATTTTGAATCTCATTAATGTAAGGCTTCCTGCCTCACAATTCTTATCTCATTAGTTTAAATTCAAACTGTCTCAATTATGTGTAGATTGTCAATATATGTGTGCGGTCTATTATTCACTCGCAGCTTGCAATTGCTATAAAGAACAATCTAATCATTTTAATAAAAATATGATATTTATAGAAGGTGAATGTGGAACTGGTGTGTTTGTATAATATATGTACATATGAAGCCAATTTTGGATAGGCAAATCTCGGTAAGGTGTTTGTGGCCGAGTATATATGCTGAAGAATCAATGATAGAGATGAATTGAGAGACTTTTTGTACATACGTTCCCAACTGCAATAATGCATATCCATTCAATTATTTGGACATCGATTAAAGTCACAAACTGAAATGTACAAACATATAATTCAATTTCGATTTCGTTTTCAAATTGTTTGTACTTACTTCTTACCAATTCAAAATGCATGCATTTAAGTAATTGGTGTCGTTATTAATTAAAGTTGCAACTTGCAATTTAAAAAGCTTTGATACCATGAATACGTGTGAATTACCTCCCCAATTCACACCTAGATTTCCATGGAAGGGGCTCGGAACTGCAAGCAAGAAAACACAAGGGAGAAAAGTCTCTGTTTTCCCCGGCTTTAGGTAGGCAGCAAAAGGATCATTAAACTTGGAGCATTGGTGTTCATCAACGAGGAAATTGAGAGCAAACACCTACAAGAAAAAATGTAGGTTCGTTATCACTCAAATATTCAGTTTTGCTTTACAATATTTAAACTGAGTTTAAGATAGACTATTACAAATTAAATCGATGAAATAGATGGAAAACATGACAGAACATCAAACAAAGAAAGATATGAAACCTGTAAACATGCAATAAACAAGAAGAACTAGGAACTCGTCAACTAAAGGAACTCTAAAGGAAAAGATAGGGAGAAATCAGGGGAAATTTTGATCAGAAAAACAAAGCCTAAAGCAGTCAGTGCATTTGCAATAGCACAGTTTATTATTTATTAACAGATAATTTTGAGCTTACTTTACTGGTTTATTAGAAAGGCATACCATGCACATGCCAGTTTTTAGGCCCTTCGGTTCGTCACACAAAAGAGAAAGGATCATCGATCCACCCCTGCAAAAGGATGCTAGCATAAGCAAAATTGGAGAAGTGCACATATTTGGAATTTCAGTGCAGGAGAAGAAGATGACAGGTGAAAATATGTGCCATTTTGAAATCCTAGATGGCCTTCTTTGAACTATTATCTGGGAAGAAGTTCTTGAATAGGAAGTTAAGTACTGCAAAGACGACAAAGTATCAGAGTCGATCAATGTCACTCTCTAATGAAGCAGATGTAGAACAAAAGGCTATGAGTTGCATAAAAACATTTGATGGCCTGCTTTGGTTTGGGTAAGACTTGGGCAGACTTGTATGCTACCCAATGCAAAGTGTGTGAAAGGGGATTGTCTCAAATACCTTTATGTTTTCTTTGAATTCTACTCCAGAAAAGAATGCCATTATAAAGTATAGTATATAAGAGTGCATAGAGTTATGTAATGAAACCATCAAACTATTTAATAAAAATGTCACCATCAAACCAAAAGAAGTGAGCTAAACCTGAGGCAATGAAACTACAGGGTCCACACAACCTGTACCAGAAGACCCCAAAGGCAACACACCGGATGGAAATTAAGGGATGACACATCACCTTTTTTTCCAGAAATCCCTAGATTCCGCTTAAGCAACTTAGACTTTACTCTGATGAGAAGATCAAACTATACTCACCCTCACCAATTCCACCGGATCCAATCCAGCTTTGCTCTGCTAGACAGCATAATTAAAATAAATAAGTAAATAATGAGATACGAGACAGAAACCATACCAAAGATAATGACAACAACATGGTGGGCGGTAGATGCAATTTCTGCCTCCTAAAAGAATACTAAAAAACATCACAATGACAAAGATAGGTATCAAGGCTTGTAAATATCAAAGAACACATAAGAGATTGCACCCATTCCTTGCCATTTAAGTACTTCTTTTATGGAGTGTGATTACAATTTCCTGTTCTACTGAAAATCTAGCTTATTATAATCCTTGCCCCATTTGCAAAATCACCATTTGAAAATCAGATTCTTGTTGCTATCTCTACATGATTGGACATATATATAAAACTTCTTTGATGTAAAGCTATAGAGAAATGTTTTCTACACTGAAGTATATAAAAGTAACAGTACAAGACAGAACGTACAGGAACCATTTTACAAAAATAAAACGAAAAATTGAGAATATAAAATCATACTCCCTCCATTCAACAACCTCTGCAATTACATGTTACTATACTTGTTAACTTATTGCAAACTACTAGCTCCAAAGGCAATCGTGCAGTGTGACCTAAAGATCGAAAGGCTAAAATGATAACCCCCCAAAGTATTTAATTAGCTAGGAGAAGCTGGTGTTATAATTAGGAGCATCTTTGGCAATTATAGCCTTAAATGGCGCCTAAAGTGTGTACTATGTAGATGCTTTTCAAAAATTTATTGCAATGGTGATCAATGTTGAGGCACTTAATCAGATAGATCATTCGATCGATCTAGTATGAAACCAGTGACATTAAAGTGTTCGGTTGGGTCCCTGTCATACATCTGATACTTAATTTCATTGTCAATATATATTTGAGACATTATGTAACATAAAGAAATGTATGCCTTCATTGCAAGAGCTAAGGCCCAGCACCTTATGTGCTTCTTTAGGATGACTTTAATCAAATCTGCTAAGAGTTACATTGCAATTTCCTTGTATTCCAGTCAGTCAACTAATGTGCTCCCTGATGATACAACATATAGTAAAAATCAGCTCCAACTGTATGATTCTTGTTAAATATGGGTTTGATTTAAGAGAGGCAGTAAAAATGGGAATATATCTCTGTGCGTCTTACTTAAAACAGTAGTTTAAAGCGTACATTCAAAACATTCCAATTGGTAAAAGAGAATCTCAACTTCCCCTGTTGATCAGAACATTCCAATTGCTAAAAGAGGTTGGGAGTTTTCTGTGAGACATTAATCCAATCGCAGCCCAGAAAGCTCAACTTTCCGACATAAATGGAGCATATCATATTATTCTGTTTGTGCTTGATCAGTTCAAACCTCTCTCCTGTTGAACTCTTCCTAATTTCATACATACATGACCAAGGGGTGTCTATTCACTGCGCTATCTGCTGTGATTGAGGGGCATGTTGAATGATATATGTGGGCATCCTCCCCTCCTCCGACCTTCTTCTTGAATTCACCTCCCATTCCTCTAATCTGTAGTTCATGCAACAAGGTTGTGATGAATTTCAATCCCTCTGGAAGTCTACAAACACAAAATACAGTAGTTGCAACCAAAACACATCAGGTGCTCTTATGAGGTACATCAATCTAAAGGTGTTAATGGGCTGCAAATCGTTGGTGATAAATAAAGGTGTTATTTGATCCTAAAGTAGTGTTATCCGCACCTAAAGTAGTGTTATCCGCAAGCAAGCCATAAATTGTGATCTTTACCAAATGCTTTAGTTTCTGAATTGGTTTAAAGGCATTGTGATTGAGGCTTTCTAGTAGCTTGTTTATGAAATAATAAAACTTTCGTGCTTTATCTACTTTTGACTGCCTTCTTTCTCTTTTTTTTTTCCCCTTTTAGTAACTAAAGCCATAAATTGTGTCTAAAGAAATAGCTGTACGTTGATAATTAGTTGCCCCAAAATCTTGCAACTTTGCCTTGTTCTGAATCTTAGACATTAATGTAAGGTTTACGATGTGGTGATTGTACGTGCTAGCTGAACTCTTAACACTTGGTTAAAATAATAGATTCTAAAGTACTGTTATTAGAAAGCAAGTCTGAAATTGAGATCAAATGTGAAATCAAGCCGAGCTAAATTGTGCAATTTGAATCAAAACTGATCCGAGTGCCTACATTTTGGTTCCAAATCATTGTGACTATACAGAGGGATTGAACATTCAGTATCTTAATTTGCTTGTGTAATTGTGTTTGTTTGCTTGTGTAATCATGGTTGATTATGTGGATGAAACCTTTAACTTGCTTTGGCAGATGCTTTCAATCAATGTCTTTTGGCAGATGCTCTACTTATTTGTGGAATATATGCAATGGGGGTGGGTTCTTCGGTATCCACCCCTTATACTTATTATTTTAGAAGCAAGCTCTTTGTAAAAGAATGAGCCACGTGTCCTCCTTCTCTGAGCAAAAATAAAAAGCAGTTCTCAGTATCTCACCCACCCCACGTTCTCTCTTTAACCGTTTGCCCTCTCTCCTCTTTGAGCGTCGGCACTCAGTTTATGGATTGCTCATAATACCAACTAGTACTTTTCCCGAACCATGTTCGGACTTTTTCAATATATTTTCGGTTGAGCATCAGTGTTTAACTAACACATTGTTTTGCCATACTTCTAGCCTTGCTATTATTTGAAAATTTGGGAGTTCTTTTATCTAGATAATCGATATAGAAAATGTGACAACGAATAGCAGATTGACCGCTTCCACACTTGTACATGTGCTCTACTTGGAAGCAAAGAAAATGAACCTTACAATTATTGACATGAGAAAACCGAGTCTGGATATATTCTCAGTGATACTTTCACTGTTACATAACATATTTATTACACATTTCAAATTGTTTTAAACTATAAACCAATTTTAGAACAAAAAAACTCCCTAAATTTAAATATACAAACCCTATGAAACTAAAGTATTAAAAATTATTTTGTTTGTGTTTTTATAATGTATTAGGCCATTAATTAGAAAAAGATAACACTATGTTTAAGTTCATAAACAACTTTGAATCAAAATATAAGTCATTTTAACACGCATTTTAATGTGTTAAAAACTCTATAGAATAATAAATTTCTTTTCAAAAATTTTAAATTATTTCAAATTTATTACTAATAGGTTTAAAATTATTTGAATTTTTTAAAAAAATAAATTAATATTTTATAAAAAAATTCATAAAATAGAGCACTAATAGCTGTTCACTATATTGATTCAACAATCGGCAGGTTCATCCGTTCTAGCCGAACTTTTACTCTATAAAAAAAAACACTATTTTGATTCAACAGAAGATTCCCAAATTGCACTGGGTTATATCTGATGCTGCTTGTGTAGAGCGTAGGCAATAGGCATCAGGTAGTTATTGATGTAGTCATTGCTTCCGAATGACATGAACACTATCGATTTGGCGAGATACTCGCTCAGATTTATTGCCTTGGATTGGGCCATGCTTATTAGCTGATCCAAGGTCCTCTCAAAGCTTACTACCTGCCCGTTCCGGCTGTACCGGTCCCCCTGTACATGCATCCAACTCGAAAGATTCATATATATCTCACACCGATACAAAAATCGAAAACCATAAGAGATAGTATATATTACCCAATGTCTTCCGGTTTCATCAAGAATGCCTCCTCCAGCTGAAGCATAGTTGACTCCTCTAAGAATTTTGTCTCCGGTGGTTGAAGGATTCCGCGAATGCTGGAAGATATGGTAACCCCAGCAGCTCTCCTACAAATTAATATGGACACGGGACACCACACATTAGATTTGAACGAAAGTGAAAAAATGTATGATGGCATGAAATAATTAAGCATAAGAATCAACACACCTAAAATATCAGCAACAGTTTTGCCATTGCAAAATCTACTGGTGGTGCTGACTTTGAAATCACATCCGTAGGGCCAGTAGTTTGCTTTAGCGATGGAACTCAGGAAGTTGTTATTGCCGGCATCGACCAAAGAGTCTCCAAAGATGAACATGGCAGGAATGCCTTGAAGGATTTAGATTCATTAGTTGTCGCTACACTGTGGGATAATAATAATGTGACAAGATTGACGAAGAGGAGAATCCCCGAAGACTGAGTATCTCTAGATCTAGTGCAGCTGACAGCACAACCATATATGAGCTGACAACACTCCCCTCCCCTAACACTCTTGCCTTGTTTTGTTTTGCTGCACAACACCCCTTATCATTAGCTCTCCCCTTCTGCACAACACTCCTTAATTGCTACAATAGCACCTCCACCAGATATAAAATCAACCATGTCCCTCCTCAATCTCTAGCCTCCCATTAGCAGATTTTTACTCGTTTTTCCCTTTGTTCATAGCCATGCTCGTGTCACTTGTTTCTCCACCATAAGCAGCCTTCATATAGGATTGAAAAGTTCTGTAAGCTTCTATATACACTTTATTTGTCCTGACAGATGCTGCTCCCATTACAAGTTTACCAACTTCATTCTCATTTAAGAGTTTGAGAGTCCCTTCCTCTACAGAGTCCATACTACATATAGTTTCCTTGCATTTACCTGCAAATCAAAACATCAATAGTTCAGTGCCAATCTTAACACACGCACAAATTAAAGAAGATGAAGAATTTTCCCGCACTCTACATTGCTGACAAATTTGAAGATACTTATCTAGCTTTTCAGACAACTTTTCCCATTCAATTGCTCGGTGGGAGTTAATTTGGCGTTCGTTTGCAGATGCTATGGGGAGCTTCGCCAATCCTGTACATACAAATCATGAATCAATCCTCTAATTCTGTGTTCTTTATGTTAGGGCTTTTGTGAATCTCGCGCTCAATTGAGGAAAGGCTCAGCCAGAATTCGACGTAAACGCTCTATCGAGGATGGATTCGATCTGAGATGGATTTTTTATTATGAGTTCAATGTCGAAGAAGAAACGTACCGGTATGAATAAATTTGTCGGGCCGGTGAACGTGGAGAATGCAGATCTCAATTCCTCCGATGTCCTTGATGTTATCCAGAGCCCAGCGAAGAACCGACTCACTCACTCTAGATTCTCGGCTCACTGCAAGTCTGGGACGAACCAGGTGACTCGTGTAAAGTAACTTCTTGCCTGAAATCCCTAATTTTGAAAAAAAAATTGATTTTTTTGAATTGAGCACATACTTGTGAATTCCCAAATTCAATCGTCCTAGTCCCGAGCCGCCTTTATTGGCTCTGTGAGAATTTGTTGTTCAGATCTCCCTTATCGTCTGAAAGTATAGTGGCTCTGGATGGAAGGCCCCATGCGAACCTCCTTGCGCGCGCTTGCACCAAAACTTCTCCTCAAATTCCTTACCGGTGTCCCCAACTCGACCACCTTCGAGTCCTTTAGGTCGCCCAGCCAGCTACTACACCAAAATCGAAACCCTAACATCAGAAGCACCGCCTTCTTCAAACCCTTCTTCTTGATGATGAAGTTGGCGCCGATATAGAAGCTGGAAGAGAGAGCAAGAACCAAGCCCTTATGTTATCGGAATACATGCCCTTGCAAGAAAACGATTCCTCCCAAGCTGCAATCGCCACCGCAGTTACCGCCATGACCGAAAGCAAAAAAAGGCTCAGAGTTTCTTCACTACATAGTCGATCGAGAAAATCAGTCGAGCAAGGACGAAGGAGAAGTGGCTTAAACTGCCTACAATGGAAGCATTTAGAGTTCGGATTACTCGAGCGAACAAAATCCGGACCTTGAATTGCTGGAAATGGGAAGTAGATCTTTCAATTACCGATGGGGATTGCTCCATTATAGAGTGTCGACACTCAGAGAGGAGAAAGAAGGTAGCACGATTGAGTCCCCTTGCCCAATTCGACCGCCTCCTCGTCGTACCCGACTGAATCTACCTCCCCCAACTCGACCTCCTCTGCTCACCGATCAACAACCCTCGCTCACCGATCGTGTCAAGCCATCACAACGAAAACCCCAATCAATTTTGAGGAAGAACTTACCTTTGAGGAAGAGCGTGGAAGAGAGAAAGAATAAACGGTTGAAGGGAGGATGTGGGCTGAAGATTGGAATTCGTAGGGTTGCGCAGGGATAAACGTGGATGAGAAAGGAAAAAAACTGATTTTGTTCGTAGAAGACACGTGGCTCAATCTTTTACAAAGACTTTGCTTCTAGTATTATAAGTATAAGGGGTGGATAAGGGGTGGATTAGTTTCCTATCCATTACTCACGTTCTCCATTCTACCTTTTTCAGAGAGGATGAAGAACCGACCAAAGAGCGTTGCTCCACCATCAATGATTCCAACAAATCTCCTATGTCATGCGCCGCCATCTCTCGCCCAGTTGGAGCCTCACCGGAAATCTTCACCACCGGGTAATATCGATCTCTTCTACCGTCGTTAATCTCCTCTGTAGGCAAAGTTTTGATTTCACGGATTTTGCATTTTCTTATCCCCTTCTTTATTTGTTGTAGCCTGATGTCGGCGCAGGGTGAGAGAACCGACCAAGGTTGCGAGAGATGCCCTAGACGATGGCTAGAGTATTCAAAGTAACATCTGCACCTATTTATGACTCGGAGGCGGCACTGATGGAACTACATCGCTAAGTATGTAATTGAATTTGTTTTGATGTTTTTAATTAGGGTTTTGTTGGTTGTTATTGGGGATTTTAATTTCAATCAAGTATTTTGCGAAAATTAGGGTTTGATTTGGTTGAAATTAAGGATTTCGAATTCAAGCTAAAGCATTTTTGGGACATTTAGGGTTTGGTTTGGTTCCATTTGAGTTTTCATTTAGAATTTTCTTAACAAGTTTATTTCACCTACACTTTTGCGGTCTTGGCTTTTGGGGCAGATTAGTGCGAGAAGATTAGTATTATGCTTCATTCACATGTGATTGTTGATGGATTATTTGATGTCAATGTATTTGTTGGGTTTGTGGCTATTGATATGCATCTAAATTTCTCCAAAGTTGGGTTTGCCCACAAGGTGTTCGACAATATGCCTGAAAGGGATATTGTTTTGTGGAACACAATTTTTAGGGGTTTTTAGGAATTGCTGCTATATTGATTCAATCTAATTGTTTGTCAAATATTGTTGGCTTCTTAGATAACAAAGAGGGGTTGGTGTGATGAAAAAAATCCTAGATTCTATCTTTGATGTTGTTCGTTTACTTTATTGACTTGATGTTGATGTTGTTCGTTTACTTTACTTACTTGGTCATCGATGCGGTCTTGTAGAGATACTTGATTTTTCTAATTTCCTCTCTCCCACTTCAGAGGAAGAATCCTTGCGAAATTCAACCATAGATTATGTCTTTGATGTTATCAAGTATATATGGCCTAATTTTTTAAGACATGGGCACCGCTTCCTCTTCATGATATTTTTTAAGATGTTCTTCTGAGCACTAAAGATGTTGAAATTGTAAGTAGATTGCATCGGATAGCAGCCCAAGCGAACTTGGATGTTGAACCTGATGCACTGGAGTTGTTTACTATGCTAGAGCAGTTGAGTTTGTCGGGGAAAGGGATCACTGCTACTCTTGTGAATGAACTTGTGAGTTGTGGTTCCTATAAGCTTTCTTTATCCTTCCATTTATAACTGTTAATATTACCCAGATTAATCGAAGTAGAACGTACTTGCTACTGATTTTGATTGTTGAGAAACAAAAAAAATAACCTAATCTTATTGTTTTGGAAGGCAAAAAAAGGTTGGAAATTTAGTAAATCATGTTGTTGTATACATAATTTGCATTCATTGTCTTTTTCTTTCATTCTGTAGATTGATTGAAGATGATTTTTCCCTTAGTGTCTCACTATGAAGTATGTTCTCATATGTTGCTGATTTTTTTGCCATCTCCTTATTTCCTCTCTGTTTTTTTTTTGTTGTTGTTTTGTAACTTATGTTGCTGGCCAAGAGAACTTGGATGTTGAACTTAATGCACTGGAGTTGTTTATTATGATTGCTGTTTACTATGAATGCTAATGGTTCACTTCGAGATGTAGAAACTATGCTAGAGCAGTTGAGTTTGTTGGGGAAAGGGATCATTGCTACTCTTGTGAATGAACTTGTGAGTTGTGGTTCCTATAAGCTTTCTTTATCCTTTCATTTATAATTGTTGAATATTACCCAGATTAATCGAAGTAGAACGTACTTGCTACTGTTTTTTATTGCTGAGAAACAAAAAAAATAACCTAATCTTATTGTTTTGGAAGGGAAAAAAAGGTTGGAAATTTTGTAAATCATGTTGTTGTATACATAATTTGCATTCATTGTCTTTTTCTTTCATTCTGTAGATTGATTGAAGATGATTTTCCCTTAGTGCCTCACTATCAGGTATGTTCTCATATGTTGTTGATTTTTTTGCCATCTCCTTATTTCCTCCCTGTTTTGTTTTTTTTTTTTTTCTGTTTTGTAACTTATGTTGCTGGCCAAGAGAACTTGGATGTTGAACCTGATGCACTGGAGTTGTTTACTATGATTGTTGTTTACTATGAACGCAATTTGTTGCCGTTTGGTTACATTTGGAATATATGGACTCCCATGGTAACATGCCGCACCTTAAAAGCATCACAATGATGAATCCATAGTTTTATCTCAGCACCTTTCACAACCATGGTATGAAATAGTTAATGGCCGGGCATGAAACACATTTTTTAATATCTAATACTTTAAGATTATAAAAACCTACAAATTTATTGCGGTGGGGTTTTGTAATAACTATAGGGGATCTTTTATTTGCTTTAATTAATTTGGGTGCTTCAGTCATTGTTACTTTGATCAACTTTTCATCTACATTCTTCTTATCTTGAATTTGGCATTATGTCTCACTACAGGTTGTGATTCTGGGCTCAAATAACATAAACCCTCAAGAGGGTTTGAAGGCTCTTTCTTAGGCGAAGAACTACAATGTGAAAAGAAGTGTGAAAGCAAGGTTGCTTGGTAAAATTCGTTGAGGGAATTCAATCAGTTTGGTGAACTATATCGAGAATCTATGGCTGCAACCTCTACTGAAAAGAGATCGAGGTCGCCGAGACAAAAAGGATTCGCACCAAAGGGAAGAATCTCATCAAGAAGGGTGATGCCGGTGGGGTTAGATGTTGGATATCTATGTAGGCGGTCGTCCTTGCTCGAGATCTAGGTTGCTTTCCTATCTAGAAAAGCTCCTATCCTCTCCTTCAGGGCACCCTTCCTATGTAAAGCAGTAACTTTGATTGTTTATAGTTGCTTGAGATTTGTAAGTTTTCCCTTTTTCAAGTGCTTGTAGTTGCTTAGTGTTGATTTCAATTTAGGTTTTGAGGAATTAATGTGAATCTTCACAATTGTTATATGTGATTTATAAAATTTGTAGTCTCAGATCAACAACACCACTTGAATCAATATACCACTTGATCGGGTACAAATTCGGTGAATGGTGCATTTAATTGGAGTTTAAAAGGAACCTATAAACAATTTTTTATTACAGAATGAAACTTCAATTAAATTTTCATGTCCTAAAATGCAGACATTATTTTATTTTTTCCCAATGATTTAGCTTTGTCGGTTTAATACTCTGTTTTTTAATATAACAACCATGAGAGCAGTAATGGTGGCTGAATTGTTAAAATATTTGGGGATAACGAAAATTAATTGTTAAGTCCTTATGTTTCATGCAGTGAGGAGATACTTTTTTTATGGGGTTTATAATGACAATAATATTGAATCACAAATCATAGTTCAGTTACCTATTTAATTTTTACTTCATTTCTGAATTTTGCTCTTTTGGATTGTGATTTGATTCAATTAATCTTAGATGTTACTTGGATTTGAGTTGGGTTTTGATTTGTACATTGATTCCTCTTTGTTTGCTCAGATATATTCAACAAACTGGTAAAGGGTGTGAAAGGCGATGTGTCTATTGCTCAGGTTTGTTTGTCTGTTTCCATTTTAATGAATTCATCTCTTTAGTTTACATGTATAATGTGAAATATATTATGGTGATAAACATCATGTTTCAATATTAAATACAATAATAATAATAATAATACAAAATCAAACAATTTAAAACATCTTAAAATAAATCGTCTATTATAGATCAATTTGAAATAATTGGTGTAACGGCCCGGGATTATGATTCCCGGGTTACGTTTCGAGGGATTAACCCCTCGTTAGGACCTTGCGTCCCGAGTACAGGTTGAAGGTTTCAAAACCTACTTTAATGTTTTCAAAGGGGGATTTCATACCCAAAATCGAAGGGATCGTTGGAACCCCCGGGGGAAGTCCCCTGTACCTGTCGTAAGTCTAAGCGTGGAAATCAGAAATAGTGCGACTAGCGGGAATAAGTGTAATACAAGGGGATGCCACGGCGGAGCCGGGTCAAAACGGAGTCAAAAGTATAAATCCAAGAAATACAATCAGAGTCTGGTGAAGTCTATAACTCCAGCGCTCACTCTCCGCCGACAAAATGACCCGCGCAATAAGTAAACAGCACCGAAAGGATGAACATAAATAATACCTAAAAAAATTGATATGGGGCGGGATCAGATCGATGCCCACTTAACTCTGCATCCCAACCATAAGCACACATATACGCTATACCTAATAAAGATGCTCTAATGCAGTACGAAATTCAAACACACTAGCATGCTCCTAGTTCATAATAATGTGCAGAAATACTGTAAAGGGCCCAAGACAATGCCAAGTGGCATATCCCTCTCCTACCTCCACCCCTTCCGATAGGTGGAGACTGGCCAGCTCGTGAATGCATTCATTCATAATCGGGGGGCACGCATGCCTAACCCGCTCCACAATAAAGCCCGCAGGCATATCATAATATAAGGAAGTTCATGACTCGATTGACTCAGGGTACCCGATGAGGCTGGGCTACCCTATGACCCTAGCAAAGACTCTAGGACTATCACAGATAACGGCCGTTCTGTTTACATACGCATAAAGAAATAGAATGCTCAACGATCGATGCAACCTAACATGGTACTACATGGCATGCTGATCATGAATGCAAGCACCTAGTATATCATGCACCTAAAGCAGGGAATAGCTCTATTCAATCTGAGTAAGCTCCGAAGAGACTTACCTGGAAGTACAGAACAGCAAAAGGCAACAACTAGGTATACAAAAAGCCAATCATGTCACAAATGATCACCTAACACATATATAAGTAATACAAATAAGTCTACTTCTAATGTTACTTAAGCATATAATATCACACACAAGTCATTAAATTTATTCCTCATCTTCCCAAGATTTTCCAAAACTCTTCTAAAATCTCAAGTTATATCAAATCATCAATTAAACACTTTCCCAAATCATACTTGACCCAAAAATCCATTTACAAGATGTTACTCTTTAAATCAACTTATTTTATTACTTTATCAAAACAATCCGACAAGGTTAGGGTATTTCAAAAATTCCCTCTTTTTAATTTTATTATATCCATTTCCAACCTTTAAAACCTTTTTCAAATCCAAGTCCAAATATTATACTTTAAATCTCAATAATAATATTCTATATTATATTACATCTAATTAATATTTATACCTAAATATATAAACCTCTTAAAACTCATATTATTAACACCTTTTATCAAAATAGGCCCAAAATACAATCCAGTGAAAGAAATCGGGTACACAAGCCCAAACCCGGATTCTCATTCTCACCTCTCGGATCCAATACCAACCCAAAACAAAATATAAGTAAAGGGGAAAGAAGGAGGCGGGCCCCACACAAGCAAAACATCGTCTTCTTCCTCTGACCTCCTCTGCCTCGCCGCTCGCCTGACGCTCCCTCGCCGCCTCGCACCTCGCCAGCGCCCTCACCTCTCCGGCTTCTCCTCCCTCACCCACACTCTCGCTCTCGGTCTCGTCTCCATTGCCCTCACTCAGCACATCTCCGTCGTTCTCTCATCGCAACCTCTCGCTCACGGACACACGCTCTCGCTCGCGACTCTCACTCGACCTCGCCGGAGACTCGCCTAACCGACAGCTCTCGCCTCACACTCTTCGACCCATTCAAGCAAGAAGAGAACCAGATTTGAATCGAGGACAAGGAAAGGGGTTCGAAGCTCACCGAAGGGTCTCGATTTCGTCGGAGGTTCGTCGGAAGTGCGATTCGGCTCCGGAGGCTCAGGGAAGCTTGGCGAACCTGGATCGACTGTGCTTGGTTATAAAGGTGAATCCTTTGTACGGGTTCGATCGGAAGAAGGGAGTAGAGAGCCCTTACCGTGGTTTTCGAAGAGAAACAGGGCGAGGAGGCAGGGTAGCGGCTCGACGGCGCTCGGGAGGTGCTGGGCAGCGGCTTTGGTTCGGCTTCGCTCGGAACAGAGACACGGCGCTCGAGGGCGCTTGGGAAGGTGCTCGGAGGGAGATGGAGGCGCCGACGGAGTGCTGCTAGTGGCTGCCGATGGGTGGCCGGTGGCGTGGCTGCTACTGCCGCTGCTCAGTGGTGGTGGAATGGTGAGGGTTGCGTTTGGGTTTCTAATGCAGAAGGAGATGGGGGTTGTTTCTTTTAGAGGGAATGAGAGAGATTGCAGTTCAAATGGAAATCAAATGGCAGAGAGCCTATCTGGGCGTTTGGCGTGGGATTTCAGATTTGTGGAATGGTTTGTGGGGTATTGGATTCAAGTTAAAAAGAGGACAATTGCAGGTGATTCAACAAGGCAAGGAAAGAGTGGGGTGTTCCTTAACCAAAAGAAGGGTAGAGCAAGCTGGAGGGCTAGGAAGGTGTAGCTGGCTAGTTGCTATAGCTGTTGACTAAGGCAAGTGATGCCTATCATTTGCTGATCGAAAATGAAGAGAGAGGGGAGAAAGAAGGCAATTTACCAGTGGTTTTACAAGCCCCAAAAGATATTTCGAAATACCCAAAAAAAAAATAACCCCGGAACCCGCTCTTTCGATCTTATCTCGACTCGATCAAAATAAATGTTAAATCTTCCAATCCGAATTCAATAATGAAATGCTTGAAAAGTAGAATAAAATCTATTTTGTATAAGAATTTCAAGCTAGATTTATTAAATTTATGACGAGTTTTCCTTAAAATATCCAAAATTAATTTCATTTTATTTTATTTATTTTTAAATGGTTATTTAAAAATCCGGGCCTTTACAATTGGATTCCCATCAAAACACACACAACCTTAAAACGAATAAAAACATAAATCATTCATTTTATTCAGCTTGATTCACATGCATGGTGTGAATTATATTATGGCGAGGAAAATCATATTTCAATATTAAATACAATAGGAATATGAAATACCAAAAATTAAAAGTATCTAATGTCTAATAGTCTATTATAGGTTAAAATGTAATAATTGGACTCCGATTAAAATCACACATGATCTTCAAATGAGTAAAAACATAAATCATTTATTTTATACAGTCCGTTTCACATGCACGGTGTGAAATATATTATGGTTAAGAAAATAAGTTTTCAATATTAAATACAATAGGGATAAAAAAAATCACAGATACTTGATGCTCAACCCGTCATATAGCTAAGCTTGTGATAGAGTTTTGACAACCATTTCGGAATGGCTCACCGGAAAGGATTTGTGGGTAGTACCCATAGGTCCCCGGTTCGAACCCTGGAATTGACTGCTCTTTATTTACCAATTCAAGGGATAGAGTTTTGACGAGGATTCCAAGCTCAAAATATTAGAATCTTGAATATTTTGTGTTTAGTAAAGGTTTGTCTTGATTTTTAATTTGCTTTCTATTTTTTCTCTAAGTCGATCTATTGAATTTTGGTGCTCATTAATCTATCTCTTCATAAATTGCAAATTTGTATTATTGAGGTTGTGACTCCATTTTTAGAGAGATCAGATATGTGCTTTCTTTCTCTTAAAAGTTGCAGTTTTACCATTGCCCCTAATATGTGATGTTTAACTTAAGGGTGCCCGGAACTCTAAAGTTTCCAGTATTCATTTTGCACTTACAACCCTAAAAAGGACTGATCTTTACCCACCCTTAATTCACAAACATCAAATACACGTTGCCTAAATACAATAGGAATATTAGGTGACAAGAAAATTTCAAATAACAACAGGTTAACATGACAAGAAGTATGAGCAATATGTTAGTAGTAAATTGACGTGTTGAATATTTTATTTATACGTCAAACTCGACCAAAAATATTATGAAAAAATCCGAACAAGGTTTGGGAAAAAAAACTAGTTACTACTAAACATCAATCAATTTCACCATTCGGGCCCATGACGATGCTTTCATGATAAGTCTTCAGTTGGGTCCCTGTCATAACACATCTTCCTGATCCTTTCATGTTACATATTGGAGACATTATGTGCTCCTTAAAGTTGAGGGTATAACATATAATACTAATCTTGTACGCCCTGTAATTCTAGACTCTGGAGTGATGAGTGGAGCAACACGTGTGTGACGTTGAATCCTTGGATATCAGCTGAGAAGTAAATCGTACCTGGATGTGATGAGGATCAATCAGGTTGGTTCCATGTACCCACCAAGGGAAACCGAACAGGAAAATGAAGAATGAAACACTACTGATATTCAGGAACTGGCTACTACTTTACCTTCCCAACTTTTTTGGAAACACTACTGATGGGGATCAATCGTTGATGACTATACACTTGTATTATGCTCACATTAATGCTTATTTGGGATTATTCTGGTTTCGAGTTTGTGCTCGTTATGACTAGGATGATAATACTTTCAATGTCTTTTGCTGAAAGATGTTAAATAAGTTATATAGAATTCATCATCAAGCACTCTGAATTAAAAAATCCAAGTTAGCTGAATTTCATGAAGTACAAGGACTCGGAACACTGGAAATTCGTATATAAAGTCAAGGACTCATAACACTGGAAATTCGTATATAAGAAATTAAAGCTGCATAACTACTTAAAAAGTCATTAGAAAAAAATGGATCAAAAGCATTTGGAAATTACAGCTGACCAATATACATTAAACAATGAACAATACACTAAAAAAACTAAAACCGTTACTCTTTTTTTTACCAGAGTAGAACAATATGCAAATCACATACATGGTAAAAACAAGGCCACAAATTCTTTCCTCAGACTGATATACATGCTGGAGTGAAATTGAGCATATCCATACTGAAAAGCATATCAATAACATATCTAAGAAAAAATGGTTTAGAAGTTTGAACACTTGTTATTCTCAAAATTACCGGAGATTGCTTAATTAACATCTCTGCACGTCCCAGGATTGAGGCATCAGGTTTTAAATGCCCGGCAAAGAAGGGCTCGATTATCAGAATGACAGCAACAGCAGCACCTAGAAACTTCAACAGGAAGTCCTGGATCATGCCAAACCACCAATGATCATGGAGACTCAAACAAATGTGCCTCACTAAATTCTCAAACTTCTCCTTAATTTGGAATTCTTCTCTAGCCTCGCCGCCATAAAATCCTATACTTTCCGCATGGGTCCTCAACCTTGAACGGAGCTGCCTATATTCCCCTTCCAGTTGTTGTTCTTTTGACATTAATTTCCCAAATGTGGGTGAGAAATTCCTGATCATGGTCCCTGCTCTCAGGTCTACATATGCCTAAAAAAACAAGCAGAGACATACCGACATAAATAGGAAACCAGATATAAGGTATCAATATCACACAAAATACATAATATCAAAAGACCAATGCCAACAAATAAAAAATTTCAAAGATAAGTGAGTGTACCAAAATCCAGAAGGCATATTTAGGGCTTGCGTATGAACAACGGCGCCACGTATAAAAGATGGCATCAGTTACAGCAATAAGATCATCTTGCAGAATTTCACTCAGCTCTGAGCAAAATCTTGGTACATCACTAGCAATCCGTTGCTCTGGGTTAGAAATTCGGCCATCATATCTGCTAATGTGCCATATTCTGTGTAGGATTATAGAATTGATGTAAAGTCCTCCTTATGGTTTCCATTCATTGATATAACATATATATAGGTTACAAAGGTATTGGCCTTAATGGGCTTTTAGCCCACTATACAATAATAAGACCTATGTAACCTATCAAACCCCCGCAGTCGAAACTGGAGGGGCTCGTACAGTGAGACTGGAGCGAAAATCAATGAACAACTATCTAGGTAAACCCTTGGTGAATATATCAGCGTACTGATACGAGGACGGGACATGTAGAACGCGGACATGTCCTATGGCAACCTTGTCCAATGCGGGGAAGGGAGGGAGCGAACAGTTTATTAACAGAGAATTTTGAGCTTACTTTACTGGTTTATTAGAAAGGCATAACATGCACATGCTAGTTTTTAGGCCCTTCGGTTCGTCACACAAATGAGAAAAGGATCACCCTCCCCTGCAAAAGGATGCTAGCATAAGCAAAATTGGAGAAGTGCACATATTTGGAATTTCAGTCCAGGAGGATAATTACATCAAGTAGAAGCCTAATACAAGATAGATGTGACTAAAGCTCACAGTAATACAGTGGTAATGTACCACAAGGAAACCAAATGCAAGCCCAGTTCCTACTATCACCAAGTGTGGATAGCTATCAAACAAATCAAGAACGTCAAGGGGATAAAACTGTGTGAACAATATATAGCAGACATCAATTATAGTACCAATTTATCAGGATAAACTTTTTGTTGGAGTATAATTCATATTTTCACATTTGAGATTAACTAAATTTGGGTAGATGATAATAGCCCAAATTAATGGACAAGAGAGAGCTCTAAAATGGGCTAGCCCATGAAGATGGAGTGCAAGGTGCAACCATGAAGTCTCCAGTAGTTGGATGAAATTTCTAGATTTTGTGGGTGGAATTAATTAATGACAAGCTTTGTAGAAAAATCTAGAGATTGGTAGCTTTGAAAGGTTAAGTCGGTGAATGCACTAACTAGAAAAGTCTAGATTGTTAATTGTGTAAGTTGGTGCATATTGTAGCCGACATACTAGGCCTATAAATAAGGTCTTAGGGAGTTAATTTGGAGTGAGCGGGCAAGGTGAGTGCTCCTCCAAATGAGTGTGTATGCGAGGTGTTGTGTAGCCTAGTATGTGATCGATCGAGCACGAGGGCGTCTCGATCACATACTAGTGAGTGTGAGTCCTAGTGTGTGACCGATTGAAAATGAGGGTGTCTCGATCATACACTAGAGTGTGTGGGTTGGTCAATAGGTGTGATCGATTGAGCATGAGGACATCTCGATCATACGAGTGTGTGGTCCACCAAAGAGTGAGGTAAGTCTATTGAGTCGAGTGGTGTATGAGAGTCTTGTATCGTGTGAGAGTTGTACAAAATACTTTTGTACATTAATACAAGTCCTCATTTGTAAGTGGAGCCTGATCCATCTGAGCCACACGAGATCGAGTGTTAGCTACCCAATTTTTCCCCAACACTTTTGCAGTAACAAAAACATTACCATAGCTAATGCCAGCAACATGCTGCCTTTTCTGGTCTTCACCACCTTATACACATTGTATAAACTGCCAAAAGAAAAACACAAAGCAGTTGACAATGAATAACTGCGAACTAAGGAACTTATTGTAGAAACATACAAGTAACACCATTGTGAAAGAAGGCAACAATGAGGAGATGAATACATTTCAGTCAGAAAAATAAGTACTGCAAAGACGACAAAGTATCAGAGTCAATGTCACTCTCTAATGAAGCAGATGTAGAGCAAAAGGCTATGAGTTGAATAAAAATATTTGATAGTAGTCAACTCATGCTGTAGGAAAGTATAGAAATTCTTCACTAAGTTATGTAATATAAAACCTGATAGGTTAACATGACAGGTGAAAATAGGTGCTAAACCTGAGGCAGTGAAACTACAGGGTCCACAACCTGTACCCAGAAGACCCCAAAGGCAACACACCGGATGGAAATTAAGGGATGACACATCACCTTTTTTTCCAGAAATCCCTAGATTCCGCTTAAGCAACTTAGACGTAACTCTGATGAGAAGATCAACCTATACTCACCCTCACCAATTCCACCGGATCCAATCCAGCTTTGCTCTGCTAGACAACATAATTAAAATAAATAAGTAAATAATGAGATACGAGACAGAAACCATGCCAAAGATAATGACAACAGCATGGTGGGCGGTAGATGCAATTTCTGCCTCCTAAAAGAATACTAAAAAACATCACAATGAAAAAGATAGCTGTCAAGGCTTGTAAATATCAAAGAACACATAAGAGATTGCACCCATTCCTTGCCATTTAAGTACTTCTTTTATGGAGTGTGATTAGATCGAATTTCCTGTTCTACTGAAAATCTAGCTTATTATAATCCTTGCCCCATTTGCAACTGTTGAAGATTTGTTAATTTGCCCCCCTAGCCCCCCCTAGCCCCCCCGCCGGGGGGCTCCGCCCCCCGGACCCCCCGATGCGTCGCCGGTCAACAGTCGTTCAAGGCACATTAACAAATCTCCACCTTGACTTGAATCCTCTCATAAACAGATGCACCTATGACAAAAAGTGCCCAGACGTTCTCTGCCTCAGATTGGTCCTTGAAGAAGGACCCAGACTGCCCCTTAGGGCAACTCAACGGCTGGTGATATTAAGCAAGTCCAAACAATGTTGGAACTTGCTCTCTGGAACTGGCTTAGTGAACATATCAGCGGGATTATCAGCAGTTCCCACCTTCTTCACCCTGATTCTCTTCTCATTCCTCAGAAAATGGTACCTGACATCAATGTGCTTCGTCTTCTCATGATGAACTTGATCCTTGGTTAAGCATATTGCACTCAAGCTGTCGCAATACACTAAAGCCTGATCCTGATGTAGGCCTAGATCATTGACCAAGCCTTTCAGCCAGATTCCCTCCTTAGCAGCTTCTGTCAACGCCATGTACTCTGCCTCTGTGGTAGACAAAGTGACTGGGAGGGGGGCTAGGGGGGGCAGCGCCACCCCGCCTTTACGGTATGCGATGTTTATTGTAAACGGGCCTATCGTCTGTCTATTTTGGGCTTTATGTCCATTGTCTGTTTAGGGTTCCATGAGTCTCTTCATATACTCATGGAACGCCGTCCCCTGTAACCTAATCTGTTTTCGCTTCCTCTAATAAGAAATCTGGTTCTCTGCCCGTGGACGTAGGCAACACACCGTTGCTGAACCACGTAAATCTCTGTGTCTTTCTTCGCTATTATCGTTCTCGTTATAACAAACTGGTATCAGAGCTTTGGTCGTTGAATTCCGCCGAGAATGATGTCTGGTTCTGTGTTGAAGATCGACAAGTTTACTGGAAGAAATTCTTTCAGTCTGTGGCAGATCAAGATGCGGGCTTTGCTGAAACAGCAAGGCTTATGGACACCGTTGGCCGCCGACAAGAAGGGGGCAGATACAACCACCGCTGAGTACGGCCTTCTGGAGGAGAAGGCTCATTCGACGATTATGTTGTGTCTCGCAGACGATGTCATAACAGAAGTTGTTGATCAGGAAACCGCAAGCAAACTGTGGCTAAAGTTGGAGTCTTTGTACATGACAAAGTCCCTGACGAACAAGTTGCTTCTGAAACAACGGTTGTTCGGGCTGCGTATGCAGGAAGGTACACAACTCAGAGATCATCTTGATCAACTTAACACTTTATTACTTGAATTGCGTAATATTGATGTTAAGGTGGAGGACGAAGATGCTGCCCTAATTCTGCTGGTATCCCTACCCCCCACATACGAGAACTTCGTTCAGTCGTTCGTCGTTGGGAAGGATTCCATCACGTTGGAAGAGGTTAGATCGTCGCTTCACAGCAGAGAGTTGCGTCTGAAGGAAACCGGGTCGGTTACAGACAATCAGGCTTCCGGGCTTGTGGCAAACGGAGGCAAATCTGATGGTAGAAAGGGCAATAAGAAGAAGCATCGGCAAGATCGCAAATCAGGCCCTAAACCAAACGATGTTTGTAACTACTGCAAGGAGAAAGGTCATTGGAAGAATGACTGTCCGAAAAAGAAGAAGCAAGAGGAAGAGAAATCTGGGTCTGCAGCAGTAGCTGATCGTGGGAATACTTCTGAGGAGGATATTGTTCTGTTAGCTGATGATCACACACACAGGGCTGATGTGTGGTATCTTGACTCTGGGGCGTCCTATCATATATGTCCTAAAAGGGAGTTGTTTGCAACATATAGCCGTGCTGATGTTTATTGTAAACGGGCCTATCGTCTGTCTATTTTGGGCTTTAAGTCCATTGTCTGTTTAGGGTTCCATGAGTCTCTTCATATACTCATGGAACGCCGTCCCCTGTAACCTAATCTGTTTTCGCTTCCTCTAATAAGAAATCTGGTTCTCTGCCCGTGGACGTAGGCAACACACCGTTGCTGAACCACGTAAATCTCTGTGTCTTTCTTCGCTATTATCGTTCTCGTTATAACAGCAACATCACCATTTGAAAATCAGATTCTTGTTGCTATCCCTACATGATTGGACATATATATAAAACTTCTTTGATGTAAAGCTATAGAGAAATGTTTTCTACACAGTTAAATTTAACCACCTATATATTGGCCACCATAGGAATGTATATGAGAGCTGGCTTGTGCCCAGAAAACTCGAAATCAACTTGAACTCGATCATCAAAATACCACAAGTTTAAAAAAAGTAATGTAAATAATTAAAGCACATCAAATATTACTGGAAAAAAAAAACAAATTGAGCTGCAAAGTGAAAACAGTAAAGCTAACAGATGGCCGGGTACGTTCAGCACATGGAAGCTGAATTCGTGGTACTATATATAGATTTTCGTACCGAAAACTTCGTTCCGAATTCGGTAGGAAACTCGAACCAATTCGTTCATAGGAGCGAACCAGAAAAAAAATGAAGAAAGGAGATTTGCAGAGAAGACAGAGGCGGCAGGACTGGAGGAAGAAGATGACAGTTAGGGTTGAGCCAAAAGCTAGGCCCAATTACATTTAGTATTATAAAAAAGGCCCAAATAAAATTTCTTTATCCAGTTATCCCTTCCCCATGTGATGGATCAATTTGATATAAAGTGACATATCATCTACCGAGAGAGAGATCTGTAAAAGTGGGTATAAGTGATTAAGTAGTTATAAGTGATTTTGGACACTTTGTGTAATTTTAGAATGCATTATATATTTCCTCAAAAAAAAATGCATTATATATATTAAAATGGTTCAGCTTTTAGTATTTTAATATTTATTTTTAACTAATAAATAAAAAAAGAAAAATACCCCACCGTTCCTCGTCGTACCGAATTCGATTGAGGTAACGAACCACGTTTCCGTTTTCGTACCTCGTTTCGATTCGACTTTTGGAACCATGTAACCATGACTTCAGCATATCCACTGCCACATCAAAAAAGAGGGCAGAGGGAAGACTCAGTTTTGATTCTACAAAGAGGCATCAGAAAAAATAAAAAACCTAACCTTCAAGAAGATTTGAAGTCCCCCATGAATCCACAATAACACAATTCAAAGCGCAAAAGTTTACTTCCAGCATCAAAAAAAGAAATCTATGAAGTCAAGGACTCAGAATATACTGGAAATTCGTACATGTGGAAAATGGATTTGAAGCTTATATACTGTTTCTTGTTTATGAAATATTAAAATTTATGCGTTTGATCGAGTTTTTAGTATTGTTAACACTGTCTTCCATTTTTCATTCAGCCTTACCCTTACTTAATTTCTAGTTATAGTTGGTACTCCCAGGCCCTTATTCTCTTTCTACTTTGGAATCTTAAGACATTATAGTGATGAAGTGATTGTGGTAGTTGGAACTCGTTAGGAATTAACATTAAGCTATATGGGATTTTTTGAGTTGAAAATCTAAAGTAGTGCTGTCAGCACGCAAATCGGAAGTTGGGGTCAAATGTGAAATCAAACATACCAAGTGCCTACATTTTGCTTCAGAATCATCTTAAATTATGTTCTTGTTTATGTTTCTTACTTCGACGTGGATGAAACTTATATCTTGCATTGGTAGATGCTTTCAATGTCTTTTTCTTTTTAAATCTATGGTGGTGATGTTTCTCAATTATACTGTACCACCAAATCATCAATTGAGAAACACTCATCTGTTGGTGTGAAGAGATAAATACAGATTGGATCTAACTAGGCAGTGAAAATGTGGAATATCTGCGCTTTGTATTTAGAACTGCATTTTAAATTGTACATTCAAACATCCCAATTGCTAAAAGCTATGAAAGAATATTGGCCATCAAAAGCCTAAGCCACCTCCTCAATACTACGAGCTGTTCAATTTGAAAAGAGCTTATAGAACAAAGAGCTGTTCAATTTGAAAAGCACAGAAGCACAGTTTGCTGTGAGAAATTAGTCCAATCACAGTCCAAAAAAGCTCAACTTTCCGACATAGATTGGGCAACATAGCATATTATTCTGTTTGTGCTTGATCAGTTCAATTCAAACCTCTCCCCACAATGCAAGCACAGTTTGCAGCACTGTACGTTTCACGAATGTTCTAAGGCAGAATTGGATGATAGTGAGCAGTTGGGCTTCTCTTCATCATTGGACTTGGGCTAGCATTGTGGGCTAGGGTTGCTTTGTATGGATCGGACAGTAAAACTTGCAATTTACAAACATAAGCCTGGGGCGCATTTTTTGATATAGATTTCGATCTGCAACAGGGTCTTCATTTATGCTTATATTAATATTACTAATTCTGCTAGCATTTTGCTGACGTGTCGCTCTGTAAATTAAAGCTGAATTTTTTAATCAAAAGTTTCCTTTCTTATTAATCGATATTATTAAGGGAAGTTTAAATATTTGTTTCCTATATTATATTCATCACAATCGTATTAAATATGTCTAGACAATTAATTCAAATGTCAAAATAAAAATCTATTAATAATAATTAATAATTAATAATATAATAATACTAATTCTGTTGGCATTTTGCTGACGTGTCACGCCCACAATTAAACTTAATTTTTTTATTCAAATGGTATTATCTTATTGGTCAATATTATTGCTGAAATTTTAAAATACACGTTTCATATTTTAAACATATTTGTTTCCTATTTCCATACTAATCAAAAGTTTCTTTTCTTATTAATCGATATTATTAAGGGAAGTTTAAATATTTGTTTCAAATATTATATTTATTAGTCATATTAAAAATGGATAGATATTTAATTCAAATGTCAAAATAAAAAGTAATTATAAAAATCAATGATTCTCAAAATCATATTTCTTCTCAAAATTTACATATTATACGGTATTGACATTTTTTTCTTGAAGTTTTTTAAATATTTTTGGAGATGGAAGCGAAACATCATTAATTTTAAGAAGAGATTATTTTTGCACATGTTATCCTTCAAAAATTGTAGACAAATAATTATCGAAAATGAATAAATCTATACTAACTCTACACATTCTACATGACATCTATTTAAATTTTTAACCTAATTTTTTCAGATAGAAATTATATTTATTCTACATATCTTAAATGACTAGGAATAGTAAAAAAAAAAAGAACATTTTAAGATCTACATACAAAAATTGAAGAATTTTTAGAAAAACAAATGTGAAATTTGAATAAATAAATAAACACTCTTTTAAGATTAATTTATGGGTGTCTGGCTTCAAATATTGAAGAAAAAAAAATTAAAATGATATTTTACATCTATATTTATTTTATACAACCTAGAAGGCCCTTATTATAATTTCAATATTTTAAGGCTTGCAAATTTTTTTTTTATGAATTTAGGAAAAATAATCTATTTGTGAATACTCGATTTCAAAAATTAATTATAAAAATCAGTTAGAGCCAAAAAAAAAATCTTACAATTTACTTATTTTAGACATCTTAAATGACTATCGAAAAATAAATAATATTTTAAGATTTACAAGCATTACTAATGCTTATTTTACATCTTAGATCAGGCTTCTTAGATCATTTTTCTACCTTTTAGGATCTTTTTATTTTTACCATCTTACCTTTATTTTCACTATTAATTTCCCTCTCTTTCTAGCCATCTTTCTAATGAAAATAATGAATAAGTTATGTATATCTTATGAAATAACGGTGGGTCATCCGACGTGGGGGGGCAACGCACGCCCAAGCGCAAACGCGCTAACCAAGCCGAGCACACAAACCGGGTGGGGTTCCATCCTAAAACCAATTGGTATTAGGTGGGGTAGCCCACCGGCTTATATGCAAGGC
Source organism: Persicaria tinctoria (assembly GCA_037127255.1). Classification (NCBI taxonomy): domain Eukaryota; kingdom Viridiplantae; phylum Streptophyta; class Magnoliopsida; order Caryophyllales; family Polygonaceae; genus Persicaria; species Persicaria tinctoria. The sequence continues at coordinate 3,881,445 of JBANSL010000005.1, read as the reverse complement.
TTGGATTAAATTTCTATTCAATGTGGGACACTCCCAACTCATATATTCTCCACACACCCCCCTCAAGCGCAACTGCCTGGCCACGCAATATTGCCAGTTGCGATTGACGAATCAATGCCTTAAGGCCGGCCAGCCAATTAGACCAGGAATCCAAACCACACCGCACCATGCCCTTGTCAGTTGCGATTGACGAATCAATGCCTTAAGGCCGGCCAGCCAATTAGACCAGGAATCCAAACCACACCGCACCATGCCGAACCTCGGATCTGATACCATATGAAATAACGGTGGGTCATCCGACGTGGGGGGGCAACGCACGCCCAAGCGCAAACGCGCTAACCAAGCCGAGCACACAAACCGGGTGGGGTTCCATCCTAAAACCAATTGGTATTGGGTGGGGTAGCCCACCGGCTTATATGCAAGGCTTGGATTAAATTTCTATTCAATGTGGGACACTCCCAACTCATATATTCTCCACATATCTACATAACTTCAAAAGTATTCGCACAATCATGTGCTTATGACAATAATTGTATATTTATTTCAATTATATTAGGTGGTGTGTTTGAGTATTATTACTACTTTACCTTATTAAATCATTTTAAAAATTTGTATTGTATCTCTTTCCAACTAATTTATAAACTACAAAAAAACTTTATACGTACATATTTTTGTTATAAAAAGGTATATATTAATATAGTATATATTATAGATATATAAAATGATGTTCAAATTAAAATAGATCAAACACCCGTGCCTTCAAGACACGGGTATTACACTAGTTAATTTACTAAAGGGGGTACTAGATCACCTGTGATTATAAGATTAGACCCAGGACGAATTTCACCAACACATTATTTGTTAGTGTAACAACCTGCAGCAAAGAGAACATTCCACCATTTCTGAATCATACAGATGGAGACAGAAAAGCAAACAACTTTAAGGAGTGTCTGAAAACTTGATGCAGTCACCAACACATTATTTGTTAGTGTAACAAGCTCGTGGATGCGATCAGCATATCCGCTGCCACATTAAAAAAGAGGGCAGAGAGAAGACTCAGTTTCGATTCTACAAAGAGGCATCAGATACAATAAAAACCCTAACCTTCAAGAAGATTTGAAATCCCCCGTGAATCCACAATAGCACAATTCAAAGCGCAAAAGGTTACTTGTAGCATAAAAAAAAAGAAATCTATGAAGGCAAGGACTCAGAATATACTGGGAAATTCGTACATGTGGAAAATGGATTTGAAGCTTATATACTGTTTCTTGTTTATGAAATATTAAACTTTATGCGTTGATCGAGTTTTTAGTATTGTTAACACTGTCTTCCATTTTTAGTTCAGCCTTACCCTTCTTAATTTCTAGTTATAGTTGGTACTCCCAGGCCCTTATTCTCTTTCTACTTTGGAATCTTTAAGACATTATAGTGAATATAAGGTTTGTGATGAAGTGATTGTGGTAGTTGGAACTCGTTAGGAATTAACATTTAAGCTATATGGGATTTTTTGAGTTGAAAATCTAAAGTAGTGCTGTCAGCACGCAAATCGGAAGTTGGGGTCAAATGTGAAATCAAACATACCAAGTGCCTACATTTTGCTGCAGAATCATCATGTCTATACCAATTGCTGGTGGTGTGCTGTGGCTTCTCTTGAATTATGTTCTTGATTATGTTTCTTACTTCGATGTTGATGAAACTTATACCTTGCATTGGTAAATGCTTTCAATGTCTCTTTCTTTTTAAATCTATGGTGGTGCCGTTTCTCAATTATACTGTAGCACCAAATCATCATCAATTGAGAAACACTCATTTGTTGGTGTGAATAGATAAATACAGATCGATTTGATCTAAGTAGGTAGTGAAAATGTGAACATCTGCTCTTTGTATTTAGAACTGCATTTTAAATTGTACATTCAAACATACCAATTGCTAAAAGCTATGAAAGAGTATTGGCCATCAAAAGCCTAAGCCACCTCCTCAATACTACGAGCTGTTCAATTTGAAAACAGCTTATAGATCAAACAAAGAGCTGTTCAATTTGAAAAGCACAGAAGCACAGTTTTCTGTGAGAAATTAGCCCAATCACAGTCCAAAAAAGCTCAACCTTCCGACATCGATTGGGCAACATAGCATATTATTCTGTTTGTGCTTGATCAGTTCAATTCAAAACTCTCCCCTGTTGATCTATTCCTAATTTCATGTGACCAAGCGGTGTCCATCCTAGTACCTCAAAGAATGTCAAAATCATCGATCATACAAATATTATCAACCTTTCATGCATCTCTTCAGTAACTTCAAACCAGAGGCATGAGAAAGACAAGTGCTAGAAAACAATGGAATTAACAGTAAAGAAGCCCAATGGGGAATGTATATCGAAAAAATCAAAATAGGAGAACTGTTGGAAGATAGAAATGAGAAGAGTCTACAAGAACTGTCACTCAATATAGGCAAGTTTCTCAAAAAGAAAATACAAATAGAAAAAATTTGTCACTGGATTAAGCTTGCAATGCTAGTCTTGCAACTTTCAACTCAATCTTGCTCCTCCTTATATCCAGGGTCTCAATCGCAACCTGCAGCCAATTCTCAACTGCAACCTCCAGCTGCTCCTCCTTGTTAAATGGCACGGAGCTCCCAGTTACCTTCTTCATCAATCAACTGTAGTTCCAGGATGCTACAACGATCAATACAATTGAGAAAGACTTTTATCAGGCAAGTGACCTTGTCAGTGGCGGAACCTGGACAAGAGTTTTGCAGGGGCCAAATTTTTTTAATAGGGTTTAGACGTTTATAGGGATCCCTTTCTATATTAGTGTCATCGACATTGAGTTGAGGTTGTTGCTGCTCAACAATTGAGTCTACTCGAATGCTTGGATTCTCGGGTGATACAACTTCTAGATCACTTCTTGGATGATTATATAGAAGGAGGTTCGAAAACAGTAGAGTTGACATGAAAGCTTAATGGAGCAGCAGTAGCATACTAGCATTAGCGTTGCCTTCTATTGTAGGATTTGTATATGCTTCTTGTTGTTTTCTTTTGAAGAACGAATAAACGGTTTTCATCATCTTCATTATGAATTAGGATTTTTTTGAGATATTCTAGTATTCCACCGATTAAATTATGGTTTGAATTTAAATTTATGAGATATTTATTTTTATCAATTAAGAGATGATATTAGGTGGTTGAGATATTAAAAATATGGAAGTTGAAAATATTTTTTTTTAACTAAATTAAATCTTACCATGAGAAAATCTAAATGTTCTAAAAAAAAAAGGAAAAAAAGAAACGAAAACTAACTTTAAAAAAAAAAAAACTAGCCAACGTGGCTATTACTTCATTCAAGACTCAAGAGTAAAAATGTAAATTTGTGATGGGAAAGGTAGCCTAGCAGGGCACCGAAAGAATACAGTAATACTCCTCTTACTTTCTTTTTTCCCTGAGAACTCTCCTATTTACTGTACTATTTTATTGTAATATACATACATATACATATTACAGTAAAAAAAAAATTTGCCGGGGTGGCCATGGCCCCCACCCGCCCTTGAGAGCTTCCGCCACTGGACCTTGTATACCTTTGATGACGGTGATGCCTTGGTCAGTAGCAAGCTGGTAGAGGTGTTCTTCAACATCCAACGCTTGTAGCACTGCAATCATTAATATAGATGATGAACCATTAGCCAAAAACACAAGCTGTGTGTGTGAGAGAGAAAACAAGTTAAGCAAATAGTGTGACTGACTTGGTGCGCGCATTCATCAAGAAACCCAAATTTCAGTTTGTGGAAACGACAAAATTCCTACATTCATCAGGAGCTCTGTCACTGTGTTAAAGGTTCAATCTCTTGACCCTATGAGAAATGATTGATAGATTACATAGGTCTTAATATTGTATAGTGGGCTAAAAGCCCATTAAGGCCCAATACCTTTGTAACCTTATATATATATATATATATATATATATATATATATATATATATATATTATATCAATGAATGGAAACTCTAAAGGGGACTTTACATCAATCCTATCATTCTACATGGTATCACAGCCTTTTCTTCCTAATGGAACCCTAAATTGATCCTCCCGTCTCACCGACCTTCTTCTTCCTCCAACCTTCCTCCTCGCCGCCATCCTCTTCGTCATCCAGGAACCCGGCCAACCGCAGTCCTTTCACCCCGATCCGGCGCCGAGCCCCTCCACTGCCACCACCAGTTCTTCCCACCCGCCTCTGCCAGATTTAGACCGTCCGGCCTCTCCATCCCCTTTATCTAATTAGCACATCCAATTCCAAAAAAAAAAAAAAAATTACCCACTCACCTGTTGCAAAAGTCGAGAGCCCCCCCCTATTTTCCTTCCTTCCTTTACATGCCAGACTGCCGTTCCAACGGTCTTTGACCTCTACCCTTGCTCCCTTTGATATCGTTCACAGCGACATTTGGACCTCTCTCGTGCCTAGTAAGGAGGGTCACAAGTACTACCTCTTGCTTCTTGATGATTACACTCATTACTTATGGGTCTTCCCGTTGCATTTCAAGTCCCAAGTGTTTCCTATCTTTGCCAGATTCCATACCTACATCAAAACACAGTTTCACATGTCCATCAAATGTTTTCAATGTGACAATGGTCGTGAATTTGACAACAAAGACTTTCACTCATTCTTTGCCGCAAATGGGATCTCTTATCGCTTGTCTTGCCCCTATACTTCTCAGCAGAATGGCAAAGCAGAAAGAATCATCAGAACCATTACCAACATGATGCGCTCTCTCCTCTTCCACGCATCTATTCCCCTTCCCTATTGGCCTCGCGCCTTATCCACCACATGTTATCTCCTAAACATTCTCCCTTCCACTACCCTACACCATCGCTCGCCAGCTCAGACACTTTATTACGCCGAGCCTAGGTATGATCACCTTCGCACCTTCGGGTGCTTGTGTTTCCCAAACCAGTTCTCCACAGCCCCGCATAAGCTTCACCCGCGCTCCACTCCATGTGTCTTCCTAGGCTATCCGCCTGATCATCGAGGTTACATTTGCCTCGATATCAAGACCCACAAGATCATTCTCTCACGTCATGTCACCTTTGATTAGTCGCGATTTCCCTTTGCATCTCCCACACCCCATGTGTCTCCGTCAGAGTCTGAGTCACCATTCCCTCACTTCCTTTTTCCCCAGAGCTCTCCCGGTGCTCCTGCTTCTCCCCCAACACCACCGCCACCACCACCCCCCACCACCAGACCACACACCCGCAACGTCTCCGGTGTCTTCCGACCCTGTCAGATCGTCTCCATGACTACCGCCCATCACCCCGCTATCCACCTCCCATCACCTCGCCAAACAACCTCGCCTCACCTACGTGCGGCGCCCGCCGCATGTCATGCGGCGCCCGCCGCAACCCCAAATGCTGCGCCCACCGCCCATAAACCCTCCCTGGCGGCACCCGCCGCAACCCCATTTGCAGGGCCCGTAGCCATAAACTCGTCGCTGGCGGCGCCCGCCGCAGGCTTTGCTGCGCCCGCCGCAAGCGGTGCTGCGCCCGCCGCATCTGCACCCGCCGCCTCCTCCTCCCCGCACCTTGCGCCTCTTGCCCCCGTCCTTCCCGGCTCCCAGACCTCCCTCTCCCCCATCCCCACCTCCCACAAAACAGTCCTCCTCGACCCGAATTGGCAGGCGGCTATGCTCGACGAATACAGGGCCCTTACAAAGAATGGTACTTGGGTTCTTGTCCCTCACCCTCCAGCAGCGAACGTCGTTCGCTGTATGTGGCTCTTCCGTCACAAGTTCCGCTCTGATGGGACGTTGGAGCGCTATAAAGCCCGTCTTATCGTCAACGGTCGATCTCAGCAGGTAGGTATTGATTGTGATGAGACCTTCAGCCCCGTGGTCAAGCCTACCACTATCCGAGTGGTATTGAGCTTAGCTCTGTCGCGCAAATGGGCCATTCATCAGCTGGATGTCAAGAACGCTTTTCTGCATGGTCACCTGAATGAGACAGTCTACATGTTTCAGCCGCCGGAATTTACTGATGCTGATCGTCCTAAGCACGTCTGTCTCCTGAAGCGCTCTCTGTATGGTCTGAAACAGGCTCCGCGAGCTTGGTTCCAGCGCTTTTCTTCTCATCTGCTCCGCTTGGGTTTCATTGGCAGCCGCTCGGATTCGTCCCTGTTCATCTATCGCAGAGGCTCCGACATGGCATTTCTGTTACTATATGTTGACGACATCATTCTCACCGCCTCTTCTGATGCTCTTCGGACGTCGATTATTTCACAGCTAAGTGCTGAATTCGCTATGTCAGATTTGGGTCAGTTGTTTTACTTCTTGGGAGTTGTTGTTCAACGGCATGCGTCTGGGCTATTCCTCTCACATAGTAAGTATGCTGCTGAAATTGTTGCTCGGGCTAAGATGAGTAACTGCAATCCGGTCGCCACCCCTGTCGATATATCCAACAAGCTCAGCGCTCACTCTTGTCCTTTGGTTGATGATCCGACATTGTACAGGAGCCTTGCTGGTGCTCTTCAGTATCTCACCTTCACCAGACCTGATATCAGTTACGCCGTTCAGCAGATCTGCTTGTTCATGCATGCACCCAGGGAACCCCACTTTCATGCCTTAAAGCGGATCATTCGGTACATCAGCGGCACACTCGAGCTCGGCACCACGATCACTCCTTCCTCTAAGCTTGACCTTGTTGCTTACACTGATGTGGATTGGGGTGGTTGTCCTGACACGCGTCGCTCCACGTCTGGTTACTGTGTCTTCCTCAACGACACCCTTGTGTCTTGGTCGGCCAAGCGTCAGTCTGTCGTGTCTCGCTCCAGTGCTGAGGCCGAATACAGGGGCGTTGCCAACGTTGTCTCTGAGTGCTCTTGGCTCCGCAATCTCCTGCTTGAGCTCCGTTGCCCTCTTATGAAGGCCACTCTGGTCTATACTGATAACATCTCTACCGTCTATCTCGCTAGCAACCCAGTCCAGCATCAACACACGAAGCACATTGAGCTTGATCTCCACTTCGTCAGGGACAAGGTTGCCATAGGACATGTCCGCGTTCTACATGTCCCGTCCTCGTATCAGTACGCTGATATATTCACCAAGGGTTTACCTAGACAGTTGTTCATTGATTTTCGCTCCAGTCTCATTGTACGACCCCCTCCAGTTTCGACTGCGGGGGTTTGATAGATTACATAGGTCTTAATATTGTATAGTGGGCTAAAAGCCCATTAAGGCCCAATACCTTTGTAACCTATATATATATATATATATGTTATATCAATGAATGGAAACCCTAAAGGGGACTTTACATCAATCCTATCATTCTACAAGGATATATCAAGTCTTTACAGCAGTATAAGGTCTTTGAGGCAGATAAAAGATCTCCTTATTGAGTTCAGCAACAAAACCAATAATAGAGCTGATACTCATTTTTTGTTTCTTTTTCTTTGAGGAAATGAATGAAATAGGTAGACCCGGGCAAACGCGGGCGCGGGCCGGGCTTGGGACGGGCTTTACTCAAAATTCTGTCCCGTTCTTGCGGGCACGGGCCGGGCTAAGCCCGCTTAACGGGTTGAAAGTCGTGTCCAAGCCTGTCCGCGATTGCGGTTGCGGGTAGCCCGCGGGTACCCGCAAACCTAATCAATTTTTCTTATTAAAGCTATACTAAGCCTATTATAAACAATTTTAATATATATATATATATATATATATATATATATATATATATATATATATATATATATATATTATTTATATATTACATATATTATTTATATACGGAGTATTAAGCTAAGCCTACTGTTTTTTTGAAAATGAATACCTATTGTATGTATATATTACAAAATATATGTATAGTTAGTAGTTACTGTTTTTAGTTTTTTTAAATGTATAATTAAAAATATTATATATCTATATATATACATATATTAATTTTAATTAAAAAAAGGCGGGTACCCGTTACGGGCCGCTAGGCCCGTAACGGATTGATTGATATGTCCAATCCCGCACCCGCTGCGGGCGCGGGCCGGGCCTAGCAGCCCGCATGGGCTTTTCCCCATGTCTAAGCCCGCCCTCTAATGCGGGCGGGCGGGCCGGGCGGGCGGGCCTACCCGCGTTTGCCCAGGTCTAGAAATAGGCGAATCCAATTGTGAAGAAAGTTTTTTTTTTTTGGGGGCAGTTCCAATGAAAGTTGAAGAGGGTTATGTTTAAAGAAGATTGGAGGAATTTGGCTTTGGCAGATGCTTTCAAGGTGTTTTGATGCTAATCAATATTCTGATAGCGAAAAAATATTGAAGCTTATTTCTCCTTTTGTTTTTTTCAGTGTGGTTGCCTTTGATTCGCTTGTTGTCCTGAAACTTCAAAATTTGAATCTCGTTAATGTAAGGTTTATGATGTGGTGATTGTGCTAGCTGAACTCTTAACACTAAACTGTAGAGTACATTACTGGTTTAAAATTCAAAATCAGAATTGATGCAAGTGCCTACATTTTGCTTCTGAATCGTCGCGACTAAACCAAGGGATTGTGTTTGTTTGATTGTGGCGTGGCATTGTTCAATAACTCTCGGGACTCTGAGGGGGACAGGGCTTAGCTTTCCACATGGTTGATTATGTGGATGAAATCTTTAGCTTGCTTTGGCAGAAGGAGAAGCAGCAAGACTAACAAGTAACAATAGAGTCGATACTCATTATTTTTTCTGTGTTTGGACAAAAACAAACAGATGGAGAAGTATCAAGGCAATAATGGTGGTCCTATCTATCCCTGGATGAGGTTCCACTTGACTTAATTGGTACCATCAAATTATTTGTCTATTTTTACCGATCATCAAACACCTTTTGCTTTATTATTATTACTTTTTAATTGACAGAGCCGATATGATGATATATTTTACTGATGATCGTTCAAAACAAAATAGAAACCAAGTTTATGGTAAGTTAATTAAGAATCATCTGGAAAACTAATGTGTTCACATGTTTCAGTTGCAGCGTTGGTTGGCCGGGTACCTGCAGCCAGATTTCAGATTTTTTAAGTAGATTGTAACTGATACCAACATGCGATTGAATTGTCTCATTACATCAACTCTCGATGAATCTAGCAGGGATACGCTGGAGAATTTATTGGGTACTTGCTAGCTAGTCTTCAACTATACATGTTTTGAATTGATTTACCACTCTAAAGTTTCTACTGTACTTATTGGATGCTTTCAAACTGGGGTTTTGATCAAATGGTGAAGAATGATAGCAATAAAAGTGCTGCCCTGGAAACCACTTTCGTACCATTACAAGTTACAAGTGTGCTGTTCAGCTGCTGTGGGGTCTTTAGTCACCAGATGCTTTAGTTTGTGAATTGTGATTGGAGATGTTGAATGATATGATGTGGGCATCCTCCCCTCCTCTGACTCTCTTCTTGAATTCACCTCCAATTTGTAATACCTGCAGAAAGGTTGTGATGAATTTCAATCCCTCTGGAAGTCAACACACACAAAATACAGTAGTTGCAACCAAAACACATCAGGTGCTATTACGAGTTACATCAATCTAAAGATTTTAATTGGCTGGATTTCTTAGGTGATATATAAATGTAACTCTTGAATTTGAAATTTGATATAAATTGCTTACTTCAGGAATTTCGTCTAGGCCTCTTGGGTATCTACGTGTATATACCAAAACTTCAATTCAGGAATTAAAACTAATCAATATCAACTCTAGAGACATGCTGAATGATGTGCGCATCTTCTCCTCCTACTTTTACTCTGTTTTTCAGTTCATCTCCCATATACCAAAGCTTCAATTCTTGCAAGGGTGTGATGAATTGCAATCCCTCTGGAAGCCGCCTCAGTTTCTTACATTCGTCAATTACCAACTTCCTCAGCTGGGGCGATGCTCCTTCTTCAATTCTCCATTCCTCCAGGTGTAGAAGTCTTTGAGCTGTGTAAACTGACCCGCCATCACAGTCCAATTAGTGCCTACGTAGGACCCCCTATATAGCATGAGGCACATTAAGTTGGGGAGTTTACCCAAAGTTACAAGCGCAGCTGCTTCTTCAAACCCTGTGCTCCCCAACTCTAACTTCATAATGCTTGTGTGGGGAACTGATCATTGAAGCTACTCAGTCCATCTGTTATTCTTCCCCATAACCGCAACTTCCTTAGATGTTAACACTTACTGATAGACTGCAAAGTCTCCGACTCCAACATCACAACATTGCCTTGTTCTGTGTCCGCATCCCAATCCACCCATCACTACAAAAAAAATATGCTTTAGTAACGGCTCTTTACCGTCGCAAAAAGTACGGTTGCCGTCGCCAAAAACTATTTGTGACGGCTATGCGACGGCAAATTGGGGGTGGCTAGCTCTAGGGTAGCAAATGCTCTTTGGCTACGGCAATACGCCGTCGCAAGCTGTTTGCCCTGCAAAATGGTCTTTTTTGTGACTGCACAAAAGCCGTTGCTAATGGTTTTATCAAAACTAAAAAAAAACAAATGAGAAACAAATTTATGATATTAGCCTATGCGGGATTTGAACCCGCATCTTTGTGAATGAACACATTGCTCTACCATTTGAGCTAATAGGCTTAAAATATTCTAATAAATTTTTCATACAATACAACAAGCCATTAATGATTCATACATAAGCATAGAAAACACTCTTTTAAATAAAAAAGCCTTGAAATGGAGCATCTGACCTTGAAACGTGTTGACCCATGGAGGCTGATTAGCATGCAACTCAGCCGCTAAGGATCACCCTAAAAGTTCCATTTGACACCCAAAAGGAATTTTTTTAAAAACCTAATGTTCTATGGATGCAATTGGTACTGTCAAACATATCCCTTTATCAAGAGTACTATAGTAGCAATTACACCCAAAACTTGGACTAAAGATGTCTATATTGACTATTGAGAGAATATCCGGGATGTCTATCACAAAACAATTAAATCATTTACTTAAAACAAAATTTGGGCTACACATCTAAAAATGCATCAACCAAGGATAGAGAATAGATAACAATCAAAACAGTCATATTATAGATTGCACACAACTCAATCTGTCCAATGTAATAACAAAAGTTGCATTGACAGATTTCTAGATGTTTCACAAAACCTATGACTCCGATCATACAATAACAATCCTCATATCCAAACAGGAAGTATAATAGCAAAGTCACACTAAAACTAAAAGGAGCATAACCTGCTTCTCACTTCAGCACAAAACCTATGACTCCGATCATACAATAACAATCCTCATATCCAAACAGGAAGTATAATAGCATAGTCACACTAAAACTAAAAGGATCGTAACCTGCTTCTCACTTCAGCAGACTCAAGTTTTCAGCAATGATGAGCCAACAAAGCAACATAAACAACAATGATATGATAACATACCTTTGGACAAGATTTAAGCTCTACCTTTAACTTTTTTGTCATTACTCCTCTTCATGCTTTTCTCAAGATCCTCAATGTTCCTTGCCATAAATTCAAGGTCCTAAAAAGTTGTAATATAAAAAATCATAAGAATAGCTAATCAGGAAACAATTATTAGGAATTAAAATCTCACTGCAGATGAGTGTAGGAAGAGATTTGTTGAACTTGATCAAATTTTCATGTATAATAAGTTGAACAATGGATCCCTATCACGTGTTACTACTTTCACTACAAGAAAGCGTCTTGGTGAACACAACATCAGAGAATGTGCGAGCTGAAACAAAATGCAAGTTTTATTGCAAAGCTATCCTAATTTTAGATATTGAAGAGGCAATAACTGTGCTAAAAATAATACTCCCTCCGTCTCAAAATTTAAGTCGTTTTAGGATTTTGCACAAGTTTTAATAAAACACTCATCCATCAATCAACATCATCATTCCACTAACTTTCCCATAAATTTTATTATTTTTAACACCCACTACATTTTTTATCCAATCAAAATCTTTCAAAAAATCAACAACACACAAATCGATACAAATCATTACTATCCCCTACCTAGAAAACCTAAAACGACCTAAATTTTGATACAAGATTTAAAGGTTAAAACGACATAAATTTTTGGACGGAGGGAGTATTAATAATATATGGAAGAAAATAAACTAAACTCCCATTCGAGTTATAGATCATACAACGACATTCAAATCAGACATATCCCTTTAACAATCTTCAAAACTCTCATATTCTAACACCTGCAGGTGACTCCATCATAGACCTTATTTGTGTGTCTTAACAAAATTGCTATCATCTCTGAAAATAAGTAGGCATCGAATAGACGTTATTTAGTTATATATCAATGCGTGCAATAAATATGTCATAAGATGGGGATTTTAAAATGAGAAGTTGGCATACAGTATTAATTATATACTCAATTTGAAAAAGAATGACATCTGCTTCTAATTATTCAATTATGAACATATTGATAAACAAGCTATTATTTTAATCAAGACAATGCTCACTGGACTCCAGAAGAAAGAAACAAAGGACATTAATGAAGGATTGATTACATTAAAAAGCAATTCCCAAAAAACACAAAACATAACAATTTATATATAAGTATAAAAATCAGAATATAAACTATATACGGTGATCGATCGACCGCCTTTCCAAATCCCAAAAGGAAAACAATTACTTGACTCGATCATTTCGATGTCTCAGAATCAATAGATTGAAATCGTAGATTGAAAATTCTTTACCAAAATAAAAAAACCCTAGATCTGAACCAAAGAAACCAAAATCTAGATCTGAAGCATCAATGGAGGAATTGAAACCCTAGATTAAAAATTCCTAATCATTTGAAAGCTATTGCAAATCAGTAAAGCTTTAAAAATTAACTAACCCGGAGATGTTGCTTCCCTCGAATCAGTCAGGCCTCCACTCTCTTGAAGGCTTGAAAAATCGTATAGTTGCTGGACTGACTCACTTGAAGCTTCAAATTTCTCTCAAATCGATCCAGTAAATCGCTTCGTCCCCAAAACGATCAAGTTCCGAGATGCTTGAAGCTGCAAATTTCTCAAATTTCTCTATTTTAGCACATCTCTTGGGGTTGCTCTAAAACCTAAAATTTAACCAATTTTAGAGACGGGGAAGAGGACTTCACCTGACCTAAAGCTCGAGGGCGAGAACAGTAATGGACGAGCCCAGATCTGGACTTGTACACACATGGAAGTGGAAGTCTCCATAATACAACAAGACGAGAAGGCGAGTACGTTAAAGGTGGAGATCTCGCAAGAGGATCGAGAAATGATGGGAGTTCTACTGCGGTGGCGTAAAGGGTGGAGATGGAGAGGTGTAAACGGAGAAGGAGAAGTGAGGGCGAAGAGGAGAGAGAAGATGGGAGCCGGAGAGGCGCGAGGTTGGGGGTCTTGCGAATGTGAGGCAAAGAACAAGAGATAAGGGTAAATTTAGGTTTTTAATTTTATTAATTTTTTCATTCAAAAAAGATATCTTTGCGATGGCAATGTCTAGCCGTTGCCAAAGATAGCGCTCGCAACGGCCTACCCTTCACATAAGCTAGCGACGGTCTTGATCCCGTTCTCACCTGTGGCAAAAAAGTAGCATTTGCAATGGTAAAATCATGCCGTTGCTAAGTTGGTGTAGCTAATGCAATTTTTTTTTGTAGTGCATTCCAAGTCCAATGAATGAAGGGCACCCGACATTATGCTTGAGCATCGAAATGCCGCCTCCAGTTGCTCCTCACTCGATATGTCTTCTATATGCAACTTTTGAACAGTTGGGCTAAAACGAGGTAGCTCTTCCAACATCCAAGGACCTCCTCTCATACCCTTGATTGTATGCAAGCGTTTTAGGGTATGCAACTTCCCCACACCTCCCTTGATTTTAGGATAAATAGGTAACGAAAGATGCACGAGGCTCTCGATTTTCCAAAGAACATTAGGTAGTAATAGCACATCCTTAACCCTTAGATAATCCATCCAGTGTAGATATTGAAGGTTACGCAAGTTTCCAATAGAGTCAGGCAGTTGATGGATATTTGTCGTATGTAGACGAAGGTACATGAGATGAATCAAACTCCCAATCCCTTTTGGTAAGGTACCATCTGAAGTATCAATAGATTCAAGGAATAGAATTCTAACTTGAAATTCTGGTGTATGGGCTTCAAACTCAGCTCTTGATCACGTTGATAGAGAAGAGATCGAAGATGGGGGCAGTGTGTTGGGAGCGGAAGTTCGTTCATTCTACAAATTAAACAATTAAAACAAAAAAGATGATTAGTCATCTCCAAACGCCTTGATAAAGAATTCGGGGAGGAATCCCGGATGAGATTAAGAAGAACTAAATTGTAAATATATCGTTTATGATGTGGTGTCCCGTTGATAGATCCGGATGGATTACCACAGTCCAGAATACAAATGCTATAACCAAATGAAATATTTAAAAATGAAATTAAGGAAGGTCGGCTCCTCTCCTCTTTACTTTACTAATTAAAAAACTAGTATATTCCACGGATTTAACGTCAAAACATTGTGGAGCCAGGACTGTCATATTATAATATTTTCTCGGGGTAATTACCTCGATATCCAAAATTTTGGGCTTTATTAGGAAAATGTCCAACACCATCTCCATATTAGCAAAATGTCCACCTCTAAAATAAAGTTGTTGAAATCTCTGTGCTAACCTCTGTTTCAGCAGTTTTTCTTTTCGCTTTTTTTTTTCGTTTTTTTCGCGTTTCCAGAGTTGCTGAAACCCCTGTGCCACTATCTGTTTCAGCAGTTTTTTTTTGCGCGTTACTGTTGTTTTTTTCACGTTGCCGAAACCGAAGTTGCTGAAACCTCGGTTTCAACCCTGATGTTGATACTGAAACCCCGGTTTCAGCAACGTTGTTGATGCTAAGCCCACGGTTTCAGCAACGTTGTTGATGCTGAAACCCCGATTTCAGCAACTTTGTTGCAATTATTCATTTTATAAAGTAGCAACAGTACACTAGCAACAGCAAAACCAAGTAGCACTTAGCAACCGCAGCAAAATAGAGGATTCAAAGATTAAGCCGTAATGTTCAAAGTAATGATCAGGGAAAACAAAGGCCAATTTCATTTTATACCGGCAATGGCCACAAATAGATGAGAGGAAAATAGAAGAGAAATTCCACTCCCTTCTAGCTCAAAAAAATACTTACATAGTTACACTTACATTAACCGATCAATTCTGTCTCCTTCAGCAGATTTTAGCACCGATTAGACGCGTACACGGAAACGTAGAACATAAAAACCAAGCATCCAATCGATGACCTGAATCTGCCATTCTCCCTAACCTCAACCTCATAGTCTTTTGGAATACCCAGAACCAGCACACCTCTGGCAAAGTATCAGCCCTGGAAGAAACCAGGAAACGAATCCAACAACACATGGAGTTAAACTCACTTCATTGCTACTGAATTACCAAGAACTGTTATCCATACGATCTATGTTTACTAAGCTTTAAGACATGAATGACTCTAGGGAGTTCATATGAAAAAGTAATTCCAACATTTGGTTCAAGTAAGGAAGCTGAAATTCAGAAAGATGCATAGCAGGTTTACTTGCACCCTTGCAGATCTTGCAATCAACAAGGCCAGTTTCAATCTCCAGAAAGATTAAGCCGTCTTCATCGAAGCCATCCAGAAACAGAGGCCCGTCCAGCACATCTGGATGCATCGAAGCCGTCTTCATCGCCGTTTCAGCAGATCTGGATGCATCGAAGCCGTTTCAGCAGGTCGTGCACCGGATCTGATGAAAACTTGCTGAAGCAATCAGAGCCGTCTTCATCGAAGCCGTCCAGCAACAGAGGCCCGTCCAACAAATCTGGATGCATCGAAGCCGTCTTCATCGCCGTTTCAGCAGATCTGGATGCATCGAAGCCGTTTCAGCAGATCTGGGTGCAGGTGGTGGTGAGGATGGCAGCCATCGGAGCCGGAACAGATCCATCTCAGCCCCTGCTTCAGCACTCGACATCTTCACCACTCCACAGATTCCGCTTCACCGTCGGGGTCTATGAAGATGGATGCTCTGAAATTTGAAATCGGATTTGACAGATCAACTACATCCTCCTTGGTTCCTGAGGCGGGAAGGGGGTGACGGTGGCGGCGGCGACGCTGAGGAGGAGGAACTCGTACGAGTCAAGGAGGCAATAACCTTCCAGATCCCGTGTCCTCCTTCGTGCTCCCTGTTGGGGAAAACACGGGTAGCTAACACTCCATCACGTGTGACTCGATGGATCAGGCTCCACTTATCAATGAGAACTTGTATTATATATCATGTACACAAGTACACCTCTCACAAATACAAGACTCACATACACCACTCGACTCAAGAGACTAACCTCACTCTTTGGTGGATCCCACACTCGTGTGATCGAGACGCCCTCATGCTCAATCGACCACACCTATTGACCAACCCACACACTCTAGTGTATGATCGAGACACCCTCATCCTCAATCGATCATACACTAGGACTCACACTCACACTCACTAGTATGTGATCGAGACGCCCTCGTGCTCGATCGATCACATACTAGGCTACACAACACCTCACATGTTCACACTCATTTGGAGGAGCACTCACCTTGCCCGCTCACTCTCTAACTTACACACCACTAAACCTATTTATAGGCCATGCCATCTCTTACAAGGAGCTCCTAGAACATCTCTAGAATACTCCAATACTAGAATCATCCCTATGCTTCTAGACTCCTTCATACATTTTCTTAATGTTCTCCAAGCTTCCGGAGAACTCTACACTAGTCTAGGCACACCTAGACTCTTCACGGTTCCGGAACCTTCCATAAGGTCCACACACTTCCGGAGACTTCCACACTCTTCCATACGTTTCTAGAATATTCCACCACATTCCGGAGACTTCCGCCACATTCCACATTCTTCCGGAACATTCCACTATTTAGCCCAAACCACATTTTCATATATTTGAAATATGAATTATTGTCCAACACTCCCCTTCGGTAATAACCGTCCAGATCCGCCGCCGTAATATAGTGATGCCCACAAATAAAAAAATCAATTAATACAGTGATAAAATAAAAAAGCCAAAATAACAGAGAAGTAAATTAACTGTTTATATATAACAAATTACTCTTTGAACCATATTATATATTAGATATATAAATTAGATCTTATTAGATTATCATTAAGTCAATAAAATGACCATGAAAAAATAAAATAAAAGATGTAATTGCTAAGGTTATGAAGAGGTTATTGTTATTATACATAAAGGACCATGGAAAAAGATTATTATTGTCATTATATAAGTACAAATTAATTAGATTACATTGTCATTAAGTAGAATAATGACAAAGTAGGAAAATAAGATAAAACATGCAGTTGTTGAGACTTGAACCTTAGATGAAGGGATTCTCATCAACAACTACTATCATTGGGCTAAAGAAATTACATTGATTCAAATTGAGCATATAAGAAAAAATAGCAAAAAAAATTTGGAGTTAATAATGACAATAAATTGCCCACAAACACAATTTTTAAGGTTTATATAGACCGTCTAAATTGAATGTCTTTTGATGAAAAAAGGTGAAGAATCAATAATGGTGGTGGTCCTACCCATTGGATGGGGCTCCACTTAATTGGTACTATGAAATTGATGCTGCCTCTCAATTATTTGGATATACGGAGTATGCATTCAAACGAATTAAAAATGATACTGTTAGTAAAATCTTCGACAAGTCTTGAGTTTGGGAAATTATGAACGTGAGTTAATGTAACATCGAGCATGCATTGTTTCCTTCAAATTCAAGGCGTTGTCTCTCAATTATTGCGAATTGTCAAGATCAGTGTGCTGGCTACGTACGTACAATATGCATTAATCAACCTTCTAAATCAATTTATTTACACAGTATACCCCTCCCTTTCACTTCTCTGCATTCCAAATTTGTGCAACACCTTGAGTTAAACCCAGTGGCGTTATGGATAGCAGGCCGCGCAGGATCTTTGGGGACCTCGGTCGATACTCGATGCTGAACTGGTTTTTCCTGGCGGGAGCGGTTGGACCAGTGCTGGTATGGATAGCGGCGAAGATGTATCCGAGCAAGAAGTGGATCAAGTTGATTCATCTTCCTGATAGATTACATAGGTCTTAATATTGTATGGTGGGTTAAAAGCCCATTAAGGCCCAATACCTTTGTAACTTATATATATGTTATATCAATTAATGGAAACCCTGTGGGAGGACTTTACATCAATTCTATTATTCTACATGGTATCACAGTCCTCTGTCCGGCTCACCGTCGCCGGTCACCACATCGCCGATCATCCTCTTCCCCTGTCTCTCTCTCGCAGAACCCAACAGCAGCACCACCGCCGCTGCACACATCTCCCCTCGCCGGCCACCAGACCACCAGATCCGGCCATCTTGCCCTCGCCACCGCCGGATCCGCTGCACACTCTCGCTCCCGCTGCCCTCCTCCCTTGCTTCCTTCTCTCTCCCGCTCCAATCTGCACCGCTGCTGTGCAGATTCGGACTCGCTGATCTCCGTTCTCGCCTCGCCGACCACCACAGCCCAGGTCCCGAGCGTCTCCGGTCACCTGCAGTCGCCATCTTTCCAACGAAGAAGAAATGATGCGGGACCATCCAAGACACCTCCGGACACACCTATCATTCGAGCTCGTGAGAAGGAAGTCATCCTCAAGAGGAAGAAGAAGGCTCCACCATGGGAGAAGGTCCAAAGGTGCAAGCTTGGATTAATCACGTTTTAGACTCTCGTTCAGAAGTTTGACAGCTTTTCGACGTCTCTGTAAAATGGGTCGTACGTATTCAATATTTATCGGATTGAGGCGTGCCATATCTTGTTGGAACGAGGACGAAGAGATCTACAACTTTGCTGTTGAAGGTTTTTCCAGATTCGTCCTATAGCTTGGCCGAAATCCACATTCTTTGAGCTGCTGCTGATTTTGACGGGATTTTGTCAAGTCTTGAACATTATAGTATTTCCTATTTTAGCAACTTTCTTACTTAAGTTATTTTAGGGAACTTTAGATGTTATTTTATTAATTCCATAAGTTGTTAGTTTATTTAGTTCTTTTATTATTTTTGGCCCAACAGGCCTATGTGATGACTATATAAATCGATCACCCTCATGTAGAACAATTCAGATTATAATGAATTAGAATTCTCTCTTTTTGTGTGAAACACAATGAGTGTTTGTCGATTGAATAGAGATGTGCTCTTCAATTGAAACTATTGGTATTGATCTAGCTTGATTTGCTTTGTGTTCGTCAACTTCGCAAGACTTGGTGATCCTAGTATTCACAAGCCCCCTTCTGGTGCTTCAAGTTGTCCGCTTGATTGTGTCGGATTGTAGAGGCGGGTTGTGTAGGCATTGGTATTGGTTCCTACCCTCTGAGGAGGCCTGGGGTCTTTATCTTGTTCTGCATAGATCGTTTCAGTCCTTATCGGTCGTGTCTTTATCGTTTCTTGAATTCTTTATCGAGTCTTGCATAGTCTTGTGGAGTCTTTGTTCTTTCTTGATCGATCTTGAACTGATCTTCGTCGAATCTTGCATTGTTCTTGCTGCGTTCTTTGAGTCTTTATTCATTCTTGCTTCCGTTCTTGAGTTTCTTGCTTGTTGTCGAAGATCGGACCATCTCACGGCTAACCCCGTATCAAGAAAGCTTCGTGCTTTGTTTACTGTCTCTTTAATCCCTTTTGCAATAATTACAAAAACATCCTTGTCTTTTCCTATTTTCGTTTCTGGCCCCAAGTTACTTGTTTATTAACTCGGGTGGACACAAAAAAAAAAAATTCTCTTACCATGGCTTTCTACGATCACCAACATCACGCCGTCTCTGGATACTCTAGATATCCTACCACTAGACATGTCGGTCCTCATGCCTCTCTGACATCGCCTGACCCATGCTATGTTCCGCCAGCTCTGCATCACGCCTTCTCCTCTACACAACCGACATCTTCAGACTCCTCTTGGTACATGGACACTGGTGCCACCTCCCACATGACGAACTCTTCAGGTAACCTCTCATCTATTTCTTTTAAGGGCCCTGCCCACTATATTATCGTCGGAAATGGTGGTCGTCTTGCTACTTCGGGAATTGGCCACGCCAATTTACGGACCCCAACCCACCCACTACACCTGAACAATGTCCTTATTGCCCCAAAGATTGTCAAAAACCTTATCTCTGTCCGTCGGTTCACTACTGACAACAACGTTTCCCTTACGTTTGATCCCTATGGTTTCTCTGTAAACGATCTTACTACGGGGGTTACTCGCATGAGATGTAACAGCACCGGGGAGCTCTACCCTGTCACACCACCTCCTGCGACCAGTCCATCGTATCCGGTTGCCCTCTCGGCATCATTGTCCGGCCTGTGGCATGCACGTCTGGGCCATCCCAGCGCTGCCGTTCTAGATGTCCTTCGTTCCCAGAACCTTGTCACCTGCACTAAAGACCCACGCTCTGGTTTATGCTCTTCTTGCCAACTGGGCAAACATGCCAGACTGCCGTTCCAACGGTCTTTGACCTCTACCCTTGCTCCCTTTGATATCATTCACAACGACATTTGGACCTCTCCCGTGCCTAGCAAGGAGGGTCACAAGTACTACCTCTTATTTCTGGATGATTACACTCATTACTTATGGGTCTTCCCGTTGCATTTCAAGTCCCAAGTTTTTCCTATTTTTGCCAGATTCCATGCCTACATCAAAAAACAGTTCCACATGTCCATCAAATGTTTTCAATGTGACAATGGCCGTGAATTTGACAACAAAGACTTTCACTCCTTCTTTGCCTCAAATGGGATTTCATATCGCTTGTCTTACCCCTATACTTCTCAGCAGAATGGCAAGGCAGAAAGAATCATCAGAACCATTACCAATATGATGCGCTCTCTCCTCTTCCACGCATCTATTCCCCTTCCCTATTGGGCTCACGCCTTATCCACCACATGTTATCTCCTAAACATTCTCCCTTCCACTACCCTACACCATCGCTCGCCAGCTCAGACACTTTATTACGCCGAGCCTAGGTATGATCACCTTCGTACCTTTGGTTGCTTGTGCTTCCCTAATCAGTCATCCACCGCCCCCCACAAGCTTCACCCGCGCTCCACCCCTTGTGTCTTCCTAGGCTACCCGTCCGATCATCGCGGTTACATTTGCCTCGATATCAAGACCCACAAGATCATTCTGTCTCGTCATGTCACCTTTGATGAGTCGCGATTTCCCTTCGCGTCTCCCACACCCCCTGTGTCGTCGACAGAGTCTGAGTCACCATTCCCTCACTTCATTCTTCCCCAGAGCTCTCCCGGTGCTCCTGCGTCTCCCCCTCCCCCACCTCCCTCGCCACCCCCCACCACAAGACCACACACCCGCAGCGTCTCCGGAGTCTTCCGACCCCGTCAGATCGTCTCCATGACCACCACCCATCACCCCGCTATCCACCGTCCATCACCTCGCCAAACACCCTCTCCTCCCCTACGTGCGGCGCCCGCCGCGACCCTTGCATCGCCCGCCGAAACCCCAAATGCGGCACCCGCCGCGTGTTTACCCCCCCTGGCGGCGCCCGCCGCAACCCTGGTGGCGCCCGCCGCAACTCACTTTGCTGCACCCGCCACACCGTACCCCCCCTGGCGGCGCCCGCCGCAGCTGCACCCGCCGCCCCCGTCCTTCCCGGCTCCTAGACCTCCCTCTCCCCCATCCCCACCTCCCACAAAACAGCCCTCCTCGACCCGAATTGGCAGGCGGCTATGCTCGACGAATACAGGGCCCTTACAAAGAATGGTACTTGGGTTCTTGTCCCGCGCCCTCCAGCGGCGAACGTCGTTCGCTGTATGTGGCTCTTCCGTCACAAGTTCCGCTCTGATGGGACGTTGGAGCGCTATAAAGCACGTCTTGTCGTCAACAGTCGATCCCAGCAGGTAGGTATTAATTGTGATGAGACCTTCAGCCCCATGGTCAAGCCTGCCACTATCCGGGTGGTATTGAGTTTAGCACTGTCGCGCAAATGGGCCATTCATCAGCTGGATGTCAAGAACGCTTTTCTGCATGGTCACCTAAATGAGACAGTCTACATGTTTCAGCCACCGGGATTTACTGATGCCGATCGTCCTAAGCACGTCTGTCTCCTGAAGCGCTCTCTGTATGGTCTGAAACAGGCTCCACGAGCTTGGTTCCAGCGCTTTGCTTCCCATTTGCTCCGCTTGGGTTTCATTGGCAGCCGCTCGGATTCGTCCCTGTTCATCTATCGCAGAGGCTCCGACATGGCATTTCTGCTACTATATGTTGACGACATCATTCTCACCGCCTCTTCTGATGCTCTTCGGACATCGATTATTTCACAGCTAAGTGCTGAATTCGCTATGTCAGATTTGGGCCAGTTGTCTTACTTCTTAGGAGTTGCTGTTCAGCGGCATTCCTCTGGGCTATTCCTCTCACAGAGTAAGTATGCTGCTGAAATTGTTGCTCGGGCTAACATGAGTAACTGCAATCCGGTCGCCACCCCTGTCGATACATCCAACAAGCTCAGCGCTCACTATGGTCCTTTGGTTGATGATCCGACATTATACAGGAGCCTTGCTGGTGCTCTTCAGTATCTCACCTTCACCAGACCTGATATCAGTTACGCCGTTCAGCAGATCTGCTTGTTTATGCATGCACCCAGGGAACCCCACTTTCATGCCTTATAGCGGATCATTCGGTACATCAGCGGCACACTCGAGCTCGGCACCACGATCACTCCTTCCTCTAAGCTTGACCTTGTTGCTTACACTGATGCGGATTGGGGTGGTGGTCCTGACACGCGACGCTCCACGTCTGGTTACTGTGTCTTCCTCAACGACACCCTTGTGTCCTGGTCGGCCAAGCGTCAGTCTGTCGTGTCTCGCTCCAGCGCTGAAGCCGAATATAGGGGCGTTGCCAACGTTGTCTCTGAGTGCTCTTGGCTCCGCAATCTCCTGCTTGAGCTCCGTTTCCCTCTTATGAAGGCCACTCTGGTCTACACTGATAACATTTCTGCAGTCTATCTGGCTAGCAACCTGGTCCAACATCAACGCACGAAGCACATTGAGCTTGATCTCCACTTCGTCAGGGACAAGGTTGCCATCGGACATGTCCGCGTTCTACATGTCCCGTCCTCGTATCAGTACGCTGATATATTCACCAAGGGTTTACCTAGACAGTTGTTCATTGATTTTCGCTCCAGTCTCACTGTACGGCCCCCTCCCGTTTCGACTGCGGGGGTTTGATAGATTACATAGGTCTTAATTGTATAGTGGGCTAAAAGCCCATTAAGGCCCAATACCTTTGTAACCTATATATATATATATGTTATATCAATGAATGGAAACCCTGGGGGAGGACTTTACATCAATTCTATTATTCTACACTTCCGGTGATGCTGGGGGCGACGGCCTTGATACCCCCAGCCACGACAGTAAACTACATAAGCTGGATCTTTGTGGTGTTCCTTTCGGGTTTCGTGTTGTTCAGGCATCGCCCCAAGTGGTGGGAGCGCTACAACTACCTGTTCTCCGGTGGCTTTTGTAGAATAATGGAATTGATGGAAAGTCCTCCTGGTGGGCTTCATTCATTAGACAAAGATATATATAGGTTACAAGGTATTGGGCCTTTGGACCCACTATACAATATGAGACCTAAGTAATCTATCAAACCCCGCAGTCGAAAGTGGAGGGTCCCGTACTGTGAGACTGGACCAAAAATCGAGGAACAACTGCCGAGGTAAACCCTTGGTGAAGATATAAGCGTACTGATAGGAGGACGGGACATGAAGAACACGAACATGTTAAAGAGCAACCTTGTCCCGAACGAAGTGGAGATCGAGCTCAAGAAGGAGATTGTTCAGCCAAGAGCACTCGGAGACAACGTTGGCGACACCTCTGTACTCTGCCTCGGTGCTAGAGCGAGACGCCACGGACCGTCGCTTCGCGGACAGCAACACAAGGGTGTCGTTGAGGAATACACAGTAGCCAGACGTGGAGCGACGTGTGCCAGGACAACCACCCCAATTCGCATCAGTGTAAGCGACGAGGTCAAGCCGAGAGGAAGGGGTGATTGTGGTGCCCAGCTCGAGGGTACCACTGATGTACCAAATGATCCGCTTCAAGGCCTGAAAGTGCGGTTCCCTGGGCGCATGCATGAACAGGCAGATCTGCTGAACGGTGTAACTGATGTCTGGCCTATTGAACGTAAGATACTGCAAAGCACCGGCGAGGCTCCGGTACAACGTCAGATCATCAAACAGAGGACCAGAGTGAGCACTGAGCTTGTTGGAAGTATCCATAGGGGTGGCAACAGGCTTGCAGTTACTCATCTTGGCCCGAGCAACAATCTCGACTGCATACTTAATCTGAGAGAGAAACAGCCCAGACGCATGACGCTGCACGGCGACACCCAAGAAGTAAGACAACAGACCCAGATCTGACATGGCGAACTCAGCACTCAACTGGGTAATAATAGACGTCCGAAGAGCATCAGAAGAGGCGGTGAGGATGATGTCGTTGACATATAGTAACAGAAAGGCCATGTTTGTGCCTCTACGATAGATAAACAGAGACGTATCTGAGCGGCTGCCAATGAAGCTCAAGCGTAGCAGATGAGAAGCAAAGCCCTGGAACCAAGCCCGTGGAGCCTGTTTCAGACCATACAGAGAGCGCTTCAGGAGACACACGTGCTTGGGACGATCAGTATCAGCAAACCCCGGCGGTTGAAACATGTAAACTGTCTCATTCAGATGACCATGTAGAAAGGCGTTCTTGACATCCAGCTGATGAAATTGAAAGCCAGTAGAAAGTATGTAAATTAAAACCTTATCGATCAATTGTGACACCGTTGGTGACACAAATATAACAATCTAATTATCATCTTCATTTACATTTACTAAAAATCCAAAGTTACATCCACATGTATTCAAAGAATCCTCACTAATTATCTCAAAAGGCACAGAATTAGAAAATTGCAGGAGCAAATCAATTAAAATTGCATAATTAGAAAATCGCAAGAGCAAATCATCCTTAATTACAAAATTGCATAATTAGAAAATTCCAAAATTGCATATTGTCACCAACCTTAATTACAAAATTGCATTGTCACCAATTAATCAAAGAATCCTCAACGCCGAACAGTTTGCAAAATTGCATATTGTCACCAACCTTAATAACAAATTGCATAGTGTACAATTATTCAAAGAATCCTCAACGCCGAATAGTGTCACCAACCTTAATTAGAAAATTGCAGGAGCAAATCAATTGAAATTGAAAGATGAAGAAGCACAGACCTAACTTCAAAGGCGGAAATGGGAGATGAAAATGAGGACTGCTGACACCATTGCAACATAAATCATCAAGCTCTCAGAACAGAAATCTGACAGTGATGAGTTCTTGTATGAGTAATGGCGATAATTCGGCATCGAGTAATTCCTCCTCTAAAGCTCGGGCTGTGAGATTGTGCAACCCCGACCACTTGAGCATCTTCTCCACCGTCTCAAAGACTGGCCTGGGTTCATGGCTGTCGTAGTGCTTCAGAAACTTGCCTACTGTAATCTGCACAATTGCATTTATCAAATATTCAACAAAATTTGAAAGCGGAGGAGGAAAAACAAAGATTCAGCATATGAATCCAAGTGACCTAACCTTGGAGATGTTAGGGACGACAGATCGGAGAACAACCTGTCATGAGCTTCTTCCGACGGTTCCTCTCGGCCACGGAGACGATCGGAGATGTTAGGGACGACAGATCGGAGAACGCCTCATCCAATCTGTTAATATGCCTTGAATTGGGCTTATTATTTGTTTTGGGTTTAGGCCCATTGTCTGACTAGGGTTTCATGAGGCACTATATATACTCATAAACCTAACAATTTGTAACCTAGTTACTTATTTGCCTCCGTAATAAGGATCCCTATTTCTCTGCCCGTGGACGTAGATAACACACCGTTGCCGAACCACGTTAAATCTCTGTGTCTTTCTTCGTCTGTTATCGTTCTCATTATAACAAATTGGTATCAGAGCTTGGTTGTGATTTCTGTCAAGAATGATGTCTGGATCTGTAGTGAAGATTGACAAGTTTACTAGAAGAAACTATTTCAGTCTGTGGCAGATAAAGATGCGGGCTTTGCTGAAGCAACAATGTTTATGGGCACCGTTAACCACCTACAAGAAGGGGGCAGATACAACCACCGCTGAGTACGACCTTCTGGAGGAGAAGGCTCATTCGAAGATCACGTTGTGTCTCGCAGACGATGTCATAATAGAGGTTGCTGATCAGGAAACTGTTGGCGGCTTGTGGCTGAAGTTGGAGAGTTTGTACATGACAAAGTCTCTGAAGAACAAGTTGCTTCTGAAACAACGGTTGTTCGGGCTGCGTATGCAAGAAGGTACACAACTCAGAGATCATCTTGATCAACTTAACACGTTATTACTTGAATTGCGTAATATTGATGTTAAGTTCGAGGACGAAGATGCTGCCCTAATTCTGCTGGTATCCCTACCCCCCCACATACGAGAACTTCGTTCAGTCATTCGTCGTTGGGAAGGATACCATCACGCTGGAAGAGGTCAGATCGTCGCTTCACAGCAGAGATTTGCGTCTGAAGGCAACCGCGTCGGTTACAGACAATCAGGCTTCCGGGCTTATGGCCAACGGAGGCAATTCTGATGGTAGAAGAGGCAAGAAGCAAGGTCGCAAATCAGGCCCTAAACCAGACGACGTATGTAACTACTGTAAGAAGAAAGGTCATTGGAAGAATGACTGCCCTAATGATAGCATGCATTTAGGTAGGCATAATAGGTTGCATTTAGCTTATTTAAGATGCATTTCATCCATGATTTGATTACAATTTGCATATTTGCTCTCTATGTTGGTGGAATCGGAATCTACACGCTTTTATTGATTATTTCAGGTAATCGTGGATCCGAGGAGGAGACATGGGTTCATAACGCATTGGATGAGAATGTCTAGTTGATCGAAGAAGCTTACATGAAGATCTCAAGAGGTCCTGAGAAGAAGAAGCGAACCTAAACGAAGAACAAGTCTGCAGAAGTTGTCGCCAGACATGCTGAACTTGTTTTGCACTTTCTGGAGGCCTCGGTTGTCCGATCGACTATTATGACCATGCGTTGGAAAGCTCTTTCAGAGAGCTACAACTTTCATGTTGACGTCGAGAGCTAATTCGAGACGGAATTTTCGGGAAAACCCAATGCAGCGCCCGCCGCAAAAGTTGCCGCGCCCGCCGCTGTCACCTGCGGTGCCCGCCGCCAGAGGGCCGATTTCAGCTGCGCCCGCCGCTGCTCCTGTGCCGCGCCCGCCGCACCTCTTGCCGCGGCCGCCGCACCTCTGCCGCGCGCCGTTTTAGTTTAAGAAAACCCTAGTTTTTAGTTGTTTCCTTTTGGGCCGACTTTGGATGTTTGTTTTAGGCTTTTTATGTTATTTTTCTTTATCATTCATTCTATTCATTGAACACTTAGACAATTAGAGAGAGAGCGATGTTCGCCATGGGCGACTAAAACTCTCTTCGTTCTCCTTACAATTTGAAGCTTTATTTGGATTGATTGTGAGTTTCTAAATCTTGTTCCTTGTTTCCTATATTGAATGTTTCGACTTCTTTGTGCTTGAATGTTTGATTGTTTTATTCTATCTCGACTGATCAACTTGGTAGAATCAATTCAATTGCTAGGGTTTTGTAGATTCCTGATTGCGAACCTTAACCCAAGTGGCAAACTTGTTCCTTTAGGGCTGATTGAACTAATTGAATGAGTAGGAAGTTGAATGTGTTGTTAAATCCTTCTTTAGGGACTGCAAATACCTTGGTCAATCTCTTAACTTAAAGCTATCAATTGGGTTAAATCCTTCTTTAGGGACTGTTCGATTGATAAGGGTTTCTAGGACTGATTGGACTAGTAACTATATTAGGTCGGGACAAGGGCATTCATAGGAAACCTAAAAGGACAAGAGGAAGTTACAATATCAATTCAACCAAATAAAGTGGATAGTTGTAGGTAGAGCGATCTTCTCTAATTTGTTTTGCATTATTTGTTTATATTTTATTTTGTTTTCTTTTCAATCTCAATCAACCAAAACCCCCCTTTCTACTAATTGGTAAATACACTTTGCAAAGGAATACTTGATTCTCTGTGGGATCGACCTCTTACTTGCTTGCTATACTAGTTTGTAGGTTTGAGTTTTATTTTGATACGGTTTACAGACGACTAAAAACCGCTCATCAAATTGGCGCCGTTGCCGGGGACTCAAGTTTATTTCTTTGTTGTGTGTATTTATTAATTTTTGTTTATATATCTAACTTTGTTGTGAACCTATCTTACGGTTCACAACCCCCTTGCTACTAACTTTTTAAGATGTTGAGATTGTTGCAGTTTGAAGGTGAGAACTTTCACCAATATTTCACTAGATTGCATGAGTATGTTAATGACCTTGGTTCATGGGGTTATCAATATGGTGTACGGGAGATGTGTGTTTGCATATTTGATGGGATGAATGCTGAAACACGGAATCTTGCTGAGTCCATGAGTAATGGAGGCCTATTGGATATGGGACTCTTTGAGATTTGGGATTTTTTCTACAACATGAGTCGACAGGTTGAGCAGGAAGTATCAATCCGAACTCTCACACAAGTGTTGCAGCAGTTAGAGGAAAGAAACATGAGCCGAATCGGAAAATTGGAGGAACAAATGAACCAACTCATTCAAATTCTAAGTGCAAAAGGTGAGAAAGAAAGGAGCTTCGAAGAAGAAGATGAGGAATTGGTTGCAGACAACGATAGTTTCTTAGATGATGGAGGAGAGGGTCTAGTGCTTCCTGACTTGGAATCTCATGAGTCGACGCATGAGGTTACATGTGATGTGTCTCCTACTCCATCTGCACCATCCATTCTAATCTCGCCCATTGATGAACCAGGTCTAGAGCCATCAGCTGAGGCTAAAGAGGTAATAAAGGTAAACTTTTGCAATTTTGAAGTTAATGGTGTATATGTTGATCCTTTTGATTGCTATTTTGAAAAGCCACCAGCGGAACTGTGTTGGTGGTATCATATTCCTTCTGCAGAGAGTCATGCTAGACTCTTTGATAGATTGAAAGGGTTCGTGAGTTCCACATTTTATGCTTTCAATTTATTGTGCTATGATGTGCCTTGTAAGATGTGTGCACAGGAATATGATAGGCTACTGAGGGCTTTGACAATGTCTGAGAAATAAGGTCTTGAGATTGAGAATAAGTCAAGCCAATGACATTAAAGAGAGGCGCTTCTCGGGAGGCAACCCGAGGTAAGCTTTAGTTATTTCAATTCCTAGTTAGCTAGTTTTCTTTAACCCGACGCGCGCAATGCTCAGATCCGACCTATATCGCCCCTTCCACCACATTGTGAGTATTTCATTCATCTCTTTCTCTATGTTTTTATTTTTTGTTGTCTTTTATGTTTCATTGAGGACATTGAAGAAGAAGATGAGGAATTGGTTGCAGACAACGATAGTTTCTTAGATGATGGAGGAGAGGGTCTAGTGCTTCCTGACTTGGAATCTCATGAGTCGACGCATGAGGTTACATGTGATGTGTCTCCTACTCCATCTGCACCATCCATTCTAATCTCGCCCATTGATGAACCAGGTCTAGAGCCATCAGCTGAGGCTAAAGAGGTAATAAAGGTAAACTTTTGCAATTTTGAAGTTAATGGTGTATATGTTGATCCTTTTGATTGCTATTTTGAAAAGCCACCAGCGGAACTGTGTTGGTGGTATCATATTCCTTCTGCAGAGAGTCATGCTAGACTCTTTGATAGATTGAAAGGGTTCGTGAGTTCCACATTTTATGCTTTCAATTTATTGTGCTATGATGTGCCTTGTAAGATGTGTGCACAGGAATATGATAGGCTACTGAGGGCTTTGACAATGTCTGAGAAATAAGGTCTTGAGATTGAGAATAAGTCAAGCCAATGACATTAAAGAGAGGCGCTTCTCGGGAGGCAACCCGAGGTAAGCTTTAGTTATTTCAATTCCTAGTTAGCTAGTTTTCTTTAACCCGACGCGCGCAATGCTCAGATCCGACCTATATCGCCCCTTCCACCACATTGTGAGTATTTCATTCATCTCTTTCTCTATGTTTTTATTTTTTGTTGTCTTTTATGTTTCATTGAGGACAATGAAAGGTTTAAGTGTGGGGGAGGGATTGCATTGCATATAGATAGAATTTGCATATCATGTTTACTTATGTTATCATGTTTATTTATGTTGTCATGTTTATTTTTATTCATATACTGCATTTAAAAAAAAAAAAATTTATTATTATTATTTAATTTCGAAAATTAGTAGAATTAGAGCATCATTGCATTTAAGTGTTATTAAATACCCATCTGACTTAGTTTGTCCTCTATTTTAAATTTCAAGCATGATTCATAAAAATCCCATGGAGTTCTGGATGTTTTGATTTTTGTCTGTATTTGATTTTTGTGGAACATGAGCTAGCAAATATAATTGAGCATGTATGATTGAGCTAAAGTATGATTGAAGTCCTAAAAACATGACCCTGTGAGGATGTTTGGCCTTATTTGAATTCTTTTGCTCAATTGTGTGAATTACTCGCCTAGTGTTGCTACCTCTTGATATTGACTGCAGTATCTATTTTTGAAGACCGATGCACATGTTTGTTGCTTGCGGAGTTTATGTTTATATTTTGAGTCTTTTTATTTCATTTTATGCATACTTAGTGAATAAGGTGGCAATGGTTGATGCACTGAGTAACCGGGTCTACGCATGACACCCATGGGTATGATTCGCGCAAAAAGGTGTTGAAAACTATCCACTAGGAAAGAAAGCTTGATCATTGAGTAACCAGGTTCATTCATGACACCCATGTTTGCAACTCGCGTCAAAAGGTGTTCAAGTGGACTTCATATTAATAGTTGAGGTGTTGATAGACCGGGGCCATTCATGACACCCATGTTTGCGCTTCGCGTAAGGAAAGCACCAAGACAAGAAAAAGAAAAAAAAAAGAGAAAGAAAGACAAAGAAAAGAAAAAAAAAAAGTGTTGAATTTTATTTTCTTTATTGTGTCCCGCAAGTAATGACATTTCGGTAGTTAATTGGTGATATGGGGGTCAATGTCTATGAGCTTAGTGCATTATTGGTTTGAGTTGAGAGTTGTATTTAAAAGCCTAAACACATGAGTGAAACACATATTTCGGGTGAGGTTGGATGATGTCTACTTCTAAGCTTTGATCACTGGAATACATGCTATGACGTTTGTTTGCTTGGTTTATGTTTTCACCTGCTATGATGTTGCTTTTTGATGAGGTTGAAACTTGAAGGGATTTCCTGTGGGATGCGTTGATTCATGTTCATTCTATCATTGCTTGAGGACAAGCAAAGGTTAAGTGTGGAGGAGTTTGATAGCATGCATTTAGGTAGGCATAATAGGTTGCATTTAGCTTATTTAAGATGCATTTCATCCATGATTTGATTACAATTTGCATATTTGCTCTCTATGTTGGTGGAATCGGAATCTACACGCTTTTATTGATTATTTCAGGTAATCGTGGATCCGAGGAGGAGACATGGGTTCATAACGCATTGGATGAGAATGTCTAGTTGATCGAAGAAGCTTACATGAAGATCTCAAGAGGTCCTGAGAAGAAGAAGCGAACCTAAACGAAGAACAAGTCTGCAGAAGTTGTCGCCAGACATGCTGAACTTGTTTTGCACTTTCTGGAGGCCTCGGTTGTCCGATCGACTATTATGACCATGCGTTGGAAAGCTCTTTCAGAGAGCTACAACTTTCATGTTGACGTCGAGAGCTAATTCGAGACGGAATTTTCGGGAAAACCCAATGCAGCGCCCGCCGCAAAAGTTGCCGCGCCCGCCGCTGTCACCTGCGGTGCCCGCCGCCAGAGGGCCGATTTCAGCTGCGCCCGCCGCTGCTCCTGTGCCGCGCCCGCCGCACCTCTTGCCGCGGCCGCCGCACCTCTGCCGCGCGCCGTTTTAGTTTAAGAAAACCCTAGTTTTTAGTTGTTTCCTTTTGGGCCGACTTTGGATGTTTGTTTTAGGCTTTTTATGTTATTTTTCTTTATCATTCATTCTATTCATTGAACACTTAGACAATTAGAGAGAGAGCGATGTTCGCCATGGGCGACTAAAACTCTCTTCGTTCTCCTTACAATTTGAAGCTTTATTTGGATTGATTGTGAGTTTCTAAATCTTGTTCCTTGTTTCCTATATTGAATGTTTCGACTTCTTTGTGCTTGAATGTTTGATTGTTTTATTCTATCTCGACTGATCAACTTGGTAGAATCAATTCAATTGCTAGGGTTTTGTAGATTCCTGATTGCGAACCTTAACCCAAGTGGCAAACTTGTTCCTTTAGGGCTGATTGAACTAATTGAATGAGTAGGAAGTTGAATGTGTTGTTAAATCCTTCTTTAGGGACTGCAAATACCTTGGTCAATCTCTTAACTTAAAGCTATCAATTGGGTTAAATCCTTCTTTAGGGACTGTTCGATTGATAAGGGTTTCTAGGACTGATTGGACTAGTAACTATATTAGGTCGGGACAAGGGCATTCATAGGAAACCTAAAAGGACAAGAGGAAGTTACAATATCAATTCAACCAAATAAAGTGGATAGTTGTAGGTAGAGCGATCTTCTCTAATTTGTTTTGCATTATTTGTTTATATTTTATTTTGTTTTCTTTTCAATCTCAATCAACCAAAACCCCCCTTTCTACTAATTGGTAAATACACTTTGCAAAGGAATACTTGATTCTCTGTGGGATCGACCTCTTACTTGCTTGCTATACTAGTTTGTAGGTTTGAGTTTTATTTTGATACGGTTTACAGACGACTAAAAACCGCTCATCACCTAAGAACAGGCAACAAGAGCAGAAATCTGGAATCTGGATCTGCAACAGTTGTTCATGGTGGAAATACTTCTGATGAAGATATTGTTCTACTAGCAGGCAATCGCACAGATCATGATGTGTGGTTTCTTGACTCAGGTGCGTCATGTCACGTATGTCCTAGAAGAGAGTTGTTTACAACATATAGATGTGTAGACAAGGGCAATGTTTCTATGGGAAATGATGTCATCTGCAAAGTTGTTGGGATCGGCTCAGTCAAACTTCGGACAAACAATGGGAAGTTTCGCACATTGAAAGATGTCAAACATGTGCCATCTATGACAAAGAATCTGATATCCCTAACTGTGTTAGACGACAAGGGTTTCAGATACACAGGTTATGGTGGAAAGTTGCGCGTGTTTAAGGGCTCTAATGTGGTTTTGCAAGGAGTCAAGCAGGGAAAGGGGACTTTGTATACCCTACAAGGTTCAGCAGTTACGGGTGTTGCAGATGCTGTTTCAGTCAACGTTAGGGAGACTGTTGCTGAGGAGGTGGAGTTGAACTTCACTCCAGCAGAGACTCATGCACCTGAGTTGGTCACTGACCAATCATCACAAACAGGTACTGCTGAGTCAGATACCGGTGAGACAAAGAATATACCACTAGACACAGGAACAGGTGGAGCTGTACATCGGAGTATTGCTCTAGATCAACCAAGAAGGGTTGACATCAAGGGGTCTGCAAGATACAGGTCTAATGATCCGGTGGGATATGCTTTGCATGTGGCCGAGGAGGGGAAGGATGGTGCTCCATCCAACTACAAGGCTGTTGGGAAGGATGGTGCTCCATCCAACTACAAGGCTGTTGTTTCTGAAGGTGAGTCAGCACACTAGCAAGCTGAGAAGATAATCAGGGTGAAGAAGGTGGGAACATCTGATAATCCTGTTGATATTTTCACCAAGCCAGTTCTGGAGAGCAAGTTCCAACACTGTTTGAACTTGTTTAATATCACTAACTGTTGAGATGCCCTGCGGGGCAATCTGAGTCCTCCTACGAGGACAAATCTGAGGTAGAGGAATGTCTGGCACTTGTCATGGTGCATTTGTTTCTAAGAGGAGATTCTGGTACATCCGGCATTGAAGCGCATCTGGTACATCTAGCATGGCATTGCATTTGGTACGTCTGGTGCTGCAATGCGATTGGTACATCTGAGATGATTCAAGTCAAGGTGGAGATTTGTTAATATGCCTTGAATTGGGCTTATTATTTGTTTTGGGTTTAGGCCCATTGTATGACTAGGGTTTCATGAGGCACTATATATACTCATAAACCTAACAATTTGTAACCTAGTTTCTTATTTGCCTCCATAATAAAGATCCATATTTCTCTGCCCGTGGACGTAGGTAACACACCGTTGCCGAACCACGTTAAATCTCTGTGTCTTTCTTCGTCTGTTATCGTTCTTCTCGTTATAACACAATCCCCAGATGCTCTCCCACAAACACACACAAAAACACTCCAAAATCAATCGCATTTCCAAATCGCAAAACGAACAACAAAAATCAAGCAAAATAAACAATTCGCTCGGGACCATACCTGGAGATGAAAAAACGAGATCGAGATGAGAAAACAATCAAAAACAGCTCTTCGCAACGGA
The DNA here is from genome assembly GCA_037127255.1 of Persicaria tinctoria. Taxonomy (NCBI): domain Eukaryota; kingdom Viridiplantae; phylum Streptophyta; class Magnoliopsida; order Caryophyllales; family Polygonaceae; genus Persicaria; species Persicaria tinctoria. Next base: position 3,847,006 of record JBANSL010000005.1, on the reverse strand, counting down.
AAGTGCAGGTGCCGATCTCAGATCTGGATATAAATTTTGTGGAAACAGATCTAAGGGAAGAGGCGCAGAGCTTCAAGTCTTCAACTAAATCAGTGATTGTCAGCCCTGCGAAGAAGAGGAAGACGAAGATGAGGACGAGGACGGGGCGTTCTGGTGTTGCGGATGACACCGACAGGGAGAAGAGGAGGAGGCGAAGGGCAGATGAGGGGGACATGGAAGAGAAGATCCATCGGCGGAGGGCGGAGGAGAGGGACATGGAAGAGAAGATCCATCGGCGGAGGAGTCAGGGCTTGGGAGAGGTGGTCCTCGACTTCTCCGGAGAAGTCGTCGAAACGTGGATCTTGCCCTGAGGCTGAGGCTGAGGCCGTGCGCCGACGCCTATGAGGAACAAAACGGGGACGAAATGGTTTGATTCCAATGGAGGAACGGAACATATGGTAGGTTTTCACAAGGTAGGGGTAAAAGGGGATTTTCATAAAATTTATGGACATTTAACAAAATGTAGATTTATGTGGACAATTAGCAAAACTAATACACAAAAGTGGACATTTCGCCAAATAACTTCTAATATAATTAGCCATCTAGCTAGAGTACCAGTTAAAGACGATATATCTCGATTGTCAAAGTTCCCACCAAACTCACTTTACTGGTTTTAAAAATATTTATGAACGTAATTAGCTAATTAATCATAACAAAATACGGCCAAGTAGTAACAATTGTAGTACATGATTAAACTCTAGAGAGAGGGGTCTCCCTTCTCTCTAGGAATCCCACACCCAAACCCCATGAATCTCAACCCCCAACCACGTACTCCCCTTCGACTTTCATCCGCACCGCAAGTGTTGATTTCATCCGTTTATCACTCTCGTTGTCACCACCACCACCATCCTCGCCGTTGTAACTCCCGTTAATTCGTTATGCTGAAATGTTGAAATTAATTCTTATAAAATTGTATGAATTACTATATCTTACACACAAGCACATATTTCAGCATTTCAGCATTTTTTGAGGAAAACTTTTTTTTTTTAGCGTTTTGGCATTTTTTGGGGAAAAAAACTCCGGTTTCAGCAATTGTTAAAATGCGGACTGCAATGAATTTTGATGTTCCTTACTTTAAATCTCCTTAAAAAGCCTCTTAGTTCAATGGTAGAGCGATGTGCTTACGCGCAAATACGTGGGTTCGAATCCCGCATAGGCTAAATTTTATATCCCGTAACACGGTTTCAACAACTCTGGTTTCAGCAACCCCGGTGTCGAAGTGCTGACGGGAAAAAAAAGGAAAAAAGAGCAATCCAGTTTCAGCAAATCTGGCGTCGAAGTGGTGACGCGAAAAAAGAAAAAGAAAAAAACAACAACTCCGGTTTCAGCAACAATTTCAGCATCTAAAACCAGGGTTTCAGCATCAGCAACGTTGTTGAAATCGAGGCTTCAACATCAACAACCCCGGTTTCAGCAACCATGATTTCAGCAACGTGAAAAAAAAAGTTAAAACAAGGGTTTTAGCAACACGGTTTCAGCGACTCCGATTTCAGCAAATCCGGTGTCGAAGTGATGACACGAAAAAAAAAGCAACTCTGTTTCAGCAACGCGGGAAAAAAAGTTAAAACAAGGGTTGCTGAAACCGAATGTGCTGAAACCTTTGTTTTAGCAACGCGGAAATATATATATAAAAAAATGGAAAAAAAAAACAAAAAAAAACTGAAAAAGGGGTTACTGAAACCGTATGTGCTGAAACAGAAATTTCAGCAATCCCGCAAATCCCGTCCCGTCCAGCGCATATATATATATTTAATTAAAATTAATAAAAATATATAAGAATATATTTATATTATACGGAGTAGTTTATACCGTAACTTTTATTCAAATCCAAAATTTAAAATAATATTAAAACATTTAAAATTATGAAGTCTAGGATCCGAAGGATCAAGACCTTGCCGCAGAGATTTACCAACAGATCAGTTGGTCACCTCCATGAATGAACAAATGAGTTTTGTAGAGATTTTCTGGTTTTCTATTCAATCAATCTAACTACCTTTACATGCTACTAATATCCTCTATATATACAAGTAAAGATCCGAGCTAAACAACTTAGCTAATGAGCTAACTATGGTCACTTGCAAACTAACATCTAACTATGGTTCTAACAACCATTTAACCAAGCTGTTACACAGACTTGTTACCCACACTACACACCATCATACGTACCATCATCCTCCATATACCCCCCTCAAGGTGGACGCGTGGGATGAAAAACGAGGCCAAGCTTGCAAGCCAAAGTGAAATGGTGGACCGCTTCCAAGGGCTTAGTAAACAGATCAGCTAGCTGCAAATGTGTGGGGATGAATACAGTCGAAATGAGACCCTCCTGTACAAGATCCCTTATGAAATAACAGTCCATTCTTAGGTGCTTGGTACGCTCGTGATAGACTGGATTAATTGCCAGTTGCAGGGCTGCTTTGTTGTCTCCACAAAGAGGGACAGGATGGTTGACAATAACCTTCAAGTCATCAAGTATTCCAGCAATCCAAACTACCTCACAACTGGCATGAGACATGCTCCTATACTCGCTTTCTGCAGATGATCTACAGACCATATTTTGCTTCTTGGTTTTCCAAGAAACTAAACAATCACCAATGAAGATGCAATACCCAGTTAGAGATCTACTAGAATCCCTGCAGGTACTCCAGTCGGCATCAGAGTATGCTCGAACATCTAAAGAGCTTGATGATGGGTAGAAAAGGGCACAATTCACAGTGCCTTTGAGATATCTTAGCAGAAATAATGCGGCCCTTAAGTGAGGAGCCCGGGGAACAACCATAAACTGAGTGAGTTGCTGCACTGTGTAAGCAATGTCTAGACGAGTGAGGGTGAGATATAATAGCCTTCCAACCAGCCGACGATAGGACTCTGGATCCTCCAAAACATCCCCTTCATGAGCACTGAGATGGAGGTTCCTCTGCATAGGGAATTTGGTTGGTTTGCAATTGAGCATGGCAGCATTAGAGAGCAGATCTACCACATATTTCCTTTGATTGAGCATTATCCCATCATTTGATCTAGATACTTCCATACCCAAAAAATCTCTAGCCTGGCCAAGATCCTTGATTGTGAAAGCTTGATGAAGAAAGCTCTTGAATCTGGCAATTAATGGCTCATCATCTCCTGTGATCAACAAGTCGTCAACATAGACTAAGGCCACCACAAAACTAGTGCCAGAGTTCATGACAAACAGGGAATAGTCATGCCTTGATTGTCTGAAACCAAACTGAACCAAATGCTTAGTTAACTCAACATTCCACTGCCGACTGGCCTGTTTCAAGCCATAAATGGATCGATGAAGCCTACATACTTCTCCTGGCTTCACTTTGTCATATCCAGGTGGGGGATCCGTGTAGACTTCCTCATCTAGGAACCCATGTAAAAACGCATTATTCACATCTAATTGGTGCAAACTCCACTTCCTAATTGCAGCAATAGCCAAGAGAATCCTCACAGTTGCAAGTTTAGCAACTGGTGAGAATGTCTCTTTGTAGTCTCTATTTTTCACTTGGTTGTAACCTTTGGCCACCAACCTTGCTTTGTACCTCTCTACTTCCCCATCAGCTCTAAACTTTACCTTATACACCCATTTGCACTCTATTGCCTGCTTTCTAGGGGGCAAACTGGTAACAGACCAAGTGTGATTGCTTTCTAAGGACAACACTTCTTTCTTCATAGCTTCTCTCCATTCAGGCAACTTATTTGCCTGAGAAAATGATGATGGCTCAGTCACTGTCAATACATTAAACAATGACCTCACATAACACTTGGAGTAGGCTGTCAATTTAGAGGGATTGACCACTGCAAACACAGGTGAAACTGAACTGTCGTCTGCTGCAGTTGAAATTCTTGAAGGCAAGGTTCCACACACAAAATCTTGCAACTTAGCAGGTCTACCAATTCGTCTAGAAGGCCTCCCTGCACCAGTCATAACCTCATGATCGTTGAGTTCTACTTGATCCTCTAAATCCAGTTCCAAACTGACATGCTGGTCTTCTGTGTTAAACTCATGATCACCAGAAGTGGAATTTTCCACAATTCCTTCTGGACTATTGTGAATATTAGTGTGAGAATGTTGAGAATCAACTCTCTTATTCTGCACAGGAAGTTGATGATGTTCATTCCTAGGTGCAAGCCTGCTCATCTCCATATGATCTTCACCAAATAAAACTCTTGGCAAAGAAACACAGGTGCAATCACTCTCCTTGGTAATCTGATCAGAGGTTCCTATTTTGAAGGGAAATGTGTCTTCCTTGAAGATCACATCTCGACTAACCAATGTCTTATGAATTTCTAAGTCATAAAGTTTATAACCCTTCTGGCCTGGAGGGTACCCTATGAACACACACTTCTTCCCTGCAGCCTCCATCTTACCTCTATTCACCTTTGGAATCAAAGTAAAACACAGACATCCTATGACTCTGAGGTAAGAATAATCTGGCTGCTTCTTGAATAACACTTCATAAGGAGATTTCCACTTCAAGACTGATGAAGGCAGAAGATTAATCAGGTGAGTGGCCCCTAAGACACACTCTCCCCATAATTTCATAGGCAAACCACTATGAATTCTCACTGCTCTAGCAGTCTCAATGATGTGTCTATGCTTTCTCTCTACTCGTCCATTTTGCTCATGAATATAAGGCACAGATCTCTGGTGCACTATGCCTTTCATGTGCAAAACAGATGTGACATGATCATTGACAAACTCAGATCCATTGTCTGTTCTGAGACACTTGACTGTGGCTCCAAACTGAGTTTCAACATAGGCCAAGAATCTATCAATCACCTTGCTGACTTGGCCTTTGTCTCTCAGTAGGAAGGTCCAAACTGACCTTGAATGATCATCCAACACAGTCAAGAAGTACATTGCTCCACACAAGGAGGGGATCCTATAGGGTCCCCATACATCCATATGTACTAAATCAAACACACTATCAGCTAAGGATTCACTTCTTTGAAAAGGAAATTTATGGATTTTAGCTAAATGACATGCATCACAATCAAATGTACCAATGTCATGGCCTCTAGCCCAATCAAACTGCTTCATCTTGGACATGGAGACATGACCCAAATGAGCATGGTTCAAAGTGATAGAATTAGCACAACTGGAAGAAACAGCAAAGCTACTCACATCCTTATTCAAATCTTGAAAGGAAATTCTTGAAACTTCTGAATGCCCTGGAAGCCCAGCAAAGTCTGAGAATTTGTATATTCCTCCATCTCGAACTCCCAGTGCCACCACCCTATTAGTTGAAAGGTCCTGCATCCAGCATTTGTGTTTAGAGAATACAAACAAAAGGTCTTCCTGATCAAGCAACCTTGATACAGATAACAGATTGTAATTGAATCCTGGCATGAACAAAACATCCTTGAGGAGAATATTCTTGCCCGAGTTGACACTTCCTGAGTATCTCACTGATTGTGTAACTCCATCAGGAAACCCAATCACTATGGTCTAGCAAGAAGATGCAAATCCAAGAACATCTCCTTACAACACACTATGTGATTTGAAGCTCCCGAGTCCACAATCCATGTGTCTCTGATCAACATTATTAACCAAGTAGGATGCCATACCTGCAAAACTCATACTCCTATTGCCACTGCTGCTAGAAGATTCCATTGGTGCTTTTCCCTTCATAGCTCGGATCACTTCTGCAACCAAAACATTCACCATCTTCATGTCTGTATGATCAAACCCAGCCTCATGTCCAGTCCTGCTCTCAACACCACCAGACAAAGGATTGTCTATGTCCATGATATCTTGCACATTAGCCACTATCTTCCCATCCTGGTTGCGTTTGGGTCCAGTGTACCATTCTGGAAACCCAACCAATTTGAAGCAAGTGTCTCTCACATGCCCATTCTCCTTGCAGTAAGTGCAGAACAGCTCCATCTTAGCCTTCTTGTATTCCTTCTTAAGATCCTCCTTAGACTTCCAATTCCCCGAAGAAGTACCGCCACCTCCACCTCCAGATCCTGAAGCCTGACCTCCGGATCCCGAAGCCTGACCTCCTTTAGTCACGAATTTCATGTTTCCAGTTCCACCGGAACTCGAAGGTGCAAAGCTTCTAGCAGCAAGGACTTCATGTCCTTGAGAAATTCCACATGTGATGCCTTTTTGCCTCTCGATCTGTGTAACCATGTGGAAAGCGCGATTAGCAGATGGAAGAGGATCCATTGCCAGTATGTTGCTCCTAATTCCCTCATAGGATTCCGACAATCCCATCAAGAATTGCATCAATCTGTTAGTGGTCTCCCTATCCATCAATTGCTTCAGAATTCCACTCGAGCACATTTTCATACCTCCGCATCTACAAATCGGAACAGGTTCCAATTCCAGAAGTTCGTCCCAGGCTTTCTTCCTCTTGCTGAAGTATTCGGCGACAGTCAAGTTACCTTGCTTGATCTCGCTGATCTCCTTCTTCAGCTGGTATATCAGTGGCGCATTGGATTCCGCAAATCGCTCTTGTATCTCCTCCCACAGCTGCTTCGCAGATTGGACGAACATGAAGTTCTCCGCCAGATCTGGCCTCATTGAGTTGATGATCCAACTCGTGACCATGTAATCACATCTCAGCCAGCGATCATAGTCGTCATCCATCTCAGATGGCTTCTCCACCTTCCCGTTTATGAAACCGAGTTTCATTTTTTCTCCTAATGCCATACGAACTGCTCTGCACCAGCTATGGAAGTTGCGACCTGTGAGGGGAGCTGACACCAGTTGCATCCCCGGATGGTCACTGTTAGAGAGAAACAAGGGGTCCGCATGATTCGCGCCTTGATTCACACCTTGATTCGCACCAGGAATCCTAGCTTCTCCCGACGATCCTCCCTGAGCTTCATCTGAATCTCCTCCACCAGTTTCCATGGATGTTCTTCGAAAATGAATTGTTCACCACAATTCTTCAACGAGCTGCGATCGATTCGAAGCCAAATTGCTCTGATACCATATGAAGTCTAGGATCCGAAGGATCAAGACCTTGCCGCAGAGATGTACCAACAGATCAGTTGGTCACCTCCATGAATGAACAAATGAGTTTTGTAGAGATTTTTTGGTTTTCTATTCAATCAATCTAACTACCTTTACATGCTACTAATCCTCTATATATACAAGTAAAGATCCGAGCTAAACAACTTAGCTAATGAGCTAACTATGGTCACTTGCAAACTAACATCTAACTATGGTTCTAACAACCATTTAACCAAGCTGTCACACAGTTTTGCACTACGGTTAATTAAAATTAATAAAAATATATAAGAATTATATATATAATTATATATATTTAATTATATATATTTAATTAAAATTAATAAAAATATATAAGAATATATTTATATTATACGGAGTAGTTTATACCTTAACTTTTATTCAAACCCAAAATTTAAAATAATATTAAAACATTTAAAACATACTATGAAATAAAAATTTTAATACAAACAGTTTTGCACTACGGTTAATAGTGAGTATTGACCTACTGGTTTTGTAATAGGATTACGTTTTGATCTTTTTTAACACTTGTTGCTACTGTTTACTGGTTTTGTAATGGGAATGTATTTCAAAGTTTGTAATACTTGCAGCTATTGCCTACTGTTTTTATTATTTTTCAATTGCATTTTAATCTGTTTTTACGAGGGACAAATCCCGTCCCGATTCCGTGAGGGATAAGACCCGGTGGGATTTGAGAAAAAAATATCAATCCAGTCCCGCAAAAAATACGCGGAACGGAACGCGGGATTAGGGTAATCCCGTCCCGTCCCGTCACATGCCCACTCCTAGTTTCAGCAACGCAAAAAAAAAATCCTGAAATCGGAGGGGCACGCGTGGGGCTCAGAGGGCAGTAGACATTTTGCTAATTTGGATCACTTGGTAGCCTTTTCCCTAATAAAGTCCATAATTGTAATTGTGGACATCCTAGTAATCGCCCAAATCTAAAACTAGCTCCCTTATATATTGTCTACCTCCTCCCAGTATCCCAGTAATCCCACAATTCAAAGGAACTTAATTACAGCACAACCTTTTCATCATATATGGAGTTCCATCTACCGATCCTGTTCTTCATCTTCTTTGTAAGTGGATTATAAGATCCTTAATTAGTATATATGGTTTTCCGATATTTTTAACAATGGTCATATTTTGTACAACAAACTAATTTGTTCGTCATGGATTGAATATTATTTTTGTTATTGTTACAGATTGTGAGTTTGGGAGGCTATGCGGATCAAACTTTTTCGCCTGCAGTGTATTGGAAAAAAGTGTTGCCCAACACTTCCATGCCTAAAGCAATTACCGACTCTTTGTATTCCGGTTAGTTTTAATATTTCAAAACTTAATTATATCCCGTACGTCAATTTATTAATTAATATATTAAATATATAGGGCTATGCTCAAGTGGCTTCAGTGTTTATGTTGTTGTGGTTTAAATTAATAAATATATGATCAGAGTGGAGCGATGACACCGGGCCCAAACACAGGCCCTTTTATGTCGGAGTCAAGCCCGGCCCGAACCTGTTCCATTACAGCTACGCCGCCACCGAAACCCAGCTTCGCGAGGACCCCAACGTCGCGCTTTTCTTCCTCCAGGAGGACCTAAAACCCGGGACCAAGAAGACCCTCCACTTCCCCCCCACCACCGGAGGCGCCGCCTTCCTGCCCCGCCACGTGGCGGCCTCCATCCCGTTCTCGACTGCCGAGTTCTCGGCAATACTAGGTCGTTTCTCGGTGGCCCCCGGGTCTGAGGAGGCAACGGTCATGAAGCAAACCATCAAAGAGTGCGAGCAAAGCGACATAGTAGGTGAGGAGAAGTACTGTCCCACGTCCCTCGAGTCGATGGTGGACTTCACAGTGTCGAAGCTCGGAGGGAAGGACGTGATGGCCGTCTCGACGGATGCGAAATGGGACGACGGTAAGAAGAAGGAGTTCACCGTGAAGACCGTTAAGGAGGTGACTAGCGGCGAATTGGTGGCGTGCCACAAGGGGAGGTACCCATACGCGGTGTTCTATTGCCATAAGGCGAAGGGTACGTCGGCATACACGGTGGAGCTAGCGGCCGACGGGAAGGTGGTGGAGGCGGTGGCCGTTTGCCACAAAGACACGTCGGCGTGGAACCCCAAGCACTTGGCGTTCCAAGTACTCAAGGTGAAGCCCGGGACTGTGCCGGTTTGTCATTTCCTACCAGAGGATCATGCTGTTTGGGCCCGGAACAAGATGGTCCGGGTCGACCCGGTTCAGCCCACAGTCGTAGCAGTTAAACGGGGCTATGCGTACACTATATGATAAAAGGAGTGTCTGCATGTTTGATATGATAGTGGATGCTGTTTATGATTATGACTTATGTATAATTAATGAATGTACCACTACCAGGTCCAAAATAAAGTTGAAGGCTTTAATAAACGCAAATTTGGTTTTATATATATGGTGGGTATAATTTGAATTGATTTCAAACCCAACTTCCAACCATGTGTACGTTAACAATCCAAATAGTTAAATGCAACATACTATGAATTAGTACGTAGTTGAAATACATTATAATCCAATCTGGTTAGCTTTTATTAATTCAGTTATAAAATTTGCCCATATTGATTTACATTGTGAAATTCCAAAAAAACTTCGATTGGGTCGTTTGAAAACGGAAATCATATCGGCCTTATTTTGTTTTTTGGTTAATTATAAGGTCCGGATCTACTCTTTTAACATAAAATTTTAAACCAAGTATTAATTTGGTTTTCACATAATAGGAGACTACCTCAGATCACCAAAAAATTATTAGTTTCACAGTGATTTTGAGTTGTCGGTTGCATATTACGAATTTCTATTAAATTATTTTATTTTCAAATTATAAATTCAAAATTCAACTTTTGATATGTCTAAGTCATTGTCTATTGCTATTGGCCCAAAACAAATGTTCTATTGGATAGAGCGTTCGGCTTTGCCATTTTGGGGAGATGTATGAGGGCAAGAGAAGCGAAAGGTAATGCCTTGTGTTGAGAAAAAGTTATGAAATTGGTGGTTGTTGAATTCGCCGCCCATGTCACATTGAAAATTTTTTATACGTCGTTGAAATTGGGTAACAACGTAAGCATGAAATCGGACAAATATAGGAAAGACTTGTGATTTATATTTAATTGGAAAGACCCACAAGAAATGTGTGAAATCATCCAATAAGACAAGGTAATAACGAAAACCATCCCTAGACACCACAGGGGATGTCCAAAGGTCAGCATGCACAATGTCAAATGGAAAATAAGTAGGAGTAAACGAACTAGAGAAAGGGAGTCTAATGTGTTTCCCAACTTGACACGAATGACAGGAACGTCGATTCGAGTCGTTATTACAAGCAACTGGTAAAAAAGTTTTAAGAAGACCAAAGATAGGGCCGCTAGGATGGCCAAGACGAGCATGCCAGATGGGTGGAGCCATGGCTGCGAGGGAGACATGTGAGGAAGATGGCGAGGCGGAAGGTGACGCGAGAGGGTAGAGATCCCCGGTACTATTGCATCTCATACGACTGGTCCCCGTGCGAAGATCCTTGACCTTGAAAACTCTCAATACACGTCCTGGTGTGAGTTATTCAAAAACAATGCTCGTGCTCACCGAGTCATTGACCACATCGATCCTACTCAGAAACGCCCTGAGAACATCGACGATGATCTTTGGACCCAACTTGATGCCATTATCCTTCAATGGATTTACGGCACGATCTCGTCAGACCTTCTCCTCACCATCCTCAAACCCAATACCACGGCTCAGAAAGCCTGGAATCGCCTTGCCGATATTTTCCAGGACAACAAGGGTACCCGCACGGTCCTCTTGGAGAACGAACTCTCCACCACAAAGCTCGAAGCTTTTCCGAACGCTGCAGCCTACTGTCAGCGCCTCAAATCTCTGTCTGATCAACTTGAAGCGGTAGGCGCCTCGATCTCCGATCGTCGCCTGGTCTTGCAACTCATCGCCGGCCTCACATCCGAGTACCAGTCCGTCGCCACCTTCATCCAACAGTCCGATCATCTTCCCTCCTTTGACAAAGCCCGCTCTATGCTGGCTCTAGAGGAGACTAGTCGGGCTCGACTGGACAAGCCGTCATCTCAGCAAGCTCTCACCATTACCACCCCACCACCGCCCACCGATCAGACGCCATCCTCTACACCTTCCAACCGAGAACGCAGCGGCCGCGATAACAATCGCGACAACACTCGCGACAACAACCGCGACAGCAACCAGCGCGGCCGCGGCAGAGGAGGAGGGCCTAATTATCTTTTAAAGATAATTTCTTTCCTAACCCTAGCTTCCGCCCTCCCACCCGCCGCCGCCGCCTCCCTACCCAGCCCGCCGGCCCCCTGGCAGCCTCTCCGCCACCCACCATGGCCGCCGAAACCTCCACCAAAACCCCCTTTCATTCGGCCCTTTCCGTCACCAACATCCGCAATTCCATTCCCACCCGCCACCCTCCCACCCTTGAATGTATAAATAGAGAGCGGTCATATCCTTGATTGTTCTATTGGTGATCGTCAAGATGGTTCTCAAGTTTATGCGTGCTTCCTCGTCAAACTCCAAGAACATAACATAGTAGAGTAGTATCTTTATTCGATCACCCCCTATTTAGACCTACAATTACGTGTGGGTGATTTTTTGAGTTAAACAAAGAGCAAATTTGCCCAACGGGCCTTTTTTTTGGGCCTTATTGAGGGAGTGTCTCCCAAGTCCGGCAAATTAGGTTTTTGTCCACCTCTAATTTTTTGGACAAAATTGCCCCTGAAATCTTAACTAAATCTGAGAGATTTCTAGGGTTTCAGCAACACTTCTCTCGCTTTCTTCCTCGCCCTTCATTCTCTATCGCTCTGAGGAAACGATGGAGGTGAACTGCCATCTTCTTCCCTCTCCAGCTCTCCATCCCCAATCTTCACCCTCTTAGCCCTCTCTCTCCGGCATTCAACGCCTCGTTCGAGATCCGGCGACCAACGGCGACCTCGACGGCGACCTGCGGCTTATTCATCGTCGTCGCGTTGTTCGCGTTGTTCTCCATCGCTTCATCTCATCATCTCCATCGCTTCATCCCAACAATTTGGACATCGAGGTAATCACCCCTTAAACAAATTGAGTTCAAACCAAATGTTAATTTAGACTCAAATTTTAAAGGCAAAATTGTCTATATGCCCGTCAAATCTTCTCAATTGGTTTATATACCCATCAAATTAAAAGTTTAAAATGATCTATATACCTATTCAAATATACAAATCTTATTTAATTACCCAATATATAATTTTGTAATCATTCCTAAAAAAATATTTGTTGTGATTTTAATATATATATATATATATATTTTATTTCTCCCCTATCAAACATACTTGTGATCGACCTAGAAAAAAAAGGCAGTCAACCATTAATATATTGTTCTCTGTAAGACTATGTTGATAGATACTTCACATATCAATTCAAAGCAGCTTATTCGATCGGTATATATTAGAAATGAATGGGAGAAGGTTGATATGGGATACACGACACTTCCACCTATATTGAAGCATTGAAGCGGTCAACATGTAGACCTCGGAAAACAGCATCATAAGGGCTTCAAATGAACCAAAAAAGAGATCACATAAGTGCACTAGATGCAGTATATATGCATCCACCATAGAAATACATGTAAAAATACCGTAAGAATTGAAGAAAGTGAAGTTGTCAATTCTCATTCAAAATTGCAAGAGTCAAAAGCAGAAGGTTTGTTTTAGTTGATTGATTACAAAATTTACTCTCTTTTTTTTTTTTACTGTTTGCTTATATTTACCTTATATGCAAATTTGTTTATAGCTGATTAGTTATTATATTGGTCGATTTGCAAAAATACACCAAATCGGTGTTCGGTTTGCAAAAGTATACCCATTTTGTGATAATAGCAAAAATAGAATAGGTGCGCTAAAAAATCGGTCATTTGTGCTAAAAAATAATGACTGATTTTACCTTTAAATTTAAATGTAAAAATCTTTAAAAGGAGAATTATAAATTAAAAGAAAAGTAAAAAAATATTTTAAAAATGAAATGTATATTAAAATAATGCTTTAAATATTTTTTCCCAAAATTTTAAAAATAATAAAACTAGTTGGATGAAAAACATTGCCTTAGTAAGAGAGTTAATAATGACAGGAATAAAATTTATTTTTGACAGGATATAAGTTCTTTATGACAAAGCTGATAATTAATACTGACAGGATGAAGTCTATAATAGGAAAGAGAATAAAGATACGAGTTTATCCATACCATAACTAGAAATTAAAGGCATGTCCAAGATGACAAAGTTCCATGTTCACAACGACAGGAGTAATGTTCATAGTGACATGGCTGTAGGTTTTTTCGACAGGATTAAAGCTATAATCGGGGACAGAATCGCTGAAGATACGGTAAATCATATCTTCAGGATTATTAACCATATTTACAAAAGGATTGTCAATATATATCTTGAAACCTTAATATTATCACATTGACAGGATGAATATCGTTCTTGACAATCCCACATATGAACATTGACAGGATTTGATTAATAATCGGTGTGAGATTGAGTAAAGATAATCGGGGCGTGAGTCGATTGTGTAAAGATACGGTTTTGACCTAAATTATAACCACTATATATTAAGTAATGTTCATAGTGACAATGCTATAGTTTTTTTTTGGTTGAAGCTATAATTGGGGAGAAAATCACTGAAGATACGGTAAATCATCTTCAGGATTATTAACCATATTTACAAAAGGATTGTCAATATATATCTTGAAACCATAATATTATCACATTGACAGGATGAATATCGTTCTTGACAATCCCAAATATGAACATTGACAGGATTTGATCAATAATCGGCGGGAGATTGAGTAAATATATACGATTTTGACCTAAATCATGGGATTGAGATTTTTTTAATTCCATATTTTTTAATTATTTAATATAATTTAAAAATATAAGAAAATTGATAAATACCAAAAATATTTACCCTTTTTTTTCCTATTTTTTGGGGTGGTGGGTAGTTTTGATAATTAAATAAGGTATTTTTGCAATTTTTCATATATTGATGCAATTGTTTTCAAACCTAGGTATTTTTGCAAATCAATTATCAAAGTGGGGTGTTTACTAGTAATTCCATATTTAAATTTACTTATTCCCTTTTTTTTGTTACGTACTAATATCTATATGCAAATTGCAGGGTAGAAATGGAGGCAATGTTCAAAAAAAGAAGAGGGCGTGTCCACCAAACATCTTGAAGATTATTTAAGCTAGAAGTATGTAGTTATTACTTTTAATGAAATATGAATTATATTTGCCCATGACATGGAAATTTATAAATTCCATAAAATTGGATCTAATTGATTTAAATTAAAAAACGATCAACAAATATTAATATAACAAACAACAAATATTAAAAGGATTTAATTAGTTAAATAGAGATTAATATAAAATCGACTTAAATTCAAAAACAATGAACGAATATTTACAGTATATTATACCAATAGGGTTTATGGTCATATTACAACTATTTTTTATACATTTTTTAATATTAAAGAAAAGGCACATAAGCTTTGTGCATATATTGAACTAGTTACAAGTGTAAATGTGTAAGTGATGTGTCCTTACAAAATTCTATAAATATCCAACTTACAAAATAGAGAAAATCTCATACCACCAAAATCCCTCTACTTTACTCATATATATAGAAAGCGCGCCAAACCCTTGTTTTATTTCAAGTTTTATTTGGGTAACTATACCCTTTAGTTTTTCTTTTTAGAAATTATACCTTTTTAAGGTGGATTTTACCTAACTACCCTTAAGGGAGAATTTTTATCTTTTTAAAGTTAAAATGAAAGTAAATAAATATATATAAGATTTTATCTTTTTAAAATTAAAATAAAAGTAAACTAGTATAATCCCCGCGCCATGGCGCGATTTTTTTTTATAAATAATAGATTATTTAGATATAGATAAATCATAAACATTAGATTTAATTCAATATTTTTAATTAAACCCATTGATTAGTAAATGTGTTAAAAATAATAGAAAAAAATACACTTGGGTTAAAGAGATAAAGAGAAAAAATAAATAATAAATAGTGAAAGATAAAAGTTTTTAATTAATCCCATTGGTTAAAAAATGTAACATCAAATAATATTGGGAAATTAATATTAGAATATTTTTCAAAAAAATAATATTAGAAATTAATATAGTTACCATAATAAAATGATATTATTATGTAAATTAATATTAGAATATTTTCAGAACTTTAATTTACTAAGGGGGTACTAGATCACCTGTGATTATAAGATTAGACCCAGGACGAATTTCACCAACACACATTATTTGTTAGCGTAACAACCTGCAGCAAAGAGAACATTCCACCATTTCTGAATCATACAGATGGAGACAGAAAAGCAAACAACAATAAGGAGTGTCTGAAAACATGACGCAGTCACCAATTCAAATTGATGGATGCCGTTTCTCAATTATACTGTACCACCAAATCATCTCATCAATTGAGAAACACTCGTTTGTTGGTGTGAATAGATAAATACAGATCGATTTGATTTAAGTAGGTAGTGAAAATGTGAACATCTGCTCTTTGTATTTAGGACTGCATTTTAAATTGTACATTCAAACATACCAATTGCTAAAAGCTATGAAAGAGTATTGGCCATCAACTTTCCGACATCGATTGGACAACATAGCATATTATTCTGTTTGTGCTTGATCAGTTCATTTCAAACCTCTCCCCTGTTGATCTATTCCTAATTTCATGTTACCAAGCGGTGTCCATCCTAGTACCTCAATGAAGATCAAAATCATCCTACAAATATTATCAACCTTTCATGCATCTCTTCAGTAACTTCAAACCAGAGGCATGAGAAAGACAAGTGCTAGAAAACAATGGAATTAACACTAAAGAAGCCCGATGGGGAACGTATATCGAAAAAATCAAAATAGAACAAGTGTTGAAATATAGAAATGAGAAGAAACTAGTAGAACTATCACTCAATACAGACAAGTCCCTCGAAAATAAAATACGAATAGAAACAATTTGTCACTGGATTAAGCTTGCAATGCTAGTCTTGCTATCCTTGCTTAATGGCACGGAGATCCCAGTTACCTTCTCCATCAATCAACTGCGGTTCCAGGATGCCTTGGTATAATGGTAGGTGTTCTTCAACATCTGACGCTTGCAGCACTGCAATCATTCATACAGATGATGAACCATTAGCCAAAAACACAAGCTGTGTCTGACAGAGGGAACACAAGTTAAGCAAATAGCGCGACTGACTTGGTGCACACATTCATCAAGAATCCCAAACTTCGGCTTGCAGAAACAACAAAATTCCTACATTTATAGCTCTGTCATTGTGTGTGAGGTTCAATCTCTACTCTCTACTACTCTCTGAGAGGATGTATCAACTGAATGCAAGAGCCTCTGTTCTGCTTCTTCACAAGAAAGAGGATATATAATTAATTTGATCTCTTAGAGATCCAAGACATGTATACAGCCTTTGTGGAACATAAAACACTCCACAACCAGAATTAATCCCTTCCCCATATAGTTGATGCGGTGTAACGAGCCTTCCACTTGCAATGGGCCATACACCCCGAAGCACTCTAAATATTGAACTTTTTCCACTCCCGTTGGGACCTAGAAAAACATAGAATTTTTAAAAGATCCGTGCACCTGTAACAACAGCAAACGACTCTTGAGTCAAAAAGATTAATGGATTCACAAACCAGTGACAAGAAGACTTTTTCCTGGGAGAACATCACATGTCAACTGTCTAGCCAGCATTTTCTGTGATGGTGTAATAATATCAACATCGGAGAAGGAGATGGAATTGTTAGAATAACCACTGTTTCCATCACCATTTGATGAAGCATGAGCACCAGGATAATCTGTGGGGACAAGTCACATTGCATATTTTTAATACAACTTGTACCAAAAACATAGGTACTCAGCAAGAAATCAAAATTAGCTATTTAGCTGGCAAGTCTCTTCAATTTTTACATTTTCAAACTAGATTTTCATGAAAGCTCATCACCCATTCAATTATCAAGTGATATCAATTATCAGGTCAGGATATACAACATTTAGATCTATGCATTACATTTAGATCAGTTGTTGTTCTTTTGACATTAATTTCCCAAATGCGGGTGAGAAATTCCTGATCATATGGTCCCTGCTCTCAGGTCTACATATGCCTAAAAAAACAAGCAGAGACATACCAGATACATAAATAGGAAACCAGATATCAGGTGTCAATATCACACAAAATACATAATATCAAAAAACCAATGCCAACAAATAAAAAATTTGAAAGATAAGTGAGTGTAACAAAATCCAGAAGGCATATTTAGGGCTTGCGTATGAACAACGGCGCCATGTATAAAAGATGGCACCAGTTACAGCAATAAGATCATCTTGCACAATTTCACTCAGCTCTGAGCAAAATCTTGGTACATCACTAGCAATCCGTTGCTCTGGGTTAGAAATTCGACCATCAACATGTGATATCTTGTAATGTGCCATATTCTGGATAAATAAAATAGATGACAGCATCCATAACATCATCTTCAACATAATAAGCACAAAACAGAGAAACTGTTGGAATGTGGTTGTCCCACATCGGTAATCTAGAGAATGCTTGAACAACATATAAGGTTGAAGGGCTAATCCTCTCATTGCCAATTGGTTTTGAGATGGAACCCCGTTTGGGTTTATAGGTTGTTCGTGTCTCCCGTATGTGGGCCCGCACACACGATCTCTCCCTCCAGCGTCTTGACCCCACCGAGCCCAGCCAAGTTAACAGAAACAATATCTAAAAGTTTGGAGTAAAATGATAATCATGAGTTCATGACCAAGGAATATAAAGATATTGGCATGGCTTCTGTTTGTAGACTGGTTTTTAACCAACCAGCTAGTTGTCGTGTTGGTTCTCATTGATAGAATTTTTACTATTTAGCAAAAAAAAAAAAAAAAAAAAAATCAAATACCTTTTACCTTCCAAATACTGATGAAACTTTTATACCAATTCTCGATGGCTGCAGGCCTTGCACTTTCTCATAGTTTTCCCACTTACATCTCTCAATAGCTGAATAAGAACTCCTAGATGTCAAAATTACTCGAATGATCACCCAAGAACTCGGAAATGTGAACTCTTGCGACTACCATTTGAGCCAAAGGCTAATTTTTTGGCAGATCGCTTTAAGGTGTTTTGAGTATGCAGAAGATTCAATAATAGGAGAAGCTGCCTGCATCACAATTCTTAGCTCATTAGTTTGAATTGTAAGTGTCTCAATTCAATGTCTTTCTGATGAAAAAAGGTGGAGACTCAATAATGGTGATCCTACCCCTGGGATGGGGCTCCACTTAAGAATCATCTGGAAAATGAATGTGTTCACCTGTTTCAGTTGCAGCATTGGTCGGGTCCTTGCTGTCAGATTGAAGTTTGTAAGTAGATTGTAACTGATACCAACATGCGATTGAATTGCGTCATTACATCAACTCTCGATCAATCCAGCAGGGATACGCTGGAGAATGTATTGGGTACTTGCTAGCTAGTCTTCAACTATACATGTTTTGAATTGATTTACCACTCTAAAGTTTGTACTGTATTGGATGCTTTCAAACTGGTGTTTTGATCAAATGGTGAAGAACGATAGCAATAAAAGTGCTGCCTTGGAAACCACTTTCGTACCATTACAACTTACAAGTGTGCTGTTCAGCTGTTGTGGGGTCTTTAGTCACCAGATGCTTTAGTTTGTGAATTGTGATTGGACATGTTGAATGATGTGCGCATCCTCCCCTCCTCTGACTCTCTTCTTGAATTCACCTCCCATTCCTCCAATTTGTAATACCTGCAGCAAGGCTATGATGAATTTCAATCCCTCTGGAAGTCGACACACACAAAATACAGTAGTTGCAACCAAAACACATCAGGTGCTCTTACGAGTTACATCAATCTAAAGGTTTTAATCGGCTTGAATTCGTAGGTGATATATAAATGTCACTCTTGAATTTGAAATTTGATATAAATTGCTTACTTCAAGAATTTCGTCTAGGCCTCTTGGGTACGTACGTGCATATACCAAAGCTTCAATTCAGGAATTAAAACTAAAAAATATCAACTCGAGGGACATGCTGAATGATGTGCGCATCTTCTCCTCCTACTTTTACTCTGTCTTTCAATTCATCTCCCATATACCGAAGCATCAATTCTTGCAAGGTAGTGATGAATTGCAATCGCTCTGGAAGCCGCCTCAGTTTCTTACAATCTTCAATTACCAACTTCCTCAGCTGTGACATTGCTCCTTCTTCAATTCTCCATTCCTCCAGGTCTAGACTATCTAGATGGAGCTCTTTGAGCTGTGTAAACTGACCCGCCATCACAGTCCAATTAGTGCCTACGTAGGACCGCCTATCTAGCCCGAGGTACATTAAGTTGGGGAGTTTACCCAAAGTTGCAAGCGCAGCTTCTTCTTCAAACCCTGTGATCCCCAACTCTAACTTCATAATGCTTGTGGGGAACTGATTGAAGCTACTCAATCCATCTGTGATTCTTCCCCATAACCGCAACTTCCTTAGATGTTGACACTTGCTGATAGACTGCAAATTCTCCGACTCCAACATCACAACTTTGCCTTGTTCTGTTTCTGCATTCCAATGCAAGTGCAATGAATGAAGTGCACCCAACATTATGCTTGGGCATCGGAATGCCGCCTCTAGTTGCTCCTTGCTCGATATGTTGAGTATTTGCAACGTGTGAACAGTTGGGCTCAAAAGAGGTAGCTCTTCCAATATCCAAGGACCTCCTCTCATACCTTTGATTGTATGCAAGCGTTTTAGGGTATCCAACTTCCACCCCCCGCCCTTGATTTTAGGATAAATAGGTAACGAAAGATGCATGAGGCTCTCGATTTTCCAAAGAACATTAGGTAGTAATAGCACATCCTTATCCCCGTCATACTTCATCCACACTAGATATTGAAGGTTACGCAAGTTTCCAATGGAGTCAGGCAGTTGATGGATATTTGTCCAACATAAAACAAGGTATCTGAGATGAATCAAACTTCCAATCCCTTTTGGTAAGGTACCATCTGAAGTTTTAATACTATCAAGGAGTAGAACTCTGAGTAACTTGAAATTCTGGTGTATGGGCTTCAAACTCAGCTCTTGAAAGCCCACATCACCGCCGTGACAGAGAAGAGATCGAAGATGGGGGCAGTGTGTTGGGAGCGGAAGTTTGTTCCTTCTGCAAATTAATTAATTAAAACAAAAAAGATGATTACTCATTTCCAAACCACAATACAATACCAATGCTATAACCAAATGAAATATTTAAAAATGAAATTAAGGAAGGTCGGCTCCTCTCCTCTTTACTAGTTAACAAATTAAACTAGTCTATTCCACGGATTTAACGTGAGTGGAGTGTCATATTATAATATTTTTTCATATTTAAACGTCAAATTTATTAGCATTATGCTAATTTGTATATGGTTTAATAAAAAAAAATTAAATACTAAAATAGGATTATTTTTGAAATGAAATTAAAACTCCCACATTAATTAACAATCATAAATTTTTAAAAATAAATTTAATAGATAAAGAAGAACTACAAAAATATTTAAAATCTATAAGTGATTCTTATACAAAAAAAAACAACTACTACAATACTCATTTAAAGATTAAAATCAATTATATATCTCTATTTATAATTCTTTTTGATAAACCTATATATAAAAATATTAAAAAGACTAAACTTCTAATATTGATTACATATTTATTCACAAATGCAATAAAATGGATCAAATAAAGCATCAAAATATTTAGAAAATAAAATAAAATGAATTGAAATTGATTGAAATGTTGTAAAATAAAAAAGTCATGATTTGAAACTTATTTTTATATTTAAAAGTGGATCAAAACAAAATTTAATTCGATTAAGCCCGGAAAGAAGTACTTGATTTGTAAGATTAAAAAAAAACAAAGAAGTTAATAAATAGTAGTCATATTATGATATATTGTACTTTTTTTTTGCGTGCGCACTACAATGAAACTTGTCAAAGTCAAACAAAAAATAAAAAAAAATATCTATTTAAAATTAATTGATTTATACCAAAAAATAGATCATTCTATTTTAAAAATTTTATTAATAAAATATTTATAAAATAATAAATAAGTAGTTATATATGACATGTGATGTGACAATATCAATTATAACTTTAGTAAAATAATAGTACAAATATTTATAGCCCATCTTTAACATATTTCAAAAAAAAAGTAATAAGTTGCAATATATAAACATGTCAACTTAAAAAGAGAAAATAAATATTCATCATGATTTTTTATACAATTACATTATTAAAATATAACTTTTTGAAAATGAACATATATGATTTATAGGTTAATAATGATGATAATTGACCTATAATATGATAGTAATTTATTCAGCAATATTTTTTTTAAAAAATTACCTAATAAAAAAAATATGTATAGAAACTTGTAAAATAGGTGGCATCATTAAATGAGATGACAAAAGCTAATTGGTTGTATAGGATATAGGATATGATATATTACCTTATCCTCGTTTAATGCTATATTTTATTTTATTTAAATCTTCTCTTACCAATCTAGCTATTAATAATTTCATCTTTGCGAAATATATTGTAAAGTTAAAATAGATATAAAAAAAAATTATCCCCTCCATCAGAAAATATAAGTAATTTAATTTTTTTACACATTTTTAAAAAAATTGAAACATCTATAAAATATTAAAATATTCATACTTATTAATACAAAATATGAAATTATTTTATAATACGAACAAAAACTGTTAAGATTTTATTGAGTTTTTAGTTTTTAAAAAAGTGTCAAAAAGTCTAATGGCCTACGTACATTTCAAGACCAAATGAATATTTTGGAACTTATTTTCAAAGCCAAAATGACAAATATAAAATATTGGTGAACGATGGGAGGGAGAAGTAATCATCTTACTTGTCTGAATAAAGTGCAATTCGACGTAATTCTGTTACTCTTGCATTTGCATTTGATGATTGAGAAGTGAATATCTCGAGGAAGTCTTGTTGCTTTGCTTTTTTGGTGCACAAATCTCTCACTAGATCATGGACTCGTATCGACTTCACTTCTTCTCTATAGCTTTTGCTTGCAATTTGAACCATACAACGATCAATCAACTCTTCCAAATAGTCTCGTGCCACATCCTCTAGTGTCTCACCTTCTTGCAACATATTATATGTGATAAATCCTTCGGTTATCCACATTTTAATCAAGCATCCTATTGGAATATCAGTATCCTCTGGAAACATAGCCAAGTAAAGAAAGCATGATTTTAGTTCATAGCGTAGATCATTATAGCTTAATGTTAGCATTTCATTCACCGGCCCATACAATTGTGTACCACTCCCCTCTTCCATTATCTTTGAGCTTACTGCCTTCATGACCTTCTCCCATTCCTCACAAGTCTCCTTTTTACTTAGAATTCCTGCTAGTGCAATCACTGCCAACGGTAGCCCTTGACATTTCTTCAACATCTCCCTCCCCAAAGTTTCTAGGACACTAATCTCCATCTCCATATAATTGTTACTCTGCTCCCTATGAATGAGAGCTATCTTTCTAAATAGCTCCCAACTCTCTTCTTCGGTGAGGCGTCTTGGCTCGTGGACGGAACATTTTAAATCCGGAAAATCAACCACTTCTCGCTTTCGAGTTGTGATGATGATTCTCCTTCCATGATTCGGCAAAGCTGGAAAGATCTCTTCAAGTGCTTGCTTTGTCCACACATCATCAAGAACAATCAAATACCTTTTATCCTACAAATACTGATGAAGCTTTTGTACCAAATCTCGAACGCTCCGGGTCTCATCCTTTCCCACAGTTTCCCCACAGGCATCTTTCAATAGCTCAATTAGGATTTGTCGAACAACCCACTCTTGTGAAATTGATACCCATGCTACACAATCATAATGATTCTTGATGCTCTGATGGTTGTAAAGCTTCCTAGCAAGAGTAGTTTTGCCGGAACCACCCATTCCCACAATTGATAGTACTTGGATTTCTGTACCATCAGAAGTCAACCACCCCACCTGATTGTTGATGTCTTCATCAAGGCCAACCACATGTTCCTCCTTAGTATGAGGATAGGCAATTCGCTTCGGCCGGCTACCTCTATTCATCCCGGATCCTACATCTGTTCTAATTCCCCCATTAGGACCCGCATATTTCCTCCAATTCTCCAAGGTTTTATCTATCCTAGCATTGATGGCTTCAATCTCAGAGCCCACTTGGTGGGTGTGTAGAAGGGAGCGACAAAGGCATACATACCTTTTGAAGAAGGCTTCCATCTTATCAACAGGAAAACTAGCTTCAAGGATGTAGGAGTCGATTACATCTTCAGCATCATAAGCAATCTTTCTGATCTGCTTAATGGTGGTCTGGCTTCGATTATCTCCTCCTTCCTCATCCATGGGCTCCATGTCTCTGAGGAAACTGACCATCATCATCAGCTCCTGTTGCAAACTTTGGACTTGGTCTTCGACACCATACAACAACTTGGCTTCTTGGGCCAGAAGCTCACTAATTTTTCCAGCAATAAGACCAACAATAGATTCGATACTCATTTTCTTCGGTGTTTGAAAAAGACTAACAGATGGAGAAGTATGATGGCAATTTAATTTGGTTTGGCAGATGGGTTTAAGGTGTTTTTGAGTATGCAGACGAATCAATGATAGGGGAAGCTGCCTCCCTCACAATTCTTATCTCATTAGTTTAAATTAAAAGTATCTCAATTGAATGTCTTTTGATGAAAAAAGGTGAAGAATCAATAATGAGACAAGATGTGCCTCTCAATTATTTGGATATATGCATTATCAAACACCTTTTGCTTTATTAATTATTTTTCTTTTTATGAAATGAGACAAGGCCGATATGATGATTGTGTTTTACTGATCGATGATCGTTCAAAACAAAAGAGAAACCAATAAAGTGTATGGGAAAGTTAAGAATCATCTGGAAAACTAATGTTTTCACCTGTTTCAGTTGTAGCATTGACTTGGCCAGATATACCTGCAGCATTGGATCTGAAATTTGACACAAATTGCTTTTTTCATCAATGTAATGGCCGGGCACCTGCAGACAGATTTCAGTTTTTAAGTAGATTGTAACTGATACCAACATGCCATTGAATTGCATGCCTCCTTACTTAATTGTGATTATTAAACATTTACCAGAGCTTGTTAATTATTGAGTAATAAATCAACTCTCGATCAATCCAGCAGGGCAGCAGGGATATGCCGGATAATGTATTGGGTACTTGCTAGCTAGTCTTCAACTATACATGTTTTGAATTGATTAACCACCTAAAGTTTGTACTGTATTGGATATGCATGCTTTGAAGGTATTCTGATTATATGGCAAATAATGTACGATAGCAATAAAAGTGCTGCCCTGGAAACCACCTTCGTACGTGTGCTGTTCAGCTGTTGAGGGGTCCGTAATTACCAGATCGATGCTTTAGTTTGCGAATTGGTTCAAGGCACTGTGATTGAGGGTTTGAAGCTTATACATGCAGTACGTACGTACTGTTTCTAGTTTTGACTGCCTTCTTTCTCTTCTTTTTGTTCCTTAATTTTGTTTTTTTCAAAGTGATTGTCTTTGGTTAACTTGGTAATTAATTATTAAAATCATAATTTCCCCAAAATTGATAACCATACTAATTAATTGCCCCAAAATTGAAAGTAATAGCTGTACGTTCATCATACTTAATTGCCCCAAAATTTTGCAACTTTGTCTTGTTAGGCATTAATACGTACATGGTTTATGATGTGGTGATTGTGCTAGCTGAACTCTTTAACACTAAATGTACGATACATTGCTGGTTGAAATATTTGATTGATTCGATCTAATAGTGTTATGATCAGCAAGAAAGTCCGAAATTGAGATCAAATATGAAATCAAGCCGAGCTAAATGGTGCAATTTGAATCAAAATTGATCCAAATAATGCCTGCTTCTAAATCATCACAACTATATATCGAGGGATTGAAATTTCAGCATCTTTTCTTGTGTTTGTTTGATGGTCGTTTTAATAACTTTTGGGACTATGAGGGGGCTGGGTTTAGCTTTCCAGATGGTTGATCTTTGATCATGTGGATGAAACCTTTAATTTGCTTTGGTGGATGCTTTAATTGGTACTATCAATAATGGCACTGCTGCTAGCCCGGGACGGGACTCCACTTAATTGGTACCATCAAATTGATGTTGTCTATCTCTCAATTATTTTGAATATATGCAATGGGGGTGGGTTCTTCGGTATTACTCCTCAATATCAATCAATTTCACCATACGGGCCTATGAAGATGCTTTCATGATAAGTATTCAGTTGGGTCCCTGTCATAAACCTCTTCATTATCATTTCATGTTACATATTGGAGACATCATGTGCTCCTTGAGGCTATTACATATAATACTAATCTTGTACCCTAATTCTGGACTCTGGAGTGATGAGTGGAGCACCGTGTGTGATATTGAATCCTTGGACGTCAGTTGAGAAGTAAATCTTACCTGGATATGATGAGGTTAGATCATATATTCAATTTGCCCACCAAGGGAAACGGAACAGGAAAATGAAGAATGAAACAATACTGATATTCAGGAACTGGCTAATTCTTTGTAAGATGTTTGTTTCTGTTCCTACAAACATCATATAATCCTGTTGTTGAAGTTGAATAGATCTGTTGAATAGATCATGATGCTTGATAGAATTACTTTACCTTCCCAACTGTTTTTTATTGCATTTTTTATGGTAAAAACATGCTGAAATTTTTCACATAAAAGAAAGGCAGATTTCCACAACCGAAGGCAAAATATAACGATGTCGATTGCTTTATGGAAGAAACTCACAGGCTAAATCTTTGGCATATATAGAGAGGCTAGTTCCGGTGTACATAACTCTTATCGTGTACACAGGCCTTAAGGTGTTTTTTACCAGAAGGTCGCTGATTTTTCCAGCAGCAATACCAACAATTAAGTTGGTTTGGGACTTTGGGAGATGGCTTTAAGGTGTTTTTGAGTATGCAAAAGAATCAATAATAGGGGAAGCTGCCTGCCTCACAATTCTTATCTCATTAGTTTAAATTTAAAAGTGTCTTTTGATGAAAAAAGGTGATCCTACCCTTGGGATGGAGCTCCACTTAATTGGTACCATCAAATTTGATGCTAATCAATATTCTAATAGTACGTGAAAAATTGGAGGTAATAGCTGTTCATACTGAATTTCCCCAAAATTTTGCAACTTTGCCTTGTTGTCCTGAATCTTCAAATTTTGAATCTCATTAATGTAAGGTTTACGATGTGGTGATTGTGTTAGCTGAGCTCTTACCAAAATCTTGCAACTTTGCCTTGTCCTGAATCTTAGACATTAATGTAAGGTTTATGATGTGGTGATTGTACCTGCTAGCTGAACTCGATCTTAACACTAAACTGTACACTGCTGGTTAAAATATTTGATTCTAAAGTAGTGTTCTCCGCAAGCAAGTCTGACACTGAGATCAAATATGAAATCAAGCATAGCTAAATTGTGCAATTTGAATCAAAATTGATCCAAATGCCTGCATATTTTGCTTCTAAATCATTGTGACTTTACAGAGGGATTTCAAATTCAGTATCTTTTCCTGTGTTTGTTTGATGGTGGTGCGGCTTTGTTTAATAACTTCTGGGACTCTGAGGGAGCTGGGGTTAGCTTTCCACATGGTTGCTTTGGCAGATGCTCCACTTAATTGGTACCATCAAATTGATGCTGTCTCTCAATTATTTGGAATATATGCAATGGGGGTGGGTTCTTCACTATATCACTACTCAACGTCAATCAAGCAACATATATTCTGTCCACAAGATGCTTTCATGATAAGTCTTCAGGTGTACACAACTCTTATATATCGTGTACACAGGCCTTAACGTGTTTTTGACCAGAAGGTCGCTGATTTTTCCAGCAGCAAGACCAACAATAGATTCGATACTCATTTTTTTCTGTGTTTTAAAAATGCAAACAGATGGAGAAGTATATGAAGGCAATTTAATTTGGTTTGGGAGATGGCTTTAAGGTGCTTTTGAGTATGCAGACGAATCAATGATAGGGGAAGCTGCCTGCCTCACAATTCTGATCTCATTAGTTTAAATTATAAGTGTCTAAATTGAATGTCTTTTTGATGAAAAAAGGTGAAGAAACAATAATGGTGGTGGTCCTACCCCTGGGATTGGGGCTCCACTTAATTGGTACTATGAAATTGATGCTGCCTCTCAATTATTTGGATCATCAAACACCTTTTGCTTTATTATTATTTTTCTTTTTATGAAATGAGACAAAGGCGAAATGATGATATGTTGATTCTTGCAACAGTAAAGTGTTGATGTGGTGATTGTCGTTAGACATTAATATAAGGCTTATGATGTGGTGATTGTGCCAGCTGAACTCGTTAACACTAAACTGTATGATACATTGCTGGCTAAAATATATGCAATGGGAGTGAGTTCTTCGATCAGTAGTGCTACTCAACATCAATCAAACACTTATCCAAAATAGAGACCAAATCTAAGGTAAAGAATCATCCGGAAAACATGAAGTCTTGACAAAAGTGTGCAGCCGCTCCAAATGTGCTCATTTGTTTCAGTTTGCAGCATCGTAAAATGAAAAATGATGGTAAAATCTTCAAAAGGAACTACCAAATTTTCATTGAAGTAGAGGAATGAAGATCCATAAAGTTTCATGTAGTCTATCTTATTGGCACTAATGAATGCTTCAGGTTGCTGTGATCTCAGCAATTTTCAACTTGGTCACAAATTTCCATTTCAACTTTGCCTCAGGGAAGAAATTTACAGGCCAAATATTTGGCGGATATATACTGTCATGGACTTGCTAACGGCCTATACACTTATATTATGCTCACTTAAATACTTATTGAATAATGAAAGTGCAAAATATGCGAATGTGTGCATTGACCAAAGCGGAACCATCATCACCTACATTTTTTACCAAATGAAGACAGTGTCACTCCCTTTCTGCTAGTAGGTGTGGAAACAAGTAAGCACCTGAATGATGACTAAAAAATATTAATGAAGTTCAAGATTGCTAAATAAGTAGGCTTATGATGGGGTTTAATAAACGGAAGATCTTAAGTGATGTATAAATTAATGTCCATCTTGAATCTGAAATTTGAGGGAGATATGCATGTTGCATGATGTGGGCATCCTTCCCTCCTCCGACTTGATCTCTTCTTGAATTCACCTCCAATTAATTTGCAGTTCCTGCAAGGTTGTGATGAATTTCAATCCCTCTGGAAGTCGACACACACAAAATCCAGTAGTTGCAACCAAAACACATCAGGTGCTCTTATGATCATTACATCAATCTAAAGGTTTTAATGGGCTGGAAATCATGCATAGGTGATAAATAAATGTCACTCTTTAATATGAAATTTGATATAAATTGCTTACTTCAGGAATTTCGTCTAGGCCTCATTAATTAATATCAACTCTAGGGACATGCTGAATGATATGCGCATCTTCTCCTCCTACTTTTACTCTGTCTTTCAATTCATCTCCCACATACCAAAGCTTCAATTGTTGCAAGGTAGTGATGAATTTCAATCCCTCTGGAAGCCGCCTCAGTTTCTCACACATGTAAATTACCAACCTCCTCAGCTGGGGCGATGCTCCTGCTTCAATTCTCCATTCCTCCCAGTTTTCAAGGGAGTGTAGTTGGAGCTCTTTGAGCTGTGTAAACTGACCCGCCATCACAGTCCAATTAGTGCCTACGTAGGACCGTATATGTAGCACGAGGTACATTAAGTTGGGGAGTTTACCCAAAGTTACAAGCGCAGCTTCTTCTTCAAACCTTGTGCCCCTCAACTCTAACTTCATAATGCTCGTGGGGAACTGATTGAAGCTACTCAATACATCTGTTATTCTTCCGCGTAACCGCAGCTTCCTTAGATGTTGACACTTACTGATAGACTGCAAATTCTCCGGCTCCAACATCACAACTTTGCCTTGTTCTGTGTCCGCATCCCATTCCAAGTTCAATGAATGAAGGGCACCCGACATTATGCTTGGGCATCGAAATGCCGCCTCTAGTTGCTCCTTGCTCGATATGAGGTGTATTTTCAACTTTTGAAGAGTTGGGATCAAACGAGGTAGCTCGTCCAACATCCAAGGACCTCCTGTCATACCCTTGATTGTATGCAAGTGTTTTAGGGTATGCAACTTCCACCCACCACCCTTCATTTTACAATCATCCGGTATTGAAAGATGTTTGAGGCTCTCGATTTTCCAAAGAACATTAGGTAGTAATAGCACATCCTTTTCCCCTAGATAATACCTCCACTCTAGATATTGAAGGTTACGCAAGTTTCCAACAGAGTCAGGCAGTTGA
The DNA here is from genome assembly GCA_037127255.1 of Persicaria tinctoria. Lineage (NCBI taxonomy): Eukaryota > Viridiplantae > Streptophyta > Magnoliopsida > Caryophyllales > Polygonaceae > Persicaria > Persicaria tinctoria. Next base: position 3,817,520 of record JBANSL010000005.1, on the reverse strand, counting down.
TGGATATTTGTCCCATATAAACAAAGGTGCCTGAGATGAATCAAACTCCCTATCCCTTTTGGTAAGTTACCATCTGAAGTTTGAATATCTCGAAGTAATAGAACTCTGAGTAACTTGAAATTCTGGTGTATGGGCTCCAAACTCAGCTCTTGCGTAACAACAACACCATGATAGAGAAGAGATCGAAGATGGGGGCAGTGTGTTGGGAGCGGAAGTTTGTTCACTCTGCAAATTAAATAATTAAAACAAAAAAGATGGTTACTCATTTCCAAACCACACTTGATAGAGAATTCGGGGAGGAATCCCGTTGATAGATCCGGAAGGATTACCAGAATACAATACCAATGCTATAACCACATGAAATATTTAAAAATGAAATTTAGGAAGGTCGGATCCTCTTTACTAATCATCAATCAATATCATCAATATCAATTCAATATCAATCAATATCAATCATCAATCAATATCAATATATCAATATTCAATACAGTATATCTATATCTATATCTATATAAAATACTAAAGCAGAGACCGCTGAAGCGACCTCGCTGCCACGGAATTTTCTGGATTAAACGGGATTATTTTTGCATACGTGGAATTTTCTGAATTAAAGTTGTATTATATTTTTGGGGCACATCAATAAATAAATCAATATAGTTGGGTGAAAAACTTATCTTTTTAGATCAATAATCTAATATAACCAATCTTTGTCAAATATTCTATCTTTTTAGATAAAATTGAATATATTGTATAAATATATTTGTTACTGTACGATTAATCATGCCAAATAATGACATGTTTCCTTCAAATTGTATGCACATGATAAGAAAGAAATGTTAAAAATTATATCATTTGGGTTATTAAACTTATTAATATGAGTGGTTACACATAATTTTTACAACTCAAGGGTTACAATTAATTCAAGTAATTTTTTATAATTATTTTCCGTGGCCGCGATTATTTTATAAATATTTTCTGAATTAAAGCGGGCTTATTTTTGCATGCGTGTAATTTTCCGGATTAAAATGGTGTTATTTTGTCATCTATAAATATTCAACCATATATTTTAATTAGTTAGAAAACTTATCATTCAACACTTCATATCTAAGAAATAATCTTTCCAATATAATAACTTAAATTTTTATAATTTGATATTTTGGTCTACATTTTAATTTGAAAGATTTGGTTGAAGTAAAAATACACTTTTTACAACCCAATAAAAACAACTATATACAAATACAAAAGATATATACAATTATGAACCTATTTTACTATAAACTATATTTATATATATAAATTCAAAAGATAGCCCACCGTATTCATTAAGGTTAATACTCAACGTTAATACTATGTATTATTTAAATAGTTTTTAATAAAATTGGTTGGAATAGTAATAATTTTCATGGCTATAGGCTGAAACGGGCTCTGGTACGATTTCGCATCCATGAAATTTTCTGGATTAAATCGGGATTATTTTTGGTTACGTGTCACATTCAGGATTAAAATGGTATTATATTTTTGGCCCACATCAATTAATAAGTTAATATAGTTAGGTAAAAAAACTTATCTTTCTAGATCACTAGAATTAATTATGACTATATTACAAAAGAAATTTTTATAAAATATATTTATATATTGCACCGTTAGTGGATCCAAATCCGATAACTATAATCTATTCAATATAACCTTATATTTTAATTGGTTTTTTTTATAAATATTTATCTTTAATAAAGTCTTATAGTCATTTGTAAACTAAAAAATCATATAAATATATCATAAAAAAGCACTAAAATTTTACACACACAATTCATTCATAAAACTTCCGTACTAATTACCAACTACTACTAAAAAATATAATATAATATAACAAAAAAATCTATATGAAATACTAAAGTCTATCTATAATTCTATGTACAATAATCAAATCGTTCCAAAAAAAAATCAAATAATTCAATATATTATAATAAATTTTTTGTACAAATTAATAAAAACAATTAATTAAATTTACCATGTTAATTTATTTTATTCATTATTAAAATATATCTTTTCGAAGTATACCGAGTCTGATTACTAAATCATATCCAATGAAGATATATTAAGATGCCAAAATATTTTAATTTAATTAAATTAAAATAGATTATATAAAAAAGATAATTTTTTAGTTAACTATATTCGTTTATTAATCTGTTGCGATTCGTATACATGGAAATTTTTAGATTAAATTGGTGTTGTCTTTTCATACATGTCATATTCTTGATTAAAATGGTATTATAAATTTCACCGAACACGATTTTGCTATAATTTATTTTATGACGCTCTGCAATTTCTATTCAAATATTTCAAACATCAAATTTAATAAAAAATATTTCAAACAAATTAATATAATAAACTATGATTTATTAACAATACACGCAAAATATCTATATATGAATATGTATTGTGTCGTCAAGATTTCAAAAAATGACAAAGGAATATTTGGTCAATTATTTTATCTTTTAGATCAAATTGAATATAATATATTTATATATGATTTTATTTTTGTGAGCCATGTCAATTTGGTTTTATTTTTTTGAGTCACGTCAATTAATAATCTACGTTTTAGATCAAATTGGATATAATATATCTATATATGAATATGTATCGTGTCGTCAAGATTCTACAAGATGAAAAATGAATATTTGGTCAATTATTCTATCTTTTAGATCAAATTGAATATAATATATTTATATATGATTAAAAAGGAATATATTTATATCTGGTTTTATTTACTTATCATATGGTGTTATTTTTTTGAGTCATTAAAACTTATCTATTTTAACCTTCAAACCTCAATAAAAAAACTTAATATAAAAATACATAATATAATTATAAAAAAACCGCACAACGGGCGGGTAACATATACTAGTAAAATACTAAAGCAGAGACCGCTGAAGCGATCTCACTGCCGCGGAATTTTCTGGATTAAACGGGATTATTTTTGCCTGCATGGAATTTTCTGGATTAAAGTGGTATTAAATTTCTGGCCCACACCAATTAATAGGTCAATATAGTTGGGTAAAAAACTTATCTTTTTTATATATATACTTTTTTAATTTCATCGTTACATATATTATTTATAAATAACGCATTACCATTTTCAAAGAAGATTTAATGTACGTGTGACTTAATAAATATAGTAGTAAATTGTTATCTTATCTTGGTTTGTTAAGTTTGATAACATTTTATAACTTGAATGAAACTTTTTTTTTTATCAAAATGGATTAAGATAGAATTAATTCTTAGCAACAATGAGAAAAGATCGATCTATATAATAATCATAGTTGATAAATTGGTTGAATCATCATACGCCAGTATATATCGGCCAAATCTATCTCATATAGTAAATATGAATTAATCGTTTAAAATGAGTGTTTAACATTTTCAACGTTAAGTATATATATCCATATCTTAGTTTGTTATATAATCTTATAAGACGTACATTTTTTTTTCAAATAAAATTTTAGAAAAGAAATATGTATAATCCTATAGTATAAAATATATATGTACCATACCGTAACATATTACGTTAACCTGCACCGTGTCGTTAACATTTTATTTATTGTAAATAAATTCATATGTAATTAAAAAAATAAATATTTTTTTGTAAATTATCTTTAACATGTTAAAATATAATATATATGCACACCATGCCGTTATGTTAGTTTACCTATATAATAGTCCTATATAATATATCTATATAAAAATATATACCATGCCGTAAAATTATATATGTTCAATTATTTTAATTTTTACCGTCAAGTTTTGGTCAATATATCAAGAAAACATGTGGACTACTTATAGATATATATTACTATAACGAAAATGTTGATAACATTGTCAATTCAAGATCAAACTTATATGAAATTATAGTGATAGAGATTTATCGGTCAAAAATAAAAATTTAATTAATAAAATAAGAATTTTACCTCACAAAATCTCTCGAACGACATATAAAGTTACCGATTGCTTTTTTTTTTAGTTTATTATATATTTTATAATTGATTGAAATGTTTTTTTAAGAGAATTCAAAAAGACTGCTTTAATATTCATGTAAAATATAATAAAAAAATAATTTAAATATAATTGATATAAATTAATATAATTTATCTTTTTTGTTCAATGATCTATTCAATGTAATCTTAATTATCACCAATCTATACATCTATTACTCGCCCTAAATACATCATTATAATCGCACATTAAGAACATTTACCGATTAAATATTGTATAGAATTTAAACATAATAATAAACATAACTGGATAAAATTTTATATTGTGACCTTTAATCATAATCTTAATTGAATAATTAATCGATCCCAATAACCTAAATTAATAATTTTTGAAACATGGTGAAAGTTATAAATGTATGATCGGTCAAAATAATTGTTAGACAACTCGCTAGATAATTGTGTTAATTTATCATTTGGTTATGTTCAAGTTATAAATGTATGATTTGGTTAAAAATGTTATATTTATGATTTGGTTAAAAATTATGTTCAAGTAAAAAAAAACCTATATATGAAATTGTGTTAATTTATCATTATTAAAAATTATGTTATATTCTTGATCAAAAAAAAATTATGTTATATTAATTTTTAATATAAATATCTAACATCATTTCAAAACCTATCATCAATAGAATCTTTTACCTTGAGTTATTTTACACAATTTTTTTATACTTCATATCTAACTTAAGAATCTTACCATAATGTAGATAATATGATTTATATGTATATATTACTTATTATAATATTATAAATAAATGATAATTTGAATAAATTTATAAAAATATATATGAAAATCATAAATAAATAAATTTTAGAAAAATAATTCAAATCAAAGGATTCAAGTTAAAATATACCCTAGATTTTAAGTCAAAATTATTTCAAAATTTTATAATTTTTTTTAAAATAAATGAATTTTAATTTTCATTTATAAAATAATATTTTTGTAAACAATAAATATATTTTTAAAATAAATATATCACAAGGTTATATTCGAATGATCTAATACTCCCTCCTTTAATAAAAAAACCTCATATTGGTTTTAACACGTTTTTAAAAAAGCTAAAAATTGTATAATATATTAGTTTTTAAATACTTTCATACTTATCAATAATAAGTGTGTGTGTGTGTGTGTAAAATACTAAAGTAGAGGTCTGAAATGGCCTATGATGCGATTTCACATCCATGGAATTTTTTGGATTAAAATGGGATTATTTTTTCATGTGTCAAATTCTGGATTAAAATGGTATTACCTTTTTTAGCCACATCATTTAATAAGTGTATATATATATAGTTAGGTAAAACACTTATCTTTTTAGATCAAATAATCTATCAATTATAACCTTATATTTAGATTATATATAGTAGAGTCTTATTTTAAAATAAGACTTTGTTTACTTTCGCAATTTAATAATAAAAAAATAAACATGGATAATTAATATAATAAAATATAATTTATTGAACAACTTACTACGTATTTTGGAACTTATTAGGAGTTAATATGGGTACATACTACATAATTTATCATTGTATTAAACTATATATTAATATTTGTAAACAAGACCGTAGTTAGGCAATTGCAAGAATAAAGCATATATTCAAGACACCTTAGATAGTTTATCTATCATTAAAAAAAATTATATCTTTTTTAATTTAAAGAAAATAAATTGATCAATCACATTATGAAGAAATATGTGGTAGCAGGTTCAAATAACACATATAACTATTAGAGGAAATTGTAGCAACGAGCCCTTGATTCGAAAATCTTTGCTGAAATAGCAGTTTTTAATCAATATATATGCTATAAAATTCACGGTAAAAAATTAGACTGTAAAACTTTCACTTCAGAAAATATCACTTAAACTCATAACTCATATTAGAATGATTTTATTTTTATGAATTATAAAGTAAGCCTTATTAGTTAATTAATAAATTAATCATATATGATCAATCACCAATCTAATTTTTGATAAAAATATATATTATCCATTGAAAACAATAAGATTAAATTTGAATAATATTTTATCCAATTTTATGTTAACTTTTATAGTAACAATCTAAATTTAATATTAATATCGTTTAAAAAGAATAGTAAAAAAAATAACATACGAGAATATAATAGTAAAAAAAATTAACATGCCGTGCAAGAACACGGGTAACCTATACTAGTATAATACTAAAACAGAGGCATGGAAATCCTATGTGGCGGGCTCTGGTGCGATTCGCTCACGTGTCGTTTTATGGTGCATTCTGGCCGGGTTTTTCACCATGTCAATTAATGATGATCCAATCAATCTAAGCCATGTTAAACGATAACATCATCTATTTATACACGTGTCATCTTATGTGTCTATTTAAATTAATGATTAAATTATTTTTTATTATAAATATTCAACCTCATATTTTACAAATCTTATCATTTTACCTTAAGTTATTTTATAAATATTTTACCTAGAAAAATCTACATAATCTTAAAAGATTAGATTAATTTATATAATCTATTAGTACTATTTAACAAAATCTAATACGGAGTATATTGAATTAAATCCTATCTTTTCTATTACGGTATTTTACCTAGAAAAATCTACATAATCTTAAAAGATTAGATTAATTTATATAATCTGTTAGTACTATTTAACATAATATAATACGGAGTATATTGAATTAAATCCTATCTTTTCTATTACGGTATATAATATATTAAATCAAATCTTAAACAGTCGGAGTGGTTTTTGAAAAATTGATTAAAAAAAGAAATATATATACTTATCTTTATATATGAAGTTTGAATATACAACTAAGGATTTATTTCATATAAAGGATATACGTGTACAAACATGTATACATAATTATATAATTAAATTAGATAATATATGTTTATCATATGTTGGTTATGAGATTAAAAGGTCCAAAATAATATTTATATACTTTTTATGATCTTATACCATTTGTGCATGAATAATAAAAGTCATATAAAAAAACCGCGAAGATCGTGGGTAATACAACTAGTTAACAAATTAAACTAGTCGATCTATTCCACGGATTTAACGTGAGTGGAGTGTCATATTATAATATTTTTTCATACTTAAACGTAAAATTTATTAGCATTATGCTAATTTTTATATGGTTTAATAAAAAAATTAAATACTACAATAGGATTATTTTTTAAATGAAATTAAAACTCCCACATTAACTAACAATCATAAATTTTTAAAAATAAATTTAATAGATAAAGAAGAACTATAAAAATATTTAAAATATGTAAGTGATTCTTATTCAAAAAAAAAAAACTACTACAATACTCATTTCAAGATTAAAATCAATTATATATCTCTATTTATAATTATTTTTGATAAACCTATATATAAAAATATTAGAAAGACTAAACTTCTAATATTGATTACATATTTATTCACAAATGCAATAAAATTGATCAAATAAAGCATCAAAATATTTAGAAAATAAAATAAAATGAATTGAAAATGATTGAAATGTTGTAAAATAAAAATTCATGATTTGAAACATATTTTTATATTTAAAAGTGGATCAAAAAGTAAAATTTAATTCGAATAAGCTCGCAAAGAAGTACTTGATTTGTAAGATTAAAAAAAAAACAAAGGAGTTAACAAACAGTAGTCATATTATATGATATACTCCGTACTGTACTTTTTTTTTTGTGCGATACAATGAAGTTTGTCAAAGTCAAACAACAAATTAAAAAAACATAATTATCTATTTAAAATTATATAAATACAAAATTAATTGATTTATACCAAAAAATAGATTGTTCTATTTTAAAATTGTTATTAATAAATTAAAATATTTATAAAATAATAAATAAGTAGTTATATATGACATGTGATGTGACAATATCAATTATAACTTTAGTAAAATAAGAGTAAAAATATTTATATCCCATCATTTAACATATTTCAAATAAAAAAAAGTACAGTAATAAGTTGCAATATATAAACATGTTAACTTAAAAAGAGCAAATAAATATTCATCGTGATTTTTTATACAATTACAATCTTAAAATATACTATTTTTTTATATTGAATATAACTTGTTGAAAATGAACATATATGATTTATAGGTTAATAGTGATGATAATTGAGCTATAATATGATACTAATTTATTCAACAATACTTTTATAAAAAATTACCCAATAATAAAGATATGTATAGAAACTTGTAAAATAAGTGGCATCGTTAAATGAGACGAAATAAGCTAATTGGATAAAAAAATTGGAGGGAATTTTTTTAACTAAGACCATGCATAATGATTTTGTGTAAAATGTACACATTTGCACAAGATGTGTAAAAATACACATCACTTTTTAGTAATTTATTTCATTGGTGAAATGTGCATTTTTACACACCATTGAAATACAATTTATTTAAAACAAAAAGGAAAATAAAAGAATAAAAAAATAAACCAACGAAATTGTCTTACTTTTTGTAAAAGTTTTTGCACATGTGAGAGATGGTATGCTCAAATTTGCACATGGGAGAGATGGTATGCTCAAATTTGCACATGGGAGAGATGGTATGCTCAAATTTGCACATCACATGCTCAAATGTGTATATATTTGCACACATCGAAAACCACCAATGGAGCTAGAACAAGATGTTATTTTAGTATTGTATACGATATAGGATATAGGATATGAAATATTACCTTATCCTCGTTTAATGCTATATTTTATTTTATTTAAATCTTCTCTTACCAATCTAGCTATTAATAATTTCATTTCTGCGAAATATATTGTAAAGTTAAAATAGATATTAAAAAAATCATCCCATCCATCTCAAAATATAAGTAATTTAATTTGTTGACACGTTTTTTAAAAATTGAAACATCTATAAAATATTAATTTTTTAATATATTCATACTTATTAATAATAAATATGAAATTATTTTATAATACTAACAAAAAAAGTTGATATTTTATTAATTTTTTAGTTTTTAAAAAAGTGTCAAAAAGTCAAATGACCTAGGTACGTTTTAAGACCAAAAGAATATTTTGGAACATATTTTCAAAGCCAAAATGACAACATATTTTCAAAGCCAAAATGACAAATATAAAATATTGGTGAACGATGGGAGGGAGGAGACTGGAGTAATCATCTTACTCGTCTGAATAAAGTGCAGTTCGACGTAATTCTGCCACTCTTGCATTTGCATTTGAGGATTGAGAAGTGAATGTCTCAAGGAAGTCTTGTTGCTTTGCTTTTTTTATGCATAAATCTCTCACTAGATCATGGACTCGAATCGACTGTACTTCCCCTCTATAATTTTTGCTTGCACATTGAACCACACAACGATCAATCAACTCTTCCAAATAGTCTCGTGCCACATCCTCCAATTTCTCACCTTCTTGCAATACATTAGATGTGATAAACCCTTCGGCTATCCACATTCTAATCAGATTTCCTATTGGAATCTCAGCATCCTCGGGAAACATGGCCAAGTAAAGAAAGCATGGTTTTAGTTCATTGCGTAGATCATTATAACTTAATGTTAGCATTTCATTTACCGGGCCATACAATTGTGTGCCTCTCCCCTCTTCCATTATCTTTGAGCTTACTGTCTTCTTCACCCTCTCCCATTCCTCAAGGGTTTCTTTTTTACTTAGAATTCCAGCAAGCGCAATCACTGCCAACGGTAGCCCTTGACATTTCTTCAACATCTCCCTCCCCAGAGTTTCTAGGACCCTAATCTCTATAGAATTTTTACTCTGCTCCCTATGAATGAGAGCTATCTTTCTAAATAGCTTCCAACTCTCTTCTTCGGTGAGACGTCTTGGCTCGTGGATGGAGCTTTTTAAATCTGGAAAATCACCCACTTCTCGTTTTCGAGTTGTGATTATGATTCTCCTTCCATCATCCGGAAAAGCTAGAAAGATGTCTTCAAGTGCTTGCTTTGCCCACACATCATCAAGAACAATCAAATATCTTTTACCCTCCAAATATTGATGAAGCTTTTGCACCAGATCTCGAACGCTCCAGATCTCATCCTTTCCCATAGTTTCCCCACTAGCATCTCTCACTAGCTCAATTAGGATTTGTCGAGCAACCCACTCTTGTGAAATTGATACCCATGCTATGAAATCATAATGTTTCTTGATTCCCTCATGGTTGTAAAGCTTCCTAGCAAGAGTGGTCTTGCCAGAACCACCCATTCCCACAATTGATAGTACTTGGATTTCAGTACCATCAGAAGTCAGCCACCCCACCAGCTTGTTGATGTCTTCATCAAGGCCAATCACATGTTCCTCCTTGGTATGGGGATAGGCAATTCGTCTCCTCCGGCTACCTCTATTCATCCCGGATCCTGCATCTGTTCTAATCCCCCCATTAGGACCCACATAATTCCTCCAACTCCCCAAGGTGTCAACTAACCTAGCTTTGATGGCTTCAATCTCAGAGCCAACTTGGTGGGTGTGTGAAAGGGAGCGACAGAGGCATACATACCTTTTGAAGAAGGCTTCCATCTTATCAACAGGAAAACTAGCTTCAAGGATGTACGACTCGATTACATCTTCAGCATCATAAGCAATCTTTCTGATCTCTGTGATGGTGGTACGGCTTCTTTCATCACCGCCTTCCTCATCCATGGCCTCCATGTCTGTGAGGAAAGCGTTCATCATTCTCAGCTCCCTTTCCAAGCTCCGAACTTGGCCCTCCACACCGTACAACAGCTTGGCTTCTTGGACCAGAAGGTCGCTGATTTTTCCAGCAGCAAGACTAACAATAGAGCTGATGCTCATTTTTTTGTTTTTTGTTCTTTGTGCTTGAGCACTACTACCAGAGGAAATGAATAAAACAGGCAATGCCAATTGTGAAGAATTTTTTTTTTTTGGGTATTTCAGTTGAAACTTGAAGAGGGTTGTGTTTAAAGAGGATTGGAGGAATTTGGCTTTGGTATAGATGCTTTCAAGGTGTTTGGAATTTGGCTTTGGTATAGATGCGTCCCATTACAAGTGTGTTGTCAGCTGTTGTGTGATCTTTACCAGATGCTTTAGTTTCTGAATTGGTTTAAAGGCATTGTGATTGAGGCTTTCTAGTAGCTTGTTTATGAAATAATAAAACTTTCGTGCTTTATCTACTTTTGACTGCCTTCTTTCTCTTTTTTTCCCCCCTTTTGGTAACTAAAGCCATAAATTGTGTCTAAAGAAATAGCTGTTGATAATTAGTTGCCCCAAAATCTTCCAACTTTGCCTTGTCCTGAATCTTAGACATTAATGTAAGGTTTATGATGTGGTGTTATCCGCAAGCAAGTCTGAAATTGAGATCAAATATGAAATCAATTAAGCACAGCTAAATTGTGCAATTTGAATCAAAATTGATCCAAGTGCCTACATTTTGCTTCCAAATCATTGTGACTATACAGAGGGATTGAAAATTCAATATCTTTTGCTTATGTAATTGTGTATATTTGATGGTGGTGCGGCTTTGTTTAAAAACTTCTGGGACTCTAAAGGGGCTGGGTTTAGCTTTCCACATGGTTGATTATGTGGATGAAACCTTTAACTTGCTTTGGCAGATTCTCCACTCAATTGGTACCATCAAACACCTTTTGCTTTATTAAATTACTTTTCTTTTTATGAAATGAGACAAAGCCGAAATGTATTGGCCAGATACCAACATTCCATTGAATTGTCTCATTACTTGTGATTAAACATTTACCAGAGCTTGTTATTGAGTAAAACATCAACTCTCGATCAATCCAGCAGGGATATCCTGGACTGGAGAATGTATTGGGCTTGCTAGCTAGTCTTCAAGGCGTTTTGATTATATGCCAAAGAACGATAGATATATATATATATATATATATATATATAGCAATAAAAATGCTGTCCTGAAAACCACATTCGTACCATTACAAGTGTGCTGTTTAGCTGTTGTGGGGTCTTTACCTGTGGAATATAGTAGATGTGGATCATCTTATTCATAGCATTTTATACAATGCACATTTACTTTTCTGTAGAAGGGTAGATTCGTCTTTTCACACCATAACAGAATTCCCCTTCCCTGTACAAATGGTGGTTGGCGCCATCAGTTGTTTTTGGTCAATTTAGTTGTAACAAACTGAGATACAGAGAGCTTGAGCTCTTCTTCCTCAATGAATGAATTCTGAAGTTTCATAGATTCTCTATTGTTCAAATGGTATCAGAGCGAAGTTAGATCCGGCGTTGCTCGTTTTGATTTTCGTAAGCGAGTTACTGGTTTGATTCTAGTGGTGTGGGATCCGGTCGCATCGCTTTTGTTATTTGCGAGTGCCATGGCTGGAAGAGGATCAACGCCACCAAATGGACAAAGCTTTGCTGATGTCGTTAATGGAGCTGGAAGAGGGACGTTTGTTAGCGTCACACCGCCGGCGCCTGGAGCTGCAAATAGAGGTATTAATGGCGGATTTTATGGAGGACTGCAATTTGGGGATCTGGCACAAGGTATGAATGTTGTGCACTACAATCCTTTATTTCTGTCAAATTCGGACCATCCAGGGGCTCAATTAGTGTCAACGATGTTCAATGGTTCCAATTTCATAAGTTGGAGCCGTGCTGTACGAATGGCATTAGGAGCCAAGGCGAAATTGGGGTTTATCACAGGAAGTTGTGTCAAACCTCCTTTGGAAAGCGAAGATTATGAGAAATGGGAGCGAGCCGACTATATGGTTAGATGCTGGCTTTTCAATTCAATGACTAGTGATGTATCTGAGACACTCATGTATATTGAATCTGCAAGAGAGCTGTGGGATGAAATCAGGGAGCGTTTTTACGAGTCTAATGATCCTTTGATCTATCAACTGCGTAGAGATTTAGGCAACATCAGGCAAGAAAATATGTCTGTTGGGGCCTATTATGGGAAAATTAAGAAAGTATGGGACGAATTGCAGCTACTGGATGGAATTCCTAGATGCACTTGTGGAGGAATTAGTGGATGCAGCTGTGGATTGTTGAAGAAAATCATTGAGAGGGAGGAAAAGGCAAAGGTAATGCAATTCCTAATGGGTTTGAATGATGTCTATGAGCCAATGTGTAGCAATATCCTATCCAAAGACCCCATGCCTGGTCTCCTTAAGGTGTTTTAAATGGCTGTACAGTTAGAAAGATCTAAGGGAGTTACTTCTGCTCTTCCTACTGATGTGAGTGCCATGGCTGTTGGCAAGATGTACCAGTTTGAGTTGGAAGCTAATGCTGTGAACAGATATGCTGCTAGTAGACAAACTGAAAGTAGACAGTTGGACAACAAGTTTGCAGATCAGAGTAGATATGAGCAGGCTAAAAGAGAGTTCAAGAAGGCTAAGCTGGAGCGGTTATGCACCTATTGTGGTGAAAGAGGGCACACAAAGGATACATGTTTCAAGCTAGTAGGCTATCCTGAGTGGTTCAGAGGCCCTAAGGAGGATGATAAGGGTAGGCAAACTGGGAAAATGGCTGCTCAGTTTGAGATACCTCAGCATGACAGTCCTCTTGACCAGGTTCATCAAGAGATAAATCCTGATCCAGTTATGGTTAATGCCATATATAATGAGGTGGTGAGAATGATGAAAGGGAAATCACACATGGATCATTCTGAGAGCTCGGTTAACCAGGCTTTTGTTCACTTTGCAGGTACTTTGAGTACCTCCTTTCTTATTGGTACAAATAAAACTGACAGTAGCACTTGGATTGTTGATTCTGGTGCTACAGATCACATAGCATTTGATACTACTATTTTTTCTGAAATTGTTCCATTGCACAATGCTGTCTCTTTGGGATTACTTGATGGTTCTCACATTTCTGTGACCTCTCATGGGACAGTCATGTTGCAATCCAGGCTTGTGTTGAAAAATGTTCTTTATGTACCTCAGTTTCAACACAACTTGCTATCTGTTTCTAAAGTCCTTGGTGATCAGAAATTAGTTTTCAGCTTTGATGATAAGCACTGTTGGTTACATGACCCTTTAACTAAAGCAGTTGTCACTAGAGGATGGGAGAGTGCAGGCTTATACAGGATACAGAAGCAGATAAGCACCTGTCAGTATGTTCAACCTCACTTCAATGGTAATTCTAGCTGTAATAAAATTGACAATGTTCATGTTCTTCATGCCAGATTGGGACATACGTCTCTCTCCAAAATGAGACATTTAGATTTTTGTAAAACTGAGAATGTATCTCAGCTTGATTGTGATGCTTGCAACATGACTAAGATTCATAGACTCAAGTTTGATAGGAGTGAATCTATGGAAGATCATCCATTCCAGTTGGTACACATGGACTTGTGGGGTCCTTACAAGACTCCCTCAATCTGTGGTGCCAAGTATTTCCTCACTATTCTTGATGATTGCTCAAGAACTACTTGGACCTATCTTCTTCAAGACAAGTTGCTTGTCTTAAGATGTGTTTCCAATTTTTTAAAATTGGTTGAGACTCAGTTTATGACGTCTGTTAAGTGTATTAGGACAGACAATGGTACAGAATTTACTCAGAAAGGTTGTGTTGAGTTGTTTAGTAACCTTGGTATTGTTCATCAGAAATCTGCTCCTGGAGTTCATGAGCAGAATGGGAGAGTGGAAAGAAAACATAGGCATTTAGTTGAAACTGCTAGAGCTATTAGAGTGTTTGCTGGTCTTCCAATTAAATTTTGGGGAGATTGTTTGCTAAGTGCTACATACCTGATCAACAAAATGCCATCTGCTGTCCTTAAGTGGAAATCTCTTTTTGAGATTCTATTTCATCAGGCTCCTGCTTATGATCAGCTCAGAGTGGTTGGTTGTTTGTGTTATGCACTTCAGCCTAATGATCATAGGGACAAACTTAGTAGTGTGGGTAGAAGATGCATTTTTCTGGGATACCCACCAGGACAAAAAGCTTATAAGCTTTATGATCTAGACAGGCAGTGCATCATCATCAGCAGGCATGTGAAATTTATGGAGTCTGTTCTTCCTTTTAGGAATTGCTCCCAGTATCAAGCTCCTAGAGTGCCTGCTTTCCCTTCTATCACCTTGGATGATTTCCCTGAAGGTGATCCCATCACTGCCACTCATATACCTCCTACTGAAGGGGAGTCACCTGTGAGTGATCATCTTATTCCTGACCAGTCAAATGAAGTGGCTCCTGATAGTGCTAATTCACTAACCTCTCAGAATTCTGTTGCTCCTGATATTCACCTGGCCAGTCCTCCTATCCTTCCTAAAAGGACAGTCAGGCCTCCTCCTCGTTTTCATGACTATGTTTGCTCAGGTTTGCCATCTAGAAACTGCAGTTCAGATGAATCCATGTCCCAATCATTTGCTGTCTTTTCCACCACCAACTTAGCTCATCTATCCCCAGCCTACATTGAGTCATTTGTAAAAACGTGTGCCTCTTTTGAACCAAACAGCTATGCTCAAGCCAAAGGAGTGGCTCATTGGGAACTAGCTATGAAGAATGAGCTCACTGCCTTAGAGAGCAACCACACATGGTCTCTCCTTCCTCTTCCTGATGGGAAGAAAGCCATTGGTTCAAAATGGATCTACAAAATCAAGTATAGGCCTGATGGATCCATTGAAAGATATAAAGCAAGACTAGTTGCAAAAGGGTTTAACCAAGTCAAAGACAAAGATTATAAACAAACCTTTTCCCCTGTGGCAAAACTATCCACTGTGAGAGTCATCCTGGCTTTAGCTGCTGTCAGAGGTTGGGTGCTCCACCAACTTGATGTTAATAATGCTTTCCTCCATGGCTATTTGGAAGAGGAAGTGTACATGACTCCACCTTTGGGATATGAGGTTCAGAAAGGGTTGGTGTGCAAGCTGAACAGGTCTCTCTATGGACTCAAGCAAGCTAGTAGACAATGGAACCATGAACTCACTAAGTTCCTTACCAGTCTAGGATTTACTCAATCCAAGCATGACTACTCTCTCTTTGTGAAATCTCAGGGTTCATCTATGACAGTTGCTCTTGTTTATGTAGATGACATGCTACTTTTAGGCAACTCCTCTCAGGAAATCAGTGACACTAAGCAAGCTTTGCACACAGCCTTTACCATCAAGGACTTGGGTATTGCTAGGTATTTCTTAGGCATGGAAATATCAAGATCATCATCTGGGATCCTGCTCAACCAAAGGAAATACATCCTTGACATTTTGAAGGATGCTCACATGGAAGGATGCAAGCCTGCATCTTTTCCTATGCAGCATGGCACTAAGCTTTCAGCCTCTGATGGTGAGCCTATGGACAATCCTGAGTGTTACAGAAGGATCATTGGCAGGCTCCTCTACCTCACACTTACTAGGCCAGACATATCTTACTCTGTCCAACAGTTAAGTCAATATCTCCAAAACCCTCTTACACCTCACTGGAATGCAGCTATGTATCTCTTAAGATACCTCAAGGGAAGCTTCAACCTGGCCCTTTCATTCCCTTCTTCGTCTTCCCTCAATCCAGTGGCATACAGTGATGCTGATTGGGGTAATTGTCGTGATACTGGCAGATCTTTAACTGGATTTTGTGTCTTTCTGGGTTCAGCTTTGGTATCCTGGAAAACTAAGAAGCAAAAGGTTGTTTCAAAGTCTTCCACCGAGAGTGAATATAGGAGCATGTCAGCTGCTGCTAGTGAGCTGGTTTGGCTTCATGGGTTGCTATCTGATTTGAAGATTCCTGTCCAGCTTCCCATCACATTGAATTGTGACAATAAATCTGCCCAGGAACTAGCTGCTAATCCCATATTTCATGAGAGGACTAAGCATGTCCGCATAGATAGCCATTTTATCAGGGAAATGGTTCAAGCAAAGTTCATCCGCACAGCACATGTGTCATCTGCTTTGCAAATTGCTGATGTGCTCACTAAAGCCTTGGGAGCCTCTCAGCACCAGTTCCTTACTTCCAAGCTTGGCCTAGTCTTACCCATAGCTAGTCAAGCTTGAGGGGGGTATGTGGAATATAGTAGATGTGGATCATCTTATTCATAGCATTTTATACAATGCACATTTACTTTTCTGTAGAAGGGTAGATTCGTCTTTTCACACCATAACAGAATTCCCCTTCCCTGTACAAATGGTGGTTGGCGCCATCAGTTGTTTTTGGTCAATTTAGTTGTAACAAACTGAGATACAGAGAGCTTGAGCTCTTCTTCCTCAATGAATGAATTCTGAAGTTTCATAGATTCTCTATTGTTCAAATTACCAGATGCTTTAGTTTGCGAATTGGTTCAAGGCACTGTGATTGAGGGTTTAATTTGAAGCTTATATAGTACTGTTTCTAGCTTGTTTATCAAATAATAATGGTGCTGATATATGCTCCACTTAATTGGTACCATCAAATTGATGTTGTCTCTCAATTTTTTGGAATATATGCAATGGGGATGGGTTCTTTACTATTACTACTCAACACGTACAAGTCTTTAGTTGGGTCCCTGTCATGTGAGGGGGAATTGTGTCCTTTAATTAAATATGCAATGATTAAACATGGGATAGGACGATTAATAGAGATATACAATCCGATTATTTTAGGAGTCGTAGTGCTTTGTTAGAAGCCAACTATATACGATTAATGGGGTTAAACGGTTTAAGTCCATGACTAATGTAAACGGGTCCTATGAGGTCACACACTTTGAGTTGACATACTAGATCAACGGGATTGATGGTTAATTATTATTAATATATAGGGAAAATGGCAGAAAACCGGCCACCCCTTAAATATGACCTTTTGCAGAAAATCACCCCTTAAAATTGAAATTGCAAAAAACCACCCCTTAAACCCATTTTGCCTATAAATCACCACCCACAATCTTTTTTTCCGTTATTTTGCCGTTAAAAATTGTGAAAAGTCATTTTTACCCCTCCCTTTTAATGTTATTTTAATGAGAGAAAAATGTATGAATTGAAATAAATTAATAAAACATATTTATCCATCCCGTTTAATGAGAGAAAAAGTATGTTATTCTATTAAAATAACATTAATAGGGATGGATAAATATATTTTA
Organism: Persicaria tinctoria; assembly: GCA_037127255.1. Lineage (NCBI taxonomy): Eukaryota > Viridiplantae > Streptophyta > Magnoliopsida > Caryophyllales > Polygonaceae > Persicaria > Persicaria tinctoria. Next base: position 3,799,524 of record JBANSL010000005.1, on the reverse strand, counting down.
TTAATTTATTTCAATTCATACATTTTGCTCTCATTAATATAACATTAAAAGGGAAGGGTAAAAATGACTTTTCACCGTTTTTAACGGCAAACTAACAGAAAAAAAGATTGTGGGTGGCGATTTATAGGCAAAATGGATTTAAGGGGTGGTTTTCTGCAATTTCAATTTTAAGGGGTGGTTTTCTGCAAAAGGTCATATTTAAGGGGTGGTTTTCTGCCATTTTCCCTAATATATATATGTGTGATTTATTATTAATAAGTAATATTATTTATTTCTGAAATAAATAATTAAAAAATTTAATTAGGGAAGTTACAATCTGACCAATTAATATAAGGAGTTAGAGCAAGCCCAACAACTTCTCTAAAATAGAGAAAAAGAGAGATTTTAGAGAAAATGAGCATTTTTTCACCCCAACAGCTTCTTCAAACTCATCTCTAAAATAGAGATATGGATAGAGAGAGGGAAAAAATCTCTAAATTTGGAGGAAGAGAAGTTGATCTCTATAATTTAATGTTCACTTGTCCCTATATAGAATTTAATGATGCAACCCCACATTTTCACCCATAATATAGAAAAAAATATAATTTCATACTTAATTACTAGTAATAAAAATATAATTATTTTTAAAAATTAATTAAAAAGTTGATAAAATTTGATATAATATATAAATTAATTATGTTAAATCAATATAGATAGAACAAAACATCATAATTCTATGTTAACTTTAATTTGTAAATAAAATAGCATAACTAATTTCATCCAATTTCATGCTACAAAATTCACATTAAAAAATTAGTCTATAAAATTTTCACTTCAAAAAATATTCACTTGAACTCAGAACTCATATTGGAATGATTTTATTTTTATAAATTATAAATTAAGCCTTATTAGTTAATTAATTTAATTAATTAATCATATATGACTAATCACCAATCTAATCTATAATAAAATATATATCAACTAACTGAAAATAATAAGATTAAGTTTGAATTATATTTTATCCAATTTTATGGTAACTTTTATAGTAAAAATATAAATTTAATATTAATACCATTTAAAAAAAATATTAAATTTATCACTAGATTTTGTTTTTAAAAAAATATCACATGAGAATATAATAATAATAATAATAAATTAATATGTCATGCAAGAGGATAGGTAACATATAATAGTTCACCAACAAATGTGAGGTTAAATGTTAGATTTAAATTTAAATTAAGTTTTTAGAAATGTATAATTAAATATCTTTAATAAATACATTTATTGATTATAGTCTTTAATAAATGTAAAAATCTGTAAAATAGAGAAGCTGTTGGAGTTGGAGTGAATTTTTTTTAGAGATTTTGACATTTTAATCTCTATTTTAGAGATGTTTTACCAAAGCTGTTGGGCTTGCTCTTACAACAACTAAATGGGTTAGCATTGCCTCCTAATTAATTGTTCAACACCCTCTTATTTTGGAGAGAGGGAGTTACGTGACTTTTGTTAATTAGTAAGACTAATGGGCTCCTAATTAAAAACTCTAATCTACCCTATTTGCCTCAGGGCTCTACGGTGGAAAGGAGAGTTAGAAAAACAAATGCAAAGGGTTGCTATTTTTCTAATTGGAAAAACCGAGAGCATGCAAGAAAAAGAAATGCAAGTAGTTGCTAATATCTTTCTAAGGCAATACGGTGCATCGGTAGTAAAGGGAGTGATAAAATCAAAGTGTTGATTGTTAACCACCATCATAACCCAAAAGCAATTTGATTGTCAGCCTTTCGATCTTCATCCTAGCAGTCGAAGACAAGCTGGGAGATCTAGACACCGGGCTTGTGTGGACTAATTAGAGAAGTCACGCTTGGGGCTTTTGATCTCTTCTGATTCCATCCAGATTCGATCCGGTTCACGCATCAAGAGGTATCTCCTATGAACAATGATTGATCTATCGTTTATGCATGAAGATCCTTGAATTAGATATTCAGAATTGTTCTGTATTTCCGCTTTAAGCATCTAGTTTTCCTTCATCATGTCATACACCTCTTCCTGATGCTTTAATGTTACATATTGGAGACATAATATGGATGTATGCAATGTGAAATATAGCACCCTTGATGAATAATACGAGCTACTAAACTATATTGATCTGTTCAGAGCAAATCTGTGTTTGATATTGTCTGTTGCTAAACATAGAAATGTACGATTTCATTGCAGGAGCTTAGACTTAACTTATGTGCTCCTTGATCGATGATATAACATATACTAACATCAATAATTTTATAGACTCAATTGTTTGGAATATATGCAATGAGGGTGCTGATGAATCCAGATATGGAGAAACTATCATCAGGTGGGTGGCGAAATCTGGAGACGCACCAGTGTTTAGAACAATGCTGAGTGTTTCAGCAACTTTCTCGGTTGTCAGTACGTTGAGAAGTAAATCTTACCTGGATGAGATGAGGATCAATCACAAGAAGATATCCATTATTTACTACTTTCCGTTTTCATTGGTTCCAAGAACAATGATGCCTTGGTCAGCAGCAAGCTGGTAGAGGCCGGTGTTCTTCAACATCTGACGCTTGTAGCACTGCAATCATTCATACAGATGACGAACCATTAGCCTAATACACAAGCTGTGAATGAGCGAGGGAATTAAACCAAATTAAGTGTTGTGTCCCTCCTATATGGGGGAAGAGTCCAATGAACTATTTACCATATGGTTTTTACCATTTGAAGTTTTACCCTTCTCCTTATAAAAGGGGATGTCTTTCCATTTGGAAAAGTAAGAGAGAGAAACAAAGAGAGAGTTTGGAGAATTTTCGTATGTCATTGTTCAGCCCATTTTGAAGTGCCTCGATCGATGACCAAACGACCTCCGATTGGGACGATTTTCTGGTATGTTGTTCACCTCATCATAGACTTCATTTTGTACGGTTGGATCATCGTTTTGAGCCTCCAATCTGTTGGGACACTTGTGAATCCCACATCGGAAGTGGGATGATTCTGAACCTAACATATAAGTGGATGAGCTACTCCACCTAATGTCAATTGGTTTTGCGATGGTGCCTCAGTCCGGCTTATATGTTGGGCTTTTTGGTCGGGCCCAACAAGACCTCCCCTAACAAACTGGTATTAGAGCTTTGGTTGTTGAATTCCGCCGAGAATGATGTCTGGTTCTGTGTTGAAGATCGACAAGTTTACTGAAAGAAATTCTTTCAGTCTGTGGCAGATCAAGATGCGGGCTTTGCTGAAACAGCAAGGTTTATGGACACCGTTGGCCGCCGACAAGAAGGGGGCAGATACAACCACCGCTGAGTACGACCTTCTAGAGGAGAAGGCTCATTCGACGATTATGTTGTGTCTCGCAGACGATGTCATAACAGAAGTTGCTGATCAGGAAACCGCAAGCAAGGCTAAAGTTGGAGTCTTTGTACATGACAAAGTCTTTGACGAACAAGTTGTTTCTGAAACAACGGTTGTTCGGGCTGCGTATGCAGGAAGGTACACAACTTAGAGACCATCTTGATCAACTTAACACTTTATTACTTGAATTGCGTAATATTGATGTTAAGGTGGAGGACGAAGATGCTACCCTAATTCTGTTGGTATCCCTACCCCCCACATACGAGAACTTCGTTCAGTCGTTCGTCGTTGGGAAGGATACCATCACGCTGGAAGAGGTTAGATCGTCGCTTCACAACAGAGAGTTGCGTCTGAAGGCAACCGCGTCGGTTACAGACAATCAGGCTTTCGGGCTTGTGGCAAATGGAGGCAAATCTGATGGTAGAAAGGGCAATAAGAAGAAGAATTGGCAAGATCGCAAATCAGGCCCTAAACCAAACGATGTTTGTAACTACTGCAAGGAGAAAGGTCATTGGAAGAATGATTGTCCGAAGAAGAAGAAGCAAGAGGAAGAGAAATCTGGGTCTGCAGCAGTAGCTGATCGTGGCAATACTTCTGAGGAGGATATTGTTCTGTTAGCTGATGATCACACACACAGGGCTGATGTGTGGTATCTTGACTCTGGGGCGTCCTATCATATATGTCCTAAAAGGGAGTTGTTTGCAACATATAGCCGTGCTGATGGGGGCAATGTATCCATGGGGAATGATGCTCTCTGCAAGGTTGTTGGGACTGGCTCAGTTAGGTTTCGGACAGATGATGGGAAATTTCGCACATTGGAGGATGTCAAGCACGTGCCATCCATGACGAAGAATCTGATATCCCTAACAGTGTTAGACGACAAGGGGCTCAGGTACACAGGTTATGGGGGGAAGTTGCGTGTGTTCAGAGGCTCTGATGTGGTTCTGCAGGGAGTCAAGCGGGGAAAGGGAACTTTGTACACCCTACAAGGTTCCTCAGTTACAGGTGCTACAGCGGCTGTTTCTGCTGGGGTTCAGGAAGCTGATCTGACCAGGCTTTGGCATATGAGGTTGGCTCATATGAGTGAAAGGGGGATGCAAATTCTCTCGAAAGCAGATCTTCTGGGAGGCCATAAGGCCCAGAGCCTTGAGTTTTGTGAACATTGTGTGTTTGGGAAATTACATCGCAGCAAATTTCCTAAAGCAGTTCATCAGACAAAGGGCACGCTGGATTACATCCATTCAGACTGTTGGGGTCCTTCACGTGTTCAGTCCTTGGGCGGTCACAGGTATTTTTTGTCTCTGATTGATGATTACTCTATGATGACTTGGGTATTCATGATGAGGCATAAAAGTGAGGCATTCAGTAAGTTCAGGGAGTGGAAGACTCTAGTAGAGAATCAGACTGGAAAGAAGGTCAAGAGGCTGCGAACTGATAATGGTCTGGAGTTCTGTTCATCTGAGTTTGATGGGTTCTGCAGAGATGAGGGCATTGCTCGGCATCATACAGTCAGATACACACCACAGCAGAATGGTGTAGCAGAACGAATGAATCAGACTCTTCTGGCGAAAGCAAGGTGCATGCTTTCCAATTCAGGCCTTGAAAGGCGATTCTGGGCAGAAGCAGTTTCAACGGCTTGCTATCTCGTGAATCGGAGCCCACACACAAGTATCGACTGCAAAACACCTTATGAGGTGTGGACTGGAAAGGCTGCTGATTACTCTAATCTGAGGGTTTTTGGGTGCATTGCTTATTATCATGTTGATGAGGGTAGGCTAGAGCCAAGAGCTAAGAAGGTAGTCTTCATGGGCTATGGTACTGGTGTGAAAGGGTACAGGATCTGGTCTGACAGCAAGATTATGCTTAGCATAAGTGTAGTCTTTGATGAGAGTTCTTTGCTAAATTCTAGGAAGAAGACCAGTGATGCAGTTGAGAAAGAGGCTGTTACTGAGGAGGTGGAGTTGGACTTCACTCCATCTGAGAGTCAGGTACTTGATTTGGTCACAAACCAATCAGGTACTATTGATTCGGACACTGCTGAGACAGAGGCTATACCACTAGACACAGGAGCAGGTGGAGCGACACATCGCAGTATTGCTCTAGATCGGCCAAGAAGAGCTTACATCAGACCTCATGCGAGATATAGGTCTGATGAGTTGGTGGGATATGCCTTGCAGGTGGCCGAGGAGGTGGAGGATGATGCTCCGTCCACCTACAAGGCTGTTATTTCTGGAGATGAGTCAGCACAGTGGCTTGCAGCAATGGGAGAAGAGATGGAGTCTCTTCAGAAGAATCAGACTTGGGAGCTTGTCAAATTGTCTGCTGATAGGAAGGTGATTACTTGCAAATGGGTCTTTAGGAAGAAGGAAGGACTATCAGCTGCTGAGGGTATTAAGTACAAAGCACGAGTAGTTGCAAGAGGTTTCAATCAGCGAGAGGGAGTAGACTACAATGAGATTTTCTCACCAGTGGTCAGACATACTTCTATCAGGGTGCTACTAGCAATGGTTGCACATCAGGATTTGGAGCTTGAGCAACTAGATGTGAAGACAGCTTTCCTACATGGAGAGTTGGAGGAGGAAATATACATGTCTCAGCCGGATGGTTTTCAGGTTCCTGGAAAAGAGAACCATGTTTGCAGACTTAAGAAGTCTTTGTATGGGCTGAAACAGTCACCAAGGCAGTGGTACAAGCGATTTGATAGCTATATGGTGCAGTTGGCATACAACAGGAGTTCATATGATTGCTGTGTTTACCACAATAGTCTGGATGATGGTTCGCGTATTTACTTAGTATTGTACGTGGATGATATGTTGATTGCTGCTCAGAACAAGTCAGATATCCAGAAGCTGAAGGATTGTCTCAGTGCAGAGTTTGATATGAAAGATCTGGGTGTTGCTTGAAAGATTTTGGGAGTAGAGATCTATAGAGACAGGAAGCAGAGAAAACTCTTCTTATCTCAAGAAGGGTACATCAAGAAGATATTGAGCAGGTTTGGAATGTCTTCGGCTAAGTCTATAGATACTCCAATGGCGTCTAACAGCAAGCTGGGAATGTACACACTTCAGACCGAGGAGGAGAAGGAGTACATGTCTAAGGTCCCTTATGCTAGCGCAGTGGGGAGTCTGATGTATGCTATGGTCTGCACTCGACCAGATCTAGCATTTGATGTTAGTGTGGTAAGCCGCTTTATGGTTCAGCCTGGGAAGGAACACTGGCAAGCTGTGAAGAGGATCTTCAGGTATCTCAGAGGCACTACTGATGTTGGTTTGTGCTATGGGAATGATACAGAGTGCTTGGTTGCTGGGTTTTCAGACTCTGATTATGCCGGCGATGTGGACAGTAGGAGATCGATGACTGGCTATGTTTTCACTCTTGGGAGTTCTGTGGTGAGTTGGAAAGCAACTCTCCAACCTACAGTCACTTTGTCTACCACAGAGGCAGAGTACATGGCGTTGACAGAAGCTGCTAAGGAGGGAATCTGGCTGAAAGGCTTGGTCAATGATTTAGGCCTACATCAGGATCAGGCTTTAGTGTATTGCGACAGCTTGAGTGCAATATGCTTAACCAAGGATCAAGTTCATCATGAGAAGACGAAGCACATTGATGTCAGGTACCATTTTCTGAGGAATGAGAAGAGAATCAGGGTGAAGAATGTGGGAACTGCTGATAATCCCGCTGATATGTTCACTAAGCCAGTTCCAGAGAGCAAGTTCCAACATTGTTTGGACTTGCTTAATATCACCAGCTGTTGAGTTGCCCTAAGGGGCAGTCTGGGTCCTTCTTCAAGGACCAATCTGAGGCAGAGAACGTCTGGGCACTTTGTCATAGGTGCATCTGTTTATGAGAGGATTCAAGTCAAGGTGGAGATTTGTTAATGTGCCTTGAACGACTGTTGACCGGCGACGCATCGGGGGGTCCGGGGGGCTCCCCCGGCGGTGGTCTCGTTGACCGGTCAGCGAGTCGGGGGTCCAGGGGCCGACGCGCCCCTGGCCGGGGGGGCTAGGGGGGCAGCGCCACCCCGCCTTTACGGTATGCGATGTTTATTGTAAACGGGCCTATCGTCTGTCTATTTTGGGCTTTCAGTCCATTGTCTGTTTAGGGTTCCATGAGTCTCTTCATATACTCATGGAACGTCGACCCCTGTAACCTAATCTGTTTCGCTTCCTCTAATAAGAAAACTGGTTCTCTGCCCGTGGACGTAGGCAACACACCGTTGCTGAACCACGTAAATCTCTGTGTTGTTCTTCACTTTATCATTCTCGTTATAACAAACTGGTATCAGAGCCGGGTTCGGCAGGTGGGCCGGTTGCACCGATGATTGAGATGGACTCCACATCTGTATCGATGACGGGTTAGTCGAACCCGTTGCGTGGAGGTCTCGATTCCAACCGGGCTAGACTTGTGATGGATTCGCAAGTGAGAGGGGGATTTGTTGGGACACTTGTGAATCCCACATCGGAAGTGGGAAGATTCTGAACCTAACATATAAGTGGATGGGCTACTCCACCTAATGCCAATTGGTTTTGGGATGGTGCCTCAGTCCGGCTTATATGTTGGGCTTTCTGGTCGGGCCCAACAAGACCTTTCCCTAACACAATCTCATATCCCCTTTGCTAGTGTCCTCTCTTGGTTTGTTGTTGATTTCCACCAATTGGGTGATGAAATTGGAGATTTGGCCAAGCTTGTTGATGCTTGATGATGTTGTATGCCTCTAGCTTTGTCTAGGGAAGATTGTACCCACTTGTTATTGTTGATAGTGGAAGTTTCTAGCTCCCGTGGTTTTTTTTCCCCGTTTTGGGGTTTTCCACATAAATCTGGTGTTCTTTGTGCTTGGTTATTTATCTTCTGCTTGTGTCAGATTGTTAGTTTGGGTTGCTTGAGTTTGGCTCTTTGGTTTACATTTCTTGTCCATCCCGATTCGTGTGTGTTAAAGGGGTTTGTCTGACGTCCCCTGCTTCCCGGCACAACATTAAGCAAATAGCGCGACTGACTTGGTGCACACATTCATTCATCAAGAATCCCAAACTGCGGCTTGTGGAAACAACAAAACTCCTACATTTATCATCAGGAGCTCTGTCATTGTGTGTAAGGTTCAATCTCTTGACTCTCTGAGAGAGGATATATCAACTGATCACCAAGTGTCCCTATAGCGGTAAGTCTCTGAGGCAAAAAAAATATCTCATACATGAATGCTTATTGAATAATATGTATAACATCCAAGGAAATGAAAGTGCAAAATATGCAAATACGTGCATTGACTACAGCGGAACCAACATCACCTACACTTTGACCAAATGAAGATTGAACACAGGATCACTCTCTTTCTTGCTATTAGGTGTGGAAACAAGCAAGCAGCTGAATGATCACTAAACAATACTCGTATATATTTTAATTAACGAAGTTCAAGATTGCTACATAAGTAGAAAACAAAAAGAGCAGCAAGCTAGTGTTAACATTTAACACTGGGTTACCTCGATCGATGAAGAAGATTATTAAAATCTTAACCTTAGCTTGGTGATAGATTAAACGAGTAAAATTTTATTTGACATGACAAACATTATATATAGAGTTATGTAGAATTGTTTATTTGGAAGAGGAAATGGCATTCAATATACCAAAAAATTGGCCTATTTGGAAAATACAAGCAATTTTCTTACACTACTCGATCTTAAAAGCTTTTATCAAACATATTTTTAATAGTTCATTTACCCTTTTAAAGTTTTTTCAATATAGGGATTATGCATGATTTATCTTCCTCTTAATTATATACATTTTGTAAGCTTTCTGTTTTTCTGATCCAACATTCATGCACAAACAAGCGTTATCTAAATCTTTTCATGGCTTCACACATAAATAAATAAATAAATAAATAAATAAAAGGGTTATCTAATTTCAGATTGTTTTTTTTTTCACTCTTGATGGAATAGAATGATAGCAGTAGCCTTAAAATGGTGCCTAAAGTGTAAGTGTGTACGTACTCCTTTGATGATACAACATATATAGTAAAAATCAGATCCAACTGTATGATTCTTGTTATATACGGCCGGGTTGGATTTAAAACAAGCAGCAAAACTGTGAACATAGCCCATCATTCTAATCGACCAAGCAGTGTCAATTCACCACCGTGCTACCTGCTGTGATTTCACTTGCTTAATTAATTAATGTGATCATATTTATCCAACTTCTATAGTTCTATATAACCCAAAACAAGATCAAATTATAAAGGTTTTAATGGACTGAATACCTTATTTGATGTATAAATTAATGCCAGTCTTGGATCTGAATATCACCTTGTCATCTTTGGCACTCCTAAATATCAACTTGACGGACATGTTGAATGATGTGGGCATCCTCCCCTCCTCGGACTCTATTCTTGAATCAACCTCCCATTCCTCCAATTTGTAGTTCCTGCAGCAAGGTTGTGATGAATTTCAATCCCTCTGGAAGTCAACACACACACACAAAATACAGGACTTGCAATTCAACCAAAACACATCAGGTGCTCTTCCGAGTTACATCAATCCAGAGGTTTTAATGGGCTGCAAATCATATATAGGTGATAAATAAATGTCACTCTTGAATATGAATCATAGGTGCTCTTACGAGTTACATGAGGGACATGCTGAATGATGTGCGCATCTTCTCCTCCTACTTTTACTCTTTCATTGAATTCATCTCCCATTCGTTCAAGGTGTAAATCTTGCAAGGTAGTGATGAATTGCAATCCCTCTGGAAGCTGCCTCAGTTTCTCACATTCGTAAATTACTAACTCTCGCAGTTGGGGACATTGCTCCTACTTCAATCCTCCAATCCTCCAAGTTTAGAAGGGCTCGTAGCCCGAGCACTTTGAGCTGTGTAAACTGACCCGCCATCACAGTCCAATTAGTGCCTACATAGGACCTCAGATATAGCACGAGGCACATTAAGTTGGGGAGTTTACCCAAAGTTGCAAGCGCAGCTTCTTCTTCAAACCCTGTGAGCGCCAACTCTAACTTCATAAGGCTCGTGGGGAAGTGATTGAAGCTACTCAGTCTATCTGCTATTCTTCCTCGTAACGCCAGCTTCCTTAGATGTTGACACTTACTGATAGACTGCAAATTCTCCGACTCCAACATCACAACTTTGCCTTGCTCTGTGTCCGCATACCAATCCAAGTCCAATGAATGAAGGGCATCCGACATTATGCTTGGGCATCGAAATGCCGCCTCTAGTTGCTCCTTGCCCGATATGTCGTGTATATGCAACTTTTGAACAGTTGGGCTCAAACGAGGTAGCTCTTCCAACATCCAAGGACCACCCTTGATTGTATGCAAGCGTTTTAGGGTATGAAACTTCCACACACCACCCCTGATTTTACGATAAGCCGGTAAGGAAACATACCTGAGGCTCTCGATTTTCCAAAGAACATTAGGTATTATAAATAGCACTTCTTTATCCCCTGATTGGACATTTTGCCCCCACCGTAGACATCGAAGGTTACACAAGTTTCCAATGGAGTCAGGCAGTTGATGGATATTTGTTGATATTAGATGAAGGTACCTGAGATGAATCAAACTCTCAATCCCTTTTGGTAAGGTACCATCTGAAGTTTTAATATGTTCAAGGAATAGAACTCTGAGTAACTTGAAATTCTGGTGTATGGGCTTCAAACTCAGCTCTTGAAAGCTCCAATAATCGCCATTATAGAGAAGAGATCGAAGGTGGGGGCAGTGTGTTGGGAGCGGAAGGATGTTCATTCTGCAAATCAATTAATGAATTAAAACAAAAAGAGAGAATTGGATGATTAATTCCCCTTCAATAATTTTAATAGTTTACAGACCCTATAATAATTGTTTTGGTTAAATAAACCTTTTTAAGTGTATTATTACCTATTTACCCTTAAAAACTTATTTATTGGACGATATTAAAGAATTACAATAGATTAGTTATTGTATTACTCTATTACGGAATTACAATATTTTATTTATTAATGTACATTAATTGTATTCCCCAACTTGATTATATATTTTACTAAAAGAGATCCTAATCAGATAATTCTCTTTAACCTTTATAATTATATTACAAGATTAACTTAGCGTAGCACGATTCATATATATTGTAATAAATATTACAACAAGTATATATACGTATTTTAATGTTAAATTTAATCTTATTGTATGTATATATTGTAATGCAATGATTGTTGCATTCCACTGTTTATGTATTGTAATGATTATATTATTTTATTGTAAAGGAAGAGTTTGTACATAATGTCCTAGTATATACTATATCTTTTAAATATATATATATATATATATATATATATATATATATATATATATATATATATATATATATATAGGTTGGGTCAGGTGTTTACACCCCTTATTGTGTTTTGTGTTAACAAATATAGGCCATTGATTTATTATAAATGAATGGATGAGATTAATTGAGACTTTCCCTTTTTATTTAAATAAAAAAGAGTAGGTCCCACCACTTTAATAGCCAACTTGCTGTAGAGGAAGCGTGTGCGTTGATTTTTTAGGTAGCGTTTTTTTTTGTGGGGATAAGGAGATTTTGCTTCCATTATGCGTTCGATGAAAATATTCGCTAGGATAATGGTAAATATTCGCTAGGATAATAGTAATTATTCGCTAAATTGATTGTTATTATTCGTCTATAAATATGAGTTATCAATAATAGCAAAAGGGTTGGTCAATTTTTCAACTATTCGCTAGGCTGATAGTAATTATTCGTCAAGTTGACAGTAATTATTCGCTAGGTTAACAAAATATATAAATGTAATTCTTGATTTCCACCTCTAATTAACGTTTTTGGGTGGATTAACGTTGTTTTTTTTATGCGGTGCACTGTTTGAACTATTCGATAAGGTGATATTAAATATTCATTATCTTATAGTTATTATTCAGGTGTAAAGAGGAGTTATCGTTTAGATATTGGCAAAAGGGTTGCTCAATTTTGCAACTATTCGCTAGGTTGATAGTAATTATTCGCTAGATTGATAATAATTATTCGCTAGATAGATAGTAATTATTCACTAAATTGATAGTAATTATTCGCTAGATAGATGGTAATTATTCGCTAAATTGATAGTAATTATTCGCTAAATTGATAGTAATAACTAAATAGTAACGAATAATCTATCGCATACCATCGAATAATTTCTTATTACATTTACATACTCTTTCAATCTAGCGAATAATTACTATCAACTTAGCGAATAATTACTATCAGTCTAGCGAATAATTACTATCAATCTAGTGAATAGTTGCAGATAAAGCAAAAGGTTGGTCAATTTTGCAACTATTCACTAGGATGATGGTAATTATTCACTAAATTAATCTTATTATTCGCTAGTAATTATTAATTAAGCACAAAATTGATAAACACACAAAATTGACAAATTGAAGTTAATCGCACTACATATACAGATTAAAAACAAAATGCAATCCAAAAATTCACAAATTGCAATCCACTAAGTCAGTAAGTCAAGGCTTACTCAGATTCAAGGTAATCATCGCCAACATCAATCATCTCAATTGAAGGAGAAAGAGTACTGCGCGCACCAGCAAATCGCCACCGAAGGCCATCGCCAACATCAGTCATCGCCACCGAAGGTCATCGCCATCACCGACGAGTACTGCGCCACCACCTTTGCCTTCACCGGCCCCACCTTCGTCGTACCTCTCCCGCCCCTCCATTGAAGAAGCCCCTCGACCTCGCCGCTATCCATTGAAGAAGTCATCCTCGATCGCAAGATCTCGCCTCCGACCACTTCCTTCAAATCATCGCCGCGGTCGCCGGACTGAGATCTCTGCCTGCCCCATGGCTTCCCTCCGCCGGCGCTCAATTGCTCACAGATCTCCTCCTCTCGGTTCAGATCTACAACATCGAAGCCCCATGGCTTCCCTCCGCCGGCGCTCAATTGCTCATAGATCTCCTCCCTCATCGCCGCCGCCTTCGCCGGATGCCATCTTCGGCCGCCCAATTCTCTCTCTAATTTGTACGGTTGTGTGATGGGAGATTTGAGAGTGGTTAGGGTTCTTAAAAAAAAAAAGGATTAGGGAGTGGTTACACGCACTGGATACGTGGGTGTGGAAAGTTTTACTGGGACCCATTTATTTTTTTATTTATAAATTAGAAAAACTAACAATTAATCTTAGCCTTCCAATTACCCTCAATCAATGGTCCATATTTGTTAACACAAAACACAATAAGGCTTGTAAACATTTGATCCATTCTCTCTCTCTCTCTCTCTCTCTCTCTCTATATATATATATATATATATATATATATATATATATATAGAAAGAGAGAGAGAGTATGGATCTTTTGTTCACAACTCTTAGGGTGTACCTTGTACACAAATTTGAGCCTTTGATCTAAATCAAATGAAGAGATGGGATATTGCCACGTGTCCCCGTGATTTTAAAAAAAAAGGTGAAAAGCTAATCCAAAAATCAATTAGAGGAACGTGAAGCGCGTTGGTCGGGTGGGGTAAATAAAACCTAAACCCTGATGTAACGGCCCAGAATTATGATTTCTGGGTTACGTTTCAAGGGATAAAACCCCTTGTTCGGATCTTGCAATCCAGGTACAGGTCGAGGTTTCAAACTCATTTTTTATGGTCAGAAATAAGGAGGGATTTCAAACCCTGAAAATATCGTAGGGCCGTTGGGTACCCTTAACCTGACCTAGGGACTAACTCGCGAAATTCATTTCAAACGGAAGCAAGACGGAAGCAAATAAGGATACAAGTGCCACGGCAGAGCCGGGTCAAAATAGGATCAACCATTCAAATTCGAGCCGTAATTAAATTGGTGAAGTTGGAATCTCAACTCTCTCTTTCCGTCATGTTAGACCCCGCGGTCATGGACTCAAATCAGCATCAATAGTAGTAAGCACAACGGATACCTAAAAAAATTGGTTTGGGGCGGGATCAGATCGATGCCCACTTTCTCTGCATCCCAACCATAAGCACACATATACGCTATACCTAATAAAGATGCTCTAATGCAGTACGGAATTCAAACACACTAGCATGCTCCTAGTTCATAATAATGTGCAGAATACTGTAAAGGGCCCAAGACAATGCCAAGTGGCATATCCCTCTCCTACCTCCACCCCTTCCGACAGGCGGAGACTGGCCAGCTCGTGAATGCATTCATTCATAATAGGGCGGCACGCATGCCTAACCCGCTCCACAATAAAGCCCGCAGGCATATCATAATATAAGGAAGTACTCGATTGACTCAGGGTACCCGATAAGGCTGGGCTACCCTATGACCCTAGCAAAGACTCTAGGACTATCACAGATAACGGCCGTTCTGTTTACATACGCACAAAGAAAAGAGAATGCTCAACGATCGATGCAACCTAGCATGGTACTACATGGCATGCTGATTATGAATGCAACACCTAGTATATCATGCACCTATAGCAGGGAATCACTCTATTCAATCTGAGTAAGCTCCGAAGAGACTTACCTGAAGATGCAGAACAGCAAGATAACACAAGCAAGGGCCCAAATGCAAGTCCAAAGCAATCCAAAAGCAATAAGCACCTATCATCAAGCCATTTCCATAAGCTATCGGTTCATCATTCATACACACGATACCCAAGTTCTCCACATCTTCAAACCAATTGATAGTAAAACCATTTTCCAAAACCTTTCCAATTTGATCAACATCAACCAAAATCATTCTTCACATTAAACTCATCGATAAAATCGTACCAGCCATATTTTCAAACTTTCTTCTCAAACCCAACATCATCAAACCAAGACAAGGAATCTCAACATTTAAAATGACACTTTTAACATAACTTCAAGCTCAAGATCAAATAGTTCAAGTTCCGTCAAATCCCTTCTTTAATATTGAATATTAAAATAATATTTCAAAACTCATTTCCCAAAGTTTTCCAAATTCTTAAATTCCAAATTAAGTCAACTCATTTTCAAAATAATTTCTCAAATCGTACTTGGCCAAATTCCGACATTTATCATTTAATTCCTTAACAAATTCCCAAAATCATATTATTGACACAATCCCGGCATGTTTATTTTCAAAATCATTACGTAAATAAATTCGGACATTTAATCACAAAATAATTCTATATTACATTCCCTCTATTTAATATTTATAGATTTGAATATATAAATCCCTTAAAGCTCATTTTATTAACACATTTTACAAAATAGGCCCAAAATCCATTTAAAAGAAACCGGACCCCATGAGCCCAAATCGGATAGGCCCAACCCTTTGCCAAAATCGGATCCAAGAACCAAGCCCCAAATTTCATTTAAGGGAACCCATGAACCGGCCTTATTTTAATTAAAATTGCTGAACCGAACCCAAAATAAAAATAAAACAAACCGCTGAACCCATCCCCAACCTCCAAATCCTGTTTGCTCACGGAAACGACGGAAGAGAAGGAAAAGAAAAGAAGGCCCTCGCCGGAGATCCGTTCAACCCACCCTCGCTCAGCCTGGCCGACGCCTCTCCCCGACCCCAACCCAACAAAAGAACCAACGCGGAAAAGAGAGGAGGGAGAAAAGGTGCTCACTGCGGTGTGGAGTTCTCGCCGGAAATCTTCGTCGGAGATTCGATTCGGGCTCGTCGATGGCGGAATCGACACCGGGATGTCCTAGGAAGCGCGAGAGAGATGAATACGAGTTCGATCTGAGGGGTTTGGTATTGAAATCGAATGAAAATCGAAACAGACCTTCAAATCGGAACAAGGGGGCGAGTGGCTGCGTTTGGGGCTCCGGTGGTCGGCGTCGGCGCTCCTGGCGGTGCTCGGTTGCTCGGGATTCGCTTCGATCGTCGGAATCCTGCTGCTACTGCTTGACGGAAGGAGAAAGGGGGAAGCTCCTGGAGAGTGGCTCCGAAGACAGGGGAGCGGATAGCTCCGGTGGAGCTCGGTGTCGGAAGCTTCAAAACAGAGAGGTCGGGAGCGCTCGGAATGTGCCCGGAAGGTGCTCTGGGTGTTGATGTTCAGAAAGGAGGAAGACACAGGGGAGGGTGCACTGCTGAGTTCGATTGAATGGAAGGAATGTGGGTGAGGGCTGTGAAATTCAGGAGGAAAGGTGTTTGTGGGTTTGGGTTTCTACTGGCGGCCGAGTGCGGAAGAGGGGAGAGCAAGGAGAAGGGTGGGTGTTGAATTGAAATCAAACGAGGATAAGGGGTGTGGTGAGGGAGTGTTGTATGTTGAATTCCAATTGAAAGAGGGCGTGGGATCTGCAGATAGCCATAGGAGGTTATTGGGTTTCACATTGGGAAAGAGACAAGGCGTGCTACTGCTATAGCAACGAGACAAAGGAGAAGGGAACCAATTTGCAGGCTGGCTGGGCAATCAGATAACAAGAAGGGAAAGAGCTGCAATTTCTTTCTTTGATTCCGATGGAAGAAATAAGGAGACAATTTGTGTGGTTCTCAAAATATATTTCAAGATACCCGGAAAACAAATCTCAAAACCCGCCCACTCGACCTTATCTCGACGCGATTAAAATACTCCTCAATTTTCAAATCCGAATTTCACAATGAAATATGAACATTATTTTTAAATTCTCAATTAAATAATGCCGGAACTCGTTTTAAGGGTTTCAATTTCGATTTAGGAAATTAAGGACGAGTTTTTTTTTAAATATCCGAATTTTTATTTTATTTTATCTTATTATTTTTTCGTCTTAAATCCATTTATATTATTTATATTATTTATTATTTAAAAATCCGGGCCTTTACATCATCCACCTCTAAAAACAAGTCTCGTCCCCGAGACTAAAACCAAAACAAAGTAGGGGATGAAGTTTGAAATTGATGAGTCCAAGGGCCATGTCTGGAATCTTGTAATCATCTCGGTTGCGTCTTCCGGGATTCTCACAACATCCTAGTCACGGTCGTGACATCTCCAATTGGCCTTGACAAGTATGCGATAAGCGCCCCTATCACATCCACGCTTCGACTTTTCGGAAGTGTCACAACTCTAAAAGTTCTACAATGTCATCACTAGGTCTTAGCAAGCATCCTACAAGCGCCCTCATAAAATGATTGTATCCACTTCGTGAAGTATCATAGAGTTGCCCGGGTTTGAAAAGTTTCAAAGAGGATTCCGCAATTGAAAAAGATTGGCCTCAAAATCGTTGAAACTCTCGGTAATGTTTATTCTTTACAATTCAAATCTAATCCTTTTCAAAATTGTTCAACTCTTCAAATCCAACGTTTAATCAAGTAACCTTACACCAAAACCAGTCAAATCATTTCAAATCAAGATTTCTTCAAAATCTTCCAAGAACCCAATCAGTTTCCCACATAACAATCAATCAATTTCAGAAGCTCGGCGGTGGAATCATCCACCTCTAAGGCTAATCCCATATTCTCTTCCTAGTTTCCATAATCAAATCAATCTATCAGTCTCAATTCAAGCAAGCTCCACAAGCTATAAGAAATGCATAACCAAATAACCAACCAATCTCCAATCAGTACATCATATGACAAGTCTAAAACATATGCCAACACAGTGTCACAAGATCACATCAAGCATCTCGAAATCACACTAAAGGTTATAAGGTGCATCTCAACAACATATCAAGATCATAACAACGTCTCGACATCACACCATAAATCATAAAAGGTATCTCACTATCGCATATCAACACCGCAATCATAGTAGGGTCAGTCGCAACAAGGGATCTCGTTTAACGCATAAATTTACATAGTCATCCTATCCAATTTCTATCCAGCATTATCATAACAGATTTATCACATAAGCAAGAAGATCGTGACATCATCACCACTCAAATAAAACGCAATTCCCGCTCGCTCGCTTCCAATTCCCAAGCCAAGACCATCCTTCTTCTAGACCCACCAACATCAACGCAGACAAAATTCCCTAAAGAAATCTCAATTCATTCTGATACTCCAATCTCGCCTCTCATTCCACCAAGCACTACCTCGCACCATCCACCTCTAAGAACTCGCTCCTATCTCTAACATCACGCCCGAGTACCCCCTTATACTATGTACTGAATACTCTCAAGGGTCATTTCTTACACTCTCACACTTCACAAGACATCTCAAACATCATGCCCAGCTAGCCATACCCCTCACCGAAGATTTACCCAAAAGCTTAATAGAATCACCCAAGCATTGCCTCTCATAAATCCCAAGACTCACTCTGCCTCTCCTAAGCCTACATCTCTCTCGCGACTTATCTCATAACATCCCTGATCATCCTAATCACTCAAGCTCTTTCACCACTCTTCTACCACGCTACCAATGACCTCACCCACAGGTTTAAGGAAGAAGCAATAATGAAAATCATCAAACATGAGGTCTACAACATGTCAACTAGCAGTTATAAACATAACATCATGGGTTCAACAAGTCTCAGTTTACTATCATGCTCAATATTTATAGCAAACATCATATATGAACATAGTCAAGTCAACCTAGCATATTGCATTATAACCTCATCAAATACAATTCATGTCTCTTAGCATATGTAGTTCACATTTTACAGGCAACGGAATTCAAATCATGCTTAGCAACTTAGAGTAGCAACACGTCAAGACATTATGATACATGAGATCTATAAGGCATCACATCATATCATCATAGACGACAAGCAATTAGGAAACAGTCATCATCAAGTCAGCACATCAACACATAAATCTCATCGTAGGTCAGTGCAATATCATCGTCAACAAGTTTCAAAGGGTTAGCAATTCGAACGGAGAACACTCTCGCTTGCAAGTCACATCGTACTCAGCAACCGCAATCCTCTAAATGTGCTCATTATGTCGGCATCATCGATCCTGAGACCCGTGGGTTATGGGCCCACACTTCTGTTGCGCTGTTCCATTGCTAACTAACTTCTTGTTTCCTTTTTCACGCGGTCGCTCGTCCAAGCATTATAGGGGAGTCTAAGTTAGCAGAGATAGGGGAGTGACAGGGACGGGAAACCCAATGTTCACTTCGGAAATACAGACCAAGGCTAAAAGGATGACAAGACTGGAGACAAGACTCTGACCCGGGAATAGCGACGATGCCCTTATGAAAGTCTATTAGGTTATAATCGCGACGAGTAACATAAATTCATCATGGAGCATATCAATTACAATAACCCACACTAACATGTACCTATCTCAAGGGAAAAGAACATGCGTATTCATTCCAAAAGACACAATCAAGTCCTACACGGATGCATGTGAGATAAACTAGTAGTATGTGATTCCATGGAAACAGATATGCTCAGCAACTTTAAACAGGATACGTGGGATTTATTGAGCATCACAATTATCACATATATGAACAATGCACGAGCTTGGTGTATGCACCATACGAGAACATATAATAGCAACATAGTAACTACCTCATCTAACACAATGATCATATAATAGGTCAATCATGACACGTAATCATATGACGAGATACATTTAGAAATCATGAGTCCCACACGATACTAGCGATACATGATGTAATACAAGCATAGTCAAGAGTCATTAAGAGGAGCTCAACATAATATTCACGAAACATGAGGCATCATCAAAATAACAAGAAGGGCATCATTGGCGACATATTATAATCATGTTAAGAGCGAACCATCATAGAGCACATATATAGTACAATAGTCATCACATCATAGAACAAGTGCAACAAGTGATCCCTTTAGTTAGGTATATTGGAAATCATGAGCCCTACCAGACACTACTAGCATTTATCAATCATTAACACAATCAAGGTAACTCGATTAAATCCATTCTAACATTCGTGCATCATGCGTATGCGAAATCATGATATAGCGTGGTGTGTGATCATGCGAGGTGTCCAGTCATACGTTCGTGCAAGCACGATATGATATCACAGAGTAATAGGGGAAATACTACCAAGCGATAACATGTAAGCATGCTAGGATCAAGCATCACAGAAATTAAGCAAGACAGTCATCGAATTCAACATTAATCCAATCAGGATGAGTAAAACATTTTAAGAGGACAACAAGGGGGAAGAAACACACTATCAGGGACCTAGCTCGAGAGGGAATCAACAGTAGCGTAGGCAAGGTATAATTCACACAAGTCATGATCAAAGGTCCTACATGATACTAATGGCTCAACATAACACGCGATACATACATGCAACTAATCATGGCGGCACGTAAGAAATCAATTCAATCACATTCAAGCAATCTAGAAACATGAGGAAGGTTTTACGATGTATAACACGAGTTTAAGTAATGGCAATATGATTAGAGTGCGGGGCATGAGTGCAGATCAACACATACTGGGATGAAACAGGCATTTTCCAAGACTCAGTTATACCACATATTCTCCATTCAACACAACACACAACAATATTATGTGCAAAATAATCAGCAATAGCTAATCTGGCAAATACAAAATAGATGGGCATGATATGGATTCTTGTCACAAAAAGGATAATAAGCACCGACATGTCGTCATCCAGCATGTACTGGGAATTACATATCGCATAAGGCATGTTGACATCCAATGGTAACACGTATCAATCAGGTAAGGAACTCACTCCATCATGACATCAAAACTGAACGATCACACTATCATGAACCTATTCACATGGAGGACATCAATTATGCAGCTTCCCAACATATGACATTTGCATTCATGCACTTGTATGATGATACAACATACTAAGTAAAACACGCTGGATTGATAGGAATGTAACAATTATAACTCAGAC
The DNA here is from genome assembly GCA_037127255.1 of Persicaria tinctoria. Lineage (NCBI taxonomy): Eukaryota > Viridiplantae > Streptophyta > Magnoliopsida > Caryophyllales > Polygonaceae > Persicaria > Persicaria tinctoria. The sequence goes on along the minus strand of JBANSL010000005.1, from coordinate 3,778,462 downwards.
CCATACAGTGGTCATCATGGACATCAAACATGTAAACACAATTTCACATTAAAGATTAATCCGTAGGTCACAGAGTAGTACATGTAGAATCATACGATCAGTAGGCCAAGCAAACATGCTATATCAACAAACACGTACTCATACAACATGATATATGGCAAGACACGACACGAGACTTGAGCAAGGTAATTAACCACAACACGCTTAAATAGTAAAACCATGACAGGAGGCAAGACATATAATGAGAAGCTTCTTACTAATGATCATTTGTGGTGTACACACGGAAGATTACAGAATCATGTCATACTATTCAGAGAAAGTCACCATTACAACCGAACAGATATCCCTAAGGGCAACCATTGACTTTTCCCAACCGACTCATCACTCCTCTTTCCCGTGAGACTTTGGTACGACTCTTGTGGTAGGAAATACTGGTTAATCGTCATAAAAATCAAGAAAGACAGTCTCATAAACACCTTACTCTCGACTCCAAATGACATCAAGAACCACCTTCCAATACTCACTCAGAGAACCTTCATATACATACATGAGTTTCCAACACAATGTGTTTACCAACCCGATTTCCCATGAAAGATAATGGCATACGGGAAAAGATTCGATAGAACCGAAAAAGGGGGTTAACATAGCGGAAGGGGTTGTCCCACATAAGCTGGGTTTGACCACACAGAAACAAGGGTACTCCCACTATCCCGTTTTCACAGATCAGTCAATACACATTTAATTGTTAGGCATACCAATCAGATATCTAGCATAGCAAGCACTCAACACAGATTCAGTTAGTGACACTCATGATGACCTCCTTGGAGTCTTCCAGACCCATCTGTAAAGAACAAGCTAATATTTCGCCTACCCATTTCTAACTACATCCAATAGGGATGGTCTAACGTCTTTCTACCCACTCGATCCCCATCTGGTCGGTTTTCATCTTTTATTACAAGTCGAGTTCATTACTTAGTCCAATTTAGGTTAGACATCTGAAATTCATTTTGCCCCTTTAAAACACGTTCAAAACCTTTGAAATTCATGGGCAGTTTTCCAAAACATACACTCGACCCTTTTGTACCCGAATTGCACAACCTCGCTCTGATACCATCTTTGTAACGGCCCAGAATTATGATTTCTGGGTTACGTTTCAAGGGATAAAACCCCTTGTTCGGATCTTGCAATCCAGGTACAGGTCGAGGTTTCAAACTCATTTTTTATGGTCAGAAATAAGGAGGGATTTCAAACCCTGAAAATATCGTAGGGCCGTTGGGTACCCTTAACCTGACCTAGGGACTAACTCGCGAAATTCATTTCAAACGGAAGCAAGACGGAAGCAAATAAGGATACAAGTGCCACGGCAGAGCCGGGTCAAAATAGGATCAACCATTCAAATTCGAGCCGTAATTAAATTGGTGAAGTTGGAATCTCAACTCTCTCTTTCCGTCATGTTAGACCCCGCGGTCATGGACTCAAATCAGCATCAATAGTAGTAAGCACAACGGATACCTAAAAAAATTGGTTTGGGGCGGGATCAGATCGATGCCCACTTTCTCTGCATCCCAACCATAAGCACACATATACGCTATACCTAATAAAGATGCTCTAATGCAGTACGGAATTCAAACACACTAGCATGCTCCTAGTTCATAATAATGTGCAGAATACTGTAAAGGGCCCAAGACAATGCCAAGTGGCATATCCCTCTCCTACCTCCACCCCTTCCGACAGGCGGAGACTGGCCAGCTCGTGAATGCATTCATTCATAATAGGGCGGCACGCATGCCTAACCCGCTCCACAATAAAGCCCGCAGGCATATCATAATATAAGGAAGTACTCGATTGACTCAGGGTACCCGATAAGGCTGGGCTACCCTATGACCCTAGCAAAGACTCTAGGACTATCACAGATAACGGCCGTTCTGTTTACATACGCACAAAGAAAAGAGAATGCTCAACGATCGATGCAACCTAGCATGGTACTACATGGCATGCTGATTATGAATGCAACACCTAGTATATCATGCACCTATAGCAGGGAATCACTCTATTCAATCTGAGTAAGCTCCGAAGAGACTTACCTGAAGATGCAGAACAGCAAGATAACACAAGCAAGGGCCCAAATGCAAGTCCAAAGCAATCCAAAAGCAATAAGCACCTATCATCAAGCCATTTCCATAAGCTATCGGTTCATCATTCATACACACGATACCCAAGTTCTCCACATCTTCAAACCAATTGATAGTAAAACCATTTTCCAAAACCTTTCCAATTTGATCAACATCAACCAAAATCATTCTTCACATTAAACTCATCGATAAAATCGTACCAGCCATATTTTCAAACTTTCTTCTCAAACCCAACATCATCAAACCAAGACAAGGAATCTCAACATTTAAAATGACACTTTTAACATAACTTCAAGCTCAAGATCAAATAGTTCAAGTTCCGTCAAATCCCTTCTTTAATATTGAATATTAAAATAATATTTCAAAACTCATTTCCCAAAGTTTTCCAAATTCTTAAATTCCAAATTAAGTCAACTCATTTTCAAAATAATTTCTCAAATCGTACTTGGCCAAATTCCGACATTTATCATTTAATTCCTTAACAAATTCCCAAAATCATATTATTGACACAATCCCGGCATGTTTATTTTCAAAATCATTACGTAAATAAATTCGGACATTTAATCACAAAATAATTCTATATTACATTCCCTCTATTTAATATTTATAGATTTGAATATATAAATCCCTTAAAGCTCATTTTATTAACACATTTTACAAAATAGGCCCAAAATCCATTTAAAAGAAACCGGACCCCATGAGCCCAAATCGGATAGGCCCAACCCTTTGCCAAAATCGGATCCAAGAACCAAGCCCCAAATTTCATTTAAGGGAACCCATGAACCGGCCTTATTTTAATTAAAATTGCTGAACCGAACCCAAAATAAAAATAAAACAAACCGCTGAACCCATCCCCAACCTCCAAATCCTGTTTGCTCACGGAAACGACGGAAGAGAAGGAAAAGAAAAGAAGGCCCTCGCCGGAGATCCGTTCAACCCACCCTCGCTCAGCCTGGCCGACGCCTCTCCCCGACCCCAACCCAACAAAAGAACCAACGCGGAAAAGAGAGGAGGGAGAAAAGGTGCTCACTGCGGTGTGGAGTTCTCGCCGGAAATCTTCGTCGGAGATTCGATTCGGGCTCGTCGATGGCGGAATCGACACCGGGATGTCCTAGGAAGCGCGAGAGAGATGAATACGAGTTCGATCTGAGGGGTTTGGTATTGAAATCGAATGAAAATCGAAACAGACCTTCAAATCGGAACAAGGGGGCGAGTGGCTGCGTTTGGGGCTCCGGTGGTCGGCGTCGGCGCTCCTGGCGGTGCTCGGTTGCTCGGGATTCGCTTCGATCGTCGGAATCCTGCTGCTACTGCTTGACGGAAGGAGAAAGGGGGAAGCTCCTGGAGAGTGGCTCCGAAGACAGGGGAGCGGATAGCTCCGGTGGAGCTCGGTGTCGGAAGCTTCAAAACAGAGAGGTCGGGAGCGCTCGGAATGTGCCCGGAAGGTGCTCTGGGTGTTGATGTTCAGAAAGGAGGAAGACACAGGGGAGGGTGCACTGCTGAGTTCGATTGAATGGAAGGAATGTGGGTGAGGGCTGTGAAATTCAGGAGGAAAGGTGTTTGTGGGTTTGGGTTTCTACTGGCGGCCGAGTGCGGAAGAGGGGAGAGCAAGGAGAAGGGTGGGTGTTGAATTGAAATCAAACGAGGATAAGGGGTGTGGTGAGGGAGTGTTGTATGTTGAATTCCAATTGAAAGAGGGCGTGGGATCTGCAGATAGCCATAGGAGGTTATTGGGTTTCACATTGGGAAAGAGACAAGGCGTGCTACTGCTATAGCAACGAGACAAAGGAGAAGGGAACCAATTTGCAGGCTGGCTGGGCAATCAGATAACAAGAAGGGAAAGAGCTGCAATTTCTTTCTTTGATTCCGATGGAAGAAATAAGGAGACAATTTGTGTGGTTCTCAAAATATATTTCAAGATACCCGGAAAACAAATCTCAAAACCCGCCCACTCGACCTTATCTCGACGCGATTAAAATACTCCTCAATTTTCAAATCCGAATTTCACAATGAAATATGAACATTATTTTTAAATTCTCAATTAAATAATGCCGGAACTCGTTTTAAGGGTTTCAATTTCGATTTAGGAAATTAAGGACGAGTTTTTTTTTAAATATCCGAATTTTTATTTTATTTTATCTTATTATTTTTTCGTCTTAAATCCATTTATATTATTTATATTATTTATTATTTAAAAATCCGGGCCTTTACACCTGAACTGCTTTCTTCTTCATCGTTCCCATTCGAAACAGAGGCGAGGAGAAGATTCCGCGGGGAGGCAAGGCGGAGGCGAGTCCAGGCGAGCCGGATGCTAGGATGCTGGGCGGTAGCACTGCGGTGGTAGGGACGTCGGCGCCGCCTTCATCTTCGTGGAGCCCCAATTCCGGTGGAGCCGAAGAGCCTCAGATCGGGAAGGCCGGCGATGGCGGTTATCAGACTGGCGGTGAAGGCGGTCAGAAGTTCTCGACATCCGAGGTGGCTCCGATCCATCCCGTCAAGCACCTCTAGCCACTACCGATCTGGCCATTCTATCCCTCTCTCTCCTCCGGTCAATTGAGGCGATTGGCGGCGATTGTAGGTTGTTGCGGCAGCAGAGGGACGATGGCGGCGGAGCGACGACGAAGATTGAGGGCGGCGATGATGCGAAGGGACGAATTGAAATTGAACGAAAGAAAGAGACGGTGGGGTGGGGTGGGGTGGGGTGGGGTGGGGGTGGGGGGTGGGTGGGTGGGGTGGGTGACTGGGTGGGGTTGGGTGTGGTTTGTGATTGAGGTTGCGAAGGAGAGACTGATCTATGGGTTCGTCTTTGGTTGCGGAGAGAACAACCAAGGGCTCTTCAGTGGATCTGCTGACTTGATGGATCTCGGCCGGAGCTCGATCTCGCTGGTGTCGCAAGCGGCGGCTAAGTATGGCAACACATGTCGAGACTGATCTCGCTGGTCTCGGCTGGCTTGACGGGTTCGTCTTTGGTTGAGGAAGGAGGAAGGAGCGAGCAGAGAACGACACAGGGGTTGAACAGGGCATATGGATCTTATTTGGAATTCTTGTCGAGATTGATTATTAAATGTAATACCAGGATTATTCGGTAAATTTCGAAATATTATTCAGGACAATGATCAATTTTTTTCCAGAGGTAAATCTCTACATATTATTCAGGATAATGGTCAATTTTTTTGAGGGAAATCTGAGATGGTTAACCATAGATTATTCAGGACAATGGTCAATTTTTTTCAGGAAATCTGAGATGGTTAATTTTATTTGTTATATACATGGAGAATTTTATTTGTTATACATGGAGCATTATTCGGTGGAATATAAGCTTTATTCGATGAATTACTAATTGATGAACAAAAAAAAAATATTCGGTAAAATATAAGATAATATTATTCAGTAGTATTCTTTTATCTGAAATTGATGAACAAAATAAAATTATTCGATAGCATTTGACAAATTATTCAGTGGAATTTTTTTTTTTTTCATCTAAACAGGATGATATAAGATAATATTATTCGACAGTATTCTTTTATTTGAAATTGATGAACAAATAAAAATTATTCGGTAGCATTTGATAAATTATTCAGTGGAATTAGTAATTTTTCATCTAAACGGGATGATATAAAATAATATTATTCGGTAGTATTCTTTTATCTGAAATTGATGAACAAAAAAAAACAATATTCGGTAGCATTTTAAAAATTATTCAGTGGAATTAGTAATTTGTCATCTAAACGGGATGATATAAGATAATATTATTTGGTAGTATTCTTTTATCTGAAATTGATGAACAAAAAAAGCATTATTCGGTAGCATTTGACAAATTATCCAGTGAAATTAGTAATTTTTTATTTAAACGGGATGAAAAAAATAAGATAATATTATTTGGTAGCGTATAAAATATTATTCGGTTAAATTTATAAATTTTAAAAATAAATGAAATCGGGGTTAAAAACAAATCAACTTACAAAAAAAAATAGCTTGAAAAAAAAAAGCCAAACGTGGGCTATGTTTGAGAAAGCAAGATTGGGGGATCAGGTTACCAGTTCAAAAAAAAGAAGATTGGGGGGAGGTTCATTCACACGCGCAGGAAGGAAGTGGCAACGAGTTGTGGGTTTTTTTTTCATGCGGGACCCACAGATTTAATAGGGAAAAAAAAATGTTTTTAATCAAAGTCTTTCATTTATTTTGATCAACGGCCCAGATTTGTGTACAAGGTACCCTAAGGGTTGTGAACACCAGAACCACACCCTATATATATATATATATATATATATGAGGGAATTGCAAATAACCCTATATATATATAAAGGAAAGAATGAAGATAAAAAGTGAAAGGATAATTTAAGAATATTTGGTAATTTATTACGAGTATTTTTAATTTTTGTAAATACAAAATAAGAAAGAAAATGAATTAAAGGATAGAGCTTAAAAGGCAATTTAGCCATTGAAATATTACAAGGTCTATTTAATAAAAAAAATTATTTTTATTTGTTTTGGTTCCTAGGTAGACACTTAGGTCATTATATGTCATTCTTACCAGCTAAGCATGGGGTCTATTTACTTAACAATATATTTGTAATGATTACTCATCTACACAGCTGGCATTGTACGTACGTATTACATGGTGAGCAGCTTTGTTTGATAACTCTCCGATGGATTACCAGTTTACCACAATACCCACACGTACTATAAGTCTATAACCAAATGAAATATTTAAAAATGAAATTGAGGAAGGTCGGCGCCTCTTTACTCACAAATACTAGTTTTTTTATTGAATTTTAAAAAAAAAAATGGTGAAAAAAAACTAAAAAAATTCGCAAAATAGTCAAAAATCGAAAGTATTATGGAATTTAGCCAAAAAAAAGCCAGTGACTCTAGGCCTGATTTAAAAAAATTAATAAACTAATAAAATCATTGCTTTAAACAGTAACTTATATATGGGTCAGTTTGGTAACACGGTGCTATTGGGATTGCTGAAGCTGATAGGGTAGCTAAAGCTGATGGATTAAGTGTGTTAAATATATGTTAAATTAGAGTTTTCATAAGCTAGTAAGGTGTTTGGTAACCTAGCTGATAAAGTAGCTTATACAAACTAGCTGAACATATATATAGGAGAAAATGAATAGAATTATGAAAAGCTTGGGGCGAGTAACTGTTGAAAATCCAATTTCAAAAGCTAAGTAAATTAAAATCTTATATTTAACTTATTTAAAACTATAAAGTATTAAAACCAAAAGCTCCGAAAAGCTACATGCATTACCAAACGGACCCTATATATATTTTATGTTTTAAAATCTATAAATATTTCTTTTATTAAAAATAATAAAATATACTGACAATCCACAAGGTTAAAATATCGCCATTGACACAGTGGCGGCCACGGTTTCAGAAACCGTGAGAATGTTATGCGACGGTTTTGAAAATCGTCGCCATAAATCTCCATTTGTCTCTCTCGCGTTGAGCATACACGGGCCGTGTTTAGCAACGGGGTGCGCTGGGGTGGGGATGGGTTTTCGAATTTCACGCGTCGATGTTTGGCAAGGGGGTGGGACGGGGTGGAGTGGGTGCGAAATAGGGGGTGGGACGGGGTCAGGTGGACTGAGAGATTTCTCCACCTCGTTCGAGGGAGATGGGAGGGGGAGGGGATGGGAAACGCCCCGAATTGCCCCTCTCTCACACAAACCGATAGACGGAATCCACTCCTAGGAATCTCCATTGCCGTCGCAGCTCCGCCCATGGAGGTGGCATTACTAACAGTAATCTCATATCCTCCCGCTTCATCCTCCTCTTCGTGAGGCTCCGCCGTGAACGCCGTCGGTGAGACGGCGGTGGACTTGGTGGCGTAGAGGGGCTCGAGCTCCGATTGTAACCGATCCTCTTCATCTCTGCCAAGATCTCCTCCCACAACGTCCCTTTCGCCCCTCCCTCATGCTAGTACTTCTCCTCCATCGTCGTCCTCAGCTTTATTAATGCCTCTATCTTCTCCTTCGGCCACCACGACGAGCTCCCCCTGCTCTGATCTGATTCATCGTGCTTCCTCGGCGGTGGTGTAGTTTCTGCTGGATTAATGTCGACATTAATCGGTATTTGTTGCGGTTGCGAGATCGGAAGTGCTGGTGGAAGTGGAATTGGTGGTTGAGGGTGGAGGATTGCTGGAGGGAGAGGGATCTGCTGGTGATCGGAGAGTTGCTGGAGGAAAGAGATGAGCACGGCGTCTTTAGCGGAGGTCATAGATCGCTCGTGGACTGGGATTTCGCACTCGCATTGAAGCCTCGCCAGTTCCTGAGCCTTCCAGGCTTCATCTCTTACCTTCCGATCGCTCTTTTTCTTCTCCATGACTTCAAGAAACTTCCTCTGAAGCTCGTCTTGCTTCGCAATCACGTCTTTCGTTGCTCTGATGGGCGTCGGAAGTGCAGGGGCAAGGGCGGAGGTGCACCGCGAGCTGCGTGGGTGTGGAGGTTCTCTGAATGGAGCTCGGCTCCTTCGGCTACGAATGGAGAAGATGGAGAAGATGGGTTGGGGTGAGGGCCATTTGGGAGGGGTATAATTTTCCTTTCATGTGGATTAGTGGGGGAAATTGGGTCTTTTTCAGTGCATCCATCCACCAAAACTTCAAAATACAACCAAACATGAACGGGATTAAAAGGGATTCAAAACTCCACCCTGTCCACTGATGAGCGGTTTTTAGTCGCATAAACCGTATCAAAATAAAACTCAAACCTACAAACTAGTATAGCAAGCAAGTAAGAGGTCGATCCCACAGAAAATCAAGTATTTCTCAACAATGTGTATTTACCAATTAGTAGAAAGGGGTTTTTTTTGGTTGATTGAGATTGAAAAGACAAAATAAACTATAAACAAAATTGATGCAAAACAATTTAGAGAAGATCGCTCTACCTACAACTATCCACTTTATTTGGTTGAATTGATATTGTAACTTCCTCTTGTCCTTTTAGGTTTCCTATGAATGCCCTTGTCCCGACCTAATATAGTTACTAGTCCAATCAGTCCTAGAAACCCTTATCAATCGAACGGTCCCTAAAGAAGGATTTAACCCAATTGATAGCTTTAAGTTCAGAGATTAACCAAGGTATTTGCAGTCCCTAAAGAAGGATTTAACAACACATTCAACTTCCTACTCATTCAATTAGTTCAATCAGCCCTAAAGGAACAAGTTTGTCACTTGGGTTAAGGTTCGCAATCATGAATCTACAAAACCCTAGCAATTGAATTGATTCTACCAAGTTGATCAGTCGAGATAGAATAAAACAATCAAACATTCAAGCACAAAGAAATCGAAACATTCAATATAGGAAATAAGAAACAAGAATTAGAAACTCACAATTCAATCCAAATAAAGCTTCAAATTGCAAGGAGAACGAAGAGAGTTTAGTCGTCCATGGCGAACATCGCTCTCTCTCTAGTTGTACGCTAGAACGTAAGAATAGAATGGAAGTTATGAAAAATAACATAAAAGTGGCCTAATAAAACATCCAAGTCGGCCCTCCAAACAAAATAGAACAACTAGGGTTTTTCTCAAAACGGCGCTGCGCTGATGACCCGTGCGGCGGGCGCCGCAAAGTTGCGGCGGGCGCAGCATGAATACCGCCCCTGGCGGCGGGCGCTGCATTGGTTTTTCCCGAAAATTCCGTCTCGAATTAGCTCTCGACGTCAACATGAAAGTTGTAGCTCTCTGAAAGAGCTTTCCAACGCATGGTCATAATAGTCGATCGGACAACCGAGGCCTCCAGAAAGTGCAAAACAAGTTCAGCATGTCTGGCGACAACTTCTGCAGACTTGTTCTTCGTTTAGGTTCGCTTCTTCTTCTCAGGACCTCTTGAGATCTTCATGTAAGCTTCTTCGATCAACTAGACATTCTCATCCAATGCGTTATCAACCCATGTCTCCTCCTCGGATCCGCGATTACCCGAAATAATCAATAAAAGCATGTAGATTCCGACTCCAACCACACAGAGAACAAATATGCAAATTATACTTAAACCATGCATGATATGTATCATAACTAAGCTAAATGCAACCTATTATAACTCTCTAAATGCATGCTATCAAACTCCCCCACACTTAAGCTTTTGCTTGTCCTCAAGCAATCAAAAACAAATATAGAATTGATCATCCCACAAATAAGATCTTCATGCTATAGTTTTAGAAAAGCAACATCAAACAATAGGAGTCATGAATAAGAAAACAAATATCCTAACAAATATATGAGCGATCCAATAGTAAAAGCAAATTTAATCCAACCTCACCGGGATAATGTGTTTCACTCAAGCTCTCATGTGTTTAGTCTTTAAAGTCCAACTCTCAACTCAATCCAAAATGCTCTGTACACCGTGAAAGTTATCACTTGCAAACAACATCATGAGGACTTTTATAAGGTTGTAATGGGGCTTTGGTAGGAACATAAAGCATGAGAAATATTTAAGCTTGTGGTGCTAAAAATCCGGGAAAAAGGAACAACAACCAACCAGAACAACACCAAAACTTTCATACTTCGCAAACCATTCCAATAACATAAACTCCAATACACATCAATAAGCACTCGTCGATTTCAATAGCCATACAACTTATGCAATTTTTCCATTTGAATGATGACTTTCTTTTCTTTTCTTTTATGCTTACTTTTGCCCCTAGGTGAATTTTATCCTCTCTAGATCCAAGCTTACTAGACTTTTACTCCTAAGTGAATTTTATCCTCCTTAGGCCCCTAGTAACAAGTCATCTCTATTATGCAAGAAGGGTTACCTTATTTTGGCTATGCCTCTCGCAATATACAACCATACATACATCATCTTCACTCAAAGCTACTCCAACATAAAGATTTTTCACCAATTCTCCTCCTAATTCCCGGATGGGGTCAGGCTAATCATTGGCTATGATATATTTTTGTGGAGCTATAAAAAAATGATAGGCTTTAAGGCTCAGATGGGCTTCAAGCACAGGATAATATGTAAGATAGATAGGGTATAATATGGCTAAAGAAAACATGCCTCAATCATTTGAAATTCACAAGCAACAAACATGTGCAATACGGTATTGAAATAAGAAGCATATGGAGAGTATAATCACACAATAAAAGCAAAAGGGAATAATATGTAAAGTCCCTATAAGGTCAAAACAAACTCACAAAGGTTATGTTTTTTTTTTTTAGATTTCAATTAAACCTCAACTATGAATCATACTTGCTCAATTATATTCTCAAATCATGCTCCAAAAATCATTTTCAAGCAATTCAATCAAATTATGGGATTTATGCAATAAGATCATAAAAATGAATTAGAGAACAAACTAAACCAAGATGGGTATCTTTAATAACATCTAAATGCAATGAAATGCATAACAAAAATTGAAAAAAAAAAAAAAAAAAACAGAAAACTAACATGAAAAAAAAAACAAAAGGCAGAAAACTAATATATATAAAGACGGAGCTACACTTGAATTCCCCACTCATGCTTAAAGTTTTACTTTGTCCTCAAAGTAAAGAAAAAGAATAAAAGAGGTAGAGGAAACTCACAATATAATCAGACATTCGAGACAAATCATTGAGCTCAAGAAGAGGTGGTGGTGTTGCTCTGGGTGTTCTAGCAGCAACTTGGATGTAATTGACATTTCTGAACCTTCTTAGAGTTGGAAAAATATAGGCATCGTATCCTTTGCAAAAGGTCCTGGCCAAGACACAAAGCAAGGAACGCACAAGACAAAGCAGTCCAACTGTCTAAGCATAATAATATCATCCAAGTAAAAGAAAGAACACATCCCAGCATATCAAAAAAACAATTCAGCTTAGTACCTGCTCAATCCCTTATGACAAATTTAAAACATGAAATTCAAGTGATTTCAGAGAGCAACCTAGCTAATAAAAATTAAAGCATGGACATCATCTCAAAGTATCCAGGCTTCTTGATAAGAGCAATTGAGACTAAATAAAATCCTCAGCTAATTTCAAATATAGCAAGAAGAAATCAATCAGCTACAAACTCTACAAAATTCCAGCACATTAAAATAATTTTCCTTCAAATTTCAACGAAACCACACAAAATTCAGCTGCATCAAAATTCAGCAGTGTAGAAACAAGGCATCAGGAACTCAATTTCAAATTTAAGCAATTTAGTTGCACTTGCCAATTCAACTAATAAGCTATTATAATCTCAGTACTAACCAATCAAATCCAAGCCAAGACAATTCAACCCAATTCAGACATCTTGAAGTGGAAATTCAATGATACCTTCAGTTACCTTCCGATACTGCAGTCCAAGTCGGGGAATTTGGGGGAAAAGACGGTGGACTGGTGGCCGGCGGCTTCAGATGGCCGTGGGAGATGGAGATCCCGACGAGGAGGAAAGACGGTGACAGGAGGGGAATTCCGGCGATCCAAGGTTGAAGAGAGATGACGGTGATGTCCGAGCAGGCGGTGCCGGAGCGAAATAGAATCAGCGAGATGGATCTAGGCTTCCGTCGGGACTTCCAGGGGAGAGGTAGGTCGGGTGTGGAAAGATGGTGATGTCGGGTGGTGGCGGCCGGCGGCTTCAGATTGCCGAAGACGGTCTGGAGGGCGGTGGATGACGGAAGCAGGAGACGCGAGCAGAGAGAGAGGAGGCGGAGGCTGTTCTCTCGGAGAGGGAGAAAGGAAAGCGTAGTTTTTCTTTTTCTTTTTCTTTTTTTTTTTTACGGAAATAAAAACAATACGGAGTATGTATATAAAAATTAATTCGAACTTAAAATAAAAGAAATAAAGAAAAAAAAAACATACCTGGGTTCTGTCTAAGATCGATTCAGACATTGTTAACGCCCTCAGTAATTTGTCAAAGTCTTGTGCCCACATATCAAGTAAGCATATATAATATAATGATAAACTGAAATTATGTAATATAAAAGTTAAAAGCCTTTTCAATTTATCATGACCCTCTACCGAAGGAATGTGGTACCACCAACACAGTTCCGCTGGTGGCTTCTCAAAGTAATGCTCCCAAGGGTCTGTATATTCACCAAAATTCACAAAAGTGTAAGAAATATCAATACCTTCTTTGAGAGCCACAGAAATCGGCTCGGTAAATGATTCCTTGATAGGCAAGTCAGGGAAGATTTCTTCAGATGAAATAGGAGCCAAAACACATGGATCATCATGCGTGCACTCATGAGACTCCATGTAAGGGAGCATCGGGCTCTCATCGATCAAACCATCATTGTTTGTGTCTTGGCTTTCATCAACTTGAGAAATAAAGCGTTGTTCTACTACCAACTCACTCACCGGTTGATTAAGTTGGTTCAATTGTTCCTCAATTCGCTCCATCCTTTTAAGCACCTGCTCCAACTTAACCTGACGTGTGAAAGCTTCTTCCTGCTCCACCCAGTGACCCATGTAGCAGAAAAAATCCCACATCTCTGATAAGTTGAAACTTGTCAAGCCTCCGTTACTCATAGACTCGGCAAGTTCTTTGGTCTCAGGAGTCATACCCTCAAGTACACAAACAACCATATCTTGCAAACTATCTTGGTAACCCCTTGCATAACGGGCGTCCAATAAATTATTCACTCTTGTGAAATAATGGTGAAAATTTTCGCCTTGATACTGCATTAATCTCATCTTAAGATGTTAGTAGTAAGGGTGTCGTGAACCGTAAGATAGGTTCACAACAAAGTTAAGTTATATACAATAATCGGCAAACACACAAAACAAAGAAATAAACTTTGATTCCCCGGCAACGGCGCCAATTTGATGAGCGGTTTTTAGTCGCATAAATCGTATCAAAATAAAACTCAAACCTACAAACTAGTATAGCAAGCAAGTAAGAGGTCGATCCCACAGAGAATCAAGTATTTCTCAACAATGTGTATTTACCAATTAGTAGAAAGGGGGTTTTTTTGGTTGATTGAGATTGAAAAGAAAACAAAATAAACTATAAACAAAATTGATGCAAAACAATTTAGAGAAGATCGCTCTACCTACAACTATCCATTTTATTTGGTTGAATTGATATTGTAACTTCCTCTTGTCCTTTTAGGTTTCCTATGAATGCCCTTGTCCCGACCTAATATAGTTACTAGTCCAATCAGTCCTAGAAACCCTTATCAATCGAACAGTCCCTAAAGAAGGATTTAACCCAATTGATAGCTTTAAGTTCAGAGATTAACCAAGGTATTTGCAGTCCCTAAAGAAGGATTTAACAACACATTCAACTTCCTACTCATTCAATTAGTTCAATCAGCCCTAAAGGAACAAGTTTGTCACTTGGGTTAAGGTTCGCAATCATGAATCTACAAAACCCTAGCAATTGAATTGATTCTACCAAGTTGATCAGTCGAGATAGAATAAAACAATCAAACATTCAAGCACAAAGAAGTCGAAACATTCAATATAGGAAATAAGAAACAAGAATTAGAAACTCACAATTCAATCCAAATAAAGCTTCAAATTGCAAGGAGAACGAAGAGAGTTTAGTCGTCCATGGCGAACATCGCTCTCTCTCTAGTTGTACGATAGAACGTAAGAATAGAATGGAAGTTATGAAAAATAACGTAAAAGTGGCCTAATAAAACATCCAAGTCGGCCCTCCAAACAAAATAGAACAACTAGGGTTTTTCTCAAAACGGCGCTGCGCTGATGACCCGTGCGGCGGGCGCCGCAAAGTTGCGGCGGGCGCAGCATGAATACCGCCCCTGGCGGCGGGCGCTGCATTGGTTTTTCCCGAAAATTCCGTCTCGAATTAGCTCTCGACGTCAACATGAAAGTTGTAGCTCTCTGAAAGAGATTTCCAACGCATGGTCATAATAGTCGATCGGACAACCGAGGCCTCCAGAAAGTGCAAAACAAGTTCAGCATGTCTGGCGACAACTTCTGCAGACTTGTTCTTCGTTTAGGTTCGCTTCTTCTTCTCAGGACCTCTTGAGATCTTCATGTAAGCTTCTTCGATCAACTAGACATTCTCATCCAATGCGTTATCAACCCATGTCTCCTCCTCGGATCCGCGATTACCCGAAATAATCAATAAAAGCATGTAGATTCCGACTCCAACCACACAGAGAACAAATATGCAAATTATACTTAAACCATGCATGATATGTATCATAACTAAGCTAAATGCAACCTATTATAACTCTCTAAATGCATGCTATCATCCACCCCGAGATTCCATCTTCATCCCTTCCACCCCCAAAAATCCATCCTCATCCACCTACTTCCACCTCGTTTTCAAACACGGCCACGGTTACTAAGAATGTGGGAGGCTTCCTGAGAAAATAAGTCGTCTATTGGATGCAAATGGGAATTTATGGCGACGGTTTTCAAAACCGTCGCCATAAACATTCTCACGGTTTCTAAAACCGTGGCCGGCCAATGGTGGTTGAGGGAAAAACGGACTCATGGCGATAAATTGGTCGTGTCAATAGCAATCCTGTAAAATCCCTTGCTAGTATGCCTTTCTTTCGTACCGATCTGTTATGTCCCTAATGGATCATAACCTAGAATAAAAGAGATTGACAGGAAAAAGGAAGAGATTAGGAAATAAGATGAAGGTTTAGAGATAGAGAGATTAGGGTTTAGATGAGTTTAGAGAAGGAACGGAAAAGGTAAAGGTAAAGGAAGAGAGAGATCAGATAGCTTCAAGAGAGAAATAGGTAATTTGACATTTGATTATTCAATGGATAATCTCCATATTACACTACAAAGGTATTTATAATACCCATATAATTCATACACATGACAAACTCTTTGATAAAAAAAAATCAATGGGCTAGATTAGTTTAAAAAATAAATTGTATAACTACCTAGTATTCATATTTAACGTTAAATATGAAGACTAATTGGTTAATCAAATGAATACTAATTTTGAATTATAACTTTATGAATACTAAATATTATAAATATGAAATAATTTTTAAAAAAAAATAATTTGAAAATTTTGAAATTTTATAGAGTTTTGATGTTTTTTTTATCTAAAGTGTCAAAAAGTCAAATTACCTATATGTTAAGACGAATGGAATATTTTGGAACATATTTTCAAAGCCAAAATGACAAATATAAAATATTAGTGAACGATGGGAGGGAGGAGTAATCATCTCACCTGTCCGAATAAAGTGCAGTTCGACGTAATTCTGTCACTATTGCATCTGCATTTGAGGATTGAGAAGTGAATATCTCGAGGAAGTCTTGTTGCTTTGCTTTTTTTATGCATAAATCTCTCACAAGATCATGCACTCGAATCGACTTCACCTCCCCTCTATAGTTTTTGCTTGCACTTTGAACCACACAACGATCAATTAACTCTTCTATATAGTCCTCTGCCACATCCTCCAATTTCTCACCTTCTTGCAATATATTAGATGTGATAAACCCTTCGGCTATCCACATTCTAATCAGATTTCCGGTTAGAATCTCAGCGTCCTCCGGAAACATGGCCAAGTAAAGAAAGCATAGTTTTAGTTCATTGCGTAGATCATTATAGCTTAATGTTAGCATTTCATTCACCGGCCCATATAATTGTGTGCCTCTCCCCTCTTCCATTATCCTTGAGCTTACTGTCTTCTTCACCCTCTGCCATTCCTCAAGGGTTTCTTTTTTACTTAGAATTCCAGCTAGTGCAATCACTGCTAATGGCAGCCCTTGACATTTCTTCAACATCTCCCTCCCCAGAGTTTCTAGGACACTAATCTCTATAGAATTGTCACTCTGCTCCCTATGAATGAGAGCTATATTTCTAAATAGCTCCCAACTCTCTTCTTCGGTGAGGCGTCTTGGCTCGTGGATGGAGCTTTTTAAATCTGGAAAATCAACCACTTCTCGTTTTCGAGTTGTGATTATGATTCTCTTTCCATCATCCGGCAAAGCCGGAAAGATGTCTTCAAGTGCTTGCTTTGCCCACACATCATCAAGAACAATCAAATATCTTTTACCCTCCAAATATTGATGAAGCTTTTGTACCAAATCTCGAACGCTCCAGGTCTCATTCTTTCCCATAGTTTCCCCAATGGCATCTCTCACTAGCTCAATTAGGATTTGTTGAGCAACCCACTCTTGTGAAATTGATACCCATGCTATGCAATCATAATGTTTCTTGATTTCCTCATGGTTGTAAAGCTTCCTAGCAAGAGTGGTCTTGCCGGAACCACCCATTCCCACAATTGATAGCACTTGGATTTTGGTACCACCAGAAGTCAACAACCCCACCAGCTTGTTGATGTCTTCATCAAGGCCAACCACATGTTCCTCCTTGTTATGAGGATAGGCAACTCGTCTCCTCCGGCTACCACGATTCAGCCCAGCTCCTACATCTGTTCTAATTCCCCCATTAGGACCCACATAATTCCTCCAACTCCCCAAGGTGTCAACTAACCTAGCTTTGATGGCTTCAATCTCAGAGCCAACTTGGTGGGTGCGTAGAAGGGATCGACAGAGGCATAAATACCTTTTGAAGAAGGCTTCCATCTTATCAACAGGAAAACTAGCTTCAAGGATGTACGACTCGATTACATCTTCAGCATCATAAGCAATCTTTCTGATCTCTGTGATGGTGGTGCGGCTTCTTTCATCACTGCTTTCCTCATCCATGGCCTCCATGTCTGTGAGGAAAGCGTTAATCATTCTCAGCTCCCTTTCCAAACTCCGAACTTGGTCCTCCACACCGTACAACAGCTCGGCTTCTTGGACCAGAAGGTCGCTGAATTTTCCAGCAGCAAGACTAACAATAGAGCTGATACTCATTTTATCTTGTTTGTGGTTGAAAAATACAAACTGAGAAATATGAAGGCAAATTTGGGTTTTGCAGATCTAGGAAGATTTTTTAGTAGCTGAAGAATCAATAATAGGGAAGCTTCTTGCGGGGGCTCCACTCGATACCATCAACCAGCTGCAACTTGCAATTCATAGTTGAAAAGTCACAATTATTTGCAACTTGCAATGCAATTATTTTTCGATATGGATTTCAATTTGCATCAAAGCCGTTCATTTAAACTTTGGTTTCAAACCTGGATTGTTTGCTTCGTGTTGAGTACTTGAGTGAGTTGTATAGCTTGCTTGAGCGTTGTGTAACTGTGTACCATGTTTCTCATTTTTTTAAATAGAAAATTTTTTGTGCTTGGTTTTACTGTTTTATTGTCGTCAACATCTCCGATATACAGCATTTTGCAAGAAGACATTTGAATTGATGCATCGACTTCAGAATACAGACTAAAAGGCAAAATATAACGATTCATTTACGAAAGAAATTCACAGGCCAAATATATGGCATATATATACTGGACTTGCTAACGGCCTATACACTTGTATTATGCTCACATAAATGCTTATTTGAGCTTATTCTCGTTTCGAGTTTCTGCTCGTCATGACGATAATCAATGGCTTCATTTTCCGAGCCAAAATTGCTTGCAATGCAACACGAGAGCCTGTAACTATACCAAACCTACTTTCAGGTGTCTTAATTCTGCTATCGACATCTGTTGGTTCAAGGTGGCTCAAACTGTGCCTCTGCTTCGCTAACTTACTATTGCTTAATGGCACGGAGCTCCCAGTTACCTTCTCCATCAATCAAGCGCAGTTCCAGTCCATGGAACCGTATCAACGCAGGACGCTACAACAATCAAGACGATGAGAATTAAGACTTGTCAGTTATGAGTTTTGCCAGACAAAAAGATGGATGATAGGATTCTTTTCATGCAAGTAGTGAGTTTGTATACCTGTGAAGAAGTGATGACAGTGATGCCTTGGTCAGTAGCAAGTTGGTAAAGGTGTTCTTCAACATCAACACTTGTTGCACTGCAATCATTCGTACAGATAGCGAACCATTAGCCAAAACACAATCTGTGTGTGAGAGACGTACAAGGAAAGGAAATAGAAACACTTACTTGGTGCATTCATCAAGAATTCCAAACTTCGGCTTGTGGAAGAATAAACGAGCCTTGAGAACAACAAAATTAAAATTTCCGATTGGATTAACTGAAAAAGAGCAATCTTAACATCTTATTTTATGTGATTCAATAATATAGGATTAGTAAAGCTCACCATGCCCAATCTCTGTTGTTCGCCAAGAGAAAGGACATCTTCCCAATTCAGAGAAGCATCCCAACCACCTTCTCTTTCCAAAAGATACACCAATCGCACGTGCCCAAGGATGGTCTTCAATCGTGAGTCCAAGGCCTCTCTTGCACTTGCAGTCTCTTCACCTGTTAATCAAAAGAAGCAAGTTTGTCAACATCACAGCGCAAACAGTTTGGCAAAGCAATTTACTATCCCAATTTCGCTCCTAAAGGTTATAATAAACAATATGATCTCAAACCAATACCTGGTTCGCTTGAATGCAAGAGCCTCTGTTCTGCTTCTTCACAAGAAAGAGGATATATAATTTGATCTCTTAGAGATCCAAGACATGTATACGGCCTTTGTGGAACATAAAACACTCCACAACCAGAATTAATCCCTTCCCCATATAGTTGATGCGGTGTAACGAGCCTTCCACTTGCAATGGGCCATACACCCCGAAGAACTCTAAATATTGAACTTTTTCCACTCCCGTTGGGGCCTAGAACAACATAAAAAAAATTAATAAGCCTTGCATTGTAACAATAAAAAACAGCTCTAAGTCCAAAAGATTAATGGATTCACAAACCAGTGACAAGAAGACTTTTTCCTCGGAGAACATCACATGTCAACTGTCGAGCCAGCATTTTCTGTGATGGTGTAATAATATCAACATTGGAGAAGGAGATGGAATTGTTAGAATAACCACTGTTTCCATCACCATTTGATGAAGCATGAGCACCAGGATAATCTGTGGGGACGAGTAACATTGCATATTTTTAATACAATTTGTACCAAAAACACAGGTACTCGGCAAGAAATCAAAATTTGCTATTTCGCTGGCAAGTGTCTTCAATTTTTACATTTTCAAACTAGATTTTCCTGAAAGCTCATCACCCATTCAATTATCAGGTCCGGATACAACATTTGAAAATGGTTAATGTCAATTATCAAGTTCCAAAGGGGTTCATCTTTTCATCACCAAGTGTTTATTAACAACTGACAGTGGTCTAAAATACTTCTAGATGTACAAGTACCCAAAATCATACAGTGATAATGGATTGTTACTTCCACAAATGTCTTGTCCTTTCATTATTAAATGCTTTTGTAATCCAACAAGGTAGGGAAGATGAGATCAATCTGAATTATGTACTATCATATAAACTAAATTACATACAGTTCTAATTAATAGAGAACTAAACATGCAAGATTACTTCACATTTAATTTAGACATTGTTTACCAGATTGAGCAGCATCCAATAGCTCATCCAGCTCAAGAATACGATTAATGCCACCTGAAAGCTCAAGAAACTTCTTGTGCAGCTCGAGAATATCACCGAAAGCTAAAAAGCTTTGAGAAACAACCGATGCCAAAAACCTCAAAGCATGTGCAAGATCCCCTGTAGAAACATTTCAAAAATTTAGACATGCATCAACTATTTACAGATAGTTTCTAAGGGATTTCTTTTTTTTTGCAACTGCTCTTCTGAATTGTTTTTGGAGAACTTCTTTGGATCTATTTTTTTTTAAGGGAGATTTTTTTTTTTTGTGTGTGTGTGTGTGTGTGGGGCACTTAAAGGAATTTGTCACCTTGTGTGGATGTCAAGGACCGATCGCCTTTGTGTTCCAGAGCATACATCAAACTCAAACCCCAAGTGACATTATGAGGCAGTTGCTTTGTCACAAAATCGTCCAGTATACCATAAGCCCATTTCTTCTTTAATAGTAGCATAGAATGCTGGAGAAGATTCTGAAACTTTGATTCAATCATCTGCAAGTGCAACACTTGTTAGTTTAAGAAGAGATTCATAAATCAACATTACCAATTCTGTAACGAACAGATAAACTACCAACTATATTGCCCGACAACTCCGAATGGATTTTGTTTCCTGTTTCCGTTTCATGGGGAAGCTCGGAAACACGGGCATATTTAACTTTATATAAAAAAAATTACTCAAATATAAATTGATGTTCATGTAGTTTCTGTATCCATGATTGTGTAACATAATTACCAAGCACTTGAATAACTGACCTCACTGACCACTTACAGAATTTTGAAGAAAAACGAGGAAAAAAATCCAATCGGCTATAGATTCAGCATGTGTTCATAATTTTGAACACCTCTTATATAGGAAGCAAACTCAAATTTACTCACCGCTTTTTCTCGAGCACCCCCTCCAAAGAAAGCTATAGATTCAGCATGTGTTCGCAATCTTTCATGCATAAATCTGAAAGAAATTAAAATAAATTACTATCAAAACAAAGATTGCCAGAAAATGTATAAATAAATGATAAAAACACAAAACAAACAATATTGGAAGAACACAAGGGAGAAGATGACCTAAAGGTTCCTTGAAGCTGCTGTTCTTGACTTGCCAGGTCCCCGAAATCAGGAGCAACACTCCTCAGAAATCCCAGACCAAGCAACATATAAACATACAAAATAGCAACACCTCTACGGCCAGTCAATAGCTTCATTCTCCATGTAAACCTTTATAAATTTCACAGCAAGGTCAAGTTGAAACTTATAAGTGAAACTTATAAGTTAAAAGTAACCTAATTTCAGGAAAATTAAGCAACTGGAGCACTAATCCAATTAAATTAATAAATGCCTGTATAAAAATTCTCTTCATTAATAATCACAAAAAAAAATTCCTTTTTATGCAATGCCTGTATAAATTACTCACCAGAAGATGTCAACAGTTGGCTTTACCATTCCAGTAACCAACCCTGACAAGTCAGCTGTCAATTTTTCAAGGTCATGGGTTAACCTCTGATCAGCATCAATGCTTTTGCTTGACATGTGAAAGACCTGTAAGAGATCACACCATATCAGTGTTGATCATATTTCTCGGTTCCAAATGTTCACGGGACCAGTGAGTCCCCTTGTCCACGTATGCATTGCAGCTTAAAATTCTGTCTCCTTTGCTTAATGGATTCCATTTTCTCCCCCAATTGGAAATGCTTTAGTAATAGAAAAATATGTGACATGAATACCTAATACAACTTCTCAACAAAGTGTTTGAGTGGTAACAGCAAAATATGTGCATGAATACATAATACTTTCTCAATAAACATCTGCCTTATAGACACATTGCATAAATTCACAAGCACTAACTGAATGACAAGATAATAACATTAGAGATGGAAGACAAATTTCATGGTTTAAAACCTTATAGAAAGTATTTTTCCTCAAGTAGTTCTTCAGCAAGTGCTGCGTCAAACGGATCCTCCAAAGCAAGGCTAACCTGGCTGTCAAGTGCCTGAAACAAAAAAAAATCCATTTTATGATTCCATCCATACAAATATCCTCTTTTAGGTTCAAACATCAAACAAGAAACTCAGCCAACGTGTTCTACATTGTCAAACAAACAAACGAAACTGGGAACTTATGGGGTAATATTGAAAAATAAGGTTAACATCACACGAAATGAATATTCAAAATATGCAAAAAATGCGCATCGACCACTGCAGAACCATCATCACCTACTCTTTCCCCAAATGAAGACAGGGTCACTCCCTTTCTTGCTAGTAGGTGAGGAAACAAGTAAGCAGCTGAATGATGATCAAAAAGTAAAAAGAAAAAGAGCAGCAAGTGTTAACAGTTGACACTAGGTTACTGATGAAAAACTACCTTAATGAAGGTGCAACAAAAGAAGAGGCTGCACTTTGCAGAACACTGACCCCAATCAACCGGATAAATGCAGCCTTGTCCTGTTCCAGAACAAACTTCACTGTAGTTCCTGTAATGCAACAAAAAATTCGCCAATATAAGTTCTCCCTTCTTCTTTTTTGTTTGTTTCTATATAATCAATCATTGCTAACGTTAAAGTTAAAATGTAGTTTTGAAATTTCAAATAGAAGTATATAAAAGTAACAGTACATGACAGAACAGAAATAATTTTATAAAAACAAAACAACAGATTGAGAATATAAAATCATACTCCCTCCATTCAACCACCATTGCAATTTTAGCATTTATCCCGTTTTCAAAAAGTACTCTCAGATCATAAATATAAGATGTTTTAGAAAGTATATTGTGATCTACAATATAAGATGTATTAGATTTTCCAGGTATTGATTTGTAATGATATATATTTATTTGTGTGTTTTTTTTATTTTTTAAACACTTTCGATTGGTTGTAGGGAGTAGTGAAAATTTTAAAAATAGTAATTCATGAAAGATTTAGTGTAATTATGATAATTTTAAATGAAGAATGGATTTTCTTAAAATGTATGTTATATGTTCAAAAGTCATATGGTTGATCGGAGGGAATAACAAATATACTATTCTGCCATTACAGTTTAGTATTTTACTATACTTTTTAATCTATTGAAAACTACTAACTGCAAAGGTAATTGTGTAACGTAGTATCAAAATAGCTAAAATGATAACTACTCATGAACAAACATTAGAGGCTAAAGACAACTATTTTTCAACGAAGGGATTACCATTTAAGGAGGCAATACGGTCTGAAATCCAAGTTCTTGATAAAACAAGCACTGCCACTGCAAGTAACTGCGCTCCCTGTTTATCGAAGACTGTGGGCACCTGGAAAATATCACTAAAATAATCAGGCTCAAAATAAGTCAATGGGTAATTTGTTATCAACTTATCAGCCTTCAGATTTGTGAAAATGTCAAACATCAACTCAGAAGTTAGTATTACACACTTTTTATATGATAAACAAATAGCAGAGTCAACATATAAGAGTCTGGATATGGGATGTGCACCTTAATAAATTTTAGCGGCAAGTTGCACACTAGTGATGTTTAAATCAGTTAATAGTGAGCAGAATAAAGAAAGTTACACACTGGGATTTCTATTAGTATAAGACTAATACATCGAGTCGAAAAAGACTTTATGCGTGTTTGTTACTCTGTCAGCTCAGTATAATAAAAGACAACGCTGAACAATGTCTTTTGCTGAAAGACGTTAAATAAGCTATAGCATTCATCACCAAACACTCTGAATTAAAATCCAAGTTATCTGAATTTCATAAAGTACAAACAGAAATAAAAACTGCAGAAAGTGGTCAGCGAAAGAAGATACCCCCCCCCCCCAAACACACACACACACACACACACACACACACACACAAAAGATTGAGTTCAGCATTCCACCATTGTATTATTTCTATCATAAAAAATTACTGCACAATACAACTTGGAAGTATTAACTACAAACAGAAGATTATTTCCATCAAAAGTTACTAACCAGAATCTTAAACATGGCAGCAACTCGCAAAGGCAACATCCTAGAGGAAACTTGTAGTTGGGGAACAGTGGGAAAGGGTAATTTACTATCCACAGGAGGTGATGCTGCAATCATGTCTGAGATGTATAATTCTGACCTTGACTTTGATAATGTAGAGCCCTGGTAAAACAAATAAATAAAAAATAAAAAATTTGACACTTCAGAATGAAAAAGTCCTCAAAATCAAGTACAGAAAATGCAGAAGCCTAGGGGAAAAGGCAAACGGGTAAGGGAAAAGACTGATGAATAATACAACCTTCTTTGCACTGGAAAACGCACGTTGCACAGCCATCGCATCACCTTGTCTTATAGTCTCCAAAGGCTTTGCCGTATTGCTAGCAGGCTCATCAAGGCTTATAGAATCCTCCCTGGATCAAAAGGACAAATGAGTAACAATCTTACAGGAATGATATTTAGAATGAATTCATAGCTATTCAATCAACAAATTAGAATCCGACCTCCTGTCATGAATGCTCCAACCTCCTTCCCCATCCAAGGATAACACAATATCATGAAATGCAACTAAAGCAGGACGATGTGATATAGTGATACATGATGTTCCCATAGCACGAACCCTAGCACAGAAACGTTCTTCCATATCAGTTGTCACAGCACTGGTGCACTCATCCAGAATAGCAAATCTAGGCTTATGATAAAACAATCTAGCCATTCCCAATCGCTGCTGCTCCCCAAGAGAAAGTTCATCGCCCCAGTTCACCTCTTGTTCAGGAGGGTATCGATCAAGTAGGTACTCAAGATCAACCTAAGCAAAGAAAAGGATCACATTTAAACAACCTCTAATAGGTCAATCAACAACAATTTACATATATCAAAGCCTTCTGTATCAGTGAGATTTGCACAATATGAATTAATGTGATGAGAATTCCTACATTTTTCAGTAGCTCTGTCATTCCACTCTGTGTTAAAGGTTCAATCTCTTGATCCTTTGAGAGAGGATATATCAACTGATCACGAAGCGTCCCTACAGCAGTATAAGGTCTTTGAGGCACGTAAAAGATCTCCTTATTGAGGTCAGATCCAACTCCAGGCTTCATAATGTGACCGGATACAAGGGGCCAAAGTCCCCCAAGAACTCGGAAAAGTGAACTCTTTCCACTACCATTTGGACCTGTGCATGGAAAGAACTTCTAGAGTCAAAATTACTCGAATGATCACCCAATCAGAATCAGACAATTCACATACATCTGAACTCGCATCCTCAACTTGGAAGAGTAAGATACAATATGTATGTCTAAGTGATTAACTAAATGTCTTCAAATACACATGTTTCAAAATTTTCCAATTCTACAAAATGTCAAGCTTGAATCCTCTCACTACCTGTTTACACATTATTTTCCTTCTATCCCCTAATATATACCAAACCAATTCATAAATTGTTGGAACACAGTCATGGGAGCAATAAACAGAAATGGAGAAATCAAAGAAATGTGAATGCTTCCTTACAAGTTTTCTCAAAATGGACAGAATGCATTCGGTAACAAAATCAAGAGATTTGTGGAGCAAGAACTTTAACGTTTGTCACAATGTACCAAGATCAGAGAACATGCAACAACCACTATGGCTAGTATGTACATTGTTCTGGAATCTGGCACACAGTTCAATATAAGAATCTGGCTGTACACACCATGAAAATGATTGCAACACCTTAAGTTTTAATTTACTAAAGGGGGTACAAGATCACCTGTAATCAGAAGATTAGATCCAGGACGAATTTCAAGTGTGAGATCCTCAACTAACACATTATTTGTTGGTGTAACAACCTGCAAAGAGAAATTTCACCATTTCTGAATCATACAGATGGAGACAGAAAAGCAAACAACAATAAGGAGTGTCTAAATACCTTCACGTCAGAAAACTTGATGCAGTCCCCTTCACTAAAACAATTGTTACTCCTGTCTCTTGCCAGAGAATTAGAATCATGCGAACTAAGTTCACAAGAAACAGTAACAAGCTCATGGATGCGGTCAGCATATCCACTGCCACATCAAAAAAGAGTGCAGAGAGAAGACTCAGTTTTGATTCAACAAAGGCATCAGAAAAAATAAAAACCCCAACCTTCAAGAAGATTTGGGGCACGATAGCACAATTCAAAGTGCAAAAGGTTACTTATAGCATTAGAAGAAGAAATCTATGAAGTCAAGGACTCGGAATACTGGAAATTCATACATTAGAAATTAAAGCTGCATAACTACTTAAACAGTCAAATATGTGATTTGCATATTGTGGTTTTAGTTTTTTTAGTGTATTGCTCATTCTTCAATGTATATTGGTCAAATGTGATTTCCAAAGCAATATGGTAAAAACAATATGCAAATCACATATATGGTAAAATGCAAATCACATATATAGTGTATTGCTCATTCTTTAATGTATATTGTTCTACTCTTTTTTACTAGAGTAGAACAATATGCAAATCACATATATGGTAAAAACAAGGCCACAAATTCTATATAGATGCTGGAGTGAAAGTTAGCATATATCCATATTGAAAAGCATATCATTAACATATCTAAGAAAAAATGGTTTAGAAGTTTGAACACTTGCTATTATCACAATAGTGAGGTGTAAAAAGTTACCTGAGACGATTAAGTCGCCTTGAACTGACTGAAAGAGTTCCCAAAGACTGAAACAGTGATATAATCACACTAGTATGATACCGGAGATTGCTTAACATCTCTGCACGTCCCAGGGTTGATGCATCAGGTTTTAAATGTCCAGCAAAGAAGGGCTCGATTATCAGAATGACAGCAACAGTGGCACCTAGATACTTCAACAGGAAGTCCTGGATCATGCCAAACCACCAATGATCATGAAGACTCAAACGCATGTGCCTCACTAAATTCTCAAACTTCTCCTTAATATGGAATTCTTCTCTAGCCTCGCCGCCATAAAATCCTATACTTTCTGCATGGGTCCTCAACCTTGAATGGAGCTGCCTATATTCCCCTTCCAGTTGTTGTTCTTTTGACATTAATTTCCCAAACGCGGGTGAGAAATTCCTGATCATGGTCCCTGCTCCCAGTACATATGCCTTAAAAACAAGCAGAGAGATACCAACATAAATAGGAAACCAGATATCAGGTATCAATATCGCACAAAATACATAATATCACAAGACCGATGCCAACAAATAAAAAATTTGAAAGATAAGTGAGTGTACCAAAATCCAGAAAACATATTTAGGGCTTGCATATGAACAAAGGCGCCATGTATAAAGGATGCCATCAGTAACAGCAATAAGATCATCTTGCACAATTTCACTCAGCTCTGAGCAAAATCTTGGTACATCACTAGCAATCCGTTGCTCTGGGTTAGAAATACGACCATCAACATGTGATATCTTGTAATATGCCATATTCTGGAGAAATAAAATAGATGTCAGCATCCATAAAATCATCTTCAACATAATAAGCACAAAGCAGAGAAACAATATCTAAAAGTTGGGAGTAAGATGATAATCATGACCAAGGAATATAAAGACATTGGCATGACTCCTAACAACAAAACTCAGTGACCCAAACAAAAAGCATGAACCCTTTGTGGCCATAAACTCTATAGACACTCGAGTAACCATATGGATATAAACATTGCATCATGTGCAAAAATATTAAAAATGGGAAGATGAAGTAGGTATTGATAAGGACTAGAGGGATAAAGGGGAAATGTGTTCATTGATGAACTAAAACCAAATTGAATAATTAATTAATGAATAATGGTGCTGATGATGCTTAGGATAGCAGCAATAATCGGAAAAAGAATAGTAGTAATTTCAGTTGTTCACCCATATTTAGTGGCATATCAAAAAAAAAAACATAAGCAAAACTTGACCAAGGATAGATGCAAAATATAGTGATATAGAGAATGGTAAGAGAGAGATACCTCAAAATAATGTGTATGAATAAGCTTTGTTAATATCTTCCTGAACCTCAAACTTAAGGTCCCTGTTATGTACTTTGTAGTAGAATGTATAGTTGATAAAAGGAAACACAAAAGAACATTCTCTAAAATCAATCTGAAAAAAGCTGGTACACG